>OY754891.1:8195441-9561334 GCA_963576445.1 Lithosia quadra
TATTAATTGTACAATTGCTATTATTCTTAGCTTTAGGTTCACACAACTCCCAAATTCCAATTCAGTACCACGGTGGTCAATATAAGCTGGAATTCCTGAAGACTTTTATCCTGGAGTATACTCAGGTTCCCTGATAATATACGTGATCTAGTGGCCCTCTCGTAGAAGACAAGTCCTAGATGTTCTCTTTTTTCTGATCTATAGGGCTGAGGATCTTACGAAGTATTGAACAAAAATCTGGCAAGTGGACCCCGAGATTCGAGGTAGAAGCCTCAGAAACAACTGGGAGACATGGTCGGAGCACGACGATAGTTTAGATTTCTAGTCTTCAAAAGGTATCAAAATATTCAGAGACAGATTTAGTTAGGCAAATTTTTGTATAATACTATACATAATATTTATTTGCTGAAAGAAATTTAGTGAGGTTTAATTTAGTTTAGAGAGTAGGACGGAAACGGCGGTGTTATGTAGTTGCTACGGTGCTACCATTATACTTGATTGGGTCAAACCACATGCTCGCTGCTGCGTTACATAGACACCGTACCACACTAAATTAGTGTTGTGGTTTTGTTTATAATTGACCTCAGCGGAGTGCCGGATGAAAATTGTTAGTGATAGTGTTGTTTTTAGAGTTTCCTCTTGATTATGTTGGTTTGGAAACCTTTGGAGGGCCTTCTTAGACTTACCAACCTTTTCGTCCCGGTAATTTGCATTATCTCTAACTATATTGACTTTATTTAAGAAGGATTCGTTAACATCTACACAATCTCGGTATAATTAAGTTAGATGTTCAGTCACACTATTTTATTTAAACCTATATTGTATTTTTATTAGATATTTTGTTTATTTAAAGAATTACTAGGTATAACTATATTCTCGCCTGCTTCATTTTGGAAAATTATCTAATGTTTCAGTTGCATGTAGGTAATATTGGAGGCTATTGTCGTCATCTGTACGCTTTTCGGCTGGCTGTATGTATGTATTTTGAATGGAGAGTTTTTGAAGTATGTGTTACTATTTTTTTACTTATTCAATATAGATAAAGTTTACATGGATTCCTCTATATAAATTATAAATTGTGCAAAGAAAAATCATAATTATTATAGTTGAAACATAATAACTCGCATATTACGAAAAAACTTAAACTTATTCAATACAGTAATATACCTATGTAGCTATGACTATTTTCTAACTAACACAACCTTGTTTCATATAATATAAGAAGATATAGATAAGGTTGCGCCTCGGTGGCAGTATGCGCAGTGAGAACCGAGCGCCTATCTCGGTTGCAACCAAAACTTCTCTTTGTTGGGCGGCTTTAATCGCACTGGCCATTATGTCGAAAGCGGTTAACATATTACCCAAAGCTTGCACTTAAGAGGGTTTATCTTGGATTTTGGGGGTTTGATTGCCATCTCACTCTCAAACACTGCGCTAAAAAATAGTCCGTCAATTAGTAGATGTACCGCCTTGCTTTTGTTGGTTTGGATGCCGAAGATGTTGGTGAGGCCCCATAAATCCTAAATTTCTTCATCATCTTTCATTGCAAAAATTACTTTACAGACTGTAGAAGAATACAGGGTGCTTTTTATTGAATCCTATGTTATATTCAATGTGAAAATTGATTTATGAATCATTTTTCTCGTGGCATACGCTTTGTTGAGCGAGCGGGCGGCTTGTAATATATTGTGACGTTACCGTCGTCACATATGCTGCAAATATTACTTCGACATTTCACTAGCGGACGGTAGAAAAATGTTTAATGGTCACAAGGCTTGTTTTACACAAACATTATTAATTGAAAGGTTTTTTTGAGCTTCAGATGTAGTGTTTTTGTTCACTATACACGTTAGGATTTACATGTATTGGTTTGAAACTTTTATAACATACTTTATGTTTCTGTACGTAAGATATCTAGGCATCATGCCAACCTCATCTACGAGCTTTCCTTTCGGAGGTGGGGGATGATGGGTGGTCAGACGGCAAAAGCTAAGTCAAGCAAAATTGAAGAAAAGTAGGAGAGCGGTCCGGAGTCGTAAAATACAGGTTTGAATATAACCGTTTTGAAGATAATGTTGACATAGACGTGAATTATTTAATTTCTCATGACAATAATAATTCAAAATGCTAACAAAGAGAACTTTTAACTCTAATTGGTATCGAAATTCAGGCCGAATTTGCTATCATATTACACGATATGTGTACAAATATTTGTGGTTGTCTAGACGTAGCCAATTAGTAGATAATATTTGATATCATTTATTTAATTGTATTTGCGAGGTGCTTACAGAATTGGATATTGTTAGAATTTAACTACCAATATTTCGATGAAATTTGGAATATTTTGTGTCAATGTACAAATCTCACAGCCTATTTGGACCCAACAGGGTGCAATTTTTCATAATGAGATTATAGTCATAGCTAGTTATAGAAGAATGAAATGTTTTAAATGTATAATTATAGTTGAGTCAATTTCAGATGTTGAATTTTGATGAATTGTCAGATGTGGCCTATTAAATTGACTCCACTATAAGTATTTTGCTTTTTAGTTAAAGTAAATCCGCAACTATAAGTGTCATAATTTCTAGAAAAAATGCACTTACCGCATAATTTCAATAAAAACCAGCTCATAACTGTGACACAGTGGCCCATACAGTAATTGGAATGCCTAAACACTGTCACCCTAAAAGCACAAAGGTGTTTGAGAGGCTATCGTGAGCCAGATAGAATTCGACGATGTCTTACGAATGGTACGACATCGATTTATTATGAAAGTCTGCAGAATTTTCATCTTCAACAGCAAGCAAACTACTCTCATTGAATAATAAGAGTTACTGAGTAAGTAGGTATATTCAAGTTTATTCGAAATGAATATATTATTAAAATTGAAATCGTATAATACATGCACATTGCCAATAGATGGCATTTGCTTGTTTCATTTGATGCGCTAAAATTTTATTGTATTAATCATTTTTAAAACTTTCCTGAATAATGCAAGAAAACGGATCTGGTTCGATTGAATTGGGTCACTATTTTCCTTTTTAAATTGTTCTCCAGTAACTTAGTGAGACAACAATGTTAAAACTCGATAAAGTTCTAGCTGAGGGTTAGTCCACTGTCCTAATTTTTTCTTTTTACTTTCTATCTGACACTGAAAACGTTTTAACATTACGTGGAAAACATTTCTAAAGATACTCTAAACTATAGTTTGGGACTGAACGTACATAAAATACGTAAATGCAGGTGCAATGACATTAAACTGAGAGGGGAATTTCACGTTAAATTTGAGTTAAAATACGATATCAGGTTTTACCATTGAGTAAAATATGAGAACCCACTATAATCTAACTTGATCGCAATTATTTTCACTAGTGCAATCCGACTTCAATGAACTTTAGCTATAAGCTATTCAACCCACTCTACGGTAACTTTGTAAGACTAAACTACTAAACGCCTAGTGCTAATGAACAAAAGTCTTTCTTACGTATGTAATTATTAAAGTAGCTAGACGTATCTACTTGAAAAACAAAGCTATGCAAACATAATATAACCTTCTTTCGTATAGTACGTTTGTAGAGTAATTTTTCGAAATGTGGATGGCGGTAGATTGGGTGCTCATTGGGAGAGGCCTATGTCTTATCCAGTAGTGTGTGCAAAAGGCTATTTTGATCTAATGATAATAAACTAAACGTTTCAAGTTCCTTGCAACGCTATCAACTATCATTATGCTTACAATAATATTTTCATTAACTTCTCGCAAGTCGTAGAACTTGTATTTTGATTCTTTACGTAACGTAACTGCTACTTAAAAAAAAAACAAAAACATAACGAACCTGCCTGTTTGATACATCGAAGTCCACGTCACATCGCCCCTATAACTCACAAACACTGAACAATAACTCATGGACTAACACCTGTTCTTCAATTGGAAACAGTTTGAGTATGATCGAAATTCACACGGCATCGGATACTGTTGCGACAAAAGGCTAATACGATTTCAGGTCGTGTTGCTACCTAAAGGTCGTTGTTGTGAACACATGAGCATCTGTATTCGTTTAGGGTTGTTGACAGTGTGAATGAACTTGCTAGGATCATTTAATTTTACAGTACAGTGCTCCTTGGTAATTAAGAATTTGAGTACGTCTTTGTGCCTATCTGTGTACGTACCTTTCTGCCAACTGGTTATAATGACATCAAATGTGTTGAAGTATGATCCTTCTACAAATTTATATAGCAAAGATCTATATTTTTTTAAATACTTACCTAAATATTTCTACTATCACTACCTTGATAAATTTTTTTTAATTAGAGGTGTGTGTTAAGGAAGTTATTTATTAATGCCCTGACCTTTCGTTTGTTATACTACTATTGAACATGTGGGTTTCTGGGGCAACTGTTTTTATACAATAATCAGACTGGCACTATTGTACTGTACACACGCGACAAATAAATTATTTCACACTATATCTAAATTTATAACAAATGAACTGTGACAAGTTATCCTTTTTCGATCCGTGAAAATTACAGGATCTCACTGAATTTTACTTTACGAATAGTACTTAGATCTTTTTCGACAGGAGTCGGTTGGCACTAGTCACCTGTGCCTAGTAGGTATACCTATTGCACTCTAACCATCGTCAATATTCAGCACAAGATATTTCACGTTCGACCCTACCGATTGCATCTACAAGAATAGATTTTAATGGTGGTACGGTAAATTTACTCCTTTTATGGGTGCCGTAAACTGTACCAAAGATTTAAACAGGCGATTTGCTGCTACCACATATAGTAGTGTTTTATGTGAAGCCCCTACCGTGTGTTCTGTTTCCAATTAGTTGAGATGGTCTTTTGAGTACTAAAATTGGCTTGTCGGGGTTACTAAATGAATCGAGTAAGAAATCCTGAAAGATCTGGTTGAATCTCCAAGACGAAATTTAAACGTACTGTCTTTTCCAGCAGTTTCCTAACATATCATCTAATATCCTATGTCAGGGTAGGCGAACCAATGGCACGCGTGCCATCGGTGGCACGCGGCACAATATTTTGGGCACATCGCAGATCATAAAACTTGTGTAGAAAATGTGTTTAGAAATTTTATGACGATCTAACTAACGGGAATGATCCTATGCTGCGGAGTGTTCAAATACCTATGTAATAAAACGTATGACACTCGTGAGGTATCATGATGCCCCTGGTGTTGCACGCGTCCGTAGGCCACGGTGACCGCTTCCCATCAGGTGGGCTGTGTGCTTGTCTGCAACCTAAGTGGTATAAAAAAAGAGTTTTGATGGCATGCCAGTGACCCCATAAAACATGTTTTAGAAAAAATGGCACGTTGATGCAGACAGGTTCGCCTACCCTGTCCTATGTGATCTGGATTGTCGCTTACGACTGACGTGTCGTAACAGTCTATTATGATAAGATGATTGCGGTTAGATAAATATTCTTCAATAGTAGTATTAATCAACGATTTGTATCTGTAGCTGTGTTTGTCACACAGTTATTGAATTCATACAAGTAATCTTTAAGATTCAAACATCAACTTTGACAAAAACCAAGAAGTTAGAGAACTGAAATGATTATCTACAGACTGCCTGCTCATTAGGTGCATACTTAGTAGGGGTTTTCACAAGACACAGTAATATATTCTGGTATCGAAGCTTGCAAACGGGTTTGTTTTATCCTGTAACTGCTGTAAGTAATCGCGTAAATATGGTAGTGGGGTTTTATGGTCGTCACGAAGTGCCGATACCTACTTGAGATGGCTTCAATACATGATTTAAACAGTGAGCCCGTTTTATCTACTACTGGGAGTGTTTATGGCCATTTTAAGAAAATTATATTGTTTACGGGCTTTAGTAGCTTTGCGCGGAATCCTTCTTGGAATATATTGTGCTCTCTGCATCACTTAGGTTAATACAATTTAAGAATTACAACTAGCTTCAATAACCAATACACTTAAACTTGCAGCATCTTATGCATAGTTCTTGGTATAAATACTGCTTCAACGTGGTACCTATCTCTAAATTGGAACAGGGAATTATACTTACCATAATTATTAAACATCAAATTAATATTCAGTTCTCGACTTCTAAATAATTAGATTGTTTTTCTTCTTTTTCTTTGTAAGGACAACGAAATTTTGTATTTGAACTCTTTTTAGCACGATATGACAAAACAGTAGGTACCTAAACTACATGTCTTGTAGGTCTTGTTGTAGGTGATTAAAAAAGTAAATTGTTATCTTCAAATTTAAAAGTAAAAACTTTTTAATTTTTAATATAAACATAAATACGGTAGGTACTCCAAAAAAGTACAAACACGCATTAATATTTAATTTTATCTCATCCAAATACAAGTGGTCCTCATTAATATTTGTTTACACCGACACGTAAAAGGTAACAAAATGTCTTCTTATTAATACAGTTCATTATACTTACATCTTAATTTGTGATTCGCACTTATTTAAGGTCTATTGTTTTCTACTTTACGGTTCCAAGATGTTCTAAACAAACGGACACAAAATAACATGATTTGTGAAGATCTTTCGACATTATTACAACTTTTACTGTTATCTATTTTTATTATTCCCTTTTTCTTCTTATATTCATACTTACTTTAGTTTGGAAAACCTATTTTAGGGTTACCCAACGACAGTTTCTTGTTGTTGTTTAGGTCTTTTCGAAATATTTTCTTTAATATTGTGTTAGGTTCGCGTTTGATGGCTTTCTCACCAGAAAGTAAGATCGATCATCGTTGCAATGATCAACAATGGATTTGTGCCCGATTATCGAATTAAAAGTTGGTATAGTCTAGAGCCAGAAATTCAAGGATTTTTCAAGCCAGTAAATTCCGTGAGCAAATTTTGTCTCCGGTATCGGGAAACAGACCTCGGAAAGGAATTACGCTTCTCTGGTTTTCTAATGGTGAAAAATAGGCGAGACTATTGTCTGATGCAATTACATCCAACACGAAGACTTTGGAGTCGTTCGGCTATTAACTGTCATTCTCAGTTCAGTTTACCATTCTTTAAGGGATTTTGTAAAATATAACCTTCAAAGAGAATATAAAATCTTTGAAATAGAGAACCTTTTAAATACACAAAGAAATTTAAATGAACTACTTAAATACTTACTTCAATTTTAATTAGAGTGTATTGGACCTTACTAAGATCTTCGGAGCTAAAGCAACCTCACGTCAGAACATGCAAGTCGGTACACCTGCTAAATGGACAAGGCTCTGCTGCTGGCTTTCCTCTCAGGGTTGAGATTTCTGATGGTAGTTGCACCCATAAACGGTGTATAAGCCAAATCTAAAGCAGGAGAAGGAGCAAACGTACCCGGGGCCCGAGGTGAACGCCTCGAGGATAACCGAGAACCATGCTAAAATAAAAATGCAGCATTTGATGCGTACTTTCGACTTTAAAATTTAATAATTTCGTAAATGCATATCTGCGAGAAGAATTAAGGCAACATTTTTATTTTTCTTATGGCAACCCTACACGGTCGAGCATTTTAAAGGTTTACGGTAGACTGGCGTTTAGTCTAGGTTTACCTAGCTTTTGTATATTTCCCTTGTATTTTCGTAAAACGTAATTAGTTAAATGCAAATACGTTGGTGTGTTTGTGTACTTCAGACTAATAATGAAAATGGAATGAATTTAAAAAACCTTGTTGAATTTAAATTAAAAAGGAATTAATAAAAAAATGCATATTCACTTGTTCAGTATGTAAAATGATATTTAAATATTTTAGGATTTTTCTGAGTTTTATCATATTACGTGTTTGTGGGTCGTGATAGTGAATTTTCTTAACACTGACGCCACTGACGCATGTACTGTTTTCACTACCAGAATAAAAAAAAAAATTCGGTACTATCAAAAGAGGTTTGGTTCTGTTAGTATTATGGATAATGGATTATTAGCGGAATAAAGCCATGTACGGACTAAGCGTTCCAATGTACGCGTAATATAGACCAGTATTTTGAATATGCGCACAGGTGGAATTCGACCAGTGTGTCCAAATTGTATATGCGTACATTGCGTACCGTTGGTACGGACTTTCATTCCTATATAGGTATATGCATAACTAACTAATGAGTCCGTAAAAGGCTTTACACTTGCAATCTCAATATTCCTACCCATTCTTAATTATTCAGATGCTAGCTATTTAGACCTCGTTGAAAAGCAATTAGACGAACTTGAACGTCTTCAAACTGTCTGCACAAGATTAATATTTAGGTTACGCAAATATTTATGATCAAGATCTTGTTTTACAGCTGAAGCTGAAGTTATTGTTACCTAATCAATGTTATGCATTTGTTGATATTCTTACATACTTTCTTCAGTAATTTATAGAAGGCATTATTTAATTTCTCACCTCTATATTACTCTGTACAGCTTTGATATCTTTGATAAGCTTTCTGCACTGTTAAGGTTTTGGGTACTTCTGATCTGTACTATTATCAAAACATCATCGATTTGTTCATGTATGTTCTACGAGGACGGGAGGGACTTTATGTAGGTATTTTGGTAAACTCGCTAATATTTCACCACCAAGGCATTTTGTTTCAAACATATAGCAAATATAATTATCTTTAAATTTAAACTCCAGTTGATCTCGTACGTTAACTCAGCGCGAAATTTAATAATGTTCTATCAAATGTCGAGGTGTTGTTTATTTTACTTATTATGACATCGTGACGTTGAGGGCAAAAGTTGAAAAACATCGCGTTAAGAATTTTACATGCAAAGGTCAAAAAGGTCAGAGTGTCAAAAGGGCAATACAGTCTAGTCCAACACAAAAATATCTTTGACTTTATTATGTTGTGTAATATTTGGGTTGACAATGCTTTATGCTTTGTTCGCCTTCATTGACAACAATACAAACAAGACTAGGCTACATTATATTGACTGATAGGCAGCCACGAGATATTCTATTCACCTGACCGTGGCGAAGGACAGCCTTATAATATTAACACCTGCAAAGAAAAAATATTGTAACTTGATTTTGACTAAGTTGCAATGTTTTTCGTTGCAGTAAGCGATGCTTTTTTTAACCTCAGTTGTTCGAAAGAACGAAAATCCTGGCCTCTAATTACTCAGTCAGTTTATCTAATATTCCACTTAAATTGAAACTTACGACTTTTCATTCCACTGGTGTTATGTTACAAGCTTAGTTAACCATAGAGCGTGAAATCGTTTGTCTATCAGACGAGTAAGTAGCGTGACGTTGCTTCATAGATTAATAGAAGGTAAATTTGAAATTGAAGAGTGCCTAACTGAAAATAACCTACCAAATGAGCATAATAATGTAAAAATTTTACGTACCTAAGTACAAACTTTCTTTTGTATTTGGTCTGTCAATTGACTGCACCCTGCCTGATAGTAAGTGCTCCTGTAGCTCTAAAGTGCGACTGAAATTAACACTGAGTTATATGATAAGTAGGTAAAAAAAGGATATAAATATGATGAGTAAAAGTAGGCTAAATCAAAACAAAAGACTTCCAGTGTTCCAGAACAATTGCCCCAGAATGTGCGAAGTAGTGGTTAAATTTGTGATGCGGCCAAGTTTCTACTGATAGTAATCTAAAATGGGTAAAATATGGATATGTTTACCCGGTTTCCTTATGTAGTATAAGTTTTATTTCCTAAACCATAGTTCAGAACTATTTATGGTCGTTAATAGTACTTAGAGATGGATAAAGTGCGAGTAATTCAAACGGAAGCCTACAACATATTTTAATCCAAACAGACACTATGATAATCATCATTTTGACGATGATCCCGGTTGCATCTAAAGCTTTTATCTCAGAGCCCAGAGTCCGCTTTCCTCTATCCATTTTTAAGTCTGGTCTCCCCGGAACGAGAGCCTGCGTTAAAACCTTGTCCGCTGTTCGGCATCTTGGTCGTCTTCTTCTTCATCGAGTCAATGGCTAACAATATTTTTCTTCTTACTAGATTTTTCAGCCTAATGTTTGGCTACGGCCACAGCGTTGTTCGTTGCCCCCCATGAGTTCTCGATATTAAAGGTGCAAGGTTACAGTGGGTAAGAGAGCAAATGTGACATCTACTGGGATCTGGGTGGGTCTCTATAAATCCTTTTCTATCGTATCTTTTATAACGTATATTGGCCAAAACATAGTTAAGACATGTTTATAGTCGTTAATAGTTCTTAGAGAGGGATACCCGAGTGTATGAAGGGCGATTACTTCCAACGGAAGCTTAGCATGTTTAATCTAACTACATAGGTAGGAGCGAAACAATGTGTAAACATTTGTAGCCCCAGCAACTTTCGTAATAAATAAAAACTTTGCCAGTACTGTTATTAGTGACGGGACAGTTTGCAATGGATTATATTGTTTGTTATTCTTTTGTATGGGATTTCGTATGCTTTGATGTTCGTCCTCGGCAATTTGGCAATATTGAGTAACAAAACTTCATGTTAGGTTAGTCTATGCGGCGGGTGGGTAGTTTATTTACGTATTAAAAATAATCCGACAAATTGAGAACCTTCCTCCTCTTGGAAGCTAGTTAAAATGTGTTTTAATCCTAAGTATTATAAATTGCAAATGCCTGTTTGTTTTTTGGTCTTTGAAGCCCAACTCAATGATTATGGCGGCGGTTTTCTTTTTGGGTTTGATGGGTCAGACGATACTCGCTACCTTAAATTCAAAATGCACCAAATAAATAACCAGCCCAAACAAAATTGAACCGCAATTAGGCAACCCCTGAAAGGATAGGCAGATCTGTTATTAAATTACTTCTTAATTCACTACGTAATAGGGGAGCTACTACCACCAGCCGACACATTATCACATGTAGTGTGTTTACTGTCAAAAATAGAGAAATAGGCCCATATCATAGTCGACTTGTACGACCACCCACGAGAAGGGTGTTCCTTTGAATATTGCTGCACCGGGAACCACGCAGCATAAAATTAAGTTTCCTATAAAATTCGTTTTATTCAACTTTTATATCTTTAAAAACCATAATACTCATAATAACAATAAGTGAATTATCAGTTAGTTGTTCTTGTTGGCGTAGAAATAACTATTAGGCATAGATAAGTCTGCGTAAATGGCGCGCTTCTTATCTATACCTCGTTATCCAAGATGAATGTGGATCATTCAGGAAGTTATTTTATGTTTTATGGGAGTTTTTAGTCCAGTAGAGTTCTAATACAGTGGAAGTCTTATTGAAGAAAAGTTCTTCTTGCAATTATAATTGACATAGATTTAGGACTTTTCAAATTATTCTTATTCTGCGTTTACAATTTTTTATGATATCATGTTTCAAGTAGATAAATATTTAATTGAATTAAGATAAGTCTCAATTTCAGTAATGAGGAAGTCTATAAAAGGGGCCTGGAATGAGTTGGATATAAAATAAATATTGGCAGTGTTTAATATGCTGCAAATTATTTTGTAATGCACTTAGTTTATTGTAGAACTTTCAATAATAATGTTGCATACCTGGGCCGGTACCGACCATGAATTTTGCATACATGAACATGAAACGGGCTACCCGAGATAAGGGGGCTTTTAGTGTTATCGATTCAGGCTATTAGGTTGCGGAGTTTAGCCTAGTCTGGATACCTACAAATTCGGGATTATTGTCACATTGTTGCCAATATTTTGAAATTTGAAACTAATTTTGACAATGTGTTCAAATCAGATAACATCGATTAACATTAAACGCGTTTAATTCAATCTCAGTTTAGTTAAATTAATTTTCACTAGTGGAAAGCTTTACATGAAAGAATTCCACCGATGAAGTCCAGTCTAAATATGACTTCGCTTTAATTTCTTCACACATGTTTTAAATCGGAAAAGTCAACATCCAGGACCGGATTTGAGTTCGCAAAGCTGCCTGAATACGTCCTGGAACCTCGGCGTTCATATATATAAATACTTACGTCTTAGACGTTAACATTTCAAAACTTTTATAGGAAAAGTAGTAGCTATACTAATGATTTATCTTCGTACATGACTTTAGCTTTTATCTTGATACTGCGACATTAAAATACAGATGTGTTTAAAGTGCGCCTCGGAATGTGTATGAACGCTTGATGTGGTGCCAAGTAGGCCTTCGGCGTCTCTGCATTAAATTCTGAACTGCACGTGAAAAGCTATATTTATCTTTGTTTATGTGTCATCTTTGCTTCAAGATACACACATCTACCTTTCATTGTATACGTACACATTGTTACTGATCTGTTTATATTGATCCGAATGCGGCGAAGCTAAAAGGAGGGTATATAATTGACTTGTTCGTATCGTACATACGTAATACGTAAGTATGAAAAATAGTTCGATGCGTAGTTAGATATTCTAATAATATGATTAGAGTCTAAATGGCGGCTTTTTGGTCCTAACTGTTGTTCTGCAAAAGGTACTGCGGTACAATCAGTGCAATCATTAATTTTTGCTAACGCAATATTATAGAAACTATAAAGAATATGAAATATGGATTCGTATAGTCAGCGTCTAAAGTAGATGGCCATTTCCATGTTTTCAAGATTCGTTTATATTTCTTTTTGTAATTTAAATTTCTTAGTGAAAGTAAAGATTAACTTCTCAATGATCTTTTTAAATATTTTAAAGTTTTGATTAAAACAATAAATATTTAATTTTATGCCTTTTTGCTTTAAATCTGAAAATGGTCATCTACTTTTGAGGCTGACTGTACGTGGCCGTGAAATATACGGTCCACATCGTCCAAATGGACCCTATAAATTGAACGTACGTGTGATATTAAAGCTGCAAACCCACTACAATAGCATGTGGATAATACTCAAGTGGCATTCAGCCTATTGTAAACGCTTCCAGATTGCCGCTCGCAATGCTCAAGGCAGTATTATGGTTAAAGTAATGTAGTTATTTCTGGTATTTTCCGTTGCCAAGTGTCCGGTAGTTTTTAATATGGTCTTGCGACTTTTGTATGACGATATTGTACATAATGAACATACGAAACTTTTAAAGTTTTTTCTACTGGTTGTAGGGATCTGAAAGTTTAGTCATATAGTTATTGGTTCAGTCTCCTTACATCGTTTTTATTTGGCTGTCATCTGTAGAATCACTTTGACAGCGTGCCACTTTGAAATTATAGTTATCGTATTTTCTCGAAAATGACGTCTAGTGATATCATATAGTCATGGAAGATGTTTTCAAGTGGAAAGATGTTGTCTCTGCCTACCCCAATGAGAAAAAGGCGTGATCTGTAGGTATGTATGTATGTATGAAGTATTAGTCAAAGTTTTTGCTAGGATGGTAACTGGAGGGTGGTATTAGATCTATTTTCCGACAATCGATTGGATTATATGCTTATTTATCTCCTTAATTGTCTAAAGAATCTTTAAATTAGGCGCAATTGCTTCCCACCTCTGTGGATAATAAATTGTAAAACGGTATTATTTTCTTAGTAAGTGCAAACGAGTAAAACTTTTATAGAGCTCGGCTACTGTTTATTGCAGTCTGCGAGGGAGTGAGACATTCTTAGTGCCACGTGATCTTGATACAAATTTAAACTTTCTCCTCTTAGTACTTCTGTAACTGCAAACTTGTTATTTAAAAAGTCTTTTACTTCTGTATCTTTTTTAAAGCTACTTGGTAGCTACTTAGAAGGAAGATTTTTTAAATTTGTTCTCTCTTCAACCGAGCGCCAATCTCAGTTGCATTCAAAGATTGCTCTTTGAAGACTAGGTCAATCGATACAGAACTTTGTGAGTTTTGAAGTGTACACAAACGAACTTAATATTTGTTTACACTACATTATCATCAAATAATTTACTATCAGTGCCTAACCACCGGTAGTGGATGATTTAAAATTAAGGAAAACCTAATTTTCACAACTATCTCAATTCTTTATTTAACAAGCTCACTTAAATAATTTATTTGAATTTTGTAAAGTACCTACTCAATTATGTTATTAGTATTCATTGACGGTGTAATGCTTTGAATCGCAATAGCCGACGTTTAAATTGAATGTAATGGTTATCGTGCGTTGTTAAATAGACATTCGAGTTCGTCGGTCAGGTAGGCTAACATTTCCAGGATGTGTAGTGGACGTCGCTGTGCCATTCACATATATCGCGCCGCGATACTAATCGAAATGGCTATTGTGTGAGTCCGGATGCAAACCGCACGCTCCAATCTCGCGCCCTGGCACAATGCACGCGTGTAGTGGCAATACCTGTAGGGTTGTCTCTTATCTCACACACAATTTTTTTTGTGTAACTCTTACGCGCGACTTCTTTCTTTTTCCTTCAAAAATTGGTTCTAAAAACTTTGATCGTGTAATCTGTATTTTTTTATTATAACACTAGCTGTTGCCCGCGGCTCCGCCCGCGTGGATGTCGAAATCCGTTTCAAAACTATCCTATCTCTCAAGTTGGATCGAACTGCACATGGTGTGCGAATTTTATTATAATCGGTTAAGTGGTTTAGGAGTCCATTGAGGACAAACATTGTGACACGAGATTTATATATATTAAGATTTACGGAAAACTTACAGCTAATAAGGTAGGATTAGGTACCTACTAACGATATATTATTATTAATTTGTTTAATATAATCAAAAAATACCATGGGATAAAAGTAGGTAGGTACTTATATTATTTGTTAACTGATATAAATAACTTTTTTTACTGTAGGTAGGTACGGTAATATATTATGATTCGCTAGTTGTTGAGGCTTTATTATTTGTTGTAAAGGAAAACTCCAAGTTTAGTAAAAAATATAAAGTTTAAAGGAATAATATATCACGCAGAACTAAGCACGTGGTATCTTCGAAATTCATCTTGTTTTCTCAGTTTATGAGACTACCAACTACACCCACCTCCCTCAAACTTTACGTTGATTTACTTAAAGATAATTAACTCTAATCTGATTATTACCAACGTTGACTTCAATAACCCAGGTATTTGCAAAGTTTCCCCAATTAATTACTTCTCCATTTTGTAGGTTGAGTTCCTTGTTCTACTTGATCAGGTGAAACCAATCAACTGTATACAAACATTCAATTAATTCTTCTGTTTTGCGATTTAGTCTGCGTTTGTATAGGTACATATTTGATTGTTGCTAAGTTATGGCTTTGTTAATTGAGATATTGTTTTTCAATTAAATTGTAAACTTGATGTGGTTTTCTCTAGCGTCTACAATACAATATGGGGTTCTTCAAGAAAGGCAATAAAAGATTTTTACAGGGTCGGCAGCGCGAGTGTAACGCCCTTGGTGTTGAACACGTCCATAGGCCAAGGTGACCGCTTCCCATTAAGTGGGCCGTGCGCTTGTCTGCCTGTGGTAAAAATAAATTGTTATTAGACAAAATTGCTAATATAGAACGACAACTTTTTCAAAGCATTTGCTACTTTCGAACAATCTAAGGGCAACTCATGTACTCGGAACACGAGTAAATTCAAATTTTTGTTAGCGTAAGTTTACAAACATGTCTCGAGTGTGAAGTTTCTTTTATTTCTAGTAAATACATATAAGAACCTTTATTGTGTTTGTGGTTAGAATTACAAATGAAATACTACTTGTAAAAGAGAGTATGACTACTTAAGCTAGCACTTAAGTTATTTCACTTTTATAATTACTTTCATTTGATAGTTGCAAATCCAATTTAAATTTTTATGTGATGTAGTTTTAGTTTCGGACAGCCCTACAAATCACAATGATATTTATCTACCTAGAGTATAATCTGATATTCCGGAATGAGTGAAACCGTTGCATTTGTGAGCAGCAGAACAACGCAGTTTTGCAATTATGCTCACGAACCTTAACATATTACTATGAACAAATATCCTGTGACACTTTAATTAGTGTATAAAAAGCAATCAACAGATTTGATTTGAATCTAGTGTAGTTTTTGAATAGATACACTATATTACAAACTAGCCGATACACGTTTGGAATTCTAATACACCTCCCGCAACCCATGAGAACCTATTCCAGGGATGAAGAGTAGGTAATCTATACCTACGTTATTTATTTTATCCCTGTACCAAATTTCAGCCAGACCCGTTTACAAACATAACATTCAAATTTATAATATTAGTAGGATAGGTGGGAAATGAAAGCTCATGATTTCAAATGCTTCCTGGTTGGAGTTTTCCTCATTTATAAAAACGTAGGTACTAAACATAACATACATTACCTATATGTTGAATACATTTTCTTTGTGAAAAGTTTGACGCTTCTTAGTTCTTATATGGAGTTCTAAGGATTTTTCTTTGTTCTGTGTATATGGCCATTCCTTAGTTCTTATTTGAAACTCAAGTTGTTCAACTGAAGTTGCTCAAGGCCGCAAAAAACTGCATTCATTTAGTGTTACCGGTTTAGTAATTTTATTGTTATAATCCATTATTTCTTGGTACCGGTATATTGATGGAAGCCACCGTAAAGTTGTCAGTTTTCAGTATTTTGTCAGAAGATTTTTTAACTTTGGACAAGTTTCATATGAGAAGTCTTTTGGCAGGATAAAGATCCTGCGGGATTGTAAGAAGCTGTAAGTGAAGTTTGCAGAATTGCCACAAATTATAGATTGACTGTGTCGGCAACAGCAAGAATTAACTGCGCCATTTTGATATTACACAGGGATTTGAAATATCTACGACGTCATGTAGCTAGTTAGGTAGATGTTTGAATACCTAAGTGGCCCTAAGTAAACGTTTGTAGCCATTATACATAATAAAGTGGTATTTGAACTGCTCTCATACAGATAGCAAAAATATGCGAACCTAAAATTACTTTAATAAACGTTATACGTTAATGTTATTCACTCAAGCACATTATAGTATTAAAATAACTGATATAACATTCAGACTAACATTATAATTCATTTGTTTCCAATTCATTGTTCATATAAAAGGTATAAATTTTGTGACAATTGAAGTAAAGTTGACAATAATGAACGTTAATAAAATGAACATTCAACTATTAAAATACCGTGAATTGTAATACAATGACAACATTATGTAGTCATTTTTTTTAAAAAACAGGTACATTAATATTAGTAGGAATAGTTCGGAATAGTTTCAGTAGGTATTTTGATTGTTATGCTGGTCTTCTAAAAGAGAAAAGAAAAATTCTTTTGAAACTTTTTGTACTGCTTATTTTGTGAATTTCAAAGCACATTTGGTAGATAAACAAAGTTCCGACATCCACGTCGATTGTTATGTATCGTCTCAGCTACTGTTTTCGAACTTCTTATAAAAGTTTATATTCCTCTAGAGATTTGGTTGCATTGTCTAATGTTTAAACGACTCTTATACTTTGAAATATTATACAAATGTTTATCAAGAAAGTAATCTTAGCATTATTATTTTTATCGTCCAAGTCCATGATTAGACTTAAATATCATTGGACAGTTTTTTCCAATATTTAAAGTCGTTAAGTACTGGTTGAATCTTCACCATCAGTGCGTGTTTTATCACAAAGTACTCTTTGCTTAAGTAAATTATAGTACCTACTGTTATAGGCACATTATGGTGTGAATTTCGGTGTCATTTCTGTACCTATATTTTTAAGTTTTGTGAGGTTACTACAAATTTTGTAGTATTCACTTTAGCGTCTGTCTGTACTTCAGCCGAATTAATCACACATAAATAGGTACATCACATAGGTACGTATAATGTAGATTCAATGCATCCTAATATTGACTTAATAATGATGTTCAACTGTGGTAATATACCTACCTACTAGTAATAAATTACTTTAGGTGTAGAGTAAAAACGGTACGAAATAGTAGGTAGGTATCTACCACCCAAAAAAAAAATTAAATGTTTCTGTAAATTCCTATCAATGTCATCATCAGCATCTACTGCTGTTCATAATTAGACATACAACCAGCTGTGTTGAACCACTTCCGAATGTTGAGAAGTCTCACATTCTCATGAAAATGATAGATTATTTTAATTACCGTTAAATCATGACTAAAAACTTCTCAGTTTCATCGTTGAAATATTTATTGATCTTGAGCGCCGAACCTCGCCTCAAAATCTCAAATGCTAATTTCTTCCGCAAAACATCCGCAAAAATCTGGTCGTGTAAAGCTTTATTAAAAGTTAAACAAGATATTTCGTGTTTATCCGGGCTTATCAATGGTGACCTTGTAACTCTCGGTCATGTCGACATGAAACTGTAAACAATTAGGTATAATCTCTTAAAGTACGCGGATAAAAGAAAGGTCAACAAAATTAAGCAATGCAATGTATTGAATTTGAGCCAAATCGTGTTTATATTAAGGTGGATATTCACTATGCTCGCACAATTAACTTGTGTTCTGCATATCTTACTTCTCACGATGGAAACAGTACGCGCAAGAAAAACGCATGCTCCCTTTAGAGGCTATACCTATGGGTGTTACGTGGGAGTATATCAATAAAAGATAGCGTACACTTTGATTGTTTATTTGTAATTACACATATGTCTCACTGTATGTACGACTTATACTAGAATTACTATAACACTTGATATTGACTTAGAACATCTATAAGTGAAGCGAGTTATATGCGGCTGACTATGGCAAGCCTGCAGTATGAACTGGTGTTCCCGGGCGCGGACGCCCCGTCGCTCTACAGTGGGGACTTTTGCTGACATCGCGTATGCGACGCGGTGCCGGCACAGTATTCCCCCCTTATTTTTAAAAATTTTTATATAAAAATTTTAGAGAAAAATCACATCTATAACTAACGAAAAGTTTCATCAAAAACAGTACATCATTACATTGTTCTTAAACTATGCATCGCTTATGGTCTCCGTGCGATTCTTGCTGACTTGCACACTCGGGCGCTGCTACTGTGTTTACGTAACACATCCGGTGTCGCAAGACTGTGCCCTGTTGTAAAGATTATTACATATGAAGTATTGTGCCTGCCCATGTGGTCAGCAGAGACCTTCTATGCTACTTATTCTATACACATTCATGCCTATTTAATGGTAGCTGCCGTGATGACCCGCTCTGCTATATTTAATTACATCCCTTGGGATCCTCAGCGTCCATCACGACAGCGCCTGCAACTTCTTCCATTCATCACTACTCATCATACCTCCCGCTGGCATTCCTGTGGTTTTTACTTACATAGTCTGTTCTAGGTGACAACTACTTTGGAGAGTGGAATTGTTCTGGGCCCTTCGGGGTTTCGACCGGAATTAACTGCTGCTGCTGTCATCTGTTTACCTATCCAATTTTTTGTTCTTTTGTTACATTTCTTGAAAGCCAAATAAGCTATTAATACACTTATTATTGTTAGCATTGCGAACAGTATTATATTGAACTTTGATATCTGGTACTGTATGTCTGAATTATTTGGTCCTTCTTGGGCAATGATTACTTGTTCGCTACCTTGATTATTACCCATTATTATAAAGTTCTATCTTTTAACAGTGACAAACTGTGAATGAGTGCCTTTTGAACAAAGGTATCAGTATATTGTGCAATTCCACTATCCAATTACAACTTATTATTTCGTAATAGCTGTGTTGAGTTACATTTGCGCACATGTTATATGTTAAACCTTACTGGCCGCCTGATGGTACGACCGCTGCGCGAGGTACGAGTGTTAGCGTTTTCATAAGCGGATTCTTTGACTAAGATACCTTTCTGTGTGGTTTCTCTCTCCGATTCTGACTCTGATTGTGTGTTAGGACTGTTTGGTAGGGGGCTGATGGCTTTGCTGTTTTCCTGACTATCCGTATTTAATAAGAATGCTGGTTTGACTCTGTCAATGGATACGTTACTAATTCTATCTGGCAACTGAATTGTGAGGGTTTTGTCTGTACGGGTAATTACTCTGTATGGACCTTCATACGGGGGTTGCAGTGCCTGTTTTTTTATTTCTTTTCTAATAAACACATGAGTACATTTTTTTAGTTCTGGATGGACAAAAATAGGTCTGGATGATCTATGAGACGCCGGTTTTGGTTTTAATTTACTAATTACTTCTTTTAGATGTTGTACGTACTCTTGTGAGTCGTAAAACTTTCTGTCTGTGCTGTCATAGAATTCCCCGGGTAGTCTAATGGTGCAGCCGTACACTAGCTGCGCTGCGCTTACGTTAGTGTCGCACCTCGGTGCTGCTCGCAATCCCAATAATACCGTCGGTAATTCCCCTAACCAATTTTCGTTGTCTAATTTAGCTTTTAGTGCGGCCTTTAACGATCTATGCATTCTTTCGCACGCGCCGTTTGCTTGTGGGTGGTAGGCGGTAGTGCGAATCTTTTCTATGCCTAAAAATTTCATAAGGTGCCTAAATATTTCGCTTTCAAACTGCCTCCCCTGGTCACTCGTTAACCTTAAGGGACAACCGAAACGTGTGATCCAGTGTTCGAAAACTGCCCGGGCTACTGATTTAGCTGAAATGTCTGTGAGTGGAATGCATTCAGGCCAGGCGGTGGCCCTGTCTATCATAGTTAATAAGAATCTGTGACCTTCCCTTGAGCTGGGAAGCGGTCCAACAAGATCGATGTTGATTTGCTCGAAGCGATCGCACTCGGGAAATTCTCCCAGAGCCGATGTCGTGTGGCGGTGGACTTTGGCCTTTTGGCACCTAACGCATGATCGTGCCCACTTACCGATGTCCTTGTTCATGCCTGGCCAGAAAAATCTATCGGTAACCATACGCCTAGATGTTCTAATACCCGGGTGGCTAAGGTTATGTATTGATTCGTATGCTGCCTTGCGAAATTCTACAGGTAGGTACGGGCGTGCCTTATCGGTTGAGGTCTCACAGAGGATGTTGTTCTGTGGCCCGGTACCGCTTAGTTGTACCTTTTTGAAACGCAAGCTGCTATTGTTATGGTTAACTAAAAATTCTGAGAGTTCCTTATCTGTTTCCTGTGCCTGGGCGAGTTCTGTGAAATTGATGCCTGTTGGGCATGTTATTGTTTCGATACGCGATAGCGTATCCGCTACGACATTTTCTTTGCCTTGAACGTGTACTATTTTGTTCGTGAATTCACTAATGAACATAATTTGTCTTGTTCTCCTAGGAGTTTCTTTTTCACTGCCTACTTTGCTAAATAAGTACTCTAATGGTTTATGGTCGGTATAGACCACAAACTCTCGTCCCTCGACGAGTTTCCTAAAGTGAATAATTGCTAGATAAATGCCTAATAATTCCCTGTCATAGGTACTATACTTCCTTTGTGCTTCAGTCAGACGTTTGGAGAAAAAACCTAAGGGTTGCCATCTGTTACTTACCCGTTGTTGCAGAACCGCTCCCACGCTGCTGTCTGATGCGTCAGTCATCAAGGCTAACGGGGAGTCTGGTAATGGGTGTGCCAGTAACGTCGCGTTCTGTAGACTTACCTTGCTTTCTTCGAATTCATGTGTCGCTGCTTCTGTCCATTGTATGACCGTCTTGTCCTTACGCTTTGAGTTGTGGAGGTATTTGTTCATTTCAGCCTGCCCTTGCGCTGCTTTTGGGATGTGTGCCCTATAGAAGTTTAGCATGCCTAAATACCTACGCAGGTCCTCTACTGTTTTAGGCCTTGGGTAGTTTTTTATAGCCTCAACCTTATCATGCAGAGGTTTTATGCCTTCTGCTGATACTTCGTAGCCTAGGAATTTAAGTCTTTGTCGGCCCAGACAACACTTTGATATGTTGATGGTGATGCCGAATTCGTTAAAACGCTTAAAGACTTCCTCTAGGTGATGTTTGTGGGACTCTTCGTCGGCACTGGCTATAATTATGTCGTCGGCGAAGCAAAACAAAAAATCCAGCCCTTGCAAGACGCTGTGATCCATGAATCTCTGGAACGTTTGGCTGGCCCCCTTTAACCCGTACGGCATTGCTGGAAATTCGTACAAACCCATTGGGGTGATTACCGCGGTTTTCTCGATGTCATCCTCGTGCACCGGTATGCAGTTGTAAGCCCTGTTGATGTCCAAGCTCGAAAAAATTTTTTTATCTGCTAATAAGTAAGTGAAGTCTTGTAGTCGCGGTACCGGGTACCTGTCTGGTTTTGTTATCGAATTTAACTTCCTATAATCCCCGCAGGGTCTAATATTACCATCTTTTTTGGGCACTACATGTAATGGACTGGCCCACGCACTTTTACTGGGTCTACATATACCTAGGTCCATCATAAGTTGAAATTCAGCTTTAACCTTTTTGTACCTGTCTGGAGGCAGCGGGCGTGCACGAGCATGCACCGGTGCCCCAGTAGTTTCTATGTGGTGGCGCACACTATGTTTAGGGATGCCTTTGAAAGAGAAGGGTTTTGTTATGTCTGGATACTTTGATAAAGTGTCTATGAAGGGATGATCATCGGGTGTGGTTTTTATTGTGGATTGGTCAGAATCGGAGAATGAACCAATCGCCATTATGCTTGTTTCTGTATCTATTAATTTTCGGCCACTAAGGTCTATTAACAATTTGTGCTTGGCTAAAAAATCTGCGCCTATTATTGGTTGCTTAACATCAGCTATGACAAATATCCACCTATAATTTCGTCTTAACTTAAAGTCTAATTCTTTTGTTATTAGTCCATAGCTCTTAATTTTAGTTCCGTTTGCCGCGAACAAGTTGTAATTACTATTTTCACTATGCTTTGATATGTGTTTATCACTCACAAGATTACGCGGATAGACCGATATATTTGCGCCACTGTCTATAAGATAAGAGGTACCTGTGTACTGGTCCATGATGCTGAGGCGATGATTCACTTGCGGCCTGCACGACTCGCCCATTTCGTGCACCGCTGTTAGTTTTCCGGCTTGCTCTTGTTCCAGTTGCATGGTTCCACGCACTTGTTCGCCCGATGCCGGAACCGGAAGTGATATTCGCATAGCCAGTCACGGTCTGCTGGTGTTCGCCTGCGAGATGGGCTGCGATTCGTTGCTCTAGATCCAAAGCGTCCGGACATGCCTCTACCTCTGCCGGTGAATCTGGGTCTGGGCTGCCTGCTTTCAAGACCTCTTATCCTCTCTGTCAGGTTCCTGATTTCTGCTATCAAATTTTCCGATTCGCCTCTTGTAGCTGCATCTACTTTGCTGACTGTCTCTCTATGTGATACGGATTCTATGACCTTGTCCGCTATGTTTCCTAAGGTACTAAGGTCCTTCGTCTCCGTAGCTGCCAAAATCCCTCTCACTGTGCTTGGTAGCTGGTTGAGCCACAGTATGAGGAGGGTTTCGTCTTCTATCTTGCCACGTGCAATGTCACGCATTTTTCTCAATAATTGCGACGGCCTTTGGTCTCCTAATTCCATTTCGTTCATGAGTCTGTGTACCTGTTGCTCCTTGGTCCTCGCATAGATTTCGCACAATCGCTTTTTTAGCGTAGAGTACTTGTCTGTTTGCGGGGGGTCTCTGAGTATGTCCGTGACCTGCGTCAGAACATCTTTGCCTAATTTCGATACAATTATTTGGTACCTTGATTCGTCCGACGCCTTTTGCGGGTTTAATACTGCTTCAGCCTGGATAAACCACAGCTCGGGCTCGTCGCACCAGAAGTCTGGAATACGCGTCGTAACCGCGATGCTTGTGATCACCTGCTCTTCTGTTTTTACACTGGCCGCACTTCCGTCGTTTGCCATTGTTACGCTAATGTTCACAAAAGTTCAATAATTTTCACAAGAGTTCACACACGAGGTTATAGGTTATATAACCTATAAACCTACGACTCCCACGTTCACGTTCGGGGTCACCACTTTAGAGGCTATACCTATGGGTGTTACGTGGGAGTATATCAATAAAAGATAGCGTACACTTTGATTGTTTATTTGTAATTACACATATGTCTCACTGTATGTACGACTTATACTAGAATTACTATAACACTTGATATTGACTTAGAACATCTATAAGTGAAGCGAGTTATATGCGGCTGACTATGGCAAGCCTGCAGTATGAACTGGTGTTCCCGGGCGCGGACGCCCCGTCGCTCTACAGTGGGGACTTTTGCTGACATCGCGTATGCGACGCGGTGCCGGCACACTCCCTTTTGTCATCATTATTTTATCGTGGTTTCTAGTTGCATTTGCCTTAGAGCTTGGGTTCTGCTATTTCTTTAGATTTGAATTATGAAACTCTTATGTGAGCGATTACCGTCTGACCTCTTAATCCCGAGAGGTAACCCCAAGCTTCGAGCCCCGAACTTCAATCAGGTTAACTTAATAATTATGTTCCACCTAGATCTACGGGAGGTCTAGGTGGAACATATAAGATTTCTGTAATTAAATTGTAAAACAAACCGCTTAGGAATAGAAAGTGACTCGTGTACAAAGCGACGGACATTTAATTATAGTAATAAACCCAGTCGAAAGTATTAAAATAGAGACTGAAACCGAATATGCTCTCACATTCACTGTGACTGTTTCAGGTTAGACGAATGTGGAATTAAAAACGGCTACTCTGATTCATTAAACCTCGTACATTGGATCAATCCATGCCTAGTAATTTGCTTCCGAACCCAAAAAGATTACTTCGTATTGAACACAAAATTGACTGTTAGGAAAGTCAGCTGAATATTTAATCAAAGACCCTTCCGTATCTTGTTAGCAATTCAACAATTCATTCGTACATTACTAATAGGTCAGACAAATGTGAAAAGAAAAAAATTGTAACCCTCCTCTCGGTGTCAACTTTGAATTCATTAATTTAAGCTTCCTGTTTTATTAAAAAAGCGTAATTGATTGGAATTTTCAATAGCAAAGACGGCCTACTTTCTGAGTGAATAAGGACAGACTCAAATAAAATATTTTGAATCACGAATTACCCATAGTTAGGTATAGCTTGTATGCGACAATACTGCGCAGAGATTCAGCATGGGTACTATCTATTGGTAAACGCGATTGACTACTATTTTTTACTTTGATTTATTTGTACTCTTTAGAAAATTATAAACAATTACATCACCGTTTATTATAGCGACACTAGTTTCCATAGTATAAGTGCATTTCTTCTTGATTTTGTATTGCGTGGTTGGAATACTCTGTCCAAGGTCCCCGGTTATTGAAATTCCCGTCTCGACACGTCGCAGACGACGACGTATGAATCATCTACGGATATTCTTAGAATTACGGCATAACGAACAATACATAAAATTTCTTGAAATATTTATGCCTGTATGGGTAATAATACCCATAAAAGCATATAAGTACTTACCAGTAATAGGTGTGTAGAGTTGTAGGTACTCGCATTTGACTAATTTGGTTCTACGAGTAGGTACCTATATAACAAGGGGTGAACCAATCAGTTACTTCGATGAGCATTCGTAAATTCTAATAACTGTGCAATTAATGGTAGGTTACTTGAAAATTGCCTGCAATAACACATTTTGAGGTGAGGTCTAGAGGTATTAAATTGCACAAAGTTACCAAATTGAATTTCTCTCGTTTCGCCATTATCTTAACACAGCCTTGAACTGTTATGAAGCAGTTATAAAGTGTAATCGTGTAATATTCGTGTATTCCAAAATTGCTCTGGAGTTTAATATAGTACGATACTGGTAATTTCTGGGCTATAAAGTCGATAGAAGACGTCAAAAAGTCGACTGCTGTTTATGTGGGGATTGGGGATTTATTTCAAAAATCACGTCTTCTAAAGAATGAAAATTATAAAAAGTCTAACGGCCTGTGTCTTTTGAATATTTTCATCCAACACATTCTTCCATTCCATTCCAACATATTCTAAACTGCATTCCAAGTTATGTATAAGTGAACATTCATCTTTGATGGAAAGGTTAATTGACGAACTTTGTAGTGTCGCGGTACATATACCTACGTAGTTTGATTGCTAAGTCAGAGGTCGTGGCTTTGATTCCCGCACAGTGCAAATATTTGCATGCATTAATATGTCTATTTTAATTTTTACAAGAAAGTATATAGGTAAGTATGTTTATCCGCATTCTAGAATCACAAGCTAGTTAAACTATGCTTACTTTGGGTCTAGAGAGCGTTGTGTAGAATATTATAGAATCTATAATTATTAAATTACTATACAAATTGAGGTTAAAGCTCAATTATATTAATGAATTTCTTTACAATAAAAGTTATTCGCACTTATTATTATGCTAGACAACGGTTCGCAGTCATTTGTTAGAGAGATTTAAGACGGGTTCAAAGGGTTAAGAGCTTTAAATTGAAATTCCTTACTGTTATTTATACTTGTTACTTTGGTGAATTGGAAACGTATAAATGTTATAAATCATCTAGGTGGAGATAGGCAGAGACGTGTTTTACTCCTGCATATCACCGACTATTCTTTTCATCCCAGGCAAATGGTAACGACTCCATTGCTGTTTGCCAGGTATATTTGCAAATACCGTGTTACTAACAATTTCCTAATAGAAGAACTTAACATCTCTGTGGAGTTCGGAACACCTCAAAGAGATTTTGAGTTCGAAACGAATCTCAAGTCACGATTACTAAGCCACACGGCACCAATGAGGTTGAATAAGTGTTCTACCTAAATCTTCATTGTAAATTCGAAGAAGTGAAGATAGGGAAAAACCAAACGGTTTCCAATTACTTTTATTGACAATAATAATAACAGTGATGCCGATTCTGATCTTAGAAACTAAGTAGAACTGACAAATAGAATGATGATGCGAAGTTCAATAATTATAAAACATTGAGATGGTTTAGTTTAGTGACATGCGAAACAAAAGAGAAAAAGGTAAGTAGGTATTGGAAGTACTCATTTAGAGAATACAATATAATACTATAAATACAGGACGCAGTATGCACGTACCGAAAATAACAGACTTCAAAAGATAGTAGTTCACAGTAGGCTGGTACATTAATTAGCTCCACTTTACGTTTCGTGCGACTGTTCTGTTGTTTAATTTGACATGACATTCAGTCCCAAAGGCTTTCTATTTAATTAGTTCTATTGTGAAATCATATTGTGTCAGTTTTGCCATTATTTTCGTTTATTTAATTATTCTTTTTTTAGGCATTCGACATATGAATATATGTATCTTTGGGCCCACAAACCAATCTCACTAGCAAGCCGGTATGTCTATTGATTGATGGACGATGCTCTAGTGTAGACTTTCCTCAGAGGGTAAATGGTTATGGCTATGCTCACCAAGTAATGGGAGCGGAGGAGAACGGAACTCGGATAATGATAGTCGATAGTCAATTTACATATTTTATTTTTAAACATAATCAATATAATGGCAACGTTCGTCCTCGCGACAATCTCTACTGCCAGGATCACTCGGATACTCTTCCAATTGAGCTTCTCAAGACCTGTGTCGCCTGACAGGCATCAGTAGCCTTCTACTGACTTCTCTTTGGCAATAATTGTGGGCCTGCCATAACGTGTTACAAGCGTTCGTTTTTGGGCGAGAAAGAGAGACACGCCCTAAATGGGATCCATCTTTCTCGCCCAGAAAAGTGAACGCAACGTCATAGTAGGCGTATTGTTCTTGCAAATGTTAATCGGTAAATGAATCGGCTAGGTATAAAAATTACATTATTTTGATGACATCGACGTCAATGTATACCATCACACTAAATAAATATATAATTGAGAGCTTGGGGGAATTTGGCATTGGATTTATTTTTTTGGTAATAAAGATTGAAGGTTATGGATAGCAGATAAATAATACATTTGAGAGGTGACAGGCTCGGGTCAATTCCCGGTAATCGCGCTTTGCGTCAGTAGCCAACGAGATAAAAAAATAAATAGCAATTTATGTACATACATAAGAAGTAGGTACTTGCACTTGTTTGCATGTATATTATGTCGTTTATTTCTTTACTTCTCGCTACAGTGAAAAGAAAGCGCTTGTAACATCGAAGGGCGATAAAGAACTCTTCCTATAGAGGATCAATTATCGAAACGGTTTCATAAATATTGTGTAACACTAACAAAATTCCTAATTTAGTGGCTCATTTTATAATCAATGTAACCCAATAATAAGCTGTTACCATAGTCATTAGGTCAAATAATTACAAGTACGTTGACATAATGTATGGCGGAACAGCTACCGCACGAATAAATTAATATTTCCCACCATTATTTTATCAATTAATTGAAATAAACTGACCGTTAATCGAGTCGACCAGAAAACAAATATGGTAGCTCATATCGGTTTCGTCCGTAAACTAATCGATTTGTGAAATAAACAGAAAATTCCAAATTGTTTCTTTTATGCCGATATTAAAAATAAACTTTGTGAGATTTTTCAATTAATATGTAAATCGCTGTCCACAGAGTATTTGTTTTCCGTGATATGTCGTTAAAATAAAGCATTTATTGCCAGTAATGTTGATCATTCATAAATAACGTGACCATCATCTATTTATAGACTCAAAACGGGACAACAATAGACGGACTCAAAACGGATCAATTTGACTCAATGCAGCTAATTATTTAGAAGGCAGAATAAAATTTCTAGCATTCTTTATACTAAATACTTAGGTACTTTGGATATCAACCTCGCCTTCTGTGTCTTTTTTTAGAGTGTCAGTGGCATGACAGTGGCTTGCTATAACAGAATTGAGGCCCTGGATCTCGGACCATCGAGACGTGCGTGCAACTGGTTTTTCAGACGCCTATAAATTGTTAGAAAGGAAAAATCCTTTC
Organism: Lithosia quadra; assembly: GCA_963576445.1. Taxonomy (NCBI): domain Eukaryota; kingdom Metazoa; phylum Arthropoda; class Insecta; order Lepidoptera; family Erebidae; genus Lithosia; species Lithosia quadra. The sequence goes on from OY754891.1 coordinate 8,223,985, forward strand.
TGCTCATGCATCACAGCAACCGGTGGCCAGCGACAAGCAGTTAACACGATTTTTCATACATTTTGTTAGAACGCGGCACACCTGTGGCCGGTGGCGACGAAAATGTATGAAAAATCGTTACATTCATCTACGACGGTCAAGGGATAATTTTGAGGGACATTATCCCTCGACCGATATTATAACTCGTTCAATAGTTCGTTTCCAATTTGAGTCAAATTCTCACATTCTGTAACTAAAAGACTTAAAACTTTCATTTCTCATACCTACCTATGTGTATTTTCTATGTATGTATTGCTTTTATGCATCGAAACTGTTAAAATATTAGAAAGAATGTTGAGAAGCCGTTCTTAATTAATGTTAATAAACCAATAAAAAGAAATTACACCGATTACATATGCAAATGTATAACAAACGAGGCTGTTTAGATAACGCTCTTGTTGTTTATAATCACATTGTTGATACCTAATTAAAAAAAACACGATGATATTTCTGAGAATTGTTCCAATATAAATAATTCATTATAAATGCGATTTTATTAGTTCTATATAATTATCCGCGGCTTCGTCCCCGTGAAACTTATTTTACTCATAATTTTTTGAGTATTTTTGACGTGACAACGTCTTATAAATTGGTTTGCCGGGTGACACTTCAAGAAACTGCGTTACGCTCCGCTCACGTTATGCGCTCACAATGAGAGCGAGTGAGAGGCACGCGTCCCTTCCACTCGGGCATGGTTAGCCCGCCTAAGGGCGAGAGAGACAGACATAAAAATTATTTTACCACTCAAAGTCGTTGTCACGTAAAACTTTCGCCCGTATACCGACTTTACAGGCAACCAATTTTTTTTTTTTTCAAAATGTAACTACTATAGGTACGCCTCAAAGTATATCTCACCTGATAGTACCTACTCGTACTTTGGTGTTTGTTACAAGTACCTATTTCCTTAAGTTCATTTTATACCTATATTATTATGCATTAATAAAGAGCTGTCGTTTTAACATTGCCAACAATATAGATAGGTATATACGACTTTATGTGCACATCAACTTACCTATTAATTGAAAACATTATGAGCCTTTTAGAAGTTATTTAAATTTTACAGTTCATTAAAACCATTTCATCTGCAATATGAATAGATTTAAATTTTGATGAGAAATAATAATTAAATACTGAATTTATAATGTACCTATTTTGTTTTAAGCTAAGTTTGTGGTGCAAAATTCGGAAATGAATTTGATTGAGGTAGTAGTACCTATTACCTACTGCGATTATGTTAGATAGTACAATAATATTCTAAATATTATACCCCCTCAATTTAGCGGCAATCCACAGGTACATTGAGGCGTTAATCAAGCATAAAATAGCCCGAGAATTTGATACAGTAGGTAGGTATATGGTGTAAGTAGGTAACCATATTCGCAGAAGCAAAGCGGATAAAGTCGTATTCAATTTGCCTGTGTTGAGGATAACAGTTTTTAATTAATTACAATTATAAAGAGCATATGCAATAGCAAAAGCAAAATGGTTTCACTAAAATTTACTTTAAACGAAAGCGACATTCGTACCTATGTTAGATAAAAATGTAAGGAGATGAAAACCTCGTAGACGCATGACTTGGTGCCTACGGCCTATGCTCAGTCTCTTTGAAGGATTCGTAACTAGGTCATCCGATAGAGAGCCGAAGTGTTGAGTGCTATGCCGCGAAGGGGAAGATGTCTGTGATGGTACCTAAGATGTTTAAGCAAGCTGTTTAGATTTTTTTTTGTAATATTTTAAACATACGTTAAGTTAAGCTGAGTTAAGTTCACCTTTGTACCTAAATATCCTTTTTTTATGTACCATATAACTTTATATGTACAATAAAGAATAAAAACAAATACATGATTTCAAAATAAGATTTGTATTTTTTATATTAATTTGACAAGATATTCTCTAGAAGTGGTCATTTTAAATTGTGGTCTATTTCAATTGTGGACATTAAACGCCGAAAGGGTTCATCTAGCGTGTTAAAAAAGGTATTTTTAACACGCTTTAAACACCACCAGGGTATTACTCTACTTTAATCTTGGACCTGGATGTTGCATTTTTAGATTTAAACTTATAAGAAAAAGTTCGCAATTTAATCAAAATCGTTATATTTACCAACGATAGACCGTGCCCATTTATGTCAGCAAACACTTTGTCGAAGAGATCCAACCATTGTCCCATAGAAATACTGTAATAGACCGCCACAAAGAAGCGAACAGTGTACCTCATAATAAATGTATCCTTATTACGAACGCCTGCCGGGCTTCGGCCGCGAGTGGCAAAGGCGGCTAATAAATTCGGCTCTTGTTATATAAATTTGATACTGGAACTTGATTAAAGTAGCGTGAAGCACGCGATTCTTGACCGAAAAGATATATCGGACAGAAAGATAATTAAGGGCAGATGCTCGTGACAATATTGCCGCGACAAACAGGTGATTTCTTTCTTACAATCGAGGTAATAAACAGGGCCTCAATTTTGTTGAAGTAAGTCACTGTCATGCTACCGACACTCTAAAAATGCCATTTAATTTCAGACTATTGTTATATTGTTAAAGTCTAAAAATAAATGGTATTATTTAGAGTGAATGAAAAAGACTAATGAACTCTTTTCATTTATTTTTAGATTTTAACTGTATAGGTATGGGTAAAGTCTACAATTAATAGAATTTTAGTGTCAGTGACATGACAGTAGCTTGCTTTAACAGAATCGAGGTCCAGGTAGCCTGTCAGATGACTTTTCTTATGGCGATCTCAGAATACGAATATACAGTCAATGTAAAATCAAAAGTAGATTGATCGCACAGATTTGAAACGCAAAAATGTGTATGCAATTTTTTTACAAAAATAATCATATTCGCCAAAATTTCGGTTATTCCCTTAGAACCCCGAGGTATCGATATGTTCTTTATAATAATTTATTCGTGCACCTATCTGCAGCAGCTTTTTTGCAATAAAAAAATCTCCCAACGTATTGTATAAAGTGTACCTAAGAAGCACGATATCATTTTGTATTTAAGTTTAAACGTATGATAGTGAAACAGAACTGCGATAAAACTTGTTATCGGTTCTCTACTAATAGTTTATGCGGGGCGATGCTTAACTCTTGCATATTGCATGCGCAGGGATTATCGGCCATTATACAGTCTATGCGTTGAACCGAGCGAGATAAGAACCATTGATCCCCTGGAAGAGAGAGCAGGCTAAAAGAACATATCACCATCCCTGTTTCTCGTAGCGACCAAAGTTAGTTTTAGTATTTTACCCGTGAGATTTTGTACGTGCTTTAGTCTATTTGAACAGCAGGGGTTTTTGAGCAAGGCGTTCAAATATTCCTTCACGTGCGGATCACTTTAGAAGGAATTGAATGTTTTTAAAATTGTGAGAGCAAGCTGGTTCCGGGTAGCAGCTATTACACCAATCCTCCCATCAGAGCATTATTCATAATTATATAGGCGTTATGCCTGGTTGTATTCGACGCTATCACATTATGATAGCTATTGCTCGGGGTCCAAGTTGACGGTCTTAAGAGCGACTGCCGTCCAGCCTACCAAGAAAGACACGGACTCTTCCCTTAATTAGTATATGCAGGTGAGGTTAGCTTAGTTCCGAAGGTCTTAGTTGGCCCAGTACACATATTAGCATCACGCCATATGCCGAAAATATTTAAAACCTCGGGTTTGGTGGTTAAATATCTATGTTTTATATAACTGCACCCATTCGACAGTGGCTGAAAGAGCCCAATTTACAGATATATTGCAGGACATTGTAGGTACCTACTAACGCTTGTATTCCTAGTAGGTATACCTTAGGAACAGTTTTAGTAGAGTATGTGATTTATTTAATGTTCGGGCAGTAAATGTATTAATTCCTGATCGTAACAGTAAGCACGTGTTTGCTATTCGAGAATCTATGTTGAGGCAGTAGACTACTGTTAACAAGTATATGACTACAATTAACGGGACTAATGCAATATAAAACAGTAAACAGGGTTATTGTTCTCGGCATTTGTTTAGCTATTAAAACGTAATCGTTTACACATTCCACATCTACTTTCATAATATAATCTTTAACAAACTCGTAACAATATACCTAATTACGCTTAGAATTTGTGAATGGCTGCTTTACAAAAACATACTTTATTGAAAGGCGACGAAGGTTATTTCATATGGTTTTAAATTCAATTACTAAATATTGTGGTTGGATAAAGTTGTTCTAAAGTCGTTTTCAATTCACTAAAGCGCTAAAAGGATTTTATTGATAGACGATACTGTGAACATAAGACTTCACTTCATCAGAATTTTGCCGATATTTTTTGTACAAATGGAGTTTTCTAAATTGAATTGGATTCATTCAGACTTACGAGAAGATTCCAAATCATTTTAAATATACTTACGTGTTCTTAAAGTGATAGAAGCAATTAGGATTAGACAATGATTATACTGCAAACAAATTAAACAGTCTTGAAAGCGCCAAGTTCTGCAAAGCAAATAATTTTAGTATATAATATCTGCTTCTGACAGTTCATAGATGACTTTGCGAAGAAGTAATAGATGCCACTCATAAACCATTGTATCCTAACAGCCGTAATGATAATAACGTTTCAAAAGATGATCGATGTTTTTCGCATGACTTTGTAGGTTAATGAGAGTTAAATATAGAAAAGAATAGACCCCCTCCTTCATCCGAGCACCAAGCTAACACTTTGGAATCCGAACTAGCAATAATTACAACTTAAGCTCCAAAAAATATTAAACTAAAATTTAAGTCATAGTATTAAATGTTTGTATGTTTTTGATAACCGTAGCTATCGGTAGATTCAGTAGTTATAATTTGTTATACCCACCTATCAATGGATAACATAATAATCATATCCTTGCCGTCAGGATCTATGTAAAAACTGTTAATAATCACTCAGTTCAGTCACTCAGTTCTGCAATGTATTTGAGCTAACAATGCGAAACTGGATAATAAAATTATCTGGCAAATCGTCAACGTGAAGTGCAATTCGTTGGCTTTGTAGTACTTTTGACCTAGTTGTAACCCTCAAAATAAAGTGCTTTAAACAAAAAATAATTTGACAACAGAGAAAATAACACTTGACTAGCTTAATTATCAAAAATTAAATATACGAGTACATATTATTATTTGTAAATATCATCATTATAAAGACGGTCCATGGGAAAAGACTAATACTAGCTGTTGTCCGCGGTTTCACCCGATTGAAACAGTGATACCCTTTCCGCGGATAACACGAACTTCTTCAACTTCAACCTAGCGTTTATCCCAGTCGTATCCAAAGCTTTCACCTCGGAGTCTGGGGTCCGGTTTACCAGTCTTAACTGCGGATTTGGCTGGACCTCGATATATTTTGTGAAGCGACTGCCATCTGACCTTCACAACCCAATGGTGACATTAGGCGATATCGAAGCATTCCAACGATAACACGAACTATTCCTGAAATAACCCATCCACCTGGACTTTGGAATTTATAATGCAAGATTATTATAATGTATACTAATATTATAAAGAGGAAAAGTTGTGTGTTTGTATATTTGTTAAATTGTAAGGGGTAATCTCGGGATCTACTGAACCGATTTTAAAAATTATTTCACCAATAGAAAGCCACGTTATTCGTGAGTGTCATAGGCTATATATTTTATTGGAAAACTGGTATTTACACACGGACGAAGCCGGGTTCCGGGTCGCTAGTATCTAATAAAATTGTAGTTGAGCTCTAGAAAGGTTTACAGATACTGGTTTCCGTGCACTTAGACGTCCCATACAAGTGGGTTCCAAGACAGTTTAACGTTCCCTGGGACTTCCCGAGTGTCATTACTCGGTGTGTTCGTGGGTCACTTTATTATACTACGTACAAGCACACAGCCCACCTGATGGAAGCGGTCACCGTGGCCTATGAACGTGTGCAACAATAATGGTGTCACACACGTGCTGCCAACCCTAAAGGGAAGGGCGGAGGGCTAGGAAGGGGTGGGGAGGTTTGGAAGGCTACCCTACTTACCAGCGGGAACACTACTGTTAATCCTGGTGTATAGGAGTTACAGTAGTGGAAATAAGGGTGGGATTAGCCAGATAAAAGAGACACATTTGTGCAAAAAAAACCATACGAAAAGCTTTGTGACTAGACAACAAACACGTAAACAAATAAGAAGTCCACATTATATCAAAGGACGTACTGTAGAAGCTTCAAATCATTTTCCAGTAATTCGTTTACCCTTATCAAGAAGGAGGCAAGGGCGTGCCGAGAATAATAATATCGGGATACTTTGAAAAACATTATTAGACATATTTTTCTTAATGCCATTTTAATGGCGTCGGATTAAGTACACAAAATTATACAATAGCCTAGCTAGGACGATGGAGAATTTTTTTACAGATTAGATGTTCGTGTCGTTATTGTCTAAAATAAGACTTTTCTTAAAAATTAAAAACACCAAAAAATAAGTTATCAAAATCAGTTAAGCCGATGTCAAGTTTTGCACTTAGCAGTTTATTTGGCTTAGTTGTCGATTCGTACAAAAATGTTCGGCAGAAAGAACAGTAAATAATATCCACCCATCCTCTCAAACGTTCACGTGAATTCTATTAGTAAGATAGGTAGGTATAGCTCTAGTAGATAGAAGTTATAACAAGCAATGTGGATGAACGAGACGCTTTTGACATCGACAAATATTTAATGATTCCACAAAGAAAAAAATATCTACCCAATCTAAAAAAACAGATGATGAGAGAAGCAGATAACTCAAAAGGTCGAAAGAAGAATCTGATCATAATAGACTTCTAGCAACTGATATTATGACTGAAGATATTATGCGTAGGCTACGTCTATGTCACTATTGTGTGCTAGACCGGTTTACACCATACAATATTTACCGGCAAACGCTTGTACTCGTAACTACAAAATACTCGTGTATTTAAGGGCCTTTGTCGGTTACTTGTTGCTGAGAGAACTGCTAGGGCCTACTTCGATCTTAGTATGTGTAACTATGCCCACGACTTTTTCACTTCACAGATTACCCTGTAGAGATAACAAAACCCCTTTACTTCTATCTTTACGTACCTCGGAAGCTTCTTATACTAAATAACCCCGCCGGTATTGGGCATTTCTAATATTCCGTCTTTCCGAATATCATCAATAGTTATATGGATTGTTCGAGTATGTTTCTCGATATTCACCTAAACTGCCATGCCATGTATAAACTCACCTCATATTTAAGATTTGTCATTTTAACTATTTATCCTTCTAAATCATAAAAATCATCTCCTGTAACAAGAATGACATCACGAAATCCGAGTGGCAATTACATAAATCATGTTCTTAGCTTTCCATTTTCAATTTGTGTTTAAAAATAATGCTGGTACATTTTGAGTAATTAATTAAATTAAAGGTTGGTTGGGTAAATTGAATCATGGTTGGTAAACAAAGATAATTTATAATAAATTGACTGTCAATCATCTCGCATCGGGTTGAAAGTCAAAAGGGCTTTATGAGTTTTTGCTAAATCGTACGATTCTATGATTATTGATAAGTCAAATATTTGAAAATGAAAATTATTTTAAATCGTCTAGATAAAATTATATAGGACATGAACATAGTAGGCTAAATTTAATAAAAGTTCATTGAACATTGGCAAAATGCCAAGTAGCGCCCTATGCGCAAATATAAATGGCAACCCTTTTAATTCAGTCGAAGAATGTCGTCGCGATGCTCAAAGTGTCATGGCAATAAGTGAATTTTTGACTCTGTCGAGAAATAAATTGTATCTAATTTTTTTCGCTATATTGTATGCTTATTGGAAATCACATGACTATCATATGGAATAATTATCCTTTGCGATTAACCGTAGGCCTGCTAGCTGCTAGTACCATACATACAAATGATATGATAGTGTGAATAAAAACATCTTAATCTTGTAAAAGCTGTTATAATACAATACCTATCCAATTCTAAATTATTTGGCTAAATGAGCATCTTGCGTGTTTATAGACGTCATAATTTAATAATAACCGACATAATATTTCTACTTTTTGGAAGCATTGTGAATAGATCGTGTTGTCCAGTTACAACGCCCAGTTTTTCAAGTAGGTACAAATAGAATTGCCAACAGTTTCTAAGATACTTCACGAAGATCGTGCGAAAAAACCGTTTAAAAAATAAAGTTCTAACTGACTCGTTTATCTACTCCACTTTTGTTTAAAGTAAATAGAAAGTTAGTTACATTTTATCTCAGAGAAGTTGGTGCAACTTTTGCAAGGCCGGCCGGTCCCTTTTACAGAGAATTTTAACGAAGTAATTTCAGTTGCGTCACACCGGTGTGGTACATTCGAGGGGAACCAAGGAAGGGTAGTCAGAAATGTAATTTCAGGAGCCTCATAGTTCGCCAATGATGTTATCTTAGCCCGATATGATTACAGATGAAGCTAACCTCAACATTGAATACAATAATGGTCTAATGACACACTGAAAATGGATGTTAATAGGATTGTGTGACGGAAAGTAATTGGCTCCGAGACTACGCTTGCTGTTAGAAACATTTATTCTTCAATATTTTCGTAGATTTTATAAAAGGAACAACCCTCTCGCGAATGCTTTGACTGAAAAAAAAAAAACTTTTTCAGCCTAATCCTCAATTTACGCTCTGTATTTGAGTTTTAATGTCTTGAAAGTTTTAAATGTGTTTATTTTTGTGAAACATCATCGCCTTAGTCTTCTTGCGCTGATAAATTTTATCAGTGATTTACTGATATTACCATGAGCGCTTTCAATGTAATTAATCGTTTCTAAATGCCTGAGGATTTAACAAGGCTCCGTTTTTACAAAAATCAATAACCATCGTTCGAACATTACTCGTATCTGCATTCCTGAGACTACCTCTTTAGCCTATCATCAGGTGAAATGACGCATTGTCACGCCTTAAAGTTTAAAAATAGACAGTTGGAAGAGAACTCTTTTGGTATAATATAACTACTATGAACATTACAGTTAGATCGCCAAATCTACTGACATATTATGTTATTTATAAAATTTATTAACAGCAATGTCTAGTATGATCGCCATTTTAGATGTAGCGAGACCCTCAATTACGTCCTTTCCTTGACAACTTTGTAATGTCAGGGGTACCCGTTTGCTTTTAAATAACAAATTACTTTTTTGTTTCAGGTAAGATACATATAAAGGGCATCGGAGCAAGTGTCAGAGCCTTCCTGCCGCCATCTCGGAATGTGAGTGGAACGATCTAACTGAAGGCGATCCGCAATTGAATGTCACTTGAACACGTCGAGTTCCGCTTTATTTTGTGGCCTTGTGCCCCTCGTCTGATATAAATAGTATGGTCAACAAAAAAGGCTCACATCCTCTAAAATTCACGGCATAAAACAATCCTGTTTTTGCAGAAAAAATTGTTGAATACAAGTCTGACTAATGAGTTTTATTTGTTTTAGAGAATGCTTTGCAATTTATGCGTATTAGATTACTTACATTGTCGGTGTTTATTATGCATTGTTGCAAATAAGCTAGACGAAACACAATCATAGTTTGTTTTCACTTTTTGTTTAATTTATTTAATTTGATAGTACGCAATAAATACAATAATGCAGCTTAAAAGAGTAAGTCTTTCTCTGCCCTGATAACCGTGTTAACTTTATTGCCCCTAAAATCCAGTTTTCGCGATCCAGGGAAACTTATTATTGTGATAAAAAGATATATGCTGTGAGCGTGTATCCTAGCCATCCATCTATCCAATTTTTTGCATATGCAGTAGAAGTAAGATAGTTGTCTTTTCTTGACTATTTATATCTAACATTTGATAATTATTTATCGGAAGGAGCCGTAGGTGTTGCCGTTCACCTTCGGCACATTCCGATGATTTGTCTCTAGTTCGACATTAGTTGTCTAAGACACATACTTTTTTTTAAATGGATAAAAAAATAGATGTCATGGCATTACTGCCTGTGTGTCATTGATTGAGTGTTCATGTGTTATTGTCACTAGTAAGTAATAATGTCACAAATACAAAACAAAACTCGCATTTTCAAGTGAATAAACTGCTATTAAGTCCATTTGGTGAAGAAAATAAGTGGCATTTTGTTAGTTTTCACCAAGGCTTTGCAACTATATTCTCTTCTATGATGATTTTTTTCCCCTATATAACCTCTTCCTTACAAGAAACTTAAGACATCAAAATTCAAATGAACTTACTTGCGATTGGAAAACTAAAACTAGATTTATAAGTTATTTACTATGTAAAAGTTTGAGTATGCTTATTTGAATGCACTGTCAAAAGAGTAACATCTGCCCCACGTTTTCAATTTTGAGTCTAAATTAGATGGGTTTGCTTATTGCCTGTTTGTGGAGAACCTTTTTGCGGAGTAAAATCCAAACACAACCATTAAACCAATTAAACTAAGCTGGAGAGCTACTGCAAAGTGCAATTGCACTTAGTGCAAGCATTAAATACATGAAACTAGACAGATGAACGTGTAAAAGTACAACCAATTAGTCTATTGCAGTCCACTACTGGACATAGATGTCTCCCAATGCACACCATAACATCTGATTCTCAGCCTTCCACATCCAGTCTGCCTCAGCTATCTTTTTCAGGTCGTCAAGCCATCGGGACATCACCGTCTGCAAATTTGGATTTTACTATTTAAATATCCGTAGAATTCAGAGCGTTTTTCTTCACACAATAGATAGATTAAAAGAATATACCTAAGGTTAATACAAAATTAATAAGAAAATTGTGTCGTCGCTAGCGTTTTCTACCAAATACGATGACACTTTCTCGAAATAGCAACATAATTCATTGACAAGGTTATGGTATCCAATATTCTTTATTGTTTTATGGAAGAGCTAAAGAGATCTGGGCACTCAACTATTTTTATTGCTGACGGTCATTTCTTTCATTTCATTTTTGTCGCCCGTGTTCGGTAACAATACCTGCCAGATACTTGAATAATATATAAGTGTATCTTAACCCTGCAAAATCTGAAGCCTCCTTTGAACATTGAACCCGCTGTATTACGAGTATAAAGAATAGTCATACTATATCATACATTTATTTGTTTATTTTGTAAATCATGACATAATGGTAACATGACTGACATTGTTGTCTATTCCATAATGATCATTGATCAAAGAAATGCAAACAATATTATTGTCTAAACTAAACACAAAAGAGAACAAACAACAATCTTAACGATCTTGTGAATACAAGATATTACATAATAGGGTGAAAAGAAAGTGCAGGTTGGAAATATTAAGAAAAAAAATTACACGATGTGAATGAGACTCTGTCGCAGGTTTTATTCTCTGGTGGGAGGTCAGACGACAAATGCACCTGTAAAACATTTATTAGAAGACAATACACGATAATATTTTTTGGCAGTATGAAGTTATATAATAATAAACACTAGAATTATCCTCATAGTATCGTCAGCATAGAATAATTTTATTTACAAGTTAGTATAGTATTATGTTGACCACTGGTACACATGGTGACAGTTAACTTTTAGCATGGTATCGGAGCTAGAAATCAAATTATAGAAAGGAGACTTTGGAGATTTCGAACTCCAGGCTCCAATGAAAGAAATAAAATATAGACTAAAGGACGAAGAAGAATAAAGAACTGTCCCAATTGCAAGGAGGACTTATGTCTTTCAAGTGTTTTCCATCAAAGTGTTTTCCATCTGAAAAATATATCATTTGGCCAAAACTATTAATTTTATTGGTCAAATGTTACAGGGCCGGTCGTTTGTCGATTGACTTTCTTTTATTGAAAGACAACAGTCTATCTTATTTTCTTATTTGATTGCAATCTATTGGGAACGAGAATTCTTAAAGCTTTACTCTAAAAAACCCGGAATCGCTTCATAGCTCTGCGAGTCAAGGCCAAAAAATCTCCGTCGAAATGTCTGAAACCCATTTCACCGCGGTTCCTCTGGGGCATTCCCTAGGGAGTCGTCTGTCCTATTTACCTGATAGTTTGACGCCTGTAATTTTTTTTGCCTTATAGTAGATTTCATTATAAATAAAATCTATATTTTTGATAAAGTCAATCAATCATAACATCTTCTATATCTAAAAATCTTTAATATTCTGTGTATAGAGGAGGTACTTACAACTTCTTCTACTACCTGTACCTACATTGGATGGCCTTATTCCGATGCATAAATGACTGTCATCATAGGCTAACGTGTTATATTTTTGTCCATACTACTCTACTAGTAGTTTGAATCTCTCAACTAGATGTTGTAAAATGTCTATATTACTATGTCTTAAAGTTTTTTGTTTGTGGTAAAGAAAAACAATATTTTTTAAATTAAATCTTTATTTTTAATGTGAAGATACTGGTATAATACTCGTAGGTACCTACTGTTCAATAGCGAATAACTTAGCAAAACCAATGGTAAACAAAATTATCAAAAGACGATCATAACTTGAATGTGGAATGGAATGAATGGCATTAGAATAGAGTGCTCGCTTTATTGTAAACTAGAATCAGAGTACAGAATCGCAGACTACGATCTCACAGACAACCTTTAAATTGATTTGCTTGACCTGAAAAGAGGCGACTTGCGGTGATCATAATTGATTATTTAAAATAACGTACTTTCTTGTATATTTCGTATGGAGCTTAATAAAGAGCTCCTGTCAAAAATACTAATAGGTGCTCTTCATGGACTAAGCTAGGTGCTCTAGACGTACTACCTCAAAATAACCTCACCATGAGTAAGCGGATCCTGGGCGCCGAAGTGAAAACCAACTGACACCAATGTTAGGATATTGTTGAAAATAATCTACTATATATTGCTATTATGCAAAGTTTTAGAAATATATAGCACTGTTTATTAAATTTATTTGACAAACTCGTAATTCTTCCGATAACTGTTATATTGCTTGTCTATTTTATGAAATCTAACCCTCGGCCTCTTATCTTCCCTATTATTATATTGACATACTATTCTCATTGTTTGTTTATATTGGTATTATGCTGTGTAACTTCACTTTCCTTTGTTATCGTACAATGTCTTGTTTTGATTATTTTTGTAACATTTGTTTAGTACGTGTTGTGCAGTTTGACATTATATTCACACCTATAAGAGATAATACATCGGACTGCATGGAAATTTTCAGTGCATAACTCAACGACTGTCAAGTCAAGTCTTGTGGATAGGGAGCATGCAAAAAAAAAGAATTTAAATCTCAGTTTACGTTTGGCAAAAGGTTATTGTGCTTGAGAAAAAAATATTGAAAAATACATTAAATAATTGCCGACGATAAAAAAAATAGGATGAGATTTCGTGGGATGAAGCTGGAATAACTCAATTATAGGTAATATTGACATGTTTTTATACTAATGTAATAATGACATATTAGGTTTACTTTATTTACATGATACTGAAAGAAATAAGATAAAGAAAAAGTACTTTGATCAGGTGCCAAGGTCCTTCAGTAGTGTAGGTATCCTGGGATTCGGAGAGGCTCTCTGTAATGTTGTCTTGACAAAACTTGTTACAAGACAAATTACAGTTTCTGAATTATTAGAACTATCTGTCTCGGATATCCATCATAGTCTTGGTACGATAGTTTATTTTATGCGTTTGCGTGGAGCTGATATTATTTTGGTGGAAGTGGTAATTTGCACATTCATTATTTACTGGAGTAACGGATGAGATCCTATTATGACACGTAAAGGAAGGCTTAAGGAAAAGGATTTGATAAAAGTGACATTTGAGTTACAAAATGATAAATACCTGATTACCAACGATAGGAACCGCGATCAAGGCAAATTTTATGGAACTATGTTACGATATTTCCACGTGACCATGGTTGCTGAAAAGCAACCAATATCAGGATCAATATAAATAATACAATAACATCAAGTAAATCGCTGTAGAATTAGTTCAAAATAGTATTATTTCAATGAATTTCATTGAGGAAAAAGTGAGAACTTAGTGAAGTTCAATATATTTTTACTGGTGAAAATGAAAATGCAATTGGTGAAAGCCAGCCTTAATCGTCAAAGAGATTAATATATAACAGAACACATTTCTATACCTACCTACGTGTGACTGAGTTTCTCGTTTGAAGGTCTATGTTAAAACATGCCATAATATATATTTAAGTTCATCTTAGAACCCTTAAAAAGTCAATTTTGTAAGTTGGCAAGGTCGCTCGCGAGGCCTGACGGTTGATGAGACCGTTATCCAAACAGCTTGAAGCTCATTGCCAAAGAAATATAATATATCTCTTGTTAAATCCGTGTTAGAAGTATAGAGCTTATCGATAACTCTGGCATCGTTAAATCGTACGCGGACGATCCGAAGAGCACTCAAGGCTGCCTCAACCCCCGGATATGTAGAATGGCCACAACTTCACACAATGCATGGACTTATTTCTTTTTAAAAGATACGCATATCTCAAAACTACACTAGTTCAAATAATTGTACGTATAAGTTTTTGATACTTTAACTACTTGAGAGGCGGCCTTTTAGTATTGTTAGTGAGGTCTTAGGATTTATAAATAGTTATTTTTTATGTACCTAGTTATTGTCTCGGTAAGAATATTAAAACTGGGATGAATGTAGTCGTTAAAGTAGAAAAGTGGACCCCGGGTTTTAAGGTAAAAGCCGATGCAGTTGGGATCATTGCTAAAGTGAAGATAACGAGATTAATGATTGGATTAAAATTTAGAGCTCAATCCACATCAAGAACACTGGTGTAGCGTGTCGAGTACATACCTACTTTCGGTGTCAAGCACGCTCTCGGTTCTGTTGATTGTATGTAGGTTCTATTTGGTTGAGGACAAGGTTAAAAATGTTAAATCAATTTTGTCACAGAAAGCGTTCATCGCGTCGTTACCAGCCTCGGTGTGAATGAAGCCTAAAAAGAATCAGTGAGACGTAAAAGCTAAATTGGCATCGTGCCATATTCGATATGGACGTGCTTAACGTAGATTGAAGACAAGATTTCTTGTTGAGAATGTAATATAATTTTTATGAGAAACATTGTTTTTTGATGTATAAAACGAACAGAGTATCGAATTTACTTATCGATAGGATAAAACCTCAGATAGGTCGGATTAGAGACAGGTAGAAATAGAATATTAAATTCTTAAACTAAAATTATAACTAAGTAATTTTGTATTATGAACTAAGCAATAATTTGTGAGATTAAGAAAGTTTTAACTCTTTGAGATACTTAGAGCTTAAATTTCCTTGGAAGAGCTTTC
Organism: Lithosia quadra; assembly: GCA_963576445.1. Taxonomy (NCBI): domain Eukaryota; kingdom Metazoa; phylum Arthropoda; class Insecta; order Lepidoptera; family Erebidae; genus Lithosia; species Lithosia quadra. Next base: position 8,239,265 of record OY754891.1, read on the forward strand.
TACCTAATTTATTATGATGAGGTGGTTTTAAGTTAGTTTAAAACATTTCTGACAAATATTAACAAAAGTACTTTATAATGAAATCAATTCTGGACATTGGATTGAGAAATTTGACATAAGATTTATATCAAAAAACAAAAATCGAATATATGCTTAGGAAACAATATTCATTTTGGATATTCAAATATACCTACTTACACGATTATGAAGTGCCAAGTAAAACTTTTTAAAAAATCCACATCGCGTGCCCAAAATGTGGGTAACATAGTCGAGTCGAGGCCGATTTTACGCTCCCACCTTCTGCAGGCATTAGCAGCACTGAGTGGCTTTATACCTCTCACTAGCGACTTTAGGAACCACAAGTATTTGTTAGGCTACCGATTGTCTAAAAATCTGCAAGATATCGGTTTTAGCTTAACTATAATACAAGCCCAAGAAAAAGTTATTTGGCGCAGCTTTACCGTAAGCTAGGTCGAAATTTATTTAGATATGCGCAAAATGTTTATTTATTATTTTATTATCATACTAGCTGTTATTTTGATAGTATTCCATATTGTTGGTAGTCACGTTGTGATTTGGTACTTCACTCAGCCAAATATAGTTTTTTAAGATAAGCATAGTAGAAATAAAGTAAGATTTTTTACGTAACCATCTTTCCATTAGTATTGGAATTTGTCAGGACTAAAATAACTTTTATTTGCCTCTTTTATTGCAATAAATCCATTTGATTATGTTATTGTAATTCCCAAGGAAATCAAAATTATTTCTTTGTGCTCCTTTCGACGAGAATATTGTGTTTGGGAGCATCGGTTAGGGACAGTTCGTTTATTTCGAAGAAATAATATTGCGGATGAATATTTTTGTCAGTATAAATTAGATTTATTTTTCTTTTATATTTTCTGATTGAGAATTTGGGCGTCGAATCATATACGCTAACAACGTGACTGTTGATTCAAGCATCTTGTTTTGGTACTTGCTTTAATTTGAATTAGAAGAAGTCTTCTGCGAAGTGCGACCCTAGGTAATGCTAGAAATAATAACCTGCTGCAGTTCCTTTCAAGTGCAACTATTTACATCTGCCCTGCAGCGACTCTCAGGCATTGCCAAATTTATCATCTAAAGAGCTCACCTGCAATGGACAATAGAACGTTTGCACTATTTTTCACAATTTACTTCACTATTTCTCATACCACTCGTCGAAAAATTCGTGTTTCGTTTATGTCAGTATAATTAAATAGTTAAATATCTAAATTGAAACGTAATAGTAATTATGCATTCTATTCGTTCATGGACATCCTTAGATTATTTTGTTTTACAAATCTGATAGGACTTAATTGAGCAATATCAAAGTGCAACAGAAATGTGACAAACAGTCTATTTGAGACTGAAATTGGCTAAAATTGGCCGTGTAAATAATCAACCGCTCCTCGGTTGCTTGATTGTTGCGTGGGTGTTGTTTGATATTGTGCTCCGGACCAATAGCTATGTGCGTCCAGCAGAATAATAAGCTCAATTTAACTATTGTTTTACTCGAACAAGGATACACCTCATTACACCTATGCATCAATTAACCATAGTAGATGCTAAATGTGTCGCCTCAATTAACTGCCCCGTAATAGCAATTATGCCCAATTAAATTCAGTTCAGTCACTAAATAATTTATATTATCTCAATGTAAAACGAGCTCAAATAGGTACAGCTGCGGTATCGATGATAGCAATATGCAGGGCCGCACAGTAACTCTGGCAATACATAGGTATATACAGTCACGTCTATTTGCCTTTGAGGGAAGTGAAGCTTTTACCATACATGCCACAATTCTTGTTTGTTTTCATACATATACGTGGATTACTGATAGGTACTCTTGATTTTGAGTATCCTTACATTATTCCTTAGTCTGATTGACTTACAGGTGATCAAACACCCATAGATATTTCCTCAATCTCTACATTTCGTCCGTCTTGACTCAGGCGACTGAAGCTGCGTCTATAGAGTGTAGAACCTCTTCTTGAGTCGCTTTTATGACACACACCGAAAGAGATGCTCCACCGGAAACCACGCGGATAATCATAATATGAATAAAATTTAAATGACGTCATAAGTTCTGCAATAACCCTTTATTGAAGAACTTATCAAGCCAAAGCAGCTTCAAACTATAAGTCTACGCTATTATAATACCTGTACGTTTATGAATACCGATATGACGACAATTATGTTCTAGAAATATACCTATTGCGTGTGTCGATAGGGAATTCAATGATTTTATGATGAGAAGTAATGGTATACTGAACAGTTGGTGCCCCTAAAATTATTTTTTACCAAATTAACCAGAGTTACTCCCTTATTCACTTCTACAGATGTTTAAATCCAGCACAACCTGTTCCTTATAAACACTCCTTTAGTTAACAAGAACAGGATGATTACAATTCCGAAATAGTTAAATGAAATTATTAGGTACAGTTGGCGCTATGAAATAGAAGATACGTGCTCTGTGCTTAACATGTAATAAACGCAGCAAGTTACAAACTCCCCCGGCAACTTCTTAGAGCGGGCGTCAGTTGTTTATAATTCCCTTTCCGACGCCGGCGGTGGTTTGACCTTTGCAACTTCCATTTGTCTAGCTCCATCAGACAACTTCGTTAGTTCTTCTTAGCGATTGTTTCTAGTCAACAATTAATTAGTGGCACATACCGCGGTGGGTTCTTTTACGGAAAATGGAAACTCCCCCATTATCGAGCGTTAGTCTCGCTTGTATCCAAAGAGCGGATCCCGAGGGTCCACTGTCTCATCTACAAATAGGTATATTTTGGATTTCATCAGCACAACTGCCATCTGACTCTCAACACAAAGAGGAAAACCTCGTCGTAAGGTTGACTTGGGCCCCAAAGAACTTGATGGGACCACATAAACCCTGAGGAAGTATCATTCTCTAATTGTTGTCAATGTTCACATATACCATCATATACATCAATCTATCGTTACAATTTTTCCCAATTTGTTAAAAGCTAAGCTCAAGAGACCGAGATATTTTCGTGCTCACCGTGAATAGGCGATATCGATGAATATTTATGTTAGTGGCTAACTATATTTGGACTTTAATTGCGATTTGTGGGTAATCGATGAAGTCGTAATTCGTTTTGCCTTAGGGAACGTGAAACAGCACACCCTAATGGAAATTAACGTTGTCGTATTATTCGCAATTAAGTTTCTCTTGTAAATTTATTCGTTAACAATATTTGTGTCTATTGAAATTGTGAACAGTTCACGAATATGGTAATTGAATTTACATATGAAGTGGAAAACGTTATGTTCTGAATAATTCGCAAGGACATATCTTATTAATTTATATCAAGACTTTAGTATAATGCATATTGGTAGGTATTTCTACACAACTCGTTAAGAGAAAAGCCCTGACAATTTGAACTGTGAAGTAATAAAATACTACACTACACTAACTGAAAACTATTTCTATTGTTCACAAATAACAATCGAATCGAAACATTTAACAATTTCGTACAAATATTTAAGACTCGCAATACTAGAAACTTGATGCGTTGTAACTTTTATAGTGATTTCCAAAGAATTTGTGATTTCCATAACCACGGCTTCTTGTAGTTAAATGTTTCGGAATTAATAAACATTAAGGCCGGTGATTTTTCTGTACCTAAACGTTTAACTTCTGATTGTTGGTTACTATTTGACCGAAGTTCTTTAAAAAATGTAAGCTCCTTATACTAAAATTTAAAACTAAGTAGGTAGGTATGGAAAAACTTGTACGAGTACCTATAACCCGCAAAGCAAATTTCATTCAGAACTTATATATTGATAAAAGGCAATAGTATTTAGAGTGGAATTGTTTTGTAGGAAAGTTAAAAGTAGGTAAATTTTATTATTTTTCTCATTGTTTTGAAAATTAATTATAGCCAGGTGATGCACATTGATCATTCTATGTCATTTGATACTCTTTCGCACAATACAAAACATTTATTTAGACACAAGAACTCATCTGTCTGATGTCTAATAACAACAATTTTGTGTATAATTCAGACTCAAAATTTAATAAATCAGGAATTATTTTCAGTAATATGAGTGTCAAAAAGAATTCAGCGCTTGAAGGCCTCTAGTCTCGTCCTGACAGCTGACTTTTCCATGTCAGTTATTACCTACGGGAATTTTCTTGTAAATAATTAAACTCTTTGCATAATAATCTTGAAACCAAGAATGTTGACACATTCTAACACACCTTGTGTTGTTTAGAGCTAAAAGCGGTACCTAATGTGGGTTATTCTCACAAGAGCTCTTCTTTGCACGAGCGTCGTTAGCGACCCCGTCAGAACAGCACGTGATTTTTTAATTTGAATTACCGTCGCAGCTGCATTTTCTTCACAACCACTTTGAAACTTGTTCTTGAAGAAAAGCGCCGTTTTATATGAGTAGGAAAAACTTTTAGCAAGGAGTTTTGGTTTAATTTTGAATATTTTGAATGTGACACATCTTATCTAGATAGACTAATCTATGCCGACTGTAACTAATGTATTCCGACCAGATATTTTTCGTTACAATTCTCCATTTTTTCATGTTGATAATTTCTTACTTAGGACACACATAAATGCAACAATAGCATCGAATAATATTATTGCTTACCTACTATTACAATACATCTACTATCATTAAACCTTTTATGATAATCAGCCCTGGTTAGCTCATTCAGCGTATCAAAAAATAAATGAATAATTTGTGCGTTTTAAGATAAAACATCGAATTAACAATTGTGATTTTTAACCAGCTTTTCATTAGCGCCGGTTGTGAAAAATCCGTCAAGGTCAATTATTACCTGAAAATAAACAAATTGATGTAATATGACTAATATTATTACTTTTGCATAACTCTGACTGATGCAAACATGATTATTGTTACATAATATTTGCTTATCCACTTCTTATCAACTACTACACTTATCTATTAACCTCGCCGTATCCACCTGAAACGGTGCATGTAATTTTGATAAACAATACTTGTTTCTAGTAGGTATTACAAATCACATTACACTCTTATAACATTTTATAACGTTCCATAGTGTTCAAGATAAGTTAGAGGAAATTTGTTAGGCCGACCGGCGCGCGGTGAAATGGAGCAAATCAGATTTAGGGGCTTGGCTAGACGATGGAACACGCCGCGCGGGAAATGCGCTTAAACTATTTTTAATGGAACAATAAATAAGAAAGGGCGGGCTGACGTGAAATGCTCCGTAAGCGGAATTAACCCTATCGATATCGGGTGTTCCGAGAAGATTGTGGACAATCGTTTAATGAATTTTTCGGTTTGGTTACTGAAGTTTCAAGTCGATAAAATGTATCATGATGATAGCATACTTATATCTGAGTTCTTATATTAATACTAGCACTTTCCTCCTTTTCATATTTAATATAACGTAAACAGTAAAAATGGCAGTACTTTTAAGTATTATGGTTTAATTTAAAGTGACCCCGCTATTTAATTGCACGGAAATTAATTTCCCGTGTAGTATTTCGAGAGGCGACAGTCTCATAATAAAGAGACATCAAGTTTATTATTTTTAATTATGCAACATTTACTTACAAGACAATATTTGTGCTAATAATGTGAATGTTTCGTTCCAAATATTAATTTAATTTCAAGTTATAGTTGTAATTAAATTAAATTAATTTTTTATCTTCCATAATTTTTTACATCTTGTGTAGGTACCGGTAGATCGTTTGAATGAGTACGGTAGTAGATTCGATTCTCTCTTAGTACAAAAATATTTTTCCACACTGTATTGGTCGAGCCCATTGCTGTCAATTTACTGTCGAATAATATCTTAATTGCTTTGTACGATACCAACCAAAAAATATAGCTACTTAGCCCTTATATATTTTATCCCTCCGGGAACCGAACAGCAACTTACTACTATTTCACAAAATGAGTCAGTTTTTTTTACAGAAATCTAGACTATGTGTACTTTTGTGTTTGAGTAACGTACCTTTTAAAACAAATGTGAGATTAGGAAGTATTGTCCTGGCAACAAATTGGGGTAGGTACCTACAGGATGATAAGAACAAAATTGTTACAAGCTTACCGTACGGAATGTGAACCGTCGTAGTATAAGTAAGTAAGTTAGCACAGGTGCGTGCTCGACCCACCAGACAATTGTCATGTCGACAAATAACTAAATACATATTTAATTAGTCTCTTTACTAGATTCTACTGTAAATATTTATTTACAAAGATAGGTCTGTACGTAAATAATAAATGTGATTCATGCAATTTATGCATACACGCATACACCCATTCACACGTACAAGTTTTACTAATGTAGTAGGTCGTATATTATAGGTATTCGTATTGGAGGCAGCGCCGAAAGCGTAGGTAATGGTTAAAAGTGGTTGTAGATTAGCGTATATTCAGTGTGTTTTATGCTGTTCTAGCAAAATGTGCTTACAATCTCGCAACATTTCGTGCTTCAAAATCAGTATAAAATCCTATCTTTATTCTACTATCATACTAATATTGTAAAATGTGTGTAAATGTGAAACTTTGTGAAGATGTTTTGATGTTTGTTACACAATCACTTCTTAACGTCTAAACCACAGAACATTAAAAAACCATAGAAGTAGTAATTAAGTAAAAATACAAAGGAATAGCTGTCGCCAAAAAATACACTCACACAGACTTCTAGGACGTCTTATTGGTTGCATACATTTTACCTTAAAATATAAGAAGAGCAGAACTACATACCTTTTTTTACTGAAAATGAATTTAATGCAGGTTATGACAAGGTGTAAACTTCAATGATGTTTACAGAGTACCATCAAATCTGCCCCCATTTTAACGTAATATACAACAAAATTATGTTTAAGCCACGTTGGAATAGAGCACAAATTCATTTATCACAAATACCCCATCTAGCGGTCAATAGCAAAATCAATGTACATTATAGTTTTGCTATACACCAATAGATGTCTAAAATTATTGTATGGTATTGCAAATCAGTCCTTAAATATAACAATGGTAAGGATGAAATTAACATAACTCAAAATACGGGCAACACTAGAATCGACCCCCATGGTGTCGATTCTGTCGTACATTTTTACAAACTTAACTAAAATGATAATTTTGACAGCTCTAAGTAGAGTACCCCATATAGTATAATCGAAAATGAATCTAATCGATTTTCGATTATCGTTCCCGTAGAATATGGAATCGATAGTTACAAAAACACAAAAGCATTTATTTTTTTATTATTTTAGGTAACTTATTTCAGGATGATAAAAGAGAAGTTTTATGGTACAGTAATTATGTTTAGCATTATACTAAGCTAATTATACTACAAAAAATTGTAGTATACTCCGATTTTTAATTCTAGGCAAGAAAATGACAACTGCAACTGTCACTGATACAAAAAAGGGTGACCCGCTACAATAGTGATGTTCGGCAATCAATAGACTAGATACTTTAGTCATTCTTTATTTTTATCAGTGAATGAACCTCTTTGCAGTTTATGCTCGCCTAGTACATTACACGAAGGAAATATTTTTTATAGAATACTAGCTGTGTCCCGCGGCTTCGCCCGTGGCATACTTTGTGCCTGTGGCAGGATAAAAAGTATCCTATGTCCTTCTTCTAGTTCTATAAGCTACCTCCCCATCAATTTTCAGCCAAATCGATCAAGCCGTTCTCTAGTTTTAGCGAGACTAACGAACAGCAATTGATTTTATATAATATATAGATTTAATTACTGTGTATGTTTTCTGTTTAATTACCGTAAATTACATATTTTTATTTATATAAAAATTTTATTTACATATTTAATAAAAGAATTATAATCTTGACTCACGACTAACTTATAATTGGAAAACTCAATTCAACCACATCACTATTTATTTGATACAAAAAACCTGCAACACTGCAAATGTCATTTTCTTGCCTAGAATTAAAAATCGGAGTATTGATAAGCACTTAAAAATTTCAATAAATTAATTTAAGTTCGATTCATTCGATTCCTTTGTGTCATAGTCAATTGTGCTGAATTCTTGCAAGACGCTTCACTACGAAAAGTGGGCGGTACTTGTCCATGTGCTACGATAATTTTAGAGGTATTATTTTGTATATAAAAATACGATACTTCATAGACGTGAACTGTCAACATTATCATTTAGCACCGTGTTTAGCATCCTGAATTAGACAGGTATAGAAACTTCTAGAATATTGAAGTAAATATTTCGTGAAAACTTATAGGAAAAGAAACCTTAAAATCAATCGCACAAACTTATTTTTTGATTAGAAGAAAGTATTTCTTTATATTTTAGCCTGCGTCATGCACATACACAAGTGTATATGTGTGAGGTAAATGCAATTACACTTAGGTTTTTGGCGACACAAACACGCCCCCATACGATTTCTAGTCCTAAGGATTTTTCTTTGTTCTGTGGTCTAAACGGATCTGGCTGAAAATTATTGCAGGGATAGATAAATCTGAAACAACACAAAGGCTACTTTTTATCCCTACAGTAGGTACCCACATGGGTAACGGGAACATACATGTTAGGTATATCGAGAATGATGTTACTAGGTAACAAAAACTACTATTAGGTACCTACACCATAATCGGAGATTATACAACAAAATTCCTATTGCAGATCGCTGCACTTGATCGCAGGTTTCAATGAACTTCACGCTTCCTTAGTTTTAACCACTTTATGTTTCCATCAAACATTATTTATATCCACTGTCCTATTATAGACATTAAATTATAATTACATCTCATAGTTTATGAGTATATGAAACAGTATATATAATTCCGTACCTCGGAAAGCACGTTAAGCCGTCGGTAACGTTTGCCATACGAACATTCACTCGATACGGGCAGTTGGAGTCCTAAAAAGCAACAATTACTGGTCTAAATACAGATCTTTGATATCGCCAATGAATTTTGGAGGTCAGGTGGCAGTCGTTAAGCTGAAAATATCGAAGTTCGGTAGCGTCGTAGTCAGACTGAAACGCCGAACCTAAATGGGTTGGGAAAAGGATAAGAGGATAACAATAGGAGTAAAGGCTAACAGTAATTAAGATAGGAATCATCTATATTAACCAAAAAAAACCATTTTGACAGGGTACTGTTGATAGTTCGTATGTGCCCCAGTTCCAGGCATTCAGCGTCATATTTTAGTGCTAATTAATTAGTAATACGAGTTCAAAATGTTCAGATGAAGTTGGTGCAATTAAAGTTTTCAATGCGCCATTACAGATGCAATTTAGAACAGTTAGACGGAAGGGAAACTCGTGTAGTTTAAGACAACGTGAATTATTACTTAGCCACTTCTGGATCAGCATTCCCTAGCTTGTATGTTATTTAGATTTAACTTTGGATACTGTCTGCCATGCTGAAATGTTGGTGTCATGCATGAAATATTTATCGCTAGATAGTTTCGTAATTTATTATTCTATTACTGTGAATTGGCATTTATTTTAGGAATTATAATCAACTAGCTGTTTTCAGCAATGCAACCGCATGGAATATTGGACTTGTGCCTGCGATCTATAGGAACTTATGCTCAGGATAAAAAATATTCCGTGTTATTAATACGAGCTTTTATCTAGCTTCACCTGTCTATGTCCCGTTGTCTGTAATCAAATCTTGCAAGCCATTTTTTTCGACCACTTCTGGCTATCCGATTGGGCTGAAATTTGGCATACATATGTAAGTCCCATGACAATGCAATATTGTAAATAATAAAAGCTTTTTTTTTCAAAAAAGTTTTTCTTTTTAAACAACAGCTTGTTCTAAATAATGTTGGTATGTAGATATCTCCCAAACTTCATCGAAATCCTTTCTGTCGTTGTGGCATGATTGAGTTATAAATTGCCATCCATTCAAACTTACGCATTTATAGCAGTAAGATTATTAAATAGGTAAGTAATTATCAATTTATCACGCTTTCGGATTCATAAAAAGAAATATGATTGTCACCAAATTGTCAATTGTGCCACCAATTGTGTAATTCACGGAACTAATTACCACATAACTTGATTATTTTAATGTAGATTTCAATTTTGTTTCACAACACTTATTCGAAATTGATTTACATTTTAAATATATAGGTACCTATCTAGTATTACAATTTGAAGATTATGCCGTGTTGTGTTCATTTTGAAGTTCATGACGGCAGTCGCTACCACACTACCACATAAGCCAAGCTGGAAAGTGGAACTCGGGCTCCAAATTATACGCTTCGGATTAGTTCGGATACAATCGGGACTAACGCTTGATGATAATGATTATATTACTATCACTTTATTTATTGCTTTCATATTGTACCTACTTGATAATATATTTTATAGGAAATTTAGTTTGTTCACAAGACGAAAAGAACGATAATGGTTTGTTCTAATGTTATCAAAGCAAAGCATGGTATTTCAAATAATATCATCACAATAAAAGGGTAGCTAAGGGTTCAAAAAGCAAAAAAAAGAAAACAACGTTAATGTTATCATTGCAATAAAGATCAGACTATAATGTTTATCTTATCCATTACGAGTTCCCATCTCCATCGTTGAAACGTAACTAGATAAATATCGTGAAATCTCGTCTCCTGCCTATTTCCTATCGTAGCAAGTGCAACTGATTGCCGGAAATAAACGTGGCAATCGAAGTTGACGACGCATTTTTCCGTTTAGTAATATAGATTTACTTGACTGAAATTCTTAGGAACAAGTTGATTAAAATATTGTGTATCAAACAGGAAGCACGTTGAGCAAACAAACAGACTTTTCGGTTTTATCTATTCTAATAGTATAAAAAGGAAAGATTTGTTTACTTGTAACCGATAAAAACAGACCGCGAACCGGAAGACGTGGTGTGGGCAAGCCTCCGACAAGGTGGACCGACGACCTGGTAAAGGTCGCGGGAAACCGCTGGATGCGAGAGGCGCAGAACCGGTCGTCTTGGAGATCCTTGGGGGAGGCCTTTGTCCAGCAGTGGACGTCTTTCGGCTGATATGATGATGATGACGATGAACCGATAAAGTATGAAACTACTGAACCGATTTCTATTCTTGTTCCCACTGCCCGTGAGACCCTATTTCTACTATAAAAGCCTATGTACTACCCGATTACAATCTATCCTTATACCAAATTTCAGTCAGATCCGTTCAATTCAGTTCAGCAATATTAGTAGGATGTGTTTCTCTTCGAAATCTATACCATACATTATGTAAATGATATATGAATAACATTACTGCATGAGCAGTAGCATCACGTAATAGATTAAGCATTATCTCCTCATCGCCATAAATCGCTCACAGTCAATGATAAGGTGCTCAGTTTGTACCAAACCACACCGCTATGGACCAATGGCGTTAGTTGATAAATAGTGGTGCTCGATACTCACCCCCACACCACAGCCTCGTGTCTAACTCGACAGTTCTAATACATATAGCTGCCTTAAGTGTATTGGAGAACTTTACAATTTATAGCCACACACACTTTAGTTTAGGTACTCATTCAATGAGTTCACGTCTGCGGTCCAAGCAAATTTGTATGTTTAGATTAAATTTGTTTTGTAATAAATTATTTCGTTAGGATAAAACTAATTTAAACTTGATTACATTTTATTATTACTAGCTGACATATTTATCAGTACTCGTTTAACGCATAAAACTTAGAGTTGAATCTTAAAAAAAGGTAATAGGATATTGCTGATATGTAAAACAATAAAGTCAAAGCAAAGTCTTTATTCGTTGACTATGGTACAAAATAGTGTTTAGGGACATAATCTTGCTGGTTCTGGCGTACAAATTTTACATTGATTAATTTATTACATTATTTTTTCTTTTATTATTATTATTACCATATTATTAGTATTCCACAAACTATCGAGTATTTTAGCATTTTTTCATAACGCGTTCGATATTCATAGGAGCGACTGTCGTCCTAGCCGCGAGAGGAATGCCGGTGCCAGAGCCTTGTCCGTCAATCAGCAAGTGTACTGACTGGCAGATGAGATAAATAAGGTTGGCTTGGATTCCAAAGATAACTATTAGTGGGGCCCCATAATACACAAGGAAGATTTTCTAGTCAAGCACCTTAATCAAATTTTGTTCAATCACCTTGCTCATCTAGTTCAAACTCGCAACTAGGGAAGTGAATCTTTATTTGAAATCCTATTTATATTATCGAAACAGTGAATATCCTTTTTATTTGTCTATGTCGTGTAAATATTAAACATGGGCACTTAAAATACGTATTCATTTCAATTTTCCCCACTCATATGCGTTTTGCTACAATAAGTGTCGTTTCAGAGCGTTCCCCTATTTTAAGCTTGATGATTATCGTGAATGTCCCCCAGGTGTACAATTGTTGACATCGTTATATGATCCTCGAAGGTACTTCTATTTGTTTGCTTTCATGATGACAGTATAAGTATGTATGTCTATATGCCGTGAGTCACCGGTATCTAATCTATGACAGTCAATAATGGGTAGGTAATCCATTTGAAAAAAACGTGATGAATTTTGTGCGCTAAATATCTACATAAGTGTACCTACCTACTATTAGGTATTCTGTGCTTATGTCGACTCATAAATTAACTAACATAGATAAATCAATACTACAGTTGATCAATAGCAATCTATTAATCAACTGTAGTATTGCTAAAAAAATAATGCAGTAATTTTTAAGTACTGATCGTATGAACTGACCTGACAATCAATTTGGCAATCAATTTAATTTAATTAAACCTTATCTCACAACGTAACAATTAAACAATTGCTGACTAGTATAGCTTATTGTTCCGAATAGAATCAACCAATGGTAATAAACACCATCAATACATCAAATCTTTTACCAGAAAGCCTTAAGCGGGTGGTCCATATTATAAAACAAGTAAATAAAAGAATAGTTCTGTTCAGTATAATAACATTGAAAGTGATTAAGCAATATACGTCGGTAAACGAAATATGACCACGAAAGCGATATAAACTCTGATCTGACAAACATTAAATTGTTAAACACACGGTTAATTGAAGTAATCAAATCACGATAGTATTACAAAAATGCACATCCTTATATTTTATTTGAACCGGTCAGGCATGTCAGACCACACAGAGTGTGAGGGACCGCGGTGAAGAATCTTCACATCTAGATGATTATTGCATTCATGAGTTCATTGCCTGCACATAATGAAAAATAGACCTACAATGATATGAAATTATAAAAAAAATTACGCTGACCACGTATTACCTATTTTTTATACCACTTAGGTGGCAGACATTGATGGATATTATTACAATGTTTAAAATACCGAATACGGATTTGAATCGTTGTTTATTAATTTTCGAATAGTTAGATAGAGGTACGGACTTCAATCTAAAACTAATCAAAAACTAATAAACTGTAACTAAGCTACAGTGTAAAACTTATCTTTATTTACCGAGGTTCGATCTAGAGTCGAGGTATCTCTCAACAGCAATTAATTAGTTTATTAACAGCTTCATTAGAGAAATAAAACTTGTTTGCGGCGCGATATCAAATTGTTATTCAAGCCCAATGCAAAAATAGGAAAAAAATACATACAATTTTTTTATATAATGCTAGTATTCCAGCTAAATTAAATTGCTTATGTCAAGAGCGAATTTAAGTCAGCAGAGTAATGGCTGGAATTCGGGACTTCTCGATCTTAGAACTGACTCCTTAACGACTAAGTTAGATTTACTGTGGTGTTTATATTGAGTAATTTGCCAACGAGCAAAAAAAAACGTGATTCTGTACTATGCAGATGACCGTTTTTCATTACCTGGATCGATCAGCTTGTTTGTTACTTCACTAACACAAAAAGAACATTGAAATGGGTACAGTGGTTACCATGCCCAATCGCTAGTCCAACTTACAACTATAATAACTTCCTATAGTGTATTCGGTTTCTTTCAGCGAATAAGGAGCCCCGAAGTTTTATGGGGAAAAGCTCCACTGTCAGTTGGGGACTATCTTAGATGCGTTATCCGCCCCGTAAATCCTTCTACCTTTTTAAGAGGATAAAGAACTAATAAAATATATCCCTTTACCCTTAGCACGATTTTATAAGTTTCAAGAATTAAGGCAGTTGTATGTAGAACATGTCACATAAATATTATTTTGTACCACCAAAAAATATAATGCAAATTAATACGAATAAACATTTGAAGATGACCAGAAAAGTAAAGACTTGATACAAAAATATTGTCAAAGTCCGGAAATAGTTCGATATTTTGACTAATAATTAATAACGTTTATAAATAACATCATGCAGTAAACTTAATGATTAATAACAAATATTCCAATAAATTATAGTTATTTGGAATAATTTGACTGACTTGGTAGGGAAAAAAGGGTTCAAAATACAAGACTCGTTTAACAATAAAACGACTTGTATGTTATCATTACCAAGAATAATTTTCACTTTACTAAGATAGATGAAGTTTTATTGACTTAACATTTGAATCTTTTGAAAAGCTCTTCAATAATTATATAAATTTACATAAATATTGTTACACTGTGTACCGACGCCAACCGCAACTTTCACAAAACTAATATAAATAAAGATAGTCGAACGAAAGTTAACTTAACTAGAAATAAATACAAACGAATTATGATTTGTAACTGTGGTAAGTTTTTTATTTTCCTGTTAAATTATACTCCAGAGAGGGAGATCGTTACTGGTTATAGCATGAAGAAACACAAAGTTTCCTTCACAAGTATATTGCTATAGAATAGCTAATAATATTTTAATATCGCTATCATTTGCTCCTGCCTCCATTCAAAACGTAGCTTAAGTACCTACTAGGGTTGTTACTCCTCTTAGTTAGTAATTTACAAGGCGTATTAATTGTTACTGCATACTTTGCATTACGAAGCAGGTTACTACATCGGAGTACAGCCTGTAATGTTAAACGTTTAAAAGTAATTATAACTGGAGTAGTTATGTAGCCTTGTCTAGTTATTGCTATTGAATATTTAATTAATTCTAAAATGATTATGTGCACGGCCACAAAATAGGCAAATAGGCAAAAAAAATATTGGAAGTGAGTACGAATGTACCTACCTATCTGTTTTAGCGCGCAGCACGCAGAGATTTTCACAATCACTTTAGATAAATGGCACTGTATATCATGTTCGATTTAGGCCATTGCTTATAAACTTCCTTTTCTAGTGATTATAATCTATGTCCTTATCCTTGCAAATCCTAACTTGTCTATCAAAAAATTAGGTCTAAATTTGAAATTTTTTATTAACGTAATGGTTGTGATATAATGATCTAGGTACCTACCTTAATTAGTCTTAATACGTTTAAAACAATACTTGCGTAATAATTTATGTTTAACGTACATCACAGGTCACAGCACCTAGTAAACCGCATGTTAGCTACTTAGGAAAGTATTGCCAAAGTAAGTATTCGATTCCAAATATATTTTGAGTAAAAAATCCCACATCAAAAACACAAGGTGAACGATATACCTACTTAATTGTTCGTGTGAAGTTTACCCGAAGCATTTACGTTTTGTGTGAGTTTCAGATGCGAGTAATTAGTTTCGAAGTCGAATTTAATGTTTGTCAGATTCTGATGAGTTATTAATAATTTGTCTGCTGAAAAGCAATTAGACACCGTCGGCAACGATGATGACCTTTCTCAGAAGTTCGCGCGCCATTCGCACGTTTTTACAAAGAAAGTTCCCTTTGTGATTTTAGATTTAACCGATATGCTCGAAACTTTCACTGTATGAAATAATAAGGGTGTTGAACCTATTTGTGAGGAACGTTGAACGGGGGAAAAGCCTTAAAGATTTTAACCCTGTATATTTTCGTCAATTCAGGGCTTCGTACATTCTTAAATGCTTCTTCGCCCAGAGGAGGTAATCATCTCTTTCAGCATTCAATCCCCTCTCGTGGAAGGCACAGAACCCCTTATAAGATTTGGATCACTTATTGTCTATCAAAACTTTTTATTCAGTTAAAAAAATCAACTTAAAATTTAAAACCTAGAAGGGAAAAACCTAAATTATAGAAAAACTTTTTGTACCGTTTAATTGACGATAAGTAAATTAACGACAATGAGTCAATAAGACTGCGTGTCGTTAAATTTGTATGAACGATTTTAACAAAACTATAACGTGGTAAAGGCGTGTCCGTTCCTGCAAAATATTGGTATTCATTTCTGCGGTACCGAAACGAATTCCATCGTACTGGAAAAACTCATAACATGGACGAGGTAGTTCTCGCTAGGAAAAAAAGAAACTATTTTTATCGGGATATTACTATCCTTCTACAATACTTTCACACATCCTTTTAGAAAAAACCAACGTTGGCCCACATATTTTATTACTTTTAAGAAATATAAATTAAAACTTGAATATAAAGTACAGAACGCTACAACGAAGCTGAAATTGAGATGGATAGGTAAGTTCCGTTTAAACGCATAGGTACATCATTACAGCATCTTCTGAGGGAAACTCAGAAGATAACTTCAAAATACCATTTGCGTTTTGTTTCCTACATAGTAGGATGGATTAAATTGTAACTGAATCGTAGTTGTGTCAACAAAGAAGATTTGTTGGTTACAATTAAAATTACAATAAAATCAACAATACAATTGACCGCAAATTGAACGCAGCGCATCACCATAATATTATAAGTACTGAATCGTCGTCTCTTCTTTTGAAAATCAATCATGAAGATATACAAAAATCTTCTTTAAGAAGTAGCGTACTACTTGTGTTTGTCAAACGTGGTCAAACGATTCGATGATATCCCGATTGTGTTATATGCTAATGGGTAGGTACATTTTTCCATGTGAGCACAGAATTCACCCGTGCATAAACGTAACTATTAGTGATAAAACGACACTTTTGGATATAGCGAGTTTTGATGTGATGAAAGGATAAAATCTTCATTTAGATATGAGTAGCTTATAGCTGTCTTAAAGTTGGCTTTTATCAGCCTGTCTAAAGTCGAGCGATGATATCGTTAAGATTTTACGAGTAAGTACCTACCCATTTTATACTGTATTATATACCTCAATACAAACCAGAATATTTAATTCCTTAAATAAATTAAGTTTACTCGATTAATAAGGAGATTATCTGCCAAGTACATAAAGTGGAAGCCAATGTTTAGTTAGGCTTTTGAAGTAGGCATCAGCTAATCTATTTAGATTTTACATTTTCTTTCAATGAAATGTTGAACTAAGAGAGAAAAAGAAAATCCTTTGAGTTCTCATTAGATTTATTGGTTAAGTTATTTGCCAATGAAAGGAATTTACGATCCATTTTATCGTCAAACTACTACCATGCTGGGCAAGGTATAGGGAATTAAGAAATAACATCAAATTTATTGTCCATGATTTTAGGTCTAATAATGTTAAAAACTGAGGGAAAAAGGTACGAATGAGGTAGTATGAATTCCAAGCATAACTATTGAGTCAAAGAAAATCTGATTGAAAGGAATTTACACGGGTTTTTAAATGCTTCAAAAGAAATAAAGTGAAACATATTGGATGACATTGTAACTTTTTATTGGAATCTTCTATGAGAAGTAATGTACAGTCAGCGTCAATGTTCTATGGAAAATTTTCAGATTTTGAACAGTAGTTTTGAGCAAAGTAGCTTATGGTTCTTAATGAAAATGATGCTTCATTACTTAGTTGGCTCTATTGAACTACCTTTAAACTTTGACTACATTAAAATGAACCAGTTGTATTCGAATTTTCAAGTTTGAAATCTTGCAATCATAATAGACTTTTGCCGCTGACTGTACAATATAAATTTTTATGAAATGGAAGGCATCGAACCCCATAAAAGAACCTTCAGGTGCTGTGGGCATCCTGTGAACAACTTCAAAATATTTTTATTTCAGATTTTTTTTCATGGTAGGTACTCGCACTCGTTCCGAAGTATAATATAACATATATCTTACGAACCTAGCTAATATGATTTCTTATTTCTTTACTATCCAGATCGAGTAATATTGATAATATTACTTCTCTTATTTTGCGAAATTAAAATAAACGCAGACGAAGCGCAAAAGTTGGGGCGTTCGCTTGCATTTTCAGCTGTCTGCTCTATTTCAAAACGTCATAAATGCTCCAATAGTATTCCTATATAGCTGTACTAAAATACTACAAGAATGACAGATATTAATCGGCGGCGTGGTTTGACAGATATGTGGCGTCTTTCAGCAAGTCTTCGCGCTCCGACTACGATTAATGCTAGGCCTAGAATTACAGAATATGTACCATTTATGTATATTTGTAAGTTCATGTTTTTGATATGTGTGCGTATTTTGTTCGACTGTGTGTACTTGCTGTGGGTGTCGGTATACCTGCTGATCGACGAATGAGGCTTTGAGGCGTTTTCGTTTCGGGGTCTTGAAGTCAGAAGCAGTTTCTCCTATAAAATCCACAAAGAAAGGTCTAAGAACTACTTAGATTAAATAATAACATATGGGAAAGAATAATAGGATGTACGGAAAGCATCCGCCTACCTTATGTTTTAAAAAAAGGCTTAATCTTGAACAGCACCGCAGGCACAGATTTAAGGTGATAAGTTCGTTCTCTATTACATTGAAACCTATACCGGTATCGAAAAATGTTCCTCCTTCATGGGTCCCCCGACGTGGCTGGAATAAACAAACTGTTTTTGGGGTTCCAATCGGAATATGTTAGCGGTCTGAAACATTGCTTTCTTGCTTGACTTGAATTTGTCAAGTCGAATTTGTTTTTTCGCCGTTCTTGGGTTTAATTTTGAATGACGCGGACAATTTGCGTTTTGTTTATCTTGCAATTGATCTTTAGCGCTTTTTTAGGGAGATATGTTTCGAATGTTATCGAATCTTATTTAAATAAGTAATTGCAGAATGATTCCTCGATTCGTCAACATGGTTTTGAGACCATGGTAATTTATTTATGCGATCATTATCATTTCAGCGTTGAGTCCCAATCATATCAGAGGCTTTCACTTCTGAGCCCAGGATCCGCTTTCCGGCTTTTTCACCTCCGCTTCGCAAATATATAGGTAGTAACCCCCTGACAGTGAGATCAGGTTCATAGTTAATCCTATGAGGATTATTTTTTTTTCATGAAAATTAATTTTCATTTACTTATTAGCCTCAAGGCTACATTGTAATTATTTTTGATGAGAAAAAGTGTATATCCAGGACGGAACTTGAAACCACGATCAGTCCCTTACAGGGGGAGTGCTCTGAACACCTGAGCTACCTGGACCCATTTTAGATGTTATAGCCGCGGAATATATCGGAAAAATTCGAATTATCGGATCATGGTCACACGGGCATCATGTAAGTAGGTAGTGAAAAATCTTGCATCTTTGGATAGTTTGTAAACGCACTAATACATAATAATAGTTTGATCTGTCTCTGTCGGGCATAACAATATAAACCTATAAATACCTATTTAGGTCATTTGACATGATAATTAATGTGGATTTATGTGGACGTCCTATACCTAACTGAGATAATTATAAGTTGATGTCATGATAATATTGAACTAACAGTTTCTACTACTAAACTAGGTTTATAGCCTGTGTTTTGGCACACAGTTCAGTAGGATGTTCAGCAATATTGAATCCGCTCTAGATTGGTTTTAATAGCGGGGACAACATTATGAGAATGGTATTAGTTATAAACCAATATAAATCATATGTAAGGGATTAAAATGCAACTTAATTTACTCCTCTTCTGCCTTTACTTAATATGGTTTTAGTTATTACAATAAAGACTTACATTGCGAGAGGAAAGCCTGCGCCAGAGACTTTTTTGTGTAGTTCGTGTGTGGAGTGCATTGGCTTAGAGGTAAGACTAGGCAAGATTGGTTTGGACCCCGCAACCTTGATTAGTGCGTTAGTGAACAATTTAGGGGATATGACATCCCCCTGTCTCACTCCACGCTGTAGAGCTATAGGGTTCGTCTTCTGGTTGATGACGTGCCGAATAATAATAATTTATAAAAGTCTAAAAATGAAACAAAGTATAACAATAAATTAACATTACATCATATAATAAAATTTATGATCAAGCATTCCATAGCTATATCATCACGTTTGGCGATTTTTCGATCACTTTTTGCCTAACGACTTATGCCTATCCTATGCCCTTTGTATCTATCTTATTGTGTTTTGTGCAAAATAATACAATAGTGATGATAGGTAAAATAATAGCGAGCGAGTCGGGTTCACGATCGAAAGCTTTACTCCAAACTCGCCAATTATCCCACTGACCCACTTCTAACAACAAGCACTTAATAAACTATCAACATGTTAACCCATGTCATTAGCGGTCTTTAAAGACTAAATAGTTGGTGTTTTTGCAAGCTTTTATTTAACTTGCTGTGTTGTTTGTTAGTATGGGTCAAGTCTTGGAAGCCTAATTGAACCATTTCCTGGACTCAAATTTGGTATACTAGCGTATCTTTGATGACAATGCGATAATATGGCACTATGAAGCTGGTCAGATGATGTATTCGGAAGATGTTCATAGGAACTTTTAAACTAAACAAGATAAACCCGTCATTTTGGGCTCACTTGAAGATGAAGTAATGGGATCACATTTATTAGGAAGCTTGTTTTAAAAAAAGAAGTCTTTTCGAAACAATAATTTATTCTAAATCCTAGTTGTTAATATTCTCCTAATATTTTAAAAATGAAAGTTTCTGTGGATGTGCATTGTGAATGTTTGTTAATTTTTCAAAAACTGGTCTATATAAAATTTGGCATAAAGCTATAGATTATAGTCCGTTATAACACAGGCTTGTGGAAACGAGAACAAAATTCAACGCAGTTGGAACCGCGGGCAGCAAATAGGTATAAGTCATTAGCAAGGATTGGAAAAAGTTATTCAATTAATCGAATTTAACTTTGCTCATAAGCTTGTTTTAGTTCCTGTCTACAAACAAAGTATCTTTGACTACCGCGATACTGTTAGTAGACCTTCACAGACGAAATAACTTTGTGTAAATAAGTTTCGTGCAAATACGGGTAGTAGTCAACACAGCTCGGTCAGACTTCATGAATATACATACATAGGGCTGGCTTTATCCTTTTATCTCGAATGGGACATTTCTCTTCACTATTCATAATGTACAGTACGCGACTTTTTGACATGTTGGGATTGGAAAGAAGAGTCAGGGTCTTAGAATCCGGGTCATTTCGGTTTTATAGAACACCAGCTGTTACCCGTGGCTTCCACGTCCATAGGAATCAATTCCTGGGCTAACAGTAGCCTGTGTCTTATTAACATGATTTATATCTATGCTAAATTTCATCCAAAGCCATTCTGCCGTTTATGCGTGAAAGAGTAACAACATCCTTTCATAAATACATACAAACAGGCGCGTTTTTAATATTTTATTTGAATTTATTTTACGTATATGAATTATGTTAATTTTAATACAGCCCAGCCCGCGTGATATTAGGATTCATTCCCGTATCCCACTGGAACCTAACTATATCCATGATAAAAAGTTGCCTAAGTCCTATTCCAGACCATAATCGATCTTGGCCGGGCACTCGCTCTCCTTCCCGATGACGCAGGATGGTGCCAAATCAAAAGCCGGTTACTGTACATTGTTTCACAAAGTAATTCGTATGTAGGTATATAACTACGTATATTGTGCGCTCAACCGTGAAACGCAAGCCACCATGTTGTAGTTATTAACCATTGCTAATAAGAGATGTAGTAGGATGAACTAAGGTATGGTACACACAAGTACCGAGAAAGTAAAATATCTTTATTTGTTCTACTTTACTTGAGTCTCAGATATATAGATTAAGGTAGACTGATAGGTATAATAATTATGGCATTACATCCTCCTTTGTACATTTTGAACATTACTTTTTTACGAACATTTTGAACTTCGCATTTAATAAGGTCGATTTTAGAGAAGGAGGAAAGTTGTTAGCATTGAAATTATTATATTCTTCACATCCTACATAAATCTGATAGCTTAAAAGATGTATAGTTCGTTGATATTTAAAAAATTAAGACGGAGATTTAGATGAAACAAATGTATTAATTTTAACGAAAGAAATTTGATTTTTTTTTAAGAAAGAAAAATACAAGTGATGTAAGAAATAAACTATTTAATAAGGTTCTGACTTTAAATTTACTTATATGCCAAATCATTGAAAAAATTATGAATTTGTAAAGAGATAAATTTTACGGCACTGAAATGAATGCGTCATATCAATTCAGCAAATGAACATAACATACTGACATTTCTTAAGATTATACGTGGTTATGAATCCTTAATTTTATTTCTCTGTTACTTTGAGAAAGTTATTGGTTAACTGAAATAAACTGTGTGTAAACAGCTTTACTGTGTGTCGTTACTTTATACTTTGTGATGAGAGATCGTGGATGTCCAGTGGTTTGATATAATGATATGCCGAGATGTCGCATGGTATAAATAACTAGCCCGGAGCGTTGACCTATCCACTGGGTTGCCATACTTACGTATTTAATATTGCTAAAAAATATTGGAAATGACTTCTGAGTATAATGTGATTACTTTTCTTATTTTAACTTTGTTTGACAGTTTGTGATGTATTTTTAAAATGGTAACAGAAACAAACTACAAACAAGTAACATTTCTCTTTCTCAAGATGGTTTTGATATTCTATTTTTGATATTACAGCCAGATTTTTTTTGTACTGTAGAGTGTGAAGTGTTTAATTAAATACATGTGTCAACGTGCATTTCGAAAGTTATGAAGGGTGTTGACTGTATCTAAATTAAAGAGAAAAGCGTTTAATTGAGCGCCCCTTTATTTATACGATCTGTATCATACGTATCTTCTTAATTACACCGTATGTACAATGTCAGTTTATGACATAGGTATGTCACTGCAATAACAATGGAGGTTATTATTTCGGTGTCGGATATTTTTTCAAATTAACGATAGGTGCAAGTTTTATGTGCGAGGGGAATGTTTTTCATTACTGTGCAATGCACCCTCGTCTTGTTCCCGTACCGTTCCATTCTTTATAGCCTCAATATTGTTTCGGGAGGTATTGCCGCGACAAAATAAATGTTTGTATGGACCCCGCGTTACGCTACCGCCGTCCTCTACTGATCCGACAATTTAAGCGTTATTGCTTTCCTTAGATATTTTACACGACGCGAACGAATTTTATTGCTCTGTTGTTATTAATGACGTAAACGCGAATAAATGTAAGTACAACTTGAGAATGCGCTTCTGTAATACAAGCCTGCAGATTAATATCTTGTGGCACATTAATTTCTTCATCCATAAAACTTTACAATGACATGAATAATTAATTGATCAAAATTCATTCTGCTCTAACCAGAAACGTTCGAGATTGGCTGTAATTGGATTATTGTTTGGGAAGAAAATTTCTTTTGATTCATCAAGGATTTATGAATATTATAATTACTTGTAGTTATGGATAAGGCATTGTCTTCTTTCACGACAATTACTAATTAAGGAGAGGAACGTGATACGTACCTACCATGCGATCGCTTGGCCTCACGGAGCACAACTTGGCCTCCTTTTCGACTTTATTCTCTAGCAGAACATGAGCACAGGCCCTATTTCTTACCAGTAGAAGATTCAATATTGGTAGTATTAAGAGTAGGATGGGTATTTTCTAGTTCTGGTTAGTAAACTTCCTTATTTACTTTGAAGGGGTTTGGTTTAGCGTCATTCTGTTGCTACGGTTACATATATTTAGAAACATGATTTTTGTAAATACAAGTACATCTATAATATACATAGATACACCCAAACCAATTATATTAGGTACCTATACATATTCATGCCTACAAATATTTGCATGGAGTGAGAATCGATCCAGTAACTTGTGATTTAGCAGTCGAACGCTGTAACACTACGCCCGCGCCAGAGGTCTTTATTTTTTAAGGATATTACCATCCTTAGCTGAGTTGGTATCGTGGGGATTCGAAACAGATGGTGCATTGTAGATTCCCCTCTTCAATGTCTTACAATGAATTATCGCCGAGTAATGCCTAATTTAATTTCGTACACATCGCTGCAGCTTTGTGCTGTCTCGTTTAATCGATATTATTAACTATTCAGATTAAAATTAATTGTGGGTAGTGTAGGACTTGGTATGTAGTCACCGGCGCCTGTACCTCAGACGAGATTTCACAGGCACGTTGCTTTTACCGTTTCCCTTTCCCAAGGTGTTCTGGCTGCCCTATTCACTAAAAAAAGTATGCAATTAAATATTAACCTGATTCCAGTTCCAAATTCAAAAAAATCTTATTTCTTGTTTCTATTTAAAATCAACAACAAATCTATTTTTATTTTAACACATAAACAGGGTTTGAAATCTATCATTTTAGGTTCCTATTAGATAAAAGATGTTTTGTAACATGTACCTATACGCGACCAAGAAGTTACCTGGGCAGGGCACACTACAAAATAAACATGTGACCCTGCATAGCTTTTTCTTTGGCTGAGCGTACTTAAGTATTGATTTCATGGAGGAACGACTTACGCAGTTTCATTCAAGCAATGTTTTAACTTGGCGAGTTTTATTTACTCTAGTTACAAAAGGTACCTACAGCTTGATTTTAAACGTTTCTCGCTTTAAGCGTATTTAATAAACCCTCTTTGAAATATGACGCCCACTCAATTATTTTTTCCTTAACGATGGTGAAGTTTCATTTTGATATTAAGACTTCCATATTTTATATTATTTATTACACCCGCGTCTTCATTAATTTATTACTGAAGTAATTTCAGAAAAGTAGTATCTCCCTTTGAAAATATTTATTAAAAACGGGATCCCAATAAATATTCTAAATTTAGAAAGTGTTATTTAACATAGAGTGTAAATGTTACTTGAAGTGCTTTTTTGTTATCGTAGTACAAGAGAATCAAATGAACATTTATTTTAAATTAATAAGGCTTGTTTCTTTAGTAATGAATACCACCTACATGTCCTACACGTCCCAATACACATCTACCAGTAATTTATCAATTATTCGGTCACTGCTTTTTATTTTCACGTTACATATTTCATGTAAAATCCATATTTAACGAGTTCTTTATCGCGGCTCCCGGAAGCCAGGGAAAAGCTCCTACATATACATAAGTACATTTTTGACGCGAACGTTCAATTTTCCAGCGAGCTTAGGTGAAAGGGAATTTTGGACCCTCGGATTAGACCCTCAATTACGGCCCTACCGACACAGTTCACGACCTCGTGATATAAATCAACTTGAATTAGCAGTAGCAAAAAGTACCTACTATACATTTTAATTTTCTGTGGCTCGTATGTGTAAATGCGATATTTCTTCGTACGTTTAGATGAATTTGGAGAATATCTGTATTATTTACCTATTCTTTGTTGAAACTTGATAATAAATGATGATAGTATAGGAAGCTCGTGAAGTATGTAAGGATAGATACCGAAAGCGGACTGTTTGCCTGCCCTAGAGGGAGAAAGGTATGTTGTACTACATTTTGAAAGAACCAAGTTGTTGAAAAGCAAACATTACTAGCAAAATAAAATATTTACTGAATTTGACTGAGGAATAGTTCCTATATCAGGAAATAGTCCTGAATGTCGATGAGATCCATAAAAATGTATCGTCATCGACCCTGAACCAATATGGCCAAAGATAGAAAATAGGATACGAAGAAATGGTGGCTTATAAAATTTGAGTTTCATTCACTAGTATATAAACAACATAATTTGACTCTAAATAAGCTTGTAAAATAACCAGCTAAGTATATAAAATTGTAAAAATCAAGTGATTTTTCAGAGCATCTTAAGAAATGCTATAAAAAGAACTCAATAAAACATAATTTCGAGAATCGATTTTCGCAATATCGTCTCCCGTCTCGATTCACTATCAGGAAATTGTGGACTGAACCGCTAAACTTTTTCAATAACACCGACAAGGAAATTTTATTATGAACTTTTTCTGCAAATCGGAACAACTGCTGTATTAGGTTTCATAGAAACCTTTAGTGAGTAAAATTACAATCCGAGTAGCCAACTAATCTAAGTAAGGTCACTCGGTTGTACTTAATAAGGCAAAGGATTTGTTCTTTTAATCCTATTTTCTACAAACCCTTGGGACGTTTGCTAGCTTTTATTCGTGAGGATCGGCTATAATGTACCCAAATAGGATTTCTTAAAAAGTCTTGACAGAATAGATTATGTAATCCAAAGTAATGCGAACTTAGGATTTGGGATTGTTTGCTGTCCCGTACCAACTTTTGGTACATATATGGAGTCGAGCAGAGTCGAGCGTACAGTTAGCCACGAAATTACAGCTATCACATAATAGTATTATTATGAATACCAAAGTTAGATGGATAGATGTTTGTTATTCAATTTCATCAGAACCGCTAAACGAATTTAGACGATATTTGGCACGACACGAGATAGATTATATTATAGTCTGGAATAGCAAGCAAGTAACTTTTACTGGCATAGGTACCTGTATTGCGGGAACTTCTTGGTGCTAAACATTTCTGAAAATTAAGATGCTTGCTACTTTCATTGCTTACCGGAACGACTAACAAGATCACAAATGTATTTACGTTAAACTTGGTTAAACATAGCAGTTTCGCAATAATATTGTTTAAACGATAAATAATTTAAAGAGATGTGTACTGTGCATATGAATACATAGTACAAAATTACAACGGTCAAGTTTCTTAAAACCCTTGAGGTTAGAAAACTTAATCCAGTAAGCTAACACTCTAAGCGCATCAAACTTTGTGTCTGTCATCTTGATATGGAAATTAATCAAAAAACTGTATCTAAATCATTACTACTAAACGGCCACGGTACAAGACGAAACTAAACTAATAAAGTTATTATTATAAGCAACACTGTAACTTTGTTCGGGCATTCCTCCTAACACATCCCAAGTATGCGTGTTAACAACTAAACACAAGTTCTAAAAGTTCAAACAACTCAATTATACACATGCTATGATATAAAATCGTAGACAAATTATAAACAAACTATAATTTGACACTACTGCAACGTATTGTCAACATTCAGCTTCCAACTAAATGTCGCTGTCGTCTGGAGTCTATAATTCTCGAGATAGTATCAACAAACGTACCATTGCTGTATTCGTAGATATGATTTGAGCAGCCACTTTGTAAAATAAACACACTAGCTGCGAAGATAATCTCAAAACGTGAATAAATAAACAATGTTAGAAAATGTTAACGGAGTTATTCAAAGACTTGGGTATTTTAAATATGGCGTATAGTTTGCTATAATTTTTTGGACCAAAAAAAATCTAATTTTATGAGGCAAATATACTTTTTGGTAATCGAATTAAAATACGTATATACCTACTTACCTATTTATACCTATTATTTTAAAAGTGATATAGATATTAAAACATGTTATCCGCAACACTTATAAAGATAAAGGGTTCAAAATGCTCGGGATTATGCCTCTACTTATTGCCGTAGATTCTTTTTTCCAACCTAAAGTTGATTGGAAGAAAATTCTCCGTACATTAATCTCATCTGTCATTTAAAAGGTAAGTATACACGTCGTCTTCTAAAAATATTCTTGAAATGTTCTAAGCAAACGGTTTGCTGCAGACAGTTTGCTTAACGACACTGTGCCCTACAATTCCTGTTTATTTGTAACATTAAGATTTTTCATATAATGAACCCATGTACCTAAATGTTAATGGTTCAACAGAAACACCGCATGGTTTTTGATTACACCGGAATAAAAATGAAACTTTAAAATACACGCGACCTCTGTTATGGTTCAAACGATACTGGCTGCGTAGGATTATTTCCAATTTTATTTTTTCAAAGATTTCGAATTTTTCACAGTAACCATTTTCAGAAACCTATAAACGAAGTGCTAGAACTGAGACGATTTAGCAGGCGGAAGACAGAAATACTGCATGTCCTTATAATTATTCACTTTGCTCGCCACCTCACTGAGGGATACCATGACTTATCAGCATGGGATTGATTAAAATAACAGGCAGAGGAAATGTTTTGCGTGTTTCTCGCTTTTTAGATGTTTTTGTCGAAACATCTTGCCCAAAATTGAGTACCGCATGTTCGAAATATTATTAAAATCGGCCAATAACTGGTGCCTCAGCAAAGTTTCCCTGTTTTACCTCATTTTGCCTTTCCTCCCCCGGGCTGCTGGCAGACAATTCTTAGAGAAAAAGTAATATCGTTGTTCTGCTACCTTATTACTATCATATTCTTATACTATTTGTTCACCAATAACATATTTTATCATCATAACATAGAGATAACGATTAATGATGTGTATGTTATTTCCTCTTAGGTTAAAAGTTAGATTTTATTATATATTATTACGTCTATTTATTGAATAGATACCTACTCTAGCCAATATGTTTTAAAATTGGCAATTATTTGAGTCATACATGATTATTATACCAAAACAATTCAAATCAAAGAGACATTGAATATCGCCGCTCTACTTTAAGTAGTGTATACTTAGCTGAGAAAGTAAACAACTACCAAAGTTTCTGTCGAATTTTAAATGAGGATATTGTGGATAAATTCCTATAAAAATTCCTTCAAACCAGTGAAAGTTAGATGAATAAACTTTGTACTGCTTCCACTTCGACTCGAATGGCCTGGCTACCTGACGGAGATGACGTGGTGTTAACTCAATTTAAACTTATATCCTAACTCAATTCTACATTGCACCTTCACACATGCAACTATTGTAAGATATCATTGTATAACTTCGTGTAAATGTAGTGAATTAGATTGGCCGATCGAGTTGAAGTAATGTTTGCATAGTTAAGTTTATAAGTTAGTAAGTCTCGATAAGCAATCTAAGTTACATTTTACTTTGGAAAGACTTGAGTCTATTGAAACCAGTTATTATACTTCGCTTAGGATTCTTGCTTGCATAGTATCAGGCCCCTCCGATAAGGCGCAGAGTATGGCACACCGCAGGGGTTATAGTGTATGAGAGCCACACATAATAGCGTGGCCTCATGCGCTTCATGGTATGCCGTAGGCCATTTCCCCTGTCGAAATAAAAAAGGAAAAATTCTGAAAACAAAATACCACAGCATTAAATTTAAACTTATTGAAATTCTATGAAGGTAAAATATACTCGTAACTTGTAACCAGCCGTCCTGCTTTCTCAGAAGCTCTGATAACACTATGTTAAATAGGTATTCAAGAATATGTAAATAGTTGTGTAGGGTGAAGGCACTAAACTGGTTGGAAAAATTCCAATTTTAACAAGGTATGTGGTTATCATACACTTAACAACTATGACGGCTTCTAAGATTCTTTGCAAATATTTGTATATTTTGTAGTGTAGTTGTAAATTCTTATATCAATGCTATAATGTAGGAGGTTATCGTTTAGAGAACTAATTTGCAAAATGAAAACATAAATACCACAGATTACTTACCGTTGATAATACTTTAATAAGAAAGGTAATGGTAAAGGAACTATGTTATAGAAATATATTATATGCAAGCTAAAACCAGGTTAAAATATTTCTTCATCTTAGTAGTTATAATAATATTATGTATATGCAAACGGGTACTAAGTTTCTTTCGCTTGGACGTTATATTATTTCATAGTACTACCTACCTACAGATAGTACAGATATAATCGCCTGGCACTAAGCGGATTGCGATGTAGGTAGGATGCTACACACCCTCAACTGTGATTTATTTTACTCTTTTGTTAAATTTACTTTATTTTTTTAGATATTCGTAGTTTAATAAGTTTATGTTGTAATTAACTGTGATATTTTTTAGCATATTGGGGAATCGAAAAGCTAGCGCAGTTTTGTTACATAGTTTTTTCAGTGACGTGATTGAGCGGACTGCTGCTGTGGAATTAGGTCGAACAGACTGTTATTGAGTTTATGTAACATACTTTCCAAATCCTTGCAATTTTTGTAGTGTAACGTAATTTTAGGGATGACTACGCATCATGGAATCTTTATGGTTTCGGTATATCCGTCCGTCTATCCACATCTTAGGTCCGAGATCCGTAGTTCTTGAAAGCTGTGTCTGTTTCGCCAAAAAAAGAAATTAATATCTAGCCCTTATTTTTACCCCTGTTAAGATTAAGTGTAATGTTACATAAATAAATAATCACAAACACCCCAGTCTAGTTGTTTACCTCTTTAGTCTTTAAAAATGATTCGCAATACAAAGTCTAAACAAACTACACAATCATAAAATTATACTGTGAACAATAAACAAACATGCATACAAAACAAAATGCACACGAACCAAAAACTGAAATTGGATGTTCAACTTTTCAAACGTTAATTCAGTTTAGGAGCCGTGCATTGGAATTAAGCATTCTCCACTTCTCGACTCAAGGGACGATTCTGACCTACTTCCTGACCTGACAACTGCTGAACACACATTTTTCAGTCATTACGTGGAAATTGGGAATATTGCTGGAAGCGAACCGACCCTATCACATTCCGTTGACTCGTAAAAGTTAATGAATTGAAAGGGTTCAGGACATTTCTATTATAGAATATCGAAGTTTTGGTTTCGCCAAATATGTTGC
Organism: Lithosia quadra; assembly: GCA_963576445.1. Taxonomy (NCBI): domain Eukaryota; kingdom Metazoa; phylum Arthropoda; class Insecta; order Lepidoptera; family Erebidae; genus Lithosia; species Lithosia quadra. Next base: position 8,269,848 of record OY754891.1, read on the forward strand.
AATTTACGTTGTGGATACCGACTCTTAATGAAACCTATTAAGTTAGAAAGTTGTAGGGAGGTTTTGAGAGGAAATGGGTCGTAGTAAAATATGGACTACAGTTTAATTGTAGTCAATTAACTGAAAATTCTTCGTCCCTTTTGTTCAGCTTCGATCAAACTTAAAAGGACGTTTGTAGCAAGTCTTCATAATATAGTGGCATGTCAAAAAATTCCCTTAGATTCATTTTGCTAAAATCGAAATCGACCTCGAAGGATGTACCAAATCGGGGCCGTTTTGAAAAGAAGAACTGATACATGCCCGCTGGGTTCGAGTGCGAGAACACTTTTAATTAAAGATTATAGAGAAAGTCCAATATACGAGTATATGCAAGAAAAGTAACAAATGAAGTAGGTACCTATGATACCTCCATAAAGGAAGGGACAAGTTTAAATATATAAGCGAATATTATATACGAGCATACTCGTATATACCGCTATGCGGATGAACGAAACCAAAAACGGAAACTATTTAATTATTAAAACATCTTCGAACTACAAGTTTTCCAACGTTGACACATTTATTAATTTATTCCTTAGAGCGATTGTAAGCGGTATCCGGGGTTTAAGAGATTGCGAATGGATGGTATTATTAATTATGCAACGCTTAGTTCAGCTCGACTGTGACCCAATTTAAGCCTCCTCCTGCCAGCAGCTGCTATCGCGTCGCTCTCGACTTCACTTGTCTGTGTAACTGCACTATGATGTAAACATGTATGAACTACAGTCCGGTAATGAACTTGCATAATTTGGAACTTCCTTGAGACTTATGAGGGGCACGTACAATACCTAAATTATGATCGATAATATTGTTTTTGTGCGACTACAGCAAGGCAAGAAAGGTGGGTAATGTGTTGGACCAGTGTATCAATGTATTTCTCACGTTGCCTCGTAACTAGGTACTAAATGAATGAGACGCTTTTGATACTTGATATATTTAACAGATTCGTCTTTCTTGAATGGGTGTCACGACATATTAAAATTATAAAAATCAAGACTAATTTTTCGTACTCAAAAATTCTGCGTCAGACTTTTAGTTTTTGTATGAATGTATGAAACAAGTTAAACTAAGACCACAATTGCAAAATAAAAATGTTAATGTCAACCATATTTTCTGAGTTTTAGGTTTGTTTTTATGAAGGTAGGCAACAAACAATGCCTGAAATCAGATAATAATTGGTTACTGTTGCATATAAACGCTAGCAAAGTTAAAATTGCTTGTTGTAACACTAGAGAGCACGGGTAGCTGAAGAGTTACAGATTGTACAGTGTTACAATTGTTACTTTAAATTAAAAATGAATGCAAAAGCTATCATCCGAGCGCCAATCCCGGTTGCAACGAAACCTTGCAGTAACTTTGCAGTCCAGAATCCGATTTTCCACTCCTCCTTTCCATGATTTGGTTAGGTTGGACATCAACAAGCGTGGTGCGTCATACATCAATCAGAAGATATACCTACTGTTTTGTGAATGAGGTTAGCGTCATTTGGTGACCGCGTATGGATGCTCGTAAAACCTAGGACGTCAGTGGTACTAACCACACATGCCATAATCAGAGAACTGCTGACCACAAAATAAAAAGATAAGCGCTTAGTCACAAAGACGGTGCACCTGAGTGACATAGCAATGCTTTGATTGTTATATTTATAAACAGAAAAATAACAAATAATGATTTTCTAAATAGGTGTGAGGTAACTCTTTTCAACAAGGAGACACAAAGATAGACAGAAAGAAATTTTAAAAACTGCTTTATTGTTATGTGCTTTATCGTAATTACACTATTGCATGTATTGATTTGAAACCTGTTATTTTAATATTACAAACAGACACTTCACTCTTATTTATTTGTTTAGATGTATAGATAAATTATTCTCTAACACTAAACCTAACACAAAATAGATTGTCTAAGGGACGAAATAAAGCTACAAATTTGTAGTTCTTTCTCGTTAGCTTGGGAAACTTAGTTAAAGAGGCTATATGTTTACCTATAAAAAGTTCGCGACACTTTACAACAACTGTACGGTTAAGGGAAATTATGCCGATGACAACGACTTACAAAACTATACCTACGCAATGTTCGTTCGTTCAAAATTAAGTTTTTTTTTTTCAATTATTGTCACTTGTCGTCGCCAGTTTATGTTTAGGTCCCAATGTAATAGGTGGCGACCCTATTGCCATTAATCGGGCACTTACAAACCTGCGATAAATACACACATAACTTCGAAAAGCATCGAAAAGTCATTGATGTGTGCCATGGTGAACCGCGGCTCGATTTTTAATAGATATAATTATATTTAATTCATATATTTCGTTGTTTGATTTAAAATTGATATTTCTCTGGCAACAACATCAACATCAATGTTGCCCAACAGCAACAATGATATTGTTGTTAAACGCAAAAAATATAAATAAAATTAGACTTCTTACAAATCAGTTGGCAGTTCTTTTAGGTTCCAGGGGGTCTTCAAGTTTCTGACAGCATTCTACTCGTGCTTGATAATGCAGGCCATACAACATTATTTCTTTGTGTTAATAAATCACATCTTATCCTCTTATGCTCGTGCCAACATCGTTAAATTTTGAATTAATACCATTTTCTCTCTACCAAGTTAGGCAGTGACGACATTCACCACGTACACGTTTGTTGCCGGTATTTGTGTCATGAAAAACAATCCTTACAGTTACTAATACAATTTTAGGTCTACTATAATCATTTTAAATTCCTTGGTATCAAACTTGATCTGTTTTAAGCTATAAGTATAGGTACCTATTTGTGTTGCTAACTCCTAATTTTACCTGGAGTTACTATAATCTACAAAAAATTAAACTTAAAACTTTATATTATAATAATTTACGTATTCAGAAGTTGAGTCTCATCAGCATTGTTACACTAATTTCACAATGAGCAAAGAACTTTGCAAATCTTTTGGAACAAAAAATAAAATGGCTTTGCTCGCGGCAGATACTTACTGTGATTACCAACCTTGAGATGTGTTGACTTGGCGTCCTCAATAGTCTCCTATTTAACTTGGCCAGTCCCGCTACTCTGACATTCCAGAGTAAGTTACTCGGATCCCAAGTTGATTCTCCGTTTGGCTTAGTTCCGGACATCGACAATCATCGCAAGATTGCAAATTTTTACGACTTAACACCAGTTTGGTGTCCAATATACTCGCATAACACATTGTGAGCGGCTGTTATCTGCGCTCGTTGCTTAATCACTATGTGGGGTATTGTAGCTTACATTCATGGTACATTTTCCTCTGCAAATTTTATGCCTTTAGCAGGTTACAATGCTGTTTTATTACTTATTACCCTAATGCATCTTAATTGTATAAAGCAGGTCTTAAGTTCTGCTCCTGTTAACCATCAAATCTAAATTATTAGCTCTACAAACGTAAATATTTAAGCTATTGAAATTGTTGACGCAAAATTCCTTTTATTATTTCATTAAAAGAAAGTTATGTAGCAGTAGAAGTCAATAACTCTAAATTTCACTGGAATATAACGCAGTGGAGTTACACTCTAATATTTTCTGTTTAACGAAGTTTCAATATAAATTCCATCGTTAGATTTAGCCGATCCTCAGTTTCGAAAGTTTGAAATAAACGGACATTCGATGGGGTAGTCAGTCCGATCGCCCAATAAGCTGTGGCAAGCTGTTCGCAAGTTTCATGCTCTCTCCGTAGGGAGTTCGTTAATAAACCGCTGCGAAGCAAAGTTTTGCGACTAGCTTGTGAAATCTTGACTAAAGTACCTAGTCGTACTAGATTATATAAACATTCGAAAGGCAAATTTACTCTATTCTCGGTTTTTCGTATTTGAAGCCTTTCTAAATGGATTTCCAGATTGAGTTCAAGTATTTGTAAGTCTGTGTCTTTCCGTCTAAGTAAATATGTATGGAAACTTCTAGTTAGTTGTGAAAATATAAGTAATACTGTTCTGGCTTGGTTGAATCACAAACATCCATACTTCCGAATCTTTGCAATTATATTTTTGCAATAGGAATAAGATGAGTTTCGTTGCAGCACTGCTTCAATTACGCATTGATCAAAATCAATATTGTACGCCCACGCCAAGTTTGTGCCACGAGGGCGCATTAACGGTACTTTACTGCTTGGCGTGTGCTGTGCGTGACAGCTTAAAGGGTTGGCTTGATCAACGTGCAGTTTTGGTTACAATCAATATAATAATAATAATAATATAATTCTTTATTGTACACCAAGGATATAAAAGTAGTAACAATAAGTAGTACATTAAGGTATAAACAATTGGCGGCCTTATTGCTCCGTGGCAATCTTTCCCAGGCAACCATTATAATATGCATACAAGAATTCCAGCTATGCACACTAGCAATCCACATTAAAAATGGAGGACATAATGTAGCTAGGTTATACCGTGATTTGTCTTGGGTACCCACGTGGTCAACCACGATAAAAAAAACATATTCTATTAAGTCTTTAAGTATTCGATTTCAAAACTACCCACGTAATGGATTCTTCATGGATTTGACTTAGGTATACATTATAACTATAATGTCACCTTAATAAAAACCTCAGGTACAACAACATAATATAATATTCTCATTTATTGGCAATTATAGTATATTTGTATATAACTCCTTTGAAATTCGAGGATGGTAAATGAGTAGAAATAGATTGTCGTAGCTTGTAAGAAGTGGGCGTTCCGACGCGACTTCACTAAAATAGAAATACCCTTTTTAGCAAAGTATAAATAACCAATGAAATAAGTAAACATTTTTGTTATTTCTTTACGGGTTATCAGAAACAATAATTATACCTATAGCAGAAATTGTGTTGCATATTAAACCAGAAAATTTCAATTCTAATATTATTAATTAAATAACCAAATCTACTCATAACACATATTCAGTACTCAGATATAACAAGATAACGGATATTTTAGTAATGTGATATCTATTGAACATATATTTGTTTTGTAAAATACTAAATTTTTGCAAAACAAAAATATGTATCTGCATTGTATTTGTTGTATAAACGCACTAGTTGAAATTTGTGGTAGTTTATTATCACAGAAAATAAACGAAGAAATGAAGAAGGAGATGGTAGGTATACTCACAAAAGGCGTGTCAGTTTCTTTAAAATAAATATCGTCGTTTAGTTTTCTATTTCCGTGTCTTGACATCTGTTTTTGAAAAAAAACATTTTCACATTTTGGTGTTTTTGTAATGGCTTCGAAAGAACGTTTCATTACTTAATGGACGCCTTCGATGACAACGCCAAATAGGAAATGAAAAAATATTCAATTTTAACTTGGTAGATAATAGAAATATAAGAAATTTAATTTCTCAACGTTATGAATGACTTTCCTGTAAAAATATTTTTGTGTTAGTTGATGTTTTTAGGTAAATCTGGATACCCACCAATATCTTTGAGGCCAAATCTTATGTTAACTGCTACGCCTCTCGGGGTTTTAGGGTTACACGACAGTTGTTTCCGTTAAAGTCAAGATAAATCATATCAATAGAAAGAGCGAGCCTCGAGCCTCGAATTTTTTTTATACCTACTACGTAGGTGGCAGACAAGCACACAGCCCACCTGATGGCAAGCGGTCACTGTGGCCTATGGACGTTTGCAACACTAAGGTGTCACTGCACAGGCGCTGGCTACTCTGAAAGGAGGGAGGGCTAGGAAGGTGACGAGAGGCTATGATGGGGTGGGGGGAGGAGTACAGTGAGCTCTGGCTACCCTACTTACCGGCGGTAACACAACACGATGGTTATTATGGCCGCAGTGTTCTGTGTGAATTGATTGCAACCGGGACTGACGCTGTGATGATCATGAGATTTCATGTTGTTAGGTATTGTATTAGGGTTTGTGTAGCAGTATGCAAGACTTGGAGTTAAGGTAAGGTGAAGTAGTAGCTAAAGGGTGGGAAGTAAGTTGCAGTATGAAACGCCTCCCAGATTATTATGAAGTGCCATTAGTAAGAGAATTTAACAAGAATATCAGTATTCATAGCAGTGAAATAGCATTACTTACTTGTTGTCGTGTTTAGATTCCCTCGCGTAAGTAGATTTCCTTGAGTTTCTTAGGAACGGGTATAGTCGTCAAAGCAAGTACTAATATTGCAAGTATTTTAACAACATCGAGAATTGCGGAGGTACCTTCATTGCTATGTATATTTTACGAAATAGCAGTATGTTAAATCCACTAAATATTATTACAAATTTTAATAAGTTACTTTTTGTTTCAGGTAATTGGTCGAGTGATCCTCACATAATGCAGTTATATTAGTATTATTCTGTACAGCAGATGACAACAGTTGTGAGTAAACTTCAAACGTATTGTATAAAAAAAAGAATTATGATTAGTATCATATTGTGGCTCCCGTTATTGATTGATTTCATGACCTTCAATAACAGGGTTAGTGGCATTATTCCCTAGTTGTGATTTTCCCTGAATAATATCACTTGAGAGAACAGTGGAAGTGTCGCGTTTTCCCCGAAAATTTGTCAGGGCATAACATTTGTGTACTTTTGTGTGTGTAAGTGCACAACACTTAAAAACAGGGAAGGACAGATGGCGAGACACATCTTTTCTTGATATGTTAAGAATATAATAATACAGCACTAATATAAGTAATTGAAACAGTTTTTCTCTAACTTAGATCTATTTATGTAGAATAGATTGCTTAAGTTGTTTCCACTTAATCAGTGAGTTTGATGCGGGGATGATTATGATAAAATAGATGATTTGATGTCCTGTCGATTTATTTATTCTTATTACTCGTTTTTCTTTAATTTTTATTGTACTGTAAAGGAGCATTATTCGTTTTAGTTACTCACTGGCATATTGGTTTGTACATGGATTGTCATTTTAAAAAATGACTTTTGATATTTATTACCTACATCAAAATACCAACGTCTATGCATCCAGTTATTCAAAATGTATCAACCGAAAGCTTCCGTTGACTATTCAAGTATATTGACAGAATACTTTTTGCTGCTCGTTGGATGGATCCATTGAAACGTAAAAATATTTTTACTTGTTCCAACATTCCTTATTGCCGAACATAAAATTTAAAAAATCACACATATTTTTCGCACCGATACACTTGACTGAAGAGTATGAGGTAAAAAAATCTCATATGTATTTTACATGCCGCGGAAATATCGAAGCATTGGTCTGTGCCGAATAAAATATTCAACGGGCGTAATTTAAAAGCTTCCGGGTCACTTACTTGGGTTTACCTTGTCATCCCAACTGTGATTGCTCAAATATTCATCTTAAATCCACGCTGCAGAATTTAAATTTGTCTGACTATTTACTTTGTCCGTAATAGCAATGTATATAATTTAAGCTTTTTCATAATAATTCAATAATAAAATGTTGATAAACCCTTAAGTTCCGAGCTGACAATATAAGGTGTTATGTGTGAATAAATTTTACCGTTCTTTTACGGTTTAAACTTCTGATGCACAAGAAGCTTTTTGCTTTTATTAAACACATATTCCACCTTCGGTGTCAGATTATCAACTCACCAAAATGTAATAGTACCAGAAGAAGGTAGGTACAAAATTAAATTCATTATCGATCAACTAGACAAAATATGATCATTCACCATTTAAGTCCACTGCTGGGCTTAAACAACACATCCCAATGTGCACCATAGCACCCGATCCGCTTATTAATATTAATTATATTTTACGTTTCGTAATAATTATGCATCTACAATTAGTTAATATATACAACTTAATGTTGATTTAATTTTTTCACCCAATTTGACGTTTGTCAAAACTTTGTAAATAGTTAAATCGCAAAATTGCGTTTTTGCTAATGAACCTTCCAACGAACAACTATTTAATTATTTAATGTTATAGTTCCACTAAAAGGTGTACTCAATTGTTACTTGTCCGAAATTCCACTTAGTATCAACCATATATGGTATAAAATGATCTTGTTTCCTACGTATGTGTACCACAAAGGGCTCTTCACGTGAGAGCCAGGCCGGTGCGGGCCACTGACTAGTGTGTTGGAAATGAAAATGAACACAAATAACCATTTTCGTTGATTTTAAGGTTCATCATGAAGAAAAACGATATAAAAACAATTTTAAGATGTGTACGTTGTTGTTACTGGTTAGGTTTACGTTTAATGTTTGTACCAGACAGTGTAGCCTCCAATTTAATTAAAGTGCACGTGTGGTCAGAGTTAAAAAAAGAAACAAAAATAAAAACTATACTGAAGCGGCAGTGGCGTAGCGGCAAGGTTCAATCTCATCATATCACTGATGTGAACCCATTCCTAACACAAGCAATTATGCTTCATTGGAAGAGTTACACAAATATAAATTAATAAATATTTTAAGACGTTCTACACAGTGCTGCCGCAGTCTAGACCCAAAGTAAGCAAAGTCACAGACAAACTAGTTAATGTTGCCTTATGGGTACTAGAATACGGATATACATGCTTAGATACATTTTTTTAGAAATACATCCATATTTATACATACCAATGTATGTATTTAAATTCATACACACAAATATTTGTAGGTACTGAGCGGGCATCGAACCCGCGACCTCTGACTTACCAGTCGATCGCTCTACGGCTATGCCACAGAGGTCGTCTAAGAAGTTGAAAAGTTAATAATAATACATGTCATGTATTACCAACTTATCATAACACTCTCTTCTTATTTATTGTAATTTTATTGGTTAAAAACTGTAGAATGAGAGTGGTAGTCAACCCGCATATTCAACATTTTAGATTTATCTAACTGCGTTAGTATGATAACATGGGTACGCGGTGTTATATTACTACCTTTTAATCCAATGCCACATAAACATGTTGAATCCCTTTGTGTTAATTAATCGTAACAGGGCTTAGACGCTGTTCTGAATTATAAAATGTAATAATTATTTGAAAACAAAATATTATTACAACAACAAGTTCTTTATTTTATCTCATTTGAATTGAATTAGGCGCATATTTTGTTTATTTATTTGTCGTCAATTTAATGACTATTTTGAATCATTAGGGTTAATAAGCCATCTTTGAATCGATAGATTCTTCTATAATTTCTACTACGGGTAACCTCTATTAAATTAGTTACTAAAAAAAAACAAAAATACAAATTAGAGGTACCTAGACCTACCTATATATTTGCGAGATTGGGTGACCACCTCGAACTGGGACGATATCTTCTTAACTACCAGCAATTGTATTCATCGCCCCAGGATCGGAGAGTCCCACCTCTTAGCCAGCACTTCGATAACGGTATTGGTACTGAGAGGTACTGTCAGTATTCTGTGTTCCTCACTAAGAAATTTCTTAGTGAGGAACGTTCAATGTCGTTGACATAATATTGCCAATGTAGTTTATCTCAACAACAGTTTTAGTTGGAGACAAAGTTCAAACTACATACTAAAAGTTTAATAGCTGTTCGAACTGATTTGGCACTTTAATGAGTCGTCTGTATTCGATCGAACTAAATGGTTACAACTGCTTTTAGTCTATAATGTTTGTGAACTTAAGGTCTCGAGGTAAAGTGCGGGCTGATTGAATAAATAAACCTTTTTAAAAGTTGTTAACGCTATTTGGTCTAACTCTCTGGTCTGTTTAGGTTTATCTTCATTTTAAACTAAATGATAGCAGTTCTGGTCTTTATTATGTCGAAATAGGTACCTTAAAGTATTTAACTTCTTATGTTTCCGTAATTTCTTTTTAGTTAAGCGAGAATCACCAACAGTAGATCGTAGTCAATAAAATTCTTATTATGTCCCTACTGTTGGAATTATTGCAGCACTGTACCTATCAACAAGCAGGAAATAATTTATTCTTATATTGTTAGTGCAACGATTGATAATTATGAGTTTAGGGTTTGTATGGACCGTCAGGATAGGATAACCATTAAGGTTAGGATAAATATACCTAATTAACGAATAAAAATGAGCGAACTCCTATGTATAGGTATATCATGACATCGACCATGAGGAAAAAAAAGTACTCAATGAATCCACTGGTGGATTCTTGAGGAATTAAAAGTATCCATGAATCCACCGGTGGATTAAAGTGGAAAAATAAGTATCCCCAGATCCACATGTGGATCGAGATTGGTGGATTCAAGTGGAAGGAGCCGATTTTTTTATACCACTTTTGCAATACACCATATTGAAGAAAAGAGCTGAACATAAATTGACTTCGTAGCGCTGTTTGTGATGCTACTCCAATATAAATGAATGGCACGATCTTACAGCGCTCATGACCAAAGGTTCAGCAATCCATTTACCCGACCACCATAAAGTGATAAATTTATTGCCTTTATCGCCATCGGTGTAAATCGAAACTTAGTTCACTCACAAAGTTTTTAAACTTTCGAACGAGCCCTCACTTAGTATGAGGCCATAATATTTTTTCACCTTGTTCGCCTAGCACGTATTGTCAGAAATCTTTGAAAAGACTAATAAGAACTTTTAAGTATGCAGATTTCCTTCCAATGTTTTCGTTTCCGTCAAAGCAAGTAATAATTAATTTCTAATTCGCACTTGAAGAACTTCGAAAAGTTAGTGAAACCAAATATACATCCATTCGAAGTTTGATAGATATTCTGTTATGAGATTACTTTACAATAATTATTTTGATTAAATTGACTATTATATCATGAAATATTGAGTGTACTGAAGTAATACCTACCTGTATATTAAACTAATCAATTCTATCGACAGATGGATGGAGGACTGGTCGATCTAGTAAAGTCTAGCGTACCATGTAGTATACACTAGTTACAAAAAATATTCTAAATTTTAGGTTGATTTTAACTGCCTGTAACGATTTTTCAGCAGAATATAGTTCGGTCTTCTCCTCTCCTCCTCGCTTTATCTCCTTCCCAAATTGATACACATTCTTAGACGTGGAGCATTGGTTCTACATAATCCGTTATCCATCTCCAAAGTTCGTTATGACAGTATCTTTATTATTTAAGGAAGTTCATGTCCAAACGTGTTCGCTCATACGAAATATACAGCGTTGACCCGGACCTCTCTGATAACGTTATCTGTTATTAAATTACTGAGAAATATCACCAATCCCCCAAGTTTCCCCTTCAATTATTTCGCTATCATCAGTCAGTATTTACTCATATCTATGTCTAAATTAAGATGTTCAATGATTTGCTTTTAAACCAATAACACTTGCACTAGCTTTAGAATATTCTATGCTTGTCTCTGTACTCGACACAAATGGTTGACCGATACAAGGGAAGGATTCTTCGACCAAGCTGCCGCCCAGTGCTCGATTTTCCAATTTTGCATGTATTGCAGTATAGATAGTTCCGAATTAGTTAAGTTTGGCTTTACTAGTGGCGTCGCCAGATTGATATACGGAATGGTTACTTATAGGTAGTCATGCCATTTTTCCTAGTACATCATGCGATATTCCGCACAGTTGGTATGACTGCCTGAGGCCTTAGCTCGTTGCCTTTTCTTTTTACCCCTGCTCCTTTGTTTTCATATCATTAGGATTTTCTTTTCAGTTTTGCTTTAACTGAAGCTACACACAGTCACACCAGGTTGCTGAGCTATGTTAGACTTTGTTTTGACATTTTCGATTTTATGCGATGAGCAGTAATGTACGTTACTTATTTAAGTTTTTGTTGCTATAGGAGGTTAAAGTACAGTCCGCCATGGATTAACACATTGCAATCTACAGAGTACCTACTTAAGTTTAGAAATATTTTACTAAATACTTAATAAACAAACCATCAAATAATTTGTCTTTAAAGAATGTCAAGAATTCTTAGGTACATGTAAAAATATTTAATGTAAATGTTGGTCGGTGTTTTGTCCCTTTTAATGTCATGTTACCATAATGAAGTTATTATTTCATAAGATTATCGCCTTGGATTAGTGGGAGGCGCTGCCGTCTCCGTTGCCCGGGATGTATAACCCAGGAATGGTTCTCTTTGACTTTGCGACGATATTTGACTAATTAGAGCCTTTGACTAACAATCGTCGCAATTGAAATGTCTTTACAAGTTAATTTCTTAACTGATAATACTGCGTATTGCATTTAGACAAAATTCATTGCAGTGGTATTATAGGGCAGGAGGACGCCGGTCGATATGTGCTTGGATTGAAGCCAGCGGATTTTGTCGCCGCTTCCAGCGAACTTGAGAGGTAAACCAGTTTCTCGCTTACGTGACAAAGTTATAATATGCCTAAATTACTTTTGAACGTTCACAAAGATTTCAGGCCCTTGTTTATTATTCCTTTGACGGATTTATGTCTTGTTTTTCTTGTTGAATTTCTTGACTTATCTCTTAAGACTCAAGACATATCATGTAAATTAATTCTAGATTTGATATAAGTAAACTTATTTCTTAGAAGTTCAAAAACATTCACAACGATGAGAATATCTTTAGTGTTGTGCTGTCAAAGTCAAAGAATGTTTTAAGGATGTCAAACACATACCTAACATCTACATTCTAAATGATTGTAAGCATTTTCATGATTACATTCTAATGTTGCAAGCTTCATCGACTTCTTTTGAAATATTTAACAAATAAAAAAAATCAAAATCTGTAATTTCGAAATTACTAGGTTTCTCAAGTACAAAGGGTTATTTTGATCAATGTACCTACGGTATAGTCTGAAGGTCCCTTTGGCTAACCTTTTTACAATTTCAACGGTCTGCTAAATTCATAAATATTTTATTCTTCTAGTCACAAACTTACTCTACTACTTACCTCCTTTTTAAGTCATTTAAGTAACTACCCATATCGGTACGTAAATATTTTTTACATAGGTACCTACCTACTGCAGAAGATTTTAGTATACCTACGGTTATACTAAAATAAATACTTTCCTGAAAACTGCATCAAATCGGTTCGACTGAACGCCAGATAATCGTGGACAAACATACCCACATTATCCTTCACACAAACAGGTTAAACAGTGAACCTCCTTTTAAGTCAGTTAAAAAAAAAGAAGAAATACCTATGTACTTACCTACTTACATACTTATTTTCCACGGATTACTCTGATATCACGTTTACTTATAAATATGTAAAATATACTGGCAATGACAGCAGCGACGAGGCCTGAACTAATTTTTTTTAGCGAATTTTATTAGTAGCTGGAATCCTCATAAACGACCACTTTATTAATTAGACCTTAACACATTTCCTTTAACATGTCTCGCGTCATTTATTATGATAATATAATGTAGATTTGAAAACATGGCTTCCTTTAGATAGGCACTTACTATACCCGTTTATGTTTAATTATGCTCTATAAATAGTATGATATAATAATCATTTCCGATATGAACATTTTTACAAGCTTTTAAAAAGTCAATTTAAATAAATTAACTAGCTACTTATCTTACCTATTAGTTTTAGTACCAGAATTTTTCTTTGTTCTGTGGTATAGGTAGGTACATTCGTATTTTATTTATTATATAAGTTTGGAAAATAGAATGTAGGTACAGTCATTTTGGGTAACTTTGAACATTTTTAACGGATTATTAATGTATACTCTCTGATTATATTTATTACATCTTTATTTTATAGAATAAATAGTGTTCTTTTGAGTTGGTTTATGTTTCTAAATCCAAAAATTTATGGAAAAAACACAAAGACTGCCCAAAATTTGCCCCAAAACACACATTCAAAGTTAGCACGAGTTTTGGGTAACTTTGAATATATATTTTTTTGGATTTTAAAACCTTTATTATCCAAACATTTTAAGATTTGGATAAAATTGAATGATGTATTCTTGTAAAAAAAGTCCAATCTATGAAAATCATGACTAACTTGACGTAACTACCTGTGAAAAATAGCGAGGTCTTGCCATATGAAACAAGGCGGACCAATTTGGTGGAAAAAAAACATTGTTATTTTTATATTTTCTAATAAAGTGAGATAAGTAGGAACGTAGTGCACAACATAATAAATTATATGTTTGTTTGGTTATCAGATGAGATCAAAATCGTAATGACTGCTAATAATTTTTCTGGACATTTTATTTTTTAAAGAAAACTAATCACCCCTTTCCATGAACAAAATGTCATCGTCAATACGAATTTTTCCACCTTTTTAGGGCCAAATGGCAAAAAACAGAACCCTTATAGATTCGTCATGTCTGTCTGTCTGTCTGTCCGTCCGTGCGTCCATCCGTCCGTCCGTCTGTCCGTCCGTATGTTACACATACCCACTATTATCCGAAACTATAAGGCCTATGCGGTTGAAACTTGGTAAGTAGACGTATTCTGTGAACCACATTAAGAATTTCACACAAAAATAGAAAAAAGCAATCAATTTTAGGGGTCCTCATACTTAGAATTGAAACCTTTTATAAGACACGAATAACTTTGAACCATTCAATGTTACCCAAATCACTTCGATTTTGATCGTCGTTACAACTTTATCAGTTTTAGACAATTTATGTAACACCATGTACGGACAACGATTTAAAAATAATAAGTTTTTTAATAGATTTTAAAGATAAACACCAAACATACCTGTTTACAGCAAGTTTTGTACCAATAATTCCGATATTAAATTCAATTAACAAACACTGCTAAAAACTTCACTCGAAAAAGGCGGTTAAATTACAAAATTCTGACTTTGAAAGCTTAATGTTTTACGTTACGTTTGTTAAAAAACATTATGGCGATCCGTTTAGGCAGTTATAATATTGAAACAATAAAACATTTGCATCAAAGAAATTTTTAAATCTTTTTCACAACTTTATTCAAAGTTACACTGCGATTCAATGTTACCCAAAATGACCGTATATATATAGGTATATATATATGCATTAATTTTTTCTAAATTTATTTTGTGTAGTACCACTGGCCGTTTTGCGAAATTTAAATATAAAAAAATTGGAATACGAAGTCTTTTGTTTTTGGTGGGCGTTAATTTTTTTTAATGCAATTTTTTACATTAGTAGGTAATGTAAAATTAAATGTCAGAAAAGTTGATTAAACGGTAAGTACTACCACAGAATACCTGCGGTACGGTTACAGTAAAACAGTATAGTGTCGAATGTTTATTGAGAAATGAACGATTAACTAAATTGCAACTAAGTTGAAGACGCAGATATTGATATGAACCTGTTCAAAGGTGAGTATATTTTTACAATGTATGAGTATGTACATTATAGGCACACTATTTATTGAATATATATAAATTTTTTAACAAGCAGATAATAATTACAACTGTTAATGTAAAAAAACCATTAACGTGGACCCGGTTTACAAAACGCCAAGGTCGTAAAAATGATTCTATTTATTTATTCATAGCCAATCATGAACCTAAAAAATCTAAGGGCGGAAAGCATTGAAAACAAAGCTGTGTAGCAAAAATAGCGGGGGGCGGCGGCTAATGATGTGTGAGGAAATTTTGGGTTGCAATGTGTTACCCAAATTAGATTGAAATGTGATTCGTGAATAGGTACTTTTTCTTGCTGTCATTACGGTTTTTATGTCATTGTACTAACACAAGGCATGCTGTATTTTTTTTTCGCTACTTAAACTGATTCTATTGAATGAAGTTTAACCGTGTTGTGGCGTACCAAAGTGTGTGTGTGCGTGCCACCCATACGAAAGTGGACCGAGTGTTTAATGCGTTCTGTCTATAGGTTTTTAGGTTTAGTCAATGTAGTTTTTGTAAATTGTATCACGAAGTTTAATTGCTGTTATACGTGTAATTAAATAGTTATGTTGAAAACAATGTTATCCATGCAATAACTGGTGCTACCTACTGTAGAATGTCTATACATAAAAATTCACATTCTACAAAAATACCAACGTTTTTTTTATAAAGGACACGTCAATATGACTTCACCTCACCTGATGGTAACCTAAAGGTAAAGTTAATTATGTTGCACTAGCTGTTGCCCCGCAGCTCCGTCTGCGTGAAATTCTAATCCCGTTTCTGCGAGCCACAGAAACTCACAGATTCCATACCATAATCTATAATGTGTGCCAAATTTTAACGAGATACATCTCTCCATTCTCACAAACTTTCGCGTAGGTACAAAAAGTATGAAGGATAGGAAAGGAAATACAGCTAATACGTAACTCTAATTTGTGTACCGAAGATCTTGGAGTGTCTCTATAATATGTACAGTCAGCGGCAAACGTTGATGATCATTACAAAGATTTCAAACTTAAAATTTCGAATGAGAATTGTTAAATATAATATAATCAAAGTTTGAAGTACAATTATAGAGCCCGCTAAGTAATTAAACAGCATTTTAATTAAATAACATAAATTCAAAAACTAGGTATCCTTTAAAATCTGAAAATGATCATCTATTTTTGAGGCTGACTCTACGACTACTTACTGTACTCGAATATATTCATATTAAAGTTATATTAATATTAACTTATTAGAGTTATTAAACTTATTAAAGACCATGTTGGTACTAATTAATATTTCATGTACCTACCTACCTATACGTTTTTGATCTTACAATGTATGTAGGATCTTAATTAGTGCCTACTAAATTATGTTTATTAGTACTTAATTAAAACGTGTATGTTGTGTTAGTTTTTTTATGAATATACCTAACAATGTGTAATATATTCTACGTAACTGTTTTATTAATAATTATAATCAATTTACTGACGATAAATCAGTAAATAAGCATAATAATGTACGAATGGAATGCTCGTTAATTTTTAATGAAACATTTATACTTATGTGGCTGGCTAATGGGTTTATGAGGTCCTACTAATATCTTTAGGCCCCATGTCAACAGCATCTGCCAGATAGTACACCTGTCGGTCAACAGACGAAGCTCTGGCACAGGCTTTCCTCTCGGGGTTTGGGCAGTCAGACGGTAATTCGCTAATAGCGGTAATAGCCAAAGTGAATCAGGCTCACCTTGGGCTCCGAGGTGAAAACCTTACTTAGATGCAACCGGGATCTTCATTAAGATGATGAAGATGACGACTGGCTAATAACAATAAATTGTAATAAATTATTAAAACAATAAAATGTTCATCTACCTATAAGTTTTATAGATGAAGTTGACACACTAACATTTCAAGAAATTTAACCTTTGTGAAAAAGGCTAACGATTGGCAACAGTACAAAGAAATCCTATTATTCGTACGTAACTATTCTGTTGGCAACACTGTATGTAAGTGTGCTAAGACGGCTATAAGTTAAGAATTCTATCGAGTTTAAAATTTAAATTCAGAATTGCCGTTTGTCTAAATCTGGCCATTCATTATCCGATATGGTACAAATAACAGCTTGCATTATGTACCCACTAGCCCGTGTAAAAGGAACAGTTTCAGCTGTATGAATCATATTTTATGGAAAACTCTGGTCATTAACTAAGCGTTTATAGGTCGCTCGGCCATTTGTACGAGGACGAGATAAGGGTTAAGAGGGTGGCCTAGATGAGAGTCATAATCGACGACGATAAAAATTTACGTGACATTAAAATAGGTTTTAGCTGTTATAAATTCTGGTTAGAATAAAATTTAATTAGGTAAAATGCTTGTTGACCAAATATAGTAAATAGGCTTACGTTGGGGTATTTGGGGACCCACCAAAATCTTGGGGCCCAAGTCAATTTCACCGCAATCCGGTACACACCTGCTAGTTGACGGATGAGGCTCTGGTGCAGTTCTATGGGGGTTGTCAGGTGGCATTCGGTATTAATATTATTTATTTGTAAGTAGGCGTTACCCGCAGCTCCATACGTATGGAATACTGATATTATTCCTGCACACCCACAAAAGTCTTTGCCCGGGATTAGCCTATGTACTATTACTATTCCAAACCTTAATTTATCTGTGTGCCAAATTTCACCTGATGTTGCGAGAATGAGTAACAGATATCCACACTCACAAACATACACCCATCCTCACAAATTTTCACATAAGTAATACTAGTAGAAAACTTACTGTACATGCACGTATTATGTTACCCTATTACATAGTCACACGTGGACTTCAAAATCCCATCAGTCCATTTTAGCATGTGCACCAGTGCATTTTCAGATATGTACAAAGATTTTCCTTGAATTCCAAACACTAATATTCTCTTGGGGATAAAAGCTACTTTCGCCATCATCAGTATTACATTCTAAGCACTAGTTTACAAACAGGTTCATAAAATCTTTACATAATTGACCTACCTAAATATGTATCAAGTCAGAATGGCTGCTACGACACGACTATTTTTATACATAATCCCTACTTGCGTACGCCGTCGAATATATCACTTCCACATTCCTTGGTTTACCACAGTTTATACACAAACACACACACACACACACACACACTTTACTTGATTATAATATTATTTGGACATAATTATCAAGTACCTATTTAAAATGTAGTTTTAAAAGTGGTAGCAATAGTTCAAGAGGTAAGGGTTACAAAATTCTAAAACATTAATAGTAAACTATAACCTTACATATATAAGTGAAGTGTAAAATACAAAAAGAATGGCTGCAATCGCACAGGTAGTTTCTTCAGATAAGTGAGTTCAAACAAACGCTTTAGCTTTCTTATCAGGATAGAAGAGGAAATACGCAAAACTGTAACATTTTTGAATAAGTGACAAGGAAAGGGTTGGTAGAGATGTAGAATAGCTCTAAGATAGGTCGTTACTTTAAACCCGTTTACCTTATGAATGGATGCATGAATGAAAAAGGCAACAAAAGAAGAAGTATTCATAAATCTGTAGTGTAATGTTGTGCTATAGATTACATTTACCACACTTCATATTTATTTAAGGACTATGAGAAAATGCGCTGGAATTTCACATATTATACCACTCTAATCTATTTCCTGGATTCTAAACGATTGATCGCGTGTCGGCTACTAGTTTCTCTACAGTGTGAAGGGTCGTATAGTTTTAACCTACATACATTTCTTTACGACTTCTGGTGTTGTAAATTTCTTAGCGGTTAGAAAGAACCACCGGATCCATGGATTCCAAAACGACGTTTTACGGTTGAATTAATTTATTTTACACTCTGTTTTATTGATGAATTCACGTTTCAGTACTTTATTATGGTTTTGACTACCTATGTTAATGTTAAGAATAGCCAAGTGCGTTTGAAAAGCATTCGTTATGAATTTCAGGATTCAGTTTTCGAATCACCGATTAAAGGTGATATTATTGACGTAGATTATTCTGTCTGCAATTGAAGACCTATCTTGGCTTATCCATACTCTCAAACTTATGCGTAAATAATAATTATTTGTAAGCAAGGATAGTAGGATATTACCTGAATATATCGCATTCATTTTATTTCAGTTAGTATCATATAATGTGCAGGCGTGGATTTTTATAATCTTATATTAGTACTTTTTTCCTTAGGAGTACCTAGTTTATAACAACAAACATGGTTTTATAATCGATCCAATAAAATGAATGCAGTAAAACGGTCAAATAAAACCATTACCTAACCATTAACGATGATTAAACGATGCATCTGCCCTTTTATTTACTTTCCTGCTATTAGCAATTGCGCCCGCACACTACGCTGTTTTCTATAAAAAATCTGGTTAGTGAATAGGTACTGCTATAAACATTAACTACACCAACGAACTAACAAACAGAGTAACAATGCATGTTATAATGTGTAATGAAAAGTAAAAATAGGTCCATAATAATTATATCCTTGCTAACAATAAAGCTGAAGATTTTGTTTCTTTGAACGTTCTAATATCTAGACTAGAACTACAAGTGCGATTGGAAAAACTAAATTTGCATTCGATAATTCGTTCTTGGGGTCATCCTGTTTTTGCAATAAGTATAGTTATTTGTAGGTATGTTTTCATCGCCAAACTCCTAACAATTTTTTTCCCCAAGACAAATTTCGTGCAAATAGAGAGTGCGCAAACAATCACACAAACTTCGGTAAAGCCTAGCACAACGTTAATTTCAAGTGCTTTACTTGTCAAAAAGTTTAGCAATTGTGACCGTTTGAGTAAGGCCGACTTTATGAATTAATCTTAACGCAAGACAGCGATATTACAAATTCAAATTTCGACGCAATGAAACTTTGATTACAAAAAAATAGGATCTTTCCCGACAGTTCTTAATTCAGGACTCACGATGAGTTTTTATATTTTCATTGTTCGAGTAAACAAAATTTGACTTGCGTCTTAATGGTTCAAACTTATAAATGACTTTATAAGTTAAAAACTCCAGTCGCAAAGATACTGAATGCGTATGACCCCGTAATACGTATCATTGACTTATTTTCTTTAGGTAGGTACTTAAGAAAACTTTTATATTCATGCATTAAAGATTTTGCTAACTCAAATCAAGTGGACGCAAAAAAATCTGGTCTGATTAGACGTAAAGGTCTCACAATACATTTACGTAAGCATTAACTTTATATTTATAACCATTTTGAATACACAAACATTTATCAAATCAAAATGTTGGCTGGTTTACGTTAGGTATGTGCGCTACGCACATACCTAACAAATTAAATAAGTTATATTGTGGGCTGCTGTTAGTGGATTCCTTTTATTTCGATGCAGTGTCACAATATTGTATAACCCAAATTCGAAAATATCCGCGCAGTTTCTAAAAGCTTTTTAACGTACTTTTGATGAAGGGCCTAACGATTATTTGACGCTTGGTGCTGTAAAAAAGGTTATTTTAACATTGAGTACTTGTCAACTAACTGCTAAATTCAAACCGAAAATAAAATTTAACCATCTGGTGACTGGTGATGAGTTAACGCATCACCAGTCACCAGTCACCAGAGGGTTAAATTTTATTTTCGATCTAAAATCTGTTATAAAATTGTAAAGAGGCTGTGTCTGACATTGTAGATAATTTAAAACAAAACTTGGGTCATCTTATATGAACGATTCTGAACAGCTTTGTCTGTTTGTTCGCGATGGACGCAAAAACTACTGAACTGATTTTGATGCAGTATTTTCTGCTTGAAAGGCGAAATCGTCGTCCACGCGGGCAGAGCCGCGGGCATAGACTAGTGAGCAATAAAAATTTACAGCTATATACACCACGCTAGACACCATAGTGTTATATTTCAGAATAGACGTGATGTTCTTAGACTCACTACCACAAAATACGATTAATTACAGAGGAATCTTAATAAAGAGTTCTAAAAATTCGATTGATTTCTAACACTAATAATAATCATACACATAACCTAACACCAAAAAATCCGAAGTAATATTTTGAATTTTATTAGAATTACCTAAACACTCAGTAACAAAATTGAACATTCTTTTCTAGTCTGGTTCTTTTTCCACGACACTTAAGCGCTGAAAATACGAGATGACCTCGTTTTCAGAATATTCTTATATACTCGTAATACATTAATTTAATATAAAAGTTATATGGCACTTAAACCAGCTGCTAGTGGCAGCAGACGAGCAATATTTATCCCCTAGTAGGTGCAAGTGGCATGCATATTTAATGACGTGCACCGCTTGGGCGACCACATAACGTATTGGACAGTGTTGCGAACAGAAAATTGTAAATTGTTTGCATGAAAATATTAGATTCCGTTTTATAAATAAAATCAGGCTTTGTTCTAGTTACTGGTAATGATTTATTTTATATGCGAGTGGTCGGCATAATAGTTTATTACCCGCTTCTTTACCCGGTTGAATAGAAGGACCTGGTTATCAAAATAAAAATACGTTACCAGCAGCGTCCTTGCAAATGAGTGAATTCAAATTTTGTGTTGTATTATGATTTTACGTTTCCCATAAGCGAGATTTTCATTTATATGGTACGAGTATTGTATTCTCTTATTAAAATCAAGTCGGGTTTGTCACTATGCTGCCTTTTGGCACTAGATCCAGAGAAATTAACCCTGCAAAGAGGGGCTACTTTCACAACTGAAAATGACGTAAGTATTAAAGTGTAATTTCCTTGCAAAATAATCCGTGGATGTCTGATGTGAATTGAAGAGGGTTGTTTATTTTTAGAAGTATCCGAGGAACCGTACAGTTTAATGAACCGGAAAAGTGTGTGATTTCGGTTCATAATTGCGAGTGACATTTAAAAATTCAGCGGATTTCAGAATGGACATCTGGTAATCGGCTTTTTAAAATGGGTTAGGGTAAAATTGCGTAGGTATACAGGTTCAGCATATTTTATTATCATGCTGTCTCTCTGCATTAAGAATATCGTCACGGGTAAATTGCCGTGCCGTTTCTGCCATACCTATCTATATTCGAAATATTTATAGTTTTCTTAGGACCTTATTTATTTTATGTAAAGTTTGCCTATTTTGTGTCTATTGTCCCCCAGTTTGCTAAGGAGGGAAGTGAATTTATTATATTTCTAACTTCTGATTAATTAGGATGCGGGTCCAAGACACTAACTTTCCCTGGGACTTTCCGAGTGACATTACTTGATGTGTTCATGGGTCACTATTGTTGATTCTTGTATACAGGATCAACATTAGTAGATCAATAGTAGTGAGAATGAGGGTGGGATTAGCCCTGATAAAAAAGCATCACGTTTTGTAACGGAAGTAGACTAGATTGAACTACTCGTAGATCAAATCAGAGGGTTAAGTGTTCTATTAGGTAGGTACCTTTGATTACAACAAAGTGAGTTAAGTCAATACCTACTTATCATGATACGTATTATGGTGGAACCACACTTCGCTATTCTCTATTCGCCTTAGTCACTCTACTATGACGAATTGTGGAGGGTTTAATCATCTATAAGGTTTTTCGAATACAATATAGGCGAATAGCGAATAGCTAAGTGTGGTTCCACCATTAGAAATATATCACAAACCGAGGGTTGTTTGCAGGGCGAAAGGGATGTAAGCTCACACAATTTACTGTGCTCTTTGTGACTTCCTGATAAATTACTTACATGAATCTTCTAACAAACAAGCCTGCGATGTTAATATGATTAAAAATTAATATACTGGTTCCATAGCTTCCCCTCCGCCCCGTTAATGGCTTGTGTTAAAATCGTTTAACTTGAATACAAATTTAGAGTTTCACTTTTGATAAATATAGCTTTATAAGGCATATCACTTTGGGACTTGATCGTTCACGTATACAACTTGCGTTGTTTTGTTATTGACATCACGAACTAGTAAAGTTAGTAGGCACAATTGCCTAACTTCAGAAAGGTAGCGAAAGCTTATTATCTTGGGTTCATTGTGCAATATTACGGATCATTTACCTACATTATATGCTTAGCCTATTGAACCTCGATTCAAGTTAGGGAGATTCTTACACTCACTATAGGTTTCCGTACGTATGAATTATCAAAACCAAATTTATCATAAAACGTTTTAAATCTACAGAACTTCCTGAACCTAAACGGCAGGCAAAATGATTTTTAAAACTAAAAGGCGTCCATGAAAGGCGTATATCAGGATCTCACCTACCTGTTATTCAACCTAAGTTCTTTTATCAGATCTGTAATGCTATTATGTTTTTTAAGTCATTAAATAATATTTAAATAATAAAAAAAAAATTAGCAAGTGGAAAAATGTGGTTTCTGCCTATCCCAATAGGAAAGAGGCGAGACTATATGCATGTATATTGTATATTTTATGCCTCGAGCAATCCCCATACGATTGCATACAATATTCTCCGAAACATGTATCAGTATTCGATACCAGAAAACGATTTCAATATCAAAACATTTTACTGTAAAGGTACCTTTTAAGTAAATTTACGGAACGTTTCACTGTCGACAGTCCTCAGAGATTATACACGTATTCAATACTTATCTCATTTCATTTTATGCAGCAATTTTGAATGCAGCAATACTAGTAAATATTTTCATTTAGTAGGTACAACAGTTGTTGAAACTGAAATGACAGTCCTTATAGTACGGGAGGTAGCGTTAATTCTAACAAGCAATCGATAGCCAGTTGATATTCTCCACGATAATAGAGCTTTATTAATACATAACAGAGTTGACCGTCAACCGGTCTGGTAGCGGTCGAGTCGAAGGTGACACCATGGTAAAGTTGTCAAAAAAAATTACGCTCCGAGCAATCATTTGACACGTGAAACTTTATATGGTGATTCCTGAGGTCATTTTCAACTGAGAAATAACCGTCAGATGTGGTGTAGAGTAGTGGTTATACGTCAGTCGCGTATATATTAGATCAGTGCCGATAGTCTTTGAGACAAAATAAATTTATAGTAGGATGAAACCTGTTGGAAAAGGATCAGAATATAACAAAAATGAAAGGAAAAATAAATTACGGGTGATCTGAGGTCGGGAAGTGGGGAGGGGGGTGAGTTTTAAGGGTAAAAACGGTTTATCTCGATTTCCGGCAAAACTACAAGTCCTATGGAAAAAAGTTAAATGACAAAGTTGTAGGTAATAAAGAGACCTACAACTTTTCATTTACACTTTTTTCACATAACCTCAAAATGTATGTGAAAAATTCAAATAATCATGTTTTTGGTTTTTTATTTTTATCTTAAGCAAAACAAATTTGTTTTCCACGAAATTTGGTGAAAACTTAGCTTTTTATGTCCCAAAGACACTGTATTTTTTTTGATTTGAAATACTCTTTTTTTCAGCTTATTTTGACTAAATATCGAAAAACCACCCTAATTTTCAATCGAAAATTATCATGTCAAAATATCAGCTTTTTAAAAAAAGTCAGAGAGTTTTTTGTTTTCTGAAATCTCTTCTTTCTGATAATGTAAAAATACATATACATTGCTATGGTAAATGTTCTCAGAAAATGCAAAGAAGAAAAACTCGAATTCGAAATTAATATTTTTGTATTTAGTCATTTCCTCGCTGAGGTGGGATGAAAAGTTACGTGTTGCACTACTATAGCTTCATAGTTACACTCGAGTGCAAAGATTTTTCACCTTGCGCACTTTTGATTCCCTCGCTAAAGATCTGGGTTCAATTTTTAGAACTCTTCGCGTGCTCAGTTTTGATGACCGAGCAAGCGAAGGGTTCTTAATTTGAATCACGAGCGCAGCGAGCGATTCACAAAATAGAACCCTGAGCTTTAGCGAGGGAATCAAAAGTGCACAAGGTGAAAAATCTTTGCACTCGAGTGCAACTATGAAGTTATAGTGCAACATGTAACTTTTCATCCCACCTCAGCGAGGAAATGACTAAATACAAAAATATTAATTTCGAATTCGAGTTTTTCTTCTTTGCATTTTCTGAGAAAATTTACCATAGCAATGTATATGTATTTTTACATTATCAGAAAGAAGAGATTTCAGAGAACAAAAAACTCTCTGACTTTTTTTAAAAAGCTGATATTTTGACATGATAATTTTCGATTGAAAATTAGGGTGGTTTTTCGATATTTAGTCAAAATAAGCTGAAAAAAAAAGTATTTCAAATCAAAAAAAATACAGTGTCTTTGGGACATAAAAAGCTAAGTTTTCACCAAATTTCGTGGAAAACAAATTTGTTTTGCTTAAGATAAAAATAAAAAACCAAAAACATGATTATTTGAATTTTTCACATACATTTTGAGGTTATGTGAAAAAAGTGTAAATGAAAAGTTGTAGGTCTCTTTATTACCTACAACTTTGTCATTTAACTTTTTTCCATAGGACTTGTAGTTTTGCCGGAAATCGAGATAAACCGTTTTTACCCTTAAAACTCACCCCCCTCCCCACTTCCCGACTTCAGATCACCCGTAATTTATTTTTCCTTTCATTTTTGTTATATTCTGATCCTTTTCCAACAGGTTTCATCCTACTATACATTTATTTTGTCTCAAAGACTATCGGCACTGGTCTAATATATACGCGACTGACGTATAACCACTACTCTACACCACATCTGACGGTTATTTCTCAGTTGAAAATGACCTCAGGAATCACCATATAAAGTTTCACGTGTCAAATGATTGCTCGGAGCGTAATTTTTTTTGACAACTTTACCATGGTGTCACCTTCGACTGCTCCGCGGGTGCGGGTTCTGACGGTCAATTCTGGTATGTATCAATAAAGATCTATTATCGTGGAGAATATCAACTCGCTATCGCTTGCCAAAAAAAATTAACGCTACCTCCCGTACTATTAGAGATTATACACGTTTTCAATATCTTATCTCATTCTATGCAGCAGTTTTGAATGCAGCAATGCTAGTAAATATTTTCATTTAGTACCCGTACAACAGCCTATCGACTATAAAAAAAGTTGAAATTGAAATAGGTATAATATTCGTAAATGTTGTCTTGACCGCACGCTTTTCTTACTGCAATGGACACATATTTAATATTATTATTTCTCAAATGCAATCATGCTAGTGTACATTATGGTTTAATTAATTCATACAATTGTAGAAAATATAAATAATATTGGTGAAGATTGTCGTATTCGCACACTTTTCGTGCATTGCACTTGACAGTCACGTTCCAAAAACCTGTCGTTGAGAACCTGGCAAATATGAAACATACATATAAACTCACGCCTATATCCCCGAAGGGGTAGGCAGAGGTGCTAGCACCCACATTTCCCCAGTTTATGTTTAGGTTAGTTTATGTTTAGGTTTATGTTTAGGCGAGCCTATTGCCATTAACCGGGCGCTTATAAACCTGTGATAAATTGTATTTATATTTATTTGATAATGAAGCAATATTAAAAGGTTAACACATCAATTCCGTTGATTGACACATACATACCTACATGTATTCAAAAATTTTTATCATCCTGTAAAATATCGAAATATAGGTAAAAAATGACTTTAGAGACACGACATGCGTGACTTTATTAGACAGCTACGTACCTAATCAAATTGGTATGAAAAAGCTAATCCAAAGGTATAATTAGGTTGTAGCATGATACAGCTTCATAGGTGTTTTTAATGGAAGTAATACACGCAGTATTAACGGCCTCGACCTTTCGATGTAGATTACAGCATGAATTAATTTATTGCCATGCGATATAATATATGACGTCGTCCTCACTTTCAGGGAACCATTTTGGTATTCCAATTAAACTTCCTTTCCTTTTCCCTTTGATAGTTTGTGCATATTACAATCCTACTTCCTTCTCTCTAGTATTATAAACATGAAATTTTGTGAAGATAACACATAGGCTACTTTTAATCCCGGGAATAGGTTCCCACGGGAAGCGGGAGTGGCAACAAAATTTCACGCTGATGAAGCCACGGTAACAGCTATCCATAATATGAATAAGTTCTTCAAGCTTTGATGTAACTATGTAAATATGACAACATACATGAAGCTATAATGTCAATTCTCGAGCCTTTACTCAGGAAAATATGCTCGTTCGATGGTATTAGGCTATGGTGGCTCTATCCTTCAAAGAGCCGTAATGGGTCCTACTAGAACAATTACTAGGTATTATAAGAAATGTTCACTAGGAACAGAACTGATTACAAGAGACAATATACTGAAAAGTCTACAAGTACTCTCATGAGAAATCTTATAACCGTGACGGTGTAGTTCATGGTTTTATAGTTTGGTCACGCAATTGCCATTTTATACGCTTGTACCTAATGAATGTCCCCTTTGCTACTGTTACAAGCTTTATTTCACTGATGAAATTCGCGGCCAAGGTGTTTGTAATAGTCAAGGTGCGAGGGATATGCCTATTAGGTAACCTAGCTTACACCCTGGTAATTGAGACCCGAGACGGCGTGCGTTTTAGTCGGTTCGATTCCGACATAACCAAGTGCTGAAATAGCAAAAATTTGAGAAAACACCGATAAAATATGTCGATATAAATGTCCTTAGTCTTAAGTCATAATGGTTCCCATTGTACTAGCAGTAAAAAAAACGCCCTCCATTACAAAACAGATTTTTAATATTATAGATATAATGAGTTCTTATTGTAGGTATACTTATATTGGATAAAAAATTGTGATATACGAGTACCTACCTATCTACAATTGTGTGATGTACCTACCTGTTTGGTTGCAGCACCTTGCTAAAGTCAGCATTGTTGTTTTAATCGATTGATAAAGAATGACTGTGAATTGTCATTGTTGGGTTTTCTTGTTGAATCCTTCGGTAGCCTTGCATATTTGTTACTAAATAGCTTTTGCCCGTGGCTTCGCCCGCGAGAAATCCTGTTCCCGTTCCTTCTTCTATTCCAGCGATAATAATTAGTAGGTATATATTATGTGTTATTGTAATCTATTTCGACTCTACAAGCTCATTATCACTTCAAAATTAATAACATGTTACCACAACGGTTGACTGAATCGACGATGCTGTGTAAAAATGTATTGAGGACAATGCACTTTATGTCACGTTGTTTTCTGTTTCAATAAACTACCTGTCAATACAACTAGTTGTAGAAAATTATCGCCTACCGAACCATTTTCAAAAATGTCCGTTCTAATATTTACTGTAAATTCTGTATTTAGTAGGTATCTTTTAACGTCCGGAGTGCCTGTTAAAGTAACAAATGTACGATGTTTTATATCGTTGCCGTTATTTTACACTGGCCTGTTTTTCCTGATGTTTTATGTGCACATTTAACCGAATGAAGTACATGAATTTTATTAACTTCAGTATCGTTGAATTAATGGTCTCTTAATGTCTATTTTGGGTGCAAAATAAATATGATCAGAGGCAAAGGTTCAACGAAAACGATATGGATATTGTTTATTTTTTGTATATCATTATTTTGATTTTACGTGAATCAACATTGGAATCTTATGCACAGCAAGTAGGAGAATAGATCCAAAATTGACAAACATTATGCCAATTGTCAAGCATACGCGTTCGTTAAGATTTATAACGGTGATTTATCTAATTGGGCATTAGATAAATCACTAGTTTCTGATTTCAGAGTCTACAGGTTCGCCGAATGATTAGTTCTTGGTCAGTTCTAATTGTAATACAAAAGAGGCCAAGCAAATTACGTAATCTGGTAATACTAGGTACTTTCATTTCTATAAAATTTGCATTTTTTTTTAATAAACCCGATAACAATAGAGGTGATTTACCAATAAGTATGAACTTCAATAAGATTTTTATTGAATATTGCAAGTCAGGTCAGTCAAGTCGTTAGCATTTTAGTTTCTTGCTTCTTGCATTACATCAGTAATTGTTAACGTGGGAAAATACGGCACTAGGTATGAATTTGATATTGATAGTATGATTCACGCTTTATGTAGGTAGACAGTTAGAGGTTATATTATACCTATTTCTTAGCTTTCTGCTCTTCTTCTCCATAATAACTTTAACTATGCTAGATATCGTATTCCTCCAAGTTTGCTCCGAGTGCAATATTCATAAAAAGAGATCCAAGTTTTCGCTTCCCGTAGGTATTAATATTATAGATTTTCGAAGTGGCTGCACCGATCTAGAATATCTAGCGTAATTTTCAGTGTATTTTCACGTTGTAGTGAGGTGCTAAAATTTGCAGTATACTTCTAACAAGCTAACCACGTTTGTGTAACCAAGGTGCTAAAGTACAGTCTGGCACAACGGAGCTATAACAGTAGGTAACTGGAAGCGGTTACCGTTATTACAATGAAGCTTTTACATCTTTGCTTTTTCAGCAATTCTATTCGTCGTCGCTAGAAATAAGGATCATTATTTCCTAGTTGTTACTATTCCTTTTTCTTTCCGGGATAGCCAAACATATAGAATTTTAAACTTACCAATTACGGGCATACAATTATCGAATAAGAGTTTACCTTCAATAACATAATTATATTTCAGTTTACATCTTAATGTACCTTTAAAATATTTAATCAATATTAACTAAAAAAAGGCAAACCTATAAAATATATGCATTTCAGATTTATACATGTAAATATTCTCATTCGGCTTCACGTCTGATGATAATAATTTATTTATTTATTTATTTATTTTATATGTTCCATATTAAAATATGGTACACTGTATACACTATATTTTAATTAGGATAATTTAGTAGCCACTGCACTAGATACTTGGGTTACCTCTATCATAAAAGGCAGTGTTCGGCTAGACTGTAATTGATAGACATAAACATATATTATTATAAAAGTAATGGTAACAATAATTATAGATAGGTATGACAAGTACCTACGTAATGTAAGTAAAACTATTAATTTCTCGGATTCATTGCGATTATTTGGTGTTATTACATTGCGTGTGATATTCGTGTAAACTTCTGGAAAAATCAAGGAATATTAAATTTAATACGTGTATGCTATTTTATGAAGAGATTCAGGCGCTATGTTATTCATGTTTATAATATACTAATGCTGAGAGATTATAAATGTAGGCGCAATTATATTCAGTTTAACGATAAATGGTGTGACATGTGAAAATTTTCTACCCTTCTTAGCGTAAGTTATTAGTCTTAAAGTTAGGTAGTATTTATTGAAGTGATATCTTAGAACTTCTAGTAAGTTCTGACTCCGCGACTCCGCATTGCGATAAAGGAAAATGTACTCCCGGGATGTGCTGTGTTAATGTAGTGAAACGTCTGCAGCCTGTGTACTGTGACTTGTAATACTTGGTTACTTAGGACTGAGTTTGTTATACATAAATAAGACCTAAGTACCTGTTCTATAGTTTAAGTATATAAAATTACTTGCAAGCACAAGCTGCAGTTAAAGTAGAGAAATAATTTGTTTAAAAAACATTATAACACTAAAGATCGTCAATAACTACTATATAAGTAAAAGAAAATTATTTAATGAACACAAGCAAAATAAATCATTGCGCAGTTTTGTACCTATTTGCCTATTCATAGGTATTTCGATTCCTTTTATAAACTGTGCGTCGATACTTTACGTAAGCTTCATTCAGTTCAGCATTTTTGTGCTCTAACGACGACGGCGTTCTTTGTAATCAGTTGCATAGGACCTAACTGAAATTCGGGCGCTTGTAAAAATACACGACAAATTCGTGGAGATTCCGTGTTATGGTACAGTTAGCTGACGCTAGCGAGGTTAATTGTCACTGCAAATCTTTGCACCTCTTTACTGTTATGTCTACAGTACACGGCCTAAAGTAGAGCATTGTACTCACGACACTGAATTTACTTTTGTTAGACAAATTTTAACCTGTAAGTAAGTAGGTATTTTGTGATATTCTTGTTTTATTTACTAGGCAACGTGTTGGTTCTATATTGGATTAAGTTATTCGTCAATGAGAAATACCCATATTGCCGTAGGTATACAATTAATTTTTATTTTTTTCCCCTTTAAACTTTATCGTATTACAGCGGCCATGTTGGTGTTTTGTTCGCGTCACCTATCTAAGAACACTTGGGTAACCGAGACGAATCTAACCATATGTTTATTAAAGAAATCCGTCCAGTGGTTTGACAGATATGAGGTAATAAAGAATCTTACAAACATACATACATACATAGCTACATACAAGATACGCGCGAAAAACATGATCCTTCTTGGCAGTCGGGTAAAAAGAGGACTGAATTCATATTGGAACTAATTGAGATGCCCAACCCTAAACTTTTGATTGCAAGTAGGTACTACGCTTTACATATACCTACTGGGCACTATTGTTGACTTCAACCACGCGACTTTTCAATGTAAAGACACAGCTCATCAACAATTTTATATTAGTTAGATCTGATGTTATCGAAATCATTGTCGTAATAAAAATGTATTTATTTTGTAATAGATAGATAGATAGGTAACTCTTTATTGTACATCAAAGTTTACAGGAAAAACAAATAGGTAGAGTAAGTATGTGTGAATTCATAAAGTTGAAATTTCAATAAGAAGTAATGACATTATTAGCATAAAGTCAAGCATTAAAACCTGAAGATAAGCCCTAGAATGGGGCATAATGCATAACCGGGAGCGCTTATACATCGTTTATAGCATCTATAGTTTCCCCTTGACAGTATTAACAGTTAATACTCACAAGGTTCTAATGAAAGCTGCTTGCGGTAGTTCGCTTTCAAATTTTACATTCATGAGCCATAATCATAAATCTAAACATCTATTAATTTAATAATTTCAATACTGAACAGTGCACTAGCCATAACGTATCCCACACACACGGCGCCACGCCGTCATTCGACAGTAGAACGGATTGAGAGTAAAGTTAGACTTTGGGGGCGTCAGGGGGGTAGACTGGGCAGGTACCATGGACGTAAAAGCCTCGCCTGCCACAATAGCGCACGTTTCCACTACATTGCGTTTGCTCGGATCTTATTTTCAATGAATTTCAGTTAACATTCAAGCAATTCTTGCATCGGCATGGACGACTGCGATTGTATCTTATATAAGAACGATGCGACATTTTATTTCTGTGAACTATTTGAATAATTCAATGTGAAATATTGAGAAAATAGCCATTTTCGTTTTTCTTCTTTCAAGAAAGAAAACGAAATGTTTTTTCCTATTTTAACTTTTAAACTTTCGCGTTCCATAACTATTATACGTAAACGGGAATTAACGCGATACACGTTAAAGGTATATAACTTTAACGTGTATCGCGTTAATTCCCGTTTACGTATAATAGTTTTTTCCTATTTGTTTGCTATAAGTTTACACGTCGGGTATCAATGAAAGTCTGAACAGATACTATATAGGTACGTTTATATTAATATTTTGTATCGGCTCCGCTTTGAATGTACCCTTTTCACCATATTTTATTGCAAAACTTCCATTGTTCAGTTTCTTAGAAAATGATGAAAGACGTCTGAGAAGAAAAATGTCGATTATTCGCTATTGGAAGGCCGAATTCTTTTAAGGGAGAGATTCATTTATGCAACTTTGATTTCTCCAAAGGTTTCACCGTGTGGTATTCGGTTTATTCCGTCGCGTACTTCCGTTATTAAATAATCGCTTTGTGATAATCTACAAAGGATTGAGTACTTATATTCCGAGTGGCTGAACATACGAACAGTGATCATAAACTTATGAGTTTGATTTCCCAGAACTAGTAAAATATCGTTCTATATTACAGTAATATGGAATTTATCTGTATGTTTGACAGACAGTCATTCTGTATTCATATTATTACATAGTAAACTGTATAGACTAAATATGTATGGTGGTATGTTACCGTGAAAGTAATGCACGATCGCGTTATTAACTATGCTCGCTGCTCGTGAGTTGTTACCGTAATCACAATACCTTATGTATATCTATTTGTGTATTTCAATTGTTTAGATGACTATCGTATTTATTTGTGTAGGGACATTTAAGATTTAACATGCATTATGCTATTATATTATTATTTATATTAGTTTGTTTTATTCTTGAAGTTAGTATTAATTCATTAGTCCAAATATTAAACAATTCTGTTTAATTCGAACTATATCCAATTAATAGTGAGTAGGTATTCGGTCGATTTTATGACAAGACCTGAAATTAACTATTTACACTCACAGAATACCTACGAGAAAAAAATCTAATGTAAAATTTGCTGTCTGACGTACTTATCCTTTTAAAGTAATTTAAAGGATACATGAATGCATCTGAGAGCAAGTTTTATACATTCGCTCACAAAAACCCATGTTGTTATATTAATTAAGGTCTCCTTACTCAGAAGATAATTCGAAATGGAAGATTTAGGTCTAATTCTAGGAAGTAGGTCTTCCTGACAGTGAATTAAGATAGCGTTTTTGTCTGTACTATTTCGAAACAGCAGGTGTCTCCAACTGTTTGATCCCTAGCACTCGAGCTTAGGTACTAAAACACTACTAGACTGAGAGATAAACATTAACGACGTGACACAAAATGGCGACGTTTTTGGTTTAAAGCCAATTAAGTAGGTAAAGAACAAAGTAGTTCAACGTGTAAAGTATAGGTCTTACCTAATATTTAAGAAGGTGGTACCTTCGTAATTTTTTCACCATTGAATGAAATTTTAAGCAATTTCATGCTAACTATTTCCAAATGATTTTCTGATCGGAAAAATGATCATCCAGGACGGGATTTGACAGGACAAGTCCCGTCCTGGATGATCATTTTTCCGATCAGAAAATCATTTTTCACCATTACCAGCACTATCAGGTTGGTAGACAATGACACAGCTTAACATCACAGATTACTTTAAGATATACCATCTTACCATTATGACATAAGGCGATGTCGAACATATTATCTATTATAATTATAAGTACCTACACAATTGTTTATTAGATATTAAACATACGCAACTCCTGAAATTTAGAATTCCATCGTGTATCACAAATCACAATGTATTTTTAAAGGCGTAAATATTTTAGCTTGTGTGAAGGTAAAAATATTAAAGCTGAAAAGAGGTAGGTACGAGCCTAAAATACACACAAAAATACAACATGATTAAAATATACGTGCTGAAATTGGCGACGAAAAAAATATAACCAACGAGTTGCCTTTGACTAAAAACGTGCCAAGATTTTCAACTGAAAATAATCAGGATTGTGATAATCTGGAAACAGCAAGGATTTAAATCTTCCAACAAAGTGATTTAATCAGTATAATTTATGATGATTACGGCGTGGCCATTGGACTGTGTAGGATGAGTTTTTATATATCTTTTATTTTCTCTATAAATCCTTGCACAGGACTAATAATAATGTTACATACAGAAAGTGCACTCGTTTTTTAACGATAAGCTGTAAAAATATAGCGAGTATTATATTTTCCAAAAAATATATAAACATACCAATAATAATACATCCAGTATAGACCACCGTACTACGGCAAATATAATCTCAGGCGAGATCGCATTTTGACAGAATCGAGTCGCTATTTAAAAAAAATTATCATCATATTTGGTTTAAGAACTGAGTGAGTGATTCAGAAAAGTCACATCCCTTAGTGTCAAGGCGAGCAACTAGAGTTGGTCCCACCGATCACGAGCACTTATATGACGCAACATCCAATAGAGAATCAATACTCTACACTATCCTGGGAATCTGGTCTAACCACAGAACATTGTCATCCCTTTCTGTGCGGTCGCTCCCTTGATTAAACTAGAAGCTGGCTCCAATATTATGAAATTAGTAATTAACTTCCGTATTTATCTGAATTATAACGCGTAATATAAAATTTATATAATATAATTGTTTACAATGGCGATCGATGCGACTGTTCGATCGCATATTTTTCTATAGTTTCGTACCAAATATAAATCGGGCCAACGAGGCACTTGAGAAATCACAGCGGCTTATTATCTTCCCCAATACCCCGTGGGGTTTGTTGTCACAAAGTAATGTTTGTTAGATCATTTATTGGTACTTGGTCCAAAAAAGTTAGAAGTAGAATTTATTTTTATTACTTGTGGGCCCGAGATTTTGATGTTGTTTATCTGTTTTTGATTATTGGTTACTAAGTAGTGTTTTTCAACTGTACAAGCCAATGATTTTTGATTTTACTATTTTACCAAGTGAAATTCAGACTAACTTCCAGCCTTACCTTTGAAGATTTCACCGCGTATAAAAAATCCTAGAAGTATGGGATTTTCCCTATTTTGTGGCATTAAAATATGACTGCTAAAATGTGAGTGTTAACGTTAACTCATCTCTGCTCACCCCCTATATTATCTGGATTTAAATATTATTTGTACATAAAATTCACGCATTCCTCACTTAAAAAAAAAAAAACTCAAAGCGGACTCGTATACGTTTTAAGCTCTATTTAGAGTTAAAGAAACTTGCTGAATAAATACTTATACATGAAATAGGACGTAGTCATTTTATAAATCTGATTTTTTTATCAGCTCACAACCACAAACCACATGTGGCTATTTCGACGCAAAAAAGCTTATTCCTTTTAGTTTATACTTATACTACGTTTAGATCTTATCCTTTAAGCAATTGAAATATACCAATGTGTCGTGGAATCCTTTTTGTTTTATTGACAATTATTAAATTTGTAGAATCCAAGTACTCTCAAAAACGAATTCCATCTTATGAAGAAATCAAAAATCAGTACCTATAATAAAAATGGAAAATATAGAGCGTTCTTGGCTACTGGTCATTCATTTGAATTCCCTTTTCAAAGTGTAGGTATGAAACGTGTAAAATTAATGAACGTACGTCGTACAGGCTACACAATATACATACTTATCGCCGCTTTTGTCGAACATTAATAACTAACAACGCTTCGACTCACCTTTTATTTCACGCGCACTTCAAAACTTGCAAGAGGGTCGGAATATTTACTGTTACGAGGGAGCGAGGTCCATTTAAGGAGGAGTCTATGTTGCTATGGTAACGAGACACTGCCTTTGTTGTGCTCTGTACTATTTTCGGAAAATTTAAACGAATTTTCTGGTTTTATACTTCACAAAATCGGCGTGTTTGTGTTGAACAGTTGTCATATAAATTGGATAAATCCTAAAATGTTTATGTGTACTTCTAGACTAGCAGTTCGAAACAAACTCTACAGGAGAGGTGACATTGTGCAAAGGAGAAATTAATTAATTGACTTATTAATTGTGATACTTGGCGGTACCATTAGCTAAAGTACGAATACTTTTTACATTGAAATATATCTAGATAACTTGTAGATAACAGATACTTAAATTCTAAGTATATTTTGTAACCTTCAGAGAACAAAGGTAACATATTTCATGTTCTATTAATTTCATGTTTAAGGTACCCATTAATTATTTTGTGTAAGGTTTTAAAGTTAGGAACGCCTGTACTTTGTATGTGTTAATATATAAATTT
The DNA here is from genome assembly GCA_963576445.1 of Lithosia quadra. Taxonomy (NCBI): domain Eukaryota; kingdom Metazoa; phylum Arthropoda; class Insecta; order Lepidoptera; family Erebidae; genus Lithosia; species Lithosia quadra. The sequence continues at coordinate 8,306,428 of OY754891.1, forward strand.
TCCTAGATTAAAAGAAACTATCTAGTTACCTACGAGTACCTATATATAAATTCTTTGATCAAGTCTTCTCTTATCACAATTTAGGTAACAGTATGGGAGAAAACCTAACTTCAATTAACGAGTAGGAACGGTTCTAATCGAAAAATGGGAGTATTTGCACTAGCGCAACCTTTGGCACGAACTCAAAAGTATTAATGGTCCGAAGTAGAAGTCGATAATGGTACCTACCAGGCGATTATTGCTGAAACTGGACGAAGAATGAAAATTGTTTTATAGGGAATTGGAAAATCTTTTGTTGAAAAGTACGCTTTATTTTACAACAGCGTTTTATTTACTTTCATATACAAATTTACGCCTTTATATCCCTGAAGGGATAAACAGAGGTATTTTAACATCACGTAATAGAGAGTATTATTGCCGATAAAGTGGCTATTAAAAATTTATTATACCGATAATTTAAAATTTGAAAAAAAAAACCGCTGAATTCTTCACGTCAAATGATATACTTAGTGTAGCAATTGCTTTTAGCACCTGAAAGTAATCTTACAATTCTATATATTTTGCTTCTTCACTGAAACAGTTAAGAAAACTAGTAGGGGAGTTTAACACCAAAATTTACTTTACCAAAGCCACTCTGAGACTTGTTTGTTAGCTCCGTAGCTTGTGAAAGGAGGTTTCGTAAAATTGGTTCACTCTGAGAGTTCCAACTATCTTGCAGGATTTGATTGCATGAAACTGTGCTGCTTCTACCTATACAAAATTATTTTATGGTTGAGTTCTTTTACTTTTTAATATCGTATAGTGTACCTAGTAGACATTTTATATTTATACTGTAGGTACTGTTTACTTAATGCATTATAGTTCGGCTTTTATATTTTTAGTAGCGTTGTGTGTGTAGTCCTTTTGAGCTTTCAAGGAACTATTCTTAGACCTGTGGTTATTGAATGTAGCTTCATAATTTACGCTTATATAATTTTTATAGACAATGTAGTTGGCCAAATTATCGCTTAAATGAAATCCAATACTCTTTTGTAAGGCTGAGTGTGAGACTTTATTCTAGAAATTTTGTTAATTTATCTAATGTTTTTTACCTTAACTTATTAGGCAAATGCACGATTGATGTTTTGATTGCAGCTAATTGTAATTATTGTTGCAATATAATTGTGTTTACAAATTGTATTAATATGAAGTGGGTTTATTAATAAAATAGAATTAGTACCTAAACACAAATATTAAAATTTATCTAATAAACGCTAATGAAAAAGAGTGGCCTTGAGGCTAAGTGTTCTTTTCTCGCTGGTGGTCGAGCCTCATGGGTGATCCCTATCTTCTGGTCTTCGCCCCAGCTGTTCTCAGTCCAGCGGCTGCAGTCAATTGACAGAATGAATGTAAAAAAGTGTATTTATACTTGCCACTAAGCTTTTAGAGGCGTTTTGTTACGTTCGGAATATGAAATTTGCCTGAGTAGGCCGGCTGCAGCTGCACGTTTCCGTTAACAATTGAAAAGAGATGGAAACATTGATTGTACAATGGTTCGATTGCAAAAAAAGTCGGGATGGAATATGAAGAATGAAAATCTAAAAGCCTTTTTGACGAGAAATCGAGGCAACATATTGTGAATATTGTTAGTTTTTCATGCGGTGGGTAGGTATTCGTTTCAAAACTTGAATGACAAAATCTGTATAGTAAAAAGAAAAGCAGGTTTTTATTAATTTTCTAGAATCTAGAAACCAATTTTACAGGTTAATATGTGTTTAGTCACTAGCATGGTCACTGTGGAGATATATCAACTCGGCGTTACTGCGAAGCTCGCGTCGTTTGTCACTCATCACTGTAACTTGCTGCAAGTCAAGTTGTAGCCTTGGGCAGAATTTTGTCTAAGGACGACTCCTACAAGAAAGTAAAGCACTGAGATACCTACCCATTAAAATTCAAGAGATAAGCAACATTCTTCTATTATTCAACACGTTGAAAATGTACATAAAATGCCGTTTAGTTTTGTACTTCACTGAAAATTTATTTTTGGTAATTTCAGTATTTAAATTAGAAACTCTGAGGAACAAAAGCAAAGCCTTAAATATTTTGACGGAACACCCTTTTGTGTTTCAGTTAATTTCATGCTTGTTACATCTAATACATTGTAAATGTTGTGCTTCGCGTTTTCTTAATGAATTCATAATACCATAAAAGATATAAAGCAAGCCAATATTCGTACACGTTAATATTCGATTACTTACATGTGATACATAACGTTGAAATACAATAAGTTAAATGCACAACAGTTACAGGAGCGGCTTTTGAAGCGAAACCCTTTGTGGAAAGCCCGGTCAGCTTCCAAATTTTCAAGTAAGACAAGAACTCGACTCACTGCATATTGTATCGGTCGGCTGCATGAAATCCCATTTTCCACGCGAGTTCATAAATAGGGGGCGTGCGGGTCCCGGGCATCTCTTAGTGAGGAGTCCAAGCGCTATATACAGTATACTTATACACCTCTTCTCATGACTGTAAAGACTTTAAAATGAATCGCTTTGAGTGTACAAAATTTTTCACAACGCGTGTAGTTTGTAAAGCGACCATCAAAACATTATTTAGATTGAACTACACTATAATAAATGTACCTATAGGGAGATTATTAAGTATTCATTGCTAGCTGTTACCCGCGGCTTCACCGTGAAATACTGACCTCGTTCCCGCGACCTACAGGAACCTATTCCTATAGGATAAAAATAACCATTGTACTATATCAGATAGTCTGAGATACCATACAATACTAGGGGATTCATTTTATTCTATTCTACACTAAAACTTGTTTACTTAGATAAAGAATGTTAGGAAGGTAGTATACGAATAATAAATAAATTGAATATTTATTGAATAATGAAATAAAGCCAAATGTTCACAGCACGGTTCACAGTCATGACAAACAATTGACAATCACAACCCTTTAAGCTTTTCGTAGGTAAGTTGTTTTCACAAACCAGGATATTAACCTTTGGATTATAAATGTTAACGTACGTACTTATACGTATTATTTCGCATAAAACATCGTGTCGCGTTACTCGAAATTACCTATGTAATAAAATTCAAATAACATAATATACGGACGACACCGCAATGCGGAGATGAGTGTCATGTGAACATTTCGGAGCTACTAACACGAAGTGACAGCCTTTTTAAAAGAAATTGTCGTATTTAGCTTTTGTTATGCCTTTAGGTTAAGAAATGTATATTAAAGTACTCAGTAAAGCGAATATCTTTTAGTTAAAGTTGAGAAAATTATAAGAAAGCTTCAAACTACACAAATAGTTGCCGTTCTTGAGCTTGACGTTCTTTTTTTAATTTAACAGGCCACTCATACTCTAGAGACGCTCAGTCTTTTCATAACTTTTATGTGCCAAGGAGAAAAACGAAATATGAAAAACGTTATAAATTGTATTGAAAAGGGCAAGCAATTTTAAAATATAAATAATTATGTAAAGTCTTTCACTCTGAAGTCTGAAAAGTAGTTTTAAAAGTATTATATAAAAAATTCTTGCTATTATTTTTAGCATAGTATTAATTTACTAAATACTTACCTTATGAGTGGGAGATCACTTCATATAGTACTCGAAAGTCATTCTGTATAAAGCACTTGGTTCCATAATTTCGTAAAAGTTAAAATGATAACTAAGTTGTTTAAAAACAGTATAGTTAAACACATCGAAAAATTTACCCAATTTTTATAGTTGAGAAAATTTTAATGAATCTGAAACTATAATAACAAGAAACTATTTTCTTCAACGCAATCCTAAATTGCTTGAATTTTGCAACGGAAAATTTGGTTGGTGTTGGTGAATAAGTAGGTAAGTATAATAAACAAATTTAATTTAAAAGCGGTCACGTAGTTGTTCTACCATCAATTTACTGCTGCATTATGAATTGAAATTGGGTTATTATTAAAATTGAGCTCGCAATTTAAGTTAAAGTTATACTGATTCATCGTACTAAACGTACAAAGAAATATGAGGGTATAATGGTAATAGAGCAATTTATTTATTCGGCTTACTATCTTTTCATAACACCTTAATTGTGTATGTGTAGGTACCTACTCGACACATATTCAAGTTAAGGTGTAAAATACGTGTAGGTATTACTGCTGTCTTACTTATATTTTATAAATACTGACAGCAGAATCTACTATTTGTTAAAGAATCTTTGCCTATATCCTAATTAAGTCACGGTTCTTGAATAAGAATAAGTAAATTAAATTTAAAATCATAAAGTGGCAAGTGCGCTCCATAAATTTAGGATACGTTTAATGTAAACAAAGAATAATAATAAATGTATTTATTGACCATACAATATTGTTAATAAGTAAGTACACACAACTTGATGGCTTTATTCAACACAACACGTCCATAGGCCACGGTGACCGCTTCCCACCAGGTGGGCCGTGTGCTTGTCTGCCACCTAAGTAGTATAAAAAAAATTACAAATATATTTATGTTTCTTTGTACACAGATATTCGACAACCACTACCACTTCCATCATCATTCGATTACGAGACGGTCGATAACACCAGCGCACGATCACAATGGCAAGCTGGAAGGGGACACACGTGTGCGATGGGCAAAACAGCAGCGAGCACTATCAAGGCGGAAGAGAGACTTTCAGACTATACCGGATCTTCCTTCTACAGGTATTTCAATCATCATCATTATCATTTTAGCGTTATTCTCGACTAACTGTTGCTGCGTCTTCACCATCCTGATTCTCTTCCCGTTACCGTTTCCAGACTATTATCTATCCCCGTAATTTTCAGTCAGATCCATTCAGCCGAACGGCGTGATCGAATAACAAACATACAAACATCGTTGAAAACTTTCAGATTTATATCTATAGTAAGATAGTAATGATTACAAGAGTATTTCATCTCGTAACTCGGAGTTTGATTACTTCTTCTCTTCCTATACGATTTTTAAGGAAGCTACTGCCGTCTGACCTCTTAATCCATAGACGAAGGTTCGCGCCTGTGCCTCGGTCGCTAATCAACCAGCAGACTTTGGCCTCATTGTATCTACAAAACAGATATTCAACACGTTTGAAAAAGCAACACAAATAATCCTGTAATCACTCTGATGGTGAATGTTAGGGCTGATATCCCCATTGTGCGGCTTATAATTTGAGACATGATACGCCGAATATGACAGCCAGCGTCAAGGAAAAGAAAAGCTGAAAATAAAATTACGTTTACATAAAAATATTTACATGGGATGGGATGGGTATATTGTGAAGATGAAAAATAGTAACCAGTGTTTCGCAATATCAGTAATGTCATTTGTACATTACCGCTCTTAGCCCACTTTTCCATGGGCTCTGGTGACCCTACTCAAAGATTTCCTGCCGGTAAGTACGGTTAACATTAGCGCCAAGCTATAGCAGCAAAGCCCCTAAGTCATAAATTTGTAACCCACATGCATATTATATGTACCTATTTATCACTCTCTTGAATATAATTAGGTAATGTTCAGCTAGAGAATGTAGATAGGGTAATGTAGGTATCTATTATGAAAATATTTCGTAAGAAATCTATTAACTACAAATAAAATATAAAGTAGGTCTAATATTTCAACCCATTTCTTTTTTAAGTTAATCTAAAAGTTATTCAAATAGGTAAATCAATTGAGAATCTTCAATCAGTTTGGGTTCAAAAATAGACAGAGGAGTGGATCGGAAAGAAGATTTCCCTCGTTGAATTTCCTCGTTCAATTGTAAATAACATGTTCATTATAAAAGGAACCAGCTAACATTACTTTCAAAGATTTTGAAAAAGTCAATTGATAGACGAAAACAGTTCGTTGATGAGCACCTATGGATGGGTATGATAATTTTGTGGTATAAATACGTGATCTCGCTCCTACTACCAATCAGAGTTTGGATCGGAGGACTAGGAATAAATCTTTTCATCAGCACGCGCACTTATGTTAAGTTGTATTAAAATCGGTTTTGAACCGAAATAAAGCCTACTCTTAATACTTGGATTGAAGAAAATCTTATAATCTTTTCCCCGTTCCCAAATCTTTTCGAATGTACTAGAAATGTTCGAGAATGTAATAGTTATAGAGCAGACGAACTAAAGTAATACCTGCGCGATTTGCGACGCTAGATTACACTTTTAGAGCAAAGCAATAAGCGGAAGTATCTTATTATTGCATAATATTACAAATGCCGTTTTATACGTTTTACATAAACTACGCACGCATGTTATATAACTCAGATAGTTTTCGTATTATTTATCATCATATTTTTTTCATCAGCTGAGACGACATCAGACTCGGCGTCAGCATCGAAGCGGGACGCCAACTCAAAGCGCGATCTCCAGCCGTCACGGGTGAAGGGACGGCCACGAGCTGCTGACACCAAGTTCCAGCTCAACGACCCCAAATGGCCTCACATGTGGTATTTAGTAAGTACAACTATAACACACCTTTGCACTTCCATTTTGTATTGACTAGCTGGACTCGTGATATCCATCCACCGACTTAGTTCTTTGGATCAATGTTTTTGCGCAAACTCATCATTCTGTAATAAAAGTAGCCTAGGTTGCGCCACAACATGTAAGTCAGTAAAGCTGTCTGTCAGTAAAGAATCCGTTAAAATCGGCTCAGCTATTTAGTTAACACATAGGTAGGTAGGTACTTAATTATATTATTTTGTTTATATCTCCGTTACCATGACATCCTACAGTCCCCACGACGGTTTGATAGCTAGAAATTGATTGTGTAACAGAAAATAAGGAAATTAAGGAAGTCCATACATTGTTACTTATATAGGTTGATAAAATAGTAAACTATAACACGTGCGCTATAAGTTGAGACTTGGGCTCTCCGCCCGTCTCCCCCTGCACCGCCCCTCAGTGCCTGTGACGTACTATTCGCAAAAAAATAGGTAGACAGGTAGGAAACGTCTCGGGCGGAAGCTTGTTTACGATATTTTTTTGTGCGCTGTACAAACACGAGCCGGTGACTTGAAGTGGTCAGGTCTCAACTTATAGCGCACGTGTAGTATTTTATTTATTAATTCGATTGGTATTTATTATGGTGATAAATTATGTTCTTGAGTAGATATACATATACATATATACAGATACATCTAGATCTAGTATAGATTTAAAATGTTTAGGGTCAGATAGTGATGTGGTCATATGAATACTTTAACATAAATAAATATTATTAGTAAAATTTAACAATTACCTACTACGAGATACGGCCGTAATATTCCAGAAGACCCCATAGTTACACTCAATTAGGTGCCACAAATGATAGCAATATCTCCCATGGAACGTTCATTAAAACGTCCTACGGTAGACGCTTTCGTCAGCACTCAACTATTATGGGCCTTGTTAATTGGTTCTGAAATTTTCCATAAAAGATAATTACTAAGTACTAATATTTAATTTTGTTTTCTTGAAAAAAATTAAAGAAACTCTCACAAAGATAGGGTATAAACGGACTGGATAAAATAATACACCAATTATGTTAATCGTTGTGGAAGAAAACCAGGTCAAACGCACCTGAAAAAAGAGCCATCCGACACTGACACCTATTACCATTTTAATATTTTAGGAGATAAAAGTTTTATTTATACTGAGTTAAAGTATAATCAGATTATTCGTGGATATATGAAAATTTCGCTATGCTGATATTTATAACTCCACTATAATACTATACTATACTAATAAGGTACTTACATTATATTTTAGGTAGGTATAGAAAATTTCTTTATAATGTATTTTTTATTTTTCAAAACATTCAACGTTGTATTCACGGAATAAAAAATACCTACTACAAGTTGCATTTGAAATATTTTTGATTCGTCGTCAATTTTTTTGACATAACTCTTGGGACGTTCAATAGGTACTACCTATTTAATGCAGTCAAACCAAGTTAATGACTAACCAATAGGAGAGAGTCAGTTAGTTCTAAAATTAATGAAACTTACAAAAGTAATGTGCTGTTTACAATTACTCAAATACAGAACCCCTTTGTACTTCACATCATGGGTCTGTGCTGTCTAAACAATTTACTATGCGATCATCTCGAAGCATTCACGGAATGAATACACTTCGCATTATCCTTTGACCGAAGTTCTGTTGGGAAAATTTTGAACTATATGCGTATAATTTGTACCTCTTGGCAACAGTAGGTATATACATTTATGTCAGGGTAACAGGTAAGTACAAAACAAACAATAGGAAATAAAACTAATTTTACAGAATCCAATCGCTTAAATAGGAGTTTTTAGAAGGATTAATTGAAAGTTCTCGCACGTAGTAAACTAGTAGGACATTTCTTCCAAAATGCGGGTAAGACTGCCAACTGAAATTCATTATTATTCGACTAATGAAGTTATAAAAGCTATTAGCAGATAACAAATTCAGACCCAGTTCGATAAAAACAGATTTCCTCTTACTTTTACTTTATCTTCTAATCTCTTATACTAAACATTTTATATTGTAGGTGTAAATACACTGTGCTAAAACTGTATAAAGAGCATTGTTTTTGCGAGTTTTCGTCTTTAAATATTTTAATATTACATTATTAATTAGGTAGACCTGTAGAATTTATGTTCATGAAATTTCAATAATGTACAGACAGAAAGTAACTTACATAAAGCACTCATTTTGTTTCCTTCAACGGTTGGCGAGCCGTTCAGAAAAGTTTAATTTTCTTACAGTGAATTTTATACCATTGTTACTCAAATATTGACAAGCCAGGAAGCGAAAAATTCATTTTTTACGATACAACAATGAATTATATACTATACCAAATTTCTTGCTTTTAGCTTTGTGGAAACTTTTTAATTGAATAGGGCATTAATGAGACTTAAGTTCGATTTTTCTGCAACTTTGAGGTTCGGTAGGTACCTACTAGAAGCAGTTCTTGTCTTTCAATTAAAGTGACCGTATCGGAGCTTCTAATCAAAATGACTAAGTTGGCAAGGCAAGAAGCAGGCAGGTTGTGCAAGATAATGTCTTTTTTTTAAACACCCCATATTATATTACCTACTCATCCTCCATTTGTTTGCGTGAATTGCCACGGGATCCAAGCCCCTAAATTTAAGCCTTCAATTTAAAAATTTAAAATAATACCCAATCCAATACCTAGACCAATCTTACTTAAGAATAGTTACAGATTAGTATATTTTGTTATAGCGCAATTGGGTAATAGGCTACCAATAAGTTTAAAAAAATCTAAAACTTGTAAGACATGAATTTCCTCTTACCGTTTCCCAGAACAAAATTTGAAAATGTTGGAGTCAGTTAACCCATTTTGCTTCTGTGTTGATGATGTAAAAAGCAATTTAATATATCTGCCACAACGATCCGTCAATATAAATTTCCAGTGGCCGGGCCGATTTTCCGCTTGATGTTTTGTGTTCCTCTTGCAAATTCATTTCACGACTGTTTATTTTTCCAAATTAAAATCTCTTCGTCATCATAAATCAAGGTTCAGTTATTGGATTGACTTTTTTTGTAATAACAATTTTTTATTATGTATTTTGTTTGGTATTAATATGAATAAAGTTTCCTATATCCGATTGAATTTATTATCTGTGTGATATCCCTGCAATTCCAGCGGATTAACATCTGAAAGTTCGTCTATTCAGTCTACCTATTTAGTTGTTGAATTGTATTGTACAGTTTCTGCTGTAGGTACAAAATTTTATGTTTCATCATAAGTTTATTACAAATTCTGTTATGGTGATCAACTAGTGGATATTATATGGATAAAAAAATACATACCTACCTACCTACTTATATAAAATAGTAAATGTTTCTCTAATAACAGTAACTTATATAATTAATTATTTTTGTGTTTATTTAGAACCGAGGCGGAGGCTTAGACATGAATGTAATTCCCGCGTGGCGGGAAGGTATCACGGGTCGCGGTGTCGTGGTCACCATCCTCGATGACGGCTTAGAGACGGATCACCCAGATTTAATTGCCAATTACGTAAGTACTTTTTAAACTGTTTCCAATTTTTTCCCCAGCTTCGACGCCAAAGAAATCACTTGATTCGTATATTATAGAAAATGGCGTCTGTTTATATGGACTTGAAATGAATTTCACTGAAAATTGTTTTCTCGTAAACGTCAACACTTTTGTATTGCCTCCCTTTGTCATTACTTTTAAATCTTCTTGGAAAATAAGAGCAGCACTTGCCGCGTGTGTCGAGGGTTCTGTTTGAAATACACCGATGGAATCAGAACAGGAACAAGTAATGCGCGAGGGATCTGTGCATTTGCGATAAAAGGGCGTAGAATGACATCTGTGCGCAGAACAAAAGCTGTGGAGTTTCAAATTACACGATTCATCTCGGCCGTGCGGCTTTAATTTCACTGTTGGCGTTCGGAAAAAATGGGTAATTGGGTCGCGGTTATACGCCAACGCGATTTATGTGCCTCCGAAGTAAGGGCTTTTCCATGTCCCTGAGGATTATTACGTACCTATACACATATAACTCACATATTGTTTTCGTATACAATTAAATCATAAAACCCGCTACGAAGACTGACAAGCGTAAGAGGATAAAGTGCTTAATGACACTTCGTACAGAAATGTTTTCGTACGACGTGTCACAAGATTACTGTTTTCGCGGCGTTCACAACATGGTATTAAATAATACTTATTCTTAGTTATTTTCTGTACGAAGAGATATATAAAATCTTAATTTCCATCTTAGTTTGATCACAATTAAGAGTTCCTTGCTGTGTGAGTTTTCATTAGCGATCATCATGAGAGACTAGAAAGTAAAGAATAAAATTCTATTGTTTTGGACGCGCAATGTTTTAACCCCTCATACGACCTTTTTGAAAAGTAACGATTCAAAACAAACAGTTCAGTTGTGTTTCAAAAAATACTTTCCAATATGAAAATTGCTCTCACCAAACACAGCTACGAGTAAAACAGTGAGTTATATCTTTTTTGTTATTGCCGACAATGGTTTCACCAAACTTCTGCTACGTTATGATCGTACCAACTGCGTAAAATGACACGACTCCTAAGTGGTTTCGTTTTTTTTTTGTCATTACCGTCACGGTCTATAACGTTCAGTTTTTTTTATATACTTACGCGTCTGTTTTAGCATAATCACTTTTTAAAACATTGATGATCGCTTATATATCAGTTGTAACTTATGATTTATTAACATCGAGATAGATAGATAGAAATTCTTTAATGTGCAATTTTTGTAAATCTTACTTACAAAAAATATGTATATTTCATGTCATAGTAGGAATATTTGATATAGGTTTTAATTATTACAATGTCATCATCATCTTAGCAATGTTCCCGGTTGCATCCCAGGGTTTCACCTAGTGCCCGCTTACTCCGTCTCCTTTGATTTGGCTGACACGGTTTTTATGGTTGTGACTGCCGTTCGATCTCCCAACCCCAAAAGCAAAGGCTTGCCTCAGCTTGCCTCATGCGTCAATCAGCAGGTGTACCGATTTAACCGGGACATAATCCTTTACACCTGAACGCTCTGGAATACAATATATTTCCAGGTATTAATTTTAAATTATATTTTCAGGATCCGATGGCATCATATGACGTGAACTCTCACGATTCAGACCCTCAACCTCGATACGATATGATCGACTCGAACCGTCACGGCACGCGTTGTGCGGGTGAAGTGGCAGCTACTGCTAACAATTCACTTTGCGCTGTCGGTGTAGCGTACGGGGCTAGTGTTGGAGGTAAGATTATATAACTTATTTTATTAATTATAAACATTTAATACTTATCTTATAACCACTGTAGGGCTTTTTATTTTATAGATTACATTTATCTTAACTTTGCAAACAATTTTCATTGCACATTTCTAAGTTAAAATGATGTAAGTGGGTAGGCAACGTCTAAATTGAATAGTCGCCAACCGTATGTAAAATATTATAAACCTTTCTACAAAGGATAACATGGTAAGAAATAAAAGTTGGTGGATAATAAAGGTAGAAAATGCAAAGTTCCTCACCTGTAGACATTGGGGAAATTTCAGCAGTTGTTGCGCAGGTTTCAGCAATTGTTGAATTCCTGAGCGGGCACCGCGCCGTGTCGGTCGGCATTTTAAACTCGCGAGTAAATCCCTACTTTTATTGCAGAATATCCCTAATTGTAGATGCATATACGTTCTATAGAGCATGCTATCATAACATATTTTAAGTACAGATACTGCAACTAGCTGTTATCTATTACTTGAAGAAGTAGGATTAAAGTTATCTCACGAGCTGAACTGCGTAAGCTTGTCAGTATTTCATCACATTTAGTTTCATGAATCTCTGTTTGAACGATGATAATGCTCTTAGTGCGAAACGATTTCACAGCTCAAAGTTGTTCTAAGTATGAATGTCGCTTTTGTCTTATGGGTGTATTCATCATTTATTATTTTATTGTGTTGGAGGTATGTATGAATTTAAATACTGTAAAAACTGGTCATTATCATCCTGTGTTGAATCGAATCAACGTTACGAGAGATCCCTTTTCTATTTATTGCTGGTCAAAGTTGGATAGGTCAAACGAAGGGCTGTGACAGATCATGTTCACTGCTCTGAACCGAATGCAAAGACAAGGAACTGTGCGCCTATGTGCAATCAAATAGGTACGTCGGCTCACTTACTACTTATATATACTTTAAATCTACTTAAATATACTTAAATTATACTTAAATTAAAGTAAATATACTTAAATTAAAGTAAATTACTGTAAGGTTGCTGTTAAATGACGTGCAAAATTTCGTGCGGTCGCTGTGCGGTTGACGTTCGGTCGCCGCACTCTATGTTCATTAAGGCGATTGTGAACTTTATTTACTACGACACAGCATTTAAATTTGTCGGAAATGCTGCCTTTCTAGCACTGGCTGTGTGAAGTACGATGTTTCTTTGCTTATTCAATTTAAAACGTAGTTGCTAAAGAAATAGAGCGTATTTGGGAATAATAACACGGTATCTAGAAACGTGCAGCGGTAGCTGCGTGGCGTCCGCTCAGCGACCGCACAGTGGTTTTGTGGCGAGCGCGTCGCGACAGCGTGGAAAAACTAGTGTATTTGCAGTACTAACAGTGGGTACTAAACATCGCGAAAGATAGATAAATATGTCTAGATAGATAGGCGAAAACAAGAATAAAATCTATTTTTTTTAGAAAATCAATATGGAACTTTAAAGAATATTTCACGTCCTAATGGTTATAAATAATGTTATTGATTTATTAATTTTCTTTTTATCCATATTTTGCTAGTCTCAGCATATTCTCAGTCCATATAATTCGTCACATAAACAAACAAGGCAACGACGCTGTAACTCGAATGATATTATCCAGCTTCATTGTTTCAACTATCGCTTTGAAACTGAAAATAACCACCGTTATTCCTTTCACAGCGTAAACATTTCATAGCTAATACAAGTAGTTGTATTACTCAAATGTGGCATAAAACGTAACTTATTCAACTCAAACTGCTCATAAAAGTATCTCCTCAAAGAACTCATACAGCCAAAGCTCATTGCGCTTAAGAAATAGAAAGAAAAAAGGATTTTCAAGTTTATTGTTACTGTATGTGCAAGTCTTTATGGCGCATCGTAAGCTTTTATGATTTCTTTTTATAAACAAAGCTGTATAACGTTGTTAGACGACTGAAATACTGGTTAAAAGTGTGATTTGTATTTATCAAATTATGTACCTAACAAGGATAAGGTCTTAGCACTTCAACGCACAAGCGTTGTTTTCAATTCACATTGATTTGAGTGGCTGATACCAGCTACGATCGTAGGTTTAGATAAAACGTCATGATCCGATATGAAGTTTAGATGCACTCTTTTATAAAATGTTTTATAAAAATGTATTTAGAATGATGTGATAGTTAAATTACTGAGACTCGAGTTACTTAGTCTGCAAGGGCAGCCTAAGGATGAAGAAGCAGTTTGTAAGTCACAGGTTCGAATTTTATTATCAGATACCCAAAAACATTAGAAATTTCCTACCTAAACCTTATCAGCATGTTCAAAAAACTAGGTATATGGGACAAGGAGTAAGTAACAAAAGAGTAAACATGACAGTATTGTTAGAAAGTTAAGGTAACAAATTACTTAAATCAGGTACTTATTAGGTTAATGTCTGAAATCTAGGTACTCTAAACAATACCTGAACTAAACACAATGTTGTTTACATAAACTCTTATAATCGTACATTTCCTATAAATAAGGAAATATAAAGTTTTCTTACTGTGCAAGCTCGAGCTCATGTTGCGATATGGAAACGCTTGCAGATATGAACTTATTAGCAAGTAAGGTTCACCACGAAGCGTATTCGTGTAGGTATACTTCCCATATACAATGTTTAACTTATACTGCCTCGTTTGGCATACAAGTGTATAACTTTTCCGTTTAGCTACAACTAACCTTTATGCTAACGTTAGTGCTTTCTAGTTTTGATATTATCAGTGATTTTTCGTACTTATAAAACAAGTATTTGAATAACTTGTTCGTTTTTTTTAGAAACGTTACTGTATTGTAGATATATAGGTTATCGAGGTTGTAATATAAAAAGATTCTTTCATTCATTTCCCAACAAAATAAACGTTTCTAAAAGGTTCGTATAACTTTTTACGTTGAACGAATGGGTCGCTCTTTCATTTAGTGCCTTTTTTGATATAGCACGGCGACTAAGTTTATAACGTTATTAAATATTTAACGTTCATACATGAAACAGACACATTTAATAAGTTGTTGTATTTAAATATAATACATTATATTGCGGAGTTTCAAATTGGTCATTTTCAGCTATTTACGAAAGGTGTCTGTTTCAAGCAAGAATATTAGAACCAAACAAGGAAATTTCTAATGTTCTTGGTTTCAAGCTACGTTGTCTGTGGTCAGCCACGTAATAAATTATCTAAACTGCCACTCATGCAGAAGTCTAAATTAACCCAAATTACTGTTACAAAGGCTAAACTAAAACATGTTTTTGTTGGAATCAACATGTATGTATAATACTAAACTACGTCCCTGGGATTTGTTCATATAAATCTGAAATTCTAGGATAAATAATTTACGTTAGACTTATAGAATTTTCTACAAAATGTATTAAAATAGAGTCGTGTATTAAAATTTACTTAGGTACATTATTGTGCCTAAATCAAAGAAGCTCCTTTACTTACATAATTATTTTAAATAAATATCAAACACCTTAATTAGTGTTGTAAGAGTAAATAATAAATATTCACCTAATGAAAATTAGACTGCTATTGTGTATAAAATGAAATGTATAGCTTTTTAAGAAAAACTTCAGACGTTCTTGATACCTCATTAAATAGACTAAGATTATGTTTTGTTCAAAAGTTGTAACGGTCTAGATATCTTGAAAACTCTGCATTGTATATATTCCTTGCGGGGATAATGTCAGGTCGTTAGTAGCTAAGTGCTGATGGATTTAACGAGCGTATTAATAAAGCTTACTGGCTCATTTATTTACGAGTCTACGACAAAGTGTACCGATGGAGTACATAATTAGTTACACATGCTATTTTTATAGAGTGCTAAAAGTATTATATTACTTCAGAAAATGAAGGTTAAATGTTTATTAGAGGCGACGTCATCGCTGTGGTTGAGGGATGGCCATCATCAGAAAATGACCAAGTCATTGTGGTGAGAGGTTTCGACAGCCTAGAGTGCCTAAACTCTGCGTTACCGAGTCTAGCTGCGTCCAGTTGTACCGCGGGGAGGTTCCTTCTTTCAACGAAATATCCTAGTTCATGTCGTATTTGGTCTCTTACCCCCTCCTCTTGTACTATCGAGGACCTCTGTAGGATAACGGATAATGCTGTGGCTGTAGCCGAGGTTCGTAATAATAGATGATACCTACCTCTGAAATAAGCTAATTACGCCATTGGCGCAGTGTATCTCACTTTTTAACTTCTGACTATCTTCGCAGGTGTTCGAATGTTGGATGGAGATGTCACAGATGCAGTTGAAGCTCGATCTTTGAGTTTAAACCCTCAACATGTGGACATCTACAGTGCCTCGTGGGGACCAGACGACGATGGAAAGACTGTGGATGGTCCTGGAGAACTCGCCACGCGAGCCTTTATCGAGGGAGTTACCAAGGTAAATTTAACACTTCATAAAATAAGCGATAGCATTTAAATCGGGTAGGATTTTTTTAAAATTTATTCCTGGACGAAAATGGGACCCGCGGATATTTAAATGATGAAATAAAATTGATAGCCATTGAAGTTATTCTTTAATCTATAAGTAATTACTGATTTTGCGGTAAATAGTAAAGTATATTCAAGTACCTACGTTTAAACGGAGAAACGCCTTAACATTTGTAGAAATAACATTATTCATATAAAGGCAACCGCTTTTTGTCTTAGTTTCTCTCATATAACCCCCTGTAATCGCTTCTTTAGACACCTGAGGTTCTTAATGGGACATTTCTTACGTCAGACCACAAGGTAATCCCTGTCGTGTCCGTTATTTATTACAGACGTATTTATTGTCGCCTATTCGTTCTACTTACATTTTTATGTCCCACAAGCCAACTAAGCCAAGAAAACGGTGGCACTTTGCGCAAATCACAAGCTTTGCATGAAAACCGTGATATAAACTGTGAAAATTTCGTTATGGTTTGATAATTCATATGCGCTATGCGTCGTCATGTAACGCTACTGAGATTATAAGTTACTGTGCAAGGTGACGAAATAATAAATTAAGTAAAAAATGTTTTATTTATTTATTTATTTATTTATTTAATATTTATGCACACACAATGTTAATTAGTACAGAAAATGGAAGGTGGAAAGAATAGTACAATGGTACAATAAATGAAATAAATAAATGGTATAATACCGCAAAATTTTAAGTTATGCACTGAATGTGGCCGTATTGGATTTTCTTTTATTTCACAGTGAACTAGCTATATTCTACTAATCAAGCCGAAAGGGCTTGATTAGTAGAATATACGGGTATAATTGGGTTATAAATTGCATTCATAGATTCAAAAAAGTGAAAATTTAATTTCAGGCTCGTTGAGCTATGTAGGTACGAGGTTAAAGTTACATACCAATGCGTTTTACACTGATATATACTATCCAATTTGTTCGGAAATTAAAAATTGATTGGAAATCCAATAATATGAGAGTATTACAATTCTGATACTCTTTGTTTTTGTGCACAATAAAGCTTTAGTTCAACTCCATATAGTTCAAAATACAATGAATTGATAGTTATTTGGTGAATTGCCTAACGCATGGTTTGTATAAAGCTTCACAATACTCGTAGTAAGTGGTTTGTAACATGATTAAACACTGCGTATATTCACATGCCGCAGAGTGCAAAGTGAATTATTGTTATAGAAATAATAATATTATGATAACAGTCTTAAAGTAACTTTCCTTCTTCAACGGGCTTATAATACCGCAAAATAAATAAACTATATTCCTATAATGGAACAAGGTTAACAAACTTAATTAACAAACTACTGCTCCAAGTTTTAAACAGCGGTAGTGCCCATAAATCTTGTCAAAGATTTTTTATGAAACTTAGTAGGTATTTTTCATTCACCTTAAATAATCTTTTGAATAAAACTAGTACCTAATTAAATTGTATCTGTGTCAAATCGATTTGGACGGATCCTCAGTAGACAATATATCAACTATGAAAGTTGATATATTGTCTACTGAGGATCCACATTTATCCCACAAATAAAATGTTTTTCTTATATTTTGTCGTCTATTTGTGACTTTAATGAATCCTCAACTACAGCAGTGTTAAATTCGTAAAATTAATTTCTCACTGACTGTTTAGCGAAAAACATTCACACGTATCCAAACAGTCCTAAGGTTTCTTTTTAATTAGTTTCACATTTAATGTCGATTTTGTAACCGAGTTAGTGAAGAGTACGCGCACAGCCAAGCAACACTCCGCTAAAGCAGTTTCTGTAATGATGCAATTATTTTCTTTCTCTATTTTCCACACTATATGGTCAAGTGTACGCGAAGTGCATAAAATTTACATAATATTCTTTTCTTTTTCAACTCTAAACAGCACTTGGAGCTTCTCGGTTGTGTAAAATTATGTGTAGATATATTTAAAAGTTTAAACGGTTAGCTTCTGTTTTCGTTTGCAGTCTTGAATGCAGAAGTTGCTATGTTAATTTGAAACTTATTTTGACACGTTCTTCTATAATATTTGTGTAACTTACTCTCCTTTCTGATCGCACATTAACACAAGTTAATTTACGGTTACTAACGAACACACACATTCACATCGCGATTATGTCGTTTTAATTTCATTGATAGCCGTTGCTTTGGTGTTTAGAAATACATTCAAAATTGTATCGAAGTGTAAACAGTATCAAAATCATATCGTGTGATATGACGATCTTAAATACGTAAAAAATCAGCAACTATTGGATTTCTTATCCATAAAGTAAGCAAGGAAACCTATAGATAGTGTACCCATAGGTATAGAGGGATTGATCGCATAATTAGGTTTGATTGTGCTGCTACGAGCGTCGCTCGACATCAATGAGTGTTTAGCTGCCTACGTCGATCTGCTAATTAAAGTTAGTAGACAGATATAATCATAGAAATGTACTGAAATCCTTGATAGGTATAATACTTAACTGAAAAATCCTACAAACTGAGTAGGTAGGTACATACCAAAAGTTGACTTGTAAATGTTCGTATATCCTCTGCTTTTGTTATTGTGGCTACTTGCAGAGAGACAGGAAATGTAGCAAATTAGGGAAAATGATAATATAAAGATATGCACATATTTCCTCGGTCCAGTCGGTTCAGGTACCTAACGAATAAAACATAAAATAATGCAGCTCTTCAATTTTTTTTTTATATCTATGAATGTAACAATCTAACAGTCTATCTATTTTAAATTACATACACCAATTAGTCTTAATATGATATTCTATTTGTCGAGGGCTTTCGCGTTACGCGAAAATATTACCTGTACATAACATGGCAATAATAAACAAAGAACCTAAATGATAGAACCAAAGAAGATGAGGCGCC
Source organism: Lithosia quadra (assembly GCA_963576445.1). NCBI lineage: Eukaryota > Metazoa > Arthropoda > Insecta > Lepidoptera > Erebidae > Lithosia > Lithosia quadra. Next base: position 8,325,490 of record OY754891.1, read on the forward strand.
AAGCGCGGCATGGCAAATGACACGACATTTGAATATGTGAAGCTCGCAGGCGACGCGACTTATGCGTCCATATATCATCGCCACGCCTGGCTATCACTGGTTGATGGACTTTTATAAGAGCGTACTTCCATTTCTGTTGTGTGGTGCTCAGCACGGCAGCCTTGTTCCTCTTTCCGTTGTTATGATTAATAGGGTTTCAGTATAAAATATGTGGGTAGTTGTGTCACTAAAACGTTATTAGGTATAAAAAATATGAAGAGGTTTCTTAGAATGAATGATGGCATCGATCGAAAAGTATCTATTACATTTATGGTAACATGAGTTATCTGTTACTGAAAGAAACAAAACTCATTATTAGTATGAGAAAAATCATTTCATTGAATTCGCACTCAAATTGAACGCGTAGATAAAAATTCATCAAAACTTTTGCATTTTCCAATCAATCACGATTTCGGGTCATAGGATGAATTCCATTCTACTGTCATTCGTGTCGAATTTTAAGTAACTGATTTTTTGCCCACAAAGAAATTTTACACGTACAGAGTTTTAATGGAACGCTTTTATGTTTAATTAAATTGACATCTTCCTTCAGGTCCAAAAAGTAAAAAAGGTAGGACTAATGAACAATTCTGAAATCGAGATAAAACTCGCTGGATGAATGCGGAATAAGCCCATAAAATTATTGGACAACGTGGACAACTTATTTTTTAGATGACATTTAATTAGACTTTTCTGACTTAGATAGATAAATCCGATTTTCGATCCAATTTTTTTATTTATTGTATTTTATTTTGTTCGGAAAAAAAACAGTTTTTATAACTATAAAACAATACAGTTTAAATTACTTCAGAATATTTTACAGTTTTCACATGCAGCAAACCAGTGCTTAAATAATAATTATAATAAATGTTAAATATACCATTTCTAATTACATACTTAAATGTACCGGTGCATAAATTCATACATTACCAGATGATAGAAATAATATGCCTTACACAGTTAAGTAGTAAATATTATGCTACTTACCTATGAATACAGCCAATAAATTAATCTCGAAGCTATATCTATAGGTAAGTACATATATAATAAAATGGTAGGAAAGTCAAAACTGTACATTGAATATTTTTTTAAAAGAATACTTGGGATGTGATCTACAATCGCTACGGAAGCCAAAAATATAGTTTTTAGATTTTTTTTCTGTTGTTCTGTTTGTCTGTATGTATGTCCGGGATAAACTCAAAAAGTACTGCATGGATTTACTTCAAATTTGGCGCGAATATTATTAAGAAGTCGGGTCAACATATTTTCCCGCTATCACCTACGTAACGAGCAGTGAACCTTTATTTCTTCAACGCATTCTGTAACAACGTGTAATCTAACGACGCATATTTGAATGTTGTTATTTTATTAAAACCACGCTATAAGCTAGCTTCACTCTATAAGTAAACTTGATGGCGATACCGACCTCCATGCGGGCGAAGCCGCGGGTGGAAGCTAGTTCCTAATTAAATGCAGTACTTGACTTTGTCTGGTCACTAATGCCCTAATTTCCGCAGGGTCGGAACGGCAAAGGGTCCATATTCGTGTGGGCTTCAGGAAATGGCGGTAGAGAACACGACAATTGCAACTGCGATGGTTATACGAATTCTATTTGGACGCTGTCGATATCGTCGGCTACAGAGCGAGGAGAAGTGCCGTGGTACTCGGAAATGTGCAGTTCCACGCTAGCTGCAACCTACAGTAGTGGGGCTATTAACGAGAAACAGGTAAGTTGTAAATATTTTATTAACTTTGGGCGAGATTCATAGACAGCATTTATAGAAGGTAAACATTACATATGTATAAATAAGCATACGCGTGTATAATTTATGAAAGTGGACATAAGGATTTTACACTGATTCAATGTTTTACGCATAATAAGTCTTAACGGGGCCTTAGGTGTAAAGTCAGCATCATCGTCAAACTTTAAAAGCGTCTTAAGATATTATTCGTCGAAATGGGTATTGTTTATCAAGAATTATTTTTAGCTTACTTAGAAATATACAGGATCAATGAAATGTTTTCTATTTTCAAATGTTGTATTATTTACCATTGTTATGACATACAACATAAGCATTTAAATTTCTTTGATATCTTCAAATGTAAAGAAAGTTTACTTTTACTACCACATTTACCTTACAAGTAGATACGGTTACAAAGAATACAAAAATATCTAACACGAATCGAATCTGAAATACATTTGTTTGTTAACATGAAGACGTGGATCCAAAAGAATCTGTTATTATTTGCTCTACAGAGGGCTCCACATTCTTACCTATTTGAAATCCACCTTCAACCCATCTTAGCTAAAAATATTTATGTCCATCCTTTGTCCATCCCTACACAGAGGTTGTCAACATAAAACACTTTGTACTTTACAGTGCCCGAAGTGCGCATAAGGTAAATAAAATGTTATTATAATTTAAGATTACTCTTTAAATGTCTATGTAGCAAATGTTACACGCTGAGGATATAAACCTTATAACACAAAGGATCCATCCACTCAATTAAAACTGTGGAAGTTGGGTCAAATAATGCCCAGTAATGGTTTACTGAAAGTTTACTGTTGTACAAACTTTAACCCATACGGAGAAAGTTTTATAAAATTATAGACCAAAAAAAAACTTGTTTCAATAAATTTATTGTACGTGAGTTTACAGGTTGTTGAAATTAGATCGATTATGCTCTAAATTTCTGGTAAATATTATTTACAGGGAATAATTTCAAAACTTGAACTAGACTAACTTTAAGAATTAATTTAACTGATCCTGTAATGATTGCAGAATACCACAGTATGTTTTTAAATAATTATTTTATACATCTTCACTCGTTTTAAACCCGTTCTTCGCTGTACATTATTCAAACTATATTTTAGACTCAAAGAAGCCCAGAAACAGTCTCTCAAAGTTACAGTTAAAACACAGAGTTATAAATAAAATCATAAAATTATGAGTCACACAGAGGCAAGGTGCTCTTAATTAGCTCTCTCGATAGCATGGAGCATATCTTGCTAGGTATCTCTATGATAGTCTGTTTATAAGTTGGATAACTGTACGCATTCCAGTTAATTAAATTAAGATTATCAATAAATTTAAATTGATATCTGGCCAGTGGAGTCTGAAATTGATTATGATGGGCCTAGAAATCTGTCAAAAATATGGCAGGCATGAGGCACCGTCTCTGACCCAAATATTTAGTCAATTTATTAAATTCATAAATTAATTCTGCATTACCTACTGTTATGACCTGAATTATTGAAAACGCCAGTAGATGTACCTATAGACTCATAATATTGTATACGGGCGGTAAAAATTATTAACAAGAAAGCATCTGAATATGACAGTTCCATAGAATCTAAAACTTTTCTTTCTTTTTTAAATGTGACGCAGAAGTCCTTGAGTATTATTAAAGGGACGTACCCTACTTCAACATTCGTGACAAATTTGAAATATGTACTAGTAACTGCCTAAGAATATAATATTATGCGAAGTATTGTACCGTTACTGTGTGTAGCACTTTTTTTGACACGAAATACTTTATTTATTTTACTATGTGCGATAAAACTATCCTATGAAGGTATATTGACGGTCTTTTATGCAATTATACCCTCTCACGTTAGCTCAGCTTACTATTATTTTAAATTACCTATGAATTCAATGTAATATATGCGTGATTCTGTTAAATAAGTGATTTAAGTAATCCAGTTAGCGTAATGTAGTGTTTTTGTAATTTCATAAAACTTTTCAGGAAAGTTTGTACCTAATTGCTTTAAACCGGTAATTACCGACTTTTAAGTTTCATTATACCTTTTTTCGCTAGGTGGTGACAACAGACCTTCATCATTCATGTACAGCTGGACACACAGGGACTTCAGCGTCGGCGCCTCTTGCAGCCGGCATATGCGCGCTTGCACTACAAGCCAACAGAGACCTAACGTGGAGAGATATGCAGCATATAGGTAAGATATTTCATTGACCATTAGGATATTTCGTTTAGTTGGAACAGGTAAAGTTACAGTAGATATCGTTTCTAATATTATAGATAAGTATAGGTACACAGATCGAAGTTAGTTAGTTAGTTGGTTAGAGGGCTCAAGCCAACCTCGACTGCGAGTTGGACTGAGGTTTCCTCATACAGTTTTTCCTTCCAACCCTGCGAGCCCTTTTTCCCCAAAAAAAAAAAACGATAAGCGGACCTCGATTGCAAGTTTTGGAAGTAACTGGAAAATTGCTATGATGATGAAGTTATAGAAGCAATAATAATAGTAATAATAAGTTATTTTTGATCAGTCTCTGAATATAATTAAGAACTTCGTTAAACTAGAGTAACATAGAATTAAGATTCCAGTCGAAGGTAACATTAGATATTCAAGCGAAAGCTGAAATTCGTCTGAAACTGATTAGACTAGCAAACTCAATACAAGTACTAATGTGTAGAAACTGCTGACTTATCTGAGGGTACCGTCGAGTTAACGCTGCAGAAATTCCTCCTGGTAAATTAAAAATTTCAAATATAAATAAACTAGGCATTTAATTCTGTTTTTATTAGTCCATGCAACAGTAGTAATGGGCTATATCCTGATATATTATAATAAAAAACCTATGATCTATGCGGATTGCCGACCCTCCCTAGCAATAATTCGCGCAAACCTTTTAGTTGGCAATTTTCTTTATGGCTTTCTTAGCTATTTTTCCCGATCCCTCACGAATCAGTATTTTAAGTGAAGCAAGTCAAATTGTCGATCCATATTATTATTACCTACTAGTAGGTAGTCACCAAAAAAAGGATTTCTTTAGGGACATATCGGTGCACAAACACTATTTCTGGTTGAAGTAGGTACAAGTAGGATGATTTATTTGAAATACCTTTAAAATACTCAAAAGTCTCTGTTAACACTATTCTAAACTCGTGCTGTAAAACTGAATAAGGGGAAGGACTGCAGGAAAACCAATCAGTGGCTCATGATGATGGGTTGTTAGTCTCAGATTGAGTAAAAAATGATTAAACATTTGAAATGTAGTAAACTTATATCCTAGACCACACATAGGCTTTCAAATCTTGACATCGTGTAATACCATATGGGACGCAGTAAGTAAACATTAAAGCTTAGGTACTTGTAACATTAATAACATTTGCGTATGCAAATATTAACCTAACTCTTAGATATTCAAAGACAGCTTCATAAACAGCTTACGTAGGACGTAATTGCTCTTCGTCATATTTATTTAAGTTTCAACACAATTATTAAATTTCTCTAGAAAATGGAACACCATTATATACACTGAGTTGATATTAACGGGTTCACTGTTTATCGTTCAAGGAGTTAAAGAAATGCTTGCGTGTGCATACATCATCAAAACCATATCAGCGTTAATTAACACGGTTGCATCCCGCTTTCTCCTTTTGATCTTGGCATATTTATACGTATGTAAACTTGTATAAGTTTACCACAATTATACCGTTTATTTTACCTAATTGTGTCAGATGAGTTATTGTCCTTTATTTAGAAGCTTCTATTCCAAATCGGCTAATTACTATAAGGTACTAGCATATAAAATCACCCTCTTAGTTCAAGTTTCATTGATAAAATCAAATCAATGATGCTTGTGACTACGGTTATTGTCAAAGTTACCATGTAACGACATCGATAGTTGGATATCAATGTAGCTTCGGTGGGTGGAATCTCGTTATAACATTATCTTAATCTTATTACTGAACTGTAAGTATCAGCCCTTGTTAATGCTGATTACTTCACAAGTAAGTTATTATGTGTGTTATAAATACATAGAGGTATAACAAAACGAAAATAGAAGTGAAGATACGATCAATTGGTTTGTACTATATGGCGAGAGTTCGATAATCTGTGAAGAGATCACATAAAAACACCTTTTACTACCCTATAAAACCCCATGGTGAAGAATTTTGAGGAAAATGCAGTAGATAGGTACAGCTACATAATATCTTTTAATATATCAGGCTACGACTACTGACTTTATAAGCGACAGTAACCACATTTTATAGAAGAGGTTTTCTTTTTTAATTAAAAGAACGCCTGAATTTAAATTTCGGGTTGTACTAGTATATTTTTCTAAAACACATTGGTCTGTATACGAAGGAAGGGTATTATAAAATGTGGCATATAGATTATAATATTGGTAGTCAGCGTTTTAAAAATTTTGGCATATTATAATTAAGCCACTTTTGATGGATAAACATACAGTATTAGATTTTTCATAGGTACTCTATTCTTTTGTATATATGTGAAAACTTGCAAGTAACTTCTGCTAGCTGTAAGTTTTCTAAATAGTAATATTAAAATAAAATATACTAAAAGAGAGTCATAGTATGATAATGCTGCCGAAGTCGAAAGGATTGTTGTATAGTAATTTAATCAACAATCTTCTTCCTCAGTGGTACGCACAGCAAGACCAGAACGTCTCAGCATCGGTGGTGAATGGAAAGTTAACGGAGTTGGTCGGAATGTATCCCATTCCTTCGGTTACGGGCTCTTAGATGCAGCTGGAATGGTACGACTGGCAAGAACGTGGCGGACCGTGCCAGCGCAAAGAAGATGTGAACTGGCCGCCCCCAGACCACAAAGGGGTGTACCACCAAGATCTTCAGTATCATTACAGGTATTACTTAGGCTCCATAAACAATATTACATTTCGAACTACTCTAATTTGCGTCTGATTAATTTCAATGCGGGTTCCAAGACAGTTTTACGATGTCTGGGACTGCCCGATCGTCATTAAAAACCTACTCAGTATTTACGTGGGACACTACAGTTGTAAAGATTTATTAGTAAAAATAGTAAGGATGAATTACAACCATAGGTAGGTATTATCTAAAAATACTATCTGTAACTAACCTAATAGTGTGGCGATTGAACCTACAGTTTCTCCTAAATTTCTAAGTATAATATTTTCGACGGAACAGGCGGAACACCTATATTTTGTCGACTTGTGATTTTGCCGAATTATAACCATTAACATTTCCTTGTTACTATAACTGTAATAGGTAAAAGGAATATTTACTTTCTTTTTGCTCAATCTGTGTTGTCTTACTTATCACCGAAGTTAATTAATTATGCTACTTTAGGTCCATTTAGCCACCACAAATACCAACAACTTGGCAAGCCAGCGGTGCATGAATTATCTGACAAAATGTTGAAATGCAAAAGTCATGTCTAAAATTATAATACTTTTATTCACCATTTTACGCAGTGGTTCGGTGTAAACATACCTTTTTAGAGTATTTTGCTGTTTAAATAGGTCATGGCTCTTTGTAAACTGAGCTTTCATAGCGTGCAACTATGCTCTGTGGGCAACCTGTCAAGAGTTCTCTAGTTAACTTTATTAATTTAGTAGAATTACTAAATTAATAAAGTTAACTAGAGATATTAATTCCTAGTTGGACGTTGGAGCGTGTCCTGGTGTGAACTATCTGGAGCATGTCCAAGCAAGAGTGTCGTTGTCAGCTGCTCGTCGAGGCGATCTACGAATTGCGCTCACTTCACCTGCTGGAACCAAAGTCACATTATTAGCGCCAAGGTACGTATGTGTGTATTTTTACTCATTAATCAAAGTAGGTGATATAAAATCACATCGATAAGGAAGGTATATGTCACTATTCATTATATAATATTCGATTTATTTTACACTTTAAGAAACCAAACCGACTCTAATTTTATTTCATTTTCATAAAAGTTCCGCTCCAACTGCATTGACCCTTTTGATTTGTTAGTTATATTTTCGTTTTCGGTAGGTACTACATAAAATGCAAGGTTGTTACATAGGGATTAAGTACCTAAGGGTATCTATATAATTATATCATTTATCAGCGCTCTTAGAATACAATGTTACCTTTTAATTTGATTAAATACAATACTCATTATCATAGTGTGAATATTGATTAAATTAATAGAGCTTCTAAGTGCACGGTTACTCTACTTTGTTGTCACATGGGACATAATCGCAGACCCAAAAGCACTAACGGAATAGTGTGCAATATTAATTAAGTGATCCTATTATTTCATCATCATATTGTATTACATAAAATTTACTAAACGTATCTTTAATTTATGATATATATATTATATACCTATGCTCTCTTTAGTTAGTTAGAAAGTTTACTAACGAGACACAAGACGCTAACTACAGCCTCTCTGGAGTACAGTAGGGTGTAATTAGACAGTTAATTTTCCGGCAGGCCGCACGATTCATCGCGCGCCGGTTTCAACTCTTGGCCTTTCATGTCTGTGCACATGTGGGGTGAATCGCCCCTGGGCATTTGGCAACTCGAAGTCACCAACGAAGGACGATATATGGGTAAGTAACTTTATATAATAGAACAAGAATAAACTCCGACTGTTATTATAAACATTGCGATTTTTACGACCTCATTTTGAAAGAAATTGCTAGTCATAAGACCGAACAAAGCACAAAAAAAATTTAAAGTCCTCATCAGCCTTCAGCCAAATCTTCTGAAATTTGTTTATTTCAGTAATTTTGCTAAATTAGTTTTATGCAAAATGAAAATGGTTGTAATATTTACTTTTTAGCTCCAAAAACTGTATACCTATTCATTTCTACATCTTAGGCCGAGCATCATTACAAGAATGGTCTTTAACATTGTATGGAACTAGCTCACCGGCAGCCAAAAACGATCCGATTCCATTTAGGAATCCTATTATACGGAAAAATGGGAACGCCACTCGACCTGTCGTAGTTCAGTCAGGACGCAAAAACAATAGAGGTAAACCGGTGCCCATAGTGCCTACGTACACTGTGGGGCTCGTGAAACGGAAAAAGAATAAGAATTCAAAAAATCCAAATAAGAACTCCCAGAAGTCTAAGCAAAGTAGACCGGCGACGCGTTCGCCCATAGAGAGCACAACCGTGAGGGTGACGACATCGACTGCAGCCGACCTTAGCCTCAACCTGCGGGCAGACCTCGCTGATCCGTTGGCAGCCGCGGACGCTCGCGGTCGGAAGATGTCCAGTCTCTTTGAGCAGTACCCAAAAATACAACGCATTTACCCCGCGCCGCTACAAGCCCACGGTACCCATGTGCTCCCAGCACTGCATGCCTCGTGTCCACTGATTCGTTTTACCGCGACGTTTCATTTTACAGCCGCCTAGTTAAACCTGCACGTCAATTACTTTTGTTTCGGGCTGAGCCGCTCTTTGCATGTCGAGTGTTTGCATTGTATAAAATTTATTTCGTAGCGAAACATATTTAACGAAAGAGCATCGGTTTGAATTGAATTTTGTTCTCAATTTAAGTAATTATCCATACCCCTTATAGAGAGAGAGAGTGGCAGTTAATTTAGTTTGTGTGAATTTTCAGTTTGCTGTGTAGTTGTATTCATTTTTGTAGATATATTTGCTATGAAATTGTTTGAAGCAATGTTTATTTGCGGAACTGTTTTGATAAATCAATGTTCACGCTTTTTTAATTACGAACTTATTTAATTATCTATCTTTTGATTGTCTATATTCTTCTTAGAGTGGTATTCACTTATCAACAGATATTTGTAAACTTGAAGGTTTAATAGACTTATAATATCATAGAATAATGGAAAAAAATATCTAATAAGTGGAATACTAGTCTCAACAATAATAATATTGCTTTACCATTCAGCGTAACTTATCTCACAATTTGATTATCTCATTTTGTGTACGTCAAATAAATTAACTTGTTTGCTTTACACTTTGTTTTTTGTTTAGCGGGACCTCTAACACAATGGGAGCTAATCTTCTATGGAACAGAAACACCACCTCAAGAATACGATGCGTCTCCTGATACAAACTCTTTAGGCGTGGGGGCGAATGCGGCCGGCGAGGGAGCCAGTCTGTCTAGTGAAGGAGTGGGAGCAGCACCCCCACCTTGGAGCAGCAAATTGGGTGACCCTGATTCAGTTGAAGACGACCGGCAAAATAGACTTGGTGAAGATCTCCCATTAGTGCCATGGCCTTCGCATACGGTAAGTTAGCTAATTGACTATTTTGTATTCCTTTTTTTTATGCGGATTTTTTTTATGTTATGTTGGACTTGGACCTGCTGTAACCGCACGTCATCTCGGGTCTCAATTACCAGGGCTAAAGGTCACTCAATAATGCATAGGCGGACCTTAGGCAATCTACGGGTTCAAAATGGTTCCATCGAACTCAGGCAAAGGGAGAGTGAAGCCGCGCCCTCGCTTTCGCTCGGAGGACTAGCCCACCCCTTGCCTAGCCTCTGCTTTGCGCTCTGCTAGCCAGAGGGATACGCGGAGTGCTTTCCAGCTTATCCGCCGCTCCTGCCTTGACATGAATTGGCTGCTGGCCTGCGAGTGAAAGGCTGCCGTCTCCTTGGCCCAGGGTGCACCGCGTGGAGGTTCTGGACTATGCACCCTGACAATTGACCCTGACAATATTCAAACCCTAGGTGTGAATATAGGTGAAGACATTTTCGGCAAACGTTAATCGTTTTAGAGATAGATTTTCTAGAAAATTCTTAAAAGGAATCTCATCTACTTAGCTACAAAAAATAAACAAAACTGAATAGGCATGTAGACATGTATTGTAATCTCCTGACGTAGATTTTATGTTATGAACGCATTTATTAAGAAATTCTTAAACTCTTCACAAAAGGTTAAATCTGTCTATCTAAACGTCTACCTACTTCATTTTTTTCATAGAATACGATAAGGCTTTATAGGAATGTAGTCGTTTTTGCTGTTATTGTATAATGCTTGTATTTCTTGCTTGTACCTACATATTTTTCGTTTGAGTCTTTGGGTTTCTACAGAAAATTTGCAAGAATGTGTGTTACATGTCTTACAGAAGTGTAACTAGGAATATCACGCCCCCGTAAGTTTACTCATAAGTACGAAACACTAACTTAACAACGAAGAAAGGCTACTTCAAAATTCTGATGAATGTGTTATCTTATGATAATTTTGCTGTGTCTCATGACATGATTGTGATAATTATACGTAGCATAAATATAAAATTCTCAAGAAAATGGTACCTAATGCATGGGCATTATTTCAAACACCTATGCCCAAGTTACACAATATACCTAAATTCAAAACATAGATCATAGTTAAGCATGCTAAGTAGTTACAAATATTAATCAATTACAACCCGTGTGGTTTGTAGTCCATTAAAACCCACAAGTTCGCAAAACTCGTATATGAACTACGAGACGAGGAACAAAGTTCTTGTTACTGTTACTAATAATAAATGAATAAACAGTTTGTAATCTGATTTTCAGCAAAGTTTGTTTTAATCGGATAATGCGTTATTGTGCTAAACAAACTTTCTACTCAACAATATTAGTTTCAATATACTCTTACCTATTGTTAATATTTCATGCGAAAACACCTGCCTTAATGTCACACAAATAGGTAGTATTTATACGAAAACACTTGCAAATATTTATAGCGAACACGAACAAAACGATCACGAAGCGTAGAAAAATTTTAAGCCCCAAATAAATGTAGGTTGTTGGAATAAACAAATAAGTCCGCTTATATGAAAATACTGAATAGCATGCGTCACAAATCTTCTCTAATGGAGACAGCGTGAAATATAAACTTCTGTAAGTAAATGGGCGTGAAAAAAAACCATATGTAGCAATAATTTTAATCCAAGTGTTATAACACCTGCATGTTTTCGTTGAACACACGCTTGGCTACAGATGAATAATACGTTAGATTAACGCCCATGACACACACATAATACATGAAACGCTGTAAGTGATATGCGTCATAGCCAAAACAGACGGGGAGTCTGCGAATTCGTGTTGTAAGGTGAGGAGGAGAAATTATGCTTCAAGTTGTAAATCTTTCTATGAGAACGAATAAATGTACATATTTGTAGCAAATATTATTGAGTAGCGTAGTAGGTTTTTCGATGGCTGAAATTAAAGCAACAATTGATGGAGAAGACTTACAACTTACTTTACAAATAGGTAATCATGTGTCGCACTTTGAGTATATTATGGATGGGTTCGCATCAGTAAATTCATTCGAAGTGATACAAACCGACCGCCGCCCGGTCAACAGGCTCTGACCGGTAATAGCACGGTGGCTCTATTGAACTTTGGTTAAAACATAACAATGCAGATTTGAAATTCAAATAAAAAAAAATTGAGAGTAGTACAGAAAGATGGACAACAGAATTAGCACCATCATTTGTGAATTCGTGAAGGCAAATGTTTCTCTAAAGCCTGCATTGTACAGAACTGATAGCAACCGAGAGGGTTTAGACCTTAATCCACAAACGCTGGCCTAATACGGGTTGGTGCATTGGACATGTGGGTTTCCTCACGATGTTTTCCTTCACCGTCAGCAGATGGTAAATCATGTGATTAGCACATATAAATTCCACAGAATAAAATTCACTCTCCGGCCGGATTCGAACTCGATACCTCTGAGAAGAGGTCGCGTCCTTATCCATTCAGCTGCCATTACCTGTACATTTAAGTTAAAATTAAGTATTATAAGCTCCCAGACATAGCTACAATAAATCTTATTCTAGCATTAAGATTAAATTCGATCGGATCGATGTTGTTAAGTCCTCTACGAATTTCATTCCAGTGTTCAGCTTATTCTGTAACATCAATGTCCTGAAACATCAACTCTCACCCGATTTAGTAAAATTGAATTTGGCAACAGTAATTCGAACCCTCGTCATGACATCACCAACTTAAACTGTCGTGATAAAATCCCTCTATAAACAAAAATGAACTTAAGATAAAACACTACTATTTTACTGTAAATTATTAAAACTGAGAAGGTAGATTTTTTTATATCGGTCACGTCAATATGACTTCACTTCGCCTGTTGGTAAGCTAAAGGTAAAGTCTCAGGAAGGGGGTCCCCATTTCATACACTGACAGTGACATAATGGTGGCCCTCAACTTGACGGCCTCATGAAAGAAGAGGTGATTGTCGTCGCAGCACTACGTGACAAAGCGCAGATATTGGTTTAGACTACGCCAATAGCCAATGGTCTCAAGCCCGGCTATGCACCTGCTGAACCCTGAACGCAATCCAACCGAAGTTAAATTACTATGGAGATTTTTCGCAAGGTGCACGGTGGTACCTACCCGGCCCAATTTAAGGTAAATTTGTGCCACCAAATTATACCACTTAGAAATCATAAACCTAAATCTTTTGAAATAATATCTACGAAGATAATAAGTTAAATATGTTTAGCAACTTGAGGACAAAAGCTCCATGAAGTAACTCATCTATCGTTTTTATTTTATAATCAATTTTCTCATAGCTATCAAAGTAAAATTATGCCCTATAAAAACTTACCTAAAACAATAATTCTATAGTTCTGGCGATATGGTCATGGAAGTACTACTTGTCTATAATTACTATGACTCGACGAAGGTTATTATTATTAGTTATTCTAATGTCATGCTCCTAGCTTTTTACCAACTCAGTTAGGGTCGGAATTTTGGTTTATGAATTTTCAATACAGGACTAATTTAATAAATAACTTCTATTGGATAGGTGGTTAAGGTCTCCTCGAGTTCTCGGGGATACCCTTCTAAGATTACGTCCGGTCTACATAGACTCCGTGGCAAGGACGCGATGTTTGATAATAGACAGCTGCACAACAGCTTTTGGTTCACTTCGTACTAAGCTAGCTACATGTAACATTTTTCTCTTTTAGCTACTTTAACATGTTTTATGCACACGGGTGCAAGCTGCCTTTTATATTTTAACACCATAATGGCTCGTCTTTGTGCTCTTGAGTAATGTCAGAATAATTTATACTACTATGTGCTGTAGGTATAGGACTGAAACACCATGTTACAAATGTATAAATTCTTAAATAGCAAACATTTTCATATATTCCATTTTCATTCTCATATAGACGTTGGACTTTCTGGAAACCGAGACAACATTTGTGTTTTGAAGGGGTATGGCACGAATATTTAATATTATATGATTGAATCGTATTACTCACCTAATATTAACGTTCTGTATTTGAATATTTCGTTTTATAGTATTTTTGTAAATACTAATATTATTTAAACACTTTGTGTTAATTTCAATACTTAGTTTTTGAAGGTGTTCCTATAAATATATAAATTAATGAGTTGTAATATATTGAAGTAGGTAAATGTTCCAAATAAATGTAGGACGCATTGACTATGTTCTTTGTAGAAACAAAATAATAAACTAACCTATGCTCACTGTCGATTGTTATCCTTTAAAAAAGTACTTAAAACTGTAACTATATGTACTGTTTATTAAAACACAATAAATGAATACCTACTTTGTAAATTTAAAAAGACTTTCGAGCTACATACGCTCCTTTTAATACTTGTTTAATTTTAGTTTGAGTGAAAATATCAGCATATTTGTGATTTATTGTTTGTTCAGAGCTTCTTTTACAGTTTTACCTACAAAATATTTTATTTTCTACAGATAAGCGAAGACAGTCCGCCTGAAGCAGGAGATACGGGCAGCGCGGGTCTATATACAGGCAACGCGGCTGGTTGTGCTACACACGCATCGGAGTCGCCTCATGCATGTCTAGGTTTGTGCCTATTCGTCCTTCTGTTCATGTCCGCGGCCGACACGTTGCGCCTTCAATACTTTAGCCATTCTGGCCAACGCAGACAGCCAAATAGACTAAGTACTAAGTATGACTGTGCACTAACCCCTAGCGTAAGGTTAGCATTAAAACAAGCAGAGCCACGGCCGCCTCGAGCGCCTTGCTTGCACCATCTAACACCGACCTCCACAACTGCGCTGAGAGCCTAGTACTCGCCGTGACGTTATGTGATTTTAGTTAAATTTACCGGGTTTATATATTATAAGTACAAGCTGTTATTATTTATATATTTTAAGTTAGTTATGCTTGCCCGTCATTAGGATAATCCTGTCGTATGCATGTATGAGTATTTTAAATTGTTTACAACTAAGAGATTACAGCTTATATCTTTAATTTTTCATAGTGACTATTATATCATGTCAAATCATATAAGATTCATCGGAGTATCAGAGAATTTAAAATATCTAGGACGTGTCCTTGTAACTCAGTTCATCAGTTTGTTCTCTCTGTGAGGGACTGGTCGTAGCTTCAAGTCCCTTCCTGGATTTTGGCTTTTTCCGATCAAAATCACATAAAATTTACCACAGGTAGCCACCGCATGTTTTTAATCTTTTTGCCACATTCCCTCCGTGTATGATTTAATTTATTTTAAATCAACAGGCTATAGTTCAGGTAGCCGTTTCAACTGTATCATACATACATACGGCAAAGACTTTACATAGCTACATTTACCAACTGTCAGAAAATACTGAATTTATTTCATACCTAACGTCTCTACTGACTACTATTTACAATGAGGGCAAGTACCGAAGTAAAGTTCAAGTTTAATAGAATACCTAATGGTGAAACCACACTTCGCTATTCGCTATTCGCCTATATTGTATTCGAGGAAATTCTTATAGATGACTAAACCCTCCACAATTCGTCATAGAAGAGTGACTAAGTTGAAGTTTCGTGCGAATAAAGCAAATATATACGAATAAGCCCTCCCTACTTCGATTTATACACGTGAATGAAGGCGAATAGCGAACAGCGAAGTGTGGTTCCACCATAACATAAATGAAATAATTTGTTATATCCAGTATCCATTTTATTGCAATGTTTTAAGCTATACACTCTATTATTACAATTTGTCTTCATGCATATTATATGTTTAGTAAATTAAGTGCACAGAGAGAAGTTTCTAGACTCGAAGTACCCAGGCCGAGAGATGTAATTTTTTTGGAGATGTATATTATAGGCTACCAGTTTATAACAAGTACATAAGTTACAATTAAACCACACAAGAAGTTTTGCCAAGCTTTTTTTCGTAGGAATCAACATTTAAATTGTATGCGTGAAAAAGTCGTGAAAATTTTACTTTGAACTTCCCTATTTAAATTAGCTTAAATCCTTAAACCACCAGTTTTGGCAAAATTAAATGAAGAGCTACTGAACAAGTGCAATTACGTATAAATAATGTATAATTACGATATCAAAACGATAACGTCCATTTTTCACGAGTAATTGCAAAGTGTAAGAGACGAGAATGTGTGTGAACAAATATTTAATGTTTTCTTAATCAGTAGAAGGTAAACCTTAAGTATACGTACTTAAAATTTATTTGTATTTATTAAATAATGCTGAACTGCTATAAAGTATTAAGTTACAATTTTTTGTGTCGAATGATGAATAGTTTTGAAATTTTGATTTAAAGAGCTTCATTTCTTATGCGTTATATAAATAAAAAGAGGCTATGTATAAGTACTGACGATATTCAGCTACGATACCAAATGTTAGCGCATTTACTGTAAACTACATGTTTTGTAAACAAAATAATTTGTTGAAACATTTTCGATAAATAAGTAATAGAATAAATTTATTTTAGACTGAACTATTTTGATTTATTTTCAGCATATCGTTCAATGAATATTTTAATAGTTCAAGGCTTGTCGATACCAGATTTCGTGCAAGTAATTCGACATTATATATTTGTATATTAAGTAATTGCCTTTACGTACCTTTAAACATATCTGTTACACTAAGTTTCACGGTTAAACTGTCTTTATTCAGTGATGAGTTTATCATAGCATAATTAGTCCTGTCACAGCTTTGCAAATGATAGTTTTTAATAAATTTATTTGAACTAAAATAGTTCAAATTTGATACTAGTACATGGGATCCAAATGGATCAATTGATAAATTATTATTATTCGAGTATACGACAAAAAGTATAGAGCCGTTTAATTACCATCATGAAATACGTATTGCATTTTGTTTTTATTATACTCGTAGTTATAGAACTAGTTAATTTTTAAGTTACTCCATGGTAACTCCCGTTGCTGCCGTGCACCTCTATTGCGCACATTGAACCTGTATCTACTCGTAGTTTGTCACCTCGTAATATATATTATAGTATAATTAACTGGTTAAACTAGCACCTTTTCTTTGGCATTCCTGAGTCAATTTTTCTCTGTTATCTAGTGTACCGTAAAATGTTCTATAACGTAATTTATTTATACAAACGTTATTCTTTGCAATAAATTTACCTATTTTTGAATTTTCATCAATTATAACGCACATGTCGGGTAAGTGTACACATAGCTCCGAAGTGTGTCTACTTTTTGTAGTTTTAAGTGACGAAGTTACGTTTCCTTACAAATGTTCAAAATGGTACAAGAACATAGGTTATTTATAATTTAGGTTAGTCTGACAAGAACTAATGATCCTGTGACAGAAATTATGCTAAGATAACCGTCACCAACGAATGGAGTTCTCATATATTTTGAATTTAACTCATAGGTTAACATAATTGCATATTGTGGTTGTGATCATAGCGAAGATTGCGAATCCATACAGCGTAGGATAGTATAATAATAATTGTAAATAGTAAGTAGGTACGTATGATATTAATAAATTTGGAGACTTGTACAAATTTGCTCACAAACCTGTAAATTGAAAACGACTGAACAATCATAATTTCTCATCGACTGGTAGTTAAATTATTGTAATTTTAATGTAAATTCAATAAATAGTTTAATATCGCAATGTTGAATTTGTTTTCGCTGTCCGTTATTTCAATACTCAATTGATGTTAGTTGTGCTATTTGTCAAATGTTGTTCAATATGTTCTATAGAATCAATGCGCTCATTTTGTAATAGGTTTCTTGTGTAAAATTGTTCACCAATCTCGAAGATAAGTAGTTATCGAATGAACTGTATCTATTAATGTAAATGTTGAAGCATAATTTGTATATATTGAATCTAATGTGAATGGGAATAAAAAAAATCTTTTATTACAAAATTCATACAGGTTTTTATTTAGACAGTTTAACGAGTCTTGTCTCTGATTAACTTAGTTTAGTTTAGCTATTAGTAAAATTTTTGTTGCCATAAGAAAACAAACTGTGTTTCGTTAGATTTAGATTGTATCCATTTTATAACAATTTACTTGCATGTTTCGCTTTGCTTACGAGCTTGCATAACCGGTAATCACTGCTCATCACGCTTAATTGAATAATGAAATCAATGCACTATCAGATTATGTCCTATACTTACCTATGTCTTCCATTATCATTAATAACTTTTGTCTGTTTCTGTCTGATTTCATTTAATTTTGTGCACGTCTCTTTTGCATGTGTAGTTGCAACATTTGTTTGTTTTCGTAATTTATGTAATATGGTCATAAAAACTGTCAACAAAATTATTTGAGATCAGTGACAAGATTCTATGATACCTATCCTAAATTTTCCAATACTCGCTTTCATATATCTGTGAACTGACATCGGCTGGCTCGAACGTGCATCGCATCATTTGCCAAGAGACCGGCAGGCTGCATGGAAGCTGGACAAGGGTACGGGTTGGTGAAGGACCGTCGTTCTATTGTCTTTTGTAAATTAAACACGTTTGTTCTTTTTTTTTTCACTAGAATGCGTGAAGGGCTTACATTTGTACTCCGGTCGGTGCTACGAACGGTGCCCGGATGGTACATACGCCAGTGAAATTCTAAGGGAAAGGAGCTCAAGACGACGTAACCTTACTTATTTTTCTGAAGGTATAGTCAGAAAACGACAGGACGGTGTCGTTTCTAAGCCAACCGCGTTGGAAGCATTGGATATGGAACCGTCTGCTAATGAGACTAAAACTCCCCTCACGTGCCTTCTTTGTCACTACACATGTGCTACATGTATAGGCCCCTACAATAATCAATGTTTGTCTTGTTTAGACGACGCACGACTCTTTAACGAAACTGACACTGAGCCAAAATTCTACTGTTATTCTAACACTGTTGTCTCACAATTAAAGAATGCTAATTTGCATTACAAACTCAACATCGTTCTCTCCGTGTTGTTGTTTGGGGTCATTTCTATTTCATTGTACTTCATTTGTTCTTATTTCATCAAAAAGTGGTGTTGCCGTGGACATTACCATTCAAATGTAGCTTATAACAAATTGGCAGTAGATGATAAACAACAGACCGCGATGGAGATTGAAGAGGAAATACACAAGGCTTTGAAGGATTTTAGCGAAAGTGAATCCGATGATGATTTGCACTTATAGCAATTGCTGACATTCCAACCAAAGTATTATAAACTGTTCGAACAAGTCAATGTTAGTGATTAGTAAACTTTAAATAAAAGCAGGGCTCATGTTGTGATATACTTATTACAGACTCGACGGTCACAATATATGATATTTTTTATCTTTTTGTATTTAGGTAAAGGAGTGTTAGTGATCCTTAGATGAGATTAAAAAAATACAAACAAATTCATAATTTAAAAAAGAAAATGATCCAAAGAGAAATTATGAAACTCTTTTCATTCTCTTCTACACTTTTCTAATTTTTTTTTTATTAGTTAACTACCTGATTTCTTTCTAAGTTTATTTCTTTTAGTGTTAGGATACTTCTGTTAAGTTTAAACAGTAAATTGATTGGTACGTACATTCCACTTGACATTATTAACTATATTTTCAATCACTTTTAAATAATAAATCCTTTAAAAAGGATTGATAACTTTAAGATCCAAAAATTATTCGGGGCACCGAGGCACTTGGTCTGTGAGGGT
The DNA here is from genome assembly GCA_963576445.1 of Lithosia quadra. Taxonomy (NCBI): domain Eukaryota; kingdom Metazoa; phylum Arthropoda; class Insecta; order Lepidoptera; family Erebidae; genus Lithosia; species Lithosia quadra. The sequence continues at coordinate 8,345,144 of OY754891.1, forward strand.
GCCGTTTGAGAGGGGTTGCAATTTTATTTACACCCTGCCAAGGCGGCGCAATATCACAAATTGAAGTAATTTAATCGCCCCAAAACCTTGTTTATTTCTTAATATTTTTTATCCAAAATCTTGGTTCATGTTTATTTAGTTCACGCAACCTACAGAGAGATTAAAGAGCAATAGGTATTAATTTAGATTCTAAGTATATTTTTATTTCACATAGATTTATAAGTTGTCGTCAGCATAATAATCGCATAATGTTTACGTAGGTGTATATGCTCAAGATGCCATTTTTGTGTACGTACGGAAACCGTTTCAGTACAATGTAAATATTTGTATGTAAATAAATGAGTTCCTATTTCCAAGTGATGTTTTATTGCATTTTTAAATCATATGACATCAAATAATTTTGTACTTTCGGTAAGTGTTCGGTAAATTGTAAAGTGAGTCATTAGTGCAGCCTGTTGTTCTTCGTGTTTTCGTCTGCACACTGGATATCTTCAACTCAACATCTTGATATCGCGATAGTGTACCTATGGGCTCTGCTATAGCCCAGTTAAGTACGAATAGGTACGTATAACGAATAAGCACTATCGCGTATAGGTTAAAATTTCCTACACAATAAGAGGTGGACTTTCCTCTGGGGGTTGGGCAATTAAACCCCCTGGGCAGCAGCTCCCATAAAGGTCTTTTATGAACAAGGAGTAACCGAACCCCGGGCGACGAGGTGAAAGTCTCGGATTCAAACTGAACTAATATTAAGATGTTGATGATGATGAAATGAAAGGAAGGGTGTTTTAAGTATAGGTATACAATTTACTTAATTACATACATACCAACAAAAATGTGGGATTACGCTAGGAAAGGTGCTTTATGAAATCAACAGTAATTAGGTAATTAGTACCTACTTACAATTTTAATACCAGCCTCAATCAAACACGCAGGTATGTTATATTATTTTAATCTATTTGGGTAGTCCTTAGGACAAAAGAAGCGACACCGTGTAATCTCAACATCAGATGCTATTATTAAATATCTCCCTCAGAATACATATTCGAAGACGATCAATAAAGCTAATGTATCGGGTAATATAACCCACACATGGTTAGGTGCGAGTACCAAAGCACCCTGTAAAGACGAGGACGCACTTGCAAAGTTTAGGGTTGCTACACAAATATTGAAAAATGTCGATAGCAGAAATAATATGTCAGTTTCCGTTTCACTCTTGAATGAGCAAAGAAGAATATTATCCCGATAATATTACCTAAGTATAAACGCGAAAGTTTGTGAGTATTCACACAAAAACAGTTAAACGTACCTGGATAAAATTAGGCAAGAAGATATATTATGGTCTTGAATAACACAGGCTACTTTTTATCATGTTCCTGTGGGGCGCGAGAATGGATCTGAATTTCACACTTGCGGAGCAACAGGCATGACCACAGTGAAGTTACACGGAACAAACTGTGCTGCTGATCATCATTATCTTAGTGTTGTGCCTGGTTTCATCCGAGGCTTTCATCCATTCTATTTCTTGTGAAAAATAATAGGTACCTACAAAGCGAAGCTTCTATAAAGGACAACCCCAACTCTCATACAATCTTGGGCCTACACGTACAGGGTTGAAAATTAGCCAATATTTAGACCATCTAAGGACATTTTGTTTGCCTAATTTTCACGACGATTCACAATGGCCAAGTTTGTTAAATCGAGCATTGTTCATAGGTTTATTTAGGTTATGTTGTAATACATAATTCCAGTTTTAAAGCCAAGGTCTACAAATGTAGCAAATAACGGTGTCCGGTAATCAAGCAAGGGTCAATTAGTTCGAAAATCATATACCTACAATAAAATTCACACAGTAAAAGCAACAAAACAACGATCTCAAAGAGCCGAAGAAAAGCGAAGCGAATGAATTGTTTGTTGACATTTACAATGACAGGAGTGAAAATGACATATGACGTTACAGATAATTATGAATTCTATAAAATCAGTTATTTATAATCGATATTTTGACTTCCATTATGAAAGAGACTGGTGTCTTTCTGATTAGTTAACTGAATAACGAAAATAAAGATGCTACATAGCTATTTTGAAATCATTTAAATTATAAAGCCACAAATTGACAAATTAAATTAATAGTTATTAGTTTTCGATTTGTTTACAAAATCCAATCGATAAAGTAAGCATTATCATAGCGCATTTACGAAGATCGGATTAAGTAAATTCAACGTTTACGAAGCTTGTTGATGAATGAAAATCACATTTTAAAACTTTTGTCGCACTTGGCCATTGCTGATTTTAATGAGGTCTAAACAAAATTATAACACAAAATAGACGAATTTTTTGAGGTAGGTTTGATGTCTGTACACTCGGGCCCAAAATGGGGTATCTCCTTTGAACTTAATCTTTCGCGGCTTGTGTCTATAAAACTTCATAAGTTGAACAAACAATATACCGACTTAAACAGTATTAAACTTATTAAGGTTTACTTTCGTCTGAGTCGAAACCATATTTCATTTTACTACTTAGAGAATTTATTGCGTCTAGCCAAAACAATAGCTGCAAGTTCGTGATGCTTAAAGCTTAATTTATATTGTGACTCTTTTTGTAAATTGCATCATTTATAGCTTTGTTGCAACCCCTGTATCAATTTAGAGGTGCCTCAAGATTCGTTCCAAAATACCAATAATTACATAGAGGGGACCAAATAATATTCTTTTCCCCTAATTCATCGTCTACATGGCAGTTATATATCGAACCCCCATCGCTACACTTCGATATTGGGTCCATTGTAAGCATCTTACCGCTTTCCGCTCTAATAAATTAAGTTATTACTTTAAATAAGTAAAATTTTCATACTCGTATAGCGATTTTTTCTCTTAGTTTCTTTTGTTGTTGTGGAGTTTGAACAACTTTGGTTTCCTCGAGCGTCGAACTTAATTTTGTTAAAATGATCCTTAATTTTTCTTGCAAAGTTTCGAACTTGCTTTTTGTTTAAAAAAGGAACGCTAATTGGGCCCGATCGTCCTAAAGTTAACAGACAAAATATTTTTTAGCGTTGAGATGTTTTTAGTTGAAAAATGGGGAAAAAGTTGAAATGAAGATTCATTTCAACTTTTTTCTTATTTTTTAACCTTTTGAAGTCCTTTGATGTCGTGCGTGTCATTTGACGATACTAATCGAATGAAGATCGGTTTCAAAGGACGCTTTGTGGTCTGAAACGCGATAACCCCGTGACCCATTTATTTTTCCTTATATGCGAGAGAAAATTGCAGTAACTCTATTGGTGTGTTTCCTGATACTGCTAAAGGACACTCTTTATGACAACGTTAACAGATCGTAAATAGTGTTTGTCCACTACGTTAGACCGAGGTTGAGTTATAAAATAACCCATATGAGCCTATCTTGTAGGTTTTTTATGTAGCCGAAGGTTTTTGAAAGACACCTTTTATGAACTATTGAATACCCGATCCGGAAAAAAGAGAATGTCAGCATGGGATTAAATTTTTTTAATCAAAATTGATTATCTGTTTATATCTATGATACCTATATATTATATCTTTTGGGGTCGGCAGCGCGAGTGTGATGCCCCTTGCACGCTTCCCTAGGCCACGGTAACCGCTTCCCATCAGGTGGGCCGTGTGCTTGTCTGCCACCTAAGTGGTATAAAAAAAAACTAGCTATAGGTAATTTTTTTTCAGTAAACTGCTTCGTGAGGTCACAGACCTGCAGTGGACTGCAATAGGCTAATTGAGTGATTAAAATTACTTTGCTTACCATGAGCTAGTAATTGCTATACAACAATTTCAATACTAGGGAATTCACCACGGTGTTGCTACGTTGAGGAAGTTAGAAGTAGGTTATATACAGAATGTCAAAACAGCAAATATGATAAGGGGTTCAGCACTCCCATACCAAACAAATTGCAGCTTATCGTTACTTAGCAATACTATAAAGTGAGAGGTTGGTACATCGTCAGTCAAATCAGGAGTACTTAGTTTGATTGGGAGAAACATGCTACATGGTAGCATGAATGTACAAATGTATGAATGTTATACAAAAGATAGTTAAGATCACATAGTTAGAGTAGGTAGGCTAGATACCGCAAACCATTCGTATCAGCGAGTCATTAAACTCCGTTTTTCCCCGTGAGTCGCCAAACTCCGTACGTCCCAGCGGGTCGCCAAATTCCGTTTGTCCCAGTAAGTCACCAAACGCTGTCCAGCGAGTCATAAAACTCCATCCGCCCCAGTCGCGATACTCGTGAAAGTGTCTTCCAACCTTAACTAGATAAGACCTGTGGGCGCATTTCACCTTCACAAATAACTTTTTTTTCTTAAGACGCTTTCCTTCACCAAGCTTATTTTAAACTCAACGAAGTAATTTTTAGACAGATTATGTTAATGTTATGCTGCACGCTGCACGGCTGCCTGAGCGCTTCTGATAACAACCCAATTATAATTTTGTCTTAAAAGGTTTTAGCTTCAAAAAGAAATAGGAACTCTTGAACATTGGATTAAATGGCATTAGATTAATCGATCCTATCTATTAAACTATTCTTTCAGAGCAAGGAGCAGGATCAGCCGTTTCATAAAATTCTAATTAAGTTTTGATTTAGATTAAGTTCTACTTTCATTAAAGTTAACACAACTGGGAATTATCTACCTGAAGTATTATTATAGTAGGCATACAAATCTTTTAGGTCCAAGCCTACCTCACTGACAAGACGGTGCTGATTGACAGCTTCTGGTGCAGGTTTCGCTCACGTTGTTAGAAGGTTTGATGACAGTAAGTTGTTCCTATGAAATTCATAAAGAAACAATGAAGGCGGATCCCGGGCTTCAAAGTGCGAGCTGTGACTGTGACATATAGATTGTCACTCGGATAAAGAAGGACAGAGTTAAATTAAGTGATGTTGAGTACATCGTACTATAGGTAATCGGTGATAGTATTTGTTTGCGTTTAAACATCTAGCCTAACTTTTTGCTTTGTATTGTATTTTGGGTATTTAGAAATAAATGTAAAATGTAACCTAATCTATCCAAGTCTATCTAAGTTTATTTTATTACTGTTTCAGTCAGACAATAGGTATATGGAGAGCCTTCATCCATTTTGGGGACTATTCAAATTGTTGTCAAAAACATTTAGGGGAACTTAGCCCAAATCGGGTAGACCGCCTAAAACAGGTAAGCGTTCAAATTTGCGCGCCTTTAACGCAATTGAGTATCTGTGTACGTAGCTCCCTAGCCACGCGTCCCACCAATCACAGGCAGTGACCGCGCGCGACGCGTACACGCGGTTCCAAAGTAAGAACTTATTAAAGTTTTTGGTCAATATTACTAAAAAAATATTGATTACGTAACGTACGAATACTCTAAAATGGCTGTTGAAGGGTTATTATCAATTTTACTATATTATTTTATGTCAATAAGAGTGCTAATTTGTGTTATTGTGTGGTATATATCTGTTTAATTTTGAGATTATATTTTCATTACAAATAAAAGCATGCTCTTGGGCATATCGGGTAAGGGCAAAATAGGTACCCGTTTTGCCCTTACCCGATTTGCCCAATCTCATATATTTTATGTAACATTCTGGATAAGTAATATTTTTTTTATATCCCAAGAAATAAATTACAGTTTTCTCTAGAATCCATCGCGTCTATAAACATAGCTACTACTTATCTCCTAAACGATTTCGTTGTTTTTTTTTTCATTACATTTATCTGGATGGTTCTTGGCTATAGCTGATGTTCAGTTGCTGTTAATTTTGCCCTATGGGATACCTAAGAGCTGAAGTCCTGACTAGCACACCTATAAAAGAACAGTAGAAAGAGAAGGAAGATAGAATAATAGATTTAAAATACCTAACATTGATACAGAAGCACAAGAAAGTACGAGCAAGAAACTGAAGCCACCAGGACGTATGAAAATTAAACGAGGACCCAAATGCAATCCAAAACAAAAAACGGAGTACAGGTGTCTTGTTTGGAATGAGCTTTTCATAGACCCACCTGCAGAAGACTGGATCAGGTGTGACCATGAAGCTATAGATAAACATAGAGGCCTCACTTCCAATACCTACTTGAAGCTCAGTCTGTATTTACTATCTTGCTCTCTGTGGGCCGACTTCTCTTTCTAAGTATGATAACCTTCTAAGCAAGAAATCACCATTTAAACAAGTTTAAACACTTACGCGTGGAATTTTATATCACATCCTTGACGCCACGTACTACCGCAACCACGCACTATACAATTTTGCACCATTTTTTGAGTTTATACCTTTAATTAACTTTAAATATGTTAAAAACCAAAACAATAATAAACAACCGCCATATTGTTTATTGATAGTTGACATGTAGTACTAATGTTGCCACATTACGTACTGAATCCATAGACAATGGGAATTTAATTCACTGATTCCCTGATTCAACAACCCAATCATGCATAATAAATGGCATATAATTTTTCAATTTCCACATTAATAATCGTAGTCGAACTATAGAGTTATTTATAAATCATTTTACTTGCATTTTTGGTTAGTATGGTCTATTTCTATAATTTACTAGGAGATACTAATAATAAGATAGCAACATTGTACAAATACACGAAAGAGAAGTTGTTCCACAGAGAGTGAGATAGAGACATGTAGGTATTTGGATCAAGCTGTTCTTCCCGGTTTGGCCTCCATGTTTATCTATAGCTTCATGGGTGTGACGTTTGTGAGCTATGGTCACATGAGGCTTCCACAGCCTATTCTGGACGAGGCTCGTATTATTGTGATTACTGGCACCAATAACTTGTTTAAAACAAACAAATTATTTACTTTAGTTACTTTAGGATTAAGTTACACTAATACCGATTGTTATGGTTGTGAATTAGTTGGTAAATAATTCGGTGTTGAAGCTTTAATACTCATAGTTTTGTCCTACCCGTTTTGCCCAGAAGGCTTACCTGATTTAGGCCACCCCTTCGGGCAAAACGGGTAAATGGAAAGGTTTTGTTATTTGTTATTTTTCATTGAAATTTTAATAAAAAATTATGTTTATCATATCATTTATAAAAGTTCGTTACATGCCAATTATAAGCATATAAATAAAAGTTCAATATAATTATTTAAACATGTTTTAAAAGGCCCCTTTCCTTAGCTTACCCGTTCTGGGCCACCCTCCCCTACAGATTTTCTCGAAGTAAATTAACCTAGTACGAGTACACAACATTGATGGACAGAAAGGATCGTCTTTCACCGGAAATTACACACCTAAGATTTATTGTGTACCTACTCGTGGCCTCGCTTCTCATTTTACCGAACGTCCTTCGACTTTGAAAATAACGTATAGATACTTGTTCAGAGATTTAAATATATATATATAATTATCTACTTATACTAAGTATTGGATTGTAATTGAGCTGTAACTGTAGGTTGGAGACATTTAGAAAACTGTTTGAGTTATGTTATAATGAATACCTACCTAATTCCAAACGCAGAAATATTTATTTTAGGATCTTGCCTATTTGTTCGTGATGGATGCAAAAACTACTTAATGGATTTAGATACGGTTTTTTTAATATTATCAAATAATTTATGTATTAATATGTAGGTATACTGTGATTGCTGTCATTCCCGTTAACGATGAATCAAATTATAAACCGAACTTCGCACCTTTAAAATAGTTCAGTTATTATACAAAATTAATTTCATAGTAGAGACCGCATCGGTGGGCAGGCATTTAACAAATGAATTTTGTGAAATATGAAAATAATTACATTTACAAACAATGAACACCATACAATGGATCATCGAGCCATCGAACTTCTTTATAGAATGAATACTCAGTAAAACAATAGTTTGGTTGCAATTTTTCTGATTTATATTGCATTGTTTCGTCATTCAGAAATTCTGATGTGGTCAGGTTTCATTAATAAAATATGGATATTTTGGACGTACGTTACCTACTACAACAGAACTGGAGAAAAGCTTTTTTCGGATAATATCCCCACGGATACTATCCCTACAGGCCCATGAGAGGAGCTATGTCGGACTTGAACAGAATAAAACCGCAAGTCGTTTTTGGAGTCTTCAAACGAGAACCTCGGATGCGACTGGAATTAACAATAACACAAGATAATTCGGGTTTTTCCTTTTTATTTTATATTTTTCATAATACTTATCTATATAGTATGTATTTACAATAAAAAAACGTACAATTATAAGATAAAAAGTATGTTTCCGCATTCTGGCACCCATGACATAAGTTAGTTAAACTATATTTTGGTCTTGAGAACGCTGTGTGAAAAAAAAAATGTAAAAATTGTACTCTACAGTTTTTGTTATTCCATATTATGTATGTATATTTAAAACGGTATCGTTGTGCAAAGGCTGTACTACACTAGGTACACTTGATAAAATGTATACTGAGTACCCGACGACGACTGCAGTGAACACACTCACTTATGCTCAACTTACTTACGTCGCTGCTCTCATAGAGCCTTTCTTGAAACTAAGTAGCTACTATGGTAGAAAGCTTTTAAAGGTTCCATTTTATGTAATCCTATACCATGAAAGGTTTCTTCTACCCTCATTACTGCAATTCCTAGTCCAAACTGGGTCAAGTTATCTAGTTTTAGTTAATTGCAATACACTTTATAGGTAAGATGTCATGATTATACACCTACGAGTTTATGCCTTATAGTGATTATGACACGTTAAAGAATACGTTTTTTTTTTGTGAAATACTATTTACAAGTTTCCTAATACTTCTTAGGCAAAGAAAAACTGAAAAAATGTGATTAAAATTGGTAAACTTCAGAAAACGTAACGACTATTTTAGTATTACATATAGGTGGAACTGTGGATAATATAGCTAGTAATTTCATAGTAAAAAACATAACCAAAGGAACTGCAGTTGGTAATAATCCTATACGATTGGGCTTGTTTTTCCTACAAGAGCTCACTTTCCTGCTCCGATCTTAAGTATCATTATCAATGTTCATACATTCTATTGCTTGACATGACAAAGAAAAGCAATAGGACATATCAGCTGATTCTCATCTCATAATATTCACGATCCAACGATTTAAGGGGGACTGGCTTTCATGTCTAAGCGACAACACAAACAAGAACGTAATGTTCCTACGAAGTGTATTCTGCTATAGCATTCTACTCAACTGTGTTATACCTTGCATACCTTTACATAAGATGGCAACGACACGGATACGATATTAAAACTGACAAGCCATGACATGCTTACGACGTGACATGGTATTTTTGTACACTATCAAGGTCATCGGAGCCCAAATCAATCTGATTTGCCAGCTGATGTATCTAATGATTGAAGAATGAGGCTCTGGCATAGGTTTTTATTTCCCTGAGTTGGGTCGTGAGACGGACAGTCGCACTCGCAAAAGCCAACTATGAAGGTGATGGCTGGTTAACTCAAGCACGGGTCAAAAAAGGAGGAATACTTTTTACTAGTTTGAGTCCCGTTCATAGTTTCAACTTTTTTTTATTTTTTTTATTTATTTATAGAATTTACAATCAGTATATGGTTTACCTTAAATATAACACATAAAAAACCAATAAGGTTTGCATTGTGCTACACAATTCGTCAGTACATAATAAAATAATAAAGTAAAAAAAAATCTAACTTAGGTTATTGTATCGTCTTAATACCTACTAATAAAACCGTTACTGTTCAGATCGTGTAGTATGTAAAAGTATCTTATAGGTATGTCATCGTAGCAATGTGTACAACCTGCCTAAAGTGATTATGGTAGTCTGCGTAGACTAGTACCTACTGTTGTACTGTATATATCATCTTTGCTTGCCATCTCAAAGCTGTCTTTTGTCTCAGACTGCAGGTTTCACAGTGTTGTCATTCACTTAGAATTATTTAGATTGCCAGAATTTTGTGATTTGCTTATTGTTCGTAACGTATCACAAAACAGATAATGTCCTTATATTTTGAATAGGATAGCAAAACAAAAAAGAAACAAAAAGTTAAGACTGGTAAAGTGGACCCCAGACTCCGAGGTGAAAGCTTTGGATACGACTGAGATTAACGCTAGGTTGAAGAAGAAGAAGCAAAAAAGGTTTTGTTGTTTATGCAACTTTTGTAAAAAAATTAGGTACCTAAATATTATGTAGGCAATTTCGTAAGATATTTTTTCAGTTTTATTACATTGTAGGTATTCACCAACTTGAAATTTGATGGTACCTATTTAATTCATTTATCTTTTAAATGAGTTCAATATTTTGCAAGGTAAAACACTTAAGTCAATGTTTGTCACTTACGTCAAATTTTGGATATTTTAGGCCTCGAAGACTCACGATTTTTACCTACGGCGTAAAAGGTACAAAATCATGCTTATTTCTGTGATATCAAATTTTGATCAAAACTGACGCAAGTTGTTTTGCTCGCCATCTCCAGATATACTTATTTTAAAAATCATCTATGGGCTTCGGATGCAATTTATACAACACTTTTCTGATAGCCAAAATTTCATTATAGGTACCTATTCGTAGTACCTAGTCTTTTATTAATATACTGTTGGGCGATATTAATACTGTTTCTTTTTCAATTGTCTAAAGTTTCAAGGTATAATATTATTATAAATAAAATGAAAATAGGTTCAGTGAAACTGAAATCGCAATATTCAATAAATTATGTCATAGTCTACTGGACCAGCGCTATTCTTGGCTCTGTGCTATCTAAGCGTTTTCGTTTTCGCTTGGTTTAACAGTATAGCGCAGAACCGAGCGTTATGTGGATACAGAAGACACTTCAGACGTTCCATTTTTCTTAGCTTGCTGTGCATTTTATATCAAATTTATGAACTAGTTATGAGCGATTGTTCTGTTCTTAAACAGTTGGATTCACAATATGATCTTTTACCTTCTGAAAATTTCTTCTACTAAATGAGTTTTTTAAACGAGTATGTTTGGGACAATCTTCGGAACCACCATTAGAAAGACACAATATATACGATGGACATAGTTCATTATTACTTATATATATTACTAGCGTACCCGCGCGCGGCTCCGCCCGCGTGAATTTTGGCTATCGCCACCAAGTCTTTTTTAAGCTGAGGGACTGCCCGTACTAACTTTCAATGTCTATTCCTTCGCAATCAGTGGTTGCAGCTAAACGTATTCATTTCATCTCAAGTTCTATCAAACCCTTCAAAGTACAGTGCCATGCATCGCGGCCAAATCCCGTTTATTTACCATCAGTATCCTTTTTCATTGTCTTCTAGATTTTATGGGGATTAGATAGCTGCTCCGGCCAAAGTAGGTATGTGTGACCCGGAAGAGGCACTTTGAAAAACCCTTTCATCATAGTTGCATTGCACTTTCACATTCGATGCACTATTTCAAATTAGTGAACATTATTTATTTTCGGAAATCTGTTTTTTTATTATTAAAATCTTGCTACAGACATTGACATTTGACAACCTGATTTAACATTCAAGAAGTTCATGAAAGTAAAGAAAGAGGATATACTAATAAATACCGGTCAAGTGCGAATTGGGCTCGTGCACGCAGGGTTCCGTACAAAATTGGGTTGAGGGGGATTTCCACACGACAAAAAAGGGGGCGAACTTAACTTTATTGCAGTGCTTCTTGTCTTGAATGACAGACATACATTTTTTTTTGGTGAAGTAGGTAATATTTATGCTTTCCGGACTTTTCCCTGTACTTATGCTATAAGATTTTACTTTCTGCAAAATATCTGGATTCTAGCCCGAGTTCTAGGTTCTAGGTAGTTCTAGGGAAATACCCCTTTTTTTTCGTGTGCACAAACCCCGTTGGGCTTCACCTCAAGGGAGCCAACGGAGAGGTTGGTATATCGGAGTCCTACCAATGCCTGTGTGATCGAGGAATCTGGTGTGTCCTAGAAAGGATATCCCAGAAACCCCAACCGGTTCCGGCCACCAGCACTGGCGACCTCAACGTGTTATTAGGAATCTAAATCCCCCATCTCTATAAAAAAGCGCGCGTGGAAACATAACGCCCTGCCACCCTGGATCTGCTTCTGCTAGGGTGACGGTTAGCCTCGACCGTCACCCTAGGCCCGCACTCATGGAGAACGGAGATGGTTCTGCGAACTACGGCGCCCGGTGCGCCTTCATCGGCACGGGGGAGTGCTAGATCTCTCCCGTAGCTTTTCTACCACCACTTCTGCGCGCATTACTGCCTTGCAAAAAAAGCGGTGGCGTTCCACATACTCTCTATGGTGACCATGGTCGGCACCAGGGATCTCACCATGAGGCTTACCCCACCGACGTCTGCTTCTAGGACATGGCGCCACTCTATTCACTCTGGAGACTCTACCAGTGTATGAAGAGGTGGTGTGCGCACGGATCAGCCCCAATAATGGTTCCATTCAAACGTCAACACCCTGCCTACGCAATGCAGGAACTCACCAAAACAGCCATGCCAATCAGTAAGCCTTGGATAGCACAGGGTCAAGGGTCAAGGGTCAAATCTTAAACTTCGGTGTCTGTAGACCCAAGATGGAGTTCGACTTTAGTCGGTCAAGTCCGATATTACGTCCAGAGGAGGGGAGAGATTCGTGGGGATTTGTGCACGAAAAATAAGGTACGGCTTCCTAAAACTCTCCGATTGCGGTGCAGGTGATTGACTAACGTCGCCGAAGGTAACTTAACGACCTCCGTCTCCATGAGTGCAAGCCAGGAGATGGTAGGTCAAGCCACCTGTTAGTCGATAGTGAGACCACAGTTTGGATATTACGCTTCGTGTAATGCCAAGCATTATCCGCAACATTCCTTTTATCTAATTCAACTTGATGCCTCTACGTGTTCTTAAGAAAGAGGTCTTGACAGACAGACAGACGGATAACGAAGAGATAAGGTTTTTTTTTCCTAATCAGGCACAGAACCCTAAAAATTAATACATTCTATTTACTTTTGAGGAAAAAGAAGTAAAGGATATTACTCTATGAAAATTTAGACAAAGTCAATGTTAGTTCCTGTTGCTATGACAACTATTATAGATGGCGATAAAAACGTTTGCAACATCTAACTTTCTTTTTATTACTAAATTTCCTGAATGAATCATATATTTTTAATTATGTTATATGCTATTCGAGGCGGAGACAAATTCAAAAAATCATAGATCATGAAAATCTGTTCAGCCGTTCTTGAGTTCTGGCAAAAGCAGGTTTTTAGCCCTTTTTAGGGCTTTAGGGTTCGAATTTTAAAAAATCCTTTCTTAGTACACCTCTACGCATCAAAACACACATATACTGCAAATTTCAAGTCTCTACGACCAGCGGTTTAGGCTGTGCGTTGTCTCTAGGTCAGTCAGGACTTTGAATTATATAGTATAAGATGTAAATTATGATGGCTTTAGTTTGAAAAATAAAATATATAATATATGTGTAATATAGTTGGTTAATAGAACGGGATGTTCGCAAAAAATGTCTCGATGCGTAAAAGACTCAAAAAAATATTGTCTCTTTTTGTCTCGAGTACCTACCTAGCTACGTTTTTAGGAAGATACCCCGTTTTCGTTTTTTGGAGGCTTACATGGTGACATGGGTCCAACACACATAGAAGCCCTTAGAGAATTTAAATTTTATATGAGACAGGATACCCACATGAGACAGTTCATGCAAGGTCTGCAGAGGTGCCGTAATGAATCAAAAAAATTGATTCATTACGGCACCTATTCCTATCATGTAATATTAAAGCGCTTATTCCTATCATAGAGAAGTCACAGCTTTTCAAACTTGATCACTATATTATCATCTAAATTGTTATTATGAATTTGTCAGTTGTATATACACCCATCATCTAATTGCTTAGGTATACCCAAATCTATAACTATTGTATAAAAAAATATTTGCAAGACGAAGGCGGTAACGTAACGCAACGAGATAGTTTAACACGTTTAAAGTGGTGAACGCCAGGGGAATCAATGGAATTCACTCAAGATTCTCTCACCTTTTTTTTTTTATCGTGCGGAGATCCCCATGGATACCACCCCCGTCGGCCATCGGGGGTGGTTATGTCGGGATCGAACCGACTAAAACCGCACGCCGTCTCGGGCCTTAGTAACCGGGGTGTAAGGTTACCCAATAGGCATATCCCTCGCACCCCAGATGCCCCGGGCCATCTACGGTTTTAAGATGGCCCCCTCGACCCCCCGAAGAGGGGGGGTGGGGCGAGCATCGCGCCATTTCGCCGACGGTGTGGTGTAGGGTGACAGGAGGCCGTCCTGTCACCCAACCGTCGGCGCGCAGACAATCAGCTCGCCCCGCGCTCGCTCCCCACTGTGCCATCTGCTAGTCAGAGGGACACGTGGAGAGCCTCGGAGCAGCCCTCTAGAGGGCCACTCCCACCCCGGCCGGATTGGCCGCAGGCAGCAGCGTCTCCCGTGGCGAGTGGGAGGCGCTGCTCGCCTCCGTTGCCCAGGTGCACCACGTGGAGGTTCCGGCCCGCACCCAAGATTCTCCCACCTGCTATTCAATTCACCTGTAATACAACGAATGCTGTTTCATTAGGTTCAATTATCTGGCGCAGGCTTTCATCTTGGCGTTAGGAGGCAAGACAGCAGTTGCTCACGGAAAAGCCGACATACCATCTAAAAATAGTTAGCGGACGGGACCTAAGACTGGCGAACTTAAACATAGGAAGCGCTTAGAAAACTACTATGAGGAGCATGGCCAAGCTGCTTTTTACCCCATAGTCTTCGAGAAAGCTACTAACTCATTCATATTCACCATAAAACAGTCATAAGCAATTTTCCACTGAATGCGTTCACTAGCAACTATTGCAGTCCAGTGAAATGAAACGCGGACTCAATCGACCATAAAATCATAAGGAATAGTTTTAGTTAATACACACATTGAGGAATTGTTTCTGTTGTTTTTGTTTGGACGTGAATCAACTAAAACTGTACAAAAGGAAAAGAGAAGAAGAGTTATAATTTCAATTGCCTACGCTATTACAGGAGGAGGGTATCAAACTCTACACTCAACAGTTCAGCTTGAAAAACGATCATTTTTTACACGTACCTAAATTAAATTCAAGTTAAATGTAAATTGATCCAAGAGTCTACATAACGAAAATATACCAAGAAAACTTAAGAAATGTCAGTAAAAATCAAGTAGGTACTTTACATTATAATCAAGCTCCTAATGGAATTTTTAAATGCTAGGTCTACAAAATTCATTATAGTTATATAGAGTAAGTTATGATTGCGTAATGAAATTTAGAGACACCTAAAACGACGAAACGTTTTTGGTGTTTGAAATTATAATACTGCATTAATAAGACTTCTTTATTTTTAATAACAAATGCTATCGTTCATAAGTGACGGAGATGGTAATATACTCAAACTCTCATCATTTCTTATAAGTTAATCTGTCTCAAAAAATAAAGACAATATTGCTCGTAATATTAATGCACACTTGGGGGTCTATTTGGAAAAATAATTTGCATAAGATAACAATTCTATCTTTACAACTTTAATTAGATATAAGCCATCATCATCTTCGTCTGTTACATTGATCAGATGGAAGACTAATATGGTCGGACACATTGGATGGACAGACTTGGAGGATCTGAAGGTTGAACGGTTTTGTAAGGAAACAGGTAGGTTCAACGGAACGCCGTGATTGCCGGATACCCTTTTTTGAAATTATTTTAACTTTTTCGTATCAGTTAATATAAGTATACTGTGTATAATCGCCTAGTTCTACAGTGTTGTATAATCGTCGAGGTGAAACTTTTTTGTTTTTTATATAGGACACGTCAATTTGACTTCACCTCAATCACAGGAGGTAGGACACGACGGTATCTCCCGTCCGAAATGAGCTGTCCGACTGGGGTAGTACCTCCGCCCTACAGAACACCGAGGCCATAATAACCATCGAGTTGTGTTCCCGCCGGTAAGTAGGGTAGCCAGAGCTCAATTTACCCCTCCTCCTCCCATCCCTTCCTAGCCTCCCCACTCCTTCCCAGCCCTCCCCCCTTCCCTTCAGGGTAGGCAGCGCGTGTGTGACACCCTTAGAGTTGCACACGTTCATAGGCCACGGTGACCGCTTCCCATCAGGTGGGCCGTGTGCTTGTCTGCCACCTACGTAGTATAAAAAAAAAAAACCTCGCCTGATGGTATACTGTACATACCTACATACTTACCTGCGAACAGTGTTAAAACGACTAGTTATCCTATAAAATACGTTTCTTTTTGTAAAGAATATTAGTAACCGAAATTACTATCTATTCCCCTGAATTAACCAGCTAAGTTAAATCGCTTGTGTTCGAGTTGAGTGGGTTCACATCAATAATCCAATGCATAGCCAGAACTCGAACCCGAAACAACACGATCGTAAGGCCGTCCACAAAACCGTGCATTTACCATTAAAAAGAAATCAAGGTAAAACTATACCATTGGTCCGACAGACCAATACGAAGGTTAAATATTATTGGAGCCTCCATAACCATTAAAATAAACGTTTATCTTATGATAGTATAAGGTTAATCTGTTAAATAATATTACAATGAATACTATGAAGGATAACTCGATCGGTATCCTAATTGAAACTTCAGCGAAAAGACCAATAAAAGGCGGCCCTATAGCTGCTACATTCACAAGTTACACTTTAACACAATTCGTGTTTCTCAACTCAATTACAAAGTTAACATCACCTGGCTAATGTTTGTCTGCGAAATAAGTTCATAAAATGAGGTATGAATAATGTAAGCAGTTTTAAAATTGTGTTGTGATTCTGTGAAGAGTACTTAGTTTGAGTTTCGTCTAAAACTGAGAAGTAATTAGTTCTTCGACACTGGTACTGCTAAATAATACTCCTAAAAAAACCAAATGGACTCAAATATGATGGAAACTAGTATTATTTTATCCATCCTGACAAAATAATGAAATCTAGAGAAACTAGCGCAGCTTCTGTTAAGTAGAATTTGGTTTATGTATAATAATTTATTCTCTTGTTACGCTTCAATAGATAAAATAAAAAATTACATTTCCATAAAGATCCCAAATATTCGCGCTTATGAATCGCTGCTACATTAACTAAATAAACAGAATTTTGCGAAGCTGTCGAGATGTGCGCAGAAAACTGATAAGATCACCTTGGAGAATAATAATGCTTATTTTTAATCTTGTTAAGCTTATTCAGGAGTCGGGTAACGACTGGCTAAAGGTACGATGATTGAAGAAATTTCAATATTTTTGTCTATCCTAATAGATCTTGTCTAATAAATTATAAAAATCCTTGTCTCATGTCTTAACAAACATTGCAACACCCAGATGAAATCGAATTAAGGACAAGGATTTGCTGGATGATTTATAGGCTTTTTAATGGGAAAAATTAGAAAAATGAAAAATGAAAAAAAAAACCAGGCTCCGTTACCTTCTGCTCCTACTAAAAGAGAAAAGGGTTCGCATGTGAGGTTGGCGGGCATTGAAGTTCTTGGTGGAACCCTATATCTACAACGAGGATACTGGATTTACTTAGCGTTTTATCAATTAATATTTTTACACCACAACCTTATTTTACGAGTTTTCAGGTTGCTTGCATTTTGCCTGTAGTTGTTAACAAATATCTCTTTATCAACTCATATTTTTCATTATTTAATACTGCTATAAAGAATTTACTAACGATAGCGAAATGTTGATGAAAAATCGTAAGACTTAAGTACAGTTTCCATTAGAATCCAGTCACTAATGGAACCATTTCTAGCGTTTGGTCCACAAAATTTAATTAAATGGGTAGCAAAAGTTATGATTGAGTGAAGACATCTGGAGAAATTTTAAACGACGTGACCTCTTAAATGGTCGGCAATTACAACAAAAAGTAAAAAATAAATAAGAATTTAAACGACCTTTTAACGTGTACTTACACCAAATTGCTTTTTCTTCACTCCAAAAATAAAATTACGAGGTGTTCGGTTTAAAGTATCTACATGTTTTTAAAACGTCATCGATACTCAAAATACTTCAAATCTTTTTATTAACAGTCCTTGTAGGTTTTCAAAAGTAGGTAGGATCTAGGTATTATTTTGACGAAAATTGAAAATGGGTTTATGCAAAATATAGCTATACCTCGATTTTTAATTCTAGGCAAGAAAATGACATTTGTAGTGTTGCAGGTTATTTGTATCAAATAAATAGTGATGTGGTTTAATCGAGTTTTCCAATTATAAGTTAGTCGTGAGTCGAGATTATAATTCTTTTATTAAATATATAAATAAAATTTTTATATAAATAAAAATATGTAATTTACGGTAATTAAACAGAAAACATACACAGTAAGTAATTAAATCTATATATTATATAAAATCAATTGCTGTTCGTTAGTCTCGCTAAAACTAGAGAACGGCTGGACCGATTTGGCTGAAAATTGATGGGGAAGTAGCTTAGAACTAGCAGAAGGACATAGGATACTTTTTATCCTGCCACGGGGATAAAGTATGCCACGGGCGAAGCCGCGGGACACAGCTAGTATTCTATAAAAAATATTTCCGTCGTGTAATGTACTAGGCGAGCATAAACTGCAAAGAGGTTCATTCCCTGATAAAAATAAAGAATGACTTAAATATCTAGTCTATTGATTGCCGAACATCACTATTGTAGCGGGTCACACTTTTTTGTATCAGTGACAGTTGCAGTTGTCATTTTCTTGCCTAGAATTAAAAATCGGAGTATAGAAGAAAACAAGATGACTTAATACACAAAATAAAATGCTTCTTATTTATCCGCCTAATAAACACACTCGTAAACATTTTATATTCTGAAGAGAAATTAGAGGAAAGAGATGAAAAGATAAAAATAAAAGATAAGTCTGTCTATATAAATTAGTAGAATCGTAAAAATTTGCTGACTTTACTGGTTAGAGGCTGTTTCTTACATTAACAGAATGACAATATGACTATTTTTAGTAATATATCGTTATTTATTTTATTTATTTATTGGAATATTTATCATGCCTTCTAATGGGTTTATCGGGCCTTTGAGCCGTTATCTTGATGGAGACCTCATACAGCCAGTTCATACTTTTGGTCGAAGTTCTTAAAATAAAAATTAAAGCTAGCAATATAATGAAATATCTAAATACCCAATTATTTGATTGCTATGGTTACGAAATACATTGATGAAGAAAATTTAATTTTATTTGTAAATACTATAAGAAGAAAAGAAAGAAAAGAAAGAAATAGTGGCCTCCAACGACCGTGAGCCATATATACATACTAGCTGTTGCCCGCGGCTCCGCCCGCGTGGATGTCGAAATCCGTTTCAAAAACTATCCTATCTCTCAAGTTGCATCGAACTGCACATGGTGTGCGAATTTTATTATAATCGGTTAAGTGGTTTAGGAGAGTCCATTGAGGACAAACATTGTGACACGAGATTTATATATATTAAGATTGGCACATAAAGTTTACTTTTTGGCGACGCCGCCGCCCCGGTGCCACGGCAACGGCACCACAATGACAACTTCTTTTCTGACGTTTTTAATTTTATTTTGTGATTTGTGTTTTTAGTGCCTCTTTTTACTTATATAATATCATTGTTTTAGTGTAAATATCTTAGTGTAAGTATTTTTAAATAGTTTTATGTCGCAAGACACTAACGGCAGTGCAATTCTGAATGTCTGCAGTCAACCTTCCGCGTCGCAAAATGACCTAGTACGCTGCCCAAATTGTTCTCAAGCCCGTTTTTTTAAAGGTGAACGTGGTTTGAAAGTACATTTTGGTAAGGTACATAAGACCCAAAATGTACTTCCAAACTCAACACCACCCCTACAACTCTCCACCCCTCCAATTCAAATTCCCTTTTGGCAGAATTTAGCTAAATTAAAAAATTCTGTTCCGATTTTAAAGAGGATACCCCGTGGTGCAAGGCCTTTGGTAGCACAAAATCTGGCACACTGCATTGGCCTTGTAGTACGGGAGAATTCTTCTAGAGCTTGGGAACAATTATTGACCTTCCCATATAGGATTCTACACATTAACCACAATCAGACCACTACCAAAAGTTTAACTACCCAAATTAAAGACAACTGTTTTTCGGCCCGTACATTCGACCCTAATTACATCACTTTTCATAAAAATACCCTTTACCATTACGTAGAATCCAAATTGAGGGAAGGTGACATTCGAGGGGCTTCTAGGTTATTGTTTAGCAGCGACGTACTGGCGCCTTGCTCTCCAGACACCCTTGCGGATCTGAAGAGCAAGCATCCAGCGCCAGCTGATGGCCTTTCCTTCCCCGATCCTCCAAATTCTAACGCTGATTTTTTGACCGTTTCAGCCAAGGACGTGCTAGTTACAGTGGGCTCCTTCCGGAGTGGTTCTGCTGGCGGCCTCGATGGCCTGACTCCTCAACACCTCAAAGACCTCCTGAGTCCAGGCACCGGGGACGTCAGTGGGGTACTCCTGAAGGAGCTCACAGGTTTAATGAACCTAATGCTTTCCGGCAATGTGGACGAAGGCATCATAGACATCCTTTACGGCGCAAATTTATGCGCCTTACGTAAAAAAGATGGTGGCGTTCGTCCCATTGCCGTAGGATGCACTTACAGGCGTATGGCAGCCAAACTGTGCTGTAATTTCTACAGTGCAGACATAGCCGCCAAATTCCAACCCCTACAGCTCGGTTTTGGGTCCAAAGGCGGCTGTGAGGCTGCTGTACATGCCCTGTCAACGTACCTTGGCTGCGGTGAAGGAGAGGTCATTCTTAAGGTTGACTTAAGGAATGCCTTTAATTCAGTAAACAGGGACACTTTGTTGACACAGGCGAAGCTGGAAACTCCCAAAATTTTTAAATTTCTTTGGCAATGCTACAGGCACCCTTCTAAATTATTATTTAAAGAAAATGTTCTGGATTCAGCGGTCGGGTGTCAACAAGGTGACCCCCTTGGGCCACTCATTTTCAGCCTATCAATACATCCAATAATTATGCAGCTAAATTCCAAATTTAACATCTGGTATCTAGATGACGGCACCTTAGGAGGCGATATAAACACAGTACTCAAAGACCTGGCTTTTCTGAAAGATGAATTTAAAACGATTGGTTTAGAACTAAATTCCTCAAAATGTGAAATTTTTCTCAACGACGACGTGGATAGATCTTTGGCAATTTCAAAATTTAATTTTTTGGCCCCAAATTTAAAAGTTTTACATAAAAGTTCTCTTCGCCTGCTAGGGTCCCCGATTTTAGAAGAAGCTTTTGATTCTTTTGTTGAGGAAAAAATACAAAATTTCAATGAAGTTTCGGACCGACTCCTCCAAATTAATATACATTCAGCCTTCACAATTGTTCGGCACTGCCTTTTCGTCCCAAAATTCACACATGCATTACGATCATCACAATTTTTTAAACATTCGGCTCTTTTAGGCAAGATGGACAAAATTATTCAAAATACTCTTTGTAAAATTTTGAATGCAGATTTGAACGACCGAGCCTGGCTCCAAGCTTCTCTACCAGTTCGCTTTGGTGGGCTCGGCGTTCGCAAAATCACTGATGTCAGTCTACCAGCCTTTTTATCTTCGATCCATGGCACAGAAGAATTAACCAGGAAAATCTTATTACCTACACTGGTTAATTCTGAAGTGCCAGGCAAGATCGAAGCTATAAATGCTTGGAAAATGACTTGCCCAAATACTGATTTGCCCACCAATCTATTCTCCCAGAGACAATGGGATGAGCCGCTTTGTAGCACTGTCAGACAGTATTTGTTTAATACATCTGGTAGTGTTGCTGAGCGCGCTCGCCTTATGGCTGTGGGGGAATGGGAGTCTGGTGTCTGGCTGCAGGCTCTTCCGTCGCCCAACATAGGCACTATGTTGGACGACACGACATTCAGAATTGCAGCTTGTCTTCGTTTGGGTGCTCCTTGTGTTTCTCCTCATCGGTGTCACTGTGGAGAAGCAGTTGACAGCCTTGGACATCACGGCCTATCATGCGGCAGGAGCGCAGGACGCATGTCACGTCATGCACACCTAAATGATATTATCCGTCGGGCTCTTGTCACCGCCGGCGTTCCAGCTGCGCTTGAACCTGCTGGTTTGGTGCGCGACGATGGCAAGAGGCCTGACGGTATGTCTTTGGTGCCTTGGAAGATGGGTAGACCTTTGGTGTGGGATGCAACTTGCGTCGACACCCTCGCGCCTTCTCATCTTCCAAGTACGGCGGGCTGCGCCTGCGCTGCTGCGGCATCAGCGGAGACCCTCAAACGGCGCAAATATAGCAATTTAATTGACAATTATATCTTTGAGCCGTTTGGGGTCGAAACATTAGGTTCGTGGGGTCCGAGCGCACGGTCGCTTTATAAAGAAATCGCAAAGCGACTGGTCGACGCTTCACGTGATCAAAGGGCTGGCTTCTTTCTTGCTCAGAGAATTGGCATTGCCATCCAACGTGGCAATGCCGCCAGCCTTTTGGGTACGTTACCAGTCGACATCGATGGGGAGGAATTCTTCGACACCTAAACTTTTTTTTTTTTTTTTAAATTTGTACATACTTAATATTTTCTAAGATAGTTTAATAATAATTCTGTATAAATAAAATGAATAAAAAACTATACCTACAGCAAAGAAGACTTCAAGTCGCTGTCCTGAAAAATACCCAATTCACTCATTCGGAAAATAAATATCAAAAACCGTGACGTTTGAAATGTAATACTTCTGAAGTTTGTCAAACGATTCGATGATAGGTACTTATTCGAAATCTAAATTAAAACTTGACATCTGTAAGTAAGAAACGTGATTTAAATTTTGATATAAGAATTGAACTTTTATGAATCCCGTTTGATAACATTAATTACATAATACACGAAAATGCAAGCGCTGGATATAGGCCTTATCTAGGACTGCCCCCGTAGACAAGTGTCACAGCGTAAATCGCTAAGTAAACGAATAGGTCTACCAATCACATCCAAGCTCGTCGCCGGCGTGCGATGCGCGCGCCGCGGCGGCATCACGAGCTGGTGTGTGATTGGTCGACCTAATCTATTCTATTCCTTAGCGATTTAGACTTTTTACACTTGTCTACGGGCCCTGGTGAAGAAATTTCAATTGCGTTTATCCCTTGTCCCTGTTAGGTAATCAATAGAATACATTAAAATGTAAAGTTCATAACGTAAGTTTGTAAAGTCTAATAGAGTCGGTATTCTCTTAGTACTCCATTTGAACTGAAAACGATCTTTACTACTAACATTAGTTAGGAAATGCTAACTGTAATGCTAACTGATTCTTATCTAGCGATTATCTCGTTCACGGCTACGTTGCCTTAAGCGTTCTTGGTATTTCCTTTAAAGATATCAGTTTAACTAAAGACTATATTTATTTAATAGCTGTTTTATGGAAATTCAGTTTGAACAGTATCTGATTTATTACCTTATCATCATAAATCTCTTAGACTTTATCGTCATCAGCAGTCGCAAGTTGGCTTGGACCCTAAGATAGTGCTCTCACCACTTTGGTCAACACTTCCCCCCCCCCCCTCACACCTTACTTCTTCCACTTAAATCATTAAACAAGTTAACTAATTAAATTTTTATTGATATCTTACATTACATACATTTTCAATGTTATACTTTATGCTTTGTTGCTTTTATAAATGTCGGCTTTAGTGTTGATGAAAAATTATGAGGTGTTCCAACTCCATATTAGTATGAAGTAGGTATCTATGTAAAAAATATTTCATTAAATGTGTAGCAGGAAGTTATGGCAGAGTGAAAATATATGGAGACATTTAAAGCGACGGAACATGTGAAAATGGTTGAATGTTACAGAAATAATCTGAAAGTTAAATATGAACACGAAACGAGATTTTTACATGTAGGTATTTTTCCATGCTCCGCAAAAGTTGGAAGTAATTAAGAGGTGTTTTTATCATTTTAAAAAATAAATTGGGCAAAATAAATGACGTTAATAGCTACGACCGTGAACTTATGTTATTTTTTATAACATGGTGTAGTTGGAAATAGCGATAAAAGTTATTACTCTTACCATTAGTGCTGAGTTAAGTGCTTATTTGGAGCCGTAATGTTCTTATTCAACCCATTTATGTCCCAATGCTGGGCTTGGGTCTCCTCTCCTCTAATGAAAGAGCTGAGAGGGTTTAGACCATAATTAGACGCTGGCCTAATACGGGTTGGTGGATCGAACATGTCCTTAGAATTTCTTCTAGGACATTATGGGTTTCCTAACGATGTTTTTCCTTCACCGACAGCAGATGGTAAATCATGTGATAGCTTTATTCCTATAAGAACTAATTTCATTATTGGTTTACCAACATCACATTTATCTGTCCTGTGTTCTGAGAAGTTAGATTCTAAAAGTATGGCGACGGGGCCTGGTAGACCATATTGCTAGGGGCCGTAGTTCCCTTGGAAGGGGAGACAAAGCCGATCCATCATTTTATGGCAGTTTTAAATCCAATTAAGTTTTGATTGCAACTTGTTGATAAGTACGACTGCAACTGCAACTCATAGTCGTAATTTGTTAATATCAGCTACTAGCTTTTAATATTAAATTCATACCTACATAAATTATAGTCACAGTTGGGTATCCTACAAGAGTTAGTCAGAGGTGCATAAACTT
This sequence comes from Lithosia quadra, assembly GCA_963576445.1. Classification (NCBI taxonomy): domain Eukaryota; kingdom Metazoa; phylum Arthropoda; class Insecta; order Lepidoptera; family Erebidae; genus Lithosia; species Lithosia quadra. The sequence continues at coordinate 8,369,731 of OY754891.1, forward strand.
TTTCATGATATACGCCGCTGAGGCTGTGTCTGGGCTGTGAATAATTATAATATACTAATACTTAATTGCCTCGTATGACACCCACGGGATGAGAGGGGATGACCTTCACCGAGAACTACACGAGTTAGTTAATATTGCGTGCACCGAATAACTGATTATGTAACGCATCAATTTTTCCTATTTAAAATCTTCAAATTCAACGAGTAGCTGGTCGTTAATCGATTCTCCCATATTATTAGTTTATCATATTCATTAGAAAGCTGATAGTATTACTATTACTGCAATTTTTCTCATAAAAAAATCATCGCATTCAATGGAAAGCTAATTTAATTTGATTAATACTTTTCATAAACAAGAGAGTGTTTATAGCAGTCCGATTGAGTTTATCCCTTTGACTGGAAAGCGACTTTTGCAGGTAGGTACTTATCTTGTACTTAAAAGCCGAGTGACTGAGCTCAAAATTCAATGGTTGAAGTTTTCGATATTGTGAGTACGCCTTGAAGCCATGATAATCGCATTAACTACCAAGCTTAGAACAAGAAACACCGGCAGATGGTACGAGTTATTCTTTTCTTTCAAATTATATTAATATGGATCATAAGACGCAATATTATTCTTTATAACTGTATGAGTTAATATTAAATCATTTTGTTTTATATAGGTACTTATAAAGCATGCTTATTGAACCAGCAAATTGCAGATTATTAAAATGTTCATCGTACATTTCAGTCACTTAATAATTTCACAATTGAACATTTTATATTGATAAAGCATTTTATGGCAATTTATTTTATTTTTACTTTAATATAAAATTGTGCCCGCCACTTCGGTTCCTTTTATCGTTAGAAATACTTAATATACCTATAGATACTAATATCCTCGTAAAATATTATGATGAAAAACTAAATGACAACGTTTTTGTCTGTTTCTCTGCATTATATAAATTGGAAAAGTCAATGAGTCTTGAGGACGGGACTCAAACCCACAACAATCTCAATTTACGTTTATGGTTTAGGGCAACGTAAATTTGTAACTTGCAATTTCATTTTGTCCTTCTCTTGTCAGTATTTTCTTAAGTACTTAGGCTCTTTAGTCAGTAATGCAACAACTTAAATATGTTATTTCTCGGGTTTTGCTCCGCTGTACCCCTGGTTTATACCACCGGTGGTAGAACGGGTAAAATTGGTTTGCTCCATGGTTCCCCTCAGGGGTAGAGTGGAGAAAATATATATGATCCAATATTCCCCTCGTGAGTACTTCTATTAAGGTGTATATACACATATTTGGATCAACCAGTCCATCAATGGGTGGAGAGGTAATTCGCGGAAAGAGAAAAGAAAATGAAAAATATGAGAGGGAAAAGAAAAGGAATTCATTTAAAATCTAATTTAATAATAAAATAATGTTTAATTAATTGAATTCCTTATACACTACTATACACATTAGCGCAGTTTTTCCAATGCATGACCAACAGTAATTAAACCATTAATTAGTTGGCATTGTACGTGTTGTATGAAATCATCATTGGAAATTAAATTTTTATTACGTTTTTTATTTTCTATCGGTAACGAGTCATTTTTTTTAAGGACATTCAATAGGCGTAATATATTGTTTCTATGCTTAACTATTTGACTATTGATTTTGGCATTCCAGGATTCAACAGCATTATTCGTTCTATGGCGATGTCCAAACACAGAAATTATAGAACGGTATTTACTCTTAAACAGTATTTTTTCCATATACTTTATAAACTTTGGCATTTGCTTAATATTTGAACACTCCTCTTTTATATATTTCCAGCCAGTTGCAACTTTATCCCCTGGCAATAATGGCAATCTTGAACACAGGGATATTATTCTTCTTTCAACTTTACTACCAGTGTGACCTAACGACTTTGCTTGTCGCCACAGTTTCTGTGACCAATGAAAGTAGCAACCGTTAATTTGAACATTGGGAAAAACTTTATATAAAGCGTTTATGGTAGCAGCTTCGTAGTCGCAGTGTATCGTTTTGGGATTCCAATCCTTGAGTTGCGACTTAATTAAATTAAATGTAACTTCATAAGTTTTCATTTTTTTATCACACAATAAAGCAAAAATAAGGGGCTTAACATTAGTATTATTCTGGGAGCTATTGATCTCGCCATGAATCGTAAATAGCTGCAAAAATGGTTTTGGGCAACTATCAAAAGTTCCATCTAAAAAAAATTCTCCAATGTGACTAATCTCACTAGTAACACTTGGTGAACAAAATATAATTATACGTGAATCTTCGTGGGAGTAATCTGCTAAAACAAAGTCTGTATGAATATTTGGAATTTCCACAGAACATGCGTCAGTGTAAAATAGCTTTTGGATACCTAAACTTTTGTTTCGTGCGTTGTACAAACCGTGCTTTATATTACTAAATTGTGGCAATTTGTTAGCTATGTCATTTTTGGTACACCTTTTTCGAAGTGGTGCTCGCGATAGTGGAAAGTGGTACTCGTGTGTATGCATCATAATATCTGCAGAAGCACACTCGAATACATTATTAACATTTGTGAACATATGCTCCACTCTACCCCTGAGGGGAACCATGGAGCAAACCAATTTTACCCGTTCTACCACCGGTGGTATAAACCAGGGGTACAGCGGAGCAAAACCCTATTTCTCTGTAAAAAGAAAGCCTTGAAAGCTTTGTACCTCATTAAACGCACGATGTTGGAGCTTCAATTTACCTAAAACAGTATTTCGACTTTTGAAAAAGAAATAGAAATGAGTGCATTATGCAAATGAGATTGCCATCTTGTTGGCAATGGTTAAGATATCGCACTCTTATTTTTTTTCTTTAGAGGACTTTATAGCGTAGCAGTAGTGTATTCGACTGCTACGACGGGGGCGCGGGTTCGATTTCCACTCAGTGCAAATATTTGTATTCATGAATATGGCTATTTGGATTGGTCTGGGTGTTCCTATGTAAATAATGTATATATAAGTATTTACATGCTACTGGAGTTGGCACTTGGATTGATGAATAATACTCTGAAGTCCCCACGAAATTAAGTCCAGATGAGGCTATAAACATAAAGGTTCTCAAGTTGCCTTATTGAACGAATTTATGCGGTTAGATAACAACGTCTTGCATTAAAACATTATTCTAATGTCCTACAAGAATATAAGGAGAACCGTTTGTCACAAGATAGTATAGGAACCATCTTAGCATTGGAATTTAATTAAACTATTCTAGTAGGTAATATTTAACTTAGTCCTTGGCATTTACGACCAGTTAGGGGCATGTCCTGCTAATACCGTTTACTTAGTTAATGTTACTGTGAGCCATTGCTTACTGCTTTGGCTATAAGAGGTGCAGCATTAAGTCTTGCTGTGGCTATCATGTACTGTCAAATTTGCCATCGTTTAATTATAAATATTATGGTGTATAGGTAACATTGCCTTTGTATTGTTATATTGATTTTGTTATTGGCTTGTTCATAACTCGTTTGCTTATTTAAGCTTCGTTAGGACCATTTTACAAGTTTCTCGGTGTAGGATATTACGTCACTGGGGCTTCAAGCCTGAAAGATTTAGTAGTGAGTACGATTAACTAAACATAATATCGGAACTATTATCGGGACTCCATCGCCTAACAATGACCTTTAAACATATTGTATATTACATTGCAATACAAGATTGTGTCGGTGTGCTCTCGCTACATGTGCCAACGGTCACAGTGAAGAACGGCTTCCAATCACCTAAGTAAGTACTTCAACAAAGTGTAAAATGCATTAGGTACTCAGATGATACCTATGTTTCGCAGTGATGGTACGCGAGTTAGGTTAGGTCCCATGGCGGGGATAGTATAGTTCTTAAGGTAGTATACGTAATACGTAGCACGCTTCGAAGGCAAACTGAAAGTCTCGTAGCACCTTACCAGAAATTATTCGCTACTATCAGCTACGGACACGCTACGCAATTCCAGTAGTAGAAATATTAAAATAAGCAATCCTAATTATAGAGTGTTGTATTCAGGTATTTAAATTTTGATTTTACCTCGCTTTGCTTGCATTTTACATTTTTTTTTTACATTTTAAAACATTAAATATTACTACAGCTTGCACCTTGCACCTGATAGCTTTTGCCAATCTTGGTTTAGAGATTTTAGTTAAGTTTAGTGAAAATGTACAACAGAATCGACACCATTGTACTTTAAGTTAGACGTTAGTGAAGTCACTTGAACATTTTTTACATAAAAATACGCACAGATATAAAAATGTTAATTCAAAACTGTTGTTTTTTCTAATAATGTTAGTAAGTATAAAATTCTAAGATGTTTGTTTATTATGTTTTCTTAGTTTGGTTATTTATACAGAAATAATCTTAAAATTGTAAGTTATTTTAACAAAATAAGGATTTATTACTCGAAATTTTCTTCTTGAGATCGTAGACCACTGAAACTCCTTGCTGTGAAATTTATTGCAGTGTCACGGTGAGCAAACAGAATGCAACAAAAGTTTGACCCTCAAGAATTTCTTTTCACATCCGAGATTTATTTTCACAACGCTTCTGAAAAGATACTGATACTGTCCGGGTAAAAATATCTTTTAAGGAAGTGAATATGGCCCAGTGACAAATTTACAAGAAAACCTAACGAAATTTGATACAAATATAAATAACGGAATAATTTTACGAACGTCGAATTTAATTTTTATATAAATCATCTTAAAACAGTTACTTCAGTGTGCCTGAGTGTGCCCTATCATTTTATCGGGTGTTTATGCTAATATATCTTATATTGAAATAAACTATTTTGAAAGGGTTATATCGCGATTTATTTGCTGTTATTTTATTATTTACATTGATCCCTGTAAATAATGGTGCATATATGCTAAATTTCAGGCAGCTAAAAAGCAACCAAAACGTCGGGACAGGTGAGAATAATAAAATAACACCAAATAAATCTCCATAGAATCGTTTTTTTGTTTTTATGGAATTTTGTTTTTCTTATTTCAATGAACAAAATCCATTGCGTGACTGTTACGAGTGATTTAAAACCTTAGCTAACGGTGTTTATAGATTTGAGCGTTCACATGTAACAGACATTTTTTTAATTTGTCGTGCCGAGTATAGATCCCAATATCTCGTGTACTTTAATTTTTCTTCTTCTTCTTTCCGAATTTGAATTCTTGCCGCAGATATTAGCATTTGACAGTCGACTGAACACACAGCTCGAAGCAAATTTACGCCAGAACGCTCGCCAGAATGCTCGCTATAGCACTCTGTACTGAAACATTCAAAGAATGATCATTACAAATGAGTGCTCAAGTTTGTCTGCAGCATAAGGTAAATGTCATAAAAACATTAGCCATAAATGTACAAAACTTTGAAACTAAATGTTCAACATCGTACTTTCTTCAGTCGTACGTGACATGCCGTAAACCCCTGCGAACAAATGGCGGGTGGTTTTAATCAGTTTCATACCTTATTTTAAAGTCAAACCTTAGAAACCCTTGTTAGGTTGTCACCAGTTATTCTAATTTCAGATATAATTTTTCTTGAGATTAAATAAGTACTTTTCTCAACGTAATCAAAAGTTTTTAACGATCTACATCAATGGGTTATGGATTTCCACAAGCACCGGATTAATTAAAAGTGTAACACTTGCAAATATTAGGCGTCACACTTTACTAATGAAAGTGAGTATCGTAACCTTGTGTATAATCTAATCTAAGTCTACACTAATAATACCTCTTGAAAAAGCATTATCATATAATATCTGACTTTCTCACAGGATTTTTAAAACAGTAAGGTATGGTTTGACCTATTCAACCTTATATATTTTAAATAGTAGTGGCAAGTAGTAGAAGTAGTATTTATTTTATACCAAAAATTGATTTGATTTGACTATTAGTTATAATAAGTAGCACAATATGGTATAAACATTTGGCGGCCTCATCGCAATGTGGCGATCTATCTGTTTAGTCTCTGTAGTCATAATTACTAAATTATAATAGCTACATAACTAAATTTATTAAATACCTATCTTACTAATTATGATTACAGAGAATAAACACTAGGTATTCTTTAATATTATCCTCACAATTATCTCAGCGAGAGGAAGTCCACTATTGAATGTGATATCATTTATAAGCAAATAAAATATACCTATTACTTATTTACCGAAAACAGGATAACTGAAAGAAACAAGACACACACATGACCAAATTTCAAGGAAACTGTGTCGTGACATATTTAATTCTCTTATTTCACGTATAAAATAAGTACCTAATTTATTGTACCTTGTTAATATATTGTTTATTCTCCTAAGAAGCACGTCTTGTTATCTTATAATAATAAAAAAATCAATGTTTGTTCGTATTTTATGTATTGACGTACCATTCATTCGTATCCAGTTGCGATAAACCTGTATGCACGCAAAATTATAGGCATACTTCGGGGACTTGGTAAGGGTAAGCATATGAGGGACCACTAATACCCTCAGGACAGGCCCATCTGTAAGCGCAGATGCACCTGCTCATTTATGGACGAGGGTCTGGTACAGGGTTTTTTCTGATCAAGTGGTAGTTGCTCTAATGAAAGCCATATAAGCCAAATCAAAAGAAGAACTTTTAAGTAGTCCCTGGAACCAAGGAAAAAGGCCTGGGCTGCAATCGGACACAACACTGAGATAATTATGATGATAAGTTTACCTGAGTGAACAGAAACGTGCAGTTAAGTACCAGTAGGGTACGGTCAAACGCGAGCCTATCCATACTAATATTATAAATGCGAAAGTAACTCTGTCTGTCTGTCTGTCTGTTACGCTTTCACGTCTGAACCGCTGAACCGATTTTGATGAAATTTGGTATAGGAGTAGATTAGACCTCGAGAATGAACATCGGCTATGTTTGGTCGCGATAACCGACATCCACGCGGGCGGGCAACAACTAGTTACCAATAAAAAATGGAAAACAGCACGGGCAGGAAATTACATTCGAATAGTAAGCGTATACCTACTATTCGTAACGGGAGACTGGTGCCCTAAAGCACATGGCGATGTCTCTAACCCATTACGTTTTTCTCATAGTACTGACGTCAATTAGAATAAGCGTTACGTTGCACGTTGTTAACCTCTTTGACTTTGCTTCTCATTCAGTCTGCAAAATAACATTCAATTTACATAATTCGGTACCATAGTATGTACTTCGTAAGCAAATAGTTACTTTTTACTGCGAATAAGAAACTCTTTTATTAGATTGAAGAGGTACCTATATTGGTACTTTTTAACGTAAAGACTTATTTATTCTATCTATATCTTATTCAAGAATGGGAATAGATTCCTAAGTTACAGGAATGGGATTCATGTTTCATGCGTGTGGAGCCGCGTGTAATGGCTAGTTAGACTATAAAAAACTTGAGATGATTTTATAGTAGGTAATTATATTGTACGAGTATTTAAGAGATATTGCTTTTGCATATTTTAATTCACGATTCCAGTAATTAATTACTTTAGCTGGTTGTTTAGTGGCTTAATGAATCGATGGTGCGATCGAGAGGGCTCAAGTTCGAATCCTGGCTATTACGCTAAGTAACGTGAACCCACTTTTAACCATAGTAATTTAGCTTAGCTAGGAGGCTTAATAGGGATACTGGTAATCTCAGTTGCTAGTCGGTACCTAGGTACTCTTTAAAAAAAATAGTAGAAGTAAGTCGGTCATCTATCACTGTCATCGCGCATTGTTTGCCACTTTACTCGAATAAATTTAAGTACTCACGTGAAACTTAATTGCCACCTAGGTGGTATAAAACAAAAAAAAACTTATCGTCCTTAGATCTCCAAGCTCCCTAGTAGGTTCACACAAGCTTGAAAGAAAAGGTTAAATCAAGTGTAACAGCTTTATTAACCGTTTCGTCTAAGATGGCGTTAAATACTTAATTGGCTACGGTTTAATGCATACTCTTAATTACACACTTGATATATCTAGGTAAGTGTTATTTAAGCTCTTGGCATATTAAGGAGATAGGGATTACATTTACTACCATGAATGGTGATTGATTGATGATAGGGTACTTAGATGTCCTATTCTGGGTGAATCTTGGGTGATTTTTAACAAATAAGAATAATGACTGTATTAAATTGCGTGTTAATTTATTTTTATATGTATATATTTATCATATTCTCTTATGTGTTAAATTTAGAAAAAATAACAAAAGAATAATGTAGGTAGGATATTTTTACATACGTACTTATAACTTTCATGAAAATATATTATTATCTGACTATAGAGTTTTTTTCTTCAGCAGATTACTCTTAATGTTATTATGGATTACGATTTCAAATTCATTTGAAACTTTCTGCAAACTATTTCATCTGGTATTCCGAAAAACACAATGCATTTTTAAAGCAGCTAGCTACTATGTGGGATGCTGACGATTCCATTGTGAAACTAAATAAAAAATGTATATTCTTTTTGAGTTTCCATCGTCTGTTTCCTGAAATCTGAAATTGTATTTGAGATGACATACATCGGATTTATTTATTTAAAAACTCATACGGACGAAGCAGAATTAAAAAGTGAAATAAATTCGCAAATACAGCTCCATATATGAAACCACTGATGTTTTAAAAACCCGTCAACTGCGAGTCGAACCCGTGCTCAAAGGATTCCGTAACTTTATACCTACGGCAAAACGGGAACAAAATCAAATTTGAATTGATTATTTATTTTGAAAAGGAGTAGCTAGTAACTATAAAACTAAATAATCGGTGAATATTTCAAGCGTCTAGATATTTTCGTTACTCATATCAAGTAAAAACGACGAAAAAATAACTTGTAGTATGGAAGCCCCCTTATATTTTTTTACATACCTATTTGCTGTTATATATTTGGCGATAGTTTGTGTGGTAACATCATTTTATTTCGAAATACAGATTCCTCAACGCAAGTGTTTACGAGTACAACTTTTTTTTCATAGGCTCGCGTTTGATCACTTTTATTACCACTTTTTATAATTGTCACAAAATAAAAGGCCCACTTTGACAGTTCGTGCCCATGAAGTTCTTAATTTTTTATCAGTTAAATGTTCTAAAGGTAATTACATTTTTCATTGACATGTACCGCCCACTCGGTTAAGTGCTGTGCATAACGATTTTTTCATGTAGTCCACAGACTATTAATAATCAGTTAAGGAAAGAAAATATCGAGTGAGATATTTTTTTTCAAGCCCGACGCGCACTTTTATTTTTATTTATTTAAATACTTGTGTTTAGATTCTGAAGACTGATTTAATTATTCTTGTTGTTTTTGTAATTGAGTGAATGTTATTGTAACAAAAATATTAAATATAAGTAAATTGACCTTTAATAACATTGTATTGTTATAAAATACCTACAAAATCAAAGATTAAGCTAATTTTTCTAATCAGAACTTTAATCCAATGCAGTTTACATACATATTCAAATCGAATAAATCCCCATACAAACTGTATTCGATTCATCCTGAGTATCGAACACCGAATCGTATAGGTACATAACTAGTTACGCCACGAGGATAAACGTTAAAACGGGCCTTTTATTTTGTGTTGAGTATAACCACGTTTTAATTGACATGAACAGATATTTTTCTTTAAAATGTTATTTATTTATTTGTAGGATAAGAATTTAGTTTGTTTGGGTGATAAACAGAGATTAACTAATCGGTAAAATAATGAAACAGCTTAAATCTAACTAAAGAGTTTTTAAAAATAGACCTAAGTTTTTTATGCCATCATTTCTATAATTATCGCGTTAATACTTTCAGCAAAAATAATCTTTACAGCTCTGCTAACCCTTTTGCCCAAAATATCTTGTCTTGTAAAAATGTGGGCATGTACTACCTCAAGGTTATTTTTATAACTGTATTTATACAGTACCTACTTAAGAAGAAGGTAAGGTAACTGGGATACTCTGGGTGCGGAAGGTGGAAGATCGAGTGCTTTGACGTCCATTGGAGAGTCAGTGATATAGGCCTCTCCAATGTATTCAAGCACATTCAAAGAGGAAATCTTGATTATGCAAGTGATATCCCTGGCACACAGTACACAAAGGGTATTGCAATTTACCATTTATCTTTGCGAATAATCATATTGAATTATAGCTACCGATATCAATGTCATATAATGTGAAATGCAGTGATGGGACATGTAAAAACGTTTTCATTAAGACATTTAATTTGAAGAATTTTCATTATAACATATTGTTAAATAATGTTCAACCATACTGTCACATTAGTTTGGGCTGCAGGAAACTACGTAGCTACTGAGACTTCACTTTATTACTTCATAGTTTGCCATTCAAGAACATAACTTGCTACTTTTGGTCGAAGTTCGATGTCTACAAGAACACTTCTGCTACTAAACGCTCTTACTTTGAACTACTACAACAGCTTCTAAAATCATGACATCGATAGGTAGTCGTCGTAAGATCACCTCTAATGTTTGTGTCAAGTGTCTTGTGAGTTGTGTTGGTATCAAGTGGTTAAGATGTATGTACTTATAATTTTTTTATAAACTAACCAATAACACTTTGATCGATCGGGAACCGTGACGTGTTGAAGCATTCGAGGTCCAGGCAAGAAAGAGGGATGCTGGATGAAGTTTCAGAGTGTGTTATCGCTCCATACCTTTTTCTCGTCCTGAACACGGATGCTACCATACGTCACGGTAAAAAGTTAGATTTTTTTTAGTACGTACTCATTTTATATTTATTGTGGTCGGCCCAATATTTGCGCTATTTCCATTCACCTCTCTTTGCAGTCATCTCAAAATTCATTCCCTTTCCGGCCATAGGTCTTCTTTTGCCCTTGTAAACGTAAATACATGCATAATAATATTATACATAGAAACACCCAGACCAATACAAATATTCATTTTAATGCACACAAAAATTTACTCTGAGTGGGAATCGACTCCACGAGCTCTGACTTAGAAGTTGAATGATCTACCACTGTGACGCAGAGGTCGTTTTAATATCAGTTAATTCGATTCGAAATATTTTTACTAAGAACTGCGTAGAACTAATTTATTTTATTGTGCTTCTAAACTCCGAAAAATTAAACAACTGGTAATAATAATAATTTTAATTGAGTTCCCCTTATCTGCTAACTCATAATCAACTGGATTGAGCAAAAGCTCGTAATAAAGTCTAAGTTGGAGGCATTAACAGGAAACATGGTAACCACTTAATCTCGTCACACAATGAAACTATGTTAAAGAGACGGGAGCTCATTGATCGAGATAATTTTCCTCGAAAATGTCGTAATTTCTTGTTGGCAGATGGAAAATCTGTTACATTTATATAATTTTGATCTGATATTTGAAAAAGGAAAACTTGAGTTTTGAATCAGTATCCTATATAATAGTGTAAGAAATATCAAGATATTCATAAATGCAAGTGGAAATGGTATAGATAAAAGATCCTGACTTGTAAGGCAGACAAATTACATAATTGTATAAAATAATGCAAATGACGTGCAGTGTGGAACAGTAATCTCAGCTGCAGCAGCATCAGCAGCTGCTTTAAAAGTGTTATCGAAAAGTTATTAAAAACCAATAATGAGTCATTGTACAAAAAGTATTTATCAATCTTAAGCATGTAGTTTTACTATTTTATTCTTTTTCATTTTTAAAAAGCCTCGAATGTCATGTAGTCATTATTTTTCATACCAAATATAAATAGTGCCATTGAAATATCTGCTTTTCAAAAGTAGTCCAGCCTTAGCAATTAGCTATACCAAAAATTTTACCTCCCAAACTAGGTCCGTCTTCTAAAACGTTTTCACGCCTAATATAAGTATAATAACAGACGATATACTGAGTCAAACCTATCCCAGATTCAGACCAATCTCATCCACAAATACCTTAGTCATTTCTCAACAAAGCAAAAGCTGGATGGAATTTCCAATACCTAGAGTCTGACAATAGCCTGATACTAATATCCATTAGCCAATTTGCGGAGTCCATTACGACAGGCGCTTCACTCCATACACTAGTGAGTTAGATTAGACAGGGCAATGACCACTGTCGCTTGGGAATGAGACCAATAACCAAAATCGCTTTTCCTTCAATTGCCCTTAATTAAATTGGAAGTAGATGTTTGAATCCAATTGCACTCGCAGTTTTAAGAGTAGTACCTATTTATGGCATAGTGGATTTTAAAAATCAGCGATAAAAATTAGAAAAAATAGTAAGTTAATAACATTAATCGAAATATGACACGAAAGAGGTTAGGGTACTCATAGAAGGTTAGGCAACGCCATTTTTATAACTCAATTCATGTTCTACCAAGGTGTGAGTCATCCATATTTAGAGGTTTCTCAACTACACTGCGTATCAAGTAAACCGCACAGTAAGTACTGTAGGGCAATGGTAGGGGGAAACTTTGTCATCGCGGAATTCATAGTGGTAGACATACTTGACTTCAAGCATCCTTCCATTCAACTGGTAACCCTGATCCGTAACAAGCCATAACGAGTGAACTTTTAGAAGCAAGCTCGCCTAAAAAGCTTATTATTTTTGTTAAACAGAACACCAAAAGTGATATTCGGGTCATTAAAAACAAACTTCTACGGCATTTTTTAATAACAGGAACAGATATTTTATGGTCATTCTCGTAAGTAAATGTATTAATGTAATTACAGTAAGTGTCGCTAGAATATTTATTTTGCGACGGATCAACCGGGACTAGTCAAAGGCATCTAGTGGCTCGAGCTTACTTAGATTGGGTTTATCTGATTTCCGTACCGTAATTAAGTAATATGCTTGCGCCTAACGTTCAAATAAATAGACGTCCCTTTATCTCTAATGACCAACAGTAATTAGATGAGAATAACATAAAAAGATTTTCTGATTTCCACACGAGCATAATTGGAAAAGAATCCATTTACTTACTGCAGACTAGTACTGCAATATAAATTATTTTTATATCAACTGTCTGAAACCAACTGCTTCTAGTATGAGAGGCTATTTAGATATAGGTATAACGCTCCTCTAAACGAAAGACAGGTTTAAAAGAAAGGTTGAAAAAAAAAACTGTGATATAGTTAACTGCAAAATAAAGTAAAAGTTTACATTTATACGTTTCTTTCAACCTCTAAATACTTGATTTGATTGCCTATTTTTTACTGGATTTAATCCCACCCTCATTGCGAATATAACTCCTTTATACCAGCATCAATAGTAGTAACGCACAAACACCGAATAATGACACTCGGGAAGTCCCAATGAAAGTTAAACTGTCTTAGAACCCGCATCGAAATTAATCAGTAGTAATTTGGAGGAGTTACAAATATAATAAATCTACTTCTCCGTTTCGCTAACGGGAGAGATAAATAGGCAATAAACTAGCTATAGAAGAGATATTGCATGCTATTTTATTTTTCTGTTAAAACGATGTTTCTTTTCTATAATATACACTTCTCATCAGAAAAATCCAAACACCTTGCAAGTTTATGTTTTACTGTAATGTTTTCTAAGGATTATCAGAAAATGTGTATATTTAGTAATATGTCAAAAAAAAACTATTTTTCTGATTAGAGAAATATATTATATGCATATTAACTAATAGGTATATATCTCCACTAGTTAAAATAGTTAATAGGCAAGGCAATTTTAATAACTGGAAAATTAACACTAGCTCAGAGACTTAGATGAAATTATCAACTGACGATGCACTGGCATTTAAAGTGAGGTGGCAGCCGTGTAGTCAAACATAATATGACATCAAACATAAACACATTTGCTTCAACTTATTTGAGCAGAGCAATTAGTTGAAGTGCGTGTTCTCCGCATTTAGTAGGTTCACATTATTACTTCTATACTATTTTACTGTTACTTTAAGGTATTTGATTAAAATTGAAATGAGAAATGAATATCGACACCTTACCATTTTTATTACAAAAATCCGAATATTCATCATAATTTGTGTTTTTTCGAGTTGCCGACATATCAGGCATTGTTACAAGCTTATATTACTTCTATGTGCAATTCGAGTTTTAGATTTGAAAAAAAAAAAGCAAATAATATATGACAAACACCTATCCCGTATATAGTCGTAGGTAATAATAATAATAGTAAAATAGTAATTATTGGGTGATAATATCATTCTTATCTTGATTACAGCATTAGTTTCAATTGTATCTGGAGCTTGCATTTCTTTTTTTGCTTTTATGAAAATAACTGCCGTTCGACCTCCCAAGCCCGAGGGTAAAACCTGCACCAGAGCTTCGTCCGTCCGTGAATTAACCGGTGTTGGCTTATGCTTTGAAGATCATGTCATTCTAAAATCTTAGATATATGACTGTATTAGTTACACATGTAACTAATGTAAGTATGATTGTATTAGTTACACCTGTAACTAATATATGAGTGATCGATCTCCAAGATTGTTAAAGTACATTGGCCTTGTAACAGTGTCGAAATAACGGAGATTCAAAACAATACGTGGTAAATATCCCGTTGACTCTGATACTAATTTCAACACCTGTTCAACATCCCGATGAGGATTAACTGCATAATTGTCATCCATTATGTTTGTTAGTAAAAATACAATGTTTGCTCATTTAGAACCAGGTCACGAGGAAACAGTTTGCATAATAGGCCGCGTGGATTCCGAGTGGCGGGAGTAACAAAAATATTGCGAATTAATGTAAATGGGTGTACCGTATCGGGCGAGTCCCACTACTGCGTACGGTTTAAACTGTTATTCATCTTTCAGTGTTAATTCGATGTGGTTCACCATTTTGAATGTAATTTATCCTTTTCAAGTGTGGTTTGATATTTTAATTTATATGGTAACATTGATATTCCCTTACTTTATTTGATTATCTTGCTAATATTATAGACGCGTAAAAAAATTACATTAGGATCTAAACATAAACTGGCGAAATGTGGGTACTAGCTAAAACCACTTAATTAGGTTCAAATTACATCCTTTTCATTTGATTTTCATCATATCGTTTATTTTTAATATATGACTTTGCTATAATATATTCATATCATTTTGCTAAAAAAAATACTTTCTTTGTGTATGTAGTATGTAGCATGAATTTTAATTGAAACAAGAGATAACAAAGGCACGTTGAGAGTTTTATAAATTAATCATGTTACATGTTTACTACGCAACAAAGGAATTAGGTTTACGGGCCCATCAGAATACATTTACACATAAATATTTCAGATTTTTTTTTTGCGCTGTTTTTAATACAAATAAAATGTTAGTGTACGAGCATCATTTTCATCAAATCTCAAAGCTTGCGCTGTTTAGATGGCGCCCTATTGATGTCTTCGGGGTGCAAGCCAACCTCACCTACCATCTGATACATCTAGCAATCACCGAATGAGGTCAATAGTTTATTACTGTCATTTCATTTTTATTGATTTCATGTATTTATTTAAAAAATAAGTCTATAGTAGTCATTTAACCGTTCTAGCTAGGTATGAACTACAAAATAAAATCGACAAATAGACTAGTTTTTTTTTTCACAGACATTATACGATCACGAATTAAATAGGTTTTTCTATAGTCAGTATTATCAGAACTGTCTGGAAAATACTTGTAAAAGGCCAATTAGGCATTTTGCCAAGATTGAACAATGCTTTATGGTCATCTAAGCCAATTGAAGATAGGCAGATTAAAACTTTGTGGCGAAGACTCAGATTGGCTTGTTATTTTCCTTTGCTATTAAGTTGGTGTATTTATTATATGAATAGTGTAAATCTACGAGTACCATCGCTACAATTATACCATCAATGGCCTATCATTTTCAAGCACAAGCTTTCCCTTATACCAAAACTACCATAGTCACCGTCACCTCAAGGGAGACACCGAGGTAGATACGACCCCTTAGTCAAATTTATTTGACTCCAACATTTATTTGATTCCAAAATTCGAGAGAAGTCTTTCTTAGCTTTCCATAGTTTCAACTTATTAGTCTAAGGTTTCAACGCGATCGGATCGTTGGTTATGTAGATAGGGTATCACCTACAAGTTGCGACGAACAACGATTGAAACTTGTGATCCAGATCTAGTTTAGGGAGTACTCCTTATGAACTATCCTTTACAAACTGATATTAATAACAAGTTACCCACATTCTAAAAATAACAACATGAGTGTTCAAGTTATAACTGTGATTCTCTCTCGAATGAAATCAAAGTACTTAACAAACATTACTAGGCGGCAGGTCATATGATCCCTACTAATGGAAGAACTAACAACATCCACGTAAAATTTTGTGACTCGGTACTTGGTCACGATTCTTGAGGGAATCAACTTCTCAAACTGATGTTAATGCTAATATTATTAGTCACTAACAGATGTTACTGTCCTTTCGGGAAATATAAGTATTATTAGGAATGAAAAACTATAATAGTACCTAAAATAAAACAAAACTCCTCAAGTAATGTTTTATCTACTTACCAAATATTAAACTCCATAATATAAAATGATATTCTATTATGCAAGTAAAACTAGGCAAGTTGGCACAACTATAGATACAAAAATAACATAACAGAATGTCATAGGTACATACAGACACATATACTTACGCCTATTTCCCTGTGGAGTAGGTAGAGACAACAGCCCATTGTTTGCTTAGACACTTCACGAGCTTCCTCTAAGGATAGACATGGACATTAAGTCTCAAGTTTTATTCCAATGAGTAATATTCGCGTAAACTTTCGACAATACTATGTGAAACAAATATATCTTTGAAATGGAGATAAAATTATGTGATTCCCTTATGGCAGCTAGATTTCGGTTGTAATGGATGGTTGTCAACTAATAAAAGTTTAATAGCGTAAAAAGCATCAAAATGGAAAAGTTGTTGACTATTATCGTGGAGCCCAGAAGATCCACGATAGTGGACACTTTTGACCTTTTGTTTTCTTTTCTATAAGTAGATATTATAAAAACTTCTCAGCAATAACCTCAATGAATGACTTAAGTAAGTTAATATCGCCAACTTTCGCTATATTAAATTAGTGTTTTTTTTTTAAACTTAGGTGACAGACCACGGCCCACCTGAGGGGAAGCGGTCACCGTGGCCTATGGACGTGTGCAACACCAAGGGCTACAGACTCGCGCTATCGACTCTGATGGGGTGGGGATTGGGGAGGGAAAATGGGAAAGGGGGAGGGGTTGAGAAAGTGGGTTTCATATTCAAACATTTATGTTTGTTAATTGTAACTACAAAACCTGAAAGAGTGGCCTTTAAAATAAGGACTGGTCTAAAGTTTTAATTTTACAAATTAATAAAAAACAGTAACGTAATATTATTCCGGTTGAAAGATACTTCAGAAGAACGATCGACATTAAGTCTTTCATAAAGTTTATATTTTTAAATCCAACGTTGATTCGGATAATAAAAATTGGCAACAATCGTAAACTCGCAATGTGGCGGATAACTTTTACGTCGTTCATAACGTTGAGAAAAAGAGAATCGTCAATTATTATTAAACGCCGAAATTGCAAAAAGTCGTACCTAACAGTAGCGCGTGTTCATTGTAGTAATATGTTTCCAATGTTCCAAAACCTCGTTGCGATTTGGTTCAACTAATTTATCAAGTTGCGCTTAGAACTTTTGAATGATTTATAACGCGTATAAAATTTCATTCAAGCTTGTAGTTTTCGAATCCGGTCGGATAATTTTGTAATCCTGAAAGTCAATTCTCGTAATAAGAATATGGTTTAAATTATGATATTTATGTAATGATTATTTATTTATTTAACAAAATATATAAATTATATTTTCATTAAAAAATGGGAGGAAGTACGAGTAAAAGTTTAGGAATCTAAAAATTCCTCCTAATAATTTGAAATTCTATTTTAATCTCAATTTCACAAATATCATTATGGTGAGTCTATGGTATATTCGTAACAAAGGTTTCAACAGCCAACAGTTGAAATGTTTTTTTTCGTCGTTTGTAAAGAGTGTTATAGTGTAATTTTTCATGCCACGGGAGTTCCAGAGATAAGCGTGTTGAAACATACAAACTTTTCAGCTTATTAGTATATGAATAAGTACATATCGTGAGACATCTGAATGTGTTCGCATAATAAGGCAGAGCGACCAACATACACCTCACAAACAAACCTTTCCCTGATGGCGTATTGTATAGATTATAGATATGAATACGGCCCCATCCAATAACAGCGAAAATGAATGTTCGACGTGCTTCCTATTTACGGCCACTAGAGGGCGCTGGCAACCTAATCCAACGTATTATTTCCCTCTCTCTCGAACGTATTATTTCCTGAAATCAACACCCCCATTCGATTTAATGGAACTATTCATCGACTCTACTGCTTTGTTAAGACCTTTTATACAAACGGCCCTGTTATATTGCTTTTTGGAATTTGTCTTTGAAATACGCACCTTGGGATCGCATTTTGTTATAACAATCGAATAAATTTATTTGGCAAAGAGCCTTAGAATACAGAAAACAATATTAGTTTGGTTTGGAAAGGAAAACGTTGTTATTATTTAACTTGTAATCTTTGGACTGCAAAATTTGTATAAGTAGTCTGTTATTTTTTAATTTTTTTTCTGTCTGGCTGTCTATAGATCCGCGTTTCACGGATCTCACCTATTAGCCAGTGGCGCTACTGGACCCTTCGGTCAAGTGTGGAGCACGTTTAAAGAAGCCACCTATTCACGCTTGAATAATTCCATAGAATTATTCAAGCGTGAATAGGTGGCTTCTTTAAACTTAAAGCAAGCTATAGCATATTATAGCTTGCTGATTGACACAGACATTGCATCTAATTCTTGATATTCAAGTTTGCTGTTTAATTTACCTATTATGATGTAGTTACCTACTCATCCTGACGTTTCGGTTGCTTTCAGTCTCTCTGTGACCTGCTTAAAAGCAACTGATATGTCGGGATCAGTGTAAATTGACAGTTTTATTTTAATCATACAAATTAGGTGAAATGGTATAAGAGCTTTTTTAAATTGTACTAATAATTATATTGTTTTATACTGTTCAAGTAGTGATCTTAAGTTGATACCAATTTTTTGATTCCGTAACAACATTATCATCCTTATTATCCTCCGAGCCTTTACCCAACTCATTTTGCGGTCGGCTTTTTGATCTAACTACAAAGCAGCTGAACTTATCGAAGTTCACGGAAATTTTGATTATTCGATTATCCGTGAAACGAAGTGACTACAATCTGACCTCCTAAATCTGACTTTTTAGAGCTTGAACGACCCATAACGACTGCCATGGATATTCGAATGACAACTGGGACCGACGGCTTAACATGCTCTCTGAGGTACGGATGGATCTCAATGTGTCAAAATTGGTCACCCCATCCTACGACTGACCAGGCTAGTATTGCTTAACTTAGCAACTTACCCTAGTTACAAGCCTCTCCGTGCAGACAGTCTAGTAATGTACCAAGGAGTAATTGGCAGTAAGTCGAGAATTAATCTAGAGATTAGTTTTCGTGGTGACCGGCATAAAACTGAGGTCGTCCAGCGTATCAGCACACTGAATCATGTAATTAATTTCTGCTATGGGATCAGAGAGCGAGCAATTGGAGCGTGAGTACGATTACGTGCCGTGCACTGTGTATGGGATCCATTGTGTAAACAAACACTTTGTTGGTTATTTTTCTAATACCCCTATTCGAATATCTATTGTGAGTCAAAATCTCTGCACGGTATACACAATTTTTGCATTGGTAACGAATGCGACTGTTATACAAGAGTTCTCAGGTTTATATTTCGCGTCAGGCACAGTGGTTTGATGGCCGTTTACTAACTTTATACAAAAATCTTCGGATTGAGTTATAGCAATAAATTCTTTATGTATATTTTATTAATCCTCAAGAGATAAGATTAATTAAATTTCCATGTTTATTATTTTGTGAAAGGTTAGAACTAAGACGATCTGTAGATTAAAAATTGATTAGTTACTTTTGTAGCTAACTGTATACTAGGTAATCATTCGGATTATCCACCAAAGAAATACGGCACAAGAAATCTGTTCGCGTTTCTATAAAATGAAGACGCTTACAAAGACGGTTGGTTTCAATCTCCATTAATAAAAAAGATAGCATTTCGCCGGCATCCCTAATTCGTATTAAATTGTGAATTCACTACTTCATTCAATATAAAAAAATAGAATTCTTATTAGAATTATTATTAATGTGCTATTAATAATAATTGTAATTGCTGAGTTTAAATTTACATTTTATAGAAATTTAACTCGGTTTAAATTAACATTACACATTACATTACAGGGGCCCAACTGGGGCTAACCACCTCGGAAGGCTGCCTCACCAGGTCGCGCATAATCCCGATATGGTTCGTCGTGCCGGTTGGTGACCGGAGTGGGAACCCGGCGACCATATTCGGGAGGGTACGTCAAGTCAAGTCAAGTCAAGTCAAAAATCATTTATTCTGTATAGACCATTTTAAGCGGCACTTACAAAACGTCAAATTATAAATATTTAAAACTAGAAGTAAATGGACCACCGGTTCGAAACGCGGCCCAGACCTGAGAAGACTCCGGCAAGAAACTCAGCGGGCTGTTTTTTTTTTTTGGTCTATTTACAACAATTGCCTTAGTCTAGATACAATGTTATTTCGAGTAACATAGTTGAGTGAACAGTTCATTTCCAAGCTTCTTTATCATCTAAATAATCTTGAATTTTATAATAAGCTTTTTGGGAGAGTTTTCTTTTAACAACATTTTTAAATTTACTTACATGTAAATCTCTAATTTCGCTTGGGAGTTTGTTGAAAAAGCGTATACAGTTACCCCGAAAAGAATTACTGATTTTTTGGAGCCTACTATCACAGGCTACAAGATTGTTTTTGTGCCTGGTATTTATATTGTGCCTATCACAAAGTCTTGGAAATTGTGACGGGGGCCCTTCCGTCCGGCGGGTCGGTCTCCGCCGTGCCTCATTTCCATGGACGAAACCAATCTCCACGCTTTGTCACGCGGTGCTGCGACAACAATCACCTCCCTTTTCACGCCTTCTCTTCCCTTTTATTCATGGCAGCGCAAAATAGAGAAAATGGCTATACAGCGGCTCGACTTTTTCCCACCAAAGCACTTTTTGAGGTGGAGTCCACGAACATCTGTGGACTCCATACAAACCTCAACGCCGTCCACCACCACCTTGAGACGGCGCAGCCAGCCATGCTCTTTCTGACGGAGACGCAAATACGCCGCCCTGACGACACGACCTACTTGCTTTACCCCGGCTACGTTATTGAGGAAAGTTTCCGGGCGAAGGCCGGGGTGTGCGTGTTTGTTAGGGCGGATGTTTGCTGTCGCCGTCTGCGCTGCCTAGAGGACCCCTCCTTCTCCGTCCTATGGGTACACGTAGATCATGGCTCTTCAAGCCAGATTTATGTGTGCCTATACCGCTCCCACACAGGAGATGCCGAGACAACTCGACTCTTTGAATATCTGAGTCAGGCGGCAGATGATGCGCAGGAGCGGTTTCCGAACGCGGAATTGGTAGTTTTGGGGGATTTTAACGCCCACCATGAGACCTGGTTGGGCTCCGCCAAAACTGACCATGCGGGAAGAGCCGCCCACGCATTCGCTCTCACGCATGACCTGACCCAATTGGTGCACCAGGTCACCAGGATACCAAGAATATCAGGTCAAGCGCCCTCTTTGCTAGACCTTCTGCTGACGAGTCACCCAGACCAGTACAGTGTGTCGGTGCATGCCACTTTAGGTAACTCCGACCACTGTATGGTCTGTTCCAAGGTGCCCATCGTAGCGCCCCCACGAACTGCGCAGGGGAAGCGACGGCTTTGGCACTACTCGTCAGCAGACTGGGATGGACTCCGTGATTACTATGCGTCCATCCCATGGGCTGATCGCTGCTTTAAACATAGGACTCTATCGGAAAGTGCTACTGCGGTCACCGGTGAGATCAGTTTGGGTATGGAATATTATATCCCGTACACTGATGTCACCGGTACCCGCAAGGCGCGTCCCTGGTTTGGGCGCGAGTGCGCTGAGGCTGTTCACCAGAAGCAGCTGGCGTACCGCGCCTGGACCAGAGCAGCCGCGCAGCGCGATCCTGGCGTGGGCCGGTTTAAGGCAGCGTACAACAAAGCCACAAAGGTATGCAAGAGGGCTTACATCAGAGCGGATGCCCAGCGCATTGCACGGCTTGGGCAGGACCTTGTGGCGCACCCCACGGGCAGCCGTGGCTACTGGCGTCTGGCCAAGGCCGTGCAATCAAACTTCTGCCAGCCTTCGCTGCCCCCGTTGCGAAACCCCGATGGATCGCTGGCTCATGAGCCGCAGGAGAAAGCTGACTTGCTAGCTAATCTCTTTGCGGCTAATTCCCGAGTTGATGATTGCGGTATGCAGCCTCCGACACTTCCTAACTGTGACCACGCAATGCCTGATATTTTTATCAGGCAACGCCATGTTCGTGCAGTACTGCGATCACTCGATGTCCGGAAGGCCAGTGGTCCCGATGGAATTCCAGCGGTGGTTTTACGAAAATGCGCAGCGGAGTTGTCTCCCATACTTACGCGACTGTACCGCATCTCATATACCTCGGGTACAGTGCCGCCAGCTTGGAAGGAAGCGAATGTGCAGCCGATCCCCAAGAAAGGGGATCGGTCAGACCCGGGCAATTATCGACCCATAGCCGTCACCTCAGTGCTGTGCAAGATGTTTGAACACATCATCAACGCACAGCTCATGCGTCACCTAGAGGATCACTCCCTAATTAATGACCGGCAATATGGCTTCAGGCCGAAACGGTCAACGGGTGATCTTCTGGCGTACGTCACCCATCTATGGGGTGAGGCTATGGACAAGCATGGCGAGTCATTGGCTATCAGTCTTGACATCGCCAAAGCTTTCGATAGAGTCTGGCACAAGTCGCTTCTTTCCAAGCTGCCTGCTTTTGGTCTACCTCCCCTATTATGCAGCTGGGTTAAGAACTTCCTGCAGGAGCGCCGCATCCGAGTGCTCTGTGATGGGCGAGCATCGGCTTTCTTGCAGATCAATGCAGGTGTACCGCAGGGGTCCGTTTTATCGCCTACTCTGTTTCTTCTGCATATCAATGACATGTTGTCAGCAGGCAGCATTCATTGTTATGCAGATGATAGCACCTTGCACGGACGATATCACGGTCAACCTGCGGACAAGCAGGCTGACGTAGGGGAAAAAAGACAGCTTCTTGTCACTGAGCTTGATCGGGTCTTGAATCTCATTTCGCAGTGGGGCTCTGAGAACCTGGTCGATTTCAATGCCAAGAAGACGCAGGCTTGTGCGTTTACAGCAAAGGTATCTCCTTTCCTTCCACTTCCTACTCTTCAGGACACTCCACTGCCACTTCGGGATAACCTAGATATACTTGGCATGGATGTTCGCTGCAAACTGAATAATAAAAACTACATCGAGAGCATCATCAAAACGGCCTCGCGGAAACTCGGAGTCCTGAACAAGGTGAGACGGTTTTTCACGCCGGAGCAACGGTGTCTTCTGTACAAGGCACAAATCCGTTCCGGCGTGGAATACTGTTCTCATCTCTGGGATGGCTCTGCTCAGTACTTGTTAGATGCTCTCGACAGGTTGCAGCGACGCGCGGCCCGTATTATTGGGAGTCCCGAAGTTACTAATACTCTCGAGCCCCTGCAATTGCGCAGAGATATAGCATCTTTGGCAGCTTTTTACCGCATATACCATGGGGAGTGTTCCGACGAGCTCTACCAACTAGTCCCACCCTCTCCATTCCTATACAGAACAACACGTGCAAGGCTGAGATACCACCCTCATATGGTGCAAACAATTCCATCAAGAACCAAGCGGTTCGGTGCCTCTTTCCTTTGCCGCACCATCAAAACCTGGAATTCTTTACCAGCTCACGTGTTTCCTTCCTCATACAGTCCCGGGTCCTTTAAGCGGGGCGTGAAAAAGCATTTGATGAGGCCGTCAAGCTGAGAGCCACCATTTTGGCACTATCGGTGTTTGCAATGGTGACTCCCATTCTAGAGACTTTGCCTCCGCTTACCATCAGGCGAGGTGAAGTCATGTTGACGTGACCGACATAAAAAAAAAAAAAAAAACATTATTGTGAGTACTGGCATAAATAAGAAAATTAATTATGTTTTTAATAATCAGCTTTGAATTTTATCACTGAATACATATTAGTACAACTTATAGGTGGGCATGGATATATGAGGTTCTTTTAACATATTCTTGGCCCAAGCCAATCTATCTGCCAACTGTTATACTTGCCAATCAAATAATGAAATTGTGGAGCAGGTTTTCCTATCAGGATTGGTAGGTTAGACGGCAGTCGCTTCCTTAATAATTAAAATAAGCTAAACATAAAATTGAAAGTGGAGCTCCGAAGTGAAACTGGGAACATCACTAAGATGATGATAATGATGACACATTATTTACACACCTACTACGTATTTTTACTTAGTTTAATTTATAAAACGAGCAACGATAGGCGGCGATAGTTACGATATAAGATTATCTATTTTGAAATACATCATATTTTGAAGGATTGAAGCGAAACTAAAACTTTCACAAGAAATTTGAAGAATCAAATCTTAATATAGTAGTAATGAAAAAAGAAAAGCGGTCTGCGTAACTTTTTACAAAGAAATATTGCTTTTGTTCTAGAATTTTATTGTAAACGAAAATATAAAAATCCGTCTAGTGCACCAAATAGAAAATAATACATTTTTATATTCGTATTTTATAAAAAGATTTTTAAACCTTTGTTCATTTCACACAACTCACCTTTTCTTCTGGTAGCCTTCAGGAGTACCCTTCAAAAGGTATAATGTAACTTCCAACATTTTATATTGAAAATAGATTTTATCAAAAACACTCATAGCCAGGTTAGAAATTTTAGGTGTTACTATGAAAAACAGTTGCCAAAAGAAAGGATTCCAAACGGTCTGGGCACATTTTTTTTTATTATAACCGTGGATATTTCAATTGAATTAATATTGGCTGAACAAAACTATTGACCAGGAAACCAATAAATAAATGAATGATTTTCGTTAAACTAAAAGTAATTATAATAGATAATTGCACCAAATCAAATACTATAAGCAATCTAATATTTGTAACTCTCATTAAAATAATTGCGTCACGTGAAAGTTAAAGAGTTAACATGATACAAAGGTTGGAGGAGTGCTACGTAGGTGGCTCGTAGTTCGTAGCTAGTGTCTACGACGTAGATGCCTAAACGACGACGCTAATAACTCTACGAAGTAAGTGTTTAGTCGAATAATGTCTCCTTACTTCTTGACGAGTATAATTTAAACTTCGAATTACTGATGTTGAAAACTTGTGCGTTATAATTAAACTTAACAGGAGGGTGGGGAGAGGTATATACAGTTACAGGCTTTATAAAATCTAATTAATATGAAATATTGATTTCAATATTGTTTTTATTATGCCATTTGATATACACAATTTTTTAAAGACACTTCGCAGTTCTTGAAAATTAAAATTTTTCAAAGACTCCATCTTTTTCTGCGTCCTAACAAAGCGTTCAAAGCTTCCAATTTAGGCCACGGTTTTAACTTTCGAACTTCTTTAAGAAAATAGGGTTATTATCTAGTACCATTTGATCCCATGCAAAGTCTAAAAGTCTACGCTACTAGTCCGTTCATAAGCAGATGTACCGGGATGCAGTTGAAGTTATATTGATCTTCGAAGATATTCAGGGTCTCAAACACCCACACTGCATTTCAAACATAGCATTGATGAACTAATTATCTTACTTATGTATGTAGAGATATTTCAGTTTTATTCCTGGATACAGAGAGAAAGGTGAATTACGATTCGAAGTTCCTTACCAGAAAAACGTGTAACTGGTCGGAGGTAGGTATTCTGTATTTATTACTGTTGTTAATTTACCTTGGCAATTACCACTGTAAGGGTCACAACGGGTGACGGATGAGTTTTGCTCCTTAATTATTTTTCTGCCATATAACTTGGTGGTTTAGTTTGCAAGAAACAAAAACACGTTATCATTTACTAATAATAACAAATTCTAGTTTGTTTTTTAATTTGCTCAGTTGTATGTTACTTTGTTTGTATGTTAATTTGTTAGTATGGGTTATTGGGTTCCTATTGTAATTTATACTTTTGATAATTAAATAAAAGTATGGGTTGAATCTTGGAAGCTCAATTAAAACCTCTGCCGGACGTTAGATTGGGTTTAAATTTGGTATACTTGCGTATCTCCGATAGCAATACGATAATATAGCACTAAAAAACTTACCTAATAATGAGCTTATTCTTTACCCCAGAGCCAATCCGATAGTTGCATTCAAAGCTTTCACCTTGGAACCCGTCGTCGGCTGTTTTTGAAATCGGTTCAGTATTATATTTTCACATAAAATCGATTACACACCATCAAATCTTTCCTCTTAGTCTAGTAAACGAATGATCCTAGATGGAAAAGTCGAAAGCAGAAACTTTGACTTAGGAACTTTGTTTGGACTAGTTAGGAGATAAACATACTAAAAGTCCTGACCCCTCCGAGGTGAGCCGGAGGGGGGGGAGCACAAAGAAGGTCCCGTTTTTTCGTTTTTTGCTTACTTCTCGAAGACGGTGCTTTGTACGAAATTGTGTTGTACGACATAATAAAAGCTAATTAAATTCTCTACAACTTTGTCTTTTGCACTTTGTATCTATCTCCAATCATTACCTAGCTATGAGCTTCTAAAGGTGGTCGATTTTCAAAGCGTTCATATCAGTTTTCCCAAAAATGTATGAGTATCTACCGGAATTGTTCACATTTATGATTATTGCTCCGCTCCCTTGGGCAGTAGCGTGATGATATTCAGCCTATGACATTCACGGATAATGTGGCTTTCTATTGGTGAAAGAATTTTTAAAATCGGTCCCGTAGATCCCGAGATTACCCCTTACAATTTAATAAATATACAAACACACACTTTACTTCTTTATAATATTAGTATAGACTAGTGTAGATAACATAAGCGGAGTACCTCTACGCAGTGAAGACGGAAACAGTTTGAAACTGGATCTACTGAACGGATTTTAAGACCCCCTTTTTGAGCATTCATTGACTGGACTATCTTTGTAATATTAAGAATGGTATAACCAACACAAATGACGTTAAAGGAGATCTTACATACTTGAAACTTCAGTTAATTCATTCAAAGAGTGTCATAACATGTGTACTAGAAGCATAAAGCCTATTCTATTCCTTTGAAGTAACTTCAACTTGAATTTACATCAGTAGGCTATAACAAAACGATATACAAGTTTGAACACATTTCAGTTAAAATGTGCACAGAGTTTACCATAATGGATACATGAAATATTCAACTACTGAACAAAATAAGTTTAACTTTGTCTAGCATTAATCATAAGTTGTAACAGTTTCTGACTGTACAGGTTTATAACTTTCTCATATCTGGTTAAACAGTGTGACAGACTGAAGTTAAGTTACAACTTTCTGAAGCTTAACCACTGTGGATAAAGTCATCATCATCATTATGCTGAGACAGTTTGCACTTTGGAAGCCGTAGTTCGCTTATTGTTTTTCATTGGTATGTTGGTTTGGAGTAACTGTCGTCTGACCATCTCAACCACTGTGTAATAAAGCACACAATTCTTCATAAAGAGTATTGGTAATCAAAACTACTAGTTTTCTTCTATCCAATGCAGCTAAGCAAAATTGCCATTCATGGCATCGACTTCGGGACCTCTCGATCGTAAGGCTAATCTTTAATCAGTAAGCTACCGACGCGCAACGCCTACCACACCTATTCGCACTATAAATGTGTTCTTTTATGAAAACGATGGTTTCTGGCTATATTACTTCCCGCTACGACCCATAAAAGCGGTATCTTATCGCAGATGGAACTGTGCAGCACATCCATAAAATTGCACGGTGTACTTCAAACACTAAACCCGACTATTCAACGTTATATGCTTACGACTAGTGTCAACAGTATTAAAATTGAATGTGCAATGGAATGATGTGTTTAAAAATTCTTAAAAGCCATAAATCTTTTGCAATATATCGTGACGGATGACAAAATGAAATATTTGTTTAGGTCAGCGATACATTTTTATACGTTCTGTAAACATATATTATTTATATAAAATTGCTTTGTCATGAGTATAAGCATCATCAGTTACAGTTAGCACAAGGTAAATAATCATTTTTCAATTATAATCAAAACTAAAACATGTTGAAGAACAATTAAAACGTTTATGCTCCTGTGTGCGTGACGAACAAAAGACATTCGCCAGTCTCCTATTAAATATAAGCATTTTAATGAAACTAAGAACTTGAATTGAACTAAGCCGAAGCAATTAATGTAACAATGAACTATACCTAGTTAAGACTTCATAAGACTTAGTAAAATATTAACGACCTAACATCAAAGAATAGGCTTAAAGTTCGAGAAAGGACAGAATCCTTGATGATCGATAAATATATAACCTAACAATTAGTCAGTGATTTAATAAAATCATTAGTATTTAGTGTTTGAGATTAGCAGACAGGAGAATAAAAAAATGTTTATTTGGTATAAAAGTGATAGTAAACAACAAAATATAACATACTAAAACATGGGAACTAGAAGAATGGTCAAAAACACTGCCTAAAATAATATCTAAATGAGACCTAAAACATTAAAAAACTATCCATCTTCTAAACAAATCCACAAAACAGAGACGTATCTAAAATTAACTACCCATAAAGAGCTTGTCAAAATAAATAAATACAAATATTCCAATCACCAAACTGATTTATTACAAACGAATGCTTTTATGAACAAACACAAAGAACACAATGGATATAAAGTAATTAATATTTCATTATTACTCGTCCAACTGTTTATGTCACAAAGGTATTTCAATTGATCAACAATGTTTAATGAAAAGGTGACAACTAGATGCTTCGTCGTTTATCATTGTCATGTTTATAATTCATCTTCATCCTACAACCTTTCCTCAATTAATTGTGCGTGGTTTTTTTAGAAGACGAGGAAATTGTGCCGCTTATAACTCACATAAGAACAATGTGCAATTTCGTGCGATAAAACGGAGGGACGAAAAGATTAAGGATTTGAATAATTATTTTCAGAACAAAACATGGTTAATGCCGAATAAATATTTACAAATTGTTGGCGTATCTGAAGCTAGCTTATTTATAAATATTAAACTGTAAAAATGTACACCCAGGTAAGGACACGCTATGGTTATGCTCGTCAAAGAGACTGGAAAAATTATTCAACATAATTCAATAAAGGATTAATTCTACTAATATCCTACTTCCAGTATCCTATTAATGTTATACATGCAAAAGTTTGTTAATATGTTCAGATGTTTGGATATTTGTTGCTCAATCTTGCACTAACGACACAACGGATCTGGGGCCTTACTCTGAAAATCGAACATGAACGTTTCGGATCGAACGAAAACGGAAAATTTGTCAAACAATGACAGCGAAAACGTCAAATGTATTTTAGGAGTAGGAGGTGTACCGACAACGATCGACAACCTCAATGTCAAACGATCGAAGACGGATCCGAAATCCGAAACGAAACACTTTCGGGGTAGCTAAATGGTCAAAACGTCAACGAATACGAATCTTTTCGTTTTTCGGAGTTAGGTCCCTGGTATAAAACACAAAGACAATTTTTTATTCCTGGAAAAGGTTCCCATGGGTTGCGGGAACGATGGCTGGTGAAGTTCCCAGAAGACTCACAACATGCCATATTGGAAGTATCTATGCTATAGAAGTGTTATGTGTTAAACAGTGTACAGTTTTTGAGAGTTAAACACGCTTTTTCAGACAGAGAACTGCTTAAAAATTCTGATATATTGACCCACTTTGTGTAAAATATTCAGACAAATTTGACAAGTGTAGTACCTACGTGTCCTCTGAGTCATAAAAGTAATATACAACTAAACACACTGTTTCATGTACGTTGCGAATTGATGCTTACACCAATAAATATAAGGTTCACGAAGAATTTATCTAACTAATGTCAATGAATATTGTTATCATGTGCAAAATTAGTAGCTACCCACATGCTTATTATATTATATTGTGATTTAAGTGTACGAATGTGAGTACCAATACAAACCATTCCGGTTTACTGGTACTAAATTATTTTGTAATGTTTACTCAAAATATAAATAAATAAAAAGAAAAAAGGTACAAGTATAAATTAAGCTGAAATTTTCCACAAGTTTTAGTACCAACAGAATGTTAAGCGCTGTGGTGTGTGCCGCTTCATAATGGATAATTGCGTTGTGTGACTTTATTCTCTAGGTACACCATCTGGCTGCACTTTTCACACAATGCACAGTCGTTTGCTGTAGGGCGCTCACACATACTGTGTACCTACTAGTTTTTTTAATTAGAATGTACGCTTATATCTTTAAAGTATTTGAATTTACTCCTAATTCTAATATAACTAATTTGAATAACATAGGATTTATGTAATCGTCTTACGTAATAGTATCAACAATTTTCTAAAATAAATGGTAAAAACTATTGTTATGCCTTGCTGATTATAGATGCAGTCTTAGCAACACATGTCCAGCGGAAAAAGTCATTTTACATTTTTATACCACTAAGGTGACAGATAAGGGCGTTAAGAAAGTCATCAGAAGATCTGGCCGTCATCAACTACAGCTAGATGAACAATGTATGTAAATGTACAAACAATCAAACTCATCTATCCATCTTATATGGTTTATGGTCTAATCTAAAATTTTTGTTTATGTAGGAGGTATTTTTCCCATAGTTCTAAAAAGCATCATTATTTCTTCACTACCGCTAGAAGTTCGGCTTTATTCCTAGTACCTAAATCAATTCTGTTGAGTATTCCTGTGAACTGGAGTATAACTTGGAATTAAAAAAATACACAGGGAATTTTCGGAAATCGCTCGCCGGCTCATCCTCACACATTGCATCCACCTACGGTGCGCACTGTAAGGTTTGAAAGGAATTTTATTCCACGTACACTTAGGCTGTGGAATGATCTCCCTGCTGTGGTTTTCACCAGCGACAAGAATATGGGGTTCTTCAAGAAGGACATTTTTGCAGGATCGGCAGCGCGAGTGTGATTCCCCTGGTGTTGCACGCGTCCATAGGCCACGGTGACCGCTTCCCATCAGGTGGGCCTTGTGCTTGTCTGCCATCTAAGTGGTGTAAAAAAATATAGTGACACCTGCTCTGAAATCGAAACATAGCACATTGCTATTTATATTTATTCATCAGTCTTAATGGACATAAGCATTATTCAATAAGCATTAATGGACTTGTTATGATAGTACTATTAATAGTAGATACTACTGTCAGCATCGAGGCCCAATCCGTCATGACATTTTTTATAGTTACCCCATCCCTCAATAGAAGAAATATACTGTATTGAGTTTGACACATTTATGAATTTTAGAGGTGAAGTTTAATTGACGCAATCTTCAAAAAAAGAAAAAAAAACATTTTTTACCTATGGCTATGATCCTCAATTAACTGATCTCTCTAGAGTCTAGAATAAACGTTTTCATTTATTACTTTTCCAATGAAGCGTAAGGTTATGAATAAATCAGTAATGAAATCTAAATTCATTAGCTTGTTCAGGACAATTTTCCAGAACATTGACTTATATCTTATTCACTAATTGATAAACGACCTCTCTTGGCCCGAAACTAGTCAAGCTTGCCCAAACTACGTATATAAGTAGAACCGTGTATCTTAAGTAATTATCATCACGTGACTGCACATATGTATCGTATTATTACTGAATACGTTTACTGTACCGTAAAACGCATGTTATTGAATCGGTCGATGTTGTATTTGATATTTAATTTGTTAGTGTTAAATAGTAACTACCTATTGTTAGAACAAACCTATTCTAGAATCACCAAGAACCTTCAAATCTGTAAGCAGGCAAATTTTTACCTCAGCCCATGCATGATTCTGATCTTTATCATGAAAATTGTTTCATTACCAATGACATTTAAATTGCTAAAGGAACTGCAATGTTCATTATCTGAAACGTCATGCACCAATTATTACTTTGTACTATATTTGGAATACAAAATTATAATGTGATATTTAACAAGTTTCACTAGAAATAAAGAACTTTGAAGTAATAATTTGTTTGAGTTGTTGTCTTAGCTTAGTAATTAGTCGCCATAGGATACTGGTATTTTTTTAAAATCCTGTAAGCTTAAAAATCGCTACAAAGATACAATCTGATTGCACGACAACAGTTGTTGTGAGTATAGGAGATTGCTTGGTTATCCAACAGTGGACGGTAATAACTAAACACACGGAGGTATTGGATTCTTTTTTATTTAGGTCAGCTGTTGACTCTTTAGAGGGTCAGAAATTATGTTTTTACAACTAGAGCCGAGTCTGTAAATTGACTATAAACTATAAACAAGATAAGGAAAAATTCACAGCCACATTTTAGTGGTAGAATTTCTTGTCAATCTTGGTAAAAACTTAATAATGTCCGGAAAATTTTCCAGATGAAAAATATAAAATGTAGGTAAAGACTTTTCCGATGGAAAAGTATAATGTGACCGCATAGCTACTAAACTTTGTAACTTGAAGAAAAACAAAGGAAAAACTCAATAATGTGGCAGCAACGGCCATCCGAAATTTTACATTTACATTCGGATATTGCCACAAAGGGTTGATAGTTCTAATAACTTCGGTCCTGTTCCAGAAAGTAACTAAACGATGGCAAGTGACGCGGGCGCGTCTCGAAACACAAACAAGTAGTATCAACTGTCGGTGACCCTTTGTGTTAAACTTTGCTCAATTAACATAAAGGACGGGCCGGAGACAAGGTTGGACCACTGCAAACAAAGTATACGGGTGTTTATATAAAAGTGTAGTTATTTATACTGTTGTAGAGTTATGGAAAGGCTACTATCTCTCAGTCGGTTCCTCATTATTCAGGATTGAGGTCAAGTGCTCGCTCGAACGATTTTAGAAATTCGACTCGACCCATGTTCAGTCACTTAGGTTGTGAGTAATAACATTATGTAGTGTGACATCTCTGAGTGACGAAACCTTCTCAAATATATTCTCTTATTGCAGCTGTTGGCATTTATATCAATGCCATTTTCAACATATTTTTTTTTCTCATGCAGTAGGTATATTTTCACGATTTAGGGTGACTTGAAAAGAAAAGAGAAAAAACATTGTACACATTTAAAAAACGCTAAGTACCTACGCTGGGAACAGTAAATAACCCGAAAATGCTTGTTATTATTGATAAAACACTTTACTTAGGTTCTCAAAAATGTAAAGAGATAATTTTTTTTTTAATTTTTTGAGTTAACTGAAGCACGACTTTTTAGTTACTTGAAACATATTAGCATAATAAAAAATAGCTGATTGTTTGCCTTATCTGACCCTCGTCTAAAAATTGACTACTCAACTCAATTTAAAATATGCATAACGAAAAACATTTTGGTTGTGTATTTTACAACGTTTACCAACAAACGTTAATATTCTTGGTACACACAAACAGGGTGAGGAAAAATAGGACAATGTCGGCAAAATACGAACAACTTCTTTAAAAGTAATAACAAGATAACGTTGCCCACCATTTTATTCCTATTTACTCCCTCTGATTGTATTTAATGATACTGGTTGAAACGAAATTAGAATTTTACCAATAGTTCTCGACTTGTAAACACAAAAGTGAGAAATTTTTTATTAGAGATAGCTAGTACGAGTACCTAACAAGTTATACACATTTTCTTCATAAGCTACTGTGGTATTGAACATTTATTTTTCACCAGCGAAGAGTCCTTGACTAAAATGTATGCTATTTGAAAAGTTCTTTTTACAATTATCTCAGTTCTTTGGGAATGATTTATAGGCTTCATTTAAACATCACGTAACGACCGGGAGTTGGCCATTTGAATAAGTTAAAGTACGGCAGTAGAAATCGCGGGAAACATATAGTTTAAAACATAAACATCTCTCAGTTACGGTAACTTCAAATTATAGTGTTATTTTTATATTAATTTAATAATTATTATGGTGATGAAGAATTTTGTTTGAAGAGCTCAAATAGCAAAATAAACTATTAGTATTAGTGTCCCGCATTAACATTAAAACTAAAAGTTGCACATATTTCTTGGTTTACCTAGGACCGATTTGATCATGAGAGCCTAATGTTAAATGGGTTTGGATTATCTGTCGTCCACGGCAAACGCGTAGAAATGCAAACATCCAAACTGATACTAATAAGGGATCGGGTAAAGTTTAAGGATAGAAACTACGGTAACTTGCGTGTTTGAGTATTTAAGTGAGAATCCTTTCAGCTGTACGTATATACATATCTGTGACCGGGGAGAAACCCGTATTGATACTCCGAAAGTTTATACTCCTGGCGATTCTAGAAATCAATTATTCTCTTATCGAGTTTCGTGGCGTGGGATCTACACTACAGTAGCGTCCACCACCGTTACACCGAGCTCTTGCCTTTGAAGCCTTACATAACATAACATAAACTCACGCCTATATCCCCAAAGGGGTAGGCAGAGGCTAGCACCCACATTTCGCCAGTTTATGTTTAGGTCCCAATGTAATAGGTGGCGAGCCTATTGCCATTAACCAGGCATTTATAAACCTGCGATAAATACACACATAACTTCGAAAAGCATTGAAAATTCATTGGTGTGTGCCATGGTGAACCTGGGATCGAACCCGAGACCTCGTCTCAGCAGTCCATTACCCAGACCACTAGGCTACCGCGGCCTTTGAAGCCTTGAGTGATTATATTCAGCTTGGAAGTAGGTTGTGCGTTTATATAGATTTGTAAAAATGCCTACACCACAATGACCTATTTACCGCATCCTATGCCTGGATGGGGTTTCCAATATCTCTCCATCAGGTCTGACAGCTTTTTTATTCTTAATTTTACTAAATATATTCCGTACTTCATTTCTTACTTGAGGATCACCTACTTTTTGTCAAACTAACATCTTACTCAATCTACATAATGTACATACAATGTTTTGGAAATATTTGAGTGCGGTGGTCCTAAAACAATATAATACTCACTTCTTGACTAGTGGCTAAGGACAAAGTGTAGTTCACATTTGTTTATGAATATTATCACAATCTTTTTTTTTTTCATTTTGCTGAGTTGGAACAGCGCTCTTAACTCCTACTCTTTTGAATAGAGTGTATAATAGTGATTTTTGATACAATTTCTATTTCTGACCCAGTATCTTTTGTTGATCATTTTCACACTAATCAATAGGTACCTACAAAAATCCATTTCATTGGTCTCAAATAGAAATTGGTGTATCTGTGTATCTACCATAGAGTACCTATGTAGGTAATACCTACATTTGTTACATAATTGTGTACTTTATAATAGATTTAATTATACCACTTGTTTAATTGTTTCCAATATTATAAAGTCCAATATTAGTATCACGAAAGTGAACCTACCTATTGAATAACATAGTAACTACATAATGCCTGCTACGTAACACCAACAAAAAATCATCCTTTTACCCCAAATGACCCTACAGCAACCGACCATCACTGGAATTTGAAAAAAAATACCACTTCAACGATATAGAAATAACTCTGAACAAGCTGTGCTAGGCACTACTTTAAGAATTAACATAATCCATGTCAGGTCATAATGGCCCATAAAAATTGAGACCACGGTAAGGAACAAAAAACTCAGATTAAGAAGGCAGAAACTTCGAATCTAGAAACTTTCTGCACAGAGTCATAAAGATTTTAGTTCTTTTGATATCTACACTAGAACCTAACTTAACTTACGTCTACTTGAATTGAGTCCAAAGTTTATTTTCACATATACCTAATGTCAAAGTATAAGTAACTATACCCGGTTGTCTTTTCAGTACCTAACTTTACTTTTCACGTGTTGTTTTTGATAGTAAATGTAAATGTAGAAACCCATTTAAGAACTTTGTGACCGAAATTCGTAAAGAGATTTTTCGTTTTCATTTTATCCAACTACTTGATTGATGAAATTTTTAAGTACTCTAGTTTACTCATGAAACCCTCCTTTGATACGCTGGGCTAGAGGATGTCATATTTCATTCCTCCACAATGGATAAACCGAATCCTCTCTAGGAATACAATTCAAAAGTATGACTATTCGGGTGCTTACGATATTCCGAAACACAAAGGGAAATAATAACTCTGACCAACACGTATACCGTAGCAGCGGCGTCATCGCGCCGAATCCACGCCGCAGCCGCACCGTCACCGGATTGTCCATGTCGTCACTGTTTAATTTAGGCATATCGCTGTGAATACCTTTTTTATAAATTGCTAGCCACATACAGCATACGTGTACATGAACACAGTAGGTACTTACTGTATTGCAGCGATACAGTCCTACAGTAGTGGTCCTACGACAAATAAGTAGATATTATGACAATGTCAGGTACACCCACGCTAACTAATTGAAAAATTAATGAAAGAATTGGTGAGAATATAAAAACTGGTTAATTATTGGCATTAAACTGCATTTTATGAATTAGAAGTTTAAGCTAAATGTTAACAAAGTTTATATCTCAGCTAGTTAAAGGAAAACTAAAACAAAACACAAACATTTTCACTCCATTATTCGCTATAATCGTTGAAGCCATAAAACCACGTTCGCACTTCGAAGACACGATAATTTTTACTTCAATTTTTATTTGGTTTGAGTTCAATTCCCACTTTGTATAATCGAAAACTAATTTACATTACAATATTTTATAATGTAATCGTATTTTCAATACAATTTTAAATTTGGACGTTTTATACCTTGATGATCTTGTCATGAGTTGATATTACAAATGGTATACACTGTTCATAAAATTAAATGCAAATTTCAAGTAATAAAGAGACTCTTCTACTTCTAGTCGGCTTCTTTTTCGAATTCAGAAAACTGAATTTATAGCCAAAGTACCTCTACAAGGTAGGTAAAACTTTGGGTCGTTCATAATAGAAGACTTGTTCGGTATTTGTTACATCTGTTTCTTCGTCCTTTGCACACATCTCACGTAATATCGACATTTAACGGTATGCTGCATTTAGTACGCTTTATTATAGTAATCTCCCTTTGTATCCAGAACAACACGTATCAGGCTTAGTCCGGAACGAAACGGTCCAGTACTTTCTTTCTTTAGTTAACAGGATAGTTATTTAACTAGTTTAACTCTTTCCACACACGTGTTGCCTTCTGCCTACAATCTCAGATGGACTGAAAAATTAGAAATCTGAATGAAAACTTTTAATAGAATCACTTTATGAATAAAAATTATGCCACGTAGGTGAAATAAATGAATATTTATTTATTTATTTAATATTATATAACAGCTATAAAGAGCTTGAATATAAATGCCAAAATTTTAATCACATTTCGGTACATAACAGTTCAAATAAAGTTTCATATTTATAATATTAATTAGGTTGTTTTAATACGAACATCATACACAAAAACTTCTTAAAGTTCGCATGAAAACATAATAATATAATGTTGTTTTCATATGTGCGTACAAGGCCTAAGATTTTTCGTAATGAACGCATTTTTCTTTCGCCAACTTTACTTACCTGTGGGAAAATACGAACGAGAATTTTTCTTAAGGGCTTAACCCCTTATGCTTCGCAGCTTAACTGTTAAGCTCTTCGTGACACATGCTCCTGATTACAGTTACGATTATTAAGCTGTTGACAAATGGTGTCACGATTATACGTTCTCAGCAAATAACAGAGCAATATAATATTCCTAATTACTGTTTTCTTTTATCCAACACATTTCAGCTTTATGAGAAAGCCTGATGAGACGCCAGGATACGGTCTTAGGAAAATATGTCGTATTTTCTTTTACAACTTTCTTTGTTTGCTTTAATAAATAGGGAAAATATTTTAGATAGAGGCAATTTGAGGAAATATGTTTACGTACATAAATTTGCTGTGTTTATTAAGATTTTATTCACAAGGAATGTAAATAGTACTTATATAATATCATACAACATTGTACATCACAATGTCGTCTAATTTAATAAAGACAAGTGGTTCAATCCGTGGTCGAATTCGTAAACACATTGAAACATACACGTCATTAGGTTTTTTTTGACAAAGAAGTAAGTATGTATAAATAAATATTCTGCGACATTCTCAAAGCAAGCATAGCTTAACTACTTTACGCCACAGGGGTCTTCAATGTATGTATAATTATATTATCCTTTGACAGACAGTTATATGGTTATCAATATTCTAAAACCTACATTATAAGCTAATGAAGTTGAAAGTAGTTTGGAAAGGGATGTGTAATATCCTGGAATTCAAAAAAGAAGTAGATGGCTTGGCACTGAATGCTAACTTGCTGCTAAATAGTAATGAAATTCTTTTCGGTAAATGTATAAGATATATTTAACTTGAAACACAATACATTTAATAGACAAATACATGAATGACTGAAATTTATTGATCCTGAACTCAAAGTTGTTTGAAGCAAACTCATTACGAAGTTGCTAAGGATCATTTGCGGTTTGTATCATATTTCCTTCGAACAAGATCTTAGTACTAAATATAACCGAATAATTTTATTGACAGACAAATTCAGTTGTCAATTTGTAGACAATAATAATGAAAACGATGAATCAATTACAGACTTATCTCGTCATTTACAACTCATTACAGAAAAAAACTGGGAATGAATAAATAACCGAATAAAACTTTGCAATGAGTTTTTCTACCAATTTCCTTTATCTCACTCGTTTTACTTTTTTTTTAACGTGTAGAATCCCCCACTGATACCCGGTACGGTGAGGCGACTCCCACTTGGTAGTCGGCCCTTTTCCGACATAACCACCTCACCGTTTTACCTAGTGCTTTGCGAATCTGGCAATGTAGGACAAATTATTTATGAGTGTATTTATCAGGGTTGTATGTCTATTTATAGTAAAGTAGGTAAGAATGCTTTGGCCCCGAAAGTATTGGTGAAGCCACAAGTAATGCTCAATATTATAAAGGTAACACAGAATTTCTTGCTACTGTAACATACTACCATCTAATTAAATACTTCAAAGAAAACAAAATCTTGAGAAAATCAATAAATTCCGAGAAACCAGGAAAATTAATATCATAATATTAATAATTATTTTGTAGGAAGTAATTGAGAACAAAGAGGCAATAAAGTTGAAATTACATTTCATAATAATGTATACCTTTTTAAACAATGTAATTTGAGCTTATTATAGTAGCGGCACGATATGATGGCCGTTTTGACACATTACAATAGTGATGTGAAATGTCAATTTATTCTCGATAAAAATATAATTAACTCTTTATGTTTTTAATCCAAGCAGTACCTGATTAAAAAAAAAATAAAAAACATATAAATGTTTACTCAATATATTTGAACGAACTGAATATTGGAATGAAGATGAGTACATATTAATTTATATGCACACAAGAATCAAAATAATTCAAAAAGAGACCAAAAAAGGAGCCATAAAAGCCCAGATTTAATCAGATTCGTCTATGACCACCGATTACCTATACGAACTATTAGGTAATCGGTGTCCATTTTGCTATAGTCACTGTCGTCACTGCTATCATCACCTACATTAATTTATAGGTTCTTTTTCTGAAATATTATCTATTTTCACATTTCGAAAAACAAATACCGAGTTGTGTGGTAAATAAGTCCACCAATTCCATCAAAATCGGTTCGGCGGTTCAGGCGTGAAAGCGTAACAGACAGACAGACAGAGTTACTTTCGCATTTATAATATTAGTATGGATAGATAAAAATTAAAAAAAAATGTTCGCGGGACCTTAATATACATAGTTTAGTAATTAATGTAATAAATAAATGTTGTGTTCTAAAATTATTATACATTCGATAAATTTTATGACTAACCTCACGTCACTGTTGGCAATGAAGAACAGCAATTTTCTCCTTCAAATGTTCAAATGTAACAATAATTAATACGAAACTTCATGAGCGGACAAACGTCAAAACGGCCATCATATCGTGCCGCGACTATAATAAAGTAGTTAAATACACACAGATCTCGTGGCACAAATGAGCATACAACTCTAATAGGAACAAATCTATTAAAACTTTCCTAACAAGAACCGTTTTGTTTGACAGTAGGTATTCAGATTCGGCACATTTTATGAGTACGGATGTGTGTTTGTATACACAGCTAAACATTTAATCGAACCTACATCCTAGACTAGAAGCTATAGGTACTGTTTCAGTTACACGAAACATTAACTTTATTGGACAATACGATCTGCTATTTACTTTGATATCGCAAACACATCACGAAGAGTGTATTTGATCGCAAACGTTTCTCATATTTCCTGCAGCTATTAAACGATGAAAAACCATTTCACTAATAGTGAAATCGTTTTAGGAACAGAATTTTTCAAATTGGTGGCACACACAGACATCACAATTACTGGATATTGGCAAAATGGTGTTTGTAGGTCGCTTAGTACTAACTTTGCTATACCATTTCTAGTTGAGTCATTTATTATTTTTTATTAATGGTCCATCAATAATTAGCCAGACTGATGGTAAGCTGTGAATTAAGTCTAAAGAATGAAGGCACCATTATAGATATCAATAATTTTGAAATATTGGTCTCCAGTGCGATGACCTCGATAAATGCTGTTTCATGCCACACTTAAAGATCCAAAGAATTAAGAAGGAGGACATGGATAACACTTACATTTTACGGTAAGAAAAATAAAATCAAAGTCTCGGAGTTCAGAATATTACAATGGAAATACCTATTTCATGTAATGATTTCTTTTGTTTATCCATTGTTTAGTTGATTGACAGCTGCACGCAAAGTGAAATGATTTACCTATACTTGGTGTTCATAATTTATAGCATGCTAAACTAAACACGTATAAGTGCTAACGTTCTAGCTTTTAAAATAATTATACCTCTGTTCTTAAATTGCTTCATTAGTGAGAATAAGTGGTGTGGAATACATTAGTTTTGTTAAGTGCACTATGCGTGGTACTATTATGTGGTTTACATTGATGCCGCCCCATTTGGTCTCATTAATTTCAGAGACATCTTCACACCACGAGTAATTCTAGTATCTATATATATATAATTGCTTGGCCCGATGACTGACTGACTGATACTAAATAAAATTACTCAACATTTTATTTCAGTTACATTCAGTTAAATAAGTAACTAAATAGTTTATTATGGTTATTATACTTAATATTAAAACAATAATTTCCAATGAAATACGCACAAAACGTTTTGGTAGTACATTATAGGTAAAGGTACCTAATACGTACTATTAAAGAGTAGAATGCCCTGGCTGAAACTGTTTCAATTTTAAGTCTAATTCCTGATAAGCTACAATCTATTTCTGCGTCCATAAAATACGTTTGGCATACACTCTAAGTCTAGGCGTAAATTATCACCGAGGATTATTATTGCTAGACTGAACCAGTGAGTTGTTTTACTTAGCATAGCACTTACAAGATTACATTTATTATAAGAAAGTTAATACAATGTTAAGTCTCATAAAATATCATTGAATAGCTCAGACAAGGATAGCAAACAGTAACAGTACAATCTTACTTGCTACTGATATTATAAATGTGTAAGTTTGTGAAGATGTTTGGAAGTTTGTTACTCAATAAAATTACATTCTAACGACTAAATGGATCTTGCAGAAATTTGATACAGGAATACTACTATTACTTCTTCTGCTACTTCTTATCATGGAAATAGGTTCACTTGGGTTGCAAGAACAGAATCATAATTTCACATGGGTGAAACTTTAGACAACAGTTACTAGAGGTCTGTTTTTATTTTTCACATGCAATTAGCATATGAAAAATAAAAACAGAGAGAGAGGAGAAACTGAAGTTACTAAAATAACTCGCAGTAAACTGAAGTGACAATGGGCTGACCTGCTGAAAGTACAATATCGAAGTCGGATTAGGTTTCTGTCGATAGTAGGTATTTTCCTGATG
Organism: Lithosia quadra; assembly: GCA_963576445.1. Lineage (NCBI taxonomy): Eukaryota > Metazoa > Arthropoda > Insecta > Lepidoptera > Erebidae > Lithosia > Lithosia quadra. The sequence continues at coordinate 8,411,747 of OY754891.1, forward strand.
AAGAGGGAACGAAAATCATAGACACCAATAATCATGAATACTCAAACATTACCGTACTCTTCCATTTCGATTCTGCCCTTATATTGACCTCAAAATTGCCCAATACACGTAACAAACTTCATTGTAATTCAAATCAGTGTCCGATGCGGGTCATGTTAGTGTCATTCAAACTGAATTAGGGTGGGTACGCCAGTAGAGTCGTCTGGCTACCTTCCAATAGGATGGTTGTACTATATATTGATGCAGAATCTTTGATATACACCTGTCACGTCAATTAATTGTTCTTAGAAATTGGGCTTAGAATATATTAGGTAAATGAGTTATACTTACACCGTGATTTTATAGTCGTTTTTCGTATATATTAAACTGTAAATCAATTATAATTAAAATACATTGTGAAAAAAATATAAATTTTGAAACAACAATGTTTTTTAAACATTAAAGTCAGTTAGTGGAGATAAACGCTTGCGAGACTTGAAGTACATACGTATTCACGCATCGCTAATTACTGCGAATGCATGCACCATTGCGCCATTGCCCGGGCATGCGTTTGGGAATGAACTGTCGATCGTTATTGGCATTGAGGAATTTTATTCGAATTCAAACTTTTTGATTGTAATTAATACCATGGTTTGTACCTTTGTAATACCTTTGTTTTTAATATACCTCGTTTTGGTTTCAAAAAGACTTTTTATCTTCTAAGCGTGTTGCATGGAACATCCATATATATCTATATATTATATTATTCAAAACTTTCTCACTGGTTCCGTGGCATAATTTTTCGCTTTGTAAACACATGCGATAGTGAGGTCTTTGGTTCGATTAGCGAGTTAGGTGAAGTGTTATTGGATATTTCCGTTAGAATTGTTAGTAGCACACGTAATAATTTAATTTGGGTTATGCATTTGTCGTTCGTAGAATTTATATAAAACAGTGTTTTGTACGTGACATTACTATACAGGGTGAATTTTTCAAAAGGGATTGGATGGCCAAATCCAAAACTATAAGGAATAGCGAAAAATGGTCAAAGGAGTCACGAGCCCGATTTTGGTGAAACTTAAAACCTCATCATTAGATTTTTGAAAACCAATAAACCTAGCTGAGAATCGAACCCGTTGATTTTGGAAAAAAAACACACCCTTTATTATTACACCATACGATAGTGTCGCTATTAAGGATCAAATTTTGCGAAGTAATGCTAGACGACAAATTTAAGGAAAATTTGGAATTTAATAAAATTCATATTTCATGTGCCTATTTGTTCCGTTCGAAATCCCAGAAAAGATCGTAACTATTTCGTGTTTTCAATTATACTCAGAATGATTATAATGATTGATGTTTTTTAAACAAGATGGAGCTCCAGCCATAATAGCCACAAAAGAGATTTTGATTCAGGAGTTTGACGACAATTTCATTGCAAGGCATGGTCCTGTGCCTTGGCCAGCGAGATCCCTGGATCTTACTCCCTTACATTACTTTCTCTGGGGATATGTCAAAAACGAAATTTTCAAAGGCACATTAATACAGAGATACAGTTGATGACTTGAAACGTTCTTCGGAGGATATTCTAAACAGAATCAAGAACATAGTAATATTGAATGCAGTACAATCCTTGAGGTCTCCAGCTATGTATTCAAAACAATGGTCTACATTTTGAGGTATGAATCAGTTAATGTAAGAAAAATAAAACGTATTTTGTTAAAGATGAGCTATTTCCTTTAGTTTGCGGTATGGCATTACTTTCCAGAATAAGATCCTTAATAGCAACACTATCGTATGGTGTAATAATATAGGGTATGTTTTTTTTTTTTCAAAATCAACAGGTTCGATTCCTAGCTAGGATTATTGGTTTTTCAAAAATCTAATGATGAGGTTTTAAGTTTCATCAAAATCGGGCTCGTGACTCCCTTGAGCATTTTTCGCTATTCCTTATAGTTTCGGATTAGGCCATCCAAGCCCTTTTGAAAAATTCACCCTGTATAGCCTTATCTATATAGTGATGTCACTAGATAAATCACAATCAACCAATTAGTTTGATGTAGCATATAATATGCTAGTGTAAGCATATCATGGAGATAATTTATCAAATGTAACGGAACGCGTCACGGGACGAACATCACTCAGTCTAGCGGCTCTCTATTAGCCAAATTGGCCATTAGTCAAAATGTACGTCATTGTGGATCAGGTACGTTTTGTAGGTGTAGCTTAACAGTTCACGTTTCGCATCCGTGTGCATCACCTAACTTCTATGTTGACAAGCGTTAGATATTTTAAAAACGTATGAAACTACTCCTAATTGTGTAAAGCATTATGGATACCATATTGGTATGATGTTTAAAACAAAGAGAAAATCCTCCAACTAATTGATCATAGAATTAATTTTGTTTCGGTTTTTGATTTCCAAATGGGTACTGCCTACTATCAAATTTGTTTCAGGCTTTTCAACAGCAGTCGGGTTTTTTATTTTTAATCAGTTATTTTATTTTATTTTATTTTATAGGTACTTTATAGTTACCATTATTTTTTTGAAATCTCCTAATTTCCTTCATTATGATACCCTACTCGATAAGTTTGAGTAAATTTTTTTTTAAATTACCCTTGGTGGCGCAGTCGGATGAAAAGCAAAAAGGATAATTAAACTTAACATGCGACATAATAATGCAGTTGAGTAAAAGTACATTTATTTTCCGCGCTTGCTACGTGTATTGATCAAGAAATTTGCACTTTTATTCAGTTACGCATTATATATTCTTGTTAAAATAAAATACAAAATGTCGACAGACCCATAGCCATTATTTCATTTTTATAGAACTGAAAAGGAATGAATGCCGTTCCAAAACTGATTTATTTAAAAGCTTTCGCTACAAATCTGTATTCTAGTTCAAATAATCTGAAATTGGAACAGCAATACGATATTCTTTTTTGTAGTGTTGGCTTTTTATATCCATTGTAGGACAGAATCAGATTATTTTCAAGTGATTAATGCTGTAAAGTCGGGCAAATCTGTACAGAGTAGGGTTAATAAAAATATATGGATCGCACACTGTCGAGTTCCAGGATGCCTTCGATAATTTAATTGACGTCGAGTGTAAGGCAGTGTTGCCACGCCACACCCCGGTCTGTTACACATTCAATTTGGCTAATGCACGATGTTTATTTACTGTATTGACAGCAGCTATTTTATTCCCAATGCTTTTTCGAATATGTAACTTAATATTCCAGACTGTTGCTATATTAACGAAACATGTTTTAATTGGTTTACATTCATGGTTTGTGATATTTTTGTTGTGAAGTCATTTTACATCTTGTTTCATATAGGTACGTATTTGTACATCTATGAATATTTATTTTCATTTTCAAAGGTTGTTGTTATAAATACATCAACAACGTATAATTAGGTACTTCCAGGCAAGGTAGGTATATTATTTATCTGATTAGTAGAAGTATTTATACATGTTTACGTAGGCCTATTGCATTAACTGGACAGTTTTCAGACATCATTCTACCGCTAAGATTTTCCTTCCGTGATAAGGCAGTTTAGATTTATGTTAAAACACAAAGGCGGTGAAATGAACCTAAAACTCTTGTTAATGAACTTACGTAAAGATTTCATTGACAGAGTTTAACACACACTAACAATCTAAATTTATCGAAGAATGCTATCATCATGCCACTACTCAGGCGAGTGGAGCCGTAACCATAATATTTCAACAAATCGGGTAAAGAAGATGTTTCACAAATGTATGGACCTTGGGCCCTATAATTGTACACTACGTAAAAAAAATAGCAAGGCAATGTAGTTTTTATATTTCAATAGGTACTCAGTTCTTATAATATTGCTTCGTATTATGGGCAGAATCTAACTAAATAAACACTTTTTGCAACACAACAAACATGGCGGACTAGAACTATAAAAATGTACTCACATTTTATTAATCTATGCCCTTGAATTAAGGAGGCGAATAAATTTATAATTGTATTTTTGCCAATAACCAGTATTATTTCTCTTTTTTTTGTATTGTGTACAATTAGGGGGCCCAAAATGAAACATCTCCTTTCCATACATTATTACAAAATTTCGGACATTTATATGGATTTAAAAGGTGCCACGGGGAATCGAAGGATGTCACGATCGAAGCTACGAGAGTCGTCTAGACTAGTCAAAGAATAAACTATAATAAAATAAGATGGTCCCTGTTAAAGATACGTACGGAAATATCTAAAGCATTGATATCGCTGCTCTAACGCAAAGTACGACAACGACATCGGTTTTCGCGCCGCATTACGTCATCTTATCATTTTCCTTAGCATCCGAGATCATTTAGTTTCCATTTGCGACACATGTCCATCACATTTATTAATGCTGACATATGGAAATGGGGAAAAGATTTTTCTTTTATACTTCCGTGTTTAGGTGATAAAGCTATTTTCGAAATGGATTATTATTTTCCTAGCTCGCTGATCATGTACCGAACTAATGAGTATCGAATGAATATGGTATTGACTTATGAAATTGATAAATGATTTATTAATGACCGAACAAGCCTGTGTATTGTATCACGAATAATAGTCATACTACTCAAAAGAGATATGAATATAGAACAACTACTTGATTTTATATTTGAGACCCAGTTTAGTTCTTTGTTTTCACCACTACACATGCGTAGCCATGTTTTAATGTTAAAGTAAAATTTTCGGCCAAAATGGTTTTATTATTCTTGGGGAAAAGATTATAATTATTTTAACACTGTAAGAAAAGTTTGGTTTAACTTTTCTGTAGACTTACTTACTTTACTTTTTTTGCTCTGCACCTAAATGAGTACCTCATTTAGGTGCAGAGCACAAAAAAGTTTCTAAATAAATAAAATATTATTTATTTAGAAACTTTTTTTTTCGTAATTGGTGTCTCATTGCTAGATCACCAATACACACACAGGCTTACCAAAATATACATGTGGTTTTGATTTCGTATAATTTTCAAACCACTTAATCTGCTGCTGATACGCAGAGGCTTAACCGATATTTTGATAGATTGATTTTATCGGTCCATTTAACCGGTGAACCGCAGCCATCGCCACTCTACTACGACTTCCAACCGGCAACATACTTATGTAATATAATTTATAATATAATATTTAGTAAATAGTTAATATACTGCACTGGAACGTACAAACATGTACTACAAGCTGAACTTTTTTTTTAATATAGCAACTTGTGAAAACATTAGGAACTACTTTGCGGCTTAAACCTTTATGTCAGAAGCGGATTATGTATTAAATCACCATCAGCATTTTAACGCTTACTCGGTTGCTTAGTTGCTATTACCCGGCTTTTACATTTTATTTTTACACATTAAAGATCAATCATGTTTTGATTTCTCATTTTTATACAAATTAAGTACCTACTTCTTCATGAAACATTATTTCAGTTTCTTAGTCCAAGTTTGAATATCGGTTTGGATAAAAGAACGAATGACTTTTCAACAACAGTTTAGTGAGGCGAAAACAACCCTTTCACAGATTTGCACTATTTTAAATGGATGCCTAAAATAACGGGCAGAATATGAGTATGATGACACCCTTAGACTTTCGGGTAGTATACACAAGAGAAGAATATTAAGTTTTATATTAGCTGTTACCAGCGACATCAGTCACGGTAAATTTTACTATTCTCTAGAGTAAAGAAATAGACTATGTATCAAAGGAGATGTTTCATTTTGGGCCACCTAATTGGACCCAATACAGAAAAAAAGAGAAATAATACCGGTTATTGGCAAAAATACAATTGAATTTATTTGCCTCCGAAATTCAAGGGCATAAATTAATAAAATATGAGTATATTTTTATAGTTTTAGTCCGCCATGTTTTTTGTGTTGCAAGAAAGTGTTTATTTAGTTAGATTCCGCCCATAATACGAAGCAATATTATAAGAATTGAATAGTGAAAAATTAAAACTACATTGCCTAGCTATTTGTCTAAGTACGTACAATGAAACATCTCCTTTCGTCCAGTAGTAGTAAGTATTTTTCATTCCATTGCTATGAATTCACAAGCCCTCACGAGTATTGAATATGGTACAGCGAATACGTCCTCACTTGACCGTTGTTTTCTTATGGTAACGTTCTCATCGAGAAAGGTTTATGTTAAGTGGTTTCCCTTATAAGTTATGGGTTAAGAGTCTTTTGCATACTTTGCTTTCTATATATCAAAGGCAGTTTTGAATGCTTTCTTACTTTGATCGGCGAAGAAAGGACTAAGACAAAAATATGTTTCAAAAAACCCTTTCTTTCAATTGCAATATCCTGTGTACTTTGATGTAGAGTATATCAAAAACCAGGGTGGAGTTCCAATACGCCTAAGACCAGAATGATGATACTTAATATATCAATCATTACCATTCATAACTTTTTATTTTACAAACGAGAACACGATGATAAATTAGCTGACGTGGGCTTCGTGACATACTTTAGTAAGCCTTTACATTGAGACCACAAACTCAATTTACGAGAATATAACCCAAATTTGGAGCATAAGTTAGCCGATATTCGACGTGTAATGTCAATCAACGTACCTATAATGTATTCTCAGAAAATGGGATAACTTGCGAAGTAAAAAGGTATAGCCCAGTTAAGTGATACGTTTTAAAATCATCTACATATTTAATTAAAGTTGTGATGGGGCCATCAAAAGTTTCGAGGTCAAGTTAACCTCATCTGCAAGCTGGTACATACTTGATTGATGGGCAATAGGTAATGGTATATACCTATACCTAATATTATTTAAAATGACCATGTCAATCTAAACCACAATTTTATTTGATACAGGTTCATTATAATTTGAACAATATGCATGCAATAGATTAAATCAGACTTGAAAATAATTATAAACAATTTATTTCCATAAACGATAAAAAATAATATGAATGTTCTCAATTAATTTTATCCCCGAGCGTGTTCCTACCCTATTTACACGAAGTATAAAACATTCAGGCGAACATTAGAGCTAAATTAACTAGTAACATAAAAGAGAAATACTGGGTACCCTAGCATCGTAAGCTATAACATCGTGTATATTTCTCTACAGTATTTTATAAGCGAGTTTTGCTCATCTTAAGTCATTTGTCCACGTAATTGCAAACGCTTTACCTCATTTCTGCGATGGGACAGACGGCTTGTTTTAAAAAGGTCCCCTTTTTATCTCTCTCCAATTCTTAAGACGGATGGATTAGCTGTATAAAGGACGGCTGCCGTAAAAACGCCATTTTTGCGTTAATTTTGTTAAGAAATGATTAATCGTTTGACGGATTTTCGTTTTTTGGAAGATGTTTTAAGCTATCTTAGTGGTTCATTGTTTTAACAGGCGACAAACAAAGGTCTTTTAGTTCTTACCAAAGTTTTCGTCTTTTTTGATCCATTTCTGTCTAGTATTATTCATGGACATGGTCACACTGTCATTTTTCAAAGGCCGTGTAAAAATGTACAAAGTGAAGGAGTGTGAATCGGAAAATATACCCGGACCCCAGGCGCCGCACCGAGGTGAGAGCTTTCAGTGCAACCAGTCACAACGCTAAGATGATAATTTACTATCTGTTATTTAACATATTGATAGAAACTAATTTTATAATCAGGAAAATTAATGTAGATACGCTTTCTAATGTTAGATAATATATTAAGTAAATACACTATACGCCATAACTTACAATAAAAGTCAATATGTACAATACCAACTCAAAACAAAAGAAAATAGTTGATCTTTGGACAGATAAATCCTACCCGTTTTCAATTATAGACAAGACCTTTATGTCTTTCCAATCTTTAATACCCCCACATCCCATTAGTTCTTCTTACTCCCTGAAGTAATCAGAAAGTCTTTGATGTGTACAGTAGTCGGCTACAATGTAAACAAAGCTATGACTTCCTAATCCTTATAAGTATATTTGCGTATATTGTTGACGTCTCTCAAGATATTTCTCAAGAGACGAAATATTCTCAGTACATAAAAGAGGCCATTTTTCAGAAAGCCGACCACAGTTCGTCGATTCCCGGTGGATTGACAGATGTCCGCGATTTATAGTTCGGTCTAAGTCAATGAGGTCCCACTCATCATGAATGCGTGTCATAACACTATCGATGGTGTAGCGGTAAAGCGTTCAACTGTTAACTGCGGTTCTGGGTTTGATTTTAAGGCAGTGTAAACATTAGCTTCAACTGCGTAACCTATATTTACATTCATTTATGTTTTTCTACGTTTATATGTATCATCAGATTCAAAGCTATTGTCCGAATGTATCCAAAGTTTGCATTTAGAATCCCCGGGTTCACTTTTTAAATGGTATTTCGACTTTTCCTACAGCGACTGCCGTCCGACCACCCAACCGTGTGAGTTAAGCCTGTGCCAGAACCTCTTCCGTTGTTTAACAGGTGCACCAAATAGCAGGTGAGGTGGACTTGAGCCCTGAAATTATAGATCGGAGCCTGCACACCTAAAATATAAATAAGGTAAGCAATTTAGTTAAGGTAGGGGGGATGGGTGGAGGGGAGAGTAGGGGAAATAATTCTAATTTCGGTTACTATTAGGTTCTCATCAAAAATGCTTATTTCAGTCTTCTACTGGACATAAGTCTCTCTCAATGTGTGCCAACACCTAGCAATCACTGTTGTGTGCTTTACATAAAATAACCTGATATAATATCCGATATACTTACTTACAGTTTAAATATATGAAAGAACACGTTTCTTTTTTATACAGCCTTCATATTATAATACTTTACTCCCGAGACTTTGTAAGGATACCTACACAAATCGTTTTACTGTTTACAGCATTTTCTACTTTAAGCATAAAAGGTTCACGTTCCACATCTACATAAAACTATAGATGGCCGCGTAAAAATTTTTCCTTTAAACGAATCTGTTATGGCACCATTTTTTCACTTCATACATAAGGATCAAACGAATCCTATTTCAGGCTAACATATCATGTTAATGATCAGTCTTGTGTGTTTTCTTCTTATTTTCCTTCAAATGTGTACATACCTATTCGTATATCGACTCGTCGATATCTACTTAGGATGAAATTTATATTATTTACATAACATTTTTTTTTGTATTTTTTTGTACATTTTCAATCACAACTTCGTTTCACAAGAATTTTATGTTTACTTAAGAACTGTCAGAAGTTTACGCGAATGTGACACATTGAAATAAAACTATTTTCAACAGATTCAATCGCGATTTGTTGGGTATTGACCCAGTGACAATGACTTTTGAAAAGCACCCGAAACGTCGTATCGATGTAAATAATAATAAGATCAAATATGTTGCGATATAATCCGTTAAAAATAGTTTACTTCAAAAAGTTACATAATTATTACGTATACGTAGACGACAATGAGTGGTTATTTGCGTTTATAAGAGCGTGGTCTCTTGGTACAAGTAGGTGAAGTAGGTAGGTACTGTAAGATACTTAAAATGAGGTCTCAGTAAATGCGTAAACACTAAGTTTATGAAGAAGGAATAGATTTATTATTATCATTGATATTAAAAGTTAAGCAATGGCGGTAGCCATAGTTCATGTTGACACTTACTACATCTAGGAGAATAGATATTGGACTCCAAAGTGCAAAATTTGAATGCAAACAGATTAACATTGGGATAGAGATGATGCACCTCTCGTAGGTGCTTATATAAGTTTTTAATGTTCAACAGTAGCATCTGTTGTACCGAGGAATAGAATAGGTATGTCGTTACAAACTGAATTCAGTTTAGCTAGTTAACAATTTTAGCCCTATCATTTAATTTCATGGAAATTCTCTGTTCATATTGGAGTACATATTGGGTCGAAATTGAGGTACGGAGATCACTCTGTACCTCAATTTCGACCCGAAGTATATCCGCTATTATCACGTCAGGCGCCGACTGCTGGATCTTATATAATACACAATGCAATTTACATTGAAGTCTCTAGGAAGATCTACATTTATTTACATATAAATGAAATAAGGTATAGTTAACTGTTATGTTAGGACATTACTAGTAATGATACTAGTACTTTGTGAATAAGTTAGGAAAATTATGATGGGTGCTGGTACTCTATGGTTTTAAATGATTACTGGATTATTGTATCTTTTATGAGTACCGAACTATCTCGAAAACATTCACATTCTTAATTTTCTGTTTATGGAAAAAGTGTATGAAATAAAGACATTAATTCATGAAGAATTAAGAAAACAATAGTAGATACAAAATGTTTATTAATATAGAGTTGCCTTAATGGCAGATACCTCACCATTTATTACGTTTATTCTGTACTTTGCCCATCGAAGAAGCGAGAAATCAAATTGTGACGTCTCGAAAGTTCAGACATTCTAAGTGACACTTCGAAAAATGGCACGTCCGTCGCTAACTTTCATTTTAACAAGTCTAGTAAGATAACATTATAAAGTTCAATAAAGTTTGTATACCGTCGTTACAAAATGAGGTAAATTTTATGCCAAATAAACTCCGTAAACGTCTAAGGGACGTAAGTAACTGGCGATCCTTATATGGATAAAAATAAGTAGGTAATCCCACCGAGGCATATTTTCTATGTTAAAAACTATTAATTGAATAATAATTTTCCGGGTATTAAAAAGTGAAAGGGTGATAAAAATATTTTTATTTGTTAATAGCCATGAAAACATTTTGATAGGTGAGCTACATAGTTCTGATAATAGGAGAATAATATTTGAGAAAAAATATATCCCATCTGATTATCAGATGTTCAATGGCTTCTCTACCAATATAGACAGCTTCGCAAAAGCTTTCCAGTTCGACACCAGCCAGGGAATCCAGTTTTCATGTAATTCTTGTATTATAATTTTACCGAAACATTCAAATAAAACTGTTTTTTGAATAATTTTATCGCGAAATAATAACACTAACTATAGTGTTTATTAAATTTACTTCATTATTGTCATACTCGGACTGCCTCAGTTTGCTTAATAGCTCGACGTACCACCAATATAGCCGGCCGGCCATAATCTTATATCAAATGAACCACACAACACAAACTTTTATACCCCATCTTATATTTTACTACCGTACCTAGTATTTATCGTGAACAACATAAAACATAACTTCACTAAATATCCTATACTAGGTAGCGACTCTTAGTAAAAGAACCAGGGTTAGTAGGTACAAAACGAAGTTACAAAAGTATATCTGATACACTAATTATGATATACACCGTTACCTCAGCATACTTCCGTTCCATGTTTATAACTTCTGTACCTAAATCATCAGTTCTGTGCTCACATCACAAGTTGATTGCAATAATCCTTTGTTAGGTCACATTGTGATTTATATCTGCAGAATGAACTTTCGGTCACTAACGAATAAAATTTCCATTTTTAAAGCTGTTTATCAAACACTTATTTTTATTATTTAAATGTTTTACTTAGATCGTGGTCATGGTTATATCTAAACTACTGCAGCGTAAAAGTATCCACATACCTCAATAAAAGTCGTTATTGGGAAAAGTTTTCTCGAACGGGTTTCCAATCTATGACGTCACACATATCGTCCAGGCACTCGGGGAATTGAAGCTCTAAAATTTGTACCGCGCTAATAGAATTTTCTATAAATCATGGGACATTTAACAATTTTGTTGCGCTTGTCCAGTATGTTAGGCAATTTGCTCTCTTCTAATAGGCTTGATGCTGGTGGACAATCTGTTCCATGCAACCTTTGGCAGCAATACGTCTAATGTATTTCAATGTCCCAGGTTGGTTCCAGTTCATGAATTTCGAAGATTTCCACATGAAAAGCATTGATTGTCTGAACTGACAGTTTTGACCTGTCTTCGAGACACTGATGTTTGCATTTGGATATGTAAATGTAAAGTTAGCTTATCCAACGTTTGAGGTATATGGGACCCCACTAAGATCTTCAACTCAAGTCAACGTCATTTGCATGCCGGTAACGGCATGCTGATTAACTCACGATAGGCTTTGGCGCAAGTTTGCTCCTTGAGGTTAGGAGATCAGACAGCAGTCACTGCCTTAAAGACAATACCTACCCCAAAAGCCAAAAGGAGAAAGCGGGAAAGAGAGGACCCCGGTTTCCAAAATCCGAGGTATGAATGCAACCGGTATTATGATTTTACATTTAAGCGTTTAAACTGAGCAGTTATATCGTAGGTACCTACATTGTCATGATGTAAATAATATAAATTCAGAATAATAAAAATGGTGCCGCCAGTTTTATCGTTAACAACACATGCCACCGATACCACCCAAATAAAAATGTAGAATAATAGTGGTATTATTTCAATGTGGTCTGTGGTCCAAAGCTGTCGCCATATGGCGCTGCGTTCAACCTCGATGAATAAACCACATTGTTTACGTCATGGAGAATATCATGAGCAATATTACAAAAGATATTGACGTAAAAACCACGATCTGTTATGTACCTATAGGTATACATTATTAAATTGAAGACGGGCTATAATCGTTAATATGCCTTATTTAACTTTACTACAATTTAATACCATTTCATTAAGTTAGGGTCATTTATGATAAAAGAAGATACTTCGAATATACATAGGTATAACATACAAATATTTCTACTGAACAGCAATCGAACCCGCGACCTCTGATTCAGTAGTCGCACACTCTACCACAACACTATAGAGATCATCTAAATATACAGAATTATGACATCTCTAAGAATGGTCTTCAATCTTTTAACTTACCTACTTAAAGCTTCTTACCACCTGGCAAACTGAACTCATATTAACCAGCTCTTTACAAAAAAAGCCTTTGACGTAAATAAGCAGAAGCATATAGAAACACACCATATTGAAACTACAACCAACACTTTTTGTGTGTGAAATATTGCGTTTGTAATATTGAATATTTGTAACACTGAAACCCCTGATGAAGTTATTTGCATACAGTCTGCACCCAATTTGGAACTCAAATAAAACAGTCACGTCTTAAAAGGATAAAGGGTGTCATTGAAAGCACAAACAAAGCTCAATAAGCTCATAAAGACGCCACGAGACCGCTTGTGCCTACGTGATGCCTATATACGTTGCCAGTTTTTATGAAATGAGTATACTTTATGAGTTGTTTTTATACGCCGAGGCTTAAACAAATTGTATCGTTGTGTTGTGAGGGTATGAAGCATCCTATTCTGTATGTAGACAGTTTCGTCCTAAGATTATATACCTATTACTTTATGTAGACACAAAATGTAAATTTCTTTCTCTCACTAGCTAGCGTAGATTTATTCTATGCTAGCTACTAAAAATATTCATTGAAATTTTTATGGAGAGCTCACGCTTGACCCAAAAATTGTTCATGGAAAAAATTTATTTATTTATTTATTTATTTATTTATTTATTCATCTTAACCTTAAAAACTATCATGACAGGTTGTTAGCTTACCTAATGCGATAGTGTGGCCATATTTGGTATTATATATATTTATAAATATGTAACTAAAACATAAAAAATTAAAAAAAATTAACATAAACTCAACAGTTGTAACAAACACTATAAATCATATATCTAGTACTTACCTAAACTTAAAATCTATACGTAATTACATTTAAGACAACTCTTGCGAATTCACTCAGACTGCATGTGAAAATATCTATCCGCTGATGCGTCTCATTTATGACCCGGATAGTTCTTGTGAGGGGTGCTTTGGCTAGTAAGTTGGTCCTGGCTGCAGGTACGGCTAGCAGTTGTGGGTGCCGCCGCCGCCACACGTACCGATCTGGCACGTTGAGATTCAGATGACACAGCACTCCCGGATTAAAAGCTACTCCACGCAGTAGCTTCACTATATACACAGCGAGTGTAAAGTCCCACCGCACTCTGAGTTCGTTGTACCCCACCATACCAAGAACAAAGAGTGTCGGGTACATTAACGGGTAGTACGGATATACCCCGTACAGTTAAATATATAGTAAAAGAGCTAATGTTGCCTACAGTTTCGTCATAATTATTGCCTATGGCTTCGGATTTTCATCGGCCGGCGGCCTGTCGTATTAAAAAAACACTTCAATAAAATATGACTAACTTGTACCGTTCTTTTCGATATCCTTTTTTTTCAAATATGATTTATTTTTCAGTTAGTTTTCCAATGATTAATTAATTTACAGATACAGTTAAAGATCAATACATACCTAGTAGAGTATACAATTAACAGTTTCTGATTTCATATTATAATAATAGGTATCTATTATTAATCTTCCTTTATGTTCCCGAGATCGAGTATCACGTCGCAGTACGTGATTGTGGCTGAAGCCTGCTAAACGCAAAATATGTTATAATTTTAGCCATGCATGTAACTCCGCAAGTATTGAAGTAATTACCGAGATCAAAGGCGGTACGTACGCCTTCTAATTAGTTGGCTAATATCGTGTTTTGTGTCTACTTATTACTCCTTTTATGTTACTGAAATATACTTGGATCAGCCGCAACGTGCGGATACTTCATGATAAAGCGTGTACACATTGCAAACAAAATGGGGATTTTGTCCAATACCAGTGATAATTTTTCTTTTTCATTGTGTTCCAAGTCCAATCAAAAATATATATGAAAGCACGATTACTGTATAAAAAATCTAGTGTTAAGTAAATAAGTTACCAAGTGCAGCCCTAGACGGCGTTGGTGTCGAAATAAATCGCACTAATGGGTTTATTACCAATCATTGCTAACGAGATGATAAGGAGTATCACTGTATATCGATAATTACAAACACGTTTGACCATTGTCATATACAAATGTGCAAATATTGATGTATGCATACTTTAATTTCAATTACACCTATTACATATTTTTTATGACTTTTGTTAAGAGTTGTATTAATGGTCTGAAATACGTTTCTTTCTATCCTCATTTACTATTGGTTGAAGAACAGTTCTACCACTTAATCGCCTTGTACGACACCCTAGGGATAAGAAGGTGTGGCATTGTATTTTACTTCGCCGGGAACCAAGCGGCATAAATTTAACTGCCTCGTTTATTATTCAATTAACTTAATATTTCAACACGTGAGGGTGATATGTCTTGGATTCAGCACCTTACTCATTAATATAGTATGACTAAGTAGTAACCGGTTTGTACATTGTGAAGTTAAGCAATTCTAGCCAAGTCAGTCTTAAGATGGGTGACAAAGTATTGACGGATTGAAATCCCTCTGAAATTTAATAGTGTTCACTCGAAATAAGTAACTGTCATATGTTATATCTTATACCTACCTATACCTAAACCATAAACCGTGGCAGAACTTGTAAAACTGTGATCAGGAACCAAATACCTAAATAAAATCTTTTTTATTATTCTTATTGCCCACTTATCTTCCCAATAATAATTTAATAGATGTTATTTAATTAAAGACAAGTTTCAATGTTATAAAAAAAGATAAATTCTATTTAATCCCATCTCAGAATAGACAATGAAGTCGCTACGCTAATTTAGACGCTAAACAAACCGAGTCAACCTAATTTTGTTCATCACTGGGCTCTTTTCAATTGTAATTTGCTCAAGGATAATATTAATAAAGCTAAGAACTCCTTGGGCCATTAGTTCTAATGAGTGACATTGTCTTTTATTGCTAACTTTTTTTACAGATGTTATAGACTAACACACACCGCTAGACTGGGCAGTACGAATATTGTACGCAACAAATTGACCGTAGAGATGTATAATTAACAACGTAGGTAGTTTATTTGTATGTACTAAAATTTCTAATATAATCATCACTAATAAAAGTCATAGAATACAAGAAGAAGAGTTATTTGCATCCGTATTTTAGCTAAATACCCAAAGACCTTCACGAACGGAGTCTGAATTTCTGAAACACAAAGTAAACGTTCCTAATTTGCCAGATATAAACTGGTCCCAGCACAAATATTAGAAATTTTAAAGAGATATAATTATTCTTCCGCATTGCAGTTGTTTCATTAGATGCGTCATCATCAAAAGTTGATTAGAGTAGAGTATAGAGAGACGAACGAAGAAAGAGAGTTTAGTTCAGTTACGACGTAGTTCTGGGTTGCAAAATTACATATTACACTATTAATTTTATACACGCAAAAGTAGCTGAATGGATATTAAGGAAATTTGGCACAGAGATAAATTATAGTCTGGAATTATAGCACATATTATGCAACTTTCATCCTGGGAATAGGTTCCTGTGGGTTGCAAAACGTAACAAGCATTACACGCTGGCAGAACCGCGGGACACAGCTAGTTCTAATTTAATGTGCAAATATTTTGTACAGTTATAAGACGGTAAATATTTGTTTCAGAAATAACAAAACAACTTATTAACCAATTTCATTTGTGTTCAGAAGACTTGAAATAATTTAATTTCGGGACAAGATGTCGGCAGTCGGCGGTGTTGTAACAATTTGACATGTAGGTAGGTAAAGTTTGTTTGAAGCCATGGTCAAAAGATATCCTACTAGATGTTATAAATGTGATTAATATTATTAAATGTGGTCTTTGGATGTTTGTCGTAAGTGCCCTAACGCTACTGCCTACAATGTATGGCGCAGAAACCTTCAGACAGCTGTAGCATGCAATGGATTAATTTGAATTAATTAAATACAAACTTGTTATATATTATGCTCCGGCACTCTGTAGCGGTGTACAAGTGTACATATCAGAAAAGTGATCCATCTTAAAAGCTAACTTTTCCTATTTGAATTAATAACAAAATTAGCATAGTTGCTGTAATAAATGATTAATTTATAATATGTTCAGTGTGATCTAAAGACGTGACTCTACATTGTCATGCCTACGAATATAGTAAAAATATTTTTTAATGGATTGCAACATCACATTTTTTCTATTTGTACATACTATGAGATAGCTTAGCTCAAACAGAAAACGTATATCATTTTAATGTAAAAAATGATGTATTATATAAAATTCATTTGTTATAAATTTTTCAAAATTAAGAAAAAATATAGGTAATTTAAATAAAGTCCTAGTATTCTTTGGAATACAATATGTTTTTATTCATTACTGCTATGAAAACAAATGTATAAAATACAAATTAAAATTCTATTAAGATCAACTTTACAATTCAGTAATGTAATATTAAATTTTCCTTAACGTTCTCACCAAAATTCTCTACATTGAGACGCACGAATAATATTCAAAAGGCCTTTGTGATAATGTCTGTACTAAATAAAATGTCTTGTTCATGACGTACGTAAATATTATAAAGCTGGAAATACAATGCCTTTCTGTTATATCTAAGTATTTATTAATAAATTGATAACCAAATGGTCTTGCCATTGCCGTCAAAAGTAAGTATTGCTACAAAGTTGATGATGATGATAAAGTTTCTTCACGTTCAAAGAGGGTAGGTAGTAGGTAAGTTGTCTATTTTTCATTAATAACATTTATTGATAAATAAATTTCTGAAACTGAATATTTTAAAGTACATTTAAAAGTATTTGTTCCTGCTGTGGTATCCCCCATCTAGATCAATTGGAGAGGCCTATGTACAGCAGTGGACAGCGATAGGCTGAGATGATGATGATGATGATGATAATAATATTAATATAATAAGGAAATGTCAGGCCAAGATTACTTAATAAAACGACACATAATGTAGACAGATATTCTTGAAGCAAGTACAAGCAAGATTTGGTAAAGGTCGGGCCATAACCCTGAGATTGCATTAGATGGATATTAGGCATTTTAATGGAGTGTCGTAGTGAAATTCTCTAGTATTAATATGGGTTCCAAGCCACAACGGCTTAATGGTCTGAAGGGATCGTTGGTTGTATAGCCTTAAAGCGCTGTTGTAATTGTTCATTAACCTCTTATCTAATGAAGTCTATCTATAGGTAGGTAGGTACTACTGTTTCTATTAATGGTGTCCATGATCAAAGTAGTTTCATATGAAATAGAGAAATTGCTTTCTTGACCCATATTTATAGTAGCAGTGATTTTACGTGTCAAAAATGATTACGAAAAAATGTAGGAGATAAAAATCCGCCTCATTCATCTACTGGATCATGGCACTTGCAATAGTGCCAAAATATAGGACACTTAAAACAATGCATGGTATAGGTACGTAATAAGTCCGTATTTATTAATGAATATAACTAATGGTGCGAATTTTCCTATCGGGGTTAAATCAGACGGCAGCAGTTCTTGTAAAGGTAAAACAAACCAATAAAAAATATTTAAGATTTTTCAAATACACTACACCGTAAACATTTTTTATTCAATGTTTCATAATAGCTTAAGTGCCTATGCGGGCCTAACAATTGTTCTTAACATTGTTCTTGCTACTGTTCGCTTTAAGCGAAACATTTGTAGGAGTAAATTGTAGTGAATATTTTGTAGCATCAGTTATTACAGTAGGTATTACCGCGAAGAATACGTACGGCCACTTTGGGAATATGCTCAGTGAAACAAATTCAAAACATAAACTTTCTCAAGCCGCGATCGCACATCGCTACAATGCTAGAATATTATTATTAGTATTAATCAAATAATATTTATACTAATCTATGCACATCAGTCGTGCACCTGCTCCAGAAACAAACAACACAAGCCTTTAGAAATTCTGCGCTCATTTCTGAACTAAAACTTTGGAAACATATATTTATCACTCCTGTCGGGCTATTCACAATTCTCTGTTGCATACTTTAGAACAAGCTTCATGCCAAGTTTTACTTTTTACTACGCAAACACGAGACCACAAGATGTTTGGTAAAACACTGTCAGTGGGAACCATTGAACAACACTCAAACAAAGGCGACAAAACTTTTATCAATTCATTAATGGATGTACCGTCATGTACATACCATCAAGACGTAATCTTCTTATCAAACTCTGTGTTCTCTATCCAACCGCAAATCCTTATTATATTCGAAGATTTCATTTTAATGCCCAAAATCAACTCAACTACATCGTCGGGGCGACTTCTTTCTTCTTCTTCTTTGTCTTCTGATTCACTTACATCAAATCAGCGATTGCAGAACATCTTTTAGAAGCAGGCACGAATCACTGGATTCAATTCCACAATACGCAAGTCCTCTCCACCGAACGTCACTTCTATTCAAGAGCTGTACGTGAAGCGATTGAAATCAAGAAGTACAAAAATTTCAATCGGGAAGACGGTTTCAAGTTATCTGCGACATGGAATCCAGTGATTAAAAACTTGCTACCTCGCTTTTCTGCGCGGTCGGATAGACACCGAGGCGTTTGCACAGATAATAGGGACCCTGTGAGTGTGGTATGTGACGGTACCTGGAGACAAGAAAATATAAAAAATGTCGAAAATGTGCGGGTAGAAGAAGAACCGGCTACCTCACGGACTCGACGACGGAGGGCGTGCGCGGCTGAAACAGTCAGCCTGTGACCACGGCCGGTGTAACCTGGTCGAAACGTCAGGCATCCAAAGGTATGTATATACCTTTAACGTGATCGCGTTAATTCCCGTTTACGTATAATAGTCATGGAACGCGAAAGTTTAAAAGTTAATACACTTACATGAAGCCCTTATCAATTAATCAACGTTAAACTCTCCATAAAAGTTGGTGGCCCTAATTCCTACAACTGGGCATAAATCTGCCTCAATCGGTTAAATATAAACAAATCTAAAAACTACCCCCCAATTTTTCTTTCAATCAGAGTATAAAAATCCAAACGCTTACTCAACTTCGTGATATCAAAATATGCAAAATGCTTATTACATAGTAGGTACTCATAATTAAATTAGATCGCTTAATTTTGACATAAGGCCTTCCAAGTGATCGCTTAACAGACAATCATGAGTACAGAGAATGACAAATTAATTAAAATAGTTGGGAGGGGCACTTGAATCTGGGTTATGCTCATTCAAGTAATTGTTAATTTCAGCCTCATTCCATAAGTGTTTTAAGTGGTTTCATTATCCAAAAGGCTTAGTTATATCTTGATTTTGTCGTATTTTATTTGAAGTATTTTTCTTGTCCCTGAACCGTTTACGCGTTACCCTAATTGTTTGCGGCTACGACCCATCGTGGTAGTCCCTTGGGGTAACGTATAGGTACATCTAATTTCCAGACGCTCATGTGATTAATAATAGTCCACCTTACATAAAAATCAGTTTCGTTACCATGGAATAATTTTTATTACAGGTACAAATCAGGCTTTGACTAATTAAATCAATTTTATGTCTTTTGCGAAGCACAGAAAATTATATTTTTATATTAACAGCTTTTTACTACCTCATCATCTACCTGCTCTTGTCCCAATCATTTGGGGTCAGCGCAACATGCATTCCTATCAGATGTTATCTCCTCAGTCACTCCCTTCCTTGCCATATCCTCTTTCACACATTCTATCCATCTTTTCTTATCTTTTTACTACCTATGACATACGAAATAATAATGATTACTGATTACAGAGTAAATACAAGGAGGAGCTGACCTTAATAACTGTGATTCTCAACTTTTAGATCCTGAATTTCTCTTGTTTCAAGTTACTTAAAAATATCTGTTACTTATGTTAGTTCTACCAAATTCCTGGGCAATATTGATAATAACCCGCATTAGCAACCGATGCTTACTAAGCGTAATTAATAGTTTATTACATTGCGGTATATGCATGCTAATGGTACGGAAAATTGTGGTCATTTAATTATTTAATATTAGCATCTGATGTCTCATACAAATATTGTATCGATATACCTACTATGGCTTAATAAATCGTGAAATAATGTTATGCGTGTCAATCATGGAGAGTTTATTCAATAAGTAACCAGTCTCACATAGTGTTTTTGCATACATTTCTGGACTAGTGTAGTAATTGAGAGTTTTATTAATTGAGAATTTAATTCTCGGAACTGAAATGTTATTAGCGAATTTATACTGAGTAACTTAAATATTAGTTTATTACTGAATGAGCTAAATATTCCATCTGTTACTGTTCAAATAGTGCTTCAAATCTCCACATAATTGAAACCTTCCACCATCTTACTAAGGAATACCAATGGTTTCCGCTTTAATCTAAAAGTTAGCACGCTCACCAATGTTATTCGTTTCAAAACAACCTTTTATTCCTGTAAACAATTCAAATTGTATACTGCCAAACTGCCCAAAGAGAATTCCAATTTGAGGGCTTTTCACAGAGAACATTGCAAACTTTATCCATTACAATGTTGTTATCATTATAGATTCCAGTGTCTCTTTGCAGACACAAAATTATAATTGCAAGGCAAACTTTTGGTACATTGAAACATTGTCTGAAAGAAAGGATTGTTTAGGAGACAGTCAAACACCCCAGCGTTTGATTTGGACGCTTTTGAAAGTACAAGTACTGCCTGATCTTCGCCCAATCTAAAGTTGCGTGACACGAGTCAAATTATGGAACCGCTTTGGTTTTTGGCCTAAGTCATAAGGTATTGGAGGTTTGTAAAAGTTTTTGGATGCGAAAGTATTTTTAAGTTTGATAGTGAAGTTACTCTTCTGAGAGCTGTTTAGTCGAACTTGCTTGACTAAAATTAAATTTATATTCAATCTAAATTACATCATCAATAGATATCAATCATTTGTTAACATGTAAAACCTAAAATTAAAACGTGATCCAATTATGTCTGTGGTTATTAAAACATTATCCAGGGACATTTTATGGAATTTTCCAGTATATGAAACAAATACACTTACAGTCATCATTTTCACTAGGTTTTTTTAGAATCACTTGCCGTGACATGTCTAACCGCTCATCCCTTGCGGCTTTCGAGTGGCAAGGATGAAATATGAATCCTCCTCGGACGTGCTCTCGAATCACCCTGAATATTGGGTCTCAGCAGACTGCCTACATACATCACGCCCATTATTTATGTGCACGGTTCAGCCGCTTTGAAACATTACCGACGGGGCTTAGTTTTTCACGTTGGCATCAATATTGAATTCGTTTACGTATTTAGGTACGCTTTTGAGCATTTTATTTTGTGCGTAAGCTTTGTAGCGTATTTCGTAAAAATAAAAACAATAAATGAAATATGAAATGTTAAGTAGGTACATAATGCATAAGCTCATAAAAGGGTTGTGGTTTTCATTTTTCATTCTTCGTGTACTTTTAATGTCCTAATATTATTTTTATTGTTGAGTGTTATGCTTGGGCTTACCTAGATTTCGGGCTCAAGTGAACCTTACTGGCAAACCAGTTGAGCCCGACCTACTTCTGCTGATTGATGTTCGTAACTTTGGCGCAACCTATCCTCTCTGAGTTAAGGTACGTCAGTCACTCCTATAAAACTCATATACTTAAGTCAAATCTAAATAAGAAGAAAGAAGTAAGCGGACCCTGGGCTCCGAAATGAAGCCCTTCGATGCAGCTGGGAATCCCGCTAAGATGATGATGATGATAATAATACGAAGCTAAACTTGCTTTCCTCTTTTATACAAATTCTTCGAATGATCACGAAACGATAAATTAATTAAGCACTTCAAAATGGAAGTAATATCTGTTGTCAAAATTTAATTTCATTATAACCTTCAGTGTTATTCAGAGCCACAATAATTGAATTAATTTCATGAATTTGTCGGGTCTATAACGCTAAACTGGATTATAAGGTCACGATAGTCACTTAATTCTACCCATTTCTACTGATCAACTCCATCAATCTTTGATAACATGCGTAAAGAATCGGTAGTCTTGAGTACTACCTACTATAGATTATATAATACGTTATATATACAGCGCCTTGTTGGTGCGTAGTAAGTTAAGTCGCATGTTCGTAGATGTCGACTGAAATTGAAGGGTTCACTAAAATAAATCATCTGTCCTTTTCTTTCTGATAATGAACGAAACAGATGCAATTAGAAAATTTTAGAAAATTTTAAGTTTAGAGATGTAACAACAGAAGTAGCAGCAATGTCTAGTGTGCACATAAAAGCATATCGTTACAAGTATTAAATATATCTCTAGCTTGAAAAGTAGCACTTAAAATTTAAGTAAAGTAAGTAGGTACTATTCCGCTTTAGCACCAGATAACTGACAAATTACCGCCGGACTAATTTAGCAGATACGCATGTTGTCAAACCAGGGTGCGAGAGAAATGCCTTATGGTAGTTATGGTACCTTACACCCCGGAGGCATCTGAAGACCCTAAACACCCCCGCTGACCAGTGGGGATTTTTGCGCAACTGGCAAGTTGGTACCTTCTTTTTTACTAGCTGCTTTATCCCATACATTTCAGTTCTGAAAAAATAAGTACTGTCCTGCGGACCATACTCTATAACTGGTTCTCCCCTCACCTATGGAACTACGACACAATTTTAGTTCTAAACAGCTTGTCTAGCTATATAATATAGTTATTGACTAAGACCATTGATTACTGTTCATAGTTATATTTGTATAGGTCCAAATGTTAGCTTATAGGCTTGTTATGATTATATTAGCTAATTATATCAAATGTATTGAACGCAGATTGTTTACATATTCTGTCCATTCTGTTATCGATAAACATTATCCAATTAATGTTGGATAATAATAGAATAATATTGATAATGCATGTTAACAGATATGATGGACCGTGGCGTAGTATTAAATTCGCAACCAAGAAGAGATGTTGCTTTTAAACTAGGAAAAGATAAAAATATACAACCTTATTTTTAAGTCAATTAAGTATACTAAAACCTTTTATAGAATCCAACAAAATACTTTTTTGAAAATCTCATCAAAATCGGTGAAACAAACGCGGGATAAGCACGGACAAATAGATATACAGGGTGAATTTTTCAAAAGGGATTGGATGGCCAAATCCGAATCTATAAGGAATAGCAAAAAATGGTCAAAGGAGTCACGAGCCCGATTTTGATGAATCTTAAAACCTCATCATTAGATTTTTGAAAAACCAATAAACCTAGCTGAGAATCGAACCCTCGAATATTGAAAAAAAAACACATCCTTTATTATTACATCATACGATAGTGTCGCTGTTAAGGAACAAATTCTGCGAAGTAATGATATACGGCAAATTTAAGGAAAATTTGGAATGTAATAAAATTCATGTTTCATGTACCTATTTGTTTCGTTCGAAATCCCAGAAAAGATAGTAACTATTCCGTGTTTTAAATTATACTCAGAATGATTATAATAATTTAAGGTTTTTTTTGAACAAGATGGAGCTCCAGCCCGTAATAGGCGTAAAAGAGATTTAGATTTAGCAGTTTGACGACAATTTTATTGCAAGGCATGGTCCTGTGCCTTAGCCAGCGAGATCCCTGGATCTTACTCCCTTAGATTACTTTCTCTGGGGGTATGTCAAAAACAAAATTTACAGACACATATGATACAGAGATACAGTTGATGACTTGAAACGTTCTTTGGAGAATATTCTAAAAGGAATCAATAACATTCTAATATTGAATGCAGTACGATCCTTGAGGTCTCAAATCCAGCTATGTATTGAAAACAATGGTCTACTTATTGAAAAATAAAATGTATTTTGTTAAAGATGAGCTCTTTCCTTTAGTTTGCGGTATGTCATTACTTCCCAGAATATGATCCTTAATAGCCACACTATCGTATAGTGTAATAATATAGGGTGGGTTTTTTTTTTTCAAAATCAACAGGTTCGATTCCTAGCTACGATTATTGGTTTTTCAAAAATCTAATGCTGAGGTTTTAAGTTTCATCAAAATCGGGCTCGTGACTACTTTGAGCATTTTTCGCTATTCCTTATAGTTTCGGATTTGGCCATCCAAGCCCTTTTGAAAAATTCACCCTGTATATAAGTCAAACAGTGAACCTCCTTTTGAATTTGGTTTGAAAATAGAACCGACTTAGGTACCATCTTTTTTAATTCGGTTACGTATACCAAAACCTTCTCCAAAAGGATTTTATTTTTTCGTGTACTGAGTACTACTATATATATCTGACATCTTGTAAAACACAAGTTGGTAGTCGTGCATTAAGGGTTCCGTAAAAAAAAATGTTATTGATTGCGTTGACGTAGGTAATTTTTTTAATTTTTCACAGCTTTTCCAGTTTTTGCATTGAAAAATGTCTTGACAGATATAGACAGATGGACAACGAAGTGATCTTGTAAATAATATGTGTTTTTCTTTTGAAAATGAAATACCTATAATAAAATCAATTTAAATTTATCAAGGCATGACTTTCGCTAACGATTTCCCACTTTAAGGTTAACTCTTTCCTATGTCAATGACAAGTTTGTATTTCGGTTTATAAATATATTTTCATTTTAACCCGACGCTGATGACATGTCAAAAACTTACCGCCGCGCTGACGTGGGTCTAAAATACCCGCAAGGTGTATTGTTTTATATAAAAGTACTAATAACTCTGAATATAGAACCTTTCTATTTGTATACATAATGTATAAAATAAATAAGTAGGTACGTTGAACCTTTGCAAGAAACTAAGAAAGTTCAAAATGACTACCAGTAAGTATTTAGACCATAGACGTAAATAATTAGACTATTACTGTAAGCTTAGACTCAATTTCATCGATGGAAAAAAAACCATTTAATTTAATCTGGGTTATCACATTTTACTCATCCTCTCATCGTAGTTTCTCTCTGTGTTTCAATAATCTTACTATGTGGAATATTTACACAAAATATCGTTCTCTTTAACTATTTTCATTATCCATAATAATGTCGCATTATTATGAATAGGTACTGAAATTTATTGAAGATAATAAGCGAAAAACTAAACTTCGTGGAAAATTGAGTTTACCATCTAATGCAATTATAACTACAGACGCTACAAGGGCAGCCTGGAACGTAATTAATTTAGTGTGTTAATAAAAAGTAAATTTACAAGCAACGTGAATTATGGTACGGGTAATAAGTTCTTTGAACGAATACACTTGGAAAATATCTAAAAACACAGCCATCTTTGCGCGGCTTTGTTAAGAAAATTTAATTTATAGAGATAAGTTTTACGAAGAGACACTGAAATGATTACATATTTTAAGGCTTTTTATGAAAACTTAACGTACCCATATTTACACTACTCTTTCACGCCGGACATGACCAAGCCGATAGTGACATTTAGCGCGTTTCGGGGTTAGTTAAAATGCAGAATTAATAATAGTGTTGACGTTTTGGAGCTCACAATTATTGAAAAGAAAAATTCTAATTTTTTTTAGTCAGAAATACAAGAAATCCACTCACCTCCTTAGCAAATAATGAACAATGCGACAAAATAGATAAGATGATAAATAGCCAACAAATTCAGTGACATTGAATGTCACCCAATTTCAATTTAATAGCCAAGCCCTGAACTCTCTGATATCAAACGTAATAGGTTCAGTGTCAATTGAATTATTACGACCAACGACCAAACCATTTTCGCATACCTACAGACCCAGGCTAATTTTCAATAAACTAGTAAATAATTTGCAAGAGCAAGTGTATAACTTTATACATTTTAAACCCTGATTCTTTTACTTTAAATGAATTAACTGTAACGCACTAGCCTAGCTAGCCTACTTATACTCTATAGATAGCATACATCACTCGCGTACATCTCATCCACCCATCAACATTCGTTCACACATCATCATACACCTCATATACATTCATACCTTACGCATACATCCTCTCATACTTACATTCCTACCTACACTGCAACGGTTCGTGTGTTAGCTTCCCCTCTAGAACGCACAAGTACCCTGCCTATAACCTCTCTTCATCTACCTATGAATAAATTACAACTAATCGTCTACCGTTAAATTACTAGTTTGGCCATGTGATCGTTCAGCGGTATACAGAACCCAATTATGATCCGAAGTCTCCCTGACTCTATAAGATCTCTGGAATAGTCGGTTCCTACCCTCAACTACTTAAATCTGACGCCTAGCAACAAGCTATTAATCTAGATAACCTACCTATATTCCTACTACCTTCCATTTCACATTCCGCAAACCTCAACAAACCTACCCTACTGTTCATTTTTATAATCTATGACCTTCCGTATTAACAGTCGATCTCGTCAAAGTTACCCACACAATATCTCTCACTACCCAAACTATGTTTAAGACGAGCGTCCTTAGAAATAAATACTTAGTTTTAATATTAGTTATTATAAAATATCAGTTGCTAAACATTCTTATAAGATATTTGATTAAGTTATTTGTTTCCCCTTTTGCGTGTATCATTATATACGCCTACCTACTCTTTTATATTGCTTTGATTCCCCTTTTGGCGTATAGTTGTATGAGTATACTTTACAATATTTGTGTTCCCCTTTTGGCGAAGGCTCCAAACCACGCCTATCGCGATGAGATACAACACATGATGGAAATATCTCCCCCCTGTCTTTAGCGAATTACATTCTAGTCTTACAACTAGATATGCAAAGGTCGCACAGAACCGAGACAGCCGGAAAACCCATCCCAGTGTTCACATAATCTTTATGTTTAGAACACATAGTGTTACAATTGTAGGTATTATTAATCTCACTTTCTAACTAGATACGATAGACTCGTGTAAGGGTACACTGAATATTTAGTTTTACATGAAACTAAGTCCAATGACCAATCCATCAAACGGATAGTATTTGTGTAGGTATTTTGCCTTAAGTAAGGACTTTTAGATCGCTCCAATACTTGACACGTATGAGGCAGAATTCTACAGTATCCCTGGTCTAGAAGATATCTGTACAGGTGGGTAACCTGAAGCCAATAGATTTCGATGCAGTTCTCAGATTTGAGAGGTCTCAGCTAAACGTGAGGGTTGATCTAGATCTAGTTGACCCATTCTAACTATTACGATACAAGTAATGCAGAATAGCAAGTTTGATTAATGATTGATTCAAACGTCCAATCGATCGGTCACCAGATAATAGGTACTTAAGTCTTTCGGAACAAACTCAATACAATTACAAACTTAATGTAAATAATGTTAGGTATATCAAATAATATTGATTTAGTTAAACAAGGTAAGCCCTTACAGATTCTGTCGCATATAACTAACTCTTAATGAGTAGTCAATGGTATTTATAGACATTAACTACGTCCAACAAACAATATTTCATGACAACACATCATACTAGTAATTGAAACGTAATAAAACATTAACCTTCAGTACCGTGAACATACCTCCCAGCACTAGAAGTCACCTCTAACACTCTCACTGCCTAGTCTTGATAAAGACTTAGGTATAGTAACCAACAGTCCACACCATTTATACCTCCACTGACACAACTAGATAAGTTTATTATTGAACACTTGTTTATTAGAAACACAATGATTATAGTTTTCACTAACGAATAACCTCCCTAATAATTTAAGAATGAGTACCTAACCTACCTTCAATAAGATTATTATGTAAAGCAAGTTGGGAGAACGCCTCCATATTTGAATTAAACGTGTGGTGTGTGATGTACCCTGACTACGCTGTAAAAATGCAAGCTGGTCAGGCTTGGCTTGAACCTAGTAACGACCGTGTGCTTGCCCATATCCACCAGCTGACGCTGAGGTTGTGAATATGAACCAACTAACTACTATTTTAGTGTATATATACATAGATACATAGAAGGCCAGACTGAACGTCTGAAGGTAAGGGCACTCCCTTCAGATACATCCATCTGGAGAGCTCTCCGACCCTGTAAACAGGAAAAGTCGAAGTCCGACCCGCTCTAGAGGGATCTCGGAACCCTAGCTATAAAAGATGGATATGGCTTGTGTTGCCACCGTTAGGTTTCCGCCACAACCCAATACCATGACTGGGGTTTTCCTATTTGGTCATCCCTAGTCTATTTCGGCAGCCGCAGCCCCTATTTCTAACCTACAACTATTCCCCACCTACTCTCGGCAAAAGACAGATTTTTATTGATCGCAGAACTGCCAGGCTCAGCAGCCCTGCAAGAGTACAAATGCTACTACATTCACATTAGTCCTCCCGCAACTAAAGGTGTCTTGGTTACGATCAATCCCTACCCCACTTCCCTTACGCGCCTCAACTCTTTGAAAACACAAAACAATTTATTAATGCAACCCCCTATTAATTTAATAGCAATTATAACCCGCACAACTTTACAATATATTGGATGTACTCACATCCCACGTGATAGAACATCCCACCCAAACTCGAGCTTTAAAAGAAATTACATATAATTTACAACAAATTTCGTATCTATTACCCCGTTAATATGACAGAATTAACCCATCGCAATACAAATTTAGAATTAACACTATAAATTACAACTCAACAGTACTTACAAAATGGCTGTCTAAACCTATCTTAGAGATATGTTCGACTTTCTTCAGCTGGAGCCCGATGCCGAATGAACGAGAATTTCCCCCGTTTCAACTACGATCCTATTTACCCCTTATACACTCTGCTCTCCTCCTATTGGTCCCCCCAACGCATCTCAACCACTTCCACTTATTCGAATAATACCTTTATTTGATAACTTTTAATCCGTTGTTTCAATAAAGTGTAATCCAATAAAAAAATTACTCAATTAATTATTTATGACGTAATCTAGTCCTATATTTCCCTATTTCTTAATATTTAAGGAAATCACATTAATTCATGCTATTATGATTACACATTTTCGTCCAATTTACCAAGCCACGCCATTATCAACTTGATATTTCTTTTAGCTATACATATCTCATTCACGCAATATAGTTCTATTAAAAGAAGTGGAAATTTCCTATTTCATTATTTAACTAATATTACTGTTCAATTTCATTATATTTATACTCAATTATTATTATCTAATTAATAAATCGAGTCACTTCCTCTCGAGACAATTCATTTTTTTTACATTTCGAAGCTACGACAACTAACTTTTAATCAGTGATCAGAAACGCCTTTATTATAAATAGATTTTTAAGGTAACACAATATTAGTCTAAGGTAACATGCCTATATACGGTAATTATTACTCAATTAATAAATTACTTTAAACTTAGCCATCACCATCATGTGCTATAGTATCGCCATCTATGTATAACGGCTAGAACTTCCTAAAGAAACCCAATGCAGTCATATCGATTTATTATTTCACCGATAGATGGCGGTTGTACATTTTTATATCGTACTACTTTCTATCAAAATAAATATCAAAATTTTCACGCAAATAAGTAACAGAAACTCTGGTCTGTTACATAACAATGACAGTGAAAATGTAACCACTAATAGGTAGTTATACTAACTAAGAACTGCTTTCATAAAACAAAACTCTCTAACAAAACCGCGGAGCATCCCTTATATTTCAATAAAAGTCACCAAAATTCAGTCCATGGATTTATCACCAACGTAACTTTTTTAATGTCCTGAATTTTAAAATATCGTTATAATTCATTTTCGCCACCAGATTACACTTTTATTAAAAAACTCCGGGAACTATGGCCAACAAAATTAAATAGGGAGCAAAGAGTATTTTTGAACAGTAAAAGCTATTGCCTAAGTTCTACAACTGGATGCTGTTTTTGTCATTTGAGAATATTATAAACGTTTTTCACAGTAAAAAAGTAACTTCAAATCTCATAGGAATAATTCTGCCGACTTTTTAAAAGTTAACGGCAGTAAAACCTTTTGGTCATGCACCTGGAGTAAAGTAAATTTCATAACAACACCTCTCTAATTTTTCTCATAGAAAGGTTTCGATTTTGCACATACATCACTCAATATGGAAAAAAAATATGCAGGTGCAGTGGTCTATCACTTAAAGAAATTTTGTACCTCTAAAGGAAAAAAAACCGGAATCCTTATAGGATCACCACTTTGGATCAGGATTTCATCGCAGTTTCTCACCTTCTGGCAAAAATCTTTTCATATTTATAATCGCAAGAGAATCAAAACCTTATAGGCTGCTTCGCGTTAAGCTACGAATCATAAAATTTCGTAAACAAAACATATTTAAGTTAATAAAATAAATATTATTTTACAGACCACAAAATGAGGTGATTTCGGTTATTATTAAAATGGTAACCCGGTATACTTATTCATAGCAGTGACCGATCTGAATTCTTTTCTATATTATAAAACCCTCAAATGAATGATGTCAAGCATCACATTTCACAAAGAGCGAGCACATTGCGGTTTACTTTGCTGTGATTAAAAGATAAAAATTAAAGAGATTCGTATATTGTGTAAAAATCTAATAGCGTAAATATAAATATTCTAAATAAGAATATTATTTTGAACCTGTAACCAGTGAATTCTATTACAGTATAAAATGAATATTTGACGAGGAATTTCTACCAACGACGGCGACGACGGTAAGATTTATACAATACAAAATATATATTATATCATTTTGTATTTCATAAATTACATTATTTTTTGATCGGTACTTAAAGCTCGCCCCATTTCCTTCTTTAAATAAATTTAAAAAATATGTTTGATATCATGTTCAGGTTTTACTTAGCTAACTTACAAAACATTCGAAAATTACTGAGTTTAGGCTTTGTGGTAGTTATTCATCCATCGGTAAAAATTAAGCTCACGGTATTACCGGGTAGAAGAGATTTCTAAGGAATGTTTCATCGCTATTAAAAGATTTATAGTCGAAAATATAAAAGTGCCTGCTGAATTTAAATTTCTATCAGCTTAGTAGGTATCATTATCAACTACAACGGTTAAGGTACTTGCCCTTACTGCCCCGTTTCAAAAATACAGGATGTATTCTTGAAAAATACATCCTGTATATACTTTTTTGTATATCGTAATCCCAACCCCAACCCCATGACCTACGATGATATCGTCGTAGCTTAAAATCATTGTGGTGGCAAGGTGTATTAAATGAGATAACTTTGAAATCTGTTGGTGGGTTGAGACGATTTTTTGTATGGTCCTTTGTAATTTTGATTCCTGAGAATGCCTTAATGTGTGAAAACAAAAAACGTTTTTACATCCATATACTACGAGTACATACGAGTATAATACCCACACACATGTATTCCCAGAGGAGAAATTTGATTAAATTTGTTCAAGCATTACCAACATGGGCTAACTTTGAATCCCTCTAGAATACACTGAAAAATACGTTGAGCTGTTATAATGTGAAGAGAAATTATCTATTTTACCTTCCATCTACCCCTTCTGCAGCGACTGTGGTTTTTAAGAAACAATGTTTCAAAAAATTATAACCAATTCAATAAAAGCCCTTCAGCTCTTTAAACTAATTACCCCATCACAGGAAGCATTCTTATATCGATCATAATAGGTAAATTTTAGGGGTAGGCTTAACTCTTCGCTTCAATTCTGTGATTAAGTAGTTTGATCACTATTGCGTAAATTTCTTAGAAATCACTGGTAATCACATATTATTCTATGATTCTACAGCATGCAACATTGTAATAAAATTAGTTTCTAAATAGTAATTATATGATAAGTAAGTATTCAATCAATTATATAATCTAATTACTCAAATTGTAATGTGTTTGTCTTCTCTTTCATTAAGAAACGAACCCTTGTATTGATACCTATAACATAGATACATTATAGGTATTACAATCAAACATTACATTAATGTGTTCAGCGCTAAATGTAATGTTTGATGTAACGTTCCTCTATAATGAGGTCACACGTACCTACATACCTACCTAAATTTTTTGATCACTTCCCTTCAGGGTAGGCAGCGCGTGTGTGACACCCTTAGTGTTGTACACGTTCATAGGTCACGGTGACCGCTTCCCATCAGGTGGGCCATGTGCTTGTCCGCCACCTAAGTAGTATAAAAAAAAAATATATAACAAAATATAATATCTGGTTAAATCCTGTTATATGAACGGACTATTTTACAAGCTATCCCTAGTGAAATATGGATTTGTGGTCGGAGGAAGCTTCGAAAGTTAAAAAGCAAACAGCGGATGCCTCCCTACTTAATCCCCTTGTCGAACAAAAGCACTCGGGGTAAGGAATTACACATACGCAAGCAACATACAGAAGTAAGTACTTAATACGTTTATTTTTTTGCTCATTTCTAATACTATTGGCAATGAAACATGACGCGTACGTGACGCAGTGGCAGTAATGTGGACAAATAAAAGAACATAAGAAAATATTTTATTTGTACTACTTACCTACAACTGCTGGTAGTTTTGTAGTATATCTAAGTATGTAATATTAGCACTCTCGCTTTTCTTAGGTTCATAATGAGTTATTTTAAACTCAAAACATTGTAATTCACCGTTCAAATGGTGAAAGTATTTTTCCAATAAGTGTACAGTAACTCCAAAGAATTACCCCAAAATACAAACAAACTCACAAAATTCGGCTTCGATTTATAATCTACCTACCTACTGAATTAAAAATATGTTTACTAGCAGTACTTCTATCATCCTCTTGTAATCTTCAATCAAAACTACGTACCTATCAGATTAACGTTACTTTATTTTTGAATATTCGACTACAATCTGTCTAACGTAGGTACATACATTTAGATAAAAGCATTACGTTCGCAATCCGATAAAAGAAATGGGTAAACAAGCTAACGGCTCTGTTGTATGTGCTAACATTTGTAATGTTGATCTTTTGGCTGTGGAGGAAACGAAATCGTTCATGTCATCGGTGTGAATTTGCACAACACTTTGTTAAAACAATAGAGATATATATATATATATATATATATATATAAATAGATATCCTAAACCAAAATAAAAATTACTATATCTTTAATACATCTTCATCATCATCTTAATGTTATTCCCGGTGGTGTACGAAGCTTTCTTGTCGGTGCCCGGGCTCCTTCTTTTTACATCCCTTTAATCTATAATCTTCGTTCACATCTATCTATGAGAACCACATTTCGTCAATTCTACTGCTGAACTATTTGTTGATATGATGAGATTTTAACCACTATCAAAAAACCCTATTATTAATCGGTGCCTGAGGCTTCATGCATCATAGTTACATTCTCTATCACTTTAAACACTTGAGCAAGTCAAATAGGAGAAAAATCTTGTTTTCAATGTTACTTAAAATGTGAGCAAATATATTTTAGCATCTAAGTGAGTATTTCTCCAATTGAATAAATGTCCGATGCCATAGCCATCGTCCATTTACAACAGTTCCGACATTTCAGGGCTGACTGTGACAGTTATTTAATAAAAAAGAACGTAAGAATGTTGAAATACTCACGTCGGCCGAGTACAAATAAGTGGTGTATAGAGTTTTGCCTAAACTGCGGTCAAAACAAACAAATTTCGCAAATAATTTTGATGTTAAATTATTGGTGGCAAGCTATTAACAAGTTCTCTTTGTTTCGCAGTTTAATGAATACATTTCATAGCTACGTCAAATTGCATATGTCATGGACGTAAGTATTTTTATAATTTGTACCTATGAAACATTTTATGTGAAATAACGCCAAGACGACACGCGGTGTGACCATGACTTCTGAACTTCAGAACTAAATAAAATAAGCCCGTCTTGTTTGGTCTCTTTTCATTTGTCTTGTTATGCACTTACTAGAAAGCTTGATTAAAATAAATCTTTTTTTTATTGCAAATCACAACAGTACTTATATTCTGTGTAGCATCTTACCAACATTTTATTGACGTTTGGATGAAATGGTAACTAACTAATAACAGCACGAAATTACCAAGCTCAGTAACGGATGTTTGTTCCGAAGGCCAAATATCACGTAGACCGTCCCGTACCTAGGGGATTTCAATTTCCTGCACAGACACGCGACGTGCCTGCTGACTAGACTACTAAAACTGCACCAAAGTTTACAATAAACGTACCATAAGTACGTCACATGTCATGTTATTAAATACTTTGAGATTGTAATGAAATCTTATCAAAAGGAGAAAAAGAATAGCGAGGAGAGATTGAAGAGATAGGATATAAAGTTGAAAAAAAAATTAAACGTTAATAATTTACAGCCGTACATAAACATGAAAAAGCCAGAACCAAAAAAATAACAGTTGATGAAAAAACGGTTTGAAAATAGTGAGCTGATATTAGCTTTTTACACGACCGCCATTGTAGAGCGCTTGTCGTGTTGTCAAAATCTATAACAACAAACAACCATCCTAGGGAATAACTGCAAAAGTGTTTTGGGCACTAGCTAACATTTTATTATTATAGATTTTGATGTCACAATTCGTTGGATGTTTGAACGTGGATTTTGAAATTCTTGTTTAAGAACAGTTCAATTTCCATTGAATTGGGATTGTTCTTAAATCAGAATTGAATTTGATCTCAAGAGTGAGGCCTCTGATAGTTGCATTGCCTTTTGATTGGAATTTGTATTTTATTTTGTGGACTTTAATTTTAGTAACTTAATAGTAGCACAAAAAAAATATTTTCTTTATGTGTGCTATTCCCGACTAAAATCTATATCTGAACCAAATTTCATACATATTCGCTCAACCGTTATCAAACATCTTCACAAACTAGCACATTTGTTTGGATTAGTATAACTTAATAGTAGTACAGAAGGAAATTAAAAAACATTATATCAACGTGTACCTAAAAAGAAAAGGTTTTCTTCTCAGGGTTGGGAGATCAGGGTTCTTGGGCTGGAACCTCCATGTGGTGCTCGAAGGCTCTCCGCATGTCCCTCTGACAAGCAAAGAGCACAGTCGACAGCAGGCAAGGGGCGGGCTTATCCGAACGCGAAGGGGAGAGAAGGATCATGACAATGATGGTGCATGAGTTGATCAAAATCAAAGTTATGATAGCTGTTAATGCTTTCAATATCATTTTAGCACGAACAAATACTGACAGGCGATTAAAAAGGCTCACAGAAGTATATCCGGGATTAATGAACGCGACGTCATGGTTCTCTGAAATATTTCATCGTATGTTTGAACGATGTATAAGTATGTAGCTTCAAAGAGCATAGACCTATGTTATTAATATTTGTTTAAATAATTATTATAATACGAAATTGACACTACTGGTAGTATACAATACATTAAATTTGATGTCTATAATGGTACATAGCACATAAAATACAAATGAAGAAACATTGATTTTTCTATATTAGACTAGCTGTTACCCGCAGCTTTGGTTTACCCGCGTAAGATCTGATGCCGTGGAAATATCGGGATAAAAGTAGGTAAGAAATAGGAGGTAGGACACGACGGTATCTCCCGTCCGAAATGAGCTGTCCGACTAGGGTAGTACCTCCGCCCTACAGAACACCGCGGCCATAATAACCATTGTGTTGTGTTCCCGCCGGTAAGTAGGGTAGCCAGAGCTCACTGTACCCTTCCTCACCCCACCACTTCCAAGCCCATCTCCCTTCCCTTCAGGGTAGGCAGCACGTGTGTGATACCCTTAGTGTTGCACACGTCTATAGGCCACGGTGACCGCTTCCCATCAGGTGGGCCGTGTGCTTGCCTGCCACCTACGTAGTATAACAAAAGGTATATTGTATTTCTATATTACTCAGGTATACCTACTCGTATGTGGCAGGCGGAGCAGAGTGGCCCGCGTCAAATTCTGTTATGAAATGTAGCCTATGTGTTGTTCCTGACTCAAACCTATACCGGTATAAGCCAGATCAGTTCAACCAGTTCAAAGCATGATTAAGTAACAAACATCAAAACATCTTCTCATTTTAAAATATTATTATCATTCTAATGGTGAGAGAATTTCTAAAATCAGGTTCAGTAGTTCAGAGAGTAGATTTATTACAAACAAACAAATCTTTCCTCTTCTTTCTAATATTATAGAACAGATAAGATATTCAATTTCACATAGTAAAAAGGAAGTAAAAACGTTGACGTAAAACAGCTGCTACGTGTTAAATGGTGTTCGGTTTTATCTCTCACGGATGATTACACATAGAAAGTACTGCAACGCCTGCGTCAACATTTCGTGACGTAACAGATTGTCGTAACTATGACGTCACTTTATGGTTGGTATAATGATTATATTATTAGAGGTAGATAGGTATATTTAATTCATGGCAATAGAGAATTAGTTCCAACGCTTTTTAAACATACAGTCAGCAATAAAATAACGTTAATTATATTCAATTTATAGATCACTTTATTAGCTTACAAAACCTTTAATAAAAACTAGCTGTACTTGCGACTTGCCCCGCGTTGGTTTAGATTTTTGAGGTCTTAATTATTAGGTATTATTTCCAGGTCAATATAATATCCAACACAAATTAAAACCTAGCACAAATTAAAACAATATTAGCACTCGATAATACCTTATTCAAATAAAACCTCACTCATCTATAAAATTGACTGAATCAATTCAAGCAGCAATTTCCAATTTTAAGCAGTATAGTTTGGAGATGGAGGTATATATCTAGTAAATTGCGATAGTATGCCTTCGGGAACTAACGTAGTTATTAGTGGGATGTGGTTTTATTACAGTGGTATACCGCTGGTGTGGTGACGTCACCGCCTCGAGGAGAAATGGTGGGTATAAAGCATCTGAGTGGATCATATTAATTATATTCTACATAAATGAGCTCTAAATTATCTTTATAGTCAATATTTATTAACTCCAGCATGAAATCCCGCTATAAAGTTTTTTCTTTATATAAAAACGTTGGTACCTAACAAAATTGTATTAAACTCAAATCGATTATGTGTACGTTAAATACTGAAAGGGTGTGATTTTAATCTAATTAATACTATTAGGTATTTTGTGGTTCATCAACTAATTCATGTGCCTTATACAATTTTGCTTTAGTGGCATCGGTAGTTACCTACATAGGTTGCAGTTGTATTTTATTTTCAATTTCCATTGAACGATAAGAAGAGAGAAGGTCCAGAAAATACGGGCCATTCTTCCAGACGCTATCAACCCTAACATTGTAGTTCCTACCGTAACGGCTTATGTATGACCGTAATGACAAATAATCGATCTCATTGCATCCTTATCTTCACTTTCTCTTCTCGTAACCGATCCCACTTTTGAAAAAGAGACAAAGTCACAGTGCAAAAACTGGCAAAAACTTAAGGTCAATAAAAGAATAAAATCAATATTTGACAACCTTACTCGATATATCTTTACCTTAGAATGGTACTTGAATACATTTGCTTACTTCTGGATAAATCAATGACCTAAAGTGTTATAGGGAACATAATATAATAAACTGGAACCCATATCGGTCTATAAGAACTCCGATTCGTCTGAGTCATGTAGATTTCGGTCACTTGATAAATGATATGTCCAGAACACGAACCTTTATGACTGATAGCACACAGTTCTTGCTAGCAAACTTTTTACCTGACTGTGCGTCAGAAAGGGGTGAATTTACAAATATTTGGGCTTGTGGCATAGAACCGCTGACCCAGTTTTATGATAACTTGGAGTTGCAGGTTCAATAATAACCTGATTTAGGTTAATAATACGTCGATATATAAATCGCAACTTGAAATAACACAAATATTACTACCGCTTAAAAATTATCTACAAGATCCAATCAAGGAACTTGTGGGTAATTTTTACACAAAACATAATATTATTCTTAATCATAAATTACATAATAATACTAATGGAAATGATACCTAACGATAATATTGCTTAAGATTAAACACATGTTAGAATTTTCCTGAATTAAAATAGTTAACCCAAAAAATGGTGTTTTTAGGAATAGATATATACAGGTAGATGTACAAATACATAAAAGCGAGAATAACACTCCCAAAGATCTAGGTATCAGTGTAACAATAACATCGGTGATAGATAATAATGTGTGCAAGTATTTCATTTACAAATAAGTGTGCTACGTATTTTCATTTACACAAAACCCCATGTTGTCGTCGGTCACCAATTCTCACACAAGCTTCGGAAATCGAATTACGCCGTGTACGCCACTACCAATTATTTGTAGCCCGAATAATAGCCCGCCTGTTTCATGGTTCGGACTTGGTAATAAGAGCACTATGAAACTCATTGAAGTTTCAGCCGAGGATGAGTAGTGCATAATGCATTTATGCAATGTTAGTCATAAATTTTAAATTTCCAGTCAGATAGGTCTGTGTAGAACGTTGAACATGAGAACATGTGTTTGCTAACTCCAAATTAAATGATTTTAAAATCAGTTAAGTTACTATTTAGATTTTTTACAGCCTACATTTTGTTTTGCGTCTATGTGTATGTAAAGTCACGGCTCTACTCCCCTTGGGGTCGGGCACCTCATGAAACTAACATAGAGTTGACTTGTAGATAATATTTTGAATTTTGGGAGTAGGGGAGGTTTAACCACCAAAACACCCCGCCATGAGCCTTGCAATGATCAAATAGGTGACTTACGTTTCAAAGAACCTTCAAGAGTGTTATAGAAAACGGCGTGGTGTGGTATTTTAGACTGAACTGCGTTCTTTACACGCCACTCTCGGATATAAGATTCTTTGATCTTCAAGAAACATTTGCTTCAATTGTGTTTTGCGGCTTATTCACGTATAAAGCGTTAGATATTTACAGTTTATGCTTCTTTGAAGGCCTAATTTCTTATGTCTAAGTATTTAAATAAAGTGTTACTTAAATATTTATCTCATAACTCTCTTAGTCAGCATACGTGTGTCCAAAAAAAAGAAAAACTGTAAGCAATACTACGCTGGTATTTATTTAGGTGGGCAAAATATTAACAACACTATAATAATAAAAG
This sequence comes from Lithosia quadra, assembly GCA_963576445.1. Classification (NCBI taxonomy): domain Eukaryota; kingdom Metazoa; phylum Arthropoda; class Insecta; order Lepidoptera; family Erebidae; genus Lithosia; species Lithosia quadra. Next base: position 8,451,275 of record OY754891.1, read on the forward strand.
TTGTATAAAAAGTTACGAGCTTTTCAAATATTCTTAGATAGAAATACTGCTACAGAAAATTATCACACGTATGTACAATAGACATCGGTATAAGTTAAATTCCATGTTCCTCATATGAGCCCTAAAACTAAAAATAAGAAACAAAAATTGAAAACAATGTAAAAAGATTATAAAGTGCGATATGCAAATACAAAAGGTTATGCAATTACATTTTTGATTATGAGCTCGAAAATTATTTTATTGTTCAGTAAGGTATTTCTTGAGGACTAGTTAAGTTACAACTATTTATCATATCAAAATACGCCCCTGGCCCTGCGTAATATTTTGATAACCCGACTCTCTTATATAGTGGCTTTTATTTATTATAAAAGATTCAATATCGTGCAGATACACATTCTCACATTTTTTGCTCAGCGTAGTGTAATAAACGGAGTATAAATTTTGCTGTCCAATTTTTTATTTACAGATGATTTCGGCATATAGCTTAGGGCCCCTGTAGACTAGTGACTTTTTATCTGAAACTGTGATAATATTTCAGTTTGAAGACAATCGTGCAGCCGATCGAACTTATTTGTCAGTCGATGCCAAATCGGTATGATGTAATTCAATATGTTTGTAATTAACCACACGATTAAACTACTGGCCGATAAAAACCCTCTCCCTCCCCAACAGAAACTCGGTTGATAAAAATTTCTTACCATAGAGAACAATTTACTTATTTAAGATTTTTTAACAAAATCGTTTGAATTCTAGTATAGCATAGTATACGAACTACAATTGAAGTACCTGCCACATATTGCAGAATATTGAAACAGACAAAATATTAAAACTTCTTCAAAAAGATTACTTACTACAAACGCAATTGAACAAATTTATAATAATATCTTCAATATCTTATAAAAATGTAACATATCACCACTTACAGAACTATTTCTATGACGCATAAAATTTCATTATATTGCTTTCGATTTGCGACCTTTCAATAATACCGTTATACATATATATTCACTAGCTTTATTGACAAATTATTCTGGAGATGATATGAAATGGTGACTGACGTAAAAAATGAGGCTTCTGAAGAAACGTGCCTTAAATAATATGTTCTTATTGGCTCATCTCGGTACATCACGTTGTCTAACCGTAACCGCTAAAAAAGGCAAAAGATGTAATGGATTTTCTAAGAGCTTGGATTTTCTTTAAAGTAAAAGAGGTTTTTGATGTTATTTATGTAAGATAGATTTTCAAATGTATCTTTTATGTCATTGAGTTTTATAAACACGTATTATTTATTTGTTTTTTATACTACTTTTTGGCAGACAAGCACACGGACCACCTAATGGGAAGCGGTCACCGTGGCCTATGGACGTGTGCAACACCAGGGGCGACACACTTGCGCTGTCGACCCTTATTATCTTGTTATAGAGAGTAGAACAGTTTTAATGCAAATAAAATTACATTAGGTAGTTTGGGTTTAAAACTCATTCTACATTTACTAAAACTTCACAACGAAAACCTGTTTTAAACTTCATTGAAAATAATGTTGAAGTAAGTAGGTAAAATATGAAGTACTCATTGAAAAATATAGTGAACTTAATGTCCCAGAGAGCAGGTTCACTTAGCTGCAAAACCGTTTAATAATAACAAAGCTAATTTCAAACATGATGGTAATTAAGGGGGAGTAGCGGCATCAACAACACTTTATAACCAACTAACCACTACTCTATGGTTGGTGAATTTATTAACTACATTAGGCATTACAAATTTGATTACGCGCTTAATGGATTTTAAATGAAATGAATTACGCGCAAACGCCATTTAATCACGACGCGACGCTAGAAGCCAGAATAAAAAAGTTTTTTAGAGGATTTCATAATAAATGATATTATATTTATGTATTCTTATACCACTTAGGTGGCAGACCAGCACACGGCCACCCTGATGGGAAGCGGTCACCATTGTCTATTCTTTTCTTTAATGCCTTAATTTTTAGTTTTTTTAAAAATTAAAACTTATATTGGCATTATCTATTATATAAGTACACAGTGATTGACGCCACTACTGCCAAGTGGCGTCAATCAGTTTTATTTTGAATTACATTTTGAACTGAAACTTCCATAACTAAGAAACTAAAATTCCTATGTTGGTATGGTATACGATATAATCTAATATTTTAATAATTGTTATTAACTAAGTAATATAAAAAGCGTGCAACAATTTTGTACCAACCAATTTTTACACAACAAAATATGTAAGCATACAAATCACAAACCAATACCGGAGATCATGCTTCGAGAATATTAGTTTCAGCTGCACAACGCAACTACAATACAGTACTAAATAAACTAAATGGCCAATAAATACGCTTCTGTATCGCTCAATAAATCTACAACCTAGGAAACACACTGCTGTTACGGTCAAGGCTATAACCACAATGACGCAGTATAAAAGTTTTTACTAAACATCTAGTTTATCATTATTATTATTAATCCGATGTTATTACGTACCTACTGTCGCTGTCGGTATAAGCTTAACACTTTGCAAGTTACCGATCACATTAGCTCTAAAATTGTCAATGTTAAAATCGTTTATAAATTTGTTAATGTTAAGCTACTTTCGATTGCGACTGTACTTGGATTGGAATAAATTTTGATATTTTTTTATACTACGTAGGTGGCAGACAAGCACACAGTCCACCTGATGCGAAGCGGTCACCGTGGCCTAATTGACGTGTGCACACTAAGGGTGTCACACACGCGCTGCCTACCCTGAAGGGAGGCGGGGGCTAAGAAGGGGTGGGGGGAGGAGAGGTACAGTGAGCTCTGGCTACCCTACTTACCGGGCGGCGGGAACACAACACGATGGTTATTATGGCCGCGGTCGGGGCGGAAGTACTACCCCAGTCGGACAGCTCATTTCGGACGGGAGACCGTCGTGTCCTACCTCCATTTAATTTTAATAATAAATTTGTTACCAATTGCGACAATGCGAACTTCTTACCTGCTATGAAACTACTGGATATTGTAAAACTATGCGCATTTTGACCAACAGACTATACCTAATATTGCTGCAGTTCTATAATAAATCAGATAGTTAATTAGTTTTACTCAATTGAGAGAATACAAACCTTCAAAGAACAACATCAAATTACCTAGTAGCCATTACAATCATAATATTACAGTAATTTACCCTAGCTTCTTCTCTTCTTCTTCTTCTGTCGATGGCAACATCAACACGAGAGAAGAAGAAGACCTTATGCATCGTTAGGACGATTGTACAATCAATATCAAATCAAACCGAAAATGGTCCTCAAAATGTTTTTTTTTTTCAAATATAACTTCCAACAGATACTTACATATATTTGACTTAACCACATAAAATAATTCACCTAGATTAATCAATATACCAGTCAAATAACTCCAGATACTATGGTAAATTGTTGCAACAACACTGGTGAGATAAATCTCGTGGCATCTTGCCAGTAGTCTGAAGGCTGTACATCAACGTACGCAGAATAGCAGAACGTGCTCTATCAGACTGAACAATCTCGGATTACTAGAGCCTTCGCCTTAAATCCGATCGGCCCACTTAATCTGTAGAAGGGCCATGGTAATATCACTGTAAACCCAGTCGCCTTTTTTCAACAACAACCTTTTTTACAACTGACAGGTTAGGATTAGATTTGAATGCCGAGTAAAAATTATATTCTAATTTTAAGTGTGGTAATCGCCTCTTAGCAGAGAAAAAACAATTTAAAACTTAGACTCTGGTTTAAATATTGTTTTAAACAGTTTTCTTTAACTCGACCTGTTTGTTTGGGTCAAATCTAGTAATTGAAATTTGAACCCCTTTCAGTTGTCTGATTTGTCTGATATTTGGCAGAAATTGTTTAACTTAAAAAAAAAATCATTATTTACTGACATATTTAGAACCAGCTATTGCCAACGACTCCACCACGTGGATGTCGTTCGTAGTGACCAAAAATAGCCTGTCTCTCCCTAGTCTGGTGTGATACTATGGTTCATGGTGTTATCATCTCCGAAAATGTAAATTTCATACAAATTTTCCTCCCAATTTAGAACCCCATCGAGCCTTTTTTATTATTAAGTAATAGTCTATGTTAAGTGCAAGTCCATCTCAATACCGAATTCCAACAAAACTTGTTCAGTGGTTTAGGCATGATGGCATAAAAACAGACAGGCTAGTTACTTTAGAATTTATAATATCTAGAAGGTATGGAAAATCGAAACATGTTTCATCCAATTTATTACTTTTACACTGCCTCCCTGACCACAATGATTCAAATGCCCGTAATTCTATAATAACAATCAGAACAAAAATACCAACTGGAATATATTGGAGTAGCAACGAATCAATCACGCATTACAAAGTAAATACTATATCATATAATAAAACTATTCTACCACAGCGATCACATAAATACCGATTTTCACATTCAAGTGTCACACAGTATTTCCAATATGTTACCAAGAGAAAACGTAAGCACTGACTAGGGTTACAGCTGGGGTACGTTGAAAGGCTTCGGCACTCATTCGTAAAATAGGTCAAGTGACGGATGAACAGTTAGGTACCCACCGATTTATCATTGTCGCCGACCGAGAACCATAAAAAAGAGCAATTGCGACCCCTGAAAGGCCATATCCGAGTGGCCCGGTTGCGAACTGTTTTTGAAATAAGTGTCTGTTTGTCATTGACCAAACACTACTCAATACAAACAAACCTTTTGAGCGGGTTCATAAAGCTCGCAGCAAAATAATATTGGATTTTCTGTATCTAGTGACCGAATGCTCCTTTGAAAGAGATGGTTAGTATAGAACACGTGATATTTTTTCTGTTGTATTTTTTAAACCTGAGCAATGTTAGTCAAAAACATTTCTACCTATCCTTCAAACAAAGAATCATGTACTAATTATAGTTACTAAAACTAATACTAACTATACTATAGCAAGTGGGATAGTTGCTGAAATGATGAATCTCAGCCCAATTAATATGGTTTTCTTTCTTGATCCTAACAGTTGGAGCGCGATGATAACAGCCTGTATATTTAGGTACCCAAGAACTGGGCTGTTAAATACAAAAAAGGAAATATTTTCAGATTGCACAAAGTACCAGAGATTCTAACAAAAAAAAAATTTAGGTTAGTTACTCATATATACTCGTATAGATACAACAATTAGAAATATAGGTACCCTACCATTTTACACTGTGCAGTGCAACATGCTGCATTAAACCGCAATGCTCGCAGCCTCTCTGCTAATATTATTACATTCAATATTTGAAAATGCTGGTATATTCACAAATTTTAGTTGAAATTTCAGCCGAATACAACATTCATGTGTAATTCCATTCCAAAAATGTAGTCGCTCCAATCGATTAGCCCCTAGGCTTTGCTGTATAAATTGACAGAGTAGCATGCATTTTATTGTATTGAATGTGTGTTAAAGCTCTCTTTAGCGCTTACAAAATAGGCGGAAAGCTATACTGAATGTTAACTTTGTAGTACTTATGTAATTCATTAATAATGTAATTGTTTTGTTCAATATGTAGAAAAGCAATATCAATACAGATTATTGCTATTACTCCTAAATTGCGATTTGATAACCGTAGAACAGCAAATTATAGTAGAATTGCAATGGAGAATGTATGAGCGTTACATACCTACGCTAGATTCTTTTACCCACATGTTCGTTCGTTCTACTGCTAAGACAGAGATCGTAGATTCAATTCTCACTCAGTGAAAAGGTAAAAGTATGTTTCTATGAACGCTAAAAAGGTTCGAGCGCTGCTTTAAAATAAATGTTACATATACAAACATTTTTACATTTTCCATCCATGTAACAAAAATAATTATATTCATTCACCGAACAATAAAAGGCCGAGAACTTATGTGTTCCAATTTACTTTTCCATTCATTTGTATTTTAAATGTACCTAAAAATGTGGCGTGACAAACTGACATTGTAGTGTACACAGAGATAATCCCACGACCACATCATGACATTATATTGGACCACAGTGGAATACTGTGGTCAGTTACCCACTACCACGTATGAGGCTCATTATCTCTGTTTATTTTTGAACGACTATAAAGAACTTGTACACAAGGCTGAAAAAAGAATGATGTTATACTTATTTAAGGATGTAAAATAAACAGATAAATCTACTCTTGCATTCCTCTGACAGCGACAGGTAGAGATAAAGTCCCACCATCTGCTTCTGAAATAATTTTTGGAACCGACCTACCTCCATTTCTCAAGAATGTAAAAAATACTTTACTGGAAACCATATCAAAATTGCTACAACCAAATTTGAGATAATCGCGGCTAAACATTCATTGAACATACAATTCAGTGGACCCTTTTTTGAAGTCCATTAATTAAAAAAATTGTGTACATGTCAAAATCAAAAACTTTATTCAGTCCAGTGTAGAACTCATTCAAAAAGTTATTAGTAGTATAATACCTATAGTACGTAATTTTGCAGTTAGGAGACGACAATGTCGTTACAGTAGATGCTAGATAATATACAATATTGCAGAAATTGCCGGGGACGTGCAACGACCAACGGTCATAAAATTAAATAGTTATTGCACTGAAGTGTTCACGTTCATATTACAATTTCAAATGTCGTTCAGCTTGATAACCTCACCAATATGACATTATTTTGTAAAGTCACCTTCAAGTGAAAATGTTACGAACTATTCGTAAGGTTAAATGAAAACTTATATCATACCAACTGTTACCCGCCTGTGCTGTTGTAGAATATTTATTTATTTATTTATTTATTTAAGACTATAATCTATTCCTACACTAAATTTTAGACGATTCTGTTTGAAGTATTCAGCCGTTAGGGCTTGATTGAATAACAAACATCTAAAGATCTTAACAAACTTTCACTATATAAGATACGCGATAGTTTGAAGTAAGTTTGCATCCGAAACTTCAGACTCAATGTAAATAACAATAACCAAATAAGTCGCGATAGAATCCGTTAAAAATAGTTTCATTTCAATACTTACCTATTAGGGTTTATAATGTCAACAGTGAATAAAAAGAGATTCATTTATTTTAATTAGGACGAAAAGTCTATCAAAGTCAGCTTATAAACAACTTGAGTCCCAAAGACGGTTCATTTTCTGTAAAACACGAAGCAAATTTATTATGAATAATGATATTAAATTATACCAAACGCAAGATGTTTAATCTTCAGTGTTCTTAGCCTTAATGTCTGCCAGTTGCAGCTTTAAAATTTTATTGTAGAAAAATTTAAAAAATCGGATTAAACAAAAATGCTTTAGGATAACATCGGTCCTGATGTATTACGCGAAGATTTCGATGTCTGTCGTAGGGAGATTTGATCAATTTTATTGTTTTTTGACAGATCAAATTACAAAAATTTTTGCCATTTCTCCTTCTGGTCGAATTGAAATTACGCGTTTTGAAAACGTGGTGTTACTGAATCGAACGCCTGATGAATGACAGATCGAGCCATTCACCGCAGGTTGCTCGACACTCGACACCCGATGTTTATGTTTGGGGTCCACGTATATTTGGCATAAACCAAATTCTATACAGGTCAGGAAATGCCTTATCGAGCACCCATACACCCGGCACCTGAAGACTCGAGAGGCGTGCAGTTTTAGTCGGTTTGAATCCATCAAAACCACCTCCATTTGCCGGCGGGGACTATACAAGAGGACTCTTATTCTGAGCAGTAAATCCCCTATACGAATATGATAGGACCTCACAAAGTACACTGAGTCCTTAAGCTCATGGACAAGAAAAATAAAACAATAGTAACGCTTACTAGAGATTATAGGCACCGGTAATCACTTTCTAGAGGCAACTATTCGAGACTTTTGTAGTATTTTAAGTAAAATGTTCGTATAACCGAAATCAATCCACTTCTATTATCTTTTATTATTATTAGCTTTTAGCCAATTTAAAAAAAACATTGGTACATATAAGTTGATGTACTAAGTAGATAGTATGTTAGGTACTTTATTAGATTGTGTTGTTTCGAGCAACTTATAAAGTAACTTGTAAGGTTTCGCGTACAAGTTAGGTATAAAAGCCCCAACGGAACCTTACAAAATTTATAGACTCATAATGTGTCATAATTAGGGGACGTTACCTAAACTTTTGTTTGTGTTACACTTTTTTGTAGCTAAAAGAAAGTTTTTTATTAGTATCGAGTAACGAGATCTGGCTTTTTTGGACGCCTACTTTAGTTTTATCTTTTTCTGCTAATGAGAGTGTGGATATATCACCTTTGTAACTAGAATGAAGTCGAAAAAAGGAAAGACAGCTAAAGAAACTTAATAAGCTTTACGTTTCTTAGAAATTATAAGCTAGTGTAGTACTAGATTCTCACTAGATAAGCAATGCCCAAATGATATAATTATAAGTATTTGGTGCAAATGCTAAATAGATATCATTTGGGCTAGGCTACGTATCATAAATTCATATTCGATCAGTCGGTAACAACTAATATTTGAAAGAAGCAAAACATGTATAATTTTTTTTTGAACAACTGGTTAGCACAGAAACAGGAAGTTTGCCACTTTCGTACGGGATTTTAACACAACTAGGTTATAATCATAATCGGTTTATTTTATAGACCGAGTGCGATTTCGCTTCTTTTGAAGTTGCTTACATACTGTATAGGTAAGGAAAATGTGTTCCGTCTTCATAACGAACCAGGAAAAATCTTCAAACAAAATCCCTATCTGTAAATAACCATTTAATGGTGAAATAAGTTGTACATTTTGCGAATTATTGATATTTTTTACAAAGTATTTCCTGTTTACGATACAAAAAAATACTACTTGTTTAGCATTTATCAATAAAGAATGTTAATTATAAAAAAAAATATTTTTTTCTTCTTCGAGTACATTTTGTACCGATTTGAAAAGGAGGTTCACTGCTTGACCTGGATACGTTTATGCTTGTCCGCCATTATCTCGCGTTTGATTAAACTGATTTTGATGCAGTTTTCAGGAAAGTATTTGGTATATTCTGTAGAAGGTTTTAGTAAACTTACCCATTTTCAAAAAGAAGTAAGTTTATTTTTCTTTAAAAAATAACCGTAATACCTATTGATTGATGCTATAATATAGAATTACCCAAAATTTCTTACATGTAGAGAGAGACAAAACCTTCGCGGCCCAACCTCACCTACAGGCCGGTATAGCATTTCCATATTGCTTCCTGCCCTCATCCCATATTGTGAAACACAATAACGTTCAAATAATCCCTGAAACAGTATAAACAATGGGAATGTCAAATACTTACACTTAAATAATGAATCCAATTTCATTATCAAAATAAGGTTCTTGACAAAACAAGTACCTTAACCTTATGAAGAAGAGCAAGCTTATATGAGTTTAGTACAGGTGATTGCGAGTACCCATTATTATGGATGATGAAGCAAGTTTGCGAAATCATGGCATTGTAATAACTGAAAACGGTTTGCTAATATTACTTTAATAATGTATTTGGGGCTTTGAGTGCTTTGCTTAGAACAATATGTTGGATAAAATACCAACATCACTGGGAACGATCCTCTGACTAATTTATCCCGCAAGCATGTGGAACCTTGTTGTAACATATCGAATAAGAAAGAAAGAAGAAAATGTGTGTAGGTACACGTGACATGTCAACAAAAAAAACATTTCGGTCTTTTGATAAGTACATTGTCAAAAGACCGAAACCACTATAAGAATGTCATGTCACTGTTACTAGGACCTATTCTTGGAATAAAAACATATTCCAAATTCAGTCTCAGACTAATCTCGATCACATATCGATCGAAAAAGGGTACTTACTACTTTGGGTTACAAGAATACCTTCTTTGACATTTGGGAGATCGACATGATATCGAGACTTGACTAAGACTCATCAGAGGAGGTAGGACACGACGGGATCCCCCGTCTAAAATAAGCTGTCCGACTAGGGGTAGTAGGGGAAAGGTGTACAAAACGATCCCTTGAGGTCAAATGATTCCCAACTGTTTAAAACAAATCACTAGTGCCATCTGTTTAAAATCGCCAAAAACGTATTCCCCGCATCCCGCTCAGTTGTTCAGCGAAGTTTCATGGCGGTGTGATCAGTATTGGTAAGTAAATTGATAAAAAAAAGAAAATCAGTGTGCTCGATCTAAGTTAAGCTGAATATTAATATTAAATTGCTGCTAATTTATTGTGATTTGGAAAATAGCTGTTTTATTAACGGTTTCTATAGCATTTCAATAACATTTAGAACAGGTGTTGGTTCTCAATATGATAGCTATTTCAGGTTGTTTTAACGAAGTTTTCGAAATAATACGATTGGGGTCAAATGATTACTCATTGTGGGTATAAAATGATCCCAGGGATCATTTTACCTACTACATTTTGTCAGTTTACAAAAATAGAAGGATACAATATAATGATTTAATATATTGGGATACCTACTTACTATAATTTATACTTAGTACCTAGTATAAGTATAATATTATCTATAATGCCATATTCAGCATCATAAATTTCATAATGTTGCCAGTACAGTTAAATCCATTGCATTGTATTATGGTATTTTTTGGTACCTATTAGTTACCCTGTTGTTTCTATATCTTCTTCTTAATACTTAGGTATAATAAAACTGTAGAGAGGTCAATTCTATTGGGGGGAGGAAAATAGCTATTGGGGGATAATTGGTGATCCATAAAAATGTAATTTTTCGTCTTTGTCTGTCTGTCTGTATGCGCACGAATGATCAAAAACTACTGGAGGGATTTTAATCAAACTTGGTACGATTATAGTTCATAGTTCTGGGCAACATATAGGTTACTGTTTATACCATCTGATACCCGTGGCTTCGCCCACGCTTCGTATTTGGTCATTTATCTCCGGTTCTACTTAACCAGTTACAACCAAATACGGTAAATTTTGAGTCTAAGCAAGACGTCCATCGCTGATCTCGATGGACGTAAAAACTACTGAACGGATTTTAATGCGGTTTTTTCATTAGATAGGTCTTGGTTAGACGAGTGGAGACCAGTAGAGTAAATAGTGCAGTGGAGAGTGGACTCAAGAGTGGAGTAGAGAGTGGAGTGGAGAGCGAAGTGGAGAGTGGAGTGGAGTGGAGTGGAGTGTGAAGTGTGGAGTAGTGAATGGATACTTAATTCTTGTGTTGTGTATTCTCAATCAATAAATCTTTATTTCTTTCTCCTACGAGTATATGTCTTTATTCTTTTACAGATCATGCCACGTAATTAGGTACTGTAGAAAAAATACTCGACAATACTGGAGTGAGGATGTCTAATTAGAAGACTTTTTTCTTAGTTATATTAGAATATAATTAGAAGAAGATTACTAGAAGATAACAAAGGCTTTTAGTAAAACTACCTATATAATATTCATATATTGTTATAGAGAATGTAGATCTCAGACTGTGATGATTATGATTATAGAATAATAGCTCCATAAGAAGGCTGTAATAAATAATTATTGTTAAAAATAATAATATTTTTGTTCCTATTAATGCTACTTTTGGTAATAAATATGATTATAATACACAAATATTTTATTAAAACTGGGAGGGTAAAATGATCCCCGGGATCATTTAACCCCTACCCTTGGGATCATTTTGTACACCCAGGTGTACAAAATGATCCTTTAGTAAACTTCTGAAAAATGTCTAATTAATTGGAAAACGTAAATAAATTACAAAATTGTGGTTTGCTAGTATATGTATAACTAAATGGTTTAACTAAAATTTCTTAAATGGTTACTATAGGTTTAATATTTTTGACACAGCAGGCATTTTCCCTTAGGGGGATCATTTTGTACACCTTTCCCCTACCTCCGCCCTACAGAAGACCGCGGCCATAATAACGATCGTGTTGTGTTCCCGCCGGTAAGTAGGGTAGTCAGAGCTCACTGTATCCTCTCCCCACTCCTTCCTAGCCTCCCCACCTCTTCCTAGCCCTCCCCCTTCCCTTCAGGTTAGGCAGCACGTGTGTGTCACCCTTAGTTTTGCACATGTCCATAGGCCACGGTGACCGCTTCCCATCAGGTGGGCCGTGTGCTTGTCTGCCTACCTACGTAGTATAAAAAAAGACCGAATAAATACTACTTTTACGAGAATTGTCCATAAGAGCTCTTTAGCTCAATTTTTCTTCCTAACTATACATTAATATCCTTTATCATTCAACCCTGTATGTACCTATTATATTAATCCTTGGCAAAGTACGGTCCTATCAAAACACTATCGATTAATTAACTATTGGTGCATAATAGGCCAAACTCATCACGTTCATGTTGTAAGAGAGGCTAAAGGGATTATGTAGTGGATATACGATAATTATAACTTTGCTAACTAGTATGTTATTGGTATAGCTAATCTGTGGTATTAAGGATACGATTCACTTTGGGAATGAAGTAGGTATGTTACCCATTGACTTCAGAGATAAAAATGGAAGTTATCTATGTACAGTGTTGATGTCGGTATTAGCTTAACGCATTCCAAGGTACCTACCGATACTATTGGCTCTTAAATATTATATTAAAAAATTATGCTCTGAAGATTAGAAAACACTTATACATCAACTTATTTATTTAAATGTAATGACCGTTTTGAAATTTTTTAGTGTTCAGTTAATTCTCAGGGCGACTGTAGGAGAGCATTACGAGTACTTTATATACATATTAGAATTCGTTTGTTCTTACTATTATAAAGCCTTATGTTCATGAAAAGAAGGCAAACACTTTAAATTCTTTTTTAAGTTTGATCAAACTATTGATGACTAGGCACTTCTGGTACGACAGTACCATAGCTATTCATGTGCTTCTGGTGTGCATGTTGCCATTTGTTTTAGAAGTTTTGCTCACAACAGTTAACCCTACATGCTTTCACGACACTTACTTTAGTAGATATAAATGGTACCATCTAACTATAAAAGAAAAGAAATTTCTCTCACATATTATATGCAATATGCTTCGTCCCTCTATTCTAAGGAAAAACGCTTGTAACGTGGAGTGGTTATGTATTAAGTGAAAAGTTGTACAAAAGGTGTAAAAAGATGCTTACTATTTTACGAAATATTTTTTGTTGAGTGAACATTCATGTGCTTATCGGAGTCGAAAGATATGGACTTCCATAACATTTTGTGATGTTAGGTAGGTACTTCACAATATTACCTATAGTGTGAAAATTCTTTTAGGATAATGTGTAAGTGACAACACATGATGATTATTCTAGAGTTCAATTTTTACTGGAGTAAATCTGTAAATACTTACTATTTGTATCACTGGTTTATATTCAGAGTACTGAGACTAAATTTTTATCATATTTTTTTACGAGAATTGCTCGAAAAAATACACAATATGTTCAAAATTTAGTCTCAGTCTAATCTAGATCTTATGTAAGCTTCAGTAGATTTTTTAAAATTGCGATTACGAATCGATAGAGTTCTTTTTATTTCTTTTAACTCAACTAAAGCATATAATAAAAAGTCGGTTATAAGGGGTAGGTGCTATTTTATCGAACTCGAACTCAAACAGCCATTTAGGGATAGCGTGATATATCTAGGGAATACAAGTGCTACACCGACCGCTATATTCTGTGATTTATATTCTTTTGAAGAAAGAATTTATCGGCATTTTCACACCTACAAAAGCTTTGCAAGCCGGTTGGCTTTAAAGAGAGTTCTGGTTTTGCAAATGCAATCAAAGTGATACTAACGTAACCTTTTAAAAGTATTTCATTTATACATACTAATATTATAAATGCGAAGTAACTCTGTCTGTCTGTCTGTTACGCTTTCACGCCTGAACCGCTGAACCGATTTTGATGAAATTTGGAATAGGAGTAGATTAGACCTCGAGAATGAACATAGGCTATGTTTGGTCACGATAACCGACATCCACGCGGGCGAAGTCGCGGGCAAAAGCTAGTTAAGATAATTAACAAAATAAATGATTGATTGATTAATTGATTGATTGATTGATAAGAATAAACATTTTCTATCATAAGAATCTTTCTATCACAAAAAACTTTCATTGTAGGTACTCGAATATTGACAAGTTTCTAGATATGAGTGGTCAAACACAATACATAACAGCAGAAAGTTGAATTAACTGGGTTAGCTAATTTTATTCATTCAAATCATTGAGGATAACCACAGATTACGTATCTGAAGTGGCTAAGTAGGCATGTCGTTTAGCTGTTGTGATTCTGCAGTGAGCTGCCTCATCTAAAGTGTTCACTTGCGTTAACAATTGTATTGTTAATATAATAGTACTTATAATGTTTTAAAAGGTATGATGGAGTTTTTGACTTGGATAAAAATCCCATAGTCAAATAAAGATTTAAAAAATTAGATTACCTAATAGTTAGTGTATAACCTTATTTAGTTTAAGTGTTAGCATCGCAATTCCCTTTGAATAAATTAATTACGTATACTTACAATTTTCTCATTCTTTTTCATTTCATAAAATATTCGTTTTAAGTTAGATTGATCCAGTAACAGAAATATAGACAGCGTAACTACATAAAGAAATAACATAATTAAGTAGGTATAAGATAAACATCTGAAGATCTTATAACCTAAAAATGAAATGTCATTTACCTTAACATAATTTGTCGAGATTTAGATGAAACACGGTAACAACCTACTCGCCCCGTATAATTATATGAAACCGTGAGTTTAACCACAGCAAATGATTCCAAAGAAATGATTTACGTGACCTGTATAAATAAAACCTTTTCAGGATAAAATAATCCGGTCTGAAATTATTCGAGTGAAGTTAAAACCTTCTAATTAATTCAACAAAGTTACCCCTTTTTATTAGATTTAAGTTACATTAACATTTTAAGTAAGACGATAGTTTTTGTTTGGCAAAGGTTTTATAGAAACCTTAAGAGTTTAAATAGTGAAATGGTAAGGTTTACAATAGTTTTTAATGAAAAAAGTAATAACAAAACTCATAATATAAAGGAAATTTTCCAAGAAATATAAAATAATTGATGTGTCAGCAGCATAGTTATTGGTAATTTCATGCGATTGCTTTGCAGCTCTTTTATAGAATACGGTTTAAGACCTTTGCTCTATTCTAAGTCTTTTCATGGCGTTTTGTGATTATTTTTCAACAACTAGCTGTTGACTGGGACTTCTTCCGCGTAAAGTACCTACTGCAACTGTCAGGGCTAAAAGGACTTCCCCAAGACCTACGGCGTCCAAAACCTGTTAGTCGATACGTACACCTGCTGTTTAACGGACGAGGCGTTTCAAGATTAGAAGGTCAAACAACAGTCGCTCCCGCAAAATCAAGATAAACCAGATCAAAAGGTGACGGAGAGTGTACCCCGGTCTCTAAAGTACAAGCATTGAAAACAATGGAAACCAACGGCGTAATGATGATGATAATGTCGGCAGAACAAAGAAATTAATAAAAAAATATGAAATATTATACTTAATCTGGCACAAACTATTAAGAAAATTAACATTTCATTTCTACCTAAATCTACAAAGCAGGTACCAAGAAATGAATATATTTGAGTTTCACATCATATCCTATATTAAATTCAGTTTGCCATCAAGTTGGAGAGTAAATTGGATTTCTTAATATAAGGATGGGAGCAGCTTACATTATGATGAAAATGACGAACATAAAACGTGTACTACGTTTTCTCTTGATAGTTACTTATTAGATTAAAAATTGCATGTATTAGTGAGCCATCTTTAAGAGCGATAACTATGCTCGCATGCTCGGGCCCTCTCCTACTCCATACGTAATTTATTAGTTTTGCAATAATGTATGGAAATTTGCTCGATTTTTTGACATTATATGATTACTGCTTTGCTACCTTAAGAATAGCGTAATAATATAATCTATAACCTTCCTCGATAAGCAGTCTGTATAGTACAAAAACATTTTTACAGTTCGAATCAGCAGTGCCTGAGATTAACGCACCTATGACTGTGGTGCGCTTCTGCAAACAATGAGCCACCTCCTATCGTGCCCGCTGTACCCCAACACCTGCACAATTGGGAACTTGAACGGGGCGACTGGGGCGGCTGTTAATAGTGTCGCCAAATTTTCGGGCTGCACATATACCTATAGCAGATTTAATTGAAGGAAAATTAAACAAACAAATAAACTCTTCAGTTTTATAATATTAGTATAGATATAACAAATGAAACAGCGGGTACATAAACAAATCTACTAAATAAATAATGTATTTTTCATACGAAGATTCCTTCGCAATAACTTCACATTTCTACTCTTAGCTTGCAATAAATGGAAATACTATTTGATACGTAGTACTTACGGACCTTTTACTGAACGCACGTGCTTATAACGGTTGTTCCCGAGATGCAATATACAGGTGTGTTTTATTTATTTCATCGTTTGCATGCTACGCCTTCAGCAGTACTTACTGC
Source organism: Lithosia quadra (assembly GCA_963576445.1). Taxonomy (NCBI): domain Eukaryota; kingdom Metazoa; phylum Arthropoda; class Insecta; order Lepidoptera; family Erebidae; genus Lithosia; species Lithosia quadra. Next base: position 8,467,717 of record OY754891.1, read on the forward strand.
CTTTTTGTAATGGCTAAGACTACGTGCTTATAGTCAATGTAAGAAGTACATGATTATTTGCAGATTTTAATATTAATTTTTATTAGGAACTCATCTTTCTTAGTGAGTGCTGTTTAACTACTCAGTCGGCTCTCTTTATCTGTTTTGTTTCTTTATAAATATATGCTATGAATCTATGCTAATCATTTTCATTCAGATTTTACAGATTTCTCATTCAGACAGACTGAAAGACAAAAAAACACTGATTACATTTTTAGCATTAGTATCGATTACCAATCCCCATACCCCAATACCTCAATAGTTATTGCCCAATAATTATATTTACAAGTTGTGATTCAATGTACAAAATTGACCTCTTTACAGTTTCATTATAAGTATAAGTAGATATAGCTTCATATTAATACTCCATGAAGGTATTCATAAAGTTTAATACCTCGAATAGCTTGTTAGCTCTGAGCTGAAGTGCGACTCATCAATGACAAAATCTCCGTATGAAGCATTCGCATCAGACACAACTAATGCGATTGCTAAGAGCGCACGCTGAATACACTAATAACTCTTGATGACTAAGGCTGAGCGCACATTATAGTCATGAAAGTCTTTAGGTAGACTATAGCTCTACAGAAACATATGAAAGAGTGCATACTGGTACTTGGGATAAAAAAAGGTGTTTAATTACCGAGACACAACTGTCTAAAGGACTCCTCCAATGTGCGGGTGTCGTTTACTGTGATAGGTACGCTAGAGCGAATTCAATTGTCTGTTAGTTTTAATTGATTTTGTGTCCGTTGCTCTACAAACATATTTCATTAGTTTTAGTACTTGCGGCGTAAATTTTATTACGCGCACCAACTGAAATAGGAAAGTACTTGGAGGATGATGATGATACTTTCGTTGGAATTTTACTGATGTAGCACATTTTTATTGAAACGGTCTCGTTAGTACATCGTAAAGAAATAACAACCAAACTTTTACATTGTTATATAAGTATAAAATCAACAACGCAAAACTGAACTTCATCCAATAAAAGAAAATATAAGAACCAATAACAAGGAAAATAAGAATTTGTAGGTTTTTGATGAAACAATTTTGTTTATAATTCAGTTCATCAAAAGTTGCAGAGAATACTTGAGGGATTTGCAAAAATATTATCGGAAAAGTCCAATTTATAAGTATCGCATAACACGGTCTAGAAGTTTTAATTACAACAGATATGTACCTATTTATACAAATATACATCATAATCTTTGTATTCGTTCTCATCATAACTTCCTGATATTTCGTCCAGCTATTATGTACCTATATTAAATCGTATCTAACCGACTGGAATGGACTGGAAGGCCAATTACGGCAATTATTGCTCTGTCAGTTTCAAAACTGAATAAGGCTACCAGTCGATCAGGAAGCATAGATGGGAATTAGTTTGTAATTGTTAATTATATTATTGCACCGTTTATTATACAATTCTATTAGTGTTCGTTGTATGTTCAATGACCCAGTTAATTGGGTGCCTAGTTAAATGTTAAGTGATTTTTGTTCAATAAATAGATACTCGACTTAGCCATGTACTCGTATCAAGAGCGTTTTAATTACCAGGCTGATTTAACCAGAGGAGGGCGACATATATACTGACATAATTAGTGGGATCAGCATACTTACCGACTAACTGGGTCGATAAACGGCTCATTTATGATTTGGCTGTGATGTTTTACCATCGTACCTGACTAAGAATAAATCCCAGAGAATACTGTTGCACGGTAAAACTCAAAGATCAAATGAACTGAGCTAATTGCGTTCAGTAGTCTTCATCATCAGTCAGGGAAGAAAAGTGCAATTTATCAAAGTAAAAGAGCTGAAAGTTTGTCGCTTTTCCGTGGTCCAGTTTTATTTTTCCAAATTCCAGTAAGTAGCGTACTGTATTAATCTTCATCACGATGGTATAAAGTCAGTAAAATTATAAATTACTAGCGCGTGTCAGCTTTACTTGAAGCTCACACAGCAAAACCGTATTGATCTTGTTACAGAGAAACTCAAAGCGTCAAGAAAGAAAATGATCGATGGAATAAAACTATAACTTCTAAACGATTTTATGAACGAACATTTTAGCTTAATCGCTTTGATAGTTCACAGGTTAATAATTAAACACTATTTGATAATCTAATTGGAGATAATTGTAGAGCGCAACTTGTCTTATTACTGAGCGAAGTACTTTTAATCGCAGTTTATAGAAATTTATCTTCGTCCAAATTTGTTTTATTAGAAATTCTATGCTAATTCATTGTTAGCGCAACTCGCAGGCCACGGCAAAAGCAAATCAGAATATATGCTCAAACGCTCACATTTTTATACTGAATCCTAATTATTAATCGATGCAATGTAATAGAAAAATGTACAACAAAAAGTATTATGTTATACAAATTTTTGCCCGCGGCTCTGCCAGTGTGAATATTTCATTATGTTACAAGTTTTAGTTGAAAAGCATGCCATATTAGTAGAATTAGGTATCACTTTAACATCAATAGGTAAATTTTAAAATGTAAAAAGTAGAAAAAAACCTAAATTGAGTACCTAATTAAACTAACCGTTATCGCGTCAGAATGCAAAAGTAGGGAGAGTGCAAATTAAGCAAAATAAATCTTGACTTTTCGACCTAAAATACGGACATTAATTTATTCGATGCCGTTATCTTTGAGCAATTAACAGACTTTTTTTAAGAAACAACTGAGTTTTAAAACGAAGGTTTTAGTGGGTGATTAATCTCGCTTTGTCATCATTCCGTCTAGCTGTCCGTTACACAGTTATTCTGAAGTAAATTTGAGCAAGGAATCCGATCCAACGGCTACAGCGGTTTGTTTTACCATTCGAGTATTTTATAGGAGCTTAATTAATTATATTAACTAAATATTCTTTGAAGAATTAGGAACTGTTATCTTGCTAGTATTTGTGAGATAACTTTTGCTAATACTCCATGGAATATATAGTTGGGAGAGTCAAAGGAGATGGAAGGATTTTAACATGTTCTAGTTTTATCTTGAATTGAATTAATTATTTGTTCCCTAAATAGATTATTTATAATAGACATTTTCGGTTACTACAACCTGTACCTACCTATAACGAGCATTTAGAACTTTAAAAAGTTATAGAACATTTTCCAGGCGTCTTGTGAAATAGGCATTAACCTATTTTATAATGAAACAAGGTTAATATATTCAAAAGCTAAACATAGCTAGAAGCTAAGAACCTTTGATATTTATTTGACTTCCTTGTCCTTACAATAATGCTAGTTGAATGTCTACAAAATTTATGCAAATAGTTCCTGACTTCGGGTAATTTATTCCGCAACAATAAACAACCTAATGAATACGTTACAATTGGATATTAATAAAGTTAGTTAATCAACAAAATAATTACGAGGCCGATGGCGATGACTAAGGTCGATTGAGCAATTTGCAATCGTGGAAGGGTAGTGAATTCGATTACAGGCTATTGCGTGTATTAATTACGCTTATGTGGTTTAGTATAGAGATAGACTAACCTAACCTAACACTAAAAGCTTTTTTTACCAGTATTCTTTTAAAAAAACCTCCTCAATATAAGCCACATTCTAACTTGAAACCATTTGTTAAGACAACACTTTTATCATTCAGAATAATTGCTACAGTTACACTAGGCAGTGAAGACATACTTTTAAAAACTTTTGGTGGCTTTTTAGTGTCTGTACTGAAACTTTGCGCTTTTTTTTTAATTGGTAATAGGCTCGCGTTTCACCACGATCTCACCTGTTGGTAAATAATGATGTGGTCGCCGGTGGAGCACGCTTGCCTAGAAGAAACCTATTCATTCTAGACTTGAAGACTCCCAGGTTGTAGCTTTCCGGAAATACCTTATGTCTTATGGATACATAAGATGTAAAGTTTCAGCACAGACCGTACCGTTTCAGTCAGTACCTTCCAGCTTCTATACTTTTAGGTCTCTGAGAAATTGAAATATAAGAACCTCCGATACATTTCGAACTTGTGAAATATGAGGCGAACTCCTAATAAATTTATTAATTAATGAAATTCATATACGTGTTATAAGGTATCATAAGATTAACGTTCTCTGGCATCCATTACCTATCACAGGCTTGAGCGCAAAAATCGGTAGCAGATTTTTTTGAAATTTTATTGTCGCATTTTGAAATGAGATTTTCGGATCTCTTTGTTTTTAGTTTTATGTTAATACATAATTTTGGCTATATATATGCGTTTTATTACCCGACTGCCGAAGAAAGGAGGGTAATGTTTTTTAATAATCCTACTATAATAAAAGGTGAAAGTTTGTGAAGATGTTTAGATATTTGGATGTATGTTTATTACTCAATCATGGCAGAGGTCGGCGTCACGGCCTTAATCTTGGACGATAATATTTTGTAGATCATTATGTAAATTTTTGAGAAAGATGATTCGCATGTTGTCGGATTCATAGCTAATTTCGAGCATCTTTTATACTTGTGGAAAACATATTTACTCCAAAATTCATTTAAAAGGAGAAGAAAATCTTCCGTGGGCTGCAGTTTGCCGACCCCTGCTCTAAGAGCTGAACGGATCAGGCTGAAATTTGGTACAGGGATAAATAACACTTAATTCTTCTTAAATCTTAATTTTTATTATTGGAATTAATTCTACGCGGGTGAAGCCGCAGGCAACAGCTAGTAAGAATAACTTTCATATTGCAAATTAGCACAGTAATTCATTAAGTGGATACTTTGTCGTTCCGTTTCCTCTGAGGAAATATTCAGTTTGTTTCTGCCGTCGTCGTCTTGGTGAAGGCTATTTGTTTTATTTACGCCAGCTCCCGCCCATTAAGTAAAGAGATATGGGGCGTATCATTGGTGGGTGCTATACCAAGTGCTTGCTATTCTTGGTTAGTTAACTAGAATAGAAAATATTAGATTAAAGTAGGAGTAGTGTTTGAATAAGAATCACTCTGTTTTATTCCTTACCTATTGGGCAATAAGACTTAGATTATTATCTATGGCTCGCATTGTAACTGGCCATTTATAATGTAGTTAATTCTGTGCTGTCAGCGGGGAGATTAAAGTCGCCTGCGTTGTCAGCACATACAGAAACTTTCTCAACTTAAATTTAGGAAAATGATTAGGATTCTGTACAAAAAAATAAAACCTTAAAAATCTAAATCCGCGGGGGCGAAGCCGCGGGCAACAACTAGTACTGAATCAGAAGCTTAGAACTAAACACACAGCATCTTAAGTAAATATTCAGAAGGACTTCTACTAATTTTGTTTACAGCGTTGACAACTTCATTTTATATGTATTCTGTGAACACACAATCTAGCTCAGGCAAGCTTACCGCCATTACTACTAACGAGATCCTATGTAGATGCTTCTATGGGGTCAAGTATTAGGGTAGACGAACTTCTTAGAGGTTGTTATGAGTTTTAGTAATATTCTTACGAGATTGCGATGGATGCAAAAACTACTGACCGGATTCTGATGTGTAATTTTTCAGAAAGGTTAGGTAAGAAACTATTGGTTAGACTTAAAATTGTTTTATCTCAATCGGTTGAGTAGAACCGGAGATATAAAAAACGCGAAAACCGTTTGCTCAGATAATAGGGACCCTGTGAGGGTTGTATATGACGGTACTTGGAGAAATAAAAATATTAAAAATGTCGAAAAGGTGCGGGTAGATGAACAACCGGCTACCTCACGGACTCGACGACGCGACGGAGGGCGTGCGCAGCTGAACCAGCCAGCCTTTGACGGTCGGTATAACCTGGACGAAACGAAATAATCGCGTTAAATTCCCGTTAACATTTTAGTAAAGTGTATAGATATAGCCAAATTAGTGAAACAAACAAAAATCTGTGTGTGAGCAATTAGGTTGGCCTACTTAAGCGATACCCTAAAACTAAGTAAACTATCGTATCCGTTAGAAACTAATACTGAGGATCATTAGCTTTGTGTAGCTGGCGAGAGTTGTTAGTAAATAGAGTAAACACGGGAAGTCTAAGGGCCTCAACTAAATAATTTATCATTGAATGCTCTGAGTACGAATAATCTATACATCTATACGTACTCTATACAAATAAATAAAATTAGAATGCCTGTTTCTAATATTAAAATATCCGCGTTCAACTAAGTGCATTTGGATGTACGAGTATACACATTACATAATATACCTGTACCAAAACAACATTCAAGTGTGAATACTCATACTTGTTTTTACAGGTTTCTACTTTGATAAAAACGAATCACGTTTTGTATCAATGTTATAAACGCACATAATAAGTAATTTTTAATTAAATTTCCTGATAAAATTTTAACTGTTAATTTCGATTATTTCCTTATTAACGCCGCAAATTTGAAGAAATTGTATATTGTTGGCTGTTCATTATTACAAACTACAGATTATTGAATCAATAAGTACCTATCTATAAATACTTTTGCTCTAAACAAGTACCTATACAACTTCATATTTTTGGGTTGACTCACTTGCAAGCCGGTTCACCTACTTTTGATAGACAGAAGAGGTTCAGGGGAAGACTCGCCTTCTCTCTTGGAGCGTAGTGTTATATTATTATAATATAGTAGATACTACTCGTAAAATAATAATATAGTGTATGTCTCTATTTTACAGAACTTGATAACAGAATGCTGTTCAAATATTCAGACCAATCTTGAAGAATATAATAGAATGCTTTATATATTGGCAATAACGTTAATTTCATGTAAGTTACTTTTATTTATTACCCGGCTGCCGAAGAAAGGAAGGTAAAGTTTTTTTCGAGACTATGTAGCACTAGCACATGTAGCGTGTTTTCGACACTAGTTTTCCACGAAATCGTTTATCGTTTTTTTGGTCATACTTTGGCAATTTGGTTCTACTTAGGCAATTGCAGTCAAAAATACGACAGATTCAAGTCTGACTAAGATCATTCTAATAGAAAACCGCATTGAAATCTGTTCAGAAGTTTTGACGTCCACCGCGAACAAACTGAGAAACGGACAAGTATTCCAAAAATTGTGTTCAAAATTACTCACAACCGAAATATTTTTTCTAATATACCTTTCCAATCCAGACCCAGCTATTTTACAATTTCATAATAGTAGATTTTTTTTCAGGTGTAAACGTGATAACATGTATGTTGGGTGCACCCGGTGTACCTATCCCCGGAGCAGAGGTATTAAGTCAAATTTTTGCAAAACATCTCCAAATTGAAGGCTCTTTCATGAATTATCTTAAGAACACCAAGTCTAATGACACAGAGGTAGAAGATTATGCCAATGATAATTTGGATATAAGTATTATGGATATGAACAACTTCAGAAGAATAATTAACATAGGAAAAAAAGAAACCGAAAAAAACTATCGACGACAAAATTATTTCAAAAACCACATTACAAAAAGAAACCGCCTACAAACTGCTGGTTACAAATATCATTTAAGAGAGAATCCTGATGGTTATGCCAGAGACAATAATCTTTTGGTAATGTATGATCGAAATGTTGAAAAAATATTTCACCTAATGAAGCAAAGTATTTACGTAGCACGCGACAGAATTGACAGAACTAAAAAGATGAGGGAATATTACGAAGAAAATCCGAGTTACAAAATTGCTCTTCTAGATTCAGCAATACATCATAATTTACGTAAAATGGACTATTTAAGGTCAAGAATCCACAGAAGAGAATATAAAACACATTTTTTATGGTACATAATCCTGTACGAAAAATTATTACAATGTAATATAGATATAAACTATGCAGTTGAAAGAATATTTGTTATAAACCGACAATACAATGTAGTTATAGCAGGTATGCCAAATATGCCTAGAGGTATTGCAGCTGATCCAGAAGCTTATAAACATATGATGAATGACCTAAACCAGGACACTAAATCAAATATGCAAAATGGCTAAATTTTGAGAGAAGCTCACACGACATCATAGAAGTGGCTCATTGACAAGTTTTTTATACTAATATACTTAGTATGAGTATACCTGTTAGCAATAATAATTTAAATGTCAACATCCCTAATTTAACCGTTCAATATCTAATATTTTATGATTATTAATTTAGAAGTGTCAACTCCTAAAACACGATTTTTTTTCGTGCAGAAGTCACCACATATACCATCCCCGTGGCTAGTGGGGGCGGTTATGTCGAAACCAAACCGACTAAAACCGCACGCCATCTCATATTAAACACCAATGTACAATTTTGCATGTCCGGTATATTGTTCGTCAACTCGATGGAATAGGTATGTGAAACTAAATTATATTCTTCTACCAACACAAATCAATGTACTCACTTGAAGCGAATAAATTTCATTTCATTTATTTCATTTCAGTATATACATTAACTATGAGATTTTGTAGAATTCTGAAAATAAACAGTACACTTGGAGGTACTCTCCCAGTCTGTTTCACTACAAAAATGTGCTTATAAACTAGTTGCAGAGACTCTTAGCACCGCATCCGAGGCATAATATTCAACAACAATACAACACCATCTGTGTTCAGCTTACAGTATTAAATAAATTCTGGTGGTTAACTTAACCCAACAGTTGTAGAGGTAGGTAGATAATGAGGAATCAGAAGAACAAAAAGGAAAAATTATTCAATTGTCACTGGAGACATTAGGAAAATACGAGAGTGGGAGAAATAAATAGGAAAGTGAAGAAGTAAATACTTACTAAGAAATACAATTATTATTATTATAGTAACGACACAGTTATAGAATTAATTTCATTCTATGAATTCTAGTATGTATCAATGTCATGCAATTTCCCTAATTACGCATCCGTTGGGATACCTATTGACCTACCACCAAAATTCATTGAGCTACAGCTAGGTACTGTATTGGTTAGCTGTATGTGTGTTTAGATATGTAGGTTAACAGCGCTCATTAAAGTTTGGCTGCATTCCAGCCTAGGACAATAGAGTAGGTACTTTACGTGATACATTGTCGCTACTACTGTTTGTTTTGAGACAACGATTATATTTTGTTTGCATTATATCGGAAGCCTTTCTTATTATTATTATAACATGAAGTGGTTTTGGTATTAATAGCTGTAAATACTTTCTTGTTTAAATAACGCAATCTAAGTAGGTACGTACGATTCATTTTTTTCCTACTTCATTTTTTTTCTTTTTTCGTCAAAATTTAAATTTTTACGATTCCATATTATAAGTAAGGGAAAAAATATAAAATATTTTGAGGAGAAACAACCCAACCAATAGAAGATTAGATACACCAGCTTAGAGTGCTCTTCCTGGTATACTAACATTCATTAATTCACCCATTGATCGTACATTCTCTGGCTACGAAGTCTCGGGATTTGCGGTAATTTTTAGAGGTTTTCTTCCTCCCAATTCAGGTGGCTAAACCAAGACCCTCGAAAGCGGTCCGAACCGCGTATAATCTATTTCTCGATCACATGCTCACAGTATTACGATCTATCACCGGAACCAGAAGGGACAGACAGGAATCTCTGCCTATATAAACCATAATATTGTTAGATATATAAAACTCATCGTATCAGTAGGGATTTCCGCAAGGAAAAAAGGGGGGTTAGACACCATACTTTACTACAACAAGACTTCCCACACCTCACTTTGTATCTATAAGCAAGAAACGGTACAAATAACTCTACTTATATTATGGTGGAATTCACACTTTGCTATTCGCTAGTTGCCTATATTATTAGGCATTATTATTTATAGATGACTAAACCCTCCACAATTCGTCATAGAAAGAATAGAGACTAAGACGAATATTCGTGCGATAAAACAAATATACACGAATAAGCCCTCCCCACTTCGATTTATACACGTGAATAAAGGCGAATAACGAATAGCGAAATGTGGATCTGCCATTCGATGCTTATATTAGATATGTTTCGCATTTTCTATCAACAACGAATGCTTACTCTATAAAGATCATACGAGTGATAAAGAAACAGTTTCTCGAACCCATGTTCAAGATATCTAGTAAATCTGAGGTTATTAAATAGCGCTCACAAACAACGTTTATGTCAGTCGAACTGGGCATCAAGTAATTGAGGAAAACAGTAGCAATAAGTAAGATAATATCATATTGGCATCGTTCGCGAGCCTACGTAAGAGAATCCAAATATTGGCGCCGGTGAGTTTTGGGGTGAGACTGCGGAAGTGCTCGTCGAAGTGCCACTTTGAGTCGATTACCAGGCTTAGGTACTTAATCCACCGCCACTCCGCCACCGGTACGAGGACCGAATGGATCTTGATCGAGGTGCGATGCGGTGGGTGGCCGTAAGGTTCGTGAATAAATACGCTGTCTTCTCTACGGCAGGCCCAACGCCTCGAATCGTCCAACCTGCCTAATCCATTTTTAACCTTGGACACTATTCTGTTTTACATTTAGCTTTAACCAGAGTCGAAACGTAGGAAGTCGGTGGATTTCAATTGGTTATCAGAGAAGAAAGCACCGGTGTAAAACTAAACCCACTTAAATATTTCGGCTAATAAGAACACGCGTAGTTATGGTACAGTTGGTCAATTCGATTAAGGGACCCTATCTATTTATTCCAAACCCGATTTCCAATTTCAAATATGCTAATTCATAAAAAATTTGAAAATCGTAGCCTTTGGATTAGGCCCGTGGATTAGGTTTAAATTAAATGGAAAATTCAGTTTGTTCAGTCTGTATCTATTGGATGATGCACCTTTCAAATGGTGAAAGAATTTTCACAATAAGTACAGTTGTTTCGAAGACTACCCCAAATATATAACACACAAAATTCGGCCTCTTTCCAGATAATATTGGTATTGATAAATATTTTGATAAACAAGACTGCTCTTATTCTCGTCCTATAGTTATAATATCATAATAATATAGGTTAGTGCGGTGTGGCGAGCATCTGTCGTCATGACGTCATATCCGTTGCTGACGCTATTTCCGGGTGTCAACTCCCATCGCCAACTCTTCCGCTGGCGGGTTAGTAGCTGGCCATTCCTAGTGCAAATATGCTTTTTATTTAGATAATGTCACGTACGATTCTGTCCCAGTGACCGGTTGAAATAAAGGTACAGTATACGAAGTGGAGTGAGACTATCATTCCTGGCACGAATTGCTGGTAATTGTGCAGGACTTTTTTGTTATTTTGTGAAAGAAATTTCATACATTTTAAACCGAATACCAATGTCAGTCGCATCCAAAAGCCATAGTTTTCTTTTATTGATTTGTTTTTAATTTTATGGAAGCGAATACTGTCTGACTTGCCAATAGCAAGTCAAGGCTTGCTTCAGGCAGCAAATCATCCGTCAATCACTTTTGTAGGTGAGGTTGTTGGCTTGGGTCCCAGAGATCTTGTTGAGGCCCCATATACTTCTTAATTATAATAATGATAGAGATTACAAATTACAAGCATAATAGAATGTCCGTTAAAATTACGAGATTTCTTAATTGATTTAGAGAAATCGTCGTAGTCAATATCTAAAAAAGGGCTCGCAGATTACTTACTTGCTAAAATGTACATATTTATTTTTTAACACAAACTCGTAGAATAAAACGCGAGTGTGATGTTGTATATAAGTGCAGTTTATGTACCTAAGTAAAGCGGGCGTCCACATGAACGCATTCAGACACGTTGATCGTGTATTCAATTTATGAATTCATGTGTAACGTTTGGATAATATTGTTGGTTTTTGACGTCAAACGCAATTCACCGGCAGTGTGTGCGCGACAGTTTCATTATACAATGTACCGCAATGTTATTTGTTGAGAGTTGAATAACTGACTACGATTTTTAATAGTCTACGTGTTCTGGGAATGATAAAAGACGTTTTTGTCGTCTACAATTTATATTATATTATATACATTCGTTAATACTATTCATTTTCTCGCTAAGACCACCGATTACCTAATAGTTCGTACTAAACCGCTTCGAAGTAGCTTCCATGGTGATAGATTACAGTCAAAAATGGCATGTGATGTATTTTCGTCAAATTTATTTAACTACCGTCGAATTTAGAATTTTTCATTTCAATTAGTCACTGATTAACTAATAGTGTAAACAAAAATATGAAAAAATATTTGGTTATTTATATAAAAATAAATTACTTCTAAATATATCTTAAGCAAGATTACAAGAACTCTTTTCTCAAAAATTCTAAATATCTTGCAAATAAAGAAATAGAGTGTAATTTCATTTTATGTCATACCCGCGACATTCAACATGCTATTCCGTGTGAACGTACGTACACGTCGTGTTTGCATTCAGTTTAGGCTTCATCTTGACATAGCCTGATTGTGCGCCTTTGTGTTTAGGTTTCTATTTTATTTTCTTGTTATATGTTGTCAGCCTTTCAGGATAGATTTAGACTTTAAGTTTCTTATTTAATTTCTTTCGACGTAATAAATAACTCCTTTTAAATTGATGAGTTTTAATGCTTTGTATTAATATTTACATAATTTGCTATAATTGTTTATTGTGCGGAACGTATATTAACTACTTATGTTATCGATCGATACACAATTATCGAGGCAAACTATAGACTATATCTATATCCGCACGCTACTAGCCAGGAGATCAGAACAATAATCATGTCAATAAATCCATTGAATTTTTATACATTATCGTAGAACTAATAAATTATGGGCATGTGCGCGTATCGGTAAGTAATATGCCACGGGTGAATCCATGCGGTACAGCTAGTTAAAACATAATAATAAAAGCGTAGGTACTTAAAAGGTACCGCTGTGAGACATTCAATCAGAACATCGACTCCGCAAACTCTGAGCAGTGCTATACATAGCGGGGGTGTAATTTCCTACAAGTTGATAGTAATCAACGGAACTCAGTCGATGGGTATATAGCTCGGCTCCTCACATTCCTGCACGCGAAGAACGTCTTCATCTGCTCCGTTATTGGAAAATTCCACACAAAATTATTGTACGCCAACGTACATTTCCAATACATTCAAGTAATTGATGCCACATCAACAAAAATCTATCTTGATGTATGAGGAAAGAGACTAAAATTTTACATAACGTGTTTGTTTATATTTCATACAAAGTAGTTGGCGTACATTAAAATATTCTAATTCATTCATTCTTTGTGTCTATATGTAATAATGACTATATCCTTGGTTCTACTCAACTAAGAGTAGAACCGAGGATATAGTCAATATGACACCAAACAGACCTAAGATTTAAGTCTGATCAAGACCGTTCAAACAAAAAAACCGCACCAAAATCCGTTCAGTACTTTTGCGTCCATCGCGAACAAATAGACGAACAAGCAAGTATTCCAAAGACAAATATTTTTGTGTTCAGAATCCTTCATAATAAACCCTTTTTTTTCGTATCTCCAATGTACAAAGACAGATACTTTACAATTTCATGATAATACACAATGATGTGTATTATTTCGGACACGTAGAGAGGATAGACGAAAGAAAATTGACGAAACAGATTTATGAGGCGATGACAAAGGCTGATGAAATATTGTAAATTCAATTAATCTAAATACTTTAGCTGAAAAGAATGTTAAATTCATAATATTTTTATTAAACATGTTATGTAAAATTATACAGAAAACTTTTTGAAATATTCGTTACGTAAATCAGGGATTTCCATTAGAATTTAAAGTATTTAAAAGTTTGCAAATTACGAAATAACGCTACTTGTGTTAATGTTGTGAATCGTATTCTGTTCAACATTGTTTCAGTTCATTGTGCGTTCAACGTCCAAAATTATAAAATCCTTAATCCCTAAGGGCTTTATGATATTTTACATCAACGGGGCATGGCAATTATATTAATCGATAAGGCACAAATATACGTTTGCTACGTGTGACTCCAATCCGACTACTGTCGTAAAAATAAAAGCCTAAATTCTAAGAACATTTATTGAGTAATCCACTTTAAATTTTATTTATACATTAGATTTAGGCGTAGACTAATTTTCACTAACATACTTTCTGACATATCAAACTTTTATCAATGTACCTACTCTTAGAGCACAGTTTATGCTACTTCTTGTATTCACGTTTCTAATATTTCCTCAGTATACTTTACAATATTCCTAGCTATACTTGCTTTCACACATGTTTTATCACCTCATTTTAAATCGTATCTCTTGAAATTCAATCACTAAATCATTTTCCTCTGCAACCATTCGTATTCCTTTCAGCTAGGTACTTTCTTTCTTAGTATTTGCCTGCATTAGTTGTTGTAAGTACATTAATAGTTTATACAGATCCATCATGTAAAGCCAACATTAACAGAAAAAGGGGTGAAATTAACCCTTTAGTAAATTTCACCCCTTTTTCTGTGGATCTATTTTCACAATTATTTTTGTTTTCTTTTCCCGAGACGGAATCATGTAACCGAGATGATATCGTCTATCAGAACCTACTCGCTTTCTTAATAATCGTCACGGTTCAAGAACATAAAAGAAATTAATTTCGTGGTAATATAAGAATAGATTAAGTATTATTAAACCGGTAAAAATAAATATTTCGAAACAAATACTGGGAGTACATTCCACACAAGATATCGCCGTAAATTAATTGCAGAAGAAGGTAAAATAAGCTGTCATGCCGTTGTTGCCCTGGCTCGTTAATATTAGTCCATGAAGCTATCAGGGTAATTTTATATAGATTTTCTACCTCGCAATCCACCACTGTTCCTACCATATCGTCGGTCAGGTTTACGGCATCGTTACCCTTGTGTTGATGAGTCCCGGGGTCAAGCGGACCCCGGACTCTGAAATGTCGACTTTTACTTCTCCATTTCGCATGGTCTTGGGCATCCATATGAAAAAATCCATATCCAAAGAGTCAAACTTTTCTCTGAACACCATAATCAGATACAGTTATATTAAATTGGCTGACTTTTTGTCACATAAAATATTTAAAAAGCACCATAGAGCTGGAATGCTAACGTAACCATCTTCGTTCGTACCCTAAAACTGGTATTCCGTATAATGATTAAACAGTAAATGTGCTGCTAATCTCCGCCGTCTAAAGTTTTCACACTAAGTTTAAACTTAGTTTTAACTGCCAAAGCTTTGAGAACGCCGCTGTCACTGAGTACAAACAACGTTTAGATAGTTATTATGTAAAGTTAGGAGAAGCAACAAACTTCTTGCTGGTAATGAATGCCTACCACAATAAATTTGTTTTATTAATGTGTTTCCAGATTACCATCACCATCTTAGCGTTGTTACTGGGTTTGAGGCTTTCACATCATAGCAGTATCCGTTTACCCCTTTTTCTCTACTACCTAGGAACTACTGTTTCATCTCCTAACCCCGGGAGAAAAACCTACACCAGAGCCTCGTCCGTCAATCAGACGGGCTTACAAGTGAACTTGGCATGGCCTCAAAGGTCTTAGTGAAGTTGCTTAAAGTGTTATATGCAAAGAATTAAAAGTAAGCTTTATGCTATTCCAGACTATAATCCATCGCTGTACCAAGTTTTGTTCTTTTTCATTTCGTTCATTTATTCATTCATCCATCCTCGCAAACTTTCACATTTATAATGTTAGTAGAAATTATAGACTAGAATTTTAGGTTCAGATTTGGGGCTTCAGTCAACCTTTACACAGAATCGAGAGCAAGACTTTGACTTTATAAACTAGATTGTTACTTCTGTATTCCGACCTTTTTTCAAGCCCTCATAACTCTTTGAATTCAAAAATCTCTTTGTCAATAAGGGATGGTAGCTAGATAGGTCATCGATCGTCGCGCTTCCATTTCAAAGGATTTCTTCAGTTGACTGAACGGCCTGTGCGGAATAATAAGTATCCGATAGGAATAAATGGATTCCTTAAAAATGCTATTTCGTGTGTTCCCGGAACTTATAACATCTGATGCTAAAATTGTTATTGACTTCGTACCTAAGGAAACCATACAACGCAACCATTTCCACGAACACAAAATAAATTGATTAATTAAAATGTTATGTTCAAATATGGGTAGAGATTCTTTACACACCTATACGGTGTGTGAGGTCTTGTAGATGCGGTGCAGATTCTACAGATTCAGTTTAAACAATAATATATTTTTTTCAATTCTTGTTTGCTCTAAAGTGAAATAAACAAAAATATACGAAATTATCGTAGCACGCGTGCTACGACGTAGCTCGTGTCTGCACGCGAAGTAAAACCAGTTTGAATTTAATTATATTGCAATGAAATATTTATTTAACGAAACAAAATATACTTTGCATCCTACATTTCTTGAAAGTAATTGACTATGCATATATGCAATATGGGATTCTTCAAGAAGGGCATTAGAAGGTTTTTACGGGTTCGGCAGTGCAAGTGTAACACCTGATCACCTGATGTTGCACACATCCATAGACCACCGTAACTGCTTAACAGCAGGTGGGCTGTGTATATTGTCTGCTACCTAAGTGGTACAACTAATTCCATGTAATGAAAGTTTTTATGTAATTTGTCATTTACTATCGACCATCATCATTCGTACTTAAATATTAAGTTAAACAGCGCGTTATGTTTGTATGTTCGTGTTTATATTAGGTCTTTAGAAAAATTATTACTGAGTAACAACAGTAAAAACTAAATTTATTCTGTATTTAGTTTCTTTTTCTTCCCTTCATCTTAAACTTTTTGAGTGTAGCTTTTGTAGGGGCGCACCACAATAATAATCAATTGAATGTCATGTGTCAGAACAACCAGCTGTATAAAAATAAATTTTAGAGAAATCTAATATTTTTCTTCTCTTCAGAGCGTACCTAATACTTACTGACAAGCAAGCCGTCACTTTTTATTTATTTCAAAGTAATAATAAGGTAATAATATAAAAAATACATTTGCACCACGTACATGCTTTTAACATCTATTTATTTTATGTGTTGTCATTCTCCTCACGTTTATTATATTTGGGCTGTTAAACAACGTCGTCGGCTTAACAAACTCGTAAAATTCTATCAGAAAAACCCTAAAATAAAATTATGGCAGAGTATAAAAAGCTTGGACACTAAAAGAATTCGCGTGTTTAAATATAAAATTGATTTTTGAAGTAAAATAACAGAGGCATACTGTACTAAAATATATTTTATATCACAAAAACAATTATGCTCTAAAACACAAACGTACTAATGGCAATTTTTTTACGTTCAAATATGAACCTTATGCCTATGGTCTAAGGCCCGTATTATTGGAGGACACTTACTTCTGAGATATGTCTCAAGCGTGCACTTGAGCATTCTGCGAATTGTGCCATTGGCGCTGAACATCTCAAGTGCACGCTTGAGATATTTTTCAGAGGTAAGTGTCATTTATTAATACGGGCCTAAAAGACGAACATGCTAAGTGCAGAATTTTGTAATTAGCACGTATGTTTTTGGCACTCTAAAACATACTGATTTCAAATATCTATTACCTTACCATTATAATTATACACTCCTTTCTCCATTATAATTCTCGTTCAATCAAAAAAATTACTAGTTGTTTTATTAGAAATAACTTGATTCCTTTTTCGTTAATTATTTGCCCAACAGAAAAGAAAGAATAAAAAACACATTGCAGTTTCTCAAATTGTGAATGGATTTAAAAAAATTAAAATTTAAGGAGATTGTAAAAATATTTTAAAATTTCATTTATTTTTCTCCTTTTTCATTTTTTACTGAATCATAATAGTGAGCTAAATCAAAATAAAAATGTATGATAGAGCGTTATTTGAGGTGCCTACTGGATTCTGGGCTGCGGTGTGGGATGTTTTTAATATATTCACGGACAGGCCTTCTGGAGTCGTAAAATTGTGCTAGCACGTTTATGACTAGTGAATTACAAAACGCCAAAATTCCTTTATTGAAGGCGGTCAGTTTACTTTTTTTTATATTTAGTCCGTTAATTTAACTGGAACCAGCCTGATGGCAAGCTAAGACGCTGGATGAGATAACAACGAATATTCCTATTAGTACTGTAATAAGGTTGCACTTCATCCGTGCATAACGTCATATATCCATAGAACCCTTAATAATAAAACAGTGAGTTTGTGAACATATCGCTTGGCAGAAATGTGTGGGAAAAATTACAGTTATTGACAGTAAAAATATGAGCTATTTTACCTGCCTTACACCATCGTCTACGCAGCTAATGATGTCTAAAAACTTCTCTTGTTATGGCAGCATGCCATTTAGTGTACCAATTTTGAATTGCATCGAAATTATTTCATACAACTATGGCATAATTTTGATTCGATTCGGCAGGACAACAGTGAGTGGAAAATAATTGGAGCCAGTTTTAACGACCTTCTTCTAGCCACTTGAATGTTCATACTCAAAAAGAGCTTATAAATTGACAACAATAATCCGCAAACTCTCTCAGATATTCTACACGCATGCCGGTACTCATATTGAGCTCGTGCTCGCCACAATATGTCCTGCCGACTTTATGCTTCCAATAAACCTTCTCAGTACCTAATTTTGCGTTGCCTTATTCTCAAATGAGAAAAGAAATAGCGACGAGAAGGATACTTCGCTCATGTCAATAAATTGCCGTGTTTTTTGAATATACTCGTAATACAATGGTTTATTTGTTCTGGGAAAAAATAAATAAGAACATTTTTTTCCGATCCAATATTTTTATTTATGTAATTTTATACTGTGAATACGATACGTAGGATTATTCTATCATACAAAAATGTTACCTCTGATTTTCCTGTACTAGAATAAAATGGATCTTGATTTGAATAGAATTGTTTTACGATTCATGCCACGTTCTAAATATTTTTTGTATTCCGTCTTTGTAAAATCTTTCAATGTCAGATTGCGCGATGTGGTATTTGACATGCAAGATAAATTTGTCACTAGGAATTCTATTACTATATTAGTTCCTTTTACATGTGAATTTTCTTTCTTTGAATCATATTTTGACCGAAAACACGCACGTTGATAATATATATTTCATAAAAACCTTATGTAATATTTACGTTTTTCTAAGTGTAACTAGGTTGTAGCAGAAGTGTGATGTCTAATTTATTATAAATATGAAAGTTTGTGAAGATGTTTGGATGTTTGTTACACGCTCTAACGGCTGAACGGAACTAGCCGAAATTTAGTGCAGGGATAGATTATAGTCCAGAAAGAAAAGACTTTTATCCCTGGAATTGGTTCTCATAGGAAGCGTGAACGTCAACAGAATATCACGCAGAGGAAGCCGCAGGCAATAGTTAATACAGTATGATATTTAGTGAATTGACTCTTTAGGAATGAAAAGGGCGAAATTAAGGCATATCTTAGTTATTCGCATCAAGGTATTCGCATGCCTCCATTACGAACAAGTTTGAAGTTTCAAAGTTAATTACCGACTTCACTGAGCTACGGAGTTCCGTTTTAAATTAATAAATACATAATTTTAGTACTTATTCCAGGCCTTGTTCTCGTACAAAGAGCTACATGGAAAGTGTCAGGTGTCTCACTTATCAAGCTGAGTGGGTAAAACTGGTTAAACTTTTGCTAAGTCACAGGTGTTTTAGTGTTTTGGACTTAACATTACAAAACTTTCATATGACATTGTGATATAATAGAAATACCTATATTTGACTCGTGTATAAAGTGAAAATGTATTAAGAAACTTCAGCGGGTAACTAGTTTGTGAGTCTGTGTATGAACACGTCTTGTGACTTTGCAGTGTCTAGTGTCTACACCAACACAAAGAGAAATTAGTCCTAACTCGAGGTAAATGTCATATTCAGAGTATTGTAGTTGTTAACCGACTTCAGAAAAGGAGGAGGTTCTCAATTCGTACGTTTTTTTGTAGGTAGGTATGTATGTTACGCGATAGCGGCGCCAATAAATTATGGATGGATTTAGAATTTTTTTTTTGTTTGAAAGATATCCAGGGTATCAGGATCAAATGCTGGGATCTTGAAAATCGAGGGGAAATCCTCAAATTTACGGCAAAAATTCGGTTTTTGATGCCTTTGTACTGTACATAATTAACCTCATAAATAGGTACTTTTCTATATTTGTACACTAAAAAGTAAAAATATTAGTTTGTGAAGTCGGGTTTTTTAAACGCAGTTATAATTATTTTAACAATGTAATAAAACTGATAATTTATATAAACATTATGATAGTTGACGGGATATTTGATATTTACCAGATTTGTTTGTTTTATTGAGTATCCGATATTTCGCCGCTCAATAAAACAAACAAAATTGTTTTGTTCATTTAAATGACCATGTCAATCTAAAATCCTATATTGATGAATTTATAACTTTCGGAATTTTGAAGAAGTTACGTTTTTAGCCTTAAGTCAGATAACGCAATTAAGTAAGTTTATTAGATCTCGAGAGTGTAAAGTAAAACTCAAGTTTATGGGATTGCAACTCTTTTCCCGCGGCCATCACAGTACCAAATTCATTCCCAGCATTTTTAAAACGAAATTTTATACTATTCCCAACTAAATTACCATCACAATAATCAAATCCAACGTAACCTACATGAATATAAATCATTCAATCGGTACTAAGGTAGAAGAACTATGTCAAATTAGATTACAGTGAAGGTGTAAATGCTGTCAAGACTATTGTCCCTTTTTGTACTATATGTAAGAGTCTGTTTAAGTAATTGTTTTATTGTTACCCTACAAATCAAATAATGTTGAGTGCTGTTTTATTTTGTTACTGTGGAACTAAAAAGTATGAGATTTAGACTACGATAGAACTGATATGCTTGGTCTACAGGGCCTTCACAACATCCTTGAGGCCCAAGCCAGCCTCATCTGATAGTCAGGACACCTGCTGTTGGGGTTGGGAAATCAGACAACAGTCGCCCCAGGAAAAGACGACATATCAATCAAAGACAACGAGTGGACCCCAGGTTTCAAAATGCAACTGGGAAATCGCTATGAGGATGATGATAATGATGATGAAGTTCTTCTAAGTAGAGCTCAGCTTGTCTGCATCACAAGATCAGTTAAATATTGATCACGATCACGAATTGAACGCCGTAAAACAGGAAAGTAAGCCTCCATTTCATACGGCTTGTGCAGTCACTTAGCTTCAGCGTCAGTTAAGTAGCTGGACTTCTTTTTATTTATTTTTCTTATCTTGTGTCTATTCATTATTCTCCGCAGGTTGTAATTTATGACTGACAACTCTGGTGTTGTTAGTTTAAAAAAATCATTAACCTCTAACCTGTACGTTTAATTACAATTGCTGTTCACGGTATCAATATTTCTATTCGTTTTGCCAATTTTCATCCAGGTCCGTTCAACTGTTCTAGCATGATTGAGTAACAAACATCCATCCACCCATCAAACTGTCGCATTCATAGTAATCGTAGTAAAATTTATCATACCACCTATAAACATGAGGTTTGTGAACACCTAAACAAACATCTAGAGCCCCTAAACAATTTACCTAAACATTAATAGGAACGTAACTAAGTTAAGGACCTCGTTGTGTGCCTACTACCCTTCAGAACAGCTTTACAACTTACAAATATCATTAGGTAAGCTTCACAGAAAGCCGGTGAAAAGGAAACAAATATTCGTTGGTTGCATTCCCCTGAAATAGCTCGGAAACGTTACGCTTTCTCACTTGTAATGTCTGTCTTTTAAATTTCGGTACAAATACCTCGGAAACGAGACGGCAGAAGTACATAGTGTTGCCATTCCCGATTTTTAGTTTACCCTAAAGATATTGAAAGGGATATTTATTTTTCTGTTTATCAGATTTCGTTCCGTTTTTTAATAAACTGCCTTAAGTGTTCATCTTATTATACTGTTATAAATGGACATGTTTAACGATCTTATTATATACAAAAGGGGGCTGAAATTCGTTCAGCTGGATGAAATTTGGGATACTTTTTTTACTTCTTTGACTTTTTTAATTGTTCAAATTCCAAAATACTTGTAAAGTGGACATAAGTTTAAGCCCCTCTATTTCACCCAGTTTCACCGAATTAGTAGGGGAGAGTTGGTTATATCGTACTACCATTTTAATCGTACCACTTCTAAATTTCCCTCTCAATGGGTATTTTTTTCTACACTAGCAACACCAAATCGTAGCCCTAGGCAACCCCCCGCCACCCGCCATTTGTAATTGATGTGACTTGACAACTGTGCGCCGGAGTGAAAAAACATTTTTTCGTGGAATTTATTGCAAATTTTTTCGTAAATTATTAAGGATATAACTCGTAAACAAGGGAAGATGGAGATACTCAGTTTTCATTATTTTATTACAATTTTATACTAGATTACTGGTGGTTTATGTTGCGTGTCCTAAGTTTTGAGGTTTGGCCGGACTGTTGCTTTTTTTTGAAAATGGTCTAGTTCGCTAAATTATACCACTCGCAGTTGGGTAAATTGTACTGGTACGATTTAACCGACTAGTCTAAAACTACTTAAGTATATATTTTACAAAATGTATTTATAGTGTTATAGATGACGGAGCCAAAAGCTAAAATTAAATACTATAGTTGAAAAAAGGAGGACCTAGAAAGAGCTGTTCTGGCTTACAAAAACAAAGAATTAAGTTTGATCAAAAGGAGATGTTTCACACATATATGGGCATTGGACCCGATAATTGTACACTACTTAGAAAAATAACTAGGCAATATAGTTTTCATTTTTCACTATTAAATTCTTATAATATTGCCTCGTATTATGGGCAGAATCTAACTAAATAAACACTTTCTTGCAACACAACAAACTTAGCGGACTAAAATATAAAAATGTACTCATATTTTATTAATTTATGCCCTTGAATTTTGGAGGCGAATAAATATATAATTGTATTTTTGCCAACAACCAGTATTTGGAACATCTCGTTTCAAAAACTTATTCTATTCCAAAACGTACAATTCCACGGCACTTATAAAAGAAAAATAAAATGTTTTGATTTTCATCGATGTCGAAAAAGAAAATAAGTTGGCTAAGTATATTCTTCATATCGAAACACTACTGTTTGGTCAACAATAAACATCAAAACACATTCATAATATTTCTTTCTTACCTAAGAGTTAAAAATAAATTATTTGGTTGAAAATTTTATTGTCTTTAATTCAGTGGTACGACTTAAACACCCATGGTACGATTTAAAAACTTGGTGGTACAATTAAAACGACTAGTCGGCTAAATTGTACCGATGGCAATCCTTTATAAAAAAACGTTTTTAAGGATGTTAGAGTAAACATATAGAACTGATTTCTCGGGCTTAGTAAGGTAAAATATAAAACTTTATGTTGCATATCCATTAATTATTCTAAGTCTTGTCATAGTCGAAATATTTTAGTTAAAGTAAAAAGTGGTCCGATATAACCGACTCTCCCCTAATTATGCCTAGAGAGGTAAAGTGAGCTTTAAAAAAACTCAAATCTAGGGAGAATTATTCAGAAACGGAAACACCGTCCATACATTTTTGGTAGGTATTTATTTAGAACTCTCGGCCCAAAAACAACTTGGATCATCAAATTAGCTGAAGGGACAACATACCTAAAATTCTCTTCGGCAGTCTCGTTTCACCCTAAGGGCCATATTTTACTATGTGCTCCCTACCTGGGGTCTGTCGTAAAGGGAATTAATGAAATCCTAACCCACGTTCAATAAAGTAAGGGGACTAATGATAGAGCTTCTATATTTAATTACTTTTGCTAAAGTGATAAATTTTCAGGCATTACATAAAGTAACAATTATATTTTATCTTTTGATGCTGAAAACGATTTAAATTGGCAGCACTCAGAATTAGGAAGTAAACTTTAATGTTATCGGAAATGGTTGTTTCAAGATCAAGGCCCTGATTTACTGTAATTGTTGGAAATGGTATCATTTTCACGATATTTCATAGATATACAATTTTGACTAACTTCTTAATACGTGTTTGAATCAAGCTCCTTATAAACTTACTTAGTAAAAATTTACGCTATGAAAATGAAGAGCTTTGTGAGATAAGTACTTTGAAATATTTTTGACGAGTCGAAGAAATTCATGAACGTTGTATAACAAACGAACCCAGATCAATCGACAGCTCTTCAGTCAAAGTCTCGAACAGATAATGTTGGGCTTTTGACCAGAAGGGTGATTGACACCTCTTTGAGCTGAAAATATATTTGAAACTAAGCTTCATTTTTTAATATTATTTTCGCCTTGCAAGCATATTCTACGATAAAGATCGAGTTCTGTCAATTGTGGAGAGTTAGTTAAACAGCCGATGGGACATTCTTTGACTCACTTTTTGCAAAGAGCTCAGCTGTCAACTAACCAATGATAGTAACTTAGCCACCAGAAAACTTGTAAAAGCGTATGTGTACAGTAATGTTCTTACAAGAGAGCTGCTAGCATAAGGCAAAAATTGTAATAGATACTTGATAGGATACTTCTGGCGCATTCAACTATGCTGCTGTCATAGGCGTGTTTAAGTTACATTAGGTAATTCTCTTAATAGGTAAAGTAGTATATTAGTTACATAGTGAAACAATCACTTTTGGACACTAAAAGCACGGCTAACACATACAAGAGGATATTTTTTATAAAATCAAAAATCTAAAACCACGAACCTAAATTCAATGAAATGGGATTGGAACTTTTCCCTATAACAAGCTTCATCTTAATTAAGTTTAATAACGTACCAAATGTAAACAGATAAATAACGCCCGAAGCTCGCGAATTATTAGCTGGCGAGCTCCTGTCTTAATAAATTAAGGAACGAGTGTCAAAGTGCCTTAAAAACAATAAGGTGCCTACGAAAACAGAAGGATCATCATAATATCTAAATTAAGGCGGACATCGACAATTCATGGGTATACTTTACACAAAATAGAATTTGTCATATATGAGTATAATATATGGTTGCACGGATGGATGTAAAATAAAATACAGACTGATTACAAAATATAGGTGAAAATGAATGAACATGTACAAGGCAATAACCGTCCCCGCTGGCCTTGGGGTTGGTATCCGTAGGGATTTCCGCACAAAAAAGGTATAATTAATTTGAATCCTCTTATAAATAGGTAGGTAGGTACTTTGATAAAATTTCTATGTAGGTACGTATTTAAATGAAATGATGAAAGTGATTAAAAAAAGACTAGCCTAAGTGCCTGGAAATTTTACTTTCCTGTTTACTTTGAAAGTAAGTCCACACTATCTCAAATTTTATTGACGTTTTTGTGGAGTAGTCTTTTAACTTATCTTCTAAAAATTAATTAAATGCACTTTCACTTATCGAGGATAAGTTAATAGGTTTATTGTACATGCGCCATAATAATGATACTATCATTCTACTATCTATAATATCCATGCCAAGTTTACCGAGAAGAAATTGCTGTTTACGACAAGGCCACCTGCTACACCTACACTTCATGTGTATAAAATCGTCCACGGTTATAGTATACTAAAAACAGAACATAAATTATATCTACGCACTAATTCTTAGTGCAATACCAGTTTAAAATACCTGAATTCGTACGTTATTATTTTCATTTCATATAAATTACGTTCCTAAATTATGATCTCGTCCTGCGGTTTCATCCTAAGTAATTTATATTTTCATCCTAATTTATTTTTTACTTGTTCGTTACTTACGTTAAGGATTTTTAAAATTTAACATGCAAATTCTTCATCAAGTGCTTAAAATTTATCTTCTACCTGTATCTACTTGAGATAAAGGGCCAGAAAAAGTGAAATATTCTCGCATCTACATTTAAAGGCAACACAAAGCGTTGTATCATAAAGCGTCAGTGAAAAGGAATTAACGAAAAAATGTTAATTATCTTCGTCATAATGTATCCAAGGAGCGTATTGCTGCTATTTCGCTTGTCTCGAAAATAAACCTTTTGTTGTACAAGCCTTTTGAAATCATTTTCATCCTAGCCTGTGTTCCGGATCGTCAAAGCCCGCTTTCCCACTCAATCTCCTTCAATTTAGTTCGCCTTTTGACATCGAGTCACTGCTTCGTGAAAGGTGTCCCATTTTTGTTGTAGCTACCTTGGTCAATAAGGATTAAAATGCAAAACAATATTGCTGATATTTAAAAATTTCAACTTTGATAATAATTTATGAAAAATATAATTCCTGTGAACCATTACGACCCTCGAGGGCAAGTCGACCTCATTTCCAAGGCACACCTGCTGATTGATGTATGAGACTCTGACGCAGGCTTTCTTTTCACGGTATAAACGAAATCAAAAAGAGGAGACTTCGTAAGCGGACCCCGGGCTCCGAGATAAAGGCCTTGGCTGCAACCGGCAACAACGCTGAGATCATAATGAAAACATAACCCATGACATTATAAACTGTCTATATATTGACAACAGAACTCACACTTCGCAAAAAAATAAGTAGATATATAAGCCAATAACGTACTAGTTCCATAGTTTGTTAAAAGTTGTGTTTAAGCGTTTGACAATAACAGTAAAATCTTCTTTTTTTTTTTCAAATATAAAACTCACTAACCTTTCAGCACTTCCCTTCATGGTCCTTCAAAAAATTAAAATTATGCTTCACAGATCTTATAAAAGAAACGCAGACATAATCTTTTCCTTTTCTTCCATCTTTTTATGTTCCGTCATAGCAAAAAGTCTGGTAAGGAATCCTTATTGCTGATTTAAATCTTTCTTGATATCTTTTCATGTCGCTCTGAATATATTTCTTTCTATTGTAAATAGTAATCTAATAAATATCAACATACATATTCCAGCCCGGTTTCAGACTGATTTTCAATAGAATCTATACAATATAACAACTTAAAGAAAACAACTTACAATAACCGATGTGGTTATTAGTGTTAGCTCATTGGTCAAAATGCGATCTTATAAACAGTCGCGATATATAATTTTATATTGTTAAGGTAAACCTAAGATATTCAGTACTTTGAGTTACATTGAGCTATAATTAAATAGAAACCGAACTTTATGCTGTATTCGCATAACTAAAATTAAACAAAACAGCTGATGAATATAAATTATAGGAAGGAGGTATTCTACCTTGATTCAAAACCCTGAAATTTCAAACTCTAACTTTGGAACTCTAAACTCTAAACTACTTAATTTGGAACAAGAATCAAACTATCCAAGTACTTAGTTAAAATTATTTCTAATACTATATTGCTTAGTCTATAATAAGCCAAAACTGAGGTAACTGATCAGAATAACAATTCTATAAATCAATAATTAAGAGAGTAATCGAGACAAATACAAGAATTAAATCTCCTCTTACTGAGCGGAACGAAACCATAGCGAGTTCCGAATTTGTGAAATTTCATTGTACCCTATCAACAATTCAGTACACAAACATTCCAATAATACGAAGTTGACAGAGAGTTTTAAATTTCATTTGGCTGTATATCAATTTTGTGTAATGCTATATATAAGCGATTCGGCAATACCTCACCACTCAATTTTAATTCAAACAAGTATTTAAAAAGTACCTAAAAGTGAGAAGATGATTTAAAATAGTGAAATATAAAAGTGACAAGTTCCATTATTGTTTTATGTAAAGTATAGTTACATTGTTTATTTATAGCTATAGCTAAACTTAATATTTTTGCAACAAAGAAATAAAAAAAATGAAAATGTAAAAATGAATGAATTGTGCAAAAATGAGGAATGGATTTATGTACTTGATAACAATTGGCCAGGATAAATGGCACTAAAATCACAAAGCAAAAATCCCGAATGAACTGGAAATGGTGTACCTACCTACCTAAGTGAATGGTAATAATTTTATTCGTAAGGGAAAGTGTCACTAGTGACGTTGTGCATCGATAAATTAGTAGCGGACACTTTATTTTATTAAAATCAATTAAAATTTCACCATAATTGATTATCTGATACTAAACATCAGATACAGGTTTCGATGAATGGCCCGGATTTACAACCAATATCTGGAGCTTATAGTTAAGCTATTGATGCAACAAAGTTGTTGAGCAACTCAGATTTATTAGGTAACTGGTAACAAATAAGTAATAATAAAATTAACTTTCACCGAACTCTTATGGGCAAATTAATGTAGAAAATGGACATTCTTAAATTATAAAATGAGGTTGTAGCTCTATAAAGTTAACTGAGAAGAGAAGTAGATGAAATTAACAAAAAGGAATCCATGAAAAAAATTATCCATTTCAAATAGATCTCAACTCAATTTGTTTCTAAGGTATAGGTTCCGCAAAATGAAAATGTGACTTTTGACTTGTTTAACATATCTAGATATATAATCGATCTAAGTACATTGAAAACTATTTACAGATTTGTTTATTTGAGATCTAACTCTTTTTTCAATCTTACAAACCTAGTCCATAATGATAAGTCGCTTTGAATCCAGTTCATTCATTCAACCAGAAAATGGTATTCTATCGTACCAAGCAAACTTTCATATTTTTAAAACTAAGCAAAACTTTATATTCTCTAAGGTATCTCTACAACGTTTATTCCCAATTATAAATGGTATACGACCTTATTATTATATATTATCTTAATGGTCAATTCTTATAGGAAAGCTGAAACCACTTCGTTCCAAATTTGTAATAAGACACTACAACTATCGCAGATGGGTAATATTGGTTTATCTGTGGGTTTAACGGTAGTTTGGTACACATTAAAGTAATTGGATGAACCTTGAGCAGACTAATTGGGATATTGGGATCATGTAAATAACGCTTTTGATATTTTGGAGTAATTGCATATAGGTAGGTACGTGAAATAAGTGACGTTTATAATCGTTAAAGGAGAAGGGTATTGCTCCATACCACAGAACAAAGAAAAATCCTTAGGACCATACACTTCTGGGTCCAGATGTTACATTAATCGAGGTATTTTATATTGAAAATATAAATTTTATTATAATAGCAAAAACCAGGATTCAAGTTATTTTATAGTCGTCGAAGAAGTCGAAGTCGTAACCTAAACTTTTGCGTTCCATGACATAAAATAATGTTAATGGGAATTGGGAATAAGAAAACAAAAAACTTGCGTTGTTAACACCTGCGTTGCATATATTCAAGTTAGAAACAATAAACTGTAGTAGGTTAAATAATAGCTATTGCCCACTTAAAACACCTCAGACACTTCAACATAACAAGTAGGTATTGTACTTATTCTTCTAGTCTGAGGTATTGTATCTATCAAATAAATTTCAAAATACACAAATAGTACAGTTGTTGCCCACGTCTTACAATGATTGCTACAATAACTGTTGCGATATTGAATCCTTACCGTTATTTTAGCAACAATGGTTATAAGAAAATAGGAAAGGTGGATATTCTGATATCTAAAATAATAAAATGTATCTACTTCTTATTTATTCAAATGCTGCAAGCTTGCAAAATGTGCTTCCATATAGGTAGCTACAAGCACGACTGCTTCTCTCAAAAGATATGGTGCGAATATTCAATGATCGCAATTTATAACATGAGCTTTTTATACCTCAAGCTCGAATGTTCCCTAGAGGGCTTTTAGTATAAGGAATTCTAATAGTTGCATCGCATTTGTCTTTGCTGGAATACTTTTTCTGCTGCGTTGGTTATTCTAAAAATGCGCGTCGTCTTTACCCTTGGGTATCGTGGAGATAAATTAACTACTTAAGATAATTTTCTCAGGAAATTTTCTTTAATTCCGAAATTCTTATTAAGCTGGCTAATAGGATGTGGTTGGATTATCAAGATCTATGGGCCAATCAAGACGGTTGATTGATTCTTCTTTTTTTTTTGATTGATTTTGATTGATTGATTTTACATTTTCACTAAGGTTGAGGAAGCAAAATCAGTGGACTGAATCATTCAAGAAAATATATAGTACTTTGCTATATCTACCATTATTCCAATTCCATTATACAATAGGTGAATTTCTCAAAATAAACTAAACCCAAACTTGTATACGCATAACATAATATCATTGTATATTTAAATGGTCTTAAATATACACACACCGTGATATATCCGTCTCAGTAACTTCATTACAGTCGCATAGACGGAGCTTGCGGTCATGGAATGAAGTTTCCACCCTTACAATGAAAAGGGACGGATCCCTCTCCTTACGTCATACAAACACTACTATTAATAGTACCGCGTTTCTTGATATACCTACCTCTAGAATAATTCCTACTTCCTACTAATATTATAAATGTGGAAATACTTGAAGATGTTTGTGAGTTTCGATGTTTGTTACTCAATCACGCTCTAACGGGTGAACGGATTTAGTTGAAATTTGGTACCATCAACGCAATCCTGATTATACTCAATCTGTAAAATAATCCTGCTGCGTAATTCCTTGTCAAACCCAAGCTTTCATGCATATTATATTAAGGCAAATGGACTGTCGATCAATGTCTATATTTCGATCGAATATTTTGAAAAATCCTTTGCTTCAGTTTTATTTCACAAACTATTCGATTAAGAGATTCTAAAGCTCGTAGAGCACGAAGATTCCTTAACTGCAACTACTATATTGGCTTAATAAAGGTAAATAAAATAGCTATCAAGAAAGCAACAAAAAATTCCTATCAAAACCGTTGAGCGCTCACAAAATTTCAGACAATTCTCTTATATTTAGATGCGCGATATTTATTCAAAATCTTATCAGGTATACCTTCGAGGGCATTACCGCACCGTGCCCGGGGAAATAACAATAAAGTGAGTAGATTTACTATGAATTATTGTCACTGTTAAGTGTAATATTTGGGACGCACTATGGAGCTTCCGATGCCGCCCATATGTACACTTTATGGCTCTTATTTTTTATGCGGTATAACAGTGGCAAAGTAAATGCTTTTTTTATCGCCGAATGTGTATCACATATTCAGCGATGAAATTGCCTTTATGCTTAGGTACCTATACGTATATTTATTATAATTTGCAAAGGACATTTGTTACATTTTAAACGAATAACACCAGTATAGGGTATGATGAAGCAAAAGTTTCTGAAAACACACACTCATTCACTCAACTACGACCTAGGTCACAATTTGGTATCCATTTTTTTTATAAATTATAAATCACGGGTTATTCCGCACATCCACCGTCCACCATGTCAATAACCACGTGTGTCAGTTATTCAGTTTGATTACTATTGAATATTGTTATAATTTTCAATAAAAAGTTGGAATCGTGACGATGGCGATGGTTACCATAGATTCGTTTAAGCAGAAAAATGTGATTCAACTTCTGATTTTCCGCATGTAAAACAATGTTCGCCACTCCGCTCTTTGTGACGTCATTAAGAAAAAATGAAAAACGTTCTCTAAGCTTGGGTGAAAAAAATGTTTGCCTGATTAAACTGTTTTTGTATTCAGCACGTGGCGTGTGAAACCTTTATAAAATTCTCTTTTTGTCATTTCACCCAAATGTAAGTAAAGATTCCCATTGTCGGTATGTAGTTGAGTATTTTTTCGCAGTTCGTTTTTAAGTCTAATCCTGAAGGAGAGGTTACACAGTGCGAGCTACTGACATGACAGGTGGACAGCAACTGCACCTGTGTATTCACAAAGCAGTAGCTACTAACCAACTCATACATGACATACCTAAGTACATACTTTTTCTACCCGGACATTTTGCTATAACAGACATTTTACAATTCAGACCTCACGAACCCATATGATATTATGGTAACACAATCTGAGTATCTACACTGCAGTAACTAACCAGGCTGACTCGCAGGCTAGTTCACATTATAATAACCTCGGCTTAACTTATGAAGTAAGTAGGTACCTACCTAAGTAGTTCCTTAGTCTAATTTAAATTCTTAAGATTTAAATTACCATACCGATTCGTTAGGTACAAACGCTAAGTTAGGTACTTTTATAGCTCGCAGAATAAGCATGCTGAAGGCATACTGGAGGCGCGCAGCGATGAGAACGAATTGCCCAAAGACCACATAATATAGGTACCTACCTATACTATTTATTGAATTGACTTTACACTTCATATTTTTATTTACTGACAAAAGTAGTTAACCGATATAGATGTACCTGTACTTACAACCCCCATTTTCTATAAATATTTTAACGCAAAATTTTTAAAGGTAGGTATGCCTACCTACTTCTCTAAGTTCGATTCAATATTTAAAAGCTATAAACAAAGCAATCTCTGCCTTGTTGTTCTTGACAGGATTTCGAGCAAAACTTCAACAGATCAAAGCTTTTCGTTCCCCTGACAAAAAGAAAGACTCATCCAGATTATTTCCAGTGCGAACGACGGCGGGCGGACATATAGATAGCTATTCCCGTTATCCCGGAAAGCCTCTTTTGCACCAGACGACCGTCCTCCGATTTCCACAGATCTCGCTTCCTTAATCCTGGCCTAATTTACTTTTAAGGTGTTTCCTAGAATACCGATAAGTTATTCAGGATTACGCCCGTGAAGTGGACAAATCGAATTATAGGTAGGTATGATCAATGTTTTTTTGCGCACAACATACACAACTTACTATCTACTGATTCTTAATTAATGAATTTGTTTGACGAACATGTTTTATGTAAGAATAAGTGTTTTATATACCTACGTTTTATTAAGTAGATAACTTATTTATTAGTAGCAAGCGAAACAGAGTATTTACCTATAGCTATTATCAAAATTGAGTACCTACCTAGATCGCGATCGTTAATACCTAACTATAATTTATTTTATTGTACAATATATATTATTATCATAGCGACAAGTTCAAGAATTGAACTATTTGGGGTGAAGGTTTCAAGAAAATAATCATATAAACCTATACAATGATAGAATGACCCTAATACTACCTACTCTATTACCTACTTAAATATAGTACTACTTATACAGATACGGGCGATATGTAGAATGGTAAACCACGGGGACCATTATTAAGTTAATCATGGGTAAATTGGTGCCTCCTTAGGCAAGGCAGCAATTTACTTACGATACATGTGAAGGTTAAACTGTGATCTGTGTCAAGAGGCACCAATTTACTTCTGATTAAATAAATCCGAGTTTCTTTCTGCGACAGTTTAACATTCTCACCCCTTTCATGGGTTTCATGTTTACCTACTGAGGGATGAAAAACAGCCTATATTTATCCAACAGTCACCTTGGATATTGATATTACATAGTCTATATTGATAGCACGTAAAACAAGCTAAAATAAGCTAACATCACGCTAAAAAAAGAGATATGGAGGGCTTAGAGCCTTTTAAATTTATTCTATAACGCCGGCAATCACGAAAGTTTCGTCGTCTGGCAGTTCTTATTTATATAGTTTTTATTCATTAAATATTTACCTACGTCATAAGCAGCTGAACTTTATATTTTTTATTAACAACTTGAGCAATTAGTTAGGTTTTTAAATCGATCTAAGTAATGCAAATTGAGGTGATTTATTGGCTAACTGAAATAAATTTCAGAAACTAACTTACGGTTGAACGATCCGTGATTCACCTATATAGACAAAGAAAGAAATTCATATACCTACCTAAACCCAATTTATTTGTATAGAACCCAAACTAAAATAAGGTTTTACAGCAGGAGGGCAGCGATGTGATTGGAGCGTTCGTCGCTTGGCGAGCACCGTCTAGCTACCTACCGTACCGCGTACATACCTACCTTACTCACGAGTATTTTGCCAAGTCAGCGTCAGGCAATATCGTACGATATTGCAACAAACTGCACGTGTCCCTATAGGTACCCGGAATAACTTTCTATCCTTATTCTTGTATTAAACTGACTTGATCTTAGGTAGGTATTAGATTTGTTTTATATCGGTATAATATAAGATAAGATAGTTTTTTTGCTTATTAGTTGTAGATACAGTTTCAAAAAATACAATTAGGTACAATTATTCACATATTAATGATTTATCATAGACACATCTACCCCTTCCTCTGGCCGGTGGTGTGATTCTACCTAGCACGACCCCGGATGATTATCATAATTTTCATGTAGTACAAATTCATGAAAAAAAATGTACTTTTTTGTACCATAGAATAAAATAAATGTACTCTGATATTTTCGCTGATATAACGTAGGTGCCCTGTAGTATACCTTTCTGGCACGACCACTACACATTTTAGGTTTTATATCAACTTTATGGTGGAAAATACTATAAATATAATTGTACTTAATTGTACTCTATTTTCCAGATATTTTTGAGCGGTGTTTGACCTGTTTCAAAGCGTTTTACTTCTTAAGTAACATCAATTTCACAATGTTACGCCATTACTATTAAAGGTGATCGCACATAATTATGTCAGCACCGCACGCGCCGAACGCGCCGCATTTTAGAATTCGTTGTATGTAATAGTATGAAACCTCACACACTTCAATTGCACCGCACGCGCCGCATTTCGGTAGGCATCCGATTTTGACAAAAGGATTCTGATGACGTCATTTTTGCGGCGCGTGCTGATACTCGGTGTAGCCGCATGCATGCTCAGTGTTGCGATATATACGAATTTGTCCGTATCCATACGGAAATTTAATGTTCAAACCGGACAATACATGCACACAAATTTTATTCCTAAGAAAATGTTTTGAAATAAAACGCAACTTTAAAATTTATTTGACCTTTCTTAGACTAGTGATCTGTATTTTTTTCTGTAAAAATCAGCAGTGTGACAAACGAGAAAAAAAATACCGTTTGTCATACTGGTGTGATAATGTGGTGTGACTACGAGTCGGTAGCGTTTTTTTCAAACCCCCCTGAGAAATTTTGGTTGATTAAATATTTAATTCGGCTCAGCTTTAAATTAGCGGCCCACGAGTTTGGAGTCCACATGCGTTTTTACACAAAAATAATATTATTAGAAGCTTCCACGTAAACTTTTAAGGTGCGGAATTCAATTTTTAGAGGTCTCCACGTGAAGTTTTAGTTTGCTTAGTTTAATGGTTAATGAGTAAAAAATTTTCAAAGTCACACATTTTTATCAATATTTTGACACTTTTGACAACAGAACACACACTCTTAACGTTTCGTTTTTTATAAGGTTAACGAACGAAACGTTTTATCGAGAAAGCATGGTGAAACTTGGTCACTAAATATACGTATTTATTCAATTTTTCTTTTTTTTTTTTTTTTATATAGGACACGTCAAAATGACTCCACCTCGCCTGATGATAAGCGAAAGGCAAAGTCTCAGGACTGGGGCCACCATCACATACACCGGTAGTGCTACAGTGGCGGCCCTCAGCTTGACGGCCTCATCAAATGCTTTTTCACACCCCGCTTAAAGGCCCCGGGACTATAGGAGGAAGGAAACACATGCGCTGGTAAAGAATTCCAAGCCTTTATGGTTCGGCAAATAAAAGAGGCACCGAAATTAAATGAGATAATTGAATAAATACGTATATTTAGTGACCAAGTTAAATTTTATGCATATTTTATGCATATTCTATTATACGTGTATATTTCGCTGATTTATTTGAATGATGTGCCCGGTTAATGGCAATAGGCTCGCCACTTATTACATTGGAACCTAAACATAAACTGGCGAAATGTGGGTGCTAGCACCTCTGCCTACCCCTTCGAGGATATAGGCGTGAGTTTATGTTATGTTATGTTAAATGAATGCTATTAAAGTTGTACTTACAATAATTTACTGACTATTACCGATATGTGAAACTAAACGTAAAATGGCGCTCAGACTGTAGCGTGTTGTGCGTGTGTTACTGTAGTGTTGTCTCTAGAAGTTGAGATCGTTTACGTACTCCTGTCTGTGAATCCCGACTCAGAGTACCCCGACTCGCTCCGCTTCGCTCCCGCCTTAGCCTACGTGGTTATTTTTTTTTCAAACCACCCAGAAAGTTTTTCATTTTGTATTGTAAGTAACTCAAATTGGATGTTTGTAAGTTGCTGTTCTGTTGCTTTCTCAGCACTATATAGCAGTCAGTCGTATCTCAAAATGGTGGGGGCGTCCGCACTTTGCTTGTTTTTTGCGAAAGTTAGGTTAGAATATTAAAAAAAATCGTATCTCCAAAAAGGGGGGCGTCCGCACTTTTTCCTTCAAAGGAGGGCTTCTACACCCCCTCCTCCCCCCCTCCACCCACTCCCATCCCTAAAACGTGTTGGCAATACCAAAGATTGCACACGGGGCGTACGGCGCGTGCGGTGCGTGCGGTGCTGACATATGTGCGATTAGCTTAATTCTAAGTCAAAAGTAAATAAAACTATGCTTGGTACATATTTATATTACATTTTATTTTAAAATAATTTATTCATCATTTATATTATATTTTATTTCAAAATAATATATTACTAACATAGTTCGACGTAGGTACATGTATTACAATTCGACGTACCTACCTAGTGTTTATTTTTTTTTTCTTCTATATAAAAGACTTTCATAATTTTCCTATTTTAAAATAAAATGTTATATATTATAAATTATGTACCAAGCGAAGTTTTATTTACTTTTGACTTAGAATTAATAGTAATGGCGTAACATTGTGAAATTGATGTTACTTAAAAAGTAAAACGCTTTGAAACAGGTAAACCACCGCTCCAAAACATCTGGAAAATAGAGTACAATTAAGTACAATTATATTTATAGTATTCTTCACCAAAAAGTTGATAAAAATACCTAAAATGTGTAGTGGTCGTGCCAGAAAGGTATACTACAGGGCACATACGTTATATCAGCGAATATATCAGAGTACATTTATTTTATTCTATGGTACAAAAAAGTACATTTTTTTTCATGAATTTGTACTACATGAAAATTAAGATAATCATCCGGGGTCGTGCTAGGTAGAATCACACTGGCCGGTGGTGGGAGTAGTCATGTCGTAGGTACCTACTAGAACCGACTAAACCCGCACGCGCCGTCTCGGGTCTTTAGACGCTGCAGCTGGCTTGTGTACCTACGTAGGTAGGTATATGAAAAAAAATAAGGACGTTTTAAAGGCCAGGTCAAGAGTACCCGCAACCGGTGTGAATACCCATGAAGCTTAAAGCAAAAGTAGGTAGGTATAGGTACCAGGATCGTAGCATTCTTAGCAAGTGCGAAAATGTTTCTTTGTCAACCAAGAGGCGTGCAACGGGTGGGGTACTTAACTTCAACAACCAAAATATCAACAGTTACAATGACAACTCCATTTAATCAACAGACCGTTTAGTTCAAAAAATTACAATGTCAATGGTAGGTATACAACATAAACGGGTAAAATGCACTTTACATTATCAATCATTTATAATCAATGACTTATAACATAAACGGCTCATTTGAGTACCTACCTACATAGGTACTCTACGTAGGTATAGTTATTCTATCTCACGAAGGCGGGTGAGCAATTAAATAGTAGTACCTGTGTCTTGTAAATACGCGTACATGTGTGTGCGAAACTTCATGTCACGTCAAAAGAAATTAATGTAGCAGTTAGTAGAACAATTCAACAGCAAGTAGGTAATTCATTTTCAAAAGCATTGTGTTTATTTAATGTTTTACTACAATGACAGCTAAACCGCCTTCGTAAAATAGAACATCTATACCTACGTATTATGTAAAACCTAATCTACCAACCTACCTATTTACTAAAACATACCTAGATATCGAGAATAAATTAAACAAAGTTTTCACGATCTTCCTGTTTTGGTAGTGCAAACGGGCGTTGAAAAACTTGTATTGTATTGTTATTATAATCACGGTCCCCACGCATTATGGTATATCGATTGACCTACTTATGAGCTAGTCGCCACGTGCCTTGGGATCGCGACACGCGTCCCGATCAAAACTGAAGACTTGGGTTTCTTTGCTTTCGAGCTGTAAGTCGATACCTACTACATATTTACAAGCTTTTGTTTACTTGGGTACCTACCTACCTACAATGTTTACAATATCAACATTCTTAACATCGAAGTTTAAGGGATTTTATTAATATACTCATATAGGTACTAAAAACAATCTAAAGTAAAAAAATATGTACAGTATTTACATCCTAAAAAGTTACAAAATAAAAAGTTAGGGTGTCGAAAAATTTCATAATTGGCGGCATTGCCATAACATTCGCTACAAAACATCGAAGTTAAAAATTTAGTTCAAATTTTCTGACAGTCGTAAGTCAATTAAGTTCATTTTATTATACTTAATCAATTTAAAACAAATATATTCGTCTGTCACATAACGGACCCAATTGACCTATTCAAAGCTGTATTAGGTCAACTGGTTCCGCAGATCAAGTTCGACTGGACCCAGCTTACTACAGAGCCACTCTTCACCGGATAACCATCCGGTGAAGACCCGGTGAAGAGTGAACCAGAAGCTAGGATGAAGTCCAAAAGTTACCATAACAGTCAGCTGCTGTCGATCCTGAAACGGCCTCGACAAATGCTGTTTCACGTCCCGTTTTGAAGCTAGGTTTGAAGAAAAAACACATGAGGTAATAAAGTATTTTTTCAAGATTTTTATCGTGCGACATAGAAACTATCTACCGAACCGAACTACCTACCTGTGCTAAGACGTTAAATCCCGAAATACAGCGTCTCTAGTACCTACCTAATAGTCAAACTTTGACCTTAAACACTCACTAAATCAACTGATGGTTACGATAGAACGAACTTATGTGGAGTTCATTTACATTATATTATCCAAACTCTTCAATGACAAACTTGAAGTTTTAAGGGCATTTACGTTAGATAGGTAGGTACCCAATTTAACGACTTGCTGTTTATTTTTTTTTCGCTATTTACATTGACTGAATTGTAATAACGTTTGCCATTTACCTAGTGGTTGACTGCCATACCGACTTCTACGTAAAAGAATGTGGGCCGACTCTAGTATTGTCAGTTGTCCACTTGAACCAATGATATTATATAAGTGAACGCGTTCCGTCGTACATAGGCTTATACGTAAGTAGATATATGTTTTAAGCCCTGGTTATTATCTCTGAATTAGGTATGAGAGGTACCTACTTACCTACCTACTGATTTTGGGTTTTGAGTAATGGTGGTAGTCATTCATTTCATGCACCTCTGACATAGTAGTCGAACTACTAAGTCAGAGGTGCATGCATGAATATATGAATATATGAATATATAATATTAATATATGAATATGTGCATGCATGGTGCATAATTGCA
The DNA here is from genome assembly GCA_963576445.1 of Lithosia quadra. Taxonomy (NCBI): domain Eukaryota; kingdom Metazoa; phylum Arthropoda; class Insecta; order Lepidoptera; family Erebidae; genus Lithosia; species Lithosia quadra. The sequence continues at coordinate 8,506,699 of OY754891.1, forward strand.
ATAGTCGTTCGTATTTATCTCTACTTGCGTGTCATCTCAATCGCACTCACGCACTGAAGGTTTCGTACAAAACTCCTTTGGAGGACAAACCTTATGTAGCTATTTCAAAACTGTCGAACCCAAAGTATTTTCCTTCTCTTAAAGTCCCTGCTACAATAATTACGTTCCATTTAAAAATGTATCTATTCCCAAACAATATTTTATGACGTTCGGTAAAAGTCACGCCGCGGATTAAACTGGAACTCGTAATGGCTTCTTAATGAGGCTCAACAAAAGGCTCTCCGCAGAAACAATATTTACGCACATTTATAATGAGGGGCAAGGAAGAATCTCCCTCTGCAACCTCTTTGCGATTCAGCTTCGCATATTTCATTTTAATGTTAGAGAGGGCCGTCTCTCGCAATCGCCTCTACTATTCACTGCGTAATTACAATTTGTGCCGTTAAGTTTTTCAACCAGTTAATTACGAATCGGGAAATTAATTCAAACGAGACTTTGTTTTCATTAACATTTATTTGTACATGAGTACTTAACTACATATTTTATCTAAAGAAGCCTAAATGTAAAATAAAGGAAGTTACAGTTTATGTGCTACCGTATAAAAAGCGTCCATGGAGCGATTAACTTATTGAACTTATACCGCACACGTTCCTCAAGGAGTAGGTAATCGCTTGCGACTGTTTACTTTTCAAAATAAAACATTACTTCTTAAAAGGTTTAGATTTAAGTATTTTCTTCCAAAAATTTTGTTTACACACCTAATAGAATTTATTTTTAAGGACAACATGATTAAATAACTTCAAATTAAAATAATTGATTGTAATGAATATTACAAAAGATAAATTACTAACTTTTAGTAGCAAAAGACAATAAAAAAGCCTCTAACAATTTATTTGTGTTTTATTTTTTAAATCATAGCATATTGCATAGGTATAATATAAAGTAAACATTTTTTCTACAGTTATTTCAATTCACGTGTTTGTGTAGATAGACCACGTAATAACAAGCCGTTCTTTACTGCAACGTACGATCTGTATAAATATAATAGAATATCAACCCCCGTAGACAAGTGGCACAGCGAAAATCGCTAACGAAACGAATAGAATAGGTCGACAATCACATCCAAGCTCGTCACCGGTATACGACGCGCGCCGCGGTAGGATTACGAGCTTGGGTGTGATTGGTCGACCTATTCTATTCGTTTCGTTAGCAATTCCCGCTGTCCACTTGTCTACGTGGGCAGTAATATTTAAAAATCGAACTCTCCTGGGGGCTACTATAAAACAAACATATAAAACTACACGCTCGCACGATAAACGTAGCCTTTAACTACCATGAAGTTAAGTTTACTTTGGTTCATTTCAGCAGAGTATAAGCGAAACTAAATTTCATGTAGGTACTATCTTCGGGCCCTATTGTGGCATAAATGGGTTTAAAGTACCGATTGGCCACCCGAAACTGGTATATAACTTCGTACGTACCTTTCATGATAGACCACTACTCAGTACTCATGGTAATAGAACACATATGGAAATAAGATCTGAATTGATTTTTCTATCTAATACTTACTTAGTTGTGTGCTTATCATCTTTTAAATTAAATTTTTTTAAATTCTGTTCACGGAAATATGAACCGTATGCTCATGGAAAAAAGCGCAATCGTGAATTAAAACAACTTTAGACATTCATAAGTTCAATATATTTTGTTCAGGGTAGGTACTATTAATTATCATAATAAAATAATAATTAAGTGTAATAATGAGGTTGGCAGGAGCGGAAGGCACAGGATATAAATATAAAACTAATATAAAGGAATTCTTATAGTATGTAACGTTTGGAAGTGATACAACAATACTTAAACGAGACATGGAATCTTACAGGATATGTTTAACTACCACATGTATCAAATAAATGTGATACGCATGTCAAAAGACAATTACAGAATAAATAGGGGGTATTAAATCATTATTATCGAAAAATATATTTTTTCGTAATAACTACTAATGGGATTCTGTCGAATATACATAATGTCTAGAAGTCTCGATTGCGGAAGTCACAATGTAAGTGTGTTTTAGATTTTTAATCGAGACCTTATATAGCCACGTTTGACCACTATCTCACCTGATGGTAAGTGACTATGTAGTCTACGATTAATCACGTTATCGACCAATAAGCTATGTATAGTCTGGATTAAAAATCACTACAGTTCTAATATGTAGTCATAAAATCTACTATTTATTGAGAAGGCAAGTTTTACCCGTAGACTGACAGGATAAGCCTCAGACGCCTTATGCGTTCGCGGAGGTGCGTGCTGTGTGTAATTTGTAAGGTTTGATTCCCGGCTTCCTAAAATGCTATTAGGTTTTCGGTAAAAAAATCCTAGTAGCAACTAGGAAAACAGACTCGGACCGAAAATAGCCGACTACAACAGGATTATTAACACCTCTGCCTTCCCCTTCAGGGTATACCGGCGTAATAAAAATATATACATAACATCATTAGAGGTATGTAGAAGTAAATGACAAATATACAATACTTTAAACATATAATATCGTTCATCAATGAACCTATAGGGTACATACACCCATATGCTAGCGACATGATTATAATGCTATAAAACATTTACTAAAATATGAATGCAATTCTATAAGAGAAACCTCAGTCTTAAAAAAGCTTAACTAATAATATAATTATACTTAACGTATCGAATTTGCGCCTTGCAAAAGGAATTTGGCATGGATGCAGTCGCACTTTATGACGTCATTCTAGTATATTTTTTGCATAGAAATTGCTCACACAGAATTTGATGACGTAGGTAGAGTTGAAACGATGCGACAGCATAATTATAAATTCTCTACATTTCCTTTGGTTTTGTAGTCTATGATTATTATCATCTGTTAGTTCGAATTTGGATACACGACATTGGCGAAAATGTGATAATCCTTCCACAAAAGCCACAATCAAGAAGTAGGATTTGGGAAAAGTATCATCATAATTATCATCATAATCAAAACTGTCATCAAAGCATGTAGCTAGGATATAAAATTATCATAGACGAAACAGGATTACAGATTTCTTTTTTACTTCTGTGATCAAATTCTGTGATTCAGTTCCATAAAAAACATTCATTCACTTTCAATTTGTGTTAAACAACGTCTTAAAAGGGCCTTAAACGACTACCTAAAATTTGCTTGGACATGAAATGTCCCTAAAAATACAATTGACTGGATTTAAGAATGAGGTCTCACTTTACTGATTGTTCAAGGCATGACAATGCCTTTAAAAATTCCTTTTAACACAATTTCAAAATACAATATCTAATAATACATCATTATAACTTAACCTACACGACAACTAGATACATACCAAAGATAAATTAAATTTATAATCACGATAAGACCATTTATACAAAAAAATCTTTTTTTTTTCAATATTTTTTATATCACTTACGTCATTAAATAAAAGCACCGTAAATTATCTATAGTGATAATAAAATAAATTATCAAATGCTGGGTATAAAAGGCAAAACACTTCGCAAAAACTTTAGAACACACGATATAATATGTGTAACTCATATAACGTTCTAAATACTAAATGGAGGCCAGGCAAATAATAGCGATCGCAAAGCGTAGATTATGCTGTGATATACGAGGAACAAATGAACTCGATGTTGGATGTGCAACGTTACTGCAAACCCGAATTCAAATAGTGTGACTCACTACAGCCTTCTAAATGAATTCGGACTTAGTCGCAAAAAATGAACATTCACTCATACATTCATTATCGCAAACACATTACATTAGTGAATAGCTTTAATTGTTTACCATCTACGCAAGGTGCACGGGACAGGGCGGATAAATAAATGCGGACATACTAAAACGAAGCAAATAACACAACAAACCAAACGGAAAAAGTGCATCACGTCAATAATAGGAAAAACATACCTACAAGTTTTTATTTTTTCACTTTTTTTAATATTTTTGGTGTAGTCTAAAAATGCATTCTATTTTACACATTATAAGAGGATATATGTGAGTTTTGGAACGCTCTCACGCCCGCGCGCAGCCGCGGCCGTTTGAGTATTCCAAAACTCCGGACTCGCCCTTAAAAGGGGCTCGTCCAAAATCTATTTAAATAACAGGTACCAGCTGACATGAATTACGCACTTTCAGCAAAGAAAAATATGTCAAAACACTACTAACATTTTTTCGACTTGCGACTAGTGAAATCAACTCTACTTGACCATTTATCGATTAGTTGTCGTTTCTTGTTATAAAACCTCGATTAGTTCGTCCACGAATGCAATATGTTTTATTTTACCCTATCTATTTAACAGACACCATGCTATCGGTTACAGTCCTACACGCATCAACTTATACTTTACTTTCTCGTGATCATATAGCGAGTATATGAGAAGGAAAGTCGATTCTTTTGCATGTAGCCGGCGAAACAGTGTTCCATCATTCTGTGTTCATTTATATTTACCGTGTCGTCGACTACATAAACTTCAAGCGATTCAAAGTGTAGCGTAACGCATCGTTTCCAATAAACCCTACGAATTCTTTACATTTAAATTTTAGCCAATTCTATAAATTATAAATTTAAATTTTGAGTCTTGATTCGATGACAGGATGTCTCCCGAAGAAATTCTAATGTTACATTTATGACATTTTTAAATATTATGAGACGTGATAACCTTGATGTTTAAGATGCTGTTCTACTGAAACTTCTAATTTGAACACTAAATGTAATGTGGGCTACCCCCAGTAAGGTATATCTTGCATTGAACCACCAACGAACAAGTATGTACTAGAATCGGCAATATAATTACTTTTTTTATCGCCATTCTGAGGGTTTCATTTATATTAAGAAAGCACGCAGTTTCGGTTCAATATTTGATCTGTATGTGTACAATACAATTGTTAATTGTATTTACACACATACCTTTACCGAACGGTCCTGCGTAATAGTAACGTAACAATTACAAATTACTTTTTTTTAAGAAACATCTTTATTTAGAACAAAAACAATTAATCCTTACAAGGAATAACGGGAGAATATTTTTTACCTCAATGCGTCAAAACATAAAAAAAAAATATGTATCTTGTTATAATTCTTGAATTGAATCACAATGAAATGCAATTCAGTTGCATCTTCACAAGAAATTAATACATAAATAAATAAATATAAATAAATATTCTACGACATTCTACACAGCGCTCTCTAGACCCAAAGTAACCATAGTTTAACTAGCTTGTGTTATGGGTTCTAGAATGCTGATAAACATATTTAAATACTTTTTTTTGTGAATACATACTATTATACATAGAACAAATAATGCATATATTGTGACGTCATAACATTTGCAAACCAATTTTTTTTTTGTTACTTTAGTTTCTTTATCGGTGCATCACTAGCACCTACATACAAATGATCCGAAACTCCGCCCTTTCTCACATAAACCCTTTAGCTAAACTGGACAGATCGTAAACATGAGGTCAAGGGTGTGTATCACGTCTCTTACACGAGTGTTGGTGTTGCGTGGTGTACTGGACAATGGTATCTAGAGTTGACATACTGTTTACTGTCATCGCGTGGTGTTGGGCAGCTATTCTTCTGCGCTTGCGTCCTCACTGATTGTGTCGCCCGCTTTCTCTTGGGAAATGTTTTGACCTGGGGACAAATACATACTTTAAACAAATATTTGCAAATATGCATAAGTGTATGTTATTCTTGGGGCTATGCCAACATCTTCGAGACCTAAGTTAACCTCACACAGTCAGCAGGTATAACTGGCTTAGGCCCCACAGACTTGGTGACACCCAAGAACTGGGCTCAAATGGCAAAAGATTTTTTCAAATCGCATTGTAGTTCGGTGAAACCAGCTGCGTTATGCCCTTCATCCATATTCGTAACTGAAATTTCGTAACCAGTTACCAAAGGTTTTAATTGGTTCGATCCCCACATATCAACTTCGCTGTTATACTTGATGCACTGGGTATCCATTGGTGGATTCCACAATACATGTACAAAAAAAAATGTAGGAGTACCAACCCTTTTTCGCTGATGAAAGTATGCACTTCTTGCAGCTTATGAAGAAAAAGGAGACACGTTAGAATTGGGCGTGGAAGGCATGAGATCCATTGTTTTGCACACCCATCCTGCTATATCCACTTTCTCCGCGTCCGCCTTCCGAATCCATTCATGATTCTAAACAAAAATGCACAATTCATTAGTACATAGCTATACTGTTACAATCAGTGTTTAAGAATAGTCACGCGTGTATTTAAAAACTCGCTTATTATGTTAACTATTAACCAACAATGCATGGCTCTCGACAAGTTTGGGCGTCAATGAGTCAGCGTCAAAAATTGATGCAGATTTAAAAAAATAGTTTTTGTGCAAGTTAATTTGTATCGTGATAAAAATGCTATTTAACTACTAAGTGGGCTCTATTTAACTATTTTAAACCTTTATTTACACTATAATGAACAAGTTCATTGTTTTCAGTATCAACTTCTGGCGCTGACTGTACCAGTATGGTCAAACGCTGGAAAAATGGATTAAATTAAGGTTTTTTTTTATATATATTCAGTCCGTCAATTGACTTAACCCCGCTGGATGGTAAGAAGCTAGGGTAAAGTCCAGAGGGTACGGGCCGCCATTCCAGACACCATGGGTCCCAAAACGGCGGCCCTACCTTGACGGCCTAGACAGATGCCTTTTCACGCCCCGCTTAAAAAACCCGGGATTGTAGGAAGAAGGAAACAGAGTGGTAAAGGAAAATCTGTGATCATGACTGTCTTGGTTTGGACTGTTACCATAAGTGTCTTCAAATCAGCTCGTTCGTCTGGATTCTTTTTAAGACAGCGGTCGACGAAATCCTTGAAGTCGTCGGAGAAGATGCCGGCCGGGAGCTTGGGCGGAGGTTCGTTCACGATGTAGTCTAGGAGCTCGAATATCGCCATTGGACGAGGAGAGTTCGGTGCCTGGAAAGTACATCATATTATGAGTAAGTTAATTTATGTGTAAGTGGGCAGGCAAGCCAGGGTCGACCTCGCAAATCATACAAAGATGTAAGTGATGATGTACCTACTAAAAATGGCAGGGTTTCAGTACTTGAAATTGGTGGACTTGCATGTAAGGTTTCATGAAAAGTGTGAAAGTACAGAAAAGCAGATGACAGGCTGCTTCCTTGGAACACCTCAAAAAATATTCACCAAACAAATTGATATTTCGAAAAAAAAGCACCCGAAACAGGGGTTTATATTATTTTTTCCGAAATTAAAATATTAGTACCGGAAATTACCGGAAAAATAGTATTCCCCTAAACTCTCCAAGTAAGCTAACTTGCTAACAACAGTACTTCCTTCTTCGTCTTCGAACGTGGAACCTCTGAATCATAAGACCAACTTCTTAACCATTAAGCTACCACAGACTGTTGACTGTGCTGGCCTGTGAATATTATGTTCATATGTCACACTAACCTGTCCAGGGGAATGATCTTCATTCTGTCCGCCGAATATAGCAGCAAGAGTTTTAGCATCTGGGGGTGGTATAGGATACATTCCGATTGCCATTTCCACTAGTGACAAGCCAAGAGACCAAATGTCTGATTGCACTGAGTAGTGTGTGCCTTGCAGACGCTCCGGCTGAAAAGAAACCAAAAAGAATTTAACATTGTGAACAGTTGCCCTTTTAACTCGTAACAAAATAGCAAATCTATACTAATATTATAAATGCGAAAGTAACTCTGTCTGTCTGTCTGTCTGTTACGCTTTCACGCCTGATTCGCTGAACCGATTAAGCTATGTTTGGTCACGATAACCGACATCCACGCGGGCGGAGCCGCGGGCAACAGCTAGTAAATTATAAGAGCCGAATTGTGCATCGATTTGTATCCACGTGTAAACAACATTTGTGAGCAGGAACCTCCACGTGGTGAGGGCAGGTCCCCTAAGGGGTTTGCTCAGAGGCTTTCTACGTACCCTCTGACTAGCAGAGGGCGCTATGGAGACCAGGCGGTGGGCGGGCTGGTTATCCGAGCGCAGACCGATCCGTGGACCCATCTTGACTGTGCGAAAATTATGTTTAATAGTTGATAGATGAAGCAATTATGACACCATCGGATCAAGAGCATGATTCATACACACATCAATGTGAATATATTGCAATAAAATGACACTTACAGACATATAACTCCTTGTTCCCACAAATGAATTGGCCATGGAATCGATTAGTTGACCCGACACACCAAAGTCACAGATCTTGATCTCTCCATTGCTGTTGACGAGGATGTTGGAAGGCTTCACGTCGCGATGCATGATCGCGTGTTTGTCGCGAAGGTAGCTTAGTCCTTTAAGTACTGCTGATGTTATTGTTCCTAGAAGACACCAAAATGGAAGGTGGTATATATCTATCACAAACATCTATTAATTTAAATAATGGCCGTTGTAGAATGTTTTCAGCATTATAATATACGGAAAACAAGTGCATCTCTCTCCCTTTCCTGTCCCTACACCTGATCACGATATTTATTGATGGTCCAACATCTTCGCCTTAGACGTGTGAACGAGAATTTAAAAAACCGGAACAGTATTCAATTGTACTGAAAATTACCAGTCATAGACTTTTTAGTAATAGATACAACCAAAAAGGAGAAATGCAATTAGCTTGTTAAAAGTATGTTTATTACTCATATATTATTTTTTATCCCATCCTGGTGTACAAATATGATACACCAATTATCATTTTTAGGACTGTAGTACAAAACAAATAAATAAAAATACTTGAAATATTTAACATTATTCACTTGGTGTATATATATATTTGTAGTATGTATTACTATATTACTATATTTGTATATTATGTATTACTATATTTGTAGTATGTATGTATATTTTAAAGACAATAGATAACTTATAAGTACTAATTTAGAATGCAACATGAGTTACCAATTCACTTAAACACTTGATGACTCACTGACTCTGAGTCATGATCCAAACACGATTTGTCATTTAGGCTGCCAACTTACCTAGAATAGACTCAGGAATTCGTCCAGCTTTCTTCAAAATTAGATCCAATGATCCACCATCCATATATTCCATACATATCGAAATCTCTCCATCACTGTAGAATGCTCCATAGAATCCTACTATGTGGGCGAAGTTACACTCATGAAGTACTTTGAGTTCCCTAATAATTTGCTTTTTGATTGCTGGTTTGACTTCTAGATGGATTAATTTGCGAGCCATGATCAGGCCAGTGGACTTATGGCGAACTTTCATTACTACGCCGCCGTTGCCTTGTCCTGGAAATAAGGCAATTTTATTATCCATTTTGAGGCAAAACTAGTTCATATTTTCTCATACTTTTATATTCCTCATCTTGTAGTTGTATCCATTAGCAAAGATAAGTTTCTTTAAAGTTTATGCCGAGACTGATATGTGGAATTAATAATGATGGGCATTATAAATATGTGCTAGCAAAGGTATACAAAAAAGTTAGCTCCTGCAAAACTTACCGAGTTCACCAAGTTTTTCAAAATCATCATCACTAAGCTCTCCAATTTTCTCCTTCTGGCAGAGGAATACTTCTATTCTTCGTCTCTGTGTATCATCCATCTCTATTTGCTCCAACCTTTCAGTCAGAGCTTCAATGCTAGTCTTAGACTTCCCAGCTAAACCCTGCCGTCTAAAAAGAGAAAATATATTTCAGTTACTACGTTTTATTCAGAACTTGTGCTGAATTGCATCATGTAATGGTTAAAGTTGACTTTATGAATTTAAACAAGTGTGAAACTCCCTAATTATTGACACAAACTCCTACCTAAAGAAACTTACAATTATAATATCTACTTACTAGGTATTGGAAACCATTCAGAAAAAATAACAAGTGAATTGACAATAACATAAAATTGGTCATCAAATTCAACTCCAATTAGAAAAATTTCTAATAGATATAACAATTAAATGAAATTAAACATCACAACATATCAGAGATGATAGAATGAATTTCTTGAATGAAATAAATATTGTAAGTTAAGAACATGAAGTGTACTTACTCAGTAGCAGTTGCAGACTTCAGCTGAGGTGTCATATTAGACGGTGTGACAGCCGGCACCGTGTCAATTGACCCTGGTGGCAGGGTCAAGTTCAACTTGTTTTTAGACATCTTACTCATCTTGGAAGCAATGAGTGTACTGGTACTTTAACCCATGAAGTGTTCTTGGAATCGCCAGCTACCTTTACAAGTAACAATTTTATGAGTATCTATATTCATAGAAAACATGGTTAGGTACATTGTGCTAAATGATAAATGTGTACAAATACTTGGAGTGAATTCAACCAATGATTGGCACCGAGATCAATTGTGATTATGAAACTAAACTGCTTTCACATTTTACTTAGTTAGTATATTAAACTTAATAGTAGGTAGGTACATCAGTAGTAAGGTTGGTTGATAAGTATTTACTGGATGCAAGCAAGATTACTGTCCACTATGAATTTTGTCTGACTTCATGCTGATAAAGAGAAATATCTAATACCTACAATGTTCCATAACATTTATTGCCCCATCCAAGATTAGAAACTAGAGCCTGCAGTAACACAGTGGTCACATATTTTATAATATCATAGCTATAAAATATATACCTATTTGGAAATAATATATACATTTATGACGTTTTTAAATATAACAAGAATAGTAGTGAAAGCGTAATTCCAATGAATTAAACATTTTCTTCATAAAACTTTTCTTGTTTTTGTACGCAAAGTCTAGTTCGACTCTAAATCGTAAAAGTTACAAAGAATTGGTGATATCTATAATCTTTTACGATTGTGGTTTGCTACATCTTATAAAGATCGTAAAAGAAGCATAGAAAGTAGAGTGAAAAAGTTACACTTTATTCTAAAATTGATTCAGTACAACTAAGCATATCGGCGAAAACCAACAGAATGAGTAATAGTATAACAAAAAGGGTGTAGGCAAATTGAAAATAAATGATCACTTACAGCAATTCAATTCTTTATCAGCCTCACTACATCCAAGCTCAATAAATGTATCGGCGTAACCCGGATACAGTATATTCCTACAGTAAAGAACAAAATGTATAATAAAAATCGAACAAACGCCGCAGAAAAACCATCAACCAGAATTTTATCAATGATCTTTCAACCTTTCTTGCTTGATTTGACAGAATTATCACGAACGTACAAGTGTGACCAATTAATAAATTACAATCGTAGATCATAGAAAAAAATATAGTCGATTTATATTTCTAAGGAGTGCAGTAAAGTAGGCATGTGCATGCATTGGCATGCATGCATGACAATGGGTAATTTTAAAACTTGCAAACCTCAAAATGACAAATGAATTTTTACATCTTCAGCTATAAAGTCTGGCTAACGAAAGCTGGCCCCAGAATATTGGCGGCAAATTTAAAAAATACATGCATGACAACACTAAAATCATACTATGAGAATTGGAATAACCTACTTTGATACCTGGCAATTCATTATTAAAAATATCATAAATATATAGACTGTATAAGAAAATTATGTTAGGGAATATATAGGTGTTGGTATATGAGGTAAATATGGGCAGAATCCGAAAATAAATAGGGAAATAAAATACGATAATATTCCACACATAATAACTTAGTTTTATTCATCATAATCAATATACGTAAAACATAGGTGATGTTATTAAAATGAATTATTGGTTGACTGATGCGATATACGAATGAATATAATTAGTTTTATTCAATACATAGAGAAGCGTAGGTAACTTATTTGGAAGGATACGTAAATTATAAATCAAAATTTTATTAGGACGACTGGATAGGTAGGTGTTTAAAGTATCAAAATAATATTGTCTACTAACCTATGAAATTCAACACCACACGTAGACAATCTTGTTTTTGTTTAAACGCGGCATCATGCTGTTGTTGTATTTCGTTGAACTTGCCAATCATGCAAAACAACATCTTTCGTATACCACTTTTGATAGATTTGTTCATTTTAAGCCGTAATTAGAATCACAATTTACACAAACGCATACAATTTGTAAACAGAGATACCGAACGACAACCTTGTCAAATTGACGTTGACGTTCATACAGAGTTGCTATATAAAAAGTTCGCAAATAATTCCAGGGCCTACTTTCATTAGCCAGACTCTAGTATTTCATTAAACTTCGGCCATTTTGCCATAGGAAGAAATTGGAACACGTGGTCCACACTATTTATATCCACTACCAAGAAGATTATAATGAGATCTTCATCCACTACTCTGCAGCGCCCTCTCAACTTCACGTTTAGTAATTATTGTGGTTTCAAGGATATTAAAAAAATAGCTGATTTAGTCCTCCACAACCCATTGGAGATATCGATATTGGGTCTTTTTAGTAGGGCTCCGTTGTTGCCTCCAACTACCGATACCGGTCACCGATAGCGGTACGACAGGAACAGATGATAATGGAAACAGGGAGACTGGGACCAATAGCTTAACATGCTCGCGAAGGTCGGAGGCACGGAGGAGTCTCAATGTATCAGAAGAATGATCACCCATTATAAGACTGCCTTGGCGAGTGTTGCTTAACCTTAAAATGTTTAATCTGCTTGATTACATTTTTTATTAGTAATAGGGCTCGCGTTTGACCACAATCTCACATAAGTGATGATGTGCTCGACGGTGGATCACGCCACTTATTAGTCATTAGCCATTCAAGGCAAAAATATTTTCTATATAGGTGTCCGATCAGTGAAAATAAAAATACTTCATAAATATATTTTTCATGTTTAATTGAATAGTTTCTATGTCGGTTATAAGCTTTAATTGGACAAATATTTACAGCTTTTTGTCTATAGGATTCATTTACAAGCACACAATATAAAACATGTAAGATCTTTAATATTTGCTGTTATTTTGATCGCATATGACATGGATACTGAAGACTTTAGAAAAGCCTGACACCACTATTATAAATAAAATGGAAAAAATCTTATTTAAATAATACAAACCTAAAATAATTAAAATACACATTTTAACATTGAACTATTATGTATCGTATAAGTACGTCGAAACGACATGACAAAAAGTCTACACTACTCAAGCAACATGCCACTATCATTATTGTAGGGTAGTTTTAATAAAGCTGTTGAATTTTAAGCAAGGTCGAGGAAGTAATCTTTTATGGATAAGCAAAAACCAGAGCAGCATGTCCGAGGAACTAGTGTGCTCGTTTTTAGCGCTAACAGCGTGATATATCACGATTAATCGCGAACGGCATTGGTATTAACCTCATCAGGTCATTAGAGATTGGATATTAGCACGCTGATAGCGCAAAAAGCGTAGTATTGCTCGTGGAATATTTTTACCCCTAGGTTAACTGATTAGTTGGTTTTAATAAGTTTCCCCATGAAACAACTAAAGCTAGGAATAGAAGGTTACTATAATAGTATAGCATTATAATAGCCTTCCATATCATTCGGTTGTTTGACTTTGTGTGGAGTCACTTAATGTTCGAAAATTTACTTCTGCTGCAGCTTGCTTACAATATTTTTTAAATAATTTGTGTTATTGGGCAAAGCTAAAAAAAAAACATATCAAAAATCTATACTAATCCTATAAAGCTGAAGGTTATTAAGAAATTAAGTAGATACCCAATTGCAAAATATGTGCCATTTTGATAATCAACCATTTAGAGAATTGGCCATTATGAAAATTATGCATTTAAAGAATTAGAGAATTGGGTATTTTGAGGATTGGGCAATCGTTTTATATAACGCTATATCCTATAGTAGCATAGTGCCTTTTATAGTATTACAATACATAATAGCTCAATCCATTCAAATAATTATAACATTTAAGAAGATTTCACTTTCGTCAAAAACATGTTAATACCGGGTTGATTTTTCTTGTTTTCGGCAACGATCTTTTTAGATTCCGATTTAGGTGTTTTGCTTTCTTTGTCTTCAGTTTTAGATTTCTTCTTTTTCTCACTTTTAGGGCTTTTTTGTTTTGCTTCACCGTCTTGCTGTGTAACCGGTTTTTTCTTTTTCACTTTTTTCTTTTCACTCTCTTCAGGTTCGCTAGATGGTAAAAGAAGTTGTGTAGGATCATTCATTATCATTGACATTTTACAAAAGTATTTCCACAAAGCGTCAACACATTTTTCCGGTTTACCGCCTTCTGCGGTTTCCCATAATAAGCCGTACATTCTTGGCTTTAGTTTTTCCGTAGGTTTTTTCATTTCTGACTCGAATTCATCTTCTAAATGTTTCAGTCTTGCTTGTTGAGTTTCTGGCGAGAGTGAGAGTACATCATCTTCATCCATTGTTGCTTCCTGTTAACAGAAGATGAAATAATTTATTGCAGTTATCGTCACTATCAATTATCGGCTTGGATTATAATACATAGACAAAATAAAAAAAAACGGAATAAAGTATCATTGCCATGCTTCGAAATTTATTTTCTAATTCTACCTTGTACTTTGCATGTTTTTCTTATAAAGATTACTAGTAAGCGAAATTACTAAAGGTATTGGTACAATGGTACTACTGCCTCTAGTAATTTAGGTTACCTGGAGTAGTTAACCTTCCAGCTAAATTGCTTGTGTTAGTATAGGGTTCACGTGAGTAGTGCAATAGCCAGTATTCGAACACGGGATCATAACACTTACTTAGCCTGTGTTATGAGGCTGCAGCCAATACATCGAATTTTAGGAAAGCAATAATAATTATGAACAAAACAAGATAAACGTACCTCGTCACTCAGATAACCATGTGGCACAAATACAACATTATCCACTTCATATTCATCACCGTCTTGTTCATCATCGCTACCCGCAGCGCTTCCATCAAGGCTCTCGCCCTCTTGCTCTTCTTCCCAGTCGTCATCACTGTCTACCTCATAATCAAGTTGTTTCTGCAATATTGAGATGAACATTTAAATATGGATGATGACAATTGCTTACTGTAGACCTACCAAAAAATTTTAATCTGAAGTTGGTATGTGTTATTGCTTGTGTTACTACCAATCTTACTACTAGTAGTAACATCGGTAATTTTATTACTATTCTTACTATTATGTATAGTTATTAGTAATAAGATCATTAAAAAATTGCTATTATTGGTAGTAACACGGGCTAATTGATAAATTTGTCCTCAGAATAATTAGTGGTCAAAGTAACTTCTGAGGGCGACTGTACACTGTATAGGCGTAAAGTGTGAGTAGAGAGCGTCCTCATTATAATCGTATTGCATAGAATGTTACATTGCAAATAATCTGTACCGAGCTATAAAATTAGTATAACAATACCTGATCCTGTGCAAATGGCTTCCTAGGTTTAATAGAAACACTTTTCTTGCGCCAAGTGCCCCAATAAGGTGGCCGTCGATTTTCGTGGAAGCTCAAGAGCTTAGGTCTGAGTTTCTCACGAGGAGCTGATTCGCTTGAGAGTATTTCACCAGCACCGTCTATGGGAGGCAATTCGGCGTCTTCTGTAAATATTAAAAAATACAATTGAAACTTAAAAACTATTGACAAAAGTTACAAATTATTGATTATATTACAATTTTTTTATATAAGATAGGACTGAAGGACAGTAGGAGGTAGGACACGACGGTATCTCCCATCTGAAATGAGCTATCCGACTTGGGTAGTACCTCCGCCCTACAGAAGACCGCCGGTAAGTATGGTAGCCAGAGCTCACTGTACCTCCCTCCTCCCACCCCTTCCTAGTCCTCCCCCCTTCCTTTCAGGATAGGCAACGCGTGTGTGACACCTTTAGTGTTGCACACATCCATAGGCCACGGTGACCGCTTCCCATCAGGTTGGTCGTGTGCTTGTCTGCCACCTACGTGGTATAAAAAATAAATAGGTATGCATAATACCATAAAGCTATTATGAAGTATAATACTAACAAATAAATTGACAGAAAATATAGAAGTATGCCGCTTCCTAGTTAGACTAAGGAAAGTTAGGAACAGGTTTGAGGAATGAAATGAGCTCATTAGTATTTCACAAAATTACTTTAACTTATTAAATATTTACTTACCAACTATCATTACATCGTCGTCTTCATCTTTATCACTCTTTGGCCATGTCTTACCATTGAACAATGGTTTAGAAATACCTTCCTTAAGAGCTTTTAAGTATAATACATCTTCACCTTGTTTCTCAAGCAAATTATCTAAATTACTTTTTTTATCATCGGTTAAATTTACTCTAACTAAAGGAGCCAGTCTCATATCATTTTTGATAGTAAAATTTGTAAGCATGCTATTATTAACGGAACATATAATGGCTTGGTCTTTTTCCGATTTCTGTTTAGGAACGAAAAAGTTTACGAATACTTCTGCAGCTTTTTTCTTTTTAAGTTCCTGCTCTTGTTTCTCTAATTCTAAAGCCTCTTGTTTTTTACGTTTCTCTTCTTCCCTTGCTTCTTTTTCTTTCCTTCTTTGTTCTTCTTTCTCTTCCCTTTCCTTTCGCTTTTGTTCTTCCTTCTCTTCTCTTTGTTCTGCAAGAAATCATTTTTTTTTAATTTTTTACAATACACAAGTGTTTTAATCTACACAAAGAAATCAAACTGAGGTTTCTGTTTGCATTACCTATTACAAAAACTGGTTTTAACAAAAAAAAACCAGTTTTTAAAACTTTTTTGGGGCTGTCTGCCTTTCTGTCTGTTTGAAAGAGAAATATCTGGAACGGTTGGGCCTTTTGGCCGGGATTAACACTGGCAGATAGGTAATTTTACAAGGCTTAACACAGGCCAAAATCTGAATATTATTATGTGGGTGAAATCGCAGGCACAGCTAGTACTTATACTAATGGGTTTTAATAGCATAGGACTATTTTAAAGTCAGTAAAACCTAAAACTACTAACTTTTCTCTAGCTCTTTCTGTTTTTCCTTTTCTTCTTTCTCTTTCTTTCTTTGTTCTTCTTTTTCCTCTCTTTCTTTTCGTTTAGCTTCTTCCTTCTCTTCTCTTTCACGTTTTTTTTGGTCTTCCTTATCTTGTTTCAGTTTGGCCCTTTCCTCTTTTTCATGCTGTCTTTTTTTCTCTTTTTCTTGTTTTTCCTTTTCTCTCTCTTCCTTTTTTTTGGCAGATTCTAGTTTTTTCTGTATCTGAAATATAAAGTTACTTTAATAACTTATTGACACTTTAGTAAGACAGACTAAACTGTTATTATGACCCAACAAGCAAAATGGTGCGGAATAGAAAAAAAATGGATGGACTAAAGCACATAAATATTCATATAAAAAGAATACCTAATTGTAGTTATCTTGAAATTCTAAAAATAAAGGATCAATAACCTTATAATAAAAACTAGCCTGTAATAATAATGGTAAGTAGGTATATTTTTTCAGTCTGATTTCATAATAATATTTTTGTCTCTACATATCGAAAAGCTGAAGTTTGTTTGCTGTTTACTTGAACTTAAGCTAATCTCAAGAACTACTTGTCAAAATTAAAAAAAAAATCTTATTGTGTTGGATAGCTTGTTGACAGAGAAAGTTATAGGCTATATAATCAGGCTACTGCCCAGTGAACTGGAGCATTAATCATAGTCACAAATTGGGCCATGTTTGCTGAGTTAATAACTTGCATGCATGTATGGGATAAAAATTGGTGCCACAGGGGCAAAGCCGTGGGGCACAGCTGCACAGCTAGTACTACATTAACAACATAAATAAATCATAAAAAATAATTTCATGAACCAATTAAAAATTCATTAAAATCACTTTTATATTCTTAACCTATATTTTCAACTAGCTACAACAAGCGCTTTTCAAGGGATATTATTGATTTAAATAAGGAGTTTATTTTTTATGCCTATGGTGTCGGTTTCGCTGGAATGAAGACACAATTTGGCAAGCAAGAACTTGCATCACAATTTTATTACTAAAAGAAAAGAATATAGGTACTGATTGCAGATAAAAACACAAAGAAACCCTATATTTACCTGTTTTGGGGTTAGGTTAAAAGATGTACTGGACTCATTCAAAGACACATCTCCTTGACTGGTTGTAACTGATGAGCTCCTGGTGTTCTTAGGTGTTGAAGGTGCCGAACAAACTGAATCATTCAATTTTGAACACACTGAATCATTCTGTTTCGTAGTAGGAGAACATTTTGAATCATTATGTTCGCCTTGATTTCTATTTCTCAAAGTTCTTTTAGGTGTCAACTGATTCTCAGTTTGTTTGGATTGTAAATCATCATTTTTTGATAGAGATTCTTTGCTAGTAACATCAATTTCTTTTAGAGATGCATCTGTTATTGGTTCATCACATGTTTTGTTCAAAACCTCTTCACATTCATCATTCTCAATATCATTAGGATCATTCGAATCTTCTAATAATACTATTTCATTACCTTTATCTGAATTTGATTCTTTATTTTCCTGAATAGTACATGTATCGCTAATATTTGAGTTTACCTCAACTGTTTCAGTATTTTCGGTCGCATTTTCTGTGTTAGGCGGCTCATCAACATCCATTAACTCACTTTCTTTGTTGACATCACAGTCAGACTGATTTTCACTAGAACTATTAACAACTTTAGGAGTCTTCTTATTGCTTTTTTTCTTTTTAGTTTTCTGTTTCTTTTTCCTAGCGGCATCTACGAGCTTCACGTAAGGATTCGGTATTTTCTCATTTTTGTTCACTGGAGCATCTTTGCTGTCGTCGTCGCTAATTAAAACGGGATCTTCAGTAACGTCGTTTTCTTTGCAAATTTTGCCAACTTTCGAAGCCGGTTCCACCTCTGGGACAGAAAGCTTTCTCTTCCTCGTAGGTGGAACATCAGGTTTGGGAGATACGTCGCTCAAAAGTTTAAATGGAAGACGAGCTTGCTTGAGTTTCTTTTTCGACGGTGTAACCTCAGTATTTTCAGGCGACTTGGAAGTCTTCATATCTATATTACTAAATAAAGCTTAAATATAACATTAAAGTAGGTTTTTTTTAAGGAATAACAATTCAATTTCAACTTTTCTAAATAATTTATCACACATTTACAACACACCAAGACACATATCTTTTTGACAACTGTGAAAAAACGCGGGAGTTCAGTGACTGTTCGGTTCGGAAACTTCAAGATTATTTTTATTTTGTCAATCATGTTCGGGCGCTTTTATAGCATCCACGACACGACACGACTTTTCGTACGATAATATATCGTGGAAAAAAAATAGGTATCTTAAATGAATCTAATGTACTAAAAATGAATATTTCTTTGAGGTTCATTAAATCTTTATTCTGCCGTTTCCAGCGGGGACGACGTCCGCACGTAGCTGATCATACCTGGCAGGCTGCGGCCCAACAGTTGTAAAACTATAATACCGATATTTATCCAAAACGACCATAAACGATGGATAAAATAAATATCGGTTGTTTATCCGGCTGCGAGCTAAAAAGCGGTCATGTTTTTTTATAGTTTTGTTTGAATTTCTTTTTGTTTCCAATGATTCTCTGATCGGAAAAAATGATCATCCAGGACGGGACTTCCACCGGCGCCCTAAGCCGTAGAATACATCGGAAAATTTCGAGCATCTAAGATAGGTCCAGGTAGTTCAGTTGGTCAGAGCCCCCCTGTAAAGGACTGGTCACGGGTCCCGTCCTGGATGATCATTTTTTCCGATCAGAAAATCATTGGAAATAGTTAGCATGCAATTGCTTAAAAATTTCATTCTTTTTGTTTATTTGGATAACTAACAGTAGAATTAACCTACCTAAAATTACTCGTCCCGTCTCCCAACTAAGATGGCAAATAAGTATTAAACGCTTTTACGGAAGTCAGTCATTTCCTAAATTAGAAATGAGAAATTTTAAATACCTGCTTGTAGTCAGACGTCACTTTCAGGGAATTCATCTTCATGCGAACCGACTAAAACCCGCACGTTTACGTTGTAACCAGACCCGGAATGGCGTGCGGTTTTAGTCGGTTCGTATGAGGATAACTCACTGAATAAATCGTTTCCAGTTGCAACGTAACCGACTAAAACCGCACGCATACGTTGCAACCAGACCTGGAACTGCGTGCGATTTTAGTCGGTTCGCGTGAGGAACCATCACACTGCTCGTCACAGACCGGGAATTCATCCTCCCTCATACGAACTGACTAAAACCGCACACATACGTTGCAACCAGACCCGCAACTGCGTGCGGTTTTAACGACGTTTTAACGCATATTTTATAGGTACCTACCGTATATTTTATGTGGTTGTGGCTGAATAGAAAATAGCTTGGTAGGTAGGTACCTACAGCTATTCGACTGTAATAAACAGCTAATAGTGACATAGGTAATTATGTGTAGGTACCTACGTTTTTCATTAGGAAGACACAAACAACGAAAATAGCGTTTGTTTAAAAGTACCGACTGTATCGAGTGATTTACAGAGCAGTATTCTTCTTTAAAACATTAATGTTTACATTATTTTAATTTGTGGTTTTGTTGAGATGTTTCGTCATTTTCAGACATTGGTTGTACCTATTTTTGATGATTTTGTTTTTGTTGTAGAAACTATATCAGATGTTTACTCACTGTTTTAACGATTATTGGAGCAACTGCCATTTGATCTTCCAACCCATTAAGGGAAGCCGGAGTGTCGTCTGATGATATGCTAGAATGCTGGCCGTTATCAATCGTTATAAGTAGTTTTTAATGGGTCTAGCTATATATAACTAGTTTTGGTTATATGTTTTGTTTTATTTATTATATTATAAGTATTGGTTTAATAATTAAATGAATTTGAATTTGAATTGGTCCTTCGAGCCAGAATTTTTTTATCGCAAAATATTCAGACATGGAATAGTCTATGGCAAGAATCTAAGTAGGTAGGCCAAAACAAGAATGCAGTTCTGTTAGTTATTTGTAAAATAACCAACATCCTAGTGTGACGTAAGTACCAGTAGTTACCACATCACATAGGAAGTGTTTTTTTTCTAAGATACGTCTACATTTATTCAAGGTTGGTGAAAAAATTAGGTTAGGTGCTTCGATGAATGATGAATGACTGTATCTATCAATGAACGTTAGGTAGGTACTTGTAATTTAGTTTTTATGTTTCTAAATAAAATATCTTCGTTGCGATTATATTATACCTATGTCTTCTTCTAAGATAGTGTGCTTGCCCACAATAGGTACAATAGGTACCGTGTTCATTCTTTAGGCCGTTGCAGGTTTTTCAGCAATGCAGTGGGCATTGCTGAAAAACCTGCAACAAGCAAAGCAGTTTTTAGCCTGTACACGATTGCAATGTACGTACGAGTAGCATGGAGCTCGCTGCGGAAGCCCGCCCCTGTCCGGTTCCGCTCAACGCAGTTGACGCAAATTTAGTCTGTAAGGCCAGCACGATTTTTTTTTGAATGGTAAGTAAACGTATCGTATTCCTATGAAAGACTGGAGACGGTCAATAAAATTGAATAGATTGATTGTGCAAACAAACGCGATTGGTCAAACACCGAATCACGATATTATAAGATAAGATCGCAATATTAGATAATAATAATATTGACTGTTTTCTTTTCAGTCTCTCGTTACGAATACGATACCTACGCTTATTGTACGAAAGAACTTTCGTGCCTGCCTTACTGTATTGCCACGGGAATTCGAGACTCATTATGTTAATTGCAGAAATGCTATCTTATTAAAAAACATAACCCAGCAGTTTTAGGTATATCAAAAGCAAGACATACATAAATATAAAAATAATTGACATGTATTCCGGCGTAAGTATAAGTTTAAGGCTTTAATTAGGTAAAAGATGTGTAGGTAGGAATTATTTATGGGTTTCTTAAAATAGCTGAAGCTATATCAAGGCACCTAAAGAAAATATTTATTTTGTGATAAAAGCCTTTTATTTTTAAGTAGGTACCTATATATTATGTGAGTTAAAAAGGGTGCATCGGGGTTCGAAATACGCCACGGGCGAAGCCGGGGTGGGTCAGCTAGTCTTGTATAAACAACGTAATCATCTGCATTATCTAAAAAAATAACATGCAAAGTATGTGTTTTTAAAGTTGCACCTATATCTAAACACTTTTTATGTGTTTAGATATACCTAGGTGTATAGATATAGATATCCTTCTATAGCACGTGTACTTCGTGTAGGTACGTACTGTGAAAAATCTGATACAGGATGTTATCCCTACTTCATGAGCTTAAAAATGACGTTAACAGTCTGTAGGTATTAGCTTTTCCATTAATAAATTAGGAGGGAGAGTTTTATTCCTATACCGGCTTCTTATTAAATTGGATAGGTAGGAGGTAGGTACTTAGGTATTACAACTTGCCTGCCCTAACTAGATCCATAAAAAATATTTTTTGTGCATTCTCAAATCGCACTTTTGAATGATGCACTTTTAGTTTAGGTATTATATGATTTGAGCAGAAGGTATCAGCTAATAGGTACCTACCTACCTATTTAATTCTTGTTCCAACGTAAGATATTTAGACGTGTGTCCAAACTCCGTAAATACTGATCCCGGCAGAAAAATCTAAAATCCAATTACATGTTCGACCCAGGAATAGAACTCAAGACCACGCGATTACCTTCAAAACTAGACTAGTTAAGTAATTCATGGAAACTTGATAAGGACTTCCAAATTATTTAGTATCCCACTACAGTGGGATTATACATAATAGATTCGCCGAATTCCAAAGCAGATTCTAATGGCAATATCTCTTGAGACTAATTAACGAAAGGGCCATCAATTAACCTGAAATTTACCTCAAGATCGGTCATAGGTTGCGTTTATGATTAGTGGTAATCTGTCGAGCGCAGTTCATATGCCGTGGCGTTCCGTCCGTTGGCGCATGATCGAGGTACGCCACTCGCCCGGCGCCCATGCCAGTACCTCCGCCGACCTCGCATTTACTACACGTCTCTCAATTTTTAATCACCATCTCTAAGAGTTGTATAATAATGACTGATACTGCCTCTAAAAATAAACGCTGGTCCCTCGAAAATAAGTGAAGGGTGGCTACCCTCCGATCTAAAGTTATGGCCGCTCCGTACTCGCGACTTAAGTTTTAACATCGGTTTTTGTTTGAGTTTTGTGAAGTGGACGTTTTAAATATTAGTGATTTAATATAATCAGTATTTGCTATTTATATTTGCATTATAAAAATAAATAAAATATTAAACAAAATGCGGGACGACACTGAAGGATCTCTGGAAGAGCGTGTAACCGCCTTCAAAAGTGATCCACACAAACTTCGCGAAGCAAATGAGTTTGTAGACCAACTCATACAGCAGGCTAAAAAAGAAGCAGAACTAAAACAAAAAGAGAAAGAGAGAAATAAATTCGTAAGTATATATGTATATTTTTCCCGGTAAGGAAAAGAAATATATGGAATTGATAGGGCGGTAAGTGTTAAAAGTGGTGTAGTGCAAAACTGGCTTCTTCAAAAATAGCAATGCTGTTTCATCATAACTTGAGTATCTCTCAAAACACATCACTTTTTACCGCCTATATTATATTTTTGCATGCATTTAATATTATTTTAATGTAGATTATCTTTCTACATTCACTTCAAATGTTATAGCGCTATTTGAATCATTCATTACTGGTCTAGTTACTTTCAAATTAACATAAGTAATTTATGAAATGAGATCGGTTGAAAGTAATTACCTGTTGTTATCAATAACAAATCCAAAATTTCTCTTGGGTGCTATAAATCTGTACAACTTGTGAAAATATTGGTTCATAAAATTGGAAGAGAGCTGTAGATTTTTATCTCTACATACTTATCAATTGTTTGATCAATGGCATGATAAAATATAGTTTTGGTAAAACTGTATTGATGTTGATGAGATTATGGTGAGCAATCGGCTTATATGTTTAACTGATAAAGAGAGATGTGAAGTAGCTGTATACAGCGAATTGGTGTTTGATCGATTGTTGTCACACTCCTCAGATTGGCAGGGGACCAATGAATGATATTATAATAGGTATCGCTACACGAAATTGTATTATCGATAAGATGATAATTATGTCAAAAAGTTATAGGTATTTGACAAATACTCGTTTATTAAATAAACTTTTTCAGTTAATAGGTATATACCTTTCTTGACCGCCCAATTAGAACATACCAACGTTGTTAAATTTATTAGTCGTATAACTCTTGTTTATCCTTTTTAGATTTGATATTACTTATAAGATACGTTTGGTTTTACGTTAAACTTTGAATACCTACCTAATCGTAGTTCTACATTTTAGCCTACTTTGTGCTAGCATTTTATAGACCGTTGTTGTACTTAATAAAAATCATTTCAAAGTATCTTCTAGATTTCTAGATTACAAATCAAATAGGTACCTAGTTCCGCGTAGCCTTTTTTCATAGTTTGCGTGATGACTGTCATTATGTAGGCAGCAATTTATTCTAGCATTGCCACTTTTTTTCTAGCAATCGCATTTTTGCTTCCGTATCATTTTCAAACAGATTCAATATATCTATTGATAATATTAAGTACAAAAAACATGCATTCAATGATGTATTGCTAATACGTCACTTACATTTTAGATTCACTAGTCATTTCTATGAATTGCCAGCTTGTGCATTAAATTGAGATAACTCTATAATGACACTTCTAATATACACTATATTTATTTCAATTATCTCGTTGTTACAGGAATCACAAGATCAAGGATCCGGTAAGTTAATAAAAAATAAAATCATCGTTTGTTTAATTTAATTTACCTTTTAATTACCATCGATTACCTAATAGTCTATTACTTTCATTAATACCTTACAGTTACAGTTCAGTATGGTTTTTATTTTAAATTAAGTATATTATAGGTAAGTACCTAGGTAACTACTAATCGTCCAGCTAAGCTAAATTAATTAGATTTACTTTACGTCCATATCTAAGGCCCCCTTCTTGAATTTGTATTCGATCAAAAATGGCGAACTTTACCGTTAGTTTTGTTTCAAAGTTGTCTTCAAAGTAAAGAGGTCAGAGCGTATGTTTTGAAATAAGGAATATTATTCAGAATTTTAACCCTGTGCATGCTAAGGAAAATGCACCACATTACCTTCACATAGTAATAAGTCATGCAAAACAGAGCATCGTAGATTCAAGGCATGAGATAGATTGTTGCTGTGTGCATATAAAATGGTGGCCATTTTATATGCACACAGCAACAATCGCAAAGTAAAAAATGTCAAGAATTTGTAGTTAGGTACAATAATAACGACGTTGTTGATTTTGACAACATAAAATATTTTTACGCGTTTAACAGTGAAAATATTTCGGGTTCACCGTTACATTTTACGGGGCTAATCCCACCCTTATTTCCACTAATAACTCCTGTATATCAGGATCACCAGTAGTGACCCATCGAGTAATGACAGTAGGAAAGTCCCAGGAAAGGTTTAACTGTCTTAAAACTCGCATTGAAATAAATCAGAGGTAAATTGGAGAAGTTAGATATATGTTTAATAAAAGGAATACCTACAGCATATATTTTTCAGATCTGTAAGTTTTAAGGGTTCTATAATTACCGGTCATTCGATCGTCGGCCATTGTAATCGCCTTATGGTAGAGTAAGTAACAAGTGATTCTATTCTACCTGTAGTCTTCTTGAATCGCCCCACCACCCTAACCTAATATTTATTCAATATCTAACCCTGTAATTACTACATGAATTAACTATTATTAGCATTTCTGGCAAACATAATATATTACTTCAATTGTGTTCACGTCGATTGTGCGCTCGATGGGGTTCGAACACGCACACCCTAACGTTACCGCTGTGTTCTATTTTATTAAAAACTATAGCAACCCGCCCTCGCCATTTATGCATGTTGTGTATGTTTTTTAGCTTCATTTTGTGTGTAATCCCTCGTAATTTAAATATACATGTAAAAATATGCCTATTAAGATAATTTAACCCCCTGTCGTAGCAGTCGAATGCACAAACCGCTACGCGCAGAGGCCGTCTATTCGCGTCACTCTTGATCGCGGTAATCTTGCGCGTCACGTTAAATATCATGATATAAACCTGTCATCGTCAGGCCCAGTGGTGAACTAATAGATTTGCTGAACGTAATTGCGGCGCGGCATTATTGCTTAGGGGTGTAACATTTTACTTAGGGGAAGGCCGAGTTTTATCAATCTTTTACGATTATTCGCCGTCTTTTGATGCGCCCTAAATATAACATTAGCAGAATGATAGTATTTTTATGCGAGTTTAAAAGGTATAGATAGAATAATGATAGCCTTTCATGTCTTCATTTTGTGTGTAAATTTTCTGTGAGCATATTTCATATTGAAGAATAGAGTTTTATGTGTATTTTTAGTATTAGCGGTTTTGGACTTGGACACTTTAACATGACTTCATCTCACCTGATGGTAAGCTAAAGGAGGGTCACCATTACATACATCGATATTGCTTCAATGGTGGCCCTTTGCTTAATGGCCTCATCAATTGTTTTTTGACGCCCCGCTTAAAGGAACGAAACACATGCACTGGTAAAGAATTTCAAGTCTTATCTAAATGACTCTACCAATGCACATGTTTGTAAAATCGTAGTGACTGAAAAAAAATTATAAACTTCACGTGCGATAAATTTGTAAAAAAGTGAAAGGTTCCTAAAAAAGATTGTAGAGTCACTTACAGGGCTCAATATTCCCATTCGTGCAACTGCAAGCATGAAGTTTTATTGCAGTTGAATGAACATTACGGCAGCGCATAAATACAAACAAATATACATAATAACATTTATTATTATATTGGATCTAAGACTAGTAATGTAGGCTATAACATTATTAGTAAGCAGTCTTCTTAACAAGTTTACTCTAAGAGTGGATTCACGTCGTATACTGGGTAGAGTTCGATCCTGTAACTTGTTGAATCCAAGTCCGATGTCCTTACGCTACCGTGGACAGGTAAAGTAAATAATGAGAACCATAATGTACTTCAATCACATATATTATTGAGCAGTTTGCGTGCGTGCCAGCCGTTTGAATATGTTTTCGTATCGGACGAATACTGTAGGACTTCGAAGCATTTACTTGATTAAATGAACATTATAGTATTGACCATAACGTTTTTGGAGTTCTATCGCCTGTCATTATCATTATTTATGACTTTTATGAGTGTGTTACCTAGGGTGAGCATGAATACACATTCGAATAGTAATGTAATTTCGTGCTCACCTTACTGAAAGTTCGTTGCAGCACCATTACTGGGTCCAATTTTAAGCACCTAGTGTTATTGTACTGTAAGATATATTAGTAATAAAACAAGATAAGACATACTCCACTTGTTGCAGGTTCAATTATTGATAACGGATTATTATTACTTTGGATACCTAATCTTTTAAGGGTGGCACACACGCTACGAGAAATCACTCAATCGTATTACGAAATGCGTGTGTGATAAAAACTTTTATAATAATCTTTAGATTTTATGAAGCACACTCGCATCGATTGATTTGTGCAGTTAAAGGCATGGTTAAAGGTACAGTGCGATCTTCACAGTAAAATTTCTCGTAATGTGTGCCCCACCCATTATACTTATCGCAAATATACATTATATACATTTCCATATTTCTTCAACAAATAAGGTCGAACCTTGTACCCATACTATAAAATATTAGTGTAATTTATTATGGTTACTGAAATATTTTTTACGTACGGCTGAAAGTAAACCCTTTTAGGATTAGCCGCATGGTTTACTGTACGAAATGTAGCCATTTTCCTTTAAATAACCTTTTTTATGTCTTGAAAGGTACAGTAATGATGTTACCTAACATATTTTCCGCAGCGTTGGGTATTCAGAGATATTCAAATCAAATTCTTACCTGTATCAAAGGTTTGCTTTCGGGAATATTGTATCTATTCAAGAAATATGGCAGATCTTATAAATAAAAATATGTAGAGTAGTTTGGCATATATGTGTAACTAGCTGTTGCCCGCGGCTCCGCTCGCGTGGAAGTCGCTTAATGCATCCACTACCACTCCTGCTCCCACTCCTGCTCCCAGTCCCACTCCCACTCCCACCCCCGCTCCCGCTCCCACTCACACTCCCACCCCCACTCCCACACCCACCCCCACGCACACTCCCACTCTCACTGCCACGCACACTCCCACTCCACGCACACTCCCACTCCCACCCACACTCCCACTCCCACGCACACTCCCACTCCCACCCCCGCTCTCGCTTCCACTCACACTCCCACCTCACTCCCACTCACACTCCCACTCCCACGCACACTCCCACTCCCAAACCCCCGCATACTCCCACTCCCACGCACGCTCCTACTCCCACTCCTACCCCTGCTCCCGCTCCCACTCCCACCCCCATCCCCACCCCCATCCTCACTCCCACTCAAATGAAAATCCCTAAAAACTAATAACACCACTATCTACTCATAAAAAAACATAAGTTCATCTAAATAATTGATTTATTTATTCAATTATTATTTAATATTTATGCACACACAATGTTAATTAGTAAAGAAAATGGAAGGTGGAAAGAATAGTACAATTATTATATTATATTTTACAATTTAATTTGTACCTAGTGTGATGTGTGGTTCATAATATATGATTATACTATTGTACGTCTTTTCAGACATGCTACCACATGAATATCTATGGTACTGTCGATGCTACGGTGATACTTTTATGTAATTGACAACATCTTCTATTTACCCGTGACCTTTAAATGAATTTTGAATTTTGAATTTTGAACTGTGGGTGACGTAACCTACGACAAACTTATTATTTGCGGTTGGTACAGTAATCGGGTCTAGGAATTGAACCGCAAAATTAAATTTGTCTTTTATTGTATGTACTTTTCCGGGATAAAAAGTATCCAGTGTGCTGCCCAGGATATTGAAGAATAATTATACCAAGTTTCATCGTAATCGAACCGGTAGTTTTTGCGTGATGCCTGAACAAACAGACAGACAGACAGACAGACAGACAGACAGACAGACAGACAGACAGACAGACAAAAATTTTTTTAATCACATATTTGGGTTCGGTGTCAGTCTAGTAACACCCCCTGCTATTTTTTATTTTTTTATTTTCAATGTACAGAATTTTCACTTCTACAGATTTATTATAAGTATATAGAAGATAATAAGTATTGCAAGATCCGATTTAAAACATTATTTAGGTAAAATATATTCATAAAAAATCTAATAAAATACCGATAATTATTGCTAATCGTTGCACAGAAAATTAGTGAAAATACTTAGTTTTGTTTTAAATTTCATTCTCTACAACTTTTGTTCTGTGACTTTTAGGGATAGCCTACATCGTAAGTCAAGGTCTTTATTTTATGTGAGCAACACAGCCGGTCCAAACTGAGGACTGAAAAAAAAGAAAAAAACATGGATACAAAATCCGATAGTAGGCACCTACTAAAATAGGTTTTTATAGGAAATTCAACGGATTTGAATTTGTTCTTTGAATTATGAGCAACGAATTTCAAGAAAATACCATGCTTTTTTTTACGGGTGACCTCTAAATATTAATTTAACGAGCTCAGCTTTCAACATTAATTCCCTTTTTTTCCCCTTTGAAAGTATTTTACATAGCGGTAGTAGGTAGGTATTCGACAAAAAATAGTAATTTTAAAAATAGAGTATTTTTTGCATACTGGACTGAATACAGGTATACATAGATTACATTGTTCTCGAAATCTTTGTTAAGCATCAATAATGAAGCAAGCAGTGACGGCTCTTTTAAGATCATTTTTAGTGTTAATTAAGTGACAATGGATTATACTAATAGCTCACTTAACATTGTTACTAGTCGTGCCTCTCCTTTGAAAGCGTTGTGAAGTGATTAACCCCAAGATATTAATATTCAATGTCTTTATTGTGTACCTATAAGATAAAACCATACTTGTTATTTTGATGTGGATTTGGGCAAGGCTTTCCTGGGATTTGCAAACTTAACTTAGGCTTATTAAGGTTTTATTTTTTATGGCAAACAAGATGTTAGGAACATTATTGGTTGAAAAAAAAATTGGAGAAAGAGTCAGCAGTGCGAGTGTGATGCCGCTGGTGTAGCCCACGTCCATAGGCTACGGTGACAGCTTCCTATCAGATGGGCCGTGGGCTAGTCTAACACCTATGAATTTGGTATAAAAAACACCATATAAAATGAATACGTTCATTAACTACCTCACCACACTCCCTACCACCACACATTTATGGAGGATGATAAAATAACAATACGATAACATTTCCCTAAAGAAATCCAGTGATTTTATCAATGCCGTATCTTTTAAACATAAAGATTATTGTTATAATACCTACTTATACCTACCTATAAATGAAGTGAGAGTGCGTGAGTAATGGCGGTATTCATCTCCGCTCTGACGATCGTTTCCTCCGTTTGACAATCACATTATATCACCGACTTCCATATAATATTTTATCTTCGGGTGAGATTACACGAACCATTTCCCTTGTTATTAAAAACTAAATGGGTATTATTCTATAGGGTGTGTAGGACCTCGCTGAGGTCTCAGGGTCGAAGCTAACCTCAGCTGTAAGCTGATACACCTACTGATTGACGGATGTGGTTCTGACGCAGGTTTTCTTTTGAGCTAGGAGTCCCAAAAAAGAAAGAGAAAGAATTATATGAGTGAATAAATTTCGAACACGATGGCCCGTTAGGCCACCTACTTTTTACAAGCGTGAAAAGCATTTGATGAGGCCGTCAAGCTGAGGGCCGGGCGAGGAGAAGACATTTATATTAAAAAAAAAACTTTTTACCTAAATGATTATTATTTTATGCTGGCTGTGCTCACATTTGAATCTAGATTTTTGGGTTTTAATTTTTTTTATGCAGTACCTTACTTAATTCATTACTAAAACCTAAAACAGAAGTAGCCTATGTTACGCCTTATAATATTACTTACCTTTTCTGCCAAATCGACCTACCCGTTCCAGGGATTATTCATTCAAACCGACAGATAGACAGACAAAATGATATTTTGTTTAATGATATTTTGTTCGATTGCTTTTTTGTTATAGGTATGTAGGTAGGTACCGTACATACACTCATAATTCATTTTTTTTAACCTGTTATTTTAATATTACAAACGGAAACTTTAATTTTATTTATCTGATGATAATGATAAGGTAGATCTATATATACTTGAACTACCCGGATATATATTATAGGTATGGATGTATATAATAATTTCACAGAGTTTCAGAATTTCACTTCATTAATGTGCTCCGGTTTAGCGACGACCCCAATTTGAGGTAAATAGGTTATACCTTTAGGCAATTATTATTTGCTAGAGCTACTAAGTAGATTTTTATGTGAGATATTTCGAGAGAACTTTTTATTTTTTACAAGGATTCAGTTAAGGAGAGAGTCTCGATCCTACCATGTGATTTCTACATAATGGGTATGCGCCAACGCCAATGTACCTTGTGCATGAACTTAAATAAAAAAAACATAATTATCTACTACCTACCTAGTCTGATAGACTAGCTAAACAGTGCTTTTTGACCTAGGTTACGTTTATTTTCTAAGATTACTGTTACATGTGAAGAGGCTACGTGATAATCGAATAGGTTAGCACTGTACATTGCATTGCCAGTAGCCAGTTCAGTCTTTAAACGGATAAACATTCTTACACAGTGCGGTCCTTTTGGTACTCCTTGCCCTTTGATTATATTCATTTATATGAACACCTATGGCATTCGTTACGAGTAGTTGAGAGCCTTAAAAAGTCCAGCAACTTCGTCTAACTACAGCACTTCGATATAACCAGTGGGTTGTGGAAGTCAGATGGTACTTCACGTAAGATAGGTATTGAAGTTCGAGAAAGTAGTTAGACTGAAAGCAACAGAGCTAGGAAATAACTCGTACTTATGATGATATTACTATGAATAAAATTTATACTAGTACTATAATCGATCGATCTATAACATAACCTACCTACTGGCGAGCACAGTGAAAATAACCTACTTAGAATGACTTAGAATGACTAAGTAGGTACAGTTAGAGCTATGGGTAGTCGTAACAAGGTCTAAGTTAAACTTCACGTTTCTTCGAAATATAATTCAATTCACAAAGTTGTAGGTATACACAATACCTTTCCAATTTTCGTGCCAGATCATAAACAATCTGGTTAAAATAATTAATATCTTCTAAACTGAGTTTTTACGTGGCAACAGTATACATTTTATTGCTTTTTCATGGCCCTATAAATCATAATAGAACAATAAGAATAGTACGTTCTCTCAGCCTTTTATGTCGGCTGTAAATTTGTGCCTTTCATGAATTGTCTCTGAATTTATCAATGGCAATACGTGATACCTATCTACGACCACGTTCTCTATCTCTTTAAGCCATTATTAAAGCTACGGTATACTCCGAGGTAAGTTATTCATTGGATATTTTAATGGAGTTTCACTTCATATCGTTTGACTTTAGATAAACCTTGAGAAGACTGTCACCATTCGTGAGTACGTTACTCGTTAAAATAACTTTCTGAATATTATATTTTGTACGTGCATTGAAGTAACACATTCAAGCTGATTAGCATAAATTATAAGTACCTAGTAGGTAGTTGATAGTATACAATCCATAGTTCCTTATCAGGGAATTATAGAAAAATCGACTGATATTGAATAATAGCACTGATTAGACTGCATTTCAATCTATAGGTATGTTATTTTAGGGTTACGGTCTACCTAGCGTATATCGATCAGATCGAGGGCGTTCTAAAGAACGGACAGGTTTGAAAGGTATTCTTGATCAGCCTTTTTTTCTTAAGAACGTATTCGATCGTACATGTTCATGCACTTATGAAAACAACTTAGAGTAGAAGAAGCGAAAGACGTACCTATGCCAAGATCGCAGCTAGCTAGGGGAAACATGAGTAGGTAATATTGTCATAACTTAGACTAAGATTCACTGGATGATAAACTTCATGTTTGCATTTTGTTAGTAGGTAGCTACTTGTTCAAAAGTGACTTTCAATACACACATGTGACTAAGTCAGTATTGTTGGTTTATATTATTAAGATCACCCTGACGAAAATTGTACTTGTTTACAAAATAAGGTATGACATTCTGAGGTCGTAAGTATACCTAACTCATGAAAGAGATCTACAGTTCAATGTGCGCTAAACATGAGTTGCATAATGTGCTAACTAGGCATTTTAAACACTTACAGCACAATTTTGAACCATATTGGACTGTATTTTTATTAATCTTGATTCGAATATTTGACAAAAAATCTTAATAAGTACCTACATAATATCATGTATTGTAAATTGTAACCGGCGTGCTATATTTGAAACCTTATGATACATTTACAGTACATTTTGATACTTTATGTCTAAACCATGTTGCGCTCCAAATGTGCTCTAGTGAGAGCAAACCTTTAAGTAAATTATTTACCGTCTCAAGACAATTTTCACAAAAGGGACAGCAAATAGCTCTGTGGGGTTCAGTAAACACTTTGGGTACAAATCTTTATTTATTCACTAACCTTTATCGTTCTTTCAGTGACTATTTTATTTCTTGTTGAGAATGTTTTGGCCTATTATTGTAATTAGGTATAAGTTATTCTATCTCACGAAGGCGGGTGAACAATTAAAAAGTAATACCTGTATCTTGTAAATAAGCGTTCATTTGTGTGCGAAAGTTCATGTCACGTCAGAAGAAATTCATGTAGCAGTTAGTAGAACAATAATTGCATTGCAAGTAATTCATTTTTAAAATCAATTTGTATAGGTACAATGTGTACTAAAATGACAGCTAAACCGCCTTCGTGAAATAGAACATTAAACTACGTATAGAATATTAAACTTTTTCTACTACAGCTAATAGGTTGCTAGAAGTATGTACTTCAATGATTTCATTAGGTACTGAAATCATTGAAGTAATTACATACTTCTAGAAGGTCCTTAACGGTTTTAGAAGCCAGTTGTAAAATAATATCTAATTCTGTTCCTTGAATTGAATGTGGCCTTTGAATATTAGTGGCAGATAAGCACACGCCCCACCAAATAGGAAGCGGTCACCGTAACATATACCTAGACGTATGCAACACATGTCATATGACGCGCTGCCGACCCTGTAAAAACCTTCTAATTTGCTCTTCTTGAAAATATTAATTGTTAATTGATTATTATTATCGAGACCTCGGTAGAAACAGAAAAAAAAACCAAAGAACCGTATTGACTTTAACTTATCTATCGTCTTTGCTTTAACATAACAAATCACCGATTTTCACTTAAATTCCGCGCTGAAGGTTAAGTATTTTCCTCTAGTATAGTGCAGTCAGGGGCATGGAACGCCAGACTGGTACAAATACAAAGCTAGCTAGCACACAAGTACCTACAGCTAAACCAGTATGAATGAGACACGTGCAAGCAAATCTCTGTGTGTACCTAAATAGAAACAAAAGTGTAGCTGCGCTAATAAAAAGAGAATTTTACGATGATGCTGAATTTTATTCTGATTTTACCTGCGCAACGATACTTACTGTAACAGTTTCGCTTCAGAAATCGATCGACACTACAGACCATTTATCTCCATTACGTTTACAGTGTTCGATTTTTTGTTGTTCCCCATGAACCAATAAAACTTATGGAAGGTACAACGTTGCGGCTAACCATGTGTGAGTGAATTTTTGGCTTGCAATGTGTTACCGAAATTTGATTGAAATATGATTCCTGGATATTTTTTATTGCTATTATATATTTTTTTATAGTGAAATTGCATAGAAACCGCAGTGACTACGGTTTCTACGCAATTTCACTACCCAAAATTTGCTGCATTTTCGTTTTTTTCGCTACCTAAACTGACTATGACGCGTGACGTTACCGCGTAGTGACTGACTAGTGTATAAGAATGTGCGTGCCGACTTGTAAGCAAATAGGCCGACTACAATGTAGTCAGTTGAATGTTTCAACGCGTTCCGCCCATGTTTTTTAGGTTCATGATGTTCCCACTGTCCGTAAGATTGGAACTAATCAGCACCGTCCAACTTTGTGGAAAGGCAGTCAATCGTAATAGAAGGAACACAAAAGAGAACATTTCTTTCTGCTAAGCTTCGGATTTCACACTTCATTTCAAATATCGTAATGGCACGCTTTGAATCGCTTTTGATTTCTTGAGCCCGGTTTCCGCAAATCGGACAAAAATCCGGAAATATCTGAAGCGGGATGTAATTTGTCGGGTGATTTTTTAATGTTCCTTAGAGACTGTTAGCAAAAGTATTTTAGTAAATTATTACACTGGTTGTTTATTTGTAGGTAGTATAAAGTACCTATAAGTCTATGGGCTATTTTATCTCTGTGCCAAATTTTATTCAGATACGTTCAGCCGTTTTAGTTCAATTCTGATTTTAACGGACAGAAGCATAATTATGGCGGACTGTTGTCTCTTCAGCCGTTTTCGCGTGAAACAGATAAACTGGATCTAACTGTATGAAAATTCAGAACTATTTAACGGTAAATATAGACAGTGATATTTGGATGAAGTGGAATTTCATTAGGTACTGAGTTTTCAATACCAGATGAGTATTTCGATTTATTTTATTTCTGTTTACACGTGTAATAAATTCTGGGGTTCCGTATCGTTGTCTGTCCTGCTGTCAAGACCTTTTTCTTAGGAACGTGTAAAGGCACAGTAAAAGCATTAAGTTGCAATTTCTACCAAATAGGTACTCAAGTCTGCAAGGCCTTGTAGCTGCGAAAAAAAAAAACAAACTTCGATTCAATGCAGTCAAAAGTTTCTACCGTTTATTTACTTAACAAATTTCATAAAGTAGGTACCATATCAAAAAAAAGCCTAGAACTTATACTACAGTAACGTTAAAATTTGCCTCTCAATCCAGTTTTGTATACGGAACCCTCAGTGCGCGAGTCCAATTTGCACTAGACTTTTTACATTAGTTATAAGATAAGCCTTCCCACCCGTTCCTAGCCCTCTCCCCTTCCCTTCAGGGTAGGCAGCGCGTGTATGACACCCTTAGTGTTGCACACGTCCATAGGCCACGGTGACCACTTCCCATCAGGTGGGCCGTGTGCTTGTCTGCTACCTACGTAGTATTAAAAAAATACAAGGTTTGTTTTCGGTTTTTACTTACATACAGCCTAAAGGTTAATTCCATTGTTACACGGATCGTATTTTTTGCTCCTAATTTGACAAGCGATGTTGCTTGTCTTGTAAGATTAAAGTTTAGGAGGAAATAATCTTTGTTGTACCTATTTGTTGTTATTGTTCAAAGTTTTCCTTTTATAAATCTAAGTATTGATACTGATTATACCTACCTACTTTATCAGATCCAAGTCTAATTTTCTATAAGTATTGTAGAATTGTTATTGCAATAGCATGTTTTTTATAGGGTTTGAGGGTTTGACAATACTATACAATAAAATTGAATGAGTTTTTTTGCTGTGTTTATTATGTGTACTTTTAAGAAGCAAAAGGTGAACCTCGAGGTACCTAACTCCATTGAGATATAGAAACACACATGTAATTTTTCAAGATATAATTGTAGGTACCTTTCGAGATAAGTCAGCAGACTCGCAAATCAAAGGACTGTCACACAGTAGAAAATACTTCGCCT
Source organism: Lithosia quadra (assembly GCA_963576445.1). Taxonomy (NCBI): domain Eukaryota; kingdom Metazoa; phylum Arthropoda; class Insecta; order Lepidoptera; family Erebidae; genus Lithosia; species Lithosia quadra. Next base: position 8,543,278 of record OY754891.1, read on the forward strand.
AAACAAGATAAAACGTTTCAAAAGGTTATTTCAAAAGTGTCCCTCTCCAATTACATTATACAGAATTCTATTGACAATAGCCCTTATTCAAAGGGAATAAGGTTGAAATAAGCACGCAATAGAATTTAATATTCACAAAATGCGTAATAAAATAATAATTTATTCGGTATTCCATTCACGAGTTGGCAGACTATTGTAGGCATTGTAGCAGTAATTGATTTTGCCGAGCACTCCCTGCAAATAAAATAAATTTAATGTAATATTTTTGGCCAGTACAGTCAACATGATATTATCGACTAAAACGATGCAGTTTATTGGAAAAAATATTAAAGTATCTTATTAGTCGATTATGTAGCTCCTTAATAACCGATACCAAATAATTTCTGAACTTCGTTTGGGCTATAGAATGAGATTTGTGTTCAGATTTCTAAAGAATGTTCATCTTCATTATACCTTATAGTACCTAAGTAAGTATTAAATAAATAAAGTAATAGGTAAAACAGTTTAAATTTTAATGTAAATAGGTATCTTATACTGTGTTATAAGCGAAACTCTCTAAATGGAAGACGGCAGAAGCATAGTCAGCAAAATTTGATAAATCTTTTGTAGTTAATGAACTTGCTGACAATTTGCTAATCGACTACTTGTAAAAGTGGAAAAAGAGGTTTTGTACCTTTCCGTTAGAAATTGTTGCCTAATATAAATGCTGATTTTTTATTTGACTAATGGAAACAAACGTGCTATTTTTAAATTCATTAGTAGGTACAAGTACAAGGAAATTTCTAATGTTCTTGGTAGGTACTAAATTTCTTTGTTCTGTGGTACTAAATGAATGCCGAACGAAAGCATAGAGAACTAAATTATTAGATTTCACACCAAGTCTCGTTTTTCTTTGAAAGAAATGCGCGTGGCATAAAATAGCCACGGCAGAGTACCTACATACCAGTGATAAATAAAATACCTTGGCCCTATATGAACAGAGTGTTATCTACAGAATACAGGCATTAGACACGAAGCAACGATAAATATCCTCTGAGGTCATGATATGATGCGATAAAGGAGACGGCGGTCGGCTTTCTTACTTTCAGTTCATTTATTCGGAAAATAACTGAAGGCTGCTTCCATTTATACTCTTATTTCACATGATATTTCATTATATTGCGAGAGTGAAACATGAGGGACGGTTTATTTGAAGATAATGAAGTTAATAAGCAATATAGCCTTGCTGAAATGTTTTGATTCGACGTCTAATCCACTTTGAACGGAGGAATCCATTGTGAGTTCTGTATCTAATCCATTTTCGTTTCCAAAATGACGAGAGAATGGAATCATCTGATTTAAATTTTGAAACTCAATAAAGCAAAGACACAAGTACCTAGGTACTTTGATAATCGTAAAAACCTTTTGCATTATTTTGGTTTGTTGAGGATTAACAAATTTAAATAATGCCATTAGGGGTGGATTTCTTACCGCGGTTGCCCAAGTCGTGGGTCGGATCCGGCAGCTGGGTCTCGAGGTGGCTCTGCATAAAACCGAGGCTCTGTTCTTCCATGGGCCTCGGAGCGTGCCACCAGCGGGATCCAGCATCGATGTGGGAGGCATATCCATCGGCATTGAGCCCCAGATGAAATATTTGGGGCTCGTGCTTGACGGCCGATGGGACTTTGGGGAGCATCTCCAAAGGCTGGCCCCCAAATTGAAGGGCACGGCTAACGCTCTGGCGAGGCTGTTGCCCAACATGAGGGGGCCGGATGACTCCTGCAGGAGGCTCTACGCGGGGATCGTGCGGTCCATGGCCCTGTACGGGTGCCCGATCTGGGCGGAGGCCCTGAATAGCCGTAACTGGCGCACGCTGCGAGCGCCACAGCGCGTTATGGCTATCAGGGTCATCAGGGGGTACCGCACGATCTCCTTCGATGCGGCGAGTCTCCTTGCCGGGACTCCACCGTGGGACCTGGAGGCGAGAGCCCTTTCGCGCCTATATTGGTGGCGAAAGGAGGCGCAGGAGCGGGGACTGGACCCGGAGCCTCGAGTAATCGAGGCCGTCCACGCCCAGCTCCGCCGGGATACCGTGGTGGAGTGGAAGGACCGACTTGGGCAACCAAGCGCGGGGCACGCCGTTGTAGCGGCGGTAAGACCCGTCATGGAGGACTGGCTGGAGAGGCCTCACGGGGGCCTCTCGTACCGGCTGACGCAGGTGATCTCTGGTAAGGGGTGCTTCGGGGATCACTTGTGTCTGATTCGGAAGGAGCCAACGCCCGAGTGCCATCACTGCGATGCGGACGAGGACTCAGGGCTGCATACGCTGGCTGAGTGTCCGGCGTGGGAGGTGCCGAGACAGGCCCTCCTGGCAGCCCTCGGGGTGGGAGTCCTCACACTGCCGGTGCTGATCGCAGCGATGGTGCAGAGTGCGGACGCGTGGTCGGCCGCCGCCTCCTTCTGCGAGCAAGTCATGCTCGAGAAGGAGGCGGCGGAAAGGGTTCGGGAGAGGCTGCACAGAGCTCTCCCGAACGGCGGCGGGCGCGGACGCCTAAGGCGTCGGAGGTCTGACGACCTCCGTCCTCCATGAGCGCTGGCCTGGGGGTGACGGGTGGAGCCGCCTGTCACCCTAGCAGAAGCAGGCCGAGGCGGCGGCGCGCGTGAGCGCGCCCCCCCCCTATTCCGGGGGCATGACGGGAACCACGCGGTTCCCAAACCCGAGGGGGCCATCTCGAATCCGGAGATGGCCCGGGTCAAGCCGGGGTGCGAGGGAAATGCTCTTTGGGCCACCTTACACCCTGGCGTCAGAAGACCCTAGACGGCGTGCGGTTTTAGTCGGTAAGAGTCCGACATAACCTGCCCCGCTGGCCGCGGGGTGGGTATCCATGAGGATTTCCGCACGAAAAAAAAAAAAAAAAAAAAAAAAAGGGGTGGATTTCTTTTTCTTCAAACTGAAATGGAACTTTTGATATAAAAGCATATTTGAGGAAAGAATTAGAACGAGTTTAAAACTGGTTCAAAGAATCCGCTCGATTTGAGAAACTTTTCTTTGTTTTAATTTGGTCAATAAAGCATAAATACATGATTTTGATCCAAAAAACCACCAGGCAAATTAGATAAGTTAAAATAAGTAGGTACTCATCGAACCTTTTATTTATGTGGAAACAATCCTGTATCGGTAAATCGCATCACTAACACTACCTACCTACGTTCATTAAGATCGACAAGAATAACTACATACCTACCTAGTACCTACTTAACAAGCTAATAGACGTAGTACTATTTGCTATTTTGTGCTAATAGTAAAATACAATTTCCTCTTCTATCCCTTCTCCATGGAATTCTTCTGTTCATTGGTCGAGTCTAGGTCGAGCAAATAGAGATTTTTTTTCTTCATAAAATGGTTTCAAATGTATTGAAATGGTGCAAACGTTACGAACATAAACTAGTCACGTCCTTCTGAAACCATTTTCCTATTGCAATGTAAAGGAAAACGCGCCGTTAAAACATTAATACTTTGTTAGTAGGTAGACTTCTTATTCTTATATCTTTAGATGTTATTTAGGTCTTCTTTTCTTCAACCTAGCGTTAATCCCAGTCTTATCCAAAGCTTTCACCTCGGAGTCTGGGGTCCGCTTTACCAGTCTTAACTGCGGATTTGGCTGAACCTCGATATAGGTCTTCTATACAAATATAATTAAATTGTCTATTTGTAAAATTGAAGTAACTTTTTGTATAGAGAACTTATATAAAGCCTGTTTGTCTACTAGTCTGTTTGACTTGGCCAGTCTTTAGAATGGCGGAGCCTACTTTGACGGGTTTATGATCCAAAGGGGTTCCAGAATGTTGACGAAATCCGAGACATGTACCACGATTTCGACTATGTAAGCCTTCTCTATCACAGTTGAACTGGTTGACGGTACCTCTATTCTTGGCCGCATCATAAAAATCTGGAATTCTTCACTAGCACACGCGTTTCCTTCTTCCTACAATTCTGGGTCCTTTCAGCGGACCCAGAATTGTAGGTAGCGAATAGCATTTCGGCATTATTGTTAAGTAACTAAATTCCTACATGTAGTGAACGTTACGAACATCCAAATTGTGTTATTAGGAGGCATAGGTAATGAGTCGTTTGCGATAATCACTCTATTTTTAACTCCCATTAACGCAACAATGTGTAATTTTTAAACGAGCCTTAAATTCGAAGTAATTATGTACATATTTTACTTATTACATAATATATGGTGAGAGCACCTGGATCAGTGTTCACATAAAAGTATACTCACGTTTATTTGTCCCTGAAGGGCTAGGCAGTAGTATGTTGACACCCACATTTTTCAATTTTTTTTTACCTATCTAGTTAGTCTTGACAAACACCAGTTGTAGCTCAGCGAAATAGTCATTCCATTGAAACAATGTGTACGGGTTCGGGTAGCCTCGCTTAATATTGAAGGGGAAAAAAAATTGCAGCGCGCGCGTATGGAACTCTGTTAAAGTAACGTAGGTATAGTTATAAATATCATAGGTATTATACAGAAGAACAAGCTTCAATTTAAGGTGGGTATACGCTAGGCGAGCTGAGCACGAGCCGAACACAAATTCGTCTAGTGTGGACCGACTTACAAGCCTCGGATGAGGTTTAATTTCAATTAAAAATTCGCTCCGCTTATGCTTCGCTCGTGCTCTCGCCTAGCGTAAACCCACCATAAGAAAAATATGATTCAGTGCGGATTTTGTAATATACTTAACCACTGATATTGAAATCACATAGTAATATTTATGAACATTCAGATTATAGCTTCTACATTGCCTGTGAGAAAAAAACCTGGTTTAAAACATAGATAGGTATACAGCCAGCAGTAAATGACAGCAGCATTTGTTATGTATAAAACATGTTAGGTAAATGTTTTCGAAAACAACATTATTAAAAATTTGTTGTTCTAAGGAAAATTGGAAGCAACTGTCGAAAATTTTTAGTAAACTCAAAGTTGTTTTTCGTCACGAATTCAGACGAAAGGGGCGTTTAGGTTTACTTTAGATGAAAATCGCAAGTCGCAGTTGATTTATTATACACGAGTAGGCAAACTGGTAAGGCACTTTGAAATGGTGGAAGATTGCTTCACTTCTTTCTTTTGTTTGTCGTACCTACCCAAAACTTGTGTGTACAAAGTCTTCTCTTTATTCAAGGGCCGATAGCGGTTGCTTCCAAAGCTTGCACTCCGCAGCATGGAGTCCGCTGAAGGACCTTTAGGTCCAAGAGGAACTTTATTCCGCGTAACAAAATAAAAAGGCGACGGCGGCGGTGCGCGTGGGCGACGCAACGGTGTAAATATTAGCTGTCAAGCTGTCACACCGCCGTACACAATTACAAATTACGTGACATGTAACCAACATGTAACTGACATATCAACGAAAATCAACAAAGTTGTAGCATGTTATTTAAGGGTAGGTTTTGGTACCATCTATTTATTGTATTTGTGAGGTAACACCTTCCATCAAATAGACTACTGATTGAAGAGTAGGACAAAGATGGCATGCTTACCTTACTGTCATTGTCTGTGGCATCTGTGAGTATATTTCGGATCGCTTTGAACCAAAATGTTGCCTGGGGCGAGATTGCGAGAATGTTTAATGCTATGTTAGCGTCGTGCTTGTAAACCTGCGGCACTTGTAGTGACGCGTCTTGACGTTCCCTCGTGTCTCTAACAAAGTCATTATCATCACGATCACAAAATTTATTCTCCCTGTGTCTTTTAGTTCTTAACTTAAACTGTTTGTATGTGTACATAATGATGTACCTAATATAAATATCTACTATTTACTTAGGTTATATAATATTGAAATACCTCTAGACAAGGTGAATGCAACAGTAAATACTTATATGTAATTTTATGCTTATAAATATTTGCACTGAGCGAGAATTAACCCACAAGTTCAACAGCCCCAGCAGTGGAACGCTCTACCGCTACAACACACAGGTTTTAAAAAATTAACAATGTGCTGTGCAGTTCTTGGAATCAATCTTATTTTACGAGTGTATTTTACAATCTTTCATGGGTGACACCTTACTAAAGTACCTACTGCTGAGAAGGAACGTGATTGTCACATTCCCCTGGGATACTATCTGCCATTACCGTTAATATTTCATACGACTGCTTTTTCTCTTTCCACCTTCACTTTAGAAAAATGGTAAATGGTAAGGTGAAAAGGGTTTGTTGGTATATTTCTAGCTCTATGAATTTGTTTATGACTTTCGAGAATGTTCAACTTTGACTGAGCTATTGTGAATAAAATTATCGGTTTTCATTTTAATGAATTCTTTAATGGAAGTCTGAACAGATTGATTGTAAGATGATATAATCACCTACACCTTTACAAAGCGTTCATAAAAACTGAACACGTAACAAGTCGCTTACACTATTCTATATCGCAATGCAGTAAGTGGCATGACTTGCTTCACTGTGTCTTGAAAATCCGAGATTGCTAAAATATAAAGTAATATCTAACCTACTTAATAATTTTGAGACCGAGTGATGCTTTTAAATCAAATTATCATCAAAATATTCTACGCCTATCCTTCGCCTTAATAATAATTAAGTACTAAAATATATTAGAATCATCGCCTTAACATTTCTGTTACCACTCTACTTAAACATAGCATCTTATTCATTGCCCTTATAGCTATATTGAAGATAATTTGTTGTAGAATCCTAGATAGTTGAATAGTACCTACATAGTAATGCTGATGTCACCCATTAATACCTTAATCGTCTGGCACACCCACACCTTAATCGTCTCTTGTACACACACCGGTAGCAAATTACAGACCGGCTATTCTTGGTTAATAACTTGTGATTATAGCCTTTAAGAGCGGGCGAAGTGGAATCCACTAAGCCCAAAGTAGCTCAACAGAAGAACAGGGATGACTTAACGGGATAGATTGTGTAATTTTAGCAACAAAACATGAAAATTTGAGGTAACTATATAAATAGGTAACTAGCTGTGCCCCGCGGTTTCGCCCGTGGCATACTCCATCCCCATGGCAGGATAATAAGTATCCTAAGTCCGTCTCCTAGTTGTAAGCTATCTCTCCGTCAATGTTAAGTTAAATCGGTTTAGCTGTTAGAGTTATAAAATTAAATAGTGTAACTAACACGACTTTCTTTTATATATAGACTAGCTGACCAACCCCGGCTTCGCCCGTAGCGTATTTCGAACCCCGATGCACCCTTTTTAACTTACATAATATGCTCATAATTTATCAGTTTTCCTAAAATGTATGGGAATCTATCGAAATTGTTCAAATTTATGATTATTGCTCCGCTCCCTTGGGCAGTAGCGTGATGATATTCAGCCTATGACATTCACGGATAATGTGGCTTTCTATTGGTGAAAGAATTTTAAAATCAGTTCGGTAGATCCCGAGATTACCCCTTACAATTTAACAAATATACAAACACACAAACTTTACTTCTTTAAAATAATATTAGTAAGTACCTATAGATAATATATTATCTTAGGTGTAATGGGTATGTAGTTTGTGAAACACAAAAAAGAGAGTACATTATCTTGATAAAATTCATTTCATTATGGCTTATTTACGATGTCAATACCAAACGAAACTGTTTGCTTTTAACCTCCTTATCTTGCCGGTAGCAATACGATTGCGATCTTTGTTTACTGCTTACTGCTCATAACATTAAACTGTCTGCCTGCTGAATAAGTAATGAATAAATAAGAGACTTTTCACACAGTACTGTCAGTTATTTCTACTGTGAAAATATTCCGCTTTTTACAATATTTTTAGGTTGCTTGTGAATGCAGTTTGTATTCATATCTTATTTTGTTTACGCTTTTATGCTCAGACGCATGTTTGTAAATTTTGTACCTACTTAGTTCGTTAATATACACAATTAGGTACATAGTACCTACTTACACATATAGGTATACCCGGAAAGTATTGGATGGGATTGTAGTGTTATGGCGCATATTAGGAGACACCCATTTCTAGCAGCCAGTGTATTGCTCTAGGTTAAATTAAATTGCTTGATAAATGAAATGGCATGAGCATTGAGCACTCAGTACTCAGCACTGGGTACTCAGTGCTCATGCCTTTGCCTTCCGAGACAAAACTCCGCCATATATGCACTAATCCTAGTGACACATAGTAAAATGAAATCTAATTTCTATTCAAAATTCATACGTACGTATCTAAGTACCTGACTTGATATTTAATGTTAAACTGAAACATCGTTATTGTAGATTGCTGTAGCATGTAGGTGCTATGAAGGTGCTATGCATTATGCAGTCCTCTGTACCTACCCGTGTAGGTCGCGTGCTAAATGTATTATTCAGAGCCTGAAGCTATTTAAATTTTCCTTTTGAAAACAACATAATATGCATCCTTTTAAAAGGTCGACACTGAGGTAAATCGTCGTGTCGATATAATAATATAATTTATTCAGTAAGTGTTCAAAACTGTAGTGCATACTAGCGAATGAGCAACTGTGCCATTTCTGTCTCTTAAGAATCTGTTCGAATGCGAATAACCTGCGCCACAGTGCCCGTAGGTACCTACTGGTGGTATAACAATAGCATTCGTAGTTTGAAAAGTCAAGTATAATTTTATTAAGGTACGTAGGTGTTATAAATATGCGAACTTAGAAAAGTTAAGTCACTGGTTACCTAATAGGTAGTTGGCACAATTATTATATTATTATTAAATGGCACATACTTATTAATACCTATTTATTTTTTAAAGTGATTTATTTTCATATTATAGATTTGTAGTATTCTTTTGAGTCTCATGAAGTGAAAAAACTTGGTCTAACTTCATCAATTAGGTAGGTTGGTACTTGTTATGCCTTATTTAGATTAATCTTCATAAAGTCATTATTTTTGAACTGAACACAATGTAATTACGTCCCTGAAAACATAACGACTTTATTATTATGTAGTAGGTGAGGAAAATTTTATGCATTGGTTCTCGGCGGGTGGCTGGAGATAGGAGAATATTCAGATCAATATCCGCCGTCGGCTGTCGCCTCGTTACCCTCGTATCTCGTGACAAAGGTGTACAAGTATGTATTTAGGTGCAACAAGGTGCGAAAACGCTAACAAATTATTGTCGGTTTCACTTAAAAATTTAAGACAACCTAGAAAACTTAGACTGCGTTTCACCATTGAAAATCAATGCCATCAAAATAAGTTATCACGTTTTATTCCATAAAGTAAGTAGGTTAGTTTAGTGAATTCCACTATTAGATATTTGTAAAATTATAATCGCTATTAGGTACTTTTGCTAAGTATTAAAGCTGTGTAAAGAAGGTAACTTTTAGGTAGGTAGGTACTTAGTTTTCCATGGATTCAACGTAGGTATGCGTGCTGGGTCTATACTTAGATATCTATCTACCACACTATGATATGAACAGATACCCATGCGTCAGTGACCGGGACTTGTCACCCCATTTTTATAACATTATTTCAGACGAATTCATTTCGATATTGAATAAATAGCTTAATTTGTTCAATAAACATTGAAATATAGTGCGACCAAATGGCATTTTTATTTGTTTTAATTGACCAAATGGTATAATATTAGATTTCTGTGCTATATAAAAATTCAATTCAATTATTGATATAGATTTAGATAAAAAATTACAATAATAATGTAGTGAATGATTTCGCCAGCTTTTTTATGCTTGCACAAAAACGCGCTCTGTTTGGTTTACTCTAGTTTCTCATTTCATATCGACGCTAACAATACATAAAATCAAAATGCTAAAACGTAATAAGGTACCTTCGTCTTGAATGGTTGACTTGGTTGTAATAAGAGGCGACCCTATTAAGAAGTTCAAGTCGCTCGACTCGAGTGAGCCAATGAATACTCATTTGTTAGGTCGCTTCAGTAGTTCCGGAATATGTATTAAGTAGGTCGTTATTATATTAGGTATTTATGTGAAAGAATTAACAATATGTCATAGATTAAGTACGTTTTTAGAAGATATGTGTAAAAATTAAGTAAATGTAACCTCGGATGAAAAATGTATTCGTCTTCGGACTTCAGGTGCTTCGGGTCCGAACGACAAAGGCATGACCGAAAGAATGAACATTTAGCTACTATGAAGTTACATTTTGGTAGGGTTAGTGTAGGCCGGAAAATGCGATTTACGAAACTGATCCAGTTTGCAACAGAATGTACGTTTCATGGTTGACCTATTGTTTCTAGCTTTTGCTCATAATGACTTTATCACGTTATCTATCTATATTTCTTTATATAAACCAACAACATTAAACAAATTACGTAAATACAAAAAAAATTGCACAAATTTAGATAAAATGGGATGCTTACATAAAAAATTAAAAAAAAAAACAAAGTACAAAGAAATGACAAATGAACGCTTGTAATATATTTTAATACCTATGTCAAACGCTCTACTAATACGCTACTACAAATTATGATATAAGAGACTTCATCTTCCTAGGCTACGTAGGTATATAAATCGTGCATCTATTCATGAAATCTATGTAGGCATAAGTTAACAGCAGACTTATTATGAAAACGTCAATATTTCAGTTAGAGTGCCAGACAACAAAGGGATTGTCTAGTGGTCTGGTTTAGGTATAGGATAGACAACTGCGGCCAACTTCACATTTCATCGAACAATTGAACTTTTATAAGAACTTACGGGATTATCTATCTAGTTTCTTCAGTTATAAAATGTATAAATTCATGTGTAAGATCAGTTAGTAAATCAAACTATTAATAGAGGACCGAATATTGCAACAATAATACATCTGCTAAACCATAGTAATTAGGTACAAGTAATGTCTGAGATTTTCTATTTATGGTAAGTAAGTCTTGGGGACAGTATACAGCCTTGCGAGGTACCGTTGTGTATGTAAATGCAGTCAAAGCAATTATGGTTTATTACAGCCTTAACGCTTCTCCCGGATCATTGAATCTTACATGGCTAGCGTTAACGCTTTTTGTAATGTATTCTTAAGAACACATTACAGAAAGTACCTATGTCTTTCAAATATGGGAAAAGTCCGTTAGTCAGTCTATGATAGGTATATGATATTTCACTTTCTCATTAGGTAATTGTGGTTGTGGTTAGTAGAATAAAATCACCTAATTTCAATAGAGATTTAATGAGAAATGAGATTAGGATTTCTATCCCTTCCTTTCCATTTTTCTTCTTACCCTTCAACAGATGGGTAAGAAGAAAAATGCGCACGAATGAGCTTTTATAGGGCACGATAATCGCTTATCATTAAGAGTCTACCTTAATAGGTAGGGTTTATTTTCCCTTTGAAAAGTAGAGTTTAAAGTTTTTGAAGGGCATTATCGCAATGATCGTATGACGGGGCATTTTAAAGATATAGGTACAAAGTATTGCTAGTAATACTGCCTGACAATCAGTTCGTCAGATTGTAACCTGGTCAAAACATCACAGTTATACATAAATACCAATTCTATCAAGTATAAAATTCCTCTAAAATAACATCAAAGTTCCTTTACGTCAAATTATTCATTAATTCATCAATAGGCGTTTTCAGCTTGATGATTGAATGTAATTTCGCTATTCATTTTTCTTGCGAAGCCCCAGTGGAGAGTTCTTTAGATGTTACTAATTAGATTTTTTTAAATCAGTATGGTAGAAATACTGAATTGGTGGCTTTGACATTAAGAAAGACCAAGTTGGATTTTATGTACCTATCTACCTGTTAGTACCTTACAACATTTTCTCGAAGCTACCTTCTAATATTATTATTATTTTACCTATTTTCTGCAAATGGAATAGTCTGTTATGTTGAGGTTCCTGAGATTTTATCTTTAGTTTACCATCACGCGAGATGACGTGACCAATACTAAAAAGTAGAGTCATAGGAGTTTGCGCTGTGACAACATATTTTGTATAATAATATATAGTAGAAATCGTTACTGAAATAATACAACAACGGACGTGAGTTACTTCTTTCGAATGGATTCAGTGGGCTAAGAACAAAGAAAATTCTAATGTTCTTGAGTGGGTCTAATAGAAAACATGTTTTTTATCCAATTTCGTACCTGACCTCAAAATGATAACAAAATTAACTAGTTCAAAAAAATAGAGTACAGCTTTAATCTTCACAATTACGGTAATGAAAAGGAATTAAATCGATAGATCCAGCTAAGTATTAATGTAGCAATGAGATTTGAATAGCTGAAATTCAATTCTGTTCTTTACAACTTGTCCTTTAGGTATAAAAGAAAACCAAAACCTAAATTTCCAATCGGCCCATTAAAACATTTGTGAGAGGCAAATCAAAATTAATTTGATCTGATATTGCCATATATGTATCTGTCTGTGCCCTTAAGGGTTTAAAGGACTTCCCCTTTAAACCCTTAGGGATTTAACTCTATTCATTATCGAACCCTTTCGAGGGCATAGCTACATATACCTACCCATATATGTTAATAGGTACGTCTAGTGCATTCATGTACGCATGTCAATCGATATAAGGTAGTCGGGGTTGGGGGTTGACAGTTTCATGCTCGGCCAACCATGTGTTTGTGACAAGAAGTGACAAGCCTATTTCAGAATACACAGATTTTTAATAGTTTATTTGTCGCAGTGTTTTTGTACTGTAGGATATGTTTAGCTTTAATGTTATAAAAACGTAGCTAACGTTTTTATAACATTAAAGCATTAAATAAATATTTGTTATGCCATGACTTCGATGAATATTATTTAGGTACTGGTAGATACCATGAGGTTGTTTAGGTTGTTGTTTAATATGAATTAACTTTCATTTTGAGGTTTCCCCTGGGTAGAGATCAAATAAGACGCCATGTTGAAGGATTATTCATGAATTGATTACCTAAAGTAAGTTACTTATAAACATTGTGATGCCCCATCAACATTAGAGCCTAATCTAGTCTCACCTCAAGCCGGTACTCTTGCTGAATGACGGTAGAAGCTCTAACGCAGGTTTTCAGTTAGCAGTTAGGGGTTTCAGGTAGCAGCAATTAAGGGTTCAGTCATATATGCCGTCGTTCTCGTAAAGATGGATCATGCAAGAGTACGCTTGCACCAGGTTCCCATGTGCAAGCGTTAAATACAATCAGAATTGACCCTCAAATGAAAATGCAGCTATAGTTTTGTATACTACAGCAGAGATTTTTGGAATAGGGATAGATTTTTAGATTTTCACAACAAGTATGTGTGTTATGCGGCCAACGCTCAAATGAATTTTATCTTTTAGCTCTCTAGCCGTAGTCATGATCACGACGCACGACTGGTCCAGAATATTTATGATGCTATCGCCGACATTCATTACTGATTACAACATACCTCTCTGCCTCTATCCGCTGATGATATTCGTCAAGTAATTTTCAGAATATTCAAGTCAAGATTATTCGAAAACAGAATAAAGTCCACAACCGTTTCCAAATCTGGAAAAGTTCGATTACTTTCGAGACTTCATGTAGTTGAATTGTATTTAATACTTGCCTATACTCACATAATTATAATTAATTCTACGAGTACTTATAAACATGACGCGAGTTTAAAAGTTAGTAAGTATCAAATTTCAAACATAAAGTAATTATTTGTTCACATTTTCAAGTCAATTAACAACTCTTAATTTGAATAGGAACTCTATTCGATATTAAATGCAGTGGCAATTCAAAGCGTATTTGCTATGGCTGCTTCCCAGTACCAATAACGCTGTGGTTCCAATTTACTCGAATAACTAAATTAATTTTCCCAATAATACTTCGTGTTGTGGTTCAGCGAGGTTCTGGATAGTATTTGTAATTACTCGTTGAATGACTAACAAGTAATAGCTGCGTTGGCTGCTGTTATGAGTGTGTGGGGTTACACTATGAGCTTCGGGGTCCAAACCAACGTCATCTGCAACTCGGTACACCTGGTGATTAGACGAACGCGGCTTTGACATCGGAGAGTAGTCGTTTCACGTAAAACATAGTTCGGGCGTCCTGAACTGAGACACTGAAAGTCTAGATAGGTACCTACTTGTACCTACCCCATATGTATAAATGACTTAACGGCTAATAGTAGGCACGTATTAGCGTTGGTACATTATAACTGTTGACACATCTATACGATGTTTAACATCGTGTGTTTGAAAACATCAGCACAGACCGGATCGAATTTGATACGGGAAAATTGCTTTTCAGTGTGTCATAAAATCGTTGAACGTTTCTAAGTAAATTGATTCGAGGTATCTATGGAGAATGTTTATAAGGTTTTATGAACTGTTGAGCAAAGATAATAATAAATTGTACTTACTAATATTAATTGTTACGTTAAAAATAAGATTTCAAAGTTATAATATATTATTAACTATTATGAGCAAAGTCGTGGCCTGTCGTTACGGTACCTACCTAATGTGAATCATTTTTTCATTCTTTGGTCGACACGGTACATATTATTATGATTAATGACAATAAGAAATAAATGAGGAGAAAAAGTACTAAAAGGAAATAGAGATAATAATAGTGATTGCTCCTAAAACATATAAATTCTACAAACGTAGGTTATGTATTTAGATACGTAACCTACGTATAAAATCGATCCCAATCCTTGGAGAGAGCCCCAGAGCCCATTAATTTCAAATACCACTATAAGTACTTCTTAAGAGCAGAATTTATACGACCGTCTTTGAAATTCATTATTATTTGCTAAACGACGTATTCCCTTGGATAGAATTTAGGGATCTGAGAGATTTTTACGTTGAAAAGTTTCTCAGATTACCTAGTTTAGGTTGGCAGGCTCTACCATGGCTCTACATTCTCATCATGAACTTACGCACCTGGAATATATTATTTATTACATAGTAACTATCCGGTAAAGATACATTATAGACCGTAAAGCCATGAACATACATCCTTAGAAAAAGTAGGTATCCCCGATCACGCGGGTTCAAAAAATTTTGTGTCAGTATGGATTCCCGTCAAGTGTATGATACGCTTTAAAAGTGTTAATAATACACCTCTTATACCTTTTTTTTTTTTTTTTTTTTTTTTAATCGTGCGGAAATCCCCATGGATACCACCCCCGTCGGCCATCGGGGGTGGTTATGTCGGGATCGAACCGACTAAAACCGCACGCCGTCTCGGGCCTTAGTAACCGGGGTGTAAGGTTACCCAATGGGCATATCCCTCGCACCCCAGCTGACCCCGGGCCATCTACGGTTTTAAGATGGCCCCCTCGACCCCCCGAAAGGGGGGGTGGGGCGAGCATCGCGCCACTTCGCTGACGGTGGGGTGTAGGGTGACAGGAGGCCGTCCTGTCACCCAACCGTCGGCGCGCAGACAATCAGCTCGCCCCCCGCTCGCTCCCCACTGTGCCATCTGCTAGTCAGAGGGACACGTGGAGAGCCTCGGAGCAGCCCTCTAGAGGGCCACTCCCACCCCGGCCGGATTGGCCGCAGGCAGCAGCGTCTCCCGTGGCGAGTGGGAGGCGCTGCTCGCCTCCGTTGCCCAGGTGCACCACGTGGAGGTTCCGGCCCGCACCCAATACACCTCTTATACCTAGCCTTGTGATGACATGCCTACAGGTATAAATGTATGTACATACTTACTCGTTATCTACGAGTACATATACCTACCTAGTCCTCATTTCATAAGTGAGTATCATTTTCAAGTCTCAAATATCGCTGCAGCGTTTCAGTAATCACATTTCAGTTAAGGTATTTTTTCGCATGACATGATTTCAAGGTACGCAACATGATATCACAAATGATTCGATCCTGTTAATTCCACGAATGTCTGAGAATTTTCCGTGATAGAATTTCTTTCCCCATATTATTTTCATCCCCTATATTATAATATTTTATAAAGAATACAGCTAAGTTACAATATCAAATTAAGGTAAACATAACAAGTGATGGGCAGATACATGTTTTATGTTATTGCGAAAAATTTCGGATGATATTATTTCTGTTCAGGGAATGTTCCTCTCACCGATCCTCTTAATATTTCATATGAGAAAAATAACATTTCTACAGTTCATTAGATAGCGTTATACGAGTGGGTAACTCTCACATATCGTTATGATAAAGTTTTGTTTGAGGATGAGATAGCTTTTGTTTTGTATTACAGTTTATTGTGTAGGCAGATGAAATGGTGACAACCACTAATGAAGATTAGACTAGCTGCTCGGGTTTAGTTCATAATGGGTCTACCCGTCATGCACGTGAACGTATGCTACTTAAGTTGACTTGACTAGTCATGTACATCATGGTCTATTAATTTTTATGGATATATTATTTATGCTGTACATACTTATGTACAACGGTAATTATTTAGTTAGGTAATTTAGGTAGCATTCTGTAGGTAGTTGCGTTCTCTTATCCCCCTAGTATACCTACCGTATAGCGATGTTTTGTAATAGACGGAAAAAATTATGTAAGTTGCAGATTGTGACATTGCTTTGTGTTTTTATCATTTAAAAAATCAAGCCAGAATTAGTCCATTAAATAGTACTCCCTACGTAATTGTTATAAAATGTATATATTCTTGATTATCGTTGCAGAATTTTGTTCTTTATCTATTCTTAACAACTTAGCAAGGATATCTGAATTTAAATATCTAAATCAACTTAGGTACTAGACTACAGGTTATTTTCAATGCGATATTCGGAGAACTCTATAAGTATATAATTTTGTAGTAGGTAAGTAGGTACTTGAATGAAAATCTAAAGTTGTTTGGGTCGCGTGAGTGACTAAACACAAAGGAGCGAGTATTTTGTTTCTACAAAGGGAGTTGAAAGGGCGCCTTAAAGGTTTTCGAAAAAAACATGGTGTTTTATCACTTACCTGAATCTAAATTGAAAATAACTTTATAAAGTAAAACACCATTTTGTTAGGGCTTAGGTTTACTAATAAATAAGTAGTCAATAGGATCAAGACGGGTCAAAAGCACTTTGAAACTGGCGCATGGCAGGCCGGTATGAAAGGTTTAATGACGAAAGAGAAAAACATGTACGGTTCCAATAGGTATACACTACATAAGAATTGAGACAAATGAAGGACTGTTTTAACTGTCTACTCAGAAGGAAGAACGACGCAAGTACCTAAACTTTACGGCCCTACTAAAACTCAGTAACTGGTAAAGTTTGACGTCTCCAAGTTTGCTTTCAGAATGAAATAAGTATCAAATGAAACGATAGGATTATTGAGTACATTATGATGTTTAAGAACTTTCCTGTTGATTGATTTACTAATGAAGTATTTAGGAATAGCCCACTACCATTTGTTTAAGTTAATATTTTGCAGTTTATGAATACTCAGTGATGTTTTTCACAGCAGACAGAGTTAAAAAATATGTAGGTATAATATAAAAGCATTCTATCGCACCAAATAGACTTGTAATTCTTTACCAGCAGTTTTCTTCTTTCTATAATCCTGGGTCATTTACGTGGGGCGTGAAAAAGCATCTGACGAAGTTGTCAAGCTGAGAGGCCGCCTTTTATTAGTGAGGATATCATTCCCGAGACTGCCATGAAGCTTACCACCTGGCGAGGTGAAATCAAATTGATGAGACTGTAATAAACAATAAACAAAACCTTTTAGTAATTTTTCGTTTTAGTGTCGCTTTTCACTCGTTGTCGGTAGTTGAGACAATTTTGACGCCTTGACGGTTTTTATCACGTATCGTGCTACACAATCACGCGATTTTTAATGATAGCGAGTGAATAGGTTTTTACAGGCGTCATTATTCAGCCATTTTACGACGTCTTTTGTTACTGCCGCAAATAGGCACTAAGTCAAACTGATTTATCAGGCTGTGTGATAGTTTAGTTTCATATTCTTTTACTTATGTAGAGTATGGTTAATGTGGCACACGCACACCCTTAGCTTTTTGGAATATAAATGAAATAGAATTGGTAATAAAACATAAAATATAAGAACAGGTATTCGGGATGCCATGCCATACCAACAAATTTTGGATTCATATTGATTTGAGCTATACAAAACGAAGTAAGTACTTACGTTTCTCTTTATCTAATAAAGAGCCGTATTGGCTATTGCCAAAAGGATTTCTGGGATAAAAAGTATATGTGCCAACGGTCAACAAAGCTTAATACCCGAATCTGCTTATCTATTTTATTTGGAAATTTGAAACAGTCAAAAGGCAAGAAGAAAATGGGTTCCTTTGAGCAATAGTTAATACGGCTCTATATTTAGGTAGGTACCTACTTCTTTTGTATAGCTCAAATCATTATGAATCCAATTTTTTTTAATACATAGTTATTGTAATTCAGAATTATACTATTTAGATACCTAAGTACCTGTATAAATATGAAAATGCTGGTATTCGTGTTGGAAAACATACCTTGATATAGGCCCTTCATCCATATTCGTAACTGAAATCTCGTAACCAGTTACAAGAAAATAATTATTTTTCGTGGTTTGGTAACTAGTTATGAAAGAAGAATTTATTATTCTACTTTGATGACTAAACTCACTTAAACAGTGCTACAAGATTAGATTTTTCTGTCACTGTTTAGTAACTAGTTGCGAAAAAAAGAATTATTATCATAACTTTTTGTTAGTTACGAACCTAGAAATGAGTAAATTAGGTATGTTTAGTTAACAAAGCAGAATAATAATTCTTCTTTCATAACTAGTTACCAAACCGCGAAAAATAATTCTTTTCTTGTAACTGGTTACGAGATTTTAGTTACGAATATGGATGAAGGGGATAATTATAGGTACCTTACCTAAGAGACGAAGTGAATAATAATGAGTCCAATATTTATTTGCGCGAAATTCAATTGGGTATTTACATTCCCTTGTTGTTTTTCAATGTCCACGTTTTACAAATTTAAAAGCTTTGGAAATAAGCGTAAAAATATTGCTTTCCCTCCCGTTTCTATTCCGTAACAGAATTTGATTTAAACCCAATTTGCAGTGCCGGGCTTTCAAAATTGTGTTGGAATAGAATTAAGCAATTTAGATAGACCATCATGAAACGTACCTAACTGAGGGCCAATCTTTATAAAACAATATGCTCAAAATTCAGTTTAGGTCTAGTCTCGATTTCCTGTCGATCTATCAAAATGTAAAAAAAATTATGCAAATACCTTTTTTGTCATTTGGGAGATAAGACTGAACATATTTTTATTTGGAGTATATTTGTTAACAACCTTTTGTTTTCATGATGAAATCTATGAAGAATTTTGTTCACAATGTTGCCCACTGATCAAATTCTAAAACAACAGCTAGCTTTAATGTTACTGAACGATATAAAAGTGGTGTGTTTAGTATTACGACCGGTATACCTAACTGTACATTATTTCAGCAACAAAGTACGTATTTGCAAGCTCAAATGCTTTTCGAATTGCTCGAATAATTTTCTACGAACTAATTCAGACATAGACACATCAACTATTACCGAGCCAATTACCTGCGCACCTGGATAGTGATTTTTAGTTACTGGGGAATAAAACTGTCGTTAACAATCTGACTGCATTACTTATTCATCGTAAGAACACAGACACAGGCGGTTTAGTAGTAAGAAAGTGAACCGCGGGACCAGAATATATAATAGTAGCTACTCATGTGTAGTATTGGTATAGTAGCACAGACTAGCACTGTGTGGCATAGCATAGCTTAGTACTTGACACGAGATTGAAGCTTTAGGGGCAACTGGAATTAACGGGCAGGCAAGCCGGGGTCGACCTCGCAGAGCATACACTAACCAAATTAATGAGTTATTACAAAAAGGGTTAAAAGCACTCGAAATCGGCGGGCTTAGGTAGGTACATGAAAGGCTTATTGACAGTGGAGAAAGCGCGTGAAGTATGTCAGGACAGAGCCAGATGGCAGTCTGTTGTCTCAGCCTACCCCGGAGGGAAAAAGGCGTGGGCATATTATGTATGTATGTAATGTTAGTAATGTATGTGTTTGGAATTAATGTTAGGCTGTGGTTGATAAGGAGGAGGTTGGGATGGGACAGTATTAAATAGATACAAATGCGAAAGTGTGTCTGGATATCTATTATGTACTTTTGCTTTAACTAATTAAACTTAGGTACCTACTTAAATTTCGGTGAAAAGCCATTTTCCCTAATGAAGTGATCCCACGCGGGCGGAGCCCGGTCAGGTTTTCCAAGAGGTATGACGTCAGATATTACTGTTTTGTTTAGCATTTATTATATTTTAATGGTAAGTAGGTATTAGTGTACCTACTTTTAAATTAATAAATACGGAATAGCCATTTATATTATTTTATTTTTTATAAACACAAGTAGAGACTGACGTAATTACTCGTATTTTGTAGCAATTTGTATTCGGGTGGGGCGTCACATACCTAGCTATCAATTAAAATAATTACATTACTTACAACAAAATAATTGGATCCTTAAATATAGACCGTATTATACGCATTTCTATAATATATTTTTATTTAATAAGCTAATGCGTACATTGGGATTGGCCTAGCCGTAGATTACGAAAGGGTAGGTAATGAATAGGTGAAATTAATAATGTCAAAAGGACCTTTCTTAGGGGTAAGGTTCTTAGGGCAAAGGGGTTTCTTATGGTTGCAACGGTTCGACGCTTATGTCTGGGTACTAGACGAAAGAGTCGAACCATTCCAGTGCAAATATGGAAAAGAAATCCCCATTTCAACATCTCTTGATCATGAATCAGTAGTTAGGTAACAACTTATCTACAACTGATTGTAAACAATGGCCAAGCCGATGATTCGGCAATTTATTTTCTTAACCTGGTGCTGGCCTGCGGGAAAGGAAAGGAAAAGAGGTACAATATAACATTTTCATAATTACAACCAAAGTCAAATTTCTGCATGTATAAAATGTCTTTATAATTGTAAAGCTCGCCGGTATTCTAATGTTTTACCTTTAGGTACCTATTTCCTTAAACTTACGTAGATTCTAAGTTATTTGTTGCTCACTGCTCACACTTTACGTCAAGATTCAAGAGCTATTCTTACAAAGGAATTTCCCGTTGGCTGACAATAAGATGACGCCTAATGGCAGATGACAGGTACTCGTGTTTCGTCCGTAACATTAAAGCTTTAGGGTCCGTTCACACAGACCGGCTCGAAGAAAATCACGTTGAAAACAGAGTTTTTAGAATTTGTAGTAAGGTTTATTTTTGCATCTGCACTGCTTTTGTGCCGGTCTGTGTGAACGGACCCTTAGGGGTGAAGAAAGTCGTGAGCCGTGAAAGGAAATTTTGTCTGAGATTTTCTTTCTAGTTGAGATTGATATGATGTTACTTACTATTTTATGTAGGTATGTTTGTAGTTTTACATGTTTTTATAATATGCGAGTGAATCTTAGGGTCGGTTTTTGAATTTAGAAATTGAAATTCAGGCTTAGGTAGTACTGACGTACGTAGTAAGAAACTGTGTCTAAGCAGGCGTTGGCAACACAACTCCAATTTCACAGTTCAGAATCTCGCTATTAGGTTTATAAAGCAAAATTATTATTGTTAGGTTTAGATAGCCTATTTAAAACTTTGGTTGGTTATTATGAGGTTTGATCTTTCTGTACTGTGAAAGTAGGTACCTACACTCAGTAATAAATGTACCAACTTAGCTTAACAAACTCTTATTAATTTAAAAGTTCAATACCTAGGTAGGTACAATAGCGCTTAAATGTTACATAAAATAAATAGATACCTAACGAAACTACTTATTAATTTTGTTTATGACTAAGTATTTTTGTGTTAAGCAACTTTACTCGTTGGCACGTTGACTGGCGTCATTTTGCATTTTAAATGATATCATAACTTAATGACATTATAGCTTATCAAGTCAGAACATAACCCGATAAATATTTTATCGTTCCTCTACTTATACACGAGGTATTAGAAAAGCATTAATAATTCATGCTAAGTCAATTTCCTTCATCCCACTTGAGGCCGAGCAATAAAGCTTTGAGTGACATATCCATTAACGAGACCCCTACTATTTGTTTCAGGTAATCTGAAGAGGCGATTTGGGCGGGCGCGCGGTTTCGTTCTACGCATGTTCGACGCACTTTGTAACTGCACGCACACGGCTGCAGCTGCAGCCGCCCGTTCGACTCGCAACAACCCCTTCACGAAGCGTTAACTCGATCACATTTCACTACTAATGAAAACCATTAGTAAGCACCTTGTTTTGACTTTAGTTGGATGAAGTTGTCTTTGGTATAAGTTATTTGAATTAAGAACTTGAGCTACGAAACGAAGGGTCGAAGTTCGAAGTCCGAAAATCATCTGAAGTGTTACTCCTTTTTATTGAGTTTGTAATGATTTTTATTTTATTTAGGATCAGTTTTTTAGCGTAAGGTGTTGAACATTCAATTTGTTAAGTCCTCAGTCGTCAAAATAAGCACCTACCTACTTACATGTAAATACTACAGACAAACTACAGACTATTATGACTTATATATGGGAAAGAATAACGGATCTATGAAATATGTTTGATAAGAAGGATCAAATGAAATGTGTCACAAAAGTTGTACCTAATTATGATAGAAATCTTTGGGTCATAAATCAAATTGCAAAGGCCAAATTAAGGCTATACCTATCAGAAGAAATATGTTTTGATCATAATCGCATAGCTTAACTGTAGTAGGTATGTAGCACTTAGGTCATAATCAAAGTGCGATCTGTGTAGTGTAGTAATCAATGAGAAAACTTTCTGTACCTATGTATATTTTTCTATATCTTCAGTATTTTTTTGAGAAACTACCCTTTACTGAGGTAATACTTTTACATCTTTAACATACGTCTATATACCTATCTAATACCTAAGTACTTGTACATATCTACTAACCTAATATTTAATTTTGGTTTGGTTTTCCTATAAATTCCCTCACGGGAGGTTTAAATGACTGACTTTGGTCGCTGACAGCTGACAAATCTTAACATCGGCTTAAAATATTCGATTGGATAGATTTTATTAATTTTAGCTCCAAGTATTTGAACGACTAGGTATCTATATTATCTAGTATTCGTATTTAATTACCAATTATCAGAATGTAGAGTTGTAATACATATTTATATAAATATTTTTCCAACATTTACTTAATAAGTATACGGAATAATATCCATTAAGTTTCGACCATTCGTGTTCCAAGCTGGGAATTGTAAACCCGTAATACAATACAATTTGACCTACATTCTGTTAAAGGTATATAATCCTGTGCTCGGTTTGTAACTGAATAAATTTTCAAACTTCCAGAGGGTTGTTTAATATATTTTCTATTTAGGGGAAAGGTGTACAAAATGATCCCCCTAAGGGAAAATGCCTGCTGTGTCAAAAATATTAAACCAATAGTAACCATTTAAGAAATTTTAGTTCAACCATTTAGTTATACATATACTAGCAAACCACAATTTTGTAATTTATTTACGTTTTCCAATTTATTAGACATTTTCCAGAAGTTTACTAAAGGATCATTTTGTACACCTGGGTGTACAAAATGATCCCAAGGGTAGGGGTTAAATGATCCCGGGGATCATTTTACCCTCCCAGTTTTAATACAATATTTGTGTGTTATAATCATATTTATTACCAAAAGTAGCGTTAATAGGAACAAAAATATTTTTATTTTTAACAATAATTATTTATTACAGCCTCCTTATGAAGTTATTATTCTATAATCATAATCATCACAGTCTGAGATCGACATTCTCTATAACAATATATGAATTATATAGTTTAACTAAAAGCCTTTGTTATCTTCTAGTAGGTAATATTCTTCTAATTATATTCTAATATAACTAAGAAAAAAAGTCTTCTAATTAGACATCCTCACTCCAGTTTTGTCGAGTATTTTTTCTACAGTACCTACCTAATTACGTGGCATGATCTGTATAAGAATAAAGACATATACTCGTAGAAGAAAGAAATAAAGATTTATTGATTGAGAATACACAACACAAGAATTAAGTATCCATTCACTACTCCACACTTCACACTCCACTCCACTCTCCACTTCGCTCTCCACTTCACTCTGTACTTCACTCTTGAGTCCACTCTCCACTGCACTATTTACTCTACTGGTCTCCACTCGTCTAACCAAGACCTATCTAATGAAAAACCGCATCAAAATCCGTTCAGTAGTTTTTACGTCCATCGAGATCAGCGATGGACGTCTTGCTTAGACTCAAAATTTACCGTATTTGGTTGTAACTGGTTAAGTAGAACCGGAGATATGACCAAAAACGAAGCGTGGGCGAAGCCACGGGTATCAGTTGGTATAAACAGGAACCTATATGTTGCCCAGAACTATGAACTATAATCTTACCAAGTTTGATTAAAATCCCTCCAGTAGTTTTTGATCATTCGTGCGCATACAGACAGACAGACAGAAAGACAAAAAATTGCATTTTTATGGATCACCAATTATCCCCCAATAGCTATTTTCCTCCCCCTAATAGAATTGACCTCTCTACAGTTTTATTATAAGTATATAGAAGAAGATAATAGAAACAACAGGGCAACTAATACCAAAAAAATACCATAATACAATGCAGTGGATTTAACTGTACTGGCAACATTATGAAATTTATGATGCTGAATGTGGCATTATAGATAATATTATACTTATACTAGGTACTAAGTATAAATTATAGTAAGTAGGTATCCCAATATATTAAATCATATATTGTATCCTTCTATTTTTGTAAACTGACAAAATGTTGTAGGTAAAATGATCCCTGGGATCATTTTATACCCACAATAAGTAATCATTTGACCCCAATCGTATTATTTCGAAAACTTCGTAAAAATAACCTGAAACAGCTATCATATTGAGAACCAACACCTGTTCAAAATGTTATTGAAATGCTATAGAAACCGTTAATAAAACAGCTATTTTCCAAATCACAATAAATTAGCAGCAATTTAATATTATATTAAGGCCTAACTTAGATCGAGCACACTGATTTTCATTTTTTATCAATTTACTTACCAATAGTGATCACACCGCCATGAAACTTCGCCGAACAACTGAGCGGGATGCGGGGAATACGTTTTTGGCGATTTTAAACAGATGGCACTAGTAATTTGTTTTAAACAGTTGGGAATCATTTGACCTCAAGGGATCGTTTTGTACACCTTTCCCCTACAGTTGGCTAAGCGGTGAGCCCGCCACGATAATTTTATGAAACGAAAGAGAATATTAAAACACACTACAATCTACCTTGTAATTTATTGCTATATGAATTACGAATAAGACAGCACGAAACGTCGCTTTAAGATGTCTACAGATCATACAGATTACAGAGTGTGAGCACGGAAACTTATTCAAGGGTTTCCCGTCACAAAGTACCTATTGACAGCCTAATTCCAATTGAAAACAACAATACGAAAATAAACTCTCTCACAGAATCAATAAGCACTTAGTTGCAAGTTGCAATTAGTTGCAACGTGCAACAGAACTATGTACCTACCTAAGTGAACCAAGTTACAGAAATAAATAATAGGTACATTATCAAATGATCAATTAAATTTGCATCTACATGCCAATGGCTGAAAGCCACTACATGCAAAACCCGATCCACTTAGATTATTTCTCTGAGAATGCTATCTTGAATGATTGTGTCGGTGATTTACGAGATTATAATACATGGCATTCTCATTCGATATTTTGCGGGTCAAAGCAGGCATATTTATCTTGCAACAGCAATGAATACAAGAGTGAATAGGTGCTTCATGGGCCTTTTACGCTACCTACATAGGAAAGGAAGTGTTCCTGCTTAGGAGCGTCACGTTGACGTGCAACCTCACTTGTGTCAAGGAACTTAAGTAAGTGGCTTAAGGACGTTTCTATTATGAGCAGAACTTTTGCCTCTTTCGTTTCTGGAATATGTTCTTTGCTTAACTGATCCTTCTGTGTAAAAAGGTCCTTCAGTGTAGGACCTTGTACGGTGTACCTACCATTAACTTTTTCACATACTTATAAATATTTGCTCATTTTGAAACGTGCAATTTAAATGGCACAGAATTTCAAAAGCTGGTCAATGAATACCTACGTCATTGGTTTGTTTAGTACCTACCTAAATAGGGTATCTTTGCAACAACTAGCCAATGAACAACATGTAGTAGACTAATAAAGATTAATGATATCACGGAGTATAAAACCGATAGGTAGAGCCCTACAGTCATCGTTAAAGAGCTCAACAATTTTTTTAAATTAAAGATCATTTGTAATCTTATTATTATTCAGCAACTAAGGGCGACTGTGACTACTATCAAAAATATTGAACCAATTAAAGCACTGTCTTGTGTGACCTGATTAGCCGCAATGTAAGAGATTAGTGATACTGCGAACTAGTGTCGCTAAAGGTGGTGTGTGGTAGGTACTGATGTGGTTTAGTGGTATTTGCCTGGTTTTTACACATATTCTGAGAATAAAATACATCATATGACATAAGTCTTAATAAAAATACGACTGATTGACGATGACAATTAAAAAAAACGGAGCTATGTAGTATGATATTCAGATATTGTCATAGCTATCGAGCATATAGAAGTCTTAAGCCCGGAATTAATAACTGTTTTGTATTTTCTACTGATATCATCAGCTTGATATAATATTATCCTTCTATCATAAAATGTAGTGGATCTATAAATTCTTCACCTTAGTCTTCCTAGTATCCTGAAATGTTACATGGTGTTATGTGATCGGTGTGATTACGCTTATAGTACGTAAGGATGTATTTAAGTAGTTTATTATAATATTACAATCTGGAAATAATGTGTTCCAATATAATTGATTAATTTTTTGTTGGGTCTTATAAGTTACAAAGGCGTGTAAACCTGTTTCACTATTGTAGAATTTGATTTTAATGTTTCCATTTTTCAATCAAAACTTTGGATATAATAATAAAATTTTAGTGAGCAGACGATGTTTTAGTTTTCTAGGATAACACGAATGCAGTAATAACGTTTAAACTTCTAACAGGAATAGAAAACATAATGAATTCATTATGAAAGCCTTTGTAAAGTGTTCTGCAACGACTAAAATAATACAAGATACAAGTATCAGCTTTAAGCTCTTGGAGAAAACGACTTTTCTAATTTTACGGACATTTAATAGGTATTTCTTGCAATAAAAACCGTTTCCGTTTTTTACAGTTAGGTAGGTACTGTGTAGGACAATAATTTATTTTGAGCGATCAGTTTTCTAGGATAAGAAGTTATTGGTTCAACAGCGTAGGTAAATCACGCACACTAAATTGACGCCTAGCATATCAAAACGCAAAAAATGCAGTAGGACAGTGTAGATAACAATAAACACGCCTTTGTAATTTAAAGAAACCTTACAGGAAAAACACTAACTGCAATGGATGTTTTATAATAAGTAATAATCTTTGTACTAAATAATTATTCAAGTAGGTATAGGTACCCATGAAAAGATCTGTAGAAAAAAATATGGTCGCATCTGAATTACCTAGTGTGTTTGTTATGTTGAGTAAACATTATTAAGTATACCTAATATTATAATTACGCACATATATATTTTATGATGTATGTAAAAATTAAGAATTTTATAAGTAAGTACTTTTCTATTACAAAAATGTAATTTTCTACAATGCTGAGAATTGATTTAGATCAAATTTCTAATTATGTGCAGTTTTCAACTTTACCTACCTACAACATAGGTATTACCTATCTATATTTTATAGGCGGTCTACCATGAATGTACTTAACTAGGTATCTACATTCGAATCTAAGGCATCGCACAAAACATAAACGAGAGACGTAGCAATTATATGCACCTACCAAGAAGGAACTTCGGACTACTTTCAGAAGTTGTCAGATTGCGGAATAAATGTTTTTCATAACACTAACTAGGTACCCGAAACTTCAGATGTAGACACTTCTCATGGTAGGCCTACCGATATATTGATACGAGAAGCTTGATACCTAGGTAGGTAGGTACTTAAATATAAGCACAAAATTTAAGCATAGGTAGTTACAAGATCATATATTATCTTCGAAACGAACTTTTATTGTATTCTACCTATTTATTAAATATATTTTTTGAAATTAATATTATTTTATATCATGTTACCTACCTACAGCTTACAGATTTTGTTAATTGTCTGAATACGAGTTATCCAATCTATAAATATTGTCTGAACTGAGAGAGAATACCTACTAATACCTATCTACTATATAAACAAAACTTAAATGGAAAATATTGATGTCTTTTACATGTACCTACCTAAACATATAAAATAATGAGCTATAGGTAAACTTTCAGTGTATGTTTCTGTAGATAAATGTTCAAAAGTAACTTAAATACTTAAGTGTTTAAAGAATAAATGTTCAATGTGATATCCTGCCTGTAAACCTTTCCAGTGTGATTCTACAGAATACTTCTAAAAAATAAAATGATTTTATAAACGATATTATTGTTTATTTCAAGAAGAAATTCTTAAAATTGTACCTAGAGGCGGGCTGGTTCTCCGAGTTTGGGGTGCTAGGAAGGTAACCTGTAAAACAGCAACTCTACAAATCAACGTCGCATCGTGTGGTAGGTGCTCAATGTTAGACACCCCAACGGTAGATTCAAACAGTCTACAAATTGCAAAAAATAAGGCGTATGTAGGTATATATAAGGAAGTAAGAGGTAGGTAAGTAGTTGAAGTTACATTGACTGACAATTTTTTTTTCAACAAAACGATAGTTAGATTATGTTGAAGTTTATGATAACAAAACCTGCAAATCCCGTATCTACCACTTAGGTGGTTGCACCTACTTAGGGGCCGTTGATAAGTTACATATTACAATCCTGTATTGTGACCGGTGTTCAACCAATCGCGTTAACCGCGTTTGCACATCAATAGCATTGACCGGATCGCGTTAAGGTAGGTATATAATATATATTGACTGTGTCTGGTCTCTAGTTACGAAAACTATACTTACACTTAGGTACCTACTATTAAAAGGGAATTTCGTCACAAAATGCCTAATACCTAGTATCTACTAATTTCGTGCCCATCTTACGGATCGGTTACTTATCCCAGATCACAGAATAACTAATAGTACCTGTACCTACCTACTCCCAGGTAAACAAGACGCTAAAAATTACAAAAGTTCAAAGGAATTCTAATAAGGCAGTACCTTGCAACATTTAGGGTGCCAGGTAGGTAGGTACCTGCACCTGTTTGAGGTGACATGTTTTAGAATCACCGGATCGGTAGGTAGATATCCTACCCTAGATAAACAAGGTGCTGAAAATTACAAAACTTCGAATAAATTCTGATTACCTTGCAAACTTTGGGGTAGCTAAATCATAACAACAAAGTTACAAATTTGCAAATACTTGGAACTTCAGAGTGCTTATAAAGCTTATCGGTAATGCCCTTATAGTATTATACGTAGAAGTTGGGTGTTTATGCAAATGTTTGTAAAAGAAGGTAGCTGGATAGGTCAAAATACTTAGGTAGATCTTAGATAGGTACTAAACGTAGAACTAAAGATATTACCTAGATATTTCAGGTTAGTTATTGGCCACAAACTTCGAGATTGGTGGTTAATTAACGTTCTTAATTTTTTGGGAGTTACACCCACTCTTGATAAATTTCTGTGGTTACACCCATCCACATGACAAGTGTCGCAATTTAGCAATTTTTATTTTTATCTGTCGTGCGGTTTGCGTCCTGCCTGCGTCCCTAGTCCCTAGTGTCCCTACTGGGTTCCAGAAATATGTTAGCCATGACATAGGCACCTACAATCAGCGTCAAAAATGCAACTCGGGCATAAACCCATCATTATTATTTATGTAATTAATGAATTACTCTTAAGTACCTACCTATCTAGATTCTACTAATTTTAGATGTGGTGGTCAAGCTACAATATACTTAGGTAAATGTTTTCTATTATCTTATCAGGTCAAGCCGAGCTCTCGGCCATCAAATAGGTCAAGCGATTCCGCCAAGGGTTTATTTTGCCTCGCTTATTACCGACAAGGGCCTGGGTTAATTGTTTTTTCGCTTCATTAAAACATAATATATTATGATGGTTGGGAAAGATTTAAACTTACAAGTACTTACGTACCTATGGTTTATTTTCCTTTTATAGAGAGCGCTGTGTGGAATTTCGTAGAATATTGAACTATTAGGATAACTACAGAAGCAAATGGCGAGCTTGTCTGTCTTCTCCGGATTGAGGAAGTCGTGAGTATAAATGTGCCTATTTATTATATTGATATCTTGTAGATACCTAGGTACTGCAATGAAGGCAAAAAACTAAAATAAAACTTGACTCAAGGATTAATTACTAGTCTGCGGAGTGTCATTTTGAATTTCAACCCCTAGAGTAGTCCAACTATTATTGCTAAGTATTAGAAATTGAGACGTCTAAATTATTAACTTTCGAAATTCAGAATGACGCTCGTGGCGACGACTAACTTAAATATCTACCTATTACAAATAACAGACTCAGATAAGCAATAGGATCAATAACCTAACACCTCAATGCATTTACCTACTGCACAGGCTTAGTCACTTCTTAAACACACTGATCACGGAGACAAATTTTATTGTGAGGTATTTATTAATTTTAGTTTTTTTACGTATGCAAGTGTACCTAAATGCAGAAATTTTATTTCTAAGTCCATTTATTTCGATACCTAATGTGAATCGAGGCTAGACATCGAAAAACTTCCAAACTTTAAAGATTTTCTTTTTTGTAGATACCCTCTTTCTAGATTTTTGATTTTGAAATTTGCACTACCCAGGCAATCTTTAGCATAGTACTATATACCTATCTACTTGTTGAAGATTAATATTCCGGCTAAGTTAAGCTGTAAAACGGGGTGAATAGAAATTAAATGGTCAGTAAAATTTTGCAGTTATTATATTATCTTTTATGCGAAACTATAAACCACGCCCACGTCACAATGAAGAAAATCATCGAATATCCAGTTAAATACTCGACATTTTCTAGAAGAAAGTTTTAAACAAATTCTAATGACCATTTTATTCGTATTCAACCCTTGTTCCCCTCCTTCTTGATTCTATTCACCCCGTTTTACCCGGTAGCTTTAGTTTTGCACAATGTTCTATCTATACCACAGGGAAACACAGTTACAGTTTGACCTTATTGAAGAGTTGGTAGTTAGAACTGATCATTTATAAAAATATTAAAACTATAACTGCGTTTAATTTCGAGACAAACGATTTAAACTAGGTACCTACTCAAAAAATATCAAAGGGCAGACGTGCGCGAAGAGTTTTACAAAACTTGAAGGCTGTCGCGTGACGTGTCCAATCAGAAGTACGGTAATGTAAGAGGTAGGTATTGAATAATTTATAATAGAATTGGAATCAAAATACAAATGGCATAGAAATGAATTTATTGAAAAGAATGAAAAGTGCTATATACACTACTGTCATAATTTATTGAAGTTATCCTTATTTTCTATGTTTCTTATAATTAGGTGAACGATCTCTATCTCTCTTCTTCTTTTTACCTTTACGTTTCTTATCAATGTCTCTTTTAACTTCAGGAGTAGTACTTCTTCTCTTATTCTTGCTGTGTTTATGATGTTTTCTATCATTATCTGAAAGAGAACTCAATGAGTCAGTGCTGCTGTGTCTTTTTGTATGCTTCTTTTTCTTCATAGATCTGTCTTCACTGCTAGAAGAGTCTCTTTTATGTCTGATTTTGCGATCACCATTGGCAGATTCCTGATCTCTTTGCCTTCTAGAATCATTACTTTCAGAATCTCTATCTCGATCTTTCCTATCCTTTTCTCTCGCATCCTTTCTTTCTTTTACTCTCTCGTCTTTTCTTTCCCTTTCTCTGTCATCTCTTCTTTCCCGTTCTCTATCATTTCTTCGTTCTAGTTCTTTCTCAAACCTCCTCTCACGTTCTCTTTCGTCTCTTCTGTCGTTTTCTTTTCCGTCCCTTCTGTCCTTTTCCTTCTCATCTTTTTGGTCTTTATCTTGTCTTTGACTTGACGATTTATATTCTTCTTGTTTGGAAGATTTCTTCAATGACTCTTTTCTTTTGTATTCTTCGAACGATTCTGCATCTAAAATTAGATGAAATTATGCAATGAATACGGGTTTATATTAAATTCCAAACTTATTACTGACTTATAAAGTCACAATAATTTAGCAATACACTAACACTATGTATGAAAAGTGTGTTTGAAGTCATTAGAAATATCTTCGATTGCATCTGCGAAAGAGGAAAAATAGTTTTCAGCATTTATGTTTCTGTAACTTACAAATTACAATACATGGACAACAATTTAATATTATTCTTGCCAATCTTTGGTACCTGTATTCTTTTGTACGGAAGGTCTATTATTAAGTATGCATCAAACAACGATTAAGTATATCAAGTAAGTTGACATCATTGTTCACCCATTTCAACAATTCGAACTAGATTAACAGCCTGTAATAAAAGTAGGTAATAAGAATATGCCTCAGCAACCGAACCTCAACGGTAAATGGTGAATATCATGCGCACGAAACCCTGTAACCAAGATAGGGTAGGGATGTAAATGTGGTGATTAGTGCGTATAGGCGTTGGGTGGCTGGCGTTGATAAGTGTGTTAGTGGCGTTGGATGAGTTTTACGTGGCGTTGGATGAGTTTTACGTGGCGTTGGATGTGTTTCATGTGGCGTTGGATGTGTTTTTGTGCAGTTAGGTGTATTTATGTGGCATTGGATGTGTTTATGCTACGTTCCATATAATATGGATGTGTACATAGACGGCTAAATTATACTCAACACAAAATAAAAGGCCCGTTTTGACGTTTGCTCTCGTGGCGTAACTAGTTATGTACCTATACGATTCGGTATTCGATACTCAGGATGAATCGAATCCAGTTTGCATGGGGATTCAATCGATTTGAATATGTATGTAAACTGCATTGGATTAAAGTTTTGATTAGAAAAATTTGCTTAACCTTTGATTTTGTAGGTATTTTAAAACAGTACAATATTATTAAAGGACAATTTACTTATATTTAATATTTTTTTTACAATAACATTCACTCAATCACAAAAACAACAAGAATAATTAAATCAGTCTTCAGAATCTAAACACAAGTATTAAAATAAATAAAAATAAAAGTGCGCGTCGGGCTTGAAAAAAAATATCTCACTCGATATTTTCTTTCCTTAACTGATTATTAATAGTCTGTGGATTACATGAAACAATCGTTATGCACAGCACTCTGCCGAGTGGGCGGTACCTGTCAATGAAAAATGTAATTATCTTTAGAACATTTCAATTGATAAAAAAATAAAAACTTCATGGGCACGAACTGTCAAAGTGGGCCTTTTATTTTGTGACAACTATAGGTACCTACTGTATTAGGAAACCAAGAACCATATTTGGTTATCTTAAGGCGATAGGTCCAAATAAAAAATGATATGCAGTTTATTTATTGTATTCGTTGCAAAAACGTGAAGTTATCAAAGTTACATACAATCACGTTTTTTGACGTAGATACAAGCAGAAATTTTTATCATAATTATAAGTATGTAACTTTCTTCCTATCCATTATGTACCTTTATGTACCTACTATAAGACGATAAAATTCTTATATACAAGCATAGCAGTAGGTATATACCTTAAATTAGTTGACAACTAATTCAAGCGTTAAAAGTCTTCTATAATAAGATAAAATAAAATAAAATTTCCTTTCATTTTTCATTGCATTTCTAGACCATCAAGTGACTACTAAGTAGAAAAAATTGAAGAGAATATCGCACTCTTCAATTCAAAGAATTCAAGAGTACGATTTTCTCTATCGATGGACATTGGACATTGATTGCACGATGAGTAGATACTCCCTATAAAAACATGAGTAAGTTGTAAATATATTATTACAATGTGTAATTATCATTTTAGTAACTTAAATTGCTAAGCGTAGGCCAGTCTCATAACACTTTCACTAAAATCTATGACCAAATTGTAGGTTCATCTAGCTAGTAGTTGAATACTTTTCACTTGGTAGTCACAAGTGTCATAACTCAAGAACCTTAGTATTGCCAGTTCTTTAGACTTTATCGGGTGTTAAGGAAATGCCTCCAAAAACAAAGACAGGCGATAATATTGTATGTTTTTGTTGTTGCCTTTTCTATGTATAAATTGCATGTATACAGGGTTATTTGTAATTAACTAGCATCCTCGCAGGGGTAGATAGCTGACATCATAACTGACCATTTATGTTCTACGACTTTTTATAATTCGTTAAATTTTATTTTCATACATACATAAATATTAGTTTAGTTTTGCGTCTAAAAGTTATTAACTCTACGTGCGCCGCCGCCGTAGTTTACGCGCATCGTAAAAATTAGGTAAACAAACTCGTCGGTAGAGTTAATAACTTTTAGACGCAAAACTAAACTAATATTTATGTATGTATGAAAATAAAATTTAACGAATTATAAAAAGTCGTAGAACAAAAATGGTCAGTTATGATGTCAGCTATCTACCCCTGCGAGGATGCTAGTTAATTACAAATAACCCTGTATTTGGAAATCAAACTTGAACGATTAAATACATAAATAAAATAGAGGATAAATAAAAATTTGAGCGATTTTTTATCTATCAATTTTGACGACCGGTTATTATTTTGCTATACTGTAAAACTAACATGATGGAGCATGAACATTGCTAATTAAAAAAGCTGATACAAAAAAAAACATTTTTTTTCTTCGGTACCTACCTACTATCGCCTCATTTTCGGCAGCGTTTTCCTAATACCCGATATGGGTTGCTCATTTCCATATTTATTCTAATAGCAACAGATTCTATACTAATATATTGCACTATTTGCGTAATAGACGCCCGGATACAGGAAAGAAAGAAACATTGCTTTAACATTAGACTTTTCTTATAATAAATGCCTTCGCAATTTTTTTTTTTCATTAATGATGGAAGCACGGGTGGTACGTGACGATGTGGTCTACGGTCAATCATGCTTACCTAGAAGGACCCTATTCACTTGATATATACCTCAATCTAAATGAAAAATATTTTTGTTTGCTACGGTTGACCGGAATATACCTGGAGAATTAAATTTTCTAGAATATTCCATGAATAATCAAAAAAATAATGAAAAAACGGATTCTCCATGAAGCGTTATCAACGTTAACTAGCTTGTACAATGGGTTACAGACCGCGGATAGACTATAATATATAAAACAATAAATAAGTACATATCATATACATAGAAACAACAAGATCAATGCAAGTATACAGTCAAAAATTTACTCTAAGCGGACATCGAACCTGCGATGAAGTATGAGTAGGTACTGTTTCGCATTGATGAAGACTGTAAGCAAATAAATTACATAATACGCAATCGGTGTTCGCCACCGGCACATTACAAAACATAATCAACCTTATTGTTTCTGATACAGCTGTACAGTCAGCGTCAAAAGTTGATGATCATCCAGAACCTTCCCTACAGGGTAGGCAGCGCGTGTGTGAAACCCTTAGTGTTGCACACGTTCATAGGCCACGGTGACCGCTTCCCATCTGGTGAGCCGTGTGCTTGTCTGCCACCTAAGTAGTACCTATAAAAAAAAAAAAAAAAAAAAAAGAATGTCCAAACTAAGTGATGCATCATGTATTATTAGCGTCAAAATGAAATGCAAAAGGTAATTTTTTTATTAAACTATGCAATGTAACAACAACTAATGCAATTTTCGCGTAATTTCCAACGTCAAAGTGACGTCACGCCATAATTAGGTACTTTAGACGAATTACTCTGTGGTAATTGATCAACAACTGATTTTTTCCGGAAAGGGACTAGGGGAAATTTGTGAGATAGCCCGCATCCACTTCAGACGCTGAATGTACATGTTATGTACAACCAAAATCAATAAAATTCCGAAACCGAAGTCAATAACATTCTAGTTAAATAGTTTTACTAATTTTAACAGGCATCAGGAGACGTTCCACGGTCACAAACCAGTTTTGTTACTATAGTGTCACTGGACGAGTCTTGAAGACCACCCGATTCAATCGTATTACCATCTAATTCTGACGGCTCTAGTGATGTACCACGATCACATATTATTTTAGTAACCAAAGTCGTACTATCTTTGTCTTGTGACGTTTCATATTCAATATCCAGTTCAGTCAATATGGTATTACAATACAAGTCCTGAAAACTGTTTTGCATATTTGGGGAATCCTGCTTTTCTTGTTGCGTCTTCATGTTTAGTCCGTTAGCGCGCAAACATCGGCGGATGGTTGTCGTAGAGACGCCATGAGCTGTCGCAAGATTGGTCATTTGTAAGGGACCTCCTTCAAGGACCTGTTCTTTTAAAAGGGCTTCTGCGTCTACAGTTAATTTCCGTGGGCGACCACTGGGTTGGTGCGCCTCAATTGTACCTTCTCCTTGCCATCTTCTTATCCACAAACGGACAGTATTTTTCTAGAAACAAAAACGTGCTTTTATTTAAAATGTAAATATTTAAATGGTCGTCGTGTTGTACGTATTTTAATAGCATAACCGTTAATTTCTATAAGTAATTTAGGCTCTTTGCCTCTGTTAAAAGTGTGAGTTTTTTATATTGGGCACGTCAATATGACTTTAGCTTGTTAATAAATTTAAAGTAATTTTATTTGATAAGTATGTTTATTCCATTTTTATTTCATAAAGTATGTAAGGATAGAATCAGATGGTCGGCCGTTGTCTCTGCCCACCCTGTAGGGAAATGGCGTGAGCATATGTATGTAGCTATGTGTTTAAATTTATCCTATTGTCAAACATTTATTTACAAAAATAAAAACAGCTCAAACTCACCGCAACTTTTAAATGTCTAGCAATTGCACTTATAGAATGTTTTTGCTCATACAGAGTAAGAATTTTAATTTTTTTATCTACACTTATGTGGTTATTCTTAGTTTTTGACCGTTCTTCAGTTTCTTCAAATTCGTTGTCGCTACATATAATTTCTTTAGCTTTCGATTTATACCTAGATTGTCGCTTTTGTTTGAAACTAATGCCGTGTTGTTTCAGACATCGTCGTATAGTTGCGACCGAGACACCGTGGTTACTTGCAAGAACAGCTACGTTTATATCTTCAGCCTGTTTAGCAGCTTCTTCTATTAACGTAGCTTCAGCATTTGCAGATAGTTTTGGCGGACGACCGGATGATATTTGCCGTTTGAGAGCACCTTCCCTTTTCCAACGTTTTATCCACACATTCGCAGTTTTTCTCTAAAAATAAACGATAAATTTTGGATAATACCAAGTTTAGATACCGTATTAAGAACTCTGGCAGCCTGACTCCTATTATAAGACATATCCTCCGTACCTGTTAGACTATAGAGTTAATATTCTTTCTAATGGTGAAAGAATCAATGGTTATTTATAAATAAACTTAAATAAATAAATATACTGTAACATGTCTGAACCCAGATTTTGCCTTTTAAATTGCAGAAGATAAAGAGATTCATTCATCAAGCTGTTTCATGGGATAGGTACTAATATACTGTGGAAAGAAGTTAGCATCAGAAGAATACATTACATAATTATAGTTTAGGTCATCTATAATTTAGACTGTTCAGGTGTTTTGAGACTGCACTAAGATCTTTAGGATCCAAACTTAAGTCGTTACACTTGCTGATTGACGGATTTGGGGTCAGACAGCAGTCGTTGTCATTAAAGGCGAACTAAAAGGAGGAGAGTAAGTGGACCTCGAGAATCCAGGTAACAGTCTCGAATGCATGATGGTGATGACATATTATTCAGACAGACAGTCAACGAAATTCATCTAATGATCAC
This sequence comes from Lithosia quadra, assembly GCA_963576445.1. Lineage (NCBI taxonomy): Eukaryota > Metazoa > Arthropoda > Insecta > Lepidoptera > Erebidae > Lithosia > Lithosia quadra. Next base: position 8,581,019 of record OY754891.1, read on the forward strand.
TCGCACAAATGCAGGTAACGGTTTAGCGAAACGAAGATATAATAATTAATGAAACTTACAGTTATTTTCAAATTCCTTGCAATGGCAGCTATTGGCTGCTTTTGCTTGTATAATGCTATTATGTTTTCTTTTTGCGATTCACTCAAACGGTAGCCTAATTTTGAAACATTTATTTCTTCGTCTATCTTAATAACATTCTCTTTGACAGTATGTTTTTTGTGCAATTCAGAATCAGTTTTTTTTCCTCTGGGTTGTTTGTTATTTTCGAGTGTTCGTGGAGATGTTGCATTGTACTCGTCATGGTCTGTCTCAATATCTGATTCAGAACCATCCCGTTTAATCTCTTGCTTTGTGATGTTCTTTATTTCGACAGGTGCCTTACGATTTACATCCGATACTTTGGCATTGCCAGATTGTTGCAGTTCCCAGCACTTTATACATAGAATTACGGCCTGTCTCTAAAAAAAAAAGGTGTTTATTAATATACTATTTTAAAGCCGTCTGCTGCGTTGAGTGCTCACTAGTTGCCTGCGTACGCAGTGGATCTCTTTTCTTTTTTGTGTGGTAATCCCCACGGATACCATTATGTCGGCTACTTGAACCAACTAAAACCACATGCCGTCTCGGATCTTCAAACGCCAAAGTATAAGGTGACCAAAAAGATTAAGGAGGTAGGACACGACGGTATCTCCCGTCCGACTGGAGTAGTACCTCCGCCCTATAGAAGACCGCGGCCATAATAACCATCGTGTTGTGTTCCCGCCGGCGCCGGTAAGTAGGGTAGCCAGAGCTCACTGTACCCTATTTCCCCCCCCATTCCTAGCCCTCCCCTCTTCCCTTCACGTCCATAGGCCATGGTGACCGCTTCCCATCAGGTGGGCCGTGTGCTTGTCTGCCACCTATGTAGTATATAAAAAAAGACATTTCCCTATGACGCGGCAGATCCCATCGTGAACTAATCATGTTCCTCCAGTATCGGGATCCTCGGTGTCGACATCTCCAGCGACGTTCAGTTCCGCAGTCACCTCGAAGATAAGGTCAAGTTGGCTTCAAAAAAACTCGGAGTGCTCAACAGGGCGAAGCAGTACTTCACTGCGGGGCAAAGACTTACTCTTTATAAGTCACAGGTCCGGCCCCACATGGAGTACTGCTGTCACCTTTTTGCCGGGGCACCTGCATACCAACTTGACCCGTTCGAGTCGGTTCAAAGACGTGCGCTGCGGATCGTCGACGATCCCCTACTTGTAGGCGGTGTGGAGCCGCTCAGCCTCAGGAGAGACTTCGCCTCGCTGTGCGTCTTCTACCGCCTATATAATGGTTTGTGTTCAAACGAATTATTTGATATGATGCCTACAGCCACTTTCTATCATCGCACCGCTCGCCACAGGCAGGGAATCCATCCCCACACGTTGCATCCGCCTGCAGTGCGTACTGTAAGGTATGAAAGAAATTTCATTCCGCGCACGCTTAGGCTGTGGAACGATCTCCCTGCAGTGGTTTTCCCTGGCGGCTACAATATGGGGTTCTTCAAGAAGGGCATTAGAAGGTTTTTGCAGGGTCGGCAGCGCGAGTGTGACGCCCCTGGTGTTGCACGCGTCCATAGGCCACGGTAACCGCTTTCCATCAGTGTGGGCCGTGTGCTTGTCTGCCACCTAAGTGGTATAAAAAAAAAAAAAAAAAAAAAAAAGTGACGGGCGATCCGCATAATGCAGCGTTGCTCTATGTATTTATGGTAAGCAGCACGCCTTGCGGACGCTCACTCAATGCAGCGGACGACCTTAAGTATACTAATTATATGAATAACAAAACGTAAAGAAACTACACAGTTACGCTTCCGATAGAAACGTTTTTTGAAACTTACCGCTATATTTAGACGTCTCGCTATAGATGCAACGGTATATTTTCGTTCATGCAAATCGATTATTCGCTTTCTCTTTAGTTCAAGTGTCATCCTTTTCGATTCTTCTTCATTATCGCTTTCTATTTCTATTTTGATATTTATCTTTTTATTTACAGTCGAATTAGTCCCATTTACATCCATTTGTGTCTCATTCCTGTCTTTAATTCCTTTGTCATTTAAATGTCTCCGAATGGTAGCCTTAGAAACTCCATGGTTTGCAGCTAAATCGGATATATTTAAGTTTGTATTATACGCAATATCCTTAAATAAACAGGCCTCTTTGTCTGGTGTTAGCTTTCGGGGTCGCCCGCTTGGTAATCGGGCTTTTAAAGCACCCTCACTTTCCCAACGTCTTATCCACAAATATACTGTGTTTCTCTAAAAGCAAACATTTAGCAAATGATATTTTGTGTAATGAATGATCAGTGGTATTATTTAATATGATAAAAAACCATCAGGTAGGCTATACGCAGATTAGGAATACGACAGTTTTAAGACAGACTTTCATTGGTAATAGGCTCGCGTTCGACCAATTGGTAAAAAACTCGTAACTCCATTCGGGGTCCAATAGAGATAATATATGAATTTTGCGTATTAAGCTGTCGATTTGTAGGTCTAATTAGGTAACTATCCATTTACATTTTTTTAAATTATTTTCTTTTGCTTCATAATGTATGTATTCAAAGTCTGTACTTCTTATTATGTTTAGCTTCTACTTTAATAATACTTAGTGCCACTATGGTGATTGAGAGTATTTTTTTTCTCTCAGGCATTAAATTATATGCATTAATCAAGTCATTAAATATAAATATAGCTTCAGACTTTATAAAGAGTTATCTTGTAACAGTTATAACTAAACCTAGAGCAACAGATATTAACCAGTATAAACCTCTTGAATGTCACCTACAAGCAAAAAATAAGGAAAATTAACATTATAACTCACCGCTATATTCAGTTCTCTTGCAATTTCAGTTACAGGATATTTTTTCTCATGCATTGCAATTATTTCTTGTTTTGCATCAACACTCATGTGTAACCCTTTAGATTTTCCTATAAAATGGAAAAAGAACCAAAAAATACGATAGCTTTTTAAACTACCACGTGAAAAAGATACTTATACAAATTATTATTTATAGTTTTAAATTATACCTACTAGTGTTAAATTTTGTGTAAGGGTGTGTGTGTGTGTGTGTTTGTGAGTATGTGTGATTGTTATTTCTGCTCGCATTTTCGTTTGAGGCATACTTATTAGAACCATCCGTACAAATACAATATAAATACTGATAGGGACCACCATATTTGAGTTAATCAGCATTTTTTTGATTACGAACAAACTGACAAACATTTCATTACACAATTTTCAGTCTATAGATTCCACTATCATTATTATTTAGTAAATCACAATTACTCAAATGTCTACTGAGCCTACTTCTGCTGGGATTAAACTTGTATTACATAGTACTTTTTTATAAAACCATATCTTTACTATTCATTAAAATGGCAAGAAACCGTCGAAATGGGTGAAGACAGTGAATAAGAATAAGTCCTATTTGGGAGCACCTTATTTCCAACAGTTGTGGACAGCCTTAATTATCGTATACATTTACACTTTTGAATATAGCTGTTGCTTTAACTTAAACACATTACATACAGAGTTACAAAATTTGTAATTTATGACTAAATTTTTCTTTACGGTTTCCGATAAATGACAATTATGAATAAAAAAAATAGCTGTTACTTACTTATAACTTTAGACTCCCGGTCGTATTCTGACTTGGGTACAACATGCATCATGAACTCGCTAAGACTGACAGTTTCTTTCTTCAGAGGAATGTCCACCATAACGCGCCCATTGTCTTCGTCCAAGCTTACCACCTGAAATAGAACAGCAAATATGTAGTAAAAAGGGGGGTGTTATTATTTTAGCATGTCTGTGTGTTTATGTTTCTAATTTGCAAGTTGATGTGATAGAACTGAAAGCCAAGCTATGCATATTGTCAGTATGAACCTAAACATTCATAAAATTTTCACTCAAGTTGTTGAATATAAATAAAATAAAATAAAAAATAAAAATAAAAAAGCCTTTTATTTCTGGATATTTACAAAATGATTAAAGTTAATATCTAACGTTAACACACCAGAACCCTCATGAGGAGGTATAGGCCTCTTCCAGATTTTGCCAATTTTGTCGGTCTTGGGCCTTCCAGGCCCAGTTAGGTCCTACCACTTTGGCGATGTCGTCTGACCAACGTGCCAATGGCCGACCTCTCCTTCTTTCTCCGGGGGGTCCCCCCCATGCCGTTACTCGGGATGTCCACCTTCCATCTTTGAGTCTGGAGATGTGTCCCGCCCATTTCCACTTTAATCTCCGGGCCTGAGTGAGTGCATCCGTTACCCCTGTACTAGCTCTAATTCGTGAGTGGTTTATTTTTTGGATTTTCCGGATTTTCAACAAGCTCCTTTCCATCCCTCTTTGGCAGGTAGTTATTGTTCTTTTTGCTTTGGATGTGAATTTCCAGGTTTGGCAGCCATATATAAGCGTGGGGAGCAAGCAAGTATCCATTACCTTCTTCTTAAGTTGAACAGCTAGGTTGCCTTTCATGGTTTCTTTCAAGCTCCAGTACTTGTTCCATGTTATTTTTGTCCTTCTCAAAATTTCTTGTTCATTTGATGCTTGATTGAAACTTATTTGTTTCCCTAGGTATATGTATTGGTCAACGTATTCTATATGATCTTTATCTACAGTTATTGTATTTTTATTACTATTAGTCATGACTTTGGTTTTACTGTAGTTCATCTCTAACCCTACTTTTTTACTTTCAGCATTTAATGTATTCATCATGTATTGCAGTTTAGAGCTACTATTTGCGAGTAAGGCCAGGTCGTCGGCGAATCTTAGGTGTGTCAGATTACTCCCTCCGATGTCTATGCCTTGTGATTTCCAGTCAAGATTTCTAATAGCTGATTCCAGAACGGCTATGAACAATTTTGGAGATAACGGGTCCCCCTGTCTTACCCCTCTTTCAATAGGGAATGTAGGGCCTATGTTTTCTAGTTGTATTTTACTTTTACTGTTTTTATATATGTTTTTAATTATTTCTAAGTATGTATTTTGGACTCCTTGTTCTTGTAGTGCCTTCCAGATAGCAGAGTGCAATATTGTGTCGAAAGCTTTTCTGTAGTCAATATAGGCAATATATAACGGTCTTTTAAATTCCTGATGTTTCTCAATTATTTGCTCGATCGTGTGTATGTGGTCCATTGTTGAGAATCCCCTTCTGAAGCCCGCCTGCTCTGGTGGTTGGTTACTATCCAGTGTGCTACTTATTCTTTTTTCTAAAGTTGCCGAAAAGAGCTTGTACAAATTTGACATCAGGCTGATCGGTCTGTAGTTATTGACGTCGTTCGGGTCACCCTTTTTATAAAGTAGAATGATGTTGGATTCAGACCATTGTCTAGGTATCTCGGCACTGTCCAGGATTAGGTTGAATAGATGTGTCAAGGGAAGGCATAAAAGGGAATCAGCAGCTTTTAGGGTTTCGTTGGTAATATTGTCAGGGCCTGGGCTTTTTTCTAGTTTCAGCTTTTGGATAGCCTTTAGTATTTCGTTTTCCGTGTATCTTGGTTCCTCGTCATCCTGATGTATATTTTTGTTATGTGGAGAGATGATAGTATTACTTGGTTTTGCGTTGTTGAGCTTTTCTTCTTTTGCACTATATAGGTCTTTATAGAAATTCGTAGCTATATCAAGGACTTCTTTGCGGTTTTTGGCGAGCTTTTCCTGGTTTTTTATATTTTTAATCCATGTTTTATGTGTTTGAAGCTCTTTGTACGCCTTTTTAAGGCTACATGAATGGACGAGATGTTTTTCTAGTGTTCGTAGTCTGTATTTTTCATAGTCGTTTCTGATGTATTTATTTGATAGTTTATACAGCGCTTTTAACTCATTTTTCATTGATCTTGTTTTTGCTTTAGTTCTTTGTAACTTTTGCCTTCGGGTCAGTAGCGCTTTTGTTTGTTCTGATAGTATAGCGTTTCCTTCACTTTTGTGGCTTGTTTTTGCGATATTATGTAGGCTTAAGTTTATTTTTGATATTAGGATGTCGTAGTATTGTTGGACAGTATCGCTTCCTATCCGGTTCCCCATATCAGCTAAGCAGTTTGATAAGTTATGTTTGTATTTCTCTATGTTCTCTGTACTGCATAGGATGGATTTGCAGTTCATCTTATTGTATTTTGTTCTGCTCTTTTTTAAGTTTTGCAGACTTACTGTTGCTCTGACCATTCTATGGTTAGAATGGTAGTTTATATTCAGAATTTCTATGTTGTGAAACGTTTTGGGTTGGTTGGTTAGTACGAAGTCGATCTCGTTCTTTATTTCCCCATTTGGTGAGCACCATGTCCATTTGCGGTTCGGTCGCTTTTTGTAGTAAGTATTCATGACTGATAGCTTGTTTTCGAATGCAAATTCTACTAGTTTCTCTCCTCTTTCGTTCCTTGTACCGTACCCATATTTTTTTATTATAATTTTTTCCTCTGGCAACCCTTGTCCAATTTTGGCGTTGAAGTCTCCCATTATTATGATGTTTTTGTGTGCCATTTCCACAGCTGTCTTTATTGTTTCGTCTTTATTGTTTCGTAAAATTTTTGTATTTCATCTTCACTTGCTGATTCGGTTGGTGCATACACTTGAATGATGGATAGTTGGTAATTTTCGAAATTCAAGTTTACAATTGCTACTCTTTCTGATATTCCAATAAATGTTTCAAGGTTTTGCTTTAGGTGTTTCCTAAGGAGGAACCCTACTCCATGATGGCCTTGTGTTTCTCCCTTGTAGCATAGTATGTAATCCTGGTATTCGTCTATTGATTCACCCTGTCTTCTGACTTCCGCTAGTCCAATGATGTCATGTTTAACTGTCTTTATTGCGTTGATCAGCTCTATTAGTCTTTCGTAGCTTGATAATGTCCTTGTATTGTAGGTTGCTATGTATAGTTTATTTTTATTTTTATTTTCGTGTTTTAGGTTATTGTTTATGTTTGTATCTGGAAGGTTGCGGTCGAATTTCCCCACGGTGACCGCTTTCCGACTTGGGGAAGAGTGTTTCTTTCTAAGTGCTGTAGTTATTGCTTTTGTCTTGTTTGTCTTCCGGGATCTGATGTGTGTTAGTTGTTATTGGTTGTTGTTTCCAGCTTGTGAGTTTGTCCTAGAGCGGCTCGTGAACTCGAGTGTGTTTGTTTTATTAATTTTATGTGGCACCTTTTGTTTATCTTCTGCTGACTTGTATTGTGTGAGTTTAGGCGTTGTAGAAGGCGATCGTTTCCGTTTTTCGAGACCTTTCTCTTGATTTGTATTTTCTTTTACTATGAGTTTGTCATACCTGATTGTAGCAAAATTTCCCTTCTTTAGTTCTTCCTTTTTTCTAGTATTTAACTCTTTCCTTATTTGAATTACATCTTTGGGGTAGTCTTCAGTGACATAGGTATTTACGGGTAGTTTTTTACTATTTTTTAGTACTAATGTTCTTCTCCAGGCTAGAGTTAGTTTTACCAGTATTGGTCTCGTTTTATTTTCAAACTTTCTTCCTATTCTGCGTATGTCGCTTACTTCCCATTTGTCGAAGTTCTCTATTTCTCCATCTTTTACTACTGTATTTAAGGTATTTAAGACCAAGCTCATTAGTTCGGCGTCGCTTTGCTCTGTTTCTTTTATGCCATGGAGAATTATGTTGTTTTTTCTTACTTCTCTCTCTAGGTTATGTACTTTGTGTTGTAATGTTGTTATTTCGCTTTTCAATTTTAAGTTCTGTTCGACTAAAGGTGATATTTTTTCTTCTATAGTTGTTGACAGGGTTGTTTTAAAGTTTTCTGCCAGAGCATTATTATGTTGCTTGAAGTCTTCTTTCATTTCATCCATCTTTCTATTCATTTCCAGCAAGAAAGAGGCCATCGTTTTTTCAGTTAACATTTTGGTGCTTATTTACTATTTGGTAGTTTTTTACGTTTACGTTGGTACCCCCAATTTACAGTTGGTAGCAATATTTGTGGTATTACAAGAAGTTATTAGCTGGCAACATAGTGCTGTTTTTGTTTGTTGTTATTGTTTTTGTAATGTTGGTACTACTGCCGGCTTCCTATATTTTGTAGTTTGTTGATTTGATGTGGGTATTTTTTAGGTTATTCAAACAATCCAAATTGTCCACTAGTTTACACTGTAGTCAGGTTCTTTTTCCAATGTATTCTACTGGTATATTTCCTTACAGGTTTGTGCAGATGGTGTATCAAACTATTGTTCTTGGCAGGCACTTGTTTGTTTACATCCTTTGTCGATGTTATTTTCGTTGATATTGATGGATAGTAATGGCGACTTGTACCTACTCTTTGACTTGCTAACTTGTTGGCACTTTCAAGAATACTTTTTCCTTCTATGAAGTGTTTTTGCAAAGTTTAGAACTGTATTCTTGCGCGTTATAACTTGTATTATTACTTATTACTGGTTTTGTTTATGTTTAAGCAAAATACACTACTTTGAATTTTTAATTTCACGGAGCTCACGAAAACACGTATAGCGTTAATGGCGTCGGAACCGGAATGTCTATATGAATATAATCTGTACTTTATTAAACGTGTGTTTTAGATCATTAATGGTCTAAGATCCAGTTGCAAAATCCTTTTATGAAACGTGTACCTACGTAAACGAAATCTATTGTTATATACCTACAATAAGTATACTATAACAAATAAACATGTTCTGTACAATAACTGTACTCACTGTACGTACAGTTTGACTACCGTATGTCCTCCCAGCCCTGAGAGGAAAACCTGCACTAGAGCTTCAAGGGTCTGTGAAATTTTGGGATAATCAAAACATTGTGGTATAATATAATTTTGTAAAATACCTTGCCATAGTAGTCGACATATTTCCCACAAGTTATTTTCACATAAGAATTTTTGAGAACGACCAGCTCTTCCTGTTTTCCGTCTTTTGTTACTTTTGGTTTTGCTTTTACGATTTTATTCGCTCCCAATCCGAGACCTTTAGGACGGAGTTCTGGTTGCTTGTATGTAGAACTGTAACGAAATAAAATTTAATTCATAAATATGTGAATGTTTAATACTTTCGCATTCAAAATTCCAACCATGAGAATGAAATGGATCTTTCTTCTCTATATCAGCGCATACGGCTATTCTGCACATTTCTAAGGTTGAATGCTCATTACAGAAAAGCCAGACACAACAGTCTTAAAACAGACTTGCTTTGCAAACGTTTAATAGACAGTGACAAGTCTGTCTCAAGACTGTTGTGCCTATTCTAGCCAAATAAGAACAGTGTGCATGGAAAACGAGTAATGGGTCAATATAAGTATTGGCACATACCCTGACTGGCCTGGTGTCCATCCCATACCTCGCAACATTGCTGTACCAAACTCTTGAACGGGGACTGCTTCATAATCATCCAAGGTGGACTGTAAATGAAAAGTCATGAGTATTTAGAACATAAATAAAAAATTATGATACCGGATACATAAAAAGACAAATGGTCAGTGGAGTCTTATTGAGACGGTCCCACCTTTACACATTGGGTATGGAACCCTAAAAATGATGATTTCAGATACATAGACAGATAGAAAGACAGTGAAGTCTTAGTGATAAGTTGGATTTAATTCAGGTAACTTGTAATCTGTGTGGAACAAGAAATAAATAAAACAAGATGCTTTTTATCTCTACCTCAAGAATTGTGGGAAGTAGTCAACATTTCTATTTTTTTTATACCACTTAGGTGGCAGACAAGCACACGGCCCACACTGATGGAAAGCGGTTACCGTGGCCTATGGACGCGTGCAACACCAGGGGCGTCACACTCGCGCTGCCGACCCTGCAAAAACTTCTATTGCTCTTCTTGAAGAACCCCATATATTGTAGCTGCCAAGGAAAACCACTTGTATCAAAAATTTTTAAAGAGAGCACTGAGACTTAGCCAATTATGACATTAATTGCTGATCATTTGCATCTCCCTAAAACTATAGGTTTAATCAGAATATTTTAGTATAAAATACAATCTTATTGGATAATAGAAACGGAAATGGAATTTAACAGAAATGGAAAGGTATGTTCAAAACTGAAATTACCTCATTTTCTCCTCCAGCTATACCTTTACTTGAAGTTGGTATCGCCATTGTAGGCTTTTCTACTGCAACTTCTTTTTTTGCTTCTTGCATAAGTTCTCTTTCTGCCATTTGATCCAATGTTTCATTTTGTGCTAATGGATCTCTCATGGCCACATCAGGAATTTCTTCTTTAATTGATGGTTCTTCTAATGCACTTTCGACTTTTAATGCTATTTCTTTAAGTCTATCGAATTTCATGAGTGTATTAGGCTTCAAAGGTATGACCAGCGGTTCATTGACAGGAACATCTTCGCCACTAAAAATTAGAAATTATTGTTAGGTATTTATTTGAAGAATAAATATATACCTATTGGGTAGTTGCTAGCATGTTTCATCCTTAAACTCCGAATATCAAAATATTACATCATTGTAACAAAGTAGAGACAAGAGTCGTTGTAGAAATTAAATTCCTATTTCATCTTATAACGCTTCACATTCCTACGTGAACTAATTTTCCTCATAGTTATAACTAAAAGGTTTGCTGGGTGAGAACTCCTATTGAGTTAAACTCCTCTTTTACATAGATTTTTATTATAAACTAAGTGTGTTTGTATAACTCTGTGTATAATAATGAATTAAATTAGATGAAAAGTACAAGATGACATGACATACATGAACTTTCAAACAAAGAACGTATAAGGGGTTCTGAACTAACCCAAAATTTATGCTAATGCATCGTTAGTATTAACATTCAATAATTTAAAAGGTTAGATAAGGAGATACAGTAAAGAAAATTTTTATTTCATAATCGGTATTCAAACTTACCCAACAATTTTTATAGATTGTTCTTCAACACATTCTATATAATCTTTTCTCTCATCATTTTTTTGAACTAAGGGTTTGTCAGCTTTTTTAGTTTTCATAAAACCAAACGAGATTTTTTTGCCTTCCATATTGCTTGCTTCTTTATTGATTAGGAAAATCGTAAACGTAAGGGCAATTAATCATACGACTATAATAAAAGAAATATTGGAAATTTAAATATTACTAATTAGCGATAACAAATCCATTTTAGGATTACATTTCACGTAAAAAATATAATCCATGAAAGTATTTTAGCGACGTAACTTCTGACATAAGTGACATGACATAACATAAATACAAAAGAACGAATGAGAACGAACTGAATCAACTGATTGAAATAAATCAAGTTCCACAGATTGAATAGTATTAATGAAAATGTGTAAAAAGATGAAACCAAATCTTTTGTAACAGTTGGTAACAGTACAGTCCAGTTAGACTCAATTAGAGGTTAGACCATTAATTATTTTTATTTAGTTATATAAACCAATTCGCCAAATGAACGGTAAGGTATACGTTGAACAGAGCAAGAGCCTTTGATGGGGCAGTTAATTTAGGTATGCAAATAATAATATAGGTTAAGGTTAAGGTATAATGTTGTTGTTCTCAAATCCGAGAGGATTGGCCCTGGGTCAGCTGGGGTAGGTACGAGGCCAAATGCCTTTTGGATCACCTTACACTGTACACCACGACGTCTGAAGACCTGAAACGGCGTACGGTTTTAATCCACCCGTGTTGGAAATTACCTACCTACTAGGTAGTAGCCAGTACGGCAGTACCTAGGTAGGTACTCCCGATAGCCAACGAGGTTGGTACCTATTCATACGGATTTCCCACTGGATTTCTGCACGAAAAAAAGATAGCCAATGGCCAGTAATTCAGTACTTAAAGTAGGTAGGTATCTACAGTTCGCGTCAAAGCGTAGGATCTATGATCACTTTCATATTTTAAAAATTTATTTTCAGCAAAGTAACCTATATTTCTTAATAAAAACAAATGTGTTTTTAATTGACCCTAACAAAATATTTTCAAATGTTAACCAAATACTATGGTTTTATAGTTTGAAATAATGTAGGTAGGTACAATCCTCATCTACTTTTGATATTGACTATAGGTACCTAGGTGCCTACCTACCTTTATCTACATCTTATTATGTTTATTTTCTCAACAATATTGAAGCTGAAAATTCATTAAATTAGGACCGCTCTATTTAAGTCTTTTCAGAAACAGTCTTACTGAACGAATGCCGGCTCTCGGCACGATATGACTTACCAATACCACTTAAAATAACACCAACTGCGTATAACAACAACAAAGACTTTGCCAGTATTGTATTCGTAACGAATCATGCTATCGAACCCTAACTTAAAATAACAATTTGAATTTGTTATCGCCAAGTTACCTATTAGGTACCTACCTACCTACCTATGTAGACGAGTTGAATTTTCTTTTTCATTCGGTTGCGTTTAGGTAGGTAAAACGTCGTCTTATAAGCAATTCAATTTTTTTTAATACCTATCTATAAAAAGAAATGCTAAGGAAAACGTATGATGATGATGATAATGATGATGATGAAAAAAGAAATGTGAAATTACAGTAGGTGCCTATAATATAAAATTTATAGGTACCTACCAACTTAGGTACCTATATGCGAATTGGTATAAATTTATAATTTTGACGTTTTGTAAGTGCCGCTTAAAATGGTCTATACAGAATAAAATGATTTTTGACTTTGACTTTGACCATGAAATGAATGAATTTTGTCCTCTAGGATTATAAAACTAGTACCTACCTACCTAGGCATATGGTTTTATAGTACTTAGTATAAATATATTATTATAGGTAGGTACTTAGTGCAAATATTTGTAGACATGAATTATGTGTATAATGGTCTCGCTGTTTCTATGTAGGTATACTTAGTAGGTATTATGTACCTACGTGTACCTACCTATTTAACATAGCTCGCAGAATAAGCAAGCTGAAGTGGCTATGGGCTGGTCACATAATGCCGAAGGACTGATGGCCGATGGAGCAAACGAGTCCTAGAGTGGAGACCGCGAATGAGGATCAGTCACATAACAGAACTTTTAATTTTTAATTAATGAAACGTATGCGCTACAAATTTCTAAGCATTTTGTTTTTTAAATTATTAAAATCCGACAAGAAATGACGAAGTTATCGAAGATTTAAAATCGGCTGTTTTAAAACGCACACTCTCGCTGGATTTTTGTCGATGACGTCATAGCTCACCTCGTGTGCGATGCTCTTTGATAAACAGGCTGATACGTCAACGAAGAGCCTAAACCGCTGGACCTACAAACTTGAAATTTTGACAGTAGATGCTTTTTATGTTGTAGGAATCCACTAAGAACGGATTTTTAGAATTTTTACTCCTAAGGTGGCAAAATAAGGCATAAACATTTATATGAAAGTTCTTCATTTTCAATGTTAGACGCATTAAATTTCATATACCTACTTCTGATTAGAAATAAATATACATGTATACCAGCGTTTTCAAAATTTCACTACTAAAGGCGTAAAATAGGCGATGGCTGGTTGCATGAAAGTCCGTTATTTTGAAAGTAAGAAGCACGAAATTTGATACAGCTGCTTCTGGTTAAAAATAAACGTACCCCGGAATCGCGGTTTTTCAAAAATTCACCCCTAAGGGGGCAAATAAGGGTAGAGTGGTTGTATACCTAGACATCCGTTATTTGGGAAAGTGTTCAAGTTTCGATGAAATGATGTCCATTACTTTAGGACTGCACCTCAGCTTACCATCAGGCGGGGTGCAGTCAATTCGGCGGACTGACAAATATAAAAACACCCCCAACCGGGGCGTTTTATGTTTGAATCGAACTGATTAAAACCGCATGCCGTCTCGGGTTTTCTAGCGCCAAGGTATAAGGTTGCCCAAAAGGTATGTCCCTCGCATCCCGGCTGACCCGTACCCTCTTCGGCTTCAAGATGTCCCCTCGGGTTTGCGAGCCACGGTGTCCTCTTCTTGCTCTTTATCTTTATCTTTCTTTATCTTTATCTTTATCTTTATCTTTATCTTTATCTTTATCTTTATCTTTATCTTTATCTTTATCTTTATCTTTATCTTTATCTTTATCTTTATCTTTATCTTTATCTTTATCTTTATCTTTATCTTTATCTTTATCTTTATCTTTATCTTTATCTTTATCTTTATCTTTATCTTTATCTTTATCTTTATCTTTATCTTTATCTTTATCTTTATCTTTATCTTTATCTTTATCTTTATCTTTATCTTTATCTTTATCTTTATCTTTATCTTTATCTTTATCTTTATCTTTATCTTTATCTTTATCTTTATCTTTATCTTTATCTTTATCTTTATCTTTATCTTTATCTTTATCTTTATCTTTATCTTTATCTTTATCTTTATCTTTATCTTTATCTTTATCTTTATCTTTATCTTTATCTTTATCTTTATCTTTATCTTTATCTTTATCTTTATCTTTATCTTTATCTTTATCTTTATCTTTATCTTTATCTTTATCTTTATCTTTATCTTTATCTTTATCTTTATCTTTATCTTTATCTTTATCTTTATCTTTATCTTTATCTTTATCTTTATCTTTATCTTTATCTTTATCTTTATCTTTATCTTTATCTTTATCTCCAAAGGCCGACAGGGGTGATATCCGTGGGGATTTCCGCACGGGTTATATAAGTACTTGATTTCCAACATGCCTTAAAATGCTATCGAACCACTACAAATGAAAGAATAAATATTTCATATATTCTTAATACATCTAATAATAGGTGGGACCCGACGGTATCTCCCATCCGAACTGAGCAGTCCGACTGACTGAGGTAGTACCTCCGCCCAACAGAACACCGCAGCTGTAATAACCATAGTGTTGTGTTCCCCAAGGTAAGTAGGGTAGCCAGAGCTCACTGTACCCCTCCTCCCCCCCTCTTCCTAGCCTCTCCACCTCTTCCTAGCCGCCCCCCCCCCTTCCCTTCAGGGTAGGCAGAACCCCTGGTGACACCACGTGTGACACCCCTAGTGTGGCACACGTCCAATAGGCCACGATGACAGCTTCCCATCAGGTGGGCCGTGTGCTTGTCTGCCACCTACATAGTATAAAAAAAAGAAAAAATACTTAATTCTATAATTTAAAAAAAAATTCATGAAATGTTTTATCCGAATAGCCCTATATTCTCCATAGTGGCGCGGCGCGGCGGGCGGCGACGCGCGACGAGGTGAGCGATGACGTCACAGGGTATTTCTACGCGGTGGCGAGCGTTTTTGAGATTACCGCACTAAAATGGCTATAACTCCGTCATTTTTGATCCGATTCAAATAATTTTTTTACAGAATTTATTGTTTTTTTTAGGTCTATAAAACTGCATACTCAGCTAAAAAAGTGACTGATCCTCATTGGCAAACGGAGGGTAGGACGCCCCCCAGCACGATGGACAGACGACCTAAAGAAGGTGGCTGGGATAGACTGGATGCGCAAAGCGGAGGATCGGGTGCTATGGCGTGCATTGGGGGAGGCCTATGTCCAGCAGTGGACTGCAATAGGCTAATTGATTGATTGATTGATTTTACATTCATGCAGATAATTTTTAGAATTGGTCAGATATTTTCAGACAATTAGGTTAGATATCTATGACTATGGGTTTATCCAGGGTTATCCATTCTCATGGCACTTCGTACAAATAATAAAAGCGAGTTTTGAACACAAACATGTCATATAATAAATATGTAGGTATTAGGTAGGCCATTCACATGCAAAACCTGTCGCCTAAATAAAACTCACCCCTGTCATTGAAATGGGCTATCATTCGAGGCATAGGTATACGTTTTAAATAAGGGTCGAGATTCTCTTTGATTTTTCATTTCACAGAGCATAGATTCGGCTTTGGTACAATGTTAATCAACTTAATAAGAGAGAACCGACGACAGACTACCTACTCCAAAGAGTATTATAAGGGTAGAAGCGAATTTAAAACTGCATAATATTATATTATTTGTTTTTTTTTTTAACTTAACTTGAACACGAAGATTTTGTTCTGAACTAGGTAGGTACCTACCTACTTCTCTAGTTTGTAGTACCTATATAAAAGATAATTATATATCTACCAATAACTCCATGAATTCACCACGCTATTTCAAATAACTGATAAACTTTGCAATTGCTAAATCATCGCCATTAAAATAATTGACTCTCGTTTAGTCGGGAGTTGGAGGCAATTATGTTGAATTCGGTTAGATGGGACCATTGAGAGGTTCTACCAAAGATTTTTCGGTAAATATTACCTATTATAGAATCGCTGAAAGAATGCGTTCCTGACAGGTTGTGAGCGAACGGGCGATGTAACTTTGAACTGGTGTATAATTTACGGCAAAATTTCAAATATCGTTTATTGACCTTTTTAACGAGTGATAACATTAAAAATTTAATTACTGTGCCAATTTACAATACACAGATTAATTTTGGGCTAAAATGATTAACAATTAATTAATTAAAAATATAAAATCAATAGTTCTTAAAAGTCATACACGTCAAACTGCGCTGTTTCAAGGTTATGTCAAATGTTCGCTTTCATACGGCTTTCATAGTGATGAGACAAAATAACAAGGTAATTGTAACCGCATATTTTAGTAATCTTAATAATAATAATCTGTTGGTTGAAAAATATAAAATAGAACGTTATAATTTTATGATATGTAATTTTGTAATAAGCCCCTACCCAAGCTAATAGAAAGAATGAATCATATTTTTATAATGAATGAAATGAATATGATTTTTTTTATTATTTCAGGTAATAACCCATCATTACAATTAATAATCACATAAAATTAAATAAGAATGAAACAAAATTAAAAATTAAAAATTGGAAAAACAAATAGGGCGGATAGATAGCCAAATTAGAATAAAATTAAAATTAAAATGAAATCACGTTGTCACAATTGCTGACTGTGATTATTATTATGTTATTGTAAGTTGGGAACAGGTTTAGAGAACGGTTCTAGGTACAAGTTATTTATTGTACATAACTAGTCATGACGAATTGACATGTGTCAGGAACGCATAGTCTCAGCGGCCAAACTATAGGTATACCTACCGTTAAGAATATACAAGGTAGGTAGGTACCTATCTAACGAAGAAATAAGTACTTAACTTTAGCACTTACGTTTTGTACCTACTGCGGTGAAGATAATGATGTTTATTTCACCTTTGAACCTGCCTGACATTTTTACCAAGTCACACTGGCTCCACACTCTATATTGTAAAGTCTATGGAGCAGAAGGTTCTGTATCTACCACACTTTATCTTTATAGGTACATTCTAGATTATTTCAACTAGCTTTGTCTAGAACGGTTTCTCTGAACAACCCTACGTGAGTCTATTCTGTTTGTAAAGCGAACGGATACTATAACTGTTAAAGACTACTAAGTACCTAGTTGTGTCTTTAACAACCACTTAAGCATAACATGCCACCTTTTTCAGTATCGGTCAATATTTTGTACCCTTTGCCGGTTTAGATGTTATGTATTACCATTAATCACGGGAAGTAGGTACCTAATTATATGAAAAAGGGAAGAGCAGAATAGAAGAAAAAGAAAGGGTGAAATATCGCCGGGAGTTTCGCTATCCGGGTGAATGCAATGAAACTTAACCTCAGTATTATGAGAAAGGTAAGAAAAGAATGAAAACAGAAGAGTAAAAGAGAAGAGAAAAGAAAAAACCCTTACAGTGGAAATTTAATGTAACAACATGGTAGGTAACAACCGAAAATTTCATCAAGGATTTTTTTTATTCCACGTAGTTGGCAGAAAAGCACACGGCTCATGGAAGCGGTCACCATGGCCTATATGGACGTGTGCATGGAGGATGGTTAAAATCTAACAAAAAACAGCGTATTACATGGCCAGTGGCGTTGATCAGTTATTACGAAATAAAACCAGGCTTTTTAAATAAGCCGTGTAGTGTTTGCATGGTGATAATCCTATATTAATTAAATCATTCTGTTTCAGTTTTGGTTTGCGGCTTAATTTAAATGAAAACGCTGTTTGTATAATTATTATACACAATGTTACGTAGATATAAATGGTAATGTGAACCAATATTATTTATTTTTTAATTAATTACGGAACACAGAATAGCTTCATCATTATTAGGTACCTACATACTTATTTACTTCCTATAAAATCTGCTTCTCTGCTGACTTCTTCTTAATCCTATAATAGATAGGTAAGTATATTATGATACCTATGCTTTGACCGTCATTTAAACATAGGTACTTTTATGAAAGCAGTGAATCCCGGCTTCTCACGGGCTTTTTTTTCTATTCTTGAAATTCCAAAAAAAAACTTGCTTTTACTGTTTACAACATAAAAGTCATTAACGGTTTGTAGACTGAGTGACTTAGGTTAGGCCCCAATTTACAGATCACTTCAACTCTATTTTGCTGTTGACTGTACATATCGTTTAAATTCATAAAACTGGTAATCCACATGCACGTATAATTCTTTTATTAATGGTTTTTACCTAATTGTAGGAATAGATTCTTGAATACAATTAAAACACAGCGTGCGAATTTGCTTTCAAAATGGTTTTTCATTAGCTCTCAAGATTTATTTCGAATCGCACGTCCATTTGGAATTTATTAGACGTTGAAATATGGCGAGAAGGAATTATTTTACCTAATACTTAACAATTACAATTTTAATTGTAGGTAGGTACCTACAATTAAAATTGTAATCTACGTAGTGGGGTAAAATTTTATTAAAAGCATTTTAATAATTTATTTGTTGAATCGAAAATTTATGTCATATTAGCTCAGTAAGTAGTTCGATACTAAATTCTTCTCATACCTACCGACTTAACAAGTCTTTGCTTAAGTCATCATTATTGCTAACTCGAAGTAGAGTTGGTGACACTTGGTTACAACTTCCTCCGTCTCTTTTAATGATACTATTATACCCTTCAGTGACAAAGTTAAGAATTTGGGGATATTTATTGATCCAGAATAACCCTACACTACTATTTTTATGCATGAGTACCTAACTCATGCATAAAAATAGTCATAGAATAATCGTATCTGTAGTAGGTACTTATGCTCAAAAAGATTGCAAAACTTTGCTCCCAATCACCACTAAATTGCTTTTGCGAATTCCCATTTTCTTCCGATTCTTGACTTTGTAGGCACATTTATTCAGACCTCATCAGGAAATAATTAGATTGAGATTACCTTCAAAGTTTCTGCATCTATCAGAATTTGAAAGTAAAAATAACATTTTTATTAGTGTGTAGAATGTGTACGACGCGGCGATGTTATAACATGTAGGTATCACCATTAATCATTAATAATAACATCAAAAATACATGAGATTTTTTATGACTTCAAGCTATTACTGAGAATTCCAGAAACTTAATTTGAAAACTACAATCACACTGTATAGGAACCTACAATGTTTCAGGAATAACTATCAGAAAAAGTGCTCGACTAACGGTTAGGACCGGAATGGAAACATTGCAGGTTGCAGATGTGACACGGAAGCCTTATTGCTGTAGTTTTTTTGAGTGTGATACGTGACTTAGAGAAGTGTAACACCGAATAACACGTCCCCGTAAGTTTACGAATTCCAAACACTCCACAACGAATAGGAAATTCGTGTCATTTTGGTGACAGTCATGAACTAATAAATTTGAATTAAAATCCTGCTAGCCTGGGTGTTAAGGCGCCCTTTAGAATATTTATTAAACAGGATAAATTAGTTTTCAAATCGATTTAGATAACTCCAAAGTTTTATTAATAACTATTTAATTCGAGTTACGAAATAAATATTTATTTTGTATTGTACTCGTATTTTAGATAGCAAGAATTGGAATTCGTTAATTAGATAAATTAAATTAAATTAGATAAATTAGATAAATTCAATAAAGTGTTTTTGTTGCCAGCTTTTTTACAAGTGAAAGGCAGCAGACGTCACAGATTCATTAAATTCTGTAAGTTGCATGTCATACCTAGACTAAAACAAGGTTAAAGTGTCAGCCCAAGACTGAGTTACATAAAACTGAGTTTCAATTAAATTTCACCTTCTGCGTTCTTTAACATAAAACAACGTTGAAAGGAATTTGTTGACTTTACTGAGATTTTCGGATTAATATCTACTAATTAATAATATACGAGTATTTACTTAATATCTTCTAGACAGACAACACCACAAAGATAACGTGCATAGAAGATGCGGTCATTGGCCTGGTCTTAACATAGAGTACCTATTAATACCTATTCATTAATACGAACATTTAACCTTTTATTACATTTTTTTATGAACACAGGCGATATTACTGGTATTTTTTCCGTTGGAATTATTTCATTGTTACTAGCTAAACTTGTCCAATTCAAAGCTTGCAATTGGGGGCCCGGGGTAAGCTCTCCTACTCCTTTGTATAGGTATTAATGGTATGTTTTAGTTTTTGTAGGAGTGAAAGCTGCCTGACCCCTTAAAGCCCGCACCAGCAGGTGTAATGATTTGCAGGTGAGGATGGTTGACTTGGACCATTTATTTAAATGGCACAAACTCTTACAATACATTCAAAAAGTTGCACTGAAGTAATGAGTTTTTTATAGTTCCAGCTGCCCCAAGGTCCAAATGGTGACTTCAACAAAAATATTATTGTGGTTTAGTATTATATTATTTAGTTTAGAAGCCCCTAGAGAGTCTACACATCTAGCGTAAAGCCAATGACCTGAGAAGGCACACCCACGTATGTTTTATTGGGTACTTATAGTGTCCCAAAAGTTTTTATTCGAGTCTCGGACAGTTTTAACCAGAATTTCTAGAATGTTTAAATCTCTAGACGATAAAGTTTAAAATTATATTTCAAATGAGAGTCCAAGACAACACAAATAAGTTAGCTAAATGCTCATGCGTTGAAATAATTGAGCGATTAGAGTACCTACGATTAATTAATAAGATACATAATCTTATTAATTAATCGTACTAAAGTTTGAGAGGATAGACGTATTTGTTAACTCCGAATTCCTTGTATGTATGTTGGTTAACTTACCCAGGGGTAACCTTTTCGAGCACTTACTTAGAGTAGGTACTTCAATTATTCTTACACAAAAAACCATCTTTAACTGGACCAAATGGGCAGCAGTGCTGTAGCTTGCAAATAACAGAAAAAAAGAATTATCAAAATTGTTTCACCAATTGGAAAGTTCTGAGTAAACAAACATAAAAAAATATAATAGAAATGAGAATTAATTTTTTTACTTTAAAAATAATATTGCTTGCTATTGAGCACTGAATGTAAGTAGGTAGGTATGCCAAGATTGCTGAAAATGACCATATATCTACTTCAGGCACACTTAGTGAGTTCACATCTAGATATAGGGTTTCTGTGAATACGAGCACTCTTCATTATAGTAGATAATTCCCAACATAATTTATCAAAACGACTAATTCAGTCCTCGCGTAAGTAACGGCTACCTAAAACAGTTGATCATTATTATCTTTAATTTATAGATAAATATATCTAATTTATAGATAGATATATTTTATTTATATTACACTTAAATTTTCATGTTTCTCTAGCTTCTCAGTAAATGAAATGAAAACAACGTGTTCCGAGCCTTAAACTCAACAAAGGAAAATAGGGCAGAGAAGAGATAGGCGAATGGGTCTTACAATCCGTCACTTAATACATGATATCAATCTATGACCCGACGAGACTCCACTAATACAATACATTTTCTTCGAAACCTTTTAGGACAAAACCGCAATATTTTAAATAAAATACTATATATTTTGTGAGAATCGTGACGTCATGATGCCACTAGAAGAGCAGGCAATCTCATTTAAAGTGGGAGCGAATAAACAAGATTATTCGTAGGGCACGAGTCTCGTCCTCGCTAAGATTAAGGTCCCGTAGTATTCTTGAGTCAATTCCTTTTATGAAGCCTTGGAAAATGAATTACTTTGTTTAAAAGACGGTTTTGAACGCGATCGCTTTAATAAACTACCTGGAGATATCATTTGGTATTAGTGTGAGGTAGGTATTATAGTCGTCTATTTTAATAATAGACTGATAAATTACAAATTTTCCAAACATTTCAATTTATTTTCCTCCCATTTCCTAAAATAGAAAATACACAAAATAAATCACGATAGAACTCATCAAAATTAGTTTTATTTCAACAAGTACCTACTGGAACACACACCACATAGGAACTGCTACTGCTGCATAGGATTTTATTATTTTTTATATCACTCACACACGCGCTGCTGACCCTGTAAATACCGAATAACCTTCTTGAAGAACCCCATAATACTGACAACATTGAATTTTTTTGAAAATTTAGTTTTTTTTATTTTGCGCAATTTCATTATTTAAAAAAGTTTTGCAGCACTTTGTACCTAGAAGGTTCTTAAAATCTTTTAGACGCAAAGTGCTATAAAACTTAAAAAAAATGATATCAGTAAAATCATCATTCTCAACTAATTGTGTGCCAAGGGGAACGAGGATTTATTCTTTTAAAGGTATATACATAGATAGATTATAATATTTAATATACGACTTGAAGGTGCCTTTACATCCTGAGACAGGCTGCACAGTTTCTCATTATGTAGGTAAGCACGGCATGAAACATAAAACGGTTCATTAAAACTTTTATTTGGATGCTAAGTTTAAGCGGTCCCTGGGATGCGGTGTAGACTGTATGTTACAGTTTTTGTACAACTTAAGAGGCTAACTTACGGCGTACTTTAAAAGTGCACAAAGTTTTATAAAGAAGCTAAAAACTCTACCGACGGCGGTAAAAAAACTTAATAAACTGGTTGTTTTGAAAACCATGAATGATGAGTAGGTATGTTGCATTAAGTTCGTTTTTCATCTCGACGAGTGACTTGCTTGGTTGGCTTTAATAACCAATGATGTTATTCAAATTCGGCAAATCAAATACCTACTAAACCTTTGCATGGAATGGAAGTTTTGCACAGAAGATTGATGGTTCCATTAACAACGTATGTGCATAAGAATACGATTATTACAAATTCTCTGAACTAGTCTTAGACAAATTTGCAAATGCAATCGCGAGCAAATGTTACTCGTATGTACCTATGTTTAATATTCCAAAGTTTTCCCAACTTTATCCGCAATAAAGTGTTATCTTGAAGGGTCTGTGTTTTAGTGTGGAATAAAATGCTAGTATGCAGTTTACGATACGAATTCGAAGAGATACTTGGACGAAATGTTGGGTATATGTAAAATGGAGACGGGCTACAACCACTCAAACGATTTTTAGGCAAACATTCTTCTATATAAAAAGTATGTAGTTTTCTAACTTCTATGTGAAATTCATGTGTGTGTAACAAATTCAGTACATTTAGATTTCGTATGTGCCTATATCAATTCATACTATACACTTGCACATATCGATTATGTAATCGTGAAACTTTCGATATTACTTACTCCTGAAAGGCATACCTAATAGAAGAGATATAGAATAACGGCAATTCCTGTTTGAAAACCGAGTCGCCCAACTGTTGAAGTCGACAATTATAACTGAATGTATCAAAGGATCTTGATATAAAGCGTTATGAAATAGAGTACGGTTACCTAGATGCAACCTATTCACTTGAGGACACCCAAGTTAACGTCAAAGCCTTCTGGATACACAGACTTGGGCAAGGCAAAGGTCAAACTCGGTTTTGTAAGTCATGTTAGAGTTCACCAGTCACAGATATATAATCGAGATTAGGTGAACCAATTGGGGGAAATTGCAACACGGCAGCGTACCCAACGTCACTGAACCTCAAGTTATGTTCTAAATAAAGTATTTTTACGGCTCGGTCACCAGGGAACCAAATCATCATTAAATTAGTAGGTAACGTTTCCTTCGATTATCTCAGCTAAAACACTGATTAGGCACAGGTCTGGTTACTATTGATTCTCCTATAACTGTTAACTTCCTATTTTAACCAGTCAATCAATCAATCAATCAATCAGTCAATCATTTATTTGCGAATATGGGTACAGAGTAATGGTGGTATAAAAAAAAACATTGCTATTGACTGTTAACTATTAGGTATTGTAGACAGTTTCTTTTGTTGCTATAATTTATTACTCAGATAAAAGTGGTGTAAATCGACATTCCAATCAATCTCGTTCTAGCAAAAAAAATTCTAATTTTAAGAATTACCTAATCAGTATGGCATCCTCTTACATCTATTCATAGGTCATATTTAGTGTTACTGCTTTTGGCTAATATCCAACCTAATTAATTGGTATAAGATCACTTGATAAACGATTAAAATTGAGGCAAAGTATAACCAAAAATCCAATCAAACATAAATTTCAGTCCTACGTATAAATAAGCAAGCCCAAACAATAAACGCAGATAAAAATCAAACAATTAAAAGAACTGAGTTAGATTAAAAAGTCTTCGTGTCAACCCCAGTCTCCTAAAATATGAGGAAAAAGAATGTAGACGGAAAACAAGCCCGTTAAACATTTTGTATCAACTTACAATCGCAACATTTCTCGTCGGGTAAACCCTTGAAACTTTACGGTCGTGCCAAACAAAAGAAAATTAACGTTCTATTTGAAAAAATTCAAAAGTGAAATGAATTTTTTGCCTTATATTTCAACTTTGCAAGCATATCGAATCTGCGGGTAGAGTAAAACTAGTCAAATATCCAAGTCATAATGTTAAAATATATAGAAGTCATTTTACTATAAATTTTCTTGATTTGAGCAATAATAAAGGATTGATTTGTATACTTACGGTATAGTTTTTCGGCAGGTCTGTCGGTCTTACAAAATTCCAAGGGCTATACCTACTAAAACTTTATTACCTTTTACTATTGCGAAGTATCCCCAGAAAATATCACGAAGATAACATACTCATAATTATGCTCAAACATCTGTGATAATAATTAGAAGTAATGTAATCAGTATCAAGGAGGCACAAATCAACGTTATTATGATCTTAATATCTACTAAGGAATTATCTGACCTCGTTGTCGTCAATACGTCCAGAGGCAATAAATGGGGTCCATATTTCTCCGGTCTGGCAATGAATCCAATTATCGAGCTCTGCGGAGGCGACATGTTAAATGGTTTCCATTGCTCCTTCTACCTTTCTGTCTACAATATACTACCTCAATAATGCCACGATCATTATACCTTTTGTAGATTATCGTTCATTTCGTAATATTATATTGAAGCAGTAGCTTAACAATGGTTGGTGATATGGCCGTATTTTTCTTCAATAATTTTAAATGAGCTGTCAGGAGGTCCTTATGACGTAGACTAACGAACTTGTTGTTAGCGACCGGCACTTTGTACGATAAATTCTTTTGTTAGAGGAATAAAAGTTTTATTGTTTCTTTGATATCGTTGAAAGTAGGAAAATTTCGTTCCGGACTGATTCCCCATTGGTTTGCTCCATTAGTGGGGACATAAGGGTGTTTAGTAAGAACGCAGGTCCATTTGTGTCGTCGGATCAATTTTTTAAGACACCAGAATTATGTTTGAAGCCTTAGAGGACATAATTCTTGCATTCGAAAAGAGACACTTTCCTTTATGATTTTTTTCTCGTTTTGTTTCCTTTCCTCCTTTCCTTTAAGATTTATTTTCTTTTGGAAGTGTAATAAATATTTATTGTTTTAAAAATTAGAGGATTGTTTTTTAATTTAAGTACCTACTCGAACAAACGTATTCTTACGCTCGGCCCTCTTAATAGCTATAGCTAAAGCTGTTATTTTTTTTATAAAATTTTCCTTGATAATTTTACCCATCCATCAATAGCTAGAGTTAAGGGCTGCCCTTGTTGTTGAGGTGCTTGGAAACGATAGGCAATCAAAACAACAACGTTTTTCTATTTTTGGAGGCGGTATTGGTGCTTTTTCAATGATCTGCCGAGGCAGGCAATGCCAATATTCTAAGTCGTTTTGTTTTAACGTACTATATCTCTTCAGATCTCGCATGTATCTGTATAGATCATTGGCTATTAATGAGTTTCTAGTAATCAAGTAATTAATAAAAAAATAGACATTTAAAATACAGTTGAACTTTTATTATAATTAAATATTTAAATTCTTTTAATTCTTTGTAATAACATTGGTCGTTTGGTTTGGTTAAATATTTGGTTCGGTTGCGTACAACTTGAAGAATTGAGCCAAAAAATTGAAAAGGACATGCATTTTTACAAGAACTTCGTGAGTTACATAATACTATACCTACCTAATTTTTTATTTATAAACACAAGTTGAGAACTCCATTATATCGAAGCTCATGTGAACTTTTGTGCATGCGTTTGTTCGGATTTACAATAATTAGCTAACTTATTCTCACTGAACAATACAACTACTACACTAACAATGTAGGTAATTAATAGGTACTCTAGTTTTGCTAAGCACCATCTTAATTATCCAATATGCTAGCACTTATTAATATTATCACAATTTTTATTTAGGTAACTTACGTTAAGCTGTTATTCTTAAAACTAGAATCGATCTTTTTAATAAATAATTATGTTCCTATTTATATGAGTCGTATTATTATATAAAGTATATAAGAAATCGATATTGCTAATCTGATCGATTTGATTTGAATAATAACTACTATTATAGTTTACAATTAAATATACTTAACATCAACATGAGTGGCACATAAACACTTAAATATAGAAATAATTTAACACATTATTCCTTTGTTAAAAATCTTCAAAGTAATGGGTGGTAAACGCCAAATTTCAAGATTCACTCATCAATGGCTATCCAAAGGAGCCGCATTCCACATAACGATCTTGTAGTCTAGCCCAACCAGGAGTAAATAAACCTCCTTCACTAATATCCCCTTGAGAATCCAGGCACTAAGTACTGCATTAGCACAACTACGTGAGTTAGCGAGTGATTTGTAGACGCTAGAGACCACATATCAATGTAAGCATCCATAAGGTTTTTTAACATAGACTGTGTAGGTATAAATAATTCAAATTTAATATAAATTACAGGGACTTAACCCCGGTTTATTTTTTTATTTTTTTATGAGTCTGACTCACACAAATCAGCAATAATAGTATATCTCCAGGATAAGATATCTATGATGCTTAGGTATATTATCTTGCTTTCATATCAAGGTGATTGCATGCCGCCTGACCACCCAACCTTATTTCGTTTCAGTACATTCAACTTAACCCAAGTATTTTTTTATAAACATCTCCAACGTTTATTGTTTCAACAGACGCAACCAATTTTCAATTTTATAATAGTATAGATGTTTGGTTGATTTGTGCGACAGTAAACTTTAAATAAATTTAATGGATATTACACTTATTATGTTCAGCCTAGAAAGTACTTCATCTTCTCTGGGTTCTTATTCAATTCCTGGAGAATTTCTTTTTGAAGGTATACTCGGGGTTCTCTTCACAATAAGTACAGCGACGGAACATCGTTATGGTTTTAGTAGATTCGATTCCAATATAGCCATTGTTAACCCTGGTAAGGTGGTACCCGTGGGGGAACTAAGTAAAAAAAAGTTCTCAATCACTATCAACGTCATCTTCTTTTTTCGTTTCGCCCATTGCTTCCCAGTATGATGGCGGTGGGTCATGAAAACCTGCATGGTCTTCATGCACCTGTGTGAATGTAACCACAGCTCTGTTTACATCAATCGCTCCTAGCTGTACCAGCATTTCAAATACCGGATTTATGTGTGGTAATGGTAACTGCACGACAAATCGAACAAAATAACTTCTTGAAACTATGTTAGAGTCTAGTAACGAATGTATATCAGATGCTACATTGATTTGTACAGACATGCTTTGAGTTTCTCCAGAAGGAATGGAGGATGTTTTACAATCACTGTTTGGTACACTTTTTCTACTTTGGATACTTAGCCCTGATGCGTTAAACTTATAAACTTCTATTAATTTGATTTTTACACTCTTAACCAAAACTTTGCTTTTGTTTTCAATTTCGTAATGTAAGTCTATTTTGCCTCCGAAGAGTATAACAGAGTCCACGATATTCACTTTGATATTTATGATACTGGTATTAAAAGAAAATACATGAAGCAACTTCTTCGTAATTTCATATATTGCGGGTTCCCTTGATAATCTTGGTGTCCCTACAGAAATTACAATAATTTCTTTTCTAAAATGTTTGTTGAAGGAAAAAAATCCAGGTCTTTCAAATTTTATGCGAATGTAATAAAATATTTTGCATTTAATCTCGTACTTGCCTTCCTGTCTTCTGATGTATAAGCTTGATGGAATGTTATGAGGTAAAAGAAAGTTAAAGTTAGTTTCATAGCAGGCAACTGGTGCTTCAAATTGCGTATTGTGAATAACATTATCTATATCTACATAAACTTCACCTGATCTGCAAGTTCTGCGTCTTCTCTCATTTTTCACTCGTTGTGTGTATGTTATAATCACAGACCCATGACCTTTAAGTGATGTTGTGATTTTCTCGAATTCCGTGGGTTCATCTACGGCATATTTTATTATTCCTGATACAACTTGGCCTGGTTGATAAGTTCCGTCTAATGGTTTGAACAAATTAATTTCACAAAATATACCCATTTTTAATAGATAAGGTTCACAATATATTTTCACTGATAAATAATTAATCGAGTCTTATTTTATTTTACGTGCTGCTTCTAACTAGGCTGATATCAGAGTAATATGGTACAAAATATAATATCACACTGTCATGTTGATAAGGTAACGGCAATTTGTATTATTTTTTCCTTTTATCTTTGGCAGATACTGAATTATCTATTACAAGAACAAACCAATGGCGAATACTGTCACAAACTATTTTAATACGTATATACCTATATAATATTAATACCTATATAATTTTTATTCCTTATTTGATTGCTTTACTAAATTGTCATATACAACGGAAAATAAAATGATGATCCCAGTATAGCGCTATAGATACTACGTACCTACTTTATAATAATATGCATTCAAAATAACTTTATTGATATTTACATGTCATATTGTGTGTACCATAATCTTACATAATCTACACACCCACTCAACGCACTCACTCACACAAACACATACTCTCGAACACTCATATATGTCCTTACTTGCTGACAGAAAGACATACCTACACATACACGCACAATACAGGGTGCAAGGATACCAAGGATAGCGATAAAAAAAATATTATTATCATCAAGATCGCACGTCATTAGTACGCTGAAAAATGTGGTATGTAAAGCCCTTATGTACTTACCTAAGTTACTTACTTAAAAAGTTCTACATAAAAGTTACTTCATATTTTCTCAGTTCTCATTCACTATCAACGTCATTTTCTTTTTTTATTTCGCCCATTACTTCCCAGTATGATGGTGGTGGGTAGTGAACACCTGCATAGTCTTCATGCACCTGTTCGGACTCAATTACGGCTGTGTTTACATCAATCGCTCCTATTTGTACTGGCATATCAAATTCTGCATTTATGTGTGGTATTGGTAACTGAACGATTACTCTAACAAAATATTCTCTTGAAACTATGTTGGAGTCTACTAACGAATGTATATCAGATAATACACGGATCTGTATAGGCATGCCTTCAGTGTCTCCAGGGCGAATGGAGCTTGTTTTGGATTCAGTATGTGGTACATCTTTTGTAGTCTGAATACTTCTTAGCCCTGATGCCTTAAACGTGTATACTTCTACCAATTTGATTATAACACTTTTAACTAAAACTCTGCTATTGTTTTCAATTTCGTAATTCAGATCTATTTTACCCCCAAGGGGTATAACAGAGTCCATAATAGTTACTTTGATGTATATGATATTGTTTTTATAAGAAAACATATGAATCAACTTCTTAGTATTCTCATATATTGCAGGTTCCCTTAGTAAGCTTGGTGTCCCTCCAGAAACAACAGTGATTTCTTTTCTAAAATGTTTGTTGAAAGCTAAAAAGCCAGGTTTTTCAAATTTTATGCGAATGTAGTACACTATTTTGCATTTAATCATGTACCATGCTTCATATTTCTTGACGTTCAAGCTTGAAGGAATGCTATGAGGTAAAATAAAGTGAAAGTTAGTTTCATAGCAGCCAGCTGGTGCTTCAATTTTCGCATCGTGAATAACATTATCAATATCTACGTAAATTTCATTCGATCTGTAAGTTCCACTTGTTCTCTGATTGTACGCTATTCGTTGTCTGGATGTTATAAGCACAAATCCATTACCTTTAAGCGATGTTGTGATTTTGTCGAATTCGGTGGATTCATCTACGGTATATTTTATTATTCCTGATACAACTTGGCCTGGTTGATAAGTTCCATCTAATGGTTTGAACAGATTAATTTCACAAAATATTCCCATTTTTTAAGCTGCATACTCACTGCAATAAATTATATTATATCACTCACACACAAATTGCGTCTAATTTGGTTTTACGTATTGATTCTTACTTCGTTAATATCAGAATAACATGATACAAAGTATAATTCACGTTCATGTTTTATCTTTGGCCGATACTGCACTATCTATTACAAGGACAAACCAATGGCGTAGCGTATAGTGAACTATTTCAAAAGGTGCTTATACATGCATTCTTACTTTACCATACTTATGCTTATTATCATTTCTGAAGATTAAGTTATTGTTATCACCTGATCTATATTTAGATAGGTTGTGAGGACTTGTATAACATTGTTGGCATAGAAATGTACATACCTATCTCCGATCTAGATCCGCATAAAATCTATTTTTACGCTAGCTCCTACAGGTTGCGGGAACCGGATCAGTTTATCACGCAGAGGTTATGATTTTAGTGCGTGTGTGTGTATGTATGTATGTAGTTCTTTAATTTTTTTCCATGGGCCTGAGGGCTGAGTGCATTTCCATGGTATCAAATGGAAAGGTCATCGCTGGAGTGTCATAGGGTACCTACATCAAATATGAACAAAAACTATAGGTAGTGTGTGTGTGGTGTGAGGGCCACTTTGTTGGATCTCTTTTAAAAAGTTATCAGGATTTAGTGAACACTCTTAAAGAATTGTGAAAGTTGAAATTAGATTTTGTGAAAGTCAATTAAGCGGGTTATGGAGTGTAAAGTTGGGCCCTCAATTCTCACATAGAGGATTGATGGCCCAGCTGTACTGTGAGTATGATGATAATAATATATACTGGATTTTTGGCGCTAAAATGTATGTTGTTAAAAATATTTTTACTCAAACTTATCGAGTAGAGAGGGTATCAAAATGAAGGAAATTAGTAGGAGATTACAAATATGTGTACAGGTATATGTCATAATTACAAAATAAATATAAAATATAATAAATGATAAAAAATTAAAAACCCGACTGCTGCTGTTGAACAGGCCCTTTAACTTTCTGCCGGTATATAATTTGTGAATGGGTCCCGCCTGCTATCAAATTTGTTCCGGTATTTCAAGCAGCAGTCGCGATTTTGATTTTTTATCATTTTTTTAAAATTAATAAATGTATAAACAAATTTACTTTCACTGCAGGTACTTGCCTTATTGACTTATGTTCAAATAGACCGTTTAAACTTCTTATAAATATAGCAAGGAATAGAACGTATTCACTATACTGAATTATTCTCTGACTTGACAAACGAGGGAGCACTATTACAGTCTCCTTCATATCATTATACACTTAATAATATTAATTACGTAACCAAGTTTCAACGGATCTGCCAAGATAATCCACTATGCTAATACGCTAATACCTGCTGGATCTCAGTACAATACATATTTATACTATTAATCTAATTAGCACCAGTGATGAATGGAGATGACGTGATTTATGGCTTACTGCTTTGAACGCTTTAGTGGTGCGATTTGATAATGACGTCTTGATGCCTTTGAACGTTTCCCTAAATGTTATCAAAATCAATATACGCTAATATTATAGATATTAATAGCTGTTAGCCTTGGTTTTCGCATTTTGATTCCGAGCCCGCGTCTTTCAAGAACCTATATAAGTATCTGGAATAAATGCTACCTCTATGTTATGTACCTCTATGTTATTTCAGACTATAATCTATCCCTGTACCAAATTTCAGCCCAATCTGTTTTGCGTCAAAGAGTTACAATTTTTTTTTTATTTACTTATTTATAAAACAGTATACATTTATCATGGTACACCCATAAAACCTATATTGTACCCAGATACCCATACATCCATCTATAGGTAGGTACCTTACAAACTTTCGCGTTTATAATATTAGTAGGATAACTAGCTCTAGACCATAGCTCCACCCGCGTGAAATACTGATGTGAATGCAACTCGACACTGAGTGCCGAGTTTTCAAGTGGCGAGCTGACGAATATGACCTTTCCGCCATCCACGGCAATCAAAACAAATGCCATAAAGGAGTAAAAAGCCGCACCCTAGGCGAACACTTAGAAGGTTCAATTTTTGGATGCAGCCGGAATTGATGCTGTTTATGATAGCTGTGGCTTCTCATGTTAAAAGTTTAACGTGACAAGTCAGTTACCATCTAAAGAACGTGCTTTTAAAGACGCGTGACGCACGGTAGAGTTGACCAGGCCGATTGGGCACGTACGTGTATGAGAGCTTCGGATCTTCTAAACGCATTTTCTTGTAATATGTACCTAGTACTTACTAAATCACATTTGATACTTTAAAAAGTAGGGACGCATAGCATGTGAGACGTAATGTAGGCATTAATTATATAGGAAAGAGAATAAAAATGGATCATAACACTTTGTTCATAAATTATACGTCGGTCAATCTTGTAACACTTAACGAGAATCGCCTGTACCTACAAATAACTTTCCATCGAATGCGCCACCGTAACGTGTGGAAGAATCGAACAATTTCTCAGGAGACTAGCTATTGACTTTTATAGCACATCTTATATAACTGTATCTTGAATCAGCGGCTAAGAGGCGGAAAGATGTTTACGTCCTGCATATTCCCGTGGGCGTTTTTTGTGCGTATAAACAGATTGATGTAAATTATTTTCCCTATAAAAATTGTTAATGTTTGGCCACTAGAAAGAAAAATATAATCCTATTCACGTACTTATAAAAATATTGTAGAGAGGTTATTTCTGTACATTGAATGTATTTCACAAATAACTATTGGACAATCAATAATTCTTTTGTCTTTCTATCTACCTGTCTGTATGTGCACACATGGATCAAAAACTACTGAAGAGGAAGAGATTTTGATCAACCTTGGGATGCGGATGTTAATCATCATTTTTGATCATGTCTCCGGGTCTACTCAATCAATCATTACAAACATACGGTAGATTTTAAATCTAACCAAGATCTTTCTACTCGTAATAAAAAACCGCATCAAAATCCGTTCAGTAGTTTTTACATCCACTGCGACCAGCGATAAAGAGGTGGATGGACGTAAAAAGGGTTGATATATCAGACGGTAGGCGTTACTATAGGTATAAGCCAAATCGGAAGGATAAGAGTAAGCAGGTCGCGCAGGGCTTCTAATGAAAGCCTTGGATGAAATACTATGAATAGTGGTTGTAAATACTGGGTACATCTAAATACGACGGTTTATGATTATAGAACCGGTGGTTAGGAGTGTTTTACAAAGTGTAATCTTTCTTTTAGAGCCACTATAAAATACCTAACGACGTCATACAAAGTTAAAGATCTTTTGTCTACGAGGCTGCCAAAAGTTTACAGTGTGTTTTGAACAAGTTTCTTAAATCTTTAGGAAGGAATGCGTGCCCAAAATTTTAAAATTAAATTATATTTCAACTGAAAATCAAGAGCTAAATGTTATAGTACCTACAGGTAATGTTTCGTAACTAAAATAGAGTAAACAAAACAACAGGCATTAGACAATAGAAAATGAAACTCGAGAAAATATATGAAAAGTCGAAAGGTGAAAGACAAGGATGAAACATATTCCCATATAATTACGATATAAAAATGACCCCACTAGAATGTTATTACATAGCTAAACACCCAAGTATGATAAATAATCATAAAGTAGTGTAGCCCATCACAATAGTAGCAATCAGCCTCTGATTTTGAAACCTTAAGTTTTATTATTTTTATACACTCGAGAGCAATGAATCCGGGTCACTTAAAGAATGTTAAAAATCTCGGAAACTAAAAATGATAGGTTAATGCAATAAATTGTATTTAATAGACAATGTAATACTCCTTAAATGAAAGTAAAAAAAATATGAGTCACCATACATTTTATTAACACAAAATTACATAAAGAAAAAAACTGCTGATCTCTCCTTAAAACAAAAATAGGAAACAGGGCATATCTTAGTCTCGAAATACGATGCCCACGCTCCAGTTTAGGGCCGTTTGCAGGTCTAAGGGGTTTTAAGTTAGATTCAGCAAGCCGACGTCTTACTGTCCATGCACTTGGGTTACTTCCTCCGAGGCGTCGAAACTGATTGGTGAGTTCAGTTCCTATGAGAAAGCGATTTCGAAGCATGGTGTTCACCAAGTATCGGTCTTCTCGTGCTGTGGTACACCTGGTTCTGCCCGTTCCTGGTCTGCGTAGGTTAGAACCAGTTTCTTCGTTTAAGTGACCCGGATTCATTGCTCTCGAGTGTAATAGGTAGATTCGTGTGTAACTCGCAGCAGGTGTAGCTCGCAACATTACTTATGAGCAAGGTGAATATAAAATTATCTTGTAGCTACGATTATATTATACAATAGATTTGGCTTTATACAGGCTGATTCAAAATTTTAATCTTCATCATTAGCTCTTGAAGCCAGTGTTTGTGTAAAAGAAATCGTTGAAATTCTTCACATTCTCAATTTGTAGTCGTCTCTACCATAACTAAGAATGTCGTAAATAAAAGCAATTCAAAGCCACCCTGTGTAAATGGCACTTTATATGTTACCTTTGCCTTGCGGGCAGAATGTTATAAACTTGCACTTCAGTAACGAGTTCCCAGCTCCTCGTTTATCTACTTACATAACAACAAACTTCTTCTATAGTTGATTTTACAAGCTTTGTGATACAAAAGGAAGTAAAACTGTAGTAGTTTTAGTATTGTTTCATACTGTCGAAGTGACAAATTCATGATTCGCTGTCACGTTAACTGACTTGGCTCCTGTAACCATAGTCTTTCATCAAAGAGATTTGACAATTCCATAAACTATCAGGAACATACTAGGTACATGGTGTAATAGGTTTCCTACAATAATGACCAATAGGTCAAAATTCAAGGAAGGCAGGGTTTGTATTGTAAGTAATTATCTTCTGGTCCATAATACTAATCATACTTACTTATAATACGAAATATAAACATTGAATTGAAAATGAAAATAAACATTGAAATCATTTCGGTGAATGCTTGAGTTAATGTTTTTCATCTTAATTGGAAACACTTTAGCTATACCTAGTAGAAATATAATTTTGTTTTCAGTAAGCACTTAAAAGTTCAAATCTAAGGTCAGCTAGAAAATCAATTAAATTATGGAGGTAGTTAATAAAATTGTGCCAATAAATCGTTCTTTTCAACTCGCCACGATTAAGCTGATACTTCTACATTTTGAGATAAATTGCTTGATCAGGAATACGATTCGATTATAAGCACCATTATAAGCTTTAGTGATTTAAATTTAAAGTGGTTCCTGGCGAATCTCAATTACGATTGGGTCTATCGATTTCGGAGATAAAAAATGTGGAGATTATCTTATGAGGGAGGCTTTGTCCAAGTTTGGACTCGCTAGTCGTAATTTAAAGTGTGTCAGTCTTTCGTCAGTTTATCAAATTTTTGAAGTTGAAAAACCTGGAGAAAAGTTGTCCAATTTGTTCAACCGGTTGAACAGATAGTTGAACATACTGGAGTAGAGGAATATTTAGATGAAGGATGACAGGGATTATTATAATTAAAGTGACTAATGAGTTTAATTTCAGAAATTGTTGAACGTTCATATGGTAAAAAACAGGTACCTACTAAACAATTTATTAGCAGAAACATGTTGCGTGAACTTAAATTCGCAAACACACACACGAACAGCATAATCATCGTTATTCAATTGCCAATCTCAGTTGCATCCGAAGCTTGAACTTTGGAACACTGAGTCTCGTCTCCTGCTCCACTGTTATTTGTATATCTTGATCTATACAAGAGCAACTGCAGTCTGACCCTTCAACCCCGAGAGAAAAGCCTGCGCCATAGTCCTGTCTGTCTATTACAGTATCACTGCAGCAGTGCAGTGCAATGTGAAATGGTTTCTCAAGCCAACCTTCTGAATCTTGGTAGGGCCCGCATATGCCACATAGATTAAAGTGTGTATGTGCCTGTAATTCTTTATGCATATTTCTCTACCTACCTAAGTGCAGTTTGTCCAGAGTCTATAAAAGCATAATACTCGTACATACATCTGCTTGCATGTAACAGATGCTGATTTGAATGTATTCAGATGAATACGTATGCACTAGTGTACCGTTGAGCTTAACTCCCGTCTTGTATATTTGAAAAACAAAGCGCAGTTTAAAGTGGCCAGCTTGCAGTCATGAATAAATGTACGAATTCGTATTTTGTACGCTCGCCTCGTAATATTAACTGTTATGAAACACGGAGAATAAATGTGAAAAATAAAATGGCCGTCATGGTCATGACTTCTAGATATTGCTGCTATGCGTCAAGAGGTGCAACTTAAGAGCACACTCACGTAACGTATCATATCTTGTACCTATGTTTTCATCACAAGTGCAACATATGAAAGGCGTTTCATTTTAGTGTTACGATGTTCTAAGAAGCATTGCAAAGAGCCTTTAGGCTAAATTTGGGAGTCAGTTTAGAATTTCGTTTTGCGGTTTTCGCCCTATTGGTAAAGTGAATAAAATGATATAATAAAAAAGAATAAATATGTTAACTTGCTTAATAACTAGCTTTAGCCCATTTTTAATAACAATAATTATATTTAGAAATGAAATAAAAAATATTAACATATTTTAAAGGCAATCTTTCAAATAACTATACTGTTAAAGCAGTGATTTAAGTTTGGTAAGGTTTGATAAATGAAAAAGTTTAAAGGGTATCCGTACTTTCCTTTCATTCTTTGAACGTTGCCTACTTAATAGATCGAGATCTACCCGTTTAACTGGATGATGGTAACATTTTATAAGTAGGATTGTCTGTTTTTGGTCTGCTCTCATTTGAGTTGTAACACTGTATTGAAGCTAATATAAGATATTTTCAACGACTTGACGATTTGTTCAAACTGAACCACATTGATTCTAGGTTAAGTTATGTCGATACACTACCACTTTACGACGCGAAACTGTTTATAGTTTGTATTAACTTTGCAAACACTTTTCTTTACAACTTTGGCTTTCTCTGGGCGCATAACCTGATGATTTTATTATTAATAAGAGAAATTATCAACCACTCACCACAATATTTTATTGAGTGACATAGACGAAAAACAAAATAGTAGTGACTGTCATAGAACACAATGGAAAAGGCTAAATAAAATTTGAATATTCAACAGTAATATATACGTATATTTACATACAGTGTTTTGAGGATAACTATGGAATACCATCATGGCGAAGTAGTTAAGAGTATGATCTCAGACCTCTAAGTTATTTCGAAATTTCAATTAAAACCAAATACTTGAAAGAATTTCACATTTCTATCTCTCTCTCTTCTACCTTTTACGTTTGCTAGGATAAACAGATAGTTTGTAATGTCAACATACCTATACCTATATCAGTAGAGAATTATCATGCAACTAATATACGTACCTACAGCTATAAATGAAATAAAATATGATTTATAGTGCAGAAATCCCCACGTGTTCCACCCTCGTTACCAGGAGGCCGGTTATGTCGGACTTGAACCGACTAAAACCGCACACTGTCTCTTGTTTTCTATCGCCGCGCGCCGGGGTGTAAGATGGCCCAAAAGGCATTTTCCTCACACTTCGGAAATGAAGAATAAATGTAAACGTAGGTAGGTCTACATAAATCAGTTCGATACAGTTCATGAAACTACAAGATTAATTTCATTCCAATTTGCTTCAGACGTTCTAATTAGACAAGGTGAATATTAAATGAACGATAATTAGCATAACTGAGTGAACAAATAAAGGGGGAGTATCCTGACTTGCCTGCTCGGTCGGCAATTAACAACATTGGATAGAAATTATAAATATTCCAAAATGTTTTTCGGAGAGACCAATTAGTGAGGATGTTCCGCGTCGCTGATTGCCGTCACAGTTGTTGATGAACTGCCAACTTGACGACCCTAAATTTTAAACGAGTAGAATTCGTTTTAGTCGAACGATTGCTATTATTATTTCTTAGGATTTGATTAAACTAAAATGGTTCTACTGCAAGGATGACTTACATATTTAAGTTGAAACCTCGCAATGACTAGGGTTCTCATCTGATTTCTATCATTAAAATGATGTTGTATCATTAATTTGTCATCCGAGCACTATCATCGTCTACCTGCCCTTGTCGCAATCATTTGGGGTCGGCGCAACATGGCATTCTCCTTTATACATTCCTGTCTGGTAGCCACACATAGCTGTATATTAGTACATCTAGGTATATCATGCATTCCATCTATCTTTTCATAGGCCCATCTATGCACCTAAAGCCCTCCACATTCATACTTTGAACCTTAACAAAATTACTTTCATCTATTCTCATCTCACTATAGGGGAATGTTATATGCTCACATCATATCATCAAACATTTTGTTTGGACCCATATCATAGACATACTTAGGTTTGAGAGAAAAGTGCTCACATTTGGCCAGATTTAACACATTTGCCATTATGTTTGGTTCCATTCCAGAGACCGCGCGCTTATTACAATAAATATGACCCGTAATGGCGTGGTTTTTCTAATAATAATTAAACCCACAAATTGTAATACATTCATAAATCTGTATTTATTTTGTGAAAGTTCATGATACAAATTTCCTAGAATTTGTGGCAAAATAATTATCCAAATCAAGGTATTTATTTAACCCTTAATATTCGAGTAAGATCAAATTTTGTGTATCGCATCGTCTTTCAACTGACTTATTGAATTTTGTTTTATCATTGTTAAATATCACAAATTAATTTGTGTTTGTTATCATGTAAAGGATGTTATCACGGAACATCATTATTATTTGTTTTCTTGAGATCTCGGGCTTTATGGCTATAATCCATGAGAGTGGAGCAAAAACCATAACATAAATAGAACATCGCGACGCGGCTAGAATGTATGCAAAAAATTGGTAGCATAGTTTATTCGAAAACATGCATACCACACACGTACATCGAGAAACAGAGTATATACCCCTTTTATGTATACCTACGTATGTACGTACAATACGTACATACCTACATATTATAGTAATTACAAATCTTTCCTCTTGCTACTGGTTTCTTTGTCAACCTTTTATATGCTACGTTGGTGGCAGACAAGCACACGGCCTTGTGGGAAGTAGTCACCGTGGCCTATGGACGTGTGCAACACTAAGGGTGTCACACACGCGCTGCCTACCCTGAAGGTTGGGAGGAGGGCTAAGAAGGGGTGGGGAGGCTAGAAAGGGGTGGGGGGAGAAGGGGTACAGTGAGCTCTGACTACCCTACTTTACTTACTTTATCTTCGACCGTATATAATGTTTCCTTAGCAAGCTGTTCCTCACTATGTTCATGTTTTCTTTTACATAGGTTAAAATATACTTCCTCAAAGCTGTGAAATATGACAAATACCTTTTTCTCCCATTTACTTTACGTTCATCCACAAGTAACTGACAGATACTATATTTTTTCTTCGCAAGTAATACTTTCTCTAAAATAGTAGAATAGATTCCGTGGATTTTATACCCAACCCAAAAAGGCACAATTTATGTATTGGTTGCAGAATATCGTCACTTATGCTCCGAACGGCACTCTGAAACCTAATATAAGAGCAGAAATGTATTTTGAACGTTTTTCACTTCGTAAACAAGTGCCGACTCTATTTTATATATCGTGTTTTTGTATATTTTTAAATATAAATTAATATTATTATGCCTATGTATTTTGTTAGTTTATAATACTAATTTTTAGGATAAGATGTTACACTCTATATTAATTGGTGCTATGATAAAAGTTGTAAATAAAATAGATTTTTTTACACCACTCAGGTGGAAGACAAGTACACGAAGCACTTGATGGGAAGCGGTCACCGTGGCCTATGGACGTTTGCAAAACCAGGGGCGTGACACTCGCGCTGCCAACCCTGTAAAATCTTTCTAATACTCTTCTTGAAGAACCCCATATTGTAAACACAATGAATAACCAAATTATAGGGAGTATAACGTAGTAAAAATAACTTCACAACAGTACGAACCAATTCCACTCAGAAAAACAAAACAGTGACTTGTACTTAGGTTGTTTTATTTTCGGATAGCTTACGAGCCTCCTATTAACTTTTAGACAGACACGCTAGAGAGTGAAAAAGGCCTATACCTCGAGATATTTTTCGTACGGATTTGTGTAGATATAGGAGGGACAATCACTGTTTTTATTTACTTGGGCAAACATCCTTTATTTACCTACACGGTGTTTACTACAAGTATTTTTGGCGCTCACTTGATTAGTCGGGATGGATTGTTACTCAATCTCATCATCACTTAGATATCTACGAGTATACCTATCTGGGTGAAATTTGGCACAAGAGATTATAATTACGCATTAATGGGGAATATTATTTCAGGTGCTAAAGTCAACCTCATTTGTAAGCCCGTACATCTGGTTGTCTGTATTTGACTCATTATTGCAATAACAACTGAACGGATGGCCTTAGGAACAGATAGATTAGTATTGGAGGTGAAACCAGCCTCGGGTAAAAGCTAGTCATAAATAAATTGGAGGTATTGTAAATGCAACAAATCCTTCCCAGCAAGACAAAAGCTAAATATGCGACGCGTATAAAAGGGAAAGGTATGGCTCCTATGCTTAAACTAGGTACATATATCTATATTTGGTATTTATTTTCTAATTTTGGATATGTATGGCAGAAACAGTTAAGTTGAATAGTTTTGTTCGGCATAGTATAAAATATTTAGTTCCAGAGTAACTTGCTGGGCAGTTTGATCACATCGGGTGTTGAATATCGGCAAAGCCCTAAAGTCGTAAATTTGACTGGCTTAAACGATTGTAGCTGACTCATACTAAAGCGATTTTCTTTTCACACGCTTAGTCACTATACTATCAGTACGTTGATGTATCTACTCTCACAAATTAGATAAGTCTACTACGTCGTTTGTTGATAATAGTAATCTGTCATTGCCTGTGTCATGAAAGTCCATTGGTCATCATCATTCTCTGAACCTTTTCCCAACTCAGTTGGGGTCGGCTTTCCAGTCTAACTGTGATGCGGCTGAACTTCGATATTTTACGTGGAGCGACTGCCATCTGACCTCCACAACCAATGGCGATATCGAAGTTCCAAGTTAGACTGGTTGGACTTTTGAGGGCTCCGACTACCCGTAACGACTGCCATAGATGTTTGTATGGCAACCGGGACCGACGGCTTAACGTGCTCTCCGAGGCACTAATAAACCTGCGATAAATACACACATAACTTCGAAAAGCATCGAAAAGTCATTGGTGTGTGCCATAGTGAACCTGGGATCGAACCCGAGACCTCGTCTCAGCAGTCCATTACCCAAACCACTAGCATGAAAGTCCATTGGTATAGAATACTATTATTTAACAATAACCACTTAATACGTTATAAGAAAGTCCATTGGTATAGAATACTATTATTTAACAATAACCACTTAATACGTTATAAGAAATTGCTCCATATATAAAAACTTATAAATTGCTAATCAAATATTTGCCACATAGAAACAGTGTTAACTCGCGGTGGTATTGTGATACTGAAATGCTGAACTTACCACAGGTAAGTAGGTAAATATTGGTTAGAGAAATCATGTATTCAGCTGTTTACTGATAATATTTATTTCCTCAGGTGCTTTTTGTATTTGTTGTGTTAATTACACAATAAATACATTGTGAAAAATATCACTAGTGGAGATAAATTTTTGCGCGCTATAGCGTCATAATCATTCTTCAGGAGCCAGAATACCCCTTGCTAAGTATCATCACTATCAGTTTAGAGGTAGGTATTAAAATAAATCATTAAAATTATTTTCAAGGCGAAAGCAGAGTAAAAAGTGGGTCGAATAAAGAAAATTTTGTAAGTGAAGCGAAACTCCGAAAGTTATTTAATTGAGAAATGTATATGCAAAAGGAGATCTTCGTATAAGTTAATCATCACTAGCGGTCAAATTTCGACCCTCAATGGCCGACCAATAAGAATACCTAACGCTGATAGCGCATTCTGCAAAATGATGTTTCTTGGAGGCAAATTCATGTATAAGTATAGTACCATAAAATTAATCAGGCATTTACTGTAGATACGCATTATTTTGGACCTTTTCAAATCTGCGATCTTGATAGGTGACCATAACGCTGTTGGACGGTATTTAGGAAGGGTTGTGCGGTTTCCCCCGTACCAGTAATGTGCCCATTATAGCCTTAAGATATATTGTTGTAATAAAACGCGAAAACCACTGAATCAATTTGTCTCGTATTCGGCCAAGAATTCGAGAATCAGGGCCATAATAATATATTACTTGTTTCAATACGGATGGATTGTTTCCAACGATACTGGGGACGTCTTTTAGAAAAAAGGGGGCTCTTATTTTTTGTTGACTGCTATTATTCGTATTTAGATAATAATTATAGTTGTTTAATTGCAAAAAACGATGCCTGCTCATACCTACTCCGCTAATAACACCTGGTTACATTGTATAGTAGTTACATTTCAAGTAGGTATGTCACTTACGCATTGCTGACAATGCCGCTAACGTTTAAAATTGAAGGTACATGACTAAAGCATTTCACAGTTGCAATTTCTTACTGGCCTACTTATCTGCTGTCCAAGGCTACACCACCAAGTACCTAGTCTATGTGCTATCCCATTCCATTTTCAGATTTTGTGATTTTGATTAAGCTATTATTTCTCAGGAAGAAGAAGAAGAAGAAGGCAAGAGAAGGAAAACTCGAGATAAAACCCTGTACCAACCCGTCTGGCCAGCGTGGTATCAGTAGGCCAAAAACCTTTCAATGATACGAAGCCATACAAAAAGGCCCCCAGTTCCCGGCGGTCCCGCTATTCCTGGCCAAGGTAGCGGTCTTGGTAACGGCGGGGCGGGGGGTGCGAAGAATCCCCGGGCTACGGAAGGCTACCACCATCAACGACTACAGCTGACAACGTACAATTGCAACACTCTACGGCTGGACCGACACCTCACCGAGCTCGAAGTAGAGCTGGGTCATATCAACTGGCACATATTGGGGTTGTCTGAGATCCGAAGACAGGGGGAGGACACGATAACCCTAGAGTCCGGCGACCTACTCTACTTCAGAGAAGGTGAACAGCTCTCCCAGGGCGGTATCGGTTTTCTTGTCAAGAAGGACCTCATAAGAAGCATCGTGGAAGTCAGCAGTGTATCGAATCGGGTAGCGTACCTCATATTACATATCACCAACAGGCATTCCCTGAAAGTGATACAGGTATATGCGCCGACCTCGAGACACCCTGACGAATCCGTCGAGGCCGTGTATGAAGACATTACCAAGGCAATGAATCATACCGCCAAGACTACGCACTGCGTGATTATGGGGGACTTCAATGCCAAAGTGGGAGTACAAGAACGTGGCAAAACGAGAATCGGACCCCATGGAGTGGGGCGCCGAAACCACAGGGGGCAAATGCTAATAAACTTCCTTGAATCGCAAGGGCTCTTCTTGATGAATTCTTTCTTTAAGAAGAAGCCCCACAGGAAGTGGACTTGGCGAAGCCCCGATGCTGTGACAAGGAACGAGATAGACTTCTTCATCACCGGTAGTAAGCACATATTTAGAGATGTCTCCGTGATCCACAAATTTAAAACCAACAGTGATCACAGACTTGTCCGAGGCTCTCTAAATATCAACTTCAAAGCTGAAAGGTTCCGTATGATAAAGTCGACTCTTCGACCTACGGCGCTCGAAGCAGCCCTGGGGTCTGAACAGTTCCAATTGGAACTTCAAAATCGTTTCGCAATATTGGAAACCACTGGCTCCATTGATGAGAGAACCGATACAGTGGTCAAAACGCTTCAAGAAGTGTCTCGGAAGTTGTTTCCCAGCAAAAGCAAACGGCTAGAGTCCAAACTCTCACCCGAGACTCTCGAACTTATGAGGAGGAGGCGAGATCAGCTCTCCACTCAGTCATCTTCGTCAGATGAAAGATCCCTCAACCAACTTATTAAAAAGCTGATACGACGCGACCTCCGACGCTACAATACTCGCCAAATAGAGGCAGCAATCGAGCAAAATCGGGGGTCGAAAGTGTTCGCTCAGCAGTTGGGGAGGTCCCATCTGACGAAACTTAAAACTACGGATGGCAGAACTATTACCTCAAAGTTCGAGATTCTCCAAGAGGTAGAGAAATTCTACGGACAGCTGTATGCATCACGGATGATAAAACCGACGAGACACAGCGATGATGACCACAGAGCCCCCCTCACGCGCCACTTCACCGAGGAGATACCCGACGTCGAGCTGTGTGAGGTAGAGGCGGCTCTCAAGCAGCTAAAGAACAACAGATGCCATGGCGATGACGGAATAACTACGGAGCTCCTAAAAGCAGGCGGGACCCCAATCCTGAAGGAGCTAGCGAGTCTCTTTAATTCCGTCATCCAGCAGGGCTTAACACCTAGGGCATGGAGCGGGAGTGCGGTGGTGCTGTTCTTCAAAAAAGGCGACAAGGCTTTGCTGAAGAACTACAGACCCATCTCACTCCTGAGTCATATCTACAAGTTGTTCTCGAGAGTCGTCACAAATCGCCTCGCGAGTAAGCTCGATGAGTTCCAGCCACCAGAGCAA
The DNA here is from genome assembly GCA_963576445.1 of Lithosia quadra. Lineage (NCBI taxonomy): Eukaryota > Metazoa > Arthropoda > Insecta > Lepidoptera > Erebidae > Lithosia > Lithosia quadra. The sequence continues at coordinate 8,625,806 of OY754891.1, forward strand.
GCCGGGTTTCGATAAGGCTACAGCACCGTGGACCACATCCATACTGTTCGGCAGATTGTGCAAAAGACCGAGGAGTACAATCAGCCGCTGTGTATGGCTTTTGTGGACTACGAGAAAGCCTTCGACTCCATCGAGGCCTAAATGGAGCCTCTCGACGTGTCGGTCTCGGCATGAACTTGGACAAAACCAAGATTATGTTCAACGAACATATCAGGCCGGGACCGATCGACGTCGAAGGGTCGACACTCGAAGTTGTTCAGGAATATGTCTACCTTGGGCAGATCATCAAGCTTGGTAGAAACAACTTCGAGAAAGAAGTCGCCCGAAGGATTCAGTTGGGTTGGGCAGCATTTGGCAAACTGCGTCGGGTTTTCTCCTCCCCCTTACCGCAATGCCTGAAATCGAGGGTCTTCGACCAGTGCGTCCTACCAGTCATGACCTACGGTGCCGAAACGTGGACACTGACTGTGGGGCTAGTCCACAAATTTAAAGTCGCGCAGCGGGCCATGGAGCGAGCTATGCTTGGAGTTTCTTTGAAGGACAAAATTCGCAACGAGATCATCCGTCAAAGAACCAAAGTTACCGACATAGCTCGCCGAATAAGCAAGCTGAAATGGCAATGGGCTGGCCACATCTGTCGAAGGACCGATGGCCGTTGGAGCAAACGAGTCCTAGAGTGGAGACCACGAGTCGGCAAACGGAAGGTGGGACGCCCCTCAGCCAGATGGACCGATGACCTGAAAAAGGTAGCTGGGATGGACTGGATGCGAAAGGCGGAAAATCGGGTGGTATGGCGTACATTGGGAGAGGCCTATGTCCAGCAGTGGACGTCGACAGGCTAATTGATTGATTGATTGATTGATTATTTCTCAACTTTCGGACAAGAACCTTTTCATGATTGTAGTGGAATTATCATATCCTATAGTTTAAAGTTCCGTTAGGCAAAATGTGTAAAACAAGGAGACAACATAATATTCAGTTTATTGAGCACGCCCAAGATTTACACTTGTCATAAATCAACCCTAACAGCTTGACGGACCACTAAGGAATTTAATCAAGTAGTTTGTTACAAAACACAGGTGCTTTCGAAACATGGAGCACTTGTAAGTGTGGGTACGTGTATATACCTACGTCTATCTGGGAAGTTATATCGTTTGTGGAATATACAGCGCCTTGTTATAGATATTATGTTAATTTACATACATTAATTAATCTATTAATACCTGGTATAATGATTATAAAGATGTGCGAATGTTTGTTATTCAATCACGCTCAAGCAGCTGAAAGGTCTGGCTAATTTTTAATTTTATTGTACCCGTAATGGGTTCACATGGGTTGCAGTAGTGGGATCAGAAATTGATGTGAGTGGAGCCGGCAACAGCTATTTTTGTAAATAAATGGTAATAAGATCCGTAAAATATAGTTTTTTTTTCTAAGATTTTTGTCAATTTTGTCAGTCGTTTCCTGTCGGGGGATAACGCGTAAAATACTGTAAAGAATTTATTATTATGAACTTGAAGCATCGTGAACGATAGCGCTGCAAATCGATGTGTGGGTTAAGAAGCAGTAACCTCACAAACACGTCGAACCCTGTAGCACAATCTCTTCCTATCTCTTAGATCTTCCCCACTTCTCGTAATCTACTACCATTCTTATCTAATGCCTTCTTTACGATATTACATTCATCCCAAACATGACTACGGACCAACGATTTCCTTGTAACATAAAACAAACTTGTTATGTTATTGTAAACAAACTATTCCTCATATTTTAAAAATAATAGTGCAATTGTTATAATATTTTTGTTTTCACGGCTTATAAGTAACTAGGCCGCGCCACAATTGTGGCGGTAAGAACCATCACAGAAAATCGGATGACTGACTTTTGTACGTACTCTGTATTATTTAAATTACAATTCTTAATACCTATTTTAAACTAGCTTATTCTCCAAGTATCCATGGTACTTGCATGGCAATACGCGGTGCGACAAGGAACCTATTTTATTGATCAAAAACCATTTTTATATTAACGTCTTTCTAATTAAACCTGTTTTGGAGCACTTCCATTCCATAGTCCTTAATGAGCATAATATACTTAGAAATATTTTTGACCTGAAAAAGGTAGCTGGGATGGACTGGATGCGAAAGGCGGAAAATCGGGTGGTATGGCGTACATTGGGAGAGGCCTATGTCCAGCAGTGGACGTCGACAGGCTAATTGATTGATTGATTGATTGATTATTTCTCAACTTTCGGACAAGAACCTTTTCATGATTGTAGTGGAATTATCATATCCTATAGTTTAAAGTTCCGTTAGGCAAAATGTGTAAAACAAGGAGACAACATAATATTCAGTTTATTGAGCACGCCCAAGATTTACACTTGTCATAAATCAACCCTAACAGCTTGACGGACCACTAAGGAATTTAATCAAGTAGTTTGTTACAAAACACAGGTGCTTTCGAAACATGGAGCACTTGTAAGTGTGGGTACGTGTATATACCTACGTCTATCTGGGAAGTTATATCGTTTGTGGAATATACAGCGCCTTGTTATAGATATTATGTTAATTTACATACATTAATTAATCTATTAATACCTGGTATAATGATTATAAAGATGTGCGAATGTTTGTTATTCAATCACGCTCAAGCAGCTGAAAGGTCTGGCTAATTTTTAATTTTATTGTACCCGTAATGGGTTCACATGGGTTGCAGTAGTGGGATCAGAAATTGATGTGAGTGGAGCCGGCAACAGCTATTTTTGTAAATAAATGGTAATAAGATCCGTAAAATATAGTTTTTTTTTCTAAGATTTTTGTCAATTTTGTCAGTCGTTTCCTGTCGGGGGATAACGCGTAAAATACTGTAAAGAATTTATTATTATGAACTTGAAGCATCGTGAACGATAGCGCTGCAAATCGATGTGTGGGTTAAGAAGCAGTAACCTCACAAACACGTCGAACCCTGTAGCACAATCTCTTCCTATCTCTTAGATCTTCCCCACTTCTCGTAATCTACTACCATTCTTATCTAATGCCTTCTTTACGATATTACATTCATCCCAAACATGACTACGGACCAACGATTTCCTTGTAACATAAAACAAACTTGTTATGTTATTGTAAACAAACTATTCCTCATATTTTAAAAATAATAGTGCAATTGTTATAATATTTTTGTTTTCACGGCTTATAAGTAACTAGGCCGCGCCACAATTGTGGCGGTAAGAACCATCACAGAAAATCGGATGACTGACTTTTGTACGTACTCTGTATTATTTAAATTACAATTCTTAATACCTATTTTAAACTAGCTTATTCTCCAAGTATCCATGGTACTTGCATGGCAATACGCGGTGCGACAAGGAACCTATTTTATTGATCAAAAACCATTTTTATATTAACGTCTTTCTAATTAAACCTGTTTTGGAGCACTTCCATTCCATAGTCCTTAATGAGCATAATATACTTAGAAATATTTTTGTCCTCTATAATACAAATAGATCACATAAATGAAACAAATAAACAAACACAGACCCAGCATAATTCCTACTGTGTACTAGATTTGATAAAAGAAAAGCAAGTGCCTTTAAGTGCTTTACGTCACAAACCTGTCGGTATCAGACAAAAGGCACTGAACTGAACACAATTCGTAACTCGTTTGCAGTATCACGTACAAAGATACCTACTGTCCTGTACGTGCTTAGACGTTACGACGAGTAGCCCCGAGAGCAGGCTGTAGTATTCTGTTAAAAATAGGTGCATCGTACAATTTTTCAAAGGGTTGCAATAAGCCAGCACTTTATTGGCCAACGTAGCAAAAAACAGAACGTTAATCGTGGTCCATGATGCTGTTTACGATTCTTATAATTATGTCTAGCTGTTTCATATTTTATATTATTAGTTGGAGTTTGCAATGACAAATTAGGTACTTTTTTCCATATGGAGACATAAATCTACCTACTGTTTCTTTTTTTTTCAGTGAGCAGTCGAAGACAAAGAAGTTGGGGCCGAAGCGATGAAAATGCCTTCTTGTTGCTCGCGACTCTACCCGCGTGCCAAATACTGATCTTGTGCCTGTGACCATGAGGAACTATTCCCAGGATAAAAAGCTTAGTGCAAGAGTATCAATCATCCATCTATCTACACAAACTTACAGATTATTTCATTTTAGAACCTAGGCAATAGGATAGGATAATAATTATTTATAATATAGGTGTGATAATACTATACTTCCTTTTACTATTTTCAGAATACTACGATAACAAAGCGATTTGTTGTGAACTGTAAATACAGAAGTTATTTTCTTTTAGCTCTAATCGATATTACAGATAGGCTTTTACCAATGCTATTTATCTCTCTTTTAAAAGTGCCCCTTTTGGTAAAACTTTTCTATTCAAAGAAGTCTGTTAACAAGCTGGAGTCGCTCTGACTTTTCCGTTTACGATAAGTATCTTCCCTGTTAGTTTTTCTCACCTTATTTCGTTTTATTTAGTAAAGCGCCTTCGAAAATCCTCTTGCAGACATAAAATATTTTCTTTATCGAAAAAATAAGAAGTAAATTAAGGGATCCTTCGGAGCAAATTGACTTTTAGCACGAACTAATTAAGGAAAACATTTTCTTTATAGCTTTATTTCGCAATTTAAGATTCTCTTTGTTTTGGGTTTTTATACCTGAATAGAGATATTTATAGTAGGTATAGCCTCTTTGGAAAAGATCGTCTTTACGACGGTTTGCGTTTCATGAAACATGCAATCAGTAAGGTATTCATTATTTAAGTTTTATTTTGTAGATAATTATTTTTAGATTAAAAAAAATAGTTTTAGAGTAAAGTAATTTTTTTAGAAATAGGTAAGTATTGACTTTAATATTTCTTAATATTTTTATAAAAGCTAGGTTTTTTTTAGCTTTTTTTTAGTCTAGCTTTTTTTAGCTATTACTAAATCATCTGAAAACTTTTCAATCAAGCTAGGTATATAGTTAATTTTGTATTCTATTGGTGACTTTGAAATTCAGGGTTTTTATAGTCGTGAATCACTAGCTCACCTGATGGTAAGAAGTGGTAGACGATGGAGCACGCTCACGTAGAACCAACCTATTCACTCTAGACTTGAAGACTGATCGGTATAATGTTTCTTTAATTATGGGCATCAAACCGGACGTATATAATGAGCATCTATGTGAACACTAACATTATTAGATGAAAAATTATCCTCAAGAATATGAATACATAATATAAACATATAAAAGATTCTGAGTAAAGTTTTGTACTTATTTGTTACTTAATAGTTGGCACAATAAGGATATATTCGCCAGTTTCGAAACTTTTGTTTGGACAGGAAGTCACATGAATACCTCTATCTATATTAATATGTACATTATGTTTGTGTCAGACTCATACATTTTATTGGAAATTCTTTGTAGATAATATCTGTTTGACATTTTCTGTAAAAGAATAATATTACAAATATACAATAATACATAATTAAAATATAAGTATTGTTAACAGTTTTTTCTAGTTCCAGTTTTTGTTTAGTGGCTAATAATAGATCATATGACCTCAAAATGCGTCTACTGAGTTTCTCTTTGCACCATCTTTGGTTGACTGGTCGAGAATGCCTATGGTATTAAGTCCGCTTATCTTACTCGTACGCTTATCGTACTTACTATGTACATAAAGTTAAAAAAAAAGGTTGCTGGACCAATAGGTACGCGTTGCTGATATTAAACTTCGCAAAGAGATTGAGGAGGTAGGACGACGGTATCTTCCATCTGAAATCCGACTGGGGTAGTACCTCCGTCCTATAGAAGATTGCGGCCATAATGACCATCGTGTTGTGTTCCCGCTGGTAAGTAGAGTAGTCAGCTCACTATACCACTCCTCCCCCACCCCCACCTAGCCCTTCGCCCTTCCCTTTAGGGTAGGCAGCGCGTGTGTGACACCCTTAGTGTTGCACACGTTCATAGGCCACGGTGACCGCTTCCCATCAGGCCGTGTGCTTGTCTGCCACCTACGTAGTATAAGAAAAAAAGATTTGACTAATCGTGCCAAAGAATGCAACACTGATTGTATTACTTAACTACGGTATGGTAGAGTTATTTGCCCGTTGGGTGGCAAAAAGTTCAAATAACAAAATGCTATCCGTATGTGTTGTGAGCTGACAATGCCCCTGAGTATTTAAGGAAACTTAACATATTGCATAAAATAATATACATGATTAAGCACTCTGTAGCTATTGCCTGTGATTTCATCCTGTGGGATACTGATCCCGTTCCCGTATCTCACAGGAATCTATTCGCGTAATATCAAGCCTATAATATTTAAGACTAAAACCTCTCTCTGTGCCAATTTGGATCTTGCAAAACCATTTTTTTTTATAATTCGACTAAATGTACTTCCTGACTACGTAAGTGGTTTAGAATGCTAGTTTTCCGTGATATTGATAGACAGCTTCCCATTTCCAGAAATTAGTAAGAAACCTTGACTGCGCAGTTGGTTTCCTAAAACGTGTACAGAATTGATTGGTAGGAAAACTGAAGCTGAAACAATATGTGGTACATAAACTACACAGCGCCAGCTAAATCGCACATCGTCTAACGAGAACGGCCTGTACAAATAACTTTCTATCGAGCACGCTACCCTGACGTGTGGAAGAATCGAAGAATTTCTCAGGAGACTAGCTATCGACTTTTATAGCACATCTTATATAACTGTATCTTGAACCAGCTACCAAAAGGTGGAAAAATGTTTTTCGTCCTTTTTATTCCCGTGTGTACCTTTTGGTCGCATAACAGATTGCGGAAAATGGTATTTGGTTTAAAAAATGTGGCAACGGTATCGACAGTTGTGTATCATGCCACTTGAAAAATGAATTGATTTGATACAAGTTTCTTCTATGGATCTGTTCGATCACAGTAGGTAACTTAAAACATAGTGACACGAACGTTAGTAATTTTTTCTCTCTCTCTAATTCTTGTAACTGAATAAGGGATTTATGTTTAAATTTATTCGAAAATCATAAATCACTCGTATAACAGCTGAGATAATACAGATAATAAACATTGAATTGAGGTCTTGTAACTTTCAATACGTTAGCAAAAAGATGTCTATGCTGTAAATTTATGAAAGTATATTTTGTCTGTAGACAGAAATCGTCAGCAAAGTAAAAAAACAGCCTGTATTAAATTCATAAAGTGAAACCCGATTATTATTCCTATCTGTCCCGGAGGGGGAAAAGCTTGACTGTTCGTTTATACAAATAACTGACACTACACTGATATTATCTGAACAAAATCCTCATGAGAGTATATTTAAACAGCAACAATTATGATAATCAATCGGGACTGCAATCACTATGAAAAATAACGGTTTCAACAAGAGATTCAAAATGAAAATGGTATTCACAAACTGACAAGATGAATTAGTTTAGTCAACACTTTGAAACGAGTGGCGGTCGTAAATAATATTACAGCCGTTACAGATGATAGAAACGGTGGCAGGAGTTTCACAAACTATAATCTTTCTTTTACAACTACGATAAGATACGCAACGACGTTGATTCAAAGTTAAAGACCTCTGGTCCGCGAGGTTTCCAAAAGTTTACTTTGTGTTTTGAATAAGTTTCATACTGTAGGGAAATACGTATTTGAATTTCGAAAACGAAACTTCAGCCGTTCGATAAGTTGGTACTCGTAATTTACAAACAATTTTAACTGACCGTTCGTTGGTCGTTGGAGCAAACGAGTGGAGACAGTAAGTCGGCAAACGGGAAGGTCGCTGGGATGGACTGGATGCGGAAGGCGGAGAATCGGACGGTATGATGCAAATTGGGAGAGGCCTAGGTCCAACTCAGTGGACGTCGATAGGCTAGTTGATTGATTATAATAATTGACTGACTTGCTATTATATTAATCAGTTTAAACATAATGATAGATGCAAATAATTGTATAGGTAAGTCAATACAAACTCGTGACCAAAATTGTGGCTACAAAGCAATGTAATGTTGATCATTTTCATATATTTAATTTCAGAAGTATTTTATTCAAAACTGGACATGATATTTGACCGGATTGGCATCAAAAATGATTGTACGAATGAAAGGGTATTTCATTTTGTACATTATACGACGATGCATGTAAGCTGATAAGTTTATAATACATAGTGGTGTTTTATATCTATTAATAGCAAATTTAAATTCGGTTTCATAAACTTTATTAACTTTGTTATTATAGTAGAATCAGAATTTATATTAAGCTCAGATTTATCTATATTTACGTTATTAATACCTAATATTTAGAGATGGACAATCAGTAGGCTTACACTTGATGATTGGATTTAAACCCCAGTTAATGCCTAAATGTTGGTATAAACCCCTATTTATACCCAATTATTGGGCTTAAACCAGAATATGTAAGATAATAAGGCGTAACAAGAGTTGAATTTGGTAAACAATCTTGAAAAAAGTTAAAATTCATTCTCTGCATAGCACATTTGGGAATTAAAAAGATTTGGAAACACGGTTTCTTTTGATTTCGTGATGAAACCACTTTTTGGGGGAGAAATTACCCTTTGAACATTCAAGAATACAAAGGAAAGTTTTATTCGGCTACCTACTATTTAAATCCGCTAAAAGGTTAATGCAAAATTTAAACTAAAAATACATTTTAATGAAAGCTTTAATTTATATACCTGTTGAAATTGCTACGGTATGTAGACAATTACTACGGTGGTGTCACTAACGGGTCTTTGGATTCCATTAAACGTACCTAAATCAAGTTCAATTGCAGTTTTTGTTCCGTAACGTGACTCTTCTTAAGTACCTATACCCCAATAGTCCTTGGGGTGCCATCCAATACTTTATTTTCTGAGAAAAGTATGAATAAATGAGCCTTTTCTCTCGAAGTAAACCAGGTACTAATTGAATGAAAATGGAATGGAAGCAACTTATTCGCTGTCAACTTAGTCACTGTTTAATGTATTTTCAGATTCGTGAATAGTAAATAGATTTCGTTCTTACCAGCCTTAAAAATAGTATTTATAACAAATGTATTTATTGCAATGTACCTATACCTATATTAAAATTATACCAAGGCCGATGTATGTGACCTTGTTTAGTGATAACACAGAAATGCACTTTAATGTCTTTTTTATATTCCATGGGATATAAAATAAGTATAAGATCATAGACAATATTTCTTAATTTTCCACGAGTGCAAGACATCTTAGACCTATAAATTCAAAGATCATAATAATTCATCGCTTGGCGGTCGGAGCTTATGTTTTTTTCACATTGGACAGAAAATGAGAAAAAAATGAGATTTTTATAATAGTATAACCGAATAATAATGTAGGTACTTGCTTAATCATACACCTCCACATTTCTTTAGGGTAACAGACAAAATAATAATAGTAACTTTCATCAATAAGCTTTTATTTTGTTAGTTTGTTAGTATGGGATAAATCTTGGAATATCAATTTGAAACAATTCCTGATGTTAGATTGAACTCAAGGTATACTTACGTACCTATCTCCGATGACACCTACCATACCTACCATATTATCGAATTATTCGATAATATGGCAGGTATTATGGAGCTGGTCACAGGAACTTCTGAACTAAACAATATAAACCAATCGAGTTTTGGCTCAGTTCTTTTTGTCTTGGCAAGTATATAGGTTTTTAGCACAAAGACTTATTGATCCATGTATTTTAATGCTCCCACGTGCTGTCGTTTTACGCCAGTCTGCAAACTTTCTATTCCCAGGTTGAAACTGTTACTTGGGTTCCGCTATTGAATTTAGTGACCATTGAAATTTACACACAGTATATGTTAGAGGTACTAGTTTCATCTTTATTCAAAATTAAATATTGAACACTTAAAAATTAAAAAAAATCTGATGATAAAGCCTCAGGATCTTATCAAAGATTAAGTAGGTAGGTATAGTAGGTATATCGAAATAGAAAATTTATGAGGAAAATACAGTAATTTATAATCAACCGGATCTTACGTATTTACCTAGATAACTAGGAACTTTTTATGATCTATTCACTTTGATACCAGGGAATTTTTAATATCATGCTTCTAAAACTGTGAAAAACCCATCTCTTCTTCTAGAAGAGCAATCACTAACTTTAGGCACTTTTGATTCATTTATTGTATGAATAAATCAATCTATATTTGACCTTATCACATAAATTATTCGACTGCAGTGGCTTTTAATAAAACTAAAGCACTGGTTATACTGTAAGGTAAATAAAAAAGCACCATCAAGTTACTTATTTACTGTCTCAGCATTTCTATCGGACCCGAACAGACCCAGTTAAACTATATGGTTTATTGCCATGTCCCTACAGCTTTTAGAGGAGGATAATCAAATAATAGTGGTGTGACGGTTTGAAATCTATTCAGTATACCTAGGTATATACCTACTTCTGACGTAACATAAGGTGAGGTAGTAAAATAAGAATCTAGAAAAAAGTGAAAATAAAACATAATCTGGCTAAATCAATTCTTGACATTTCTCCTTCACTTAGGTAACAGGAGACTGACAAATGTTATGAATAGGTAAATCACAAAAGTGGATTATAATATTGTGCCTTTACTTTCACGAAAAATCCTGCTTCTATTCAGACAAATAAATAATCCTATTTAGGTTACCCTTTGAAGAACTACGAAACCCGAAAGTGGTCTAAATGTTTAACAAAGTTACGTTTCAATATGTACGGAAGTAATGGATTCTTATGTTACTTTGCTCCTTTTGTTACAATAGAGGAAAATAAACTTCATTGGGATATGTGATGTAAATTGCGTCGGATCTAAATATTAACGTTTCACGTGGCAAAATACTTGGCGAACTTAATAAGCCAAGTAAATAAATATGGCAAACTAACTGAACCCTTCGGCTGGTCATGGAAACAATTTCCCTAACACGTGCACACCAAATTTTTGGAGCGGAAATGAATAGGTGTGTTCCTAAACAGACCCTCGTCTTTGTAATATTGTATGTGTATAATAATAATAATATATATTTATTAACCCTTGAAAACCAACTACATACCTACTATTATATTTTACTGCTTATATACATATAAGGTTCTACACGCGTTACAATGTTTAACGTAAGAATAATAATGAAATACCTATTAAAAATAAATTAGTCCTGAACAAAATGGTAGTGAAAATTTAAATGTAATGTAAGAACGAAAGGGTTTAAGCAAAGGTTTATATACATTAGTACTAATGGAAATTTTATTAGCGTATGTTGAAATAGTTAGAATCTAAAACAAAATGGAGATCCTAAAAAATATTTCATTAAGAACATAATTCATATGGAAACTGTGGGTATAGTTTAATTTTCCCAACATAAATTATATCATCTTACAAACATAAATCTAAATATTAAAAATATATTAAATATTTCACTTACGCGAGATGTTTATACTAACAAAATATAAATTTTACCTGTGTATGTTATAAACACAGGTAAAATTTATAATGTAATATGGGTATATAGAAATCAAGTACAAAGCTATACATTCTTACTTGAATCTGTCTGTCGGTGAAAAATGTCAGTGTAATCTGTAACGCGGGTGGTAGGAAATTGAAGAAAAGATTGATATTGAAAGAACCGAACGTTTTCGAATATATTTTGCTCTGAATTGATTGTTCTACAGCATTTACTTTGTTAAATGAAAACCGGGTTTTATCATTATCGTTGTTTGTAACTTGTAACGATAGACATTTTTTTAAATAATGTCAATACCTTAAATAACGAGTCCGAATTTGTAGAATTCGGATTAGTCCACAATCGATTGCATTTTTTTTGAAGAATAATACGCTAGAGTGACTAAAAGCGTATTAAATCTTTAACTACTAGACTATACATTTTATTTACGAGTAGGTTTTATAAAGACCGCGTGCTTACATAAGGCTGTTTTCCATCCAACAGTACCTATGTATACAGCCGATGAATCAAAATTCCAAAAATGGATACAAATTTCAACCTGTGCGCTTGCAAAGACTGGTTTTACATCTCAAAAGGAACCCGGTAGCGATCTGTAGCTTTACCTTGACTGTTCAATCTTTAGAGCAAATGAAAATTGAATACAGGAAGGCTACATGTTAAGGTCCTCTTAAACGCCGATGATCGATGAGGAGTTATAGAAAATAGTGAATGGCTTGAATAGGACCTTTAAAGTAAAGGTAGGTATGTACGGTATTGAACATAAGACGAACGTAGTAGTTTTTGAAAAGAATGAAGAAATAACAAATGAAGAAGAATGTAGGGTACCTAAAAGCAGTTATTTTCGAAATGCATATTTCGGGCCCATAAGTATGATTTTGGAAATTGTGTAAACGATATGGCATATTCCTTATCTTATCGACTAATATTTCGCCTAAAAAGGATTGAAATCCAATCCAATGCCAAGTTTAGATGCACTTTAACATCGATCATAATCATCTAAATTTCTTCTAGACTTGAAGTTGCCAGGTTGCCACACAGGCCGTAATTGTAATAACGCTCTATACCATAATTATTTAATATCAAGTGCCTATGCCGAACAAGATGCAAACCCCTACAAGTCCTTTTTCGCGATAAAAAGTAATCTATGTCCTTTCTTAAGCTTCATCAGAATCGGTTCAGTGGTATAGGCGTGAAAGCAGAACAGATAGACAGACAGACAGAGTTACTTACGCATTTCTAACATTAGTATGGTAATATAAATTCTTTATTATTCGTTAAGTAATTGAGTATAATATTATCTTTATCCATAGTGAAACAGCAAAGTAAATAGCCATGGAATAAGAAACACTTTATTCAACTGTTAGATTCGTAAAAGTAGTATTGTTTTTTTACGACTGAAAGATAATTACTTTTTCGTGTACGTAGAAACCTAACTTATTTGGGTAATGGAATAACATGATCTGACTTTAGCGGAAACTTTACTAATACAAAGTAATTCTGACAAGAAATAAATCTAAATAAGATGTCTAGGCATCCTCACATCCTGTCTTTGTTTTCGGTTTGATTGTTTGGCCCAATTTATTTAGTTTTATTTGTTGAGTTGCTTGTTGTAAACCAACTAACTATACCTCTAATATAAACTAAACGTTGACCGCGGCTCCACCTATAATTTTGTAGTTTAATTTGGTAGATACCTACGACCAGGTATCTGATAAATTTAGAAGCTCTAGAAGAATAGCTCTTCAACTTTTTTCCTTCTATCACATTTTAATATATCAAAAGATAAGATAAGATAAGATAAGATAATATTTATTTGCAAAAAACATGTGTACATATAATATACATAGTCAAGTGCTTATTATATACTAGGTCTTAAGCTTTTTGTGATAAATTATTTATTAGTAATATTGTGATTTATCACAAAAATAATATTTTTGTGATAAATCTTCAAATTACATCTTACTGATACGCGTAATAGTAATTTTATATTAACTTCATAAGATTAAATTCCATTAATACTACGAGCTGCACACTACGTCACAGCTATAAATTTTAGTTTTGGTTATTTTTGAACTTAATAGTTAAACCTGGCTTTTTATGTTAAACGTGTTTTAAGGAACGTCGTCCAAACTCAGAAAATGAAATTGGGCCACATTTTCTCAACATTTATGGCTTAAATTCTTATGTTCCGCATGAATTGAATTATCTTTTGAGAGTTGATAGTTTGAGTCTCGCTTTAAAAATATGGTAACATAACGATAGCAACAGACACTGCTAGATTGAAGAGCGTAAATCTCCGCTTCAATAGATAGACGGGATAAATTGTTCGATCTGGGCGCTTTGGACGAAGCACATCTTACTAACGCGAAAGTTTGTGAGTGATGGATGTTTGTTACTCTTTCACGCAAAAATAGCTGCACGGATCTTGCTGAAATTTGGTACAGGGATAGATTATAGTCTGGAATAACATATAGGCTTTTTAGGTACCCTTGGTCAAGGCACGGAAATCGACTACCTAGTGAAATTTCTATTAAAATCGGGTCAAACCGACAGACAGACAGATATTGTAAAAATGGGATATGTACCATGTTTACATCCCAAGTGGATGTAAATATGGTACACATCCCAAGTAGTTATTTTAAAAAGTATGTAGTTTTTTTAATTTTACAAACAAATACTCTAATTACATTTGTATGTATAGATAGAGTATTGATCTTACAATATCGATATTGTTTTGTTAAGCAAGTTTCATCATCCATAGCTAATTCGTTTTGCTGGGGATGACGCATCGTGGCTTATTAGCTTTTGTTTTAACTAACCTCATGTCCCAAATATTTCACCCTGCTCATATTCCTTATTAGTAGGTAATATGAGTAGGGTAGAATATTTGGGACATGGGGATCTCACCATGTGAATTTAATTCTCGTCTTAAGTTATGTCCAAATTGTAACGAACTAGTGGACTTTTTTATAAATATTCTACGACATTCGACACAACGCTCTTTAGACCCAAAAGAAGCCTTATTTAACTAGCTTGTATTATGGGTTCTGAAAAGCGGATAAACTTACTTAAGTATGTACGTTTTTTTGTGAATACATATTATACATAGAAACACAATGCAAATACGCATATTCGTGCATATAAATGTTTGCATTGAGTAGGAATCAAACTCGTGCCCTTTTCCGTAGCAGTTGAATTCACTAGGTACCGCTACGACACAGATGCAATCGGTTCCATGGAATACGTTTATCCCGCAATAGAACCTGAAGACGGTATGTGACACTTCAGCCTACCCTGCCAGAAGAAATCCAAAGTGAGTTCATAGTATCAACATGGCTAAATGGTACCTACGTCACAGAATACACAATAGTACTCCACGTCTTTCGTACGTGTTTCGCGCGGGTTTGAAGTTTCATGGTAACCCCCCTACTGTATTCCTTAGTACGCAAGTTCATCTCGTATTTGAAAGACTTTTACGTCTGTTTTCATACCCATATTCTGAGTACTCATAAAAATTTTAGGTACAGATTTTCATGAGTTTCAAAACATGTATTTAATTTGCGAGGGTGTGCTTTAACACTTATTTTAGTACCCGGATTTTCATTTTACCGCTCACATAATTTAATTTAATAAACGAGTAGGTATGTTTTATGAAACTGTTTCAAAGTTTTTTTAAATGGGTATTTAAAGGGAAATTGGGTAGTCGTTTTTGGGAGTAGCAAAACCATTTAGTGAGTAGTTTAGGACGAAACATCGGTTAACTCATTTGCGGACGTCGACCTAACGAAGGTCAGGCCTTGGACCTAATGTGCCTTTATTAATATTACGATTTGTAGATGTGGTTCATTTACGTAGCAAAAAGTATTTTACAGAATTTAGCAAAGTACTTAACTATAAAACGGAATAGTATGTAGTTTTGGCAAGCAAAGTTAATGTATAATATTACCTCTACAATTTGTAAATGAGCTGTGTCTGTGTATAGGAGGTATTAAAAAGTACTTTGTTTTTTTATACTAATTAGGTGGCAGATGAGTACACGGCCCGCGTGATGGTAAGCGGTAACCATGGCCTATGGATGTGTAAAACACCAGGGGTGTCATACTCGTGCTGCCAACGCTATAAAAATCTTCTAATAAAACCTTCTAATGGGAATATTTTTTTGGAATTCTTATCTATTTGTTGGTTTGTCTGTTTATCTGTTTGTTCGCGATGGACGCAAGAAATACTGAATGGGTTTTGATCCCTTTTTTTAATTCGAAAGGTCTTCATCAGACTTAAAATCTACCGTATGTTTGACTACAATTTTATTGGTTGAGTGGAACCGGAGATATGACCAAAAGTTGTAATAACCGACATATACACGGGCGTAGCTGCGGGCATCGGCTAGTTTGTTTCCATACAATTATTTTTCGAAATGGTTAAGCGTAAAGGGTTTTTGTATTCGAATATTTAACTTGCTTAGTATTGTGTTTCTAAATGTGAGTAGGGTCGCCACCTCGTATGAGGATAAGGTTGATAGCATACGAGAGACACAAGTTTGTTTGCTGACTTGAAAAATATCAATTAGACAATAGCTTGCTTAAGGGTGAAATTGAATAAATGCTTACGAAACTTAGATATAGCTCACAGTGGTGCAGCAGGGTGTAATGATGAACCCCAAATCATAATGCAAGTATATACCTAGCTTTATTTTGTTTGCACTAAACTTGGCTAAGATTTAGGATAGAGTACCTAATACTTGCTGGACGAAGGATCCAGCCGCCTGTCAATATTAAGGTATTCTCACTTTTAGTTTTGAAAAGTTATGAAAGCAGGTAAAATATCAATACAATGCATGAAAAGGGTAAAAAAGACTTTTATACCCTGTCAAGGATATCTACTACGACGTAGGGTTTCTCATTCAATATGTTACAACCTATTATTTGAGGTAGCTGCAATAGTCTCATAATACATACAGCCTAGATAAATAATAATCTAGGGTGTATCTGTTATCGGACATCTATGTATAATAACATAACATAACATAAGCTCACGCCTATATCCCCGAAGGGGTAGGCAATGCTGCTAGCACCCACATTTCGCCAGTTTATGTTAAGGTCCCAATGTAATAAGTGGCGAGCCTATTGCCATTAACCGAGCACTTATATGTCTATGTATAATGCGGTGGTTAAAATGACGCAACGGCCAAAAATTCCTATTGTGACTCATGGACTTCTTTTATAAACCGCACAATAAAAATTAGCCACGCAGGTATACCCTCGATACCAAAACAGTATTATTTTCTTTCGTTACTCGACAATTTAATTGTTGCAATTTGCATACTACGAAGTGTTGTCCAATGTCCAGTAGCTGTTTTAAATTATGTTGGAATACATAATTTGCTGTGTGTACCCGTTGGGGATTTTGTACGCCTGTCAGAATGGTGAGAGAGAAAAGGGTCAGAATTAAAGGAATACTCTAATCTCATATTTATGGGTTACGCAATTTTTTTTCAAATATTGTTGAGTTTCTTTTAAAATAAACAATAAATAAATATGACATTATAAATAATATAATGTTCCTTGAAATGTTTCAATAAAATTGTGTAGAAAATAGAATCAGGATTGACACTCAAATGAAAAAAAAATTACTTGTCACAAAAGTTACTGCATTATGCATATTATAATACAGTTAAATATTATCAAAGCAAATTCAAATATACATAACATTGTTTCAGAATAGACCTATTGTATAAACACAAACTTTATTGGGAAGTAAATTACAAGATTAAGTATAAAAGCCTTTCGTATACATGGTGCGTGACAGTTAGTTTAAATTATATAAAATAAAAAGCCTGTAGCGAGACTAAAATAGAAACATGATAGAAATAATAATCCTCTTCACATAACGTGGGTGCGGTGACATTACAAAACAATTAAAAACAGGGATTAAAGAAAATGAACCAAATTGTATAAAGCCATAATAAATCTGGTTCAATTTGTAGATTTCTACATTATATTTTGTAGCCACACCAAGACTGACGCACCTAAAGCACATGAATAGCTATGGTACTGTCGCTTTACTCATGTGCCTAAAGTATTTTAAAGTAAGGATTTGAACTAAGAATAGCGCCATTTCAGTATAAACTTAACACCATGTTCATAGGTGTATCTGTACAATTTCGTAAGAACTGGAAGAATTTTATCTCTGTCTACCTCAATGAGTAAGAAGCGTAATTGTATGTATAAAATATCACGCACAATATGCCAAAATATTTTTCTGGTGAACAGAATATAACACATAACCGTAATCAGATGTATGGAAAAAGTTTTCCAATACCGTCTCCGTGAGGCACAAGTATTCTTACAGTATTGTTTCTAAGAAACTTGTTCAAATATCACATACTTCAAAATGTCAACATCAGAGTTGCAACGGTCCCTATATTGCTATGAGGGTACCAGCGATAAATAACAGTTCCAACAACAATGTGATCCATTATACCCTTTCCCAGAAAGTGTGATCAAAATCTTTACAGAAAGGTATATGTTTCTACACCCTTTTACTTTCTATATATTTGTACGTTCATCTGTTGGAAATTATTTTCTTCTACTAGTAAACAATACAAAGTATCTACGACTACGGAAAGACTATGTCGAATAGCTAATAAACTATTACGGCCATTTGAATTAATTCATATTAAGTGCTACTTCTATTAATATGAACTCTTACTTGTTATAGGAATTAAATAGTCTTAGACTATTAGTAGTGTTGTTATCAAGTAATAACAAATCGTTTAGTAATAATTTGAAAAACTCTATATAAGCGTAGGTACCTACTCACAATCGATACATTTCAATCGACACAGTTAATTTCACAAAAATGGCATCATAACCCAAAAGTTATGAAACTCTTAAATACAAACGTTTCAAACATAAAAAAGAAATATACGAAAACATAAACTTTTATTTCAACTTTGTCGAACAAATGTTTGAAAATAACAATAAGCGTAAGGCAAATTAAGTGTGTCATAATAAGCGCGTACATTTCATTTGCGTTCTCCTCTCGCAGCCATTTTAAAATCCATTCTTCTAAATTATAAGAATATTTATGATATTTGCATATAACGTCACTGCTTAAACGATTCAGTTAATGCTAATTGTTTATTGATATTTTTAATAGTCTGCCCGCTTATTACACATTGCAATCATTCGCATATATTTACACACCAATAATAAAATTGTATAACTATATACAAGTAGCTATGTGTGTACATTAGCGATATTAAAAAAAATACTTGGGTTGTTTTGATCTCTGTTCGGAAATAGTGATCAACCAGCACGGGACATTGGGAATAGTCAGCATGCAATTGGTTTAAAATTTCATTAAATACTTGGGTTGTGTTATATGAACGATTCTGAACACGAAATATTTCTTTTGGAATTCTTGTCTGTCTGTCTGTTTGTTTTTTCGCATGGAAGCAAAATCACTATATATTTCTATGCTAAAGGATACCTGGGCCCGTAGCCAAGTGGCAAAAGTCTAAATCGCTAACGATCGCTAAGGAAACGTATAGATTAGGTCGACCAATCACACTCTAGCTCGTGATTCCGCCGCGGCGCGCGCATCGTACACCGGCGACGAGCTGGGATGTGATTGGTCGACCTAATCGTTCGTTTTCTAAACGATCGTTTGCGATTTAGACTAAATTACTATTCCGTAGAATAGAAACGCTTAAGCCGACCAATCACATCCAAGCTCGTCGCTGGCGTTCGATGCGCGCGCCGCGGCGGAATCACGAGCTGGAGTGTGATTGGTCGACCTAATCTATTCTAGTCGATACGATTCGATAGCGATTTAGACTTTTGCCACTTGGCTACGGGCACAGTTAAAAATTAGATTTGGAATCGTTCACTACATCAAGCTCACTGAAGCGCTCCAGAAAAGTGCAATGAAGTGTGAAAGTGAGAAATTCTAAGTAAAGACACACCGACTACTGAGAGAAAACGAGATAGTGTGTACGTGAGTAAGCGATCATAGCTGTATTAGTGGTCCAGTCTGTCAATAGCCATCGCGATGGGGTGAATTTTATGTGTCTATGATGGACAATCAAATGCTGTCTTGTACAGGGAGATGTAGTGCTAAGAAATGTATGACTATAAACAGTATAAACCGTTATGGGATAAATGTTTCTATTCATAAATATCAGGATTTAAGCTTCTGTGAGAATCGATAATTTGCATACAGGATGCAAGTGGAATCCCTGGCAAGAATTGGTATTAAAAAACTTTTTTAGTTTGTAACGGACGTAACGTAAGCCTACGTATTAGCCAGCCATAGCCAAAGCCAAAGCCACCATGTGACCTTCTTGATCCGCCAGCCAGCCAGTATGTCAGCCAGCCATATATGTTTATGCCTTATGGAAAGAGATGTGTCACATGGAGCCAATGCCAGCCATTAGCCAGCCATTTTTGATATATGATTGCAAATATAAAGCGAATAGTCAGCGTTCTGTTACTTTTATTTACCGCCCGTTTTAAGTTACTCAATTATTTGAGGAAATTTTCAAATTACCAGTAAAATATCGTGCAGTGGTATTATGCTTTGTGCTATATATTATTGTACTCTTAAAAACTGACGCGCGACGTTACAAAATACTATAATGTTACACTTTATATTACGTGTAATAATATCTAAACTCAAACAAACCTTACGCACACATCAACTCAGTGATATAGCTCCGGCTTCAGCCTCGTCCATCGACCGACGAGTGCCACTTGTTATGAGCTCCTCCAGGAAGTAAAATATGCATAGAACTTAACTGGTATTCCTCGTTAATCATGGTTACTAACTTTAAGTAAGTATATCACGTACAAAATTAACTGATGCCTACGTAAAATATAAAGTGGAGCGATAACACGCGTCTACCAAAAGCTTTGAATGTGTCGCATTAGCTTTCACGCATGTAAGACTTTAAGGATGTTTGAGTTTATGGTGATATATTAAACAAAGATGGTACCTTCTGAGAGTTTTCTACTTTTCATTGAGATTTTATTGTCGTATAATAGCAATTTGCTTTTAAATAATCTATCAAAACATGTGGAACATCAAAATGAGTGAAGAAACCCTTTTTTGAGGACCAAGGCAATCTCACCTGCCAGAAGATGAAGCCCTTACGAAGGTGGCCTCTTCGGAGCTAGGTGGTCAGACTGCAGTCGCTCTTATAACGTATTATCACTGACCACATTAGAAAATGTTTAAGATATGCCGACCACGTATTACAATGAAACATTTGACAACGAAATTATGATGAATGTTAAAGATAAACGTTAGCGCATTATCATTTAAAAAATAAATGAAGAAACAAATTTATAAGAAATGCATGTATTAAAGCGTTGCTAATATAATAGTACTGTGTAATATTTGACACTATATATACCTAATTTTGTAAGAAGTGTTATTCCACCCATAACTATCAACATTATAGTTCCCGAATAAATGTAGTTTGGTTTAGTAAATATTAAAAATAAATTCATAAGAGGTAGGTACAGACTTCTACTTGTATTATCGTTTAAGGTTTTCAACCCGTGTGATATAAGTAGGTAGCTCATATTATAATGTACCCTAAAAAGCTTTTCAAGTTATGTAGTCAAGTTTAAGCAAATTGCTACTACCCTACTTCTAAGAAAGAGATTTTTGTCTTGCCTACAAAAAGTTTCTGATGAAGACTATTTTAGAAGTAGGCATATTGTTCAGATATTACAGATATAATATTGTATTTTACTTAACTGTTTACATAAAATATTTGATAAATACGTAGTACTATGTTACCTGCCCCGGGTTTTGCTGATAAAATGGTCATATATTAATAAAATTGTCGGTGTTATAGCGCATTTGTTATAGCATTATCCTCCACGATCATTATAAGGGTTTATAGGGAGGTCATATATATTATGAGAAATGATAAAACGACGGTGAAAGAGTTTTTTGCTGTAGAGCTTAATGTTAGTCATGTTCCCTTGCATTTATTATAATTTCTAAACAATTGTCTTAATGATTTAATGGTAATATTTATCGTGTAGGTTTATTGCTTTTACTTTAGATGTCATGTACCATTTTTCAGCTCTTGGAGCTACTAAATTGGTACCTTTTTAAAATGAATAAAACTGTGAATTCATGCCAATATTATATCTGGATTATAGCATGTACTTATTTAAGTTCTTCATCCAATCCCGGTTGCATCCAAAATTCGCACTTTGAAGCCTTGGGTCTACTCCCTGAAGGTTGGCAAGAGTACCAACCTCTGGAGAAAAGATTGCGCAAGTGCCGCCTCAATCAATCAGGTGTTACATTCTGGCTTGCAGTAGAGGTTGGCTTGGGTCCCGAAGATCTATTATTATCAAGTTGTAAGAAGATGGAGTTTTTATGTTGTAGAAACAAAAAGTCCACGATTACCTAGGTACCTATTGTCGTCAACCGTCAACAATTTAATTGTAAAGGCGTGCGTTTCCATTACAATTTGTTGAACGAATATTTTTAAATTTTGCAAGACTGAATGTATATCAATGTATATTTAAGTTTAAAACACGATAAAATAATCGAAACCGTGAAAATATTGCATCTTTTACGATTTCAGTCAACCGCTCGAAAACGATCCCGAACTAGATAATAAAATCGTGATAAGAATAAAATATCTGATTGAAATCATTCGTTATGCTAATGTTGTCAGATTAAAAATCCCTTTTGCCGTTTTCGAGCTGGGCATTTCAATTAACTTTTTCCTGCTGTCATAAGAAATAATATGATGGACGAGTTAGAACCTTTTTCTTTTTTTTTTCATAAAATCTTAAAAACTTCCATAGAATTTGGCTCAAAGCAGGCGTTTTATGTAACTTTCGAATGTTCGTTTTTATTATCGAATCATGTTAAACGAGATGTCTATTATTTTCAAAGAGAAACTTTTTCTTTTACAATTTTCATAATTTATGTTTTTATTATAAAGTTGTTAACAAAGCATTATTTTCATATTTGATTGTAAATAAAACATCTTGTCATCTAAACTACTGTAGAGATTTTGAGCAAACTTGGTACGGTTATAGTTCACACTCCTGGGCAACATATAAGCTACTTTTTATGTAAGCTGATACACGCGGCTCCGCCCGCGCGTAGCTCAGTCATCGTTTTTGGTCATATTGCCGGTTCTAGTTAATCAAATGGAATCAAACATACGGCAGATTATACCTATGCCTAACCAAGATCTTTTTAATGAAAAAACCGCTACATTTTCCGAAGGTAAGACGGGGATACCGTGGTTACCAAACCCGATGGCATCATCTCAAAACCACAGATGGCCTTGGGTCATACGAGATGCGAGGGAAATATCTTACATCCGGGCCACCATACACCACGGGCGCCTGAAGACCAGTGCAGTTTTAGTCGGTGCAAGACTGATATAACCGCTTCCAATGGCTGCGGAGGTAGTATCTGTGGGATTTTCGCATGACAAAAATAAATTGCCAAATGGCAATCCTCTGTCTTTAAAATCAACGAATTTGTAACAGATCATTTTTATGTCGATAAAACCTTTAGTTACGTGACACTTCACTTCATTCATAAGATTTGCTACATATTCATAATATATACCTAATGCAAATATCACTTCTAAATTCACACATCTAATTGATAAAATAAACAAAAATATTTCTTCTTTATATCTTCCAGAAAACCAGCCCAATAAAATAAAATCAAACGGTGTCGATTTAAAAAGCTTTCATACTCAGTCCCTAAATGTGTTAACTTAAAACGCGGCAGTAAACGAGTGATAGTGACATTAAGGTACCCGCCTAAGAGCATTATAAGAAAGTAGCCCTTTTCCTTCAGTCCATTTTTATGCCTCGTCCGAAGATAAGCGGCCGATACTTTTTATGGGCTCCCTCATTTTGAGCTCAGATCGATATGAAAATTTGTTTTCCCGAAAAGACTGGGCGTGAAATTGAGTTGATATTGAATTTGTAGGCGTGAGGAAGATGTACTTTTAGTTATATCATAATTTGGAATACAGCTGTCACCCGCGAATGCGTTCAATTGGACCTCATGTGGCCATTATTCATCCAGTCGGCAAATAAGACATTTTATATTTTTCACCGTAGGAACCTTTACTGGTATAAAATGTTATCCAGATCATAGCTTGTTTACTTAATTTTAGCCAAATTGGGTTAGCCTTCAGGACAGGAAAGTCCTTTTGCAGAAGAAATACTCTGGACTATCTGTGGTAGGTAGTTAGATCATCAATAGTTACAAGAAATTTTGGTGCTTGAATAAAAAAGTGTTTACTTACAATTGATTACTGATCAGAAACACCTACCATCTTAGTCGGCTCATATCATAATGTTATCGTACGACGAGCCAAACAGAAGCATGTATTGTGTAGATATAATTTAATATTTTCATTTTATTAAAAAGGTAATTCTCTGGAAAGATACAAGCAAATATTTACTTTACCCGAACAAGTTTATTACGCCCATATATATTTGTAAGATACGGCTGTAATTTAAAAAATCATTCCAGTTTGTATGTTAAACGATTTGGAGAGAACAAACTCGTGGGTCTCTACTCTGTCGTGTCAATACTGTTATCTTTAAGTATTTGAAAGCAGACAAAGGATGATGCGCATTTAGTTATAAACTTTTATACGTGACATATCGAAAATGCATCGGATGGTAAGAAGGCTTATACGAGCTGACTTTAAAGTAGTTTGAAGCGCTAAGCGCGATTCGTATTTGCCCCTCCCACTACATTATTCAGCGGGTGATCCACCCTACATGAAGCAGTAAACTTTAGAGGCTAACAAAAAAGAATCCGTGAAGAAGCCACGCTGATAATTTAATAAATTCGCCCCAGCGCATTATTTCGTCTCACATTCTTTTAATTTTCTTGAGGTTTTTGTAAGACGCAACTTTGAGTTAATACTTTCAATTTGCGTTCAGAAATGTAATTTTTGGGTCTTAATGTCACATTATTGTTACACTGTTTCAATTTTTAAGAGCAATAACTTTTTTATCGTATTAGAAGTTAGTCACATACATACAAACTTTTAATTATTCGTAACTCAATATTAGGAAAACATTTTTTTTCTAAATGCTTATTAAGGATTTAATCTTAGGGTAACAACTAACAATGATTTTTATTGATTTTAGTGACTTTTTGATTGTTTCATTGATTGGTTGAACCACATCTATCTAGATAAAACAAGTGCCAATACATAATCTAAAAATTCTTTGCAAATTTTTACGCATATTAAATAAAAGCATGTAAAAAAAATATTACAATCTAGGTAAATAAGAAACAACATGAAAATGTCGTGATTTAATATGACGTAATGAAAATAGACTAGCAACCATTAATTAACTACTGTAAAATTTATAGCAACCGCAATTTTTGGCTTCAGCTATTATCATTAGCTGCTTTTGTTCTGTAAGACACAGAACAACGAATATTTTTGTATAAATTATTTTTCCTTAATTTATTGGATGCCCTGTTGGTTCCATGTTATAAATCTATATTTTGTGGGCAAAAAATTCAGCTGATGAAAAATTATAATAACATCTTCTCCCTGGCCTTATCTCAATTAGTTGGAGTCAGCGCAACACGTCATTTTCCCCACACATTCCTGTGAGATGTTATCTCTTCAGTCATTTCCTGCCGTGCCATATCCACTTTCACGCATTCCATCCATCTTTTCTTGGACCTACTTCTGTGTTTGAAATATTATAGTAAAATTGTGTTTCTAACTCTAAACGTGAGCTGAAATCCGTCAGAGTTTCAGCAAAATCCATCCAGAAAGTATCTGTAGTTAACACCAGAGACTAAATAAAACAAGTTACAACCGAGTACAGAGTCGTATTTGGTTTCATTACCCTATATCAACATTACGCCATCGGAGCTCTGACAAACATGAACTGGGGTGGCCTTACTTAGAAATTGTTTAGTATATGCTAATATTTGTCGAGGTTTTTGGTGTGTAGTTTGTAGTCGTGAGTTATTGTGGCTGGAACGAATAGATAACATTTAAGGGGATTATAAGGGCTCGATACGGAAGTGGCAATTACGTGTCGGGATACCGTCTGGGACCGCGATTCGACATCAATAGGGTATAATATTGCAGTAATGTTATATCAGCAGAGGTTGCTGAAATCATTCCTATTATACTGTGTTTATTATTGAACTATCATCTCTTGAATTGTGGCATGAGAACTGCAAATAAGTACATAATTTATGTTATGAGTAAATAAATAAATTTGAATTAAGGATCTAAATAATAATAGCTTAGATCCAATTAAATATGAATATTGATGTATGGATTGACAATATTGTTTGGTAGTAGGTATAGTATGTGAAAATTTTAAAATCATCGATCTAGGATGTTACAAAGCTCAGTAACACTTCACTGAGCTGTGCAATGATTTTCTTGGCGTTGTTTCGCCAAACGGATAAAATATGAGGTTCTTCAAGAAGGGTTTCAGAAGGTTTTTACATGGTGGGCATTGAGACTGTGATGCCTTGGATGTTGCTCACGTATATAGGCTGCGGTAACAGCCTCCCAACATGTGCGCCGTGTGCTTGTCTAAATGGTATAAAAGGAGATCAGTTTATTATCACCGATCTGTGAGATAAGTTTTGTCCGAAACGAAGCGATTTGGGAGCGGTTCTCATAGTATTCGTAGTAGTCAAGAAGTGATAAAAATAGCAGTCTTAGCAGTAGAATTATCACATGATTTACCATTTGTTAAAAAAAAAGGAATTCGCAAATCGTTGAAATAATCCATTTTATTACCTAATATTCCTTTAAGATATCTTTGTTTACTTCCGTTTCATAATAATTTATTACATTGCCGATAAATACAATATTTTTTCAATATAATATTAGGTACCTACTGAAGACGATTAAGTGTACGGTTGCTTATATTTTATGTACATAATTCGGCGAAACGGGTATCGATTTGAGCAAATTAACTGATAAGCCATAGCTACTTACTTTTTATATCATTAACGGTAAAGCCCCGTACTTAGGTACCGGCTTAACAGGACCCATTGTCTACTGTTTATTTTGTATTTTGCATGAATCACTCATAAAATCACAGCATAAAATATAAACGTCAGAGATTTGGTATAAATGATATTATAATAACATGGGATTCAATGATTATAAATAGGACTGTCAAAACACCAATTTGTTTAGTTATACCTACCAATTAGCTTATGACCGCGGCTCCACGTGGGCAACGGTTTTCGCGTTGTTTGATACTATATCTGTGATTTTTCTCAATCGATTGTGACCAAACAAGTCTATGATTTCAGGTCTGACCAAAACCTATAACCGCACAAAATCCATTCAGTAGTTACTGCATCCATCGCGAACAAATAGACAAGCAGACAAGAATAGCGAAATGTGAATATCAACAATATATTAATACAGATACATATATTATACAATACGTCATATAAATATGTGAAATATTAAGTTACTCAATTTTACCTTTACGACAACCATGTATGAATATGTCCATAAGCGTAGTTAATCATAAGAGATGAGATTTGGTAGCGATTGATCTGGGGAGCTACCATAAAATCCGAAATTTCACGCGCACAGAATTCGAACGAAATCTGTATCATTTTTGGGTAAGTAAGTTTAAGGTTCGGCAGCGCGAGTGTGACGCCCCTGGTGAGTTGCACACGTCCAATAGGCTACTGTGACCGCTTCCCATCAGGTGGGCCGTGTGCTTGTCTGCCACCTAAGTGAATGCTGCCGAATGAAGTGTTATGTGCCATGCAGAGGTGTGCACTTGTAGGCTCCTTCCAATACCTTGTTAGTCGTCATCCTCTAGTCGATGCATGTGCTAAACAACAGACAAGGCTCTGGTACAAACTTGACTTTCGTGGTTGGGAGGTCAGATGGCAGAGTTGCCGGTAAAACCAAAGCAGATCCAAGGTGCACACTTTGAATGCAACTGGGCGGTCTTCGAGCGCGTTATACGAATAAATGGATTGCATGGAGCAGTCCGAAAGATCGGTCAGTAACATCGGATATACGTTTCATAGTAGGCCTCGAGGTACATGGAGAAAATAGACAACCTTGAGATCAGGGACAGTACACCCTGATACGCGTTCTACCATGTACCGAACGAAATATCGGTTTATATTAGGTACCTACAAGAAATTTATGTTTGAGCGGTTTGGTTCCAAATGCTTATACGCTGTGAAGCGAAGAAATGATAAAATTTAATTAGAATAAATTCAATTTCAGAGGTATATCTTGAGGAAATTGGATAATGTACCTACATTGTAATAAAATTGAATACGCAAAAATTTGAGAAAATGGGTTAACTTTACAACCCACTGAATGTCTGAGAATCGAGATGTCTAAGAGCTCTTCTGAGATCCGAATATTAGTTGGACTAGCTTAAATCTAATAATAGCATCGGATCAGAAAGGAGACGAAACATTTTTATGACAGGCGTATTATAAATTTTATTAAACATCTGTTGAGTTAATTACATAGCGGTCTATTTCAAAATAAGAGTAATTTTGGTCAATAGATATAAAATTGGTTACTTGAATAAAGTAAGTAGCACTCCTAATCATTTACGTGTTATATCGCGCCGAAACTACACGTACTAACTTACACCTGCACCGTTGACCCCAAATATAAAGATAATCTTAATTTAGTTCTCTAACGTATACTATTCTCTCTGGCAACAAATTGCAGCGGTTTCCGAGCCACTAATGTGGTGACTAAACTAGTTTATTTTAATCACCTAATTTCCTCAGAAATTGTGTCGTTGTTCTCTTGGTGTATGCGATGTAGATACATACTTAAATGTATATGGTACCTGTGAGATCTTGCGAAAAGAAAGCGTAATAACATTTTTTGTTAACTTTAACTTTATTAGCTCAAGATTGGAAGTTCAAAAATTGCCGTAAGCGTCTATGGAGAACGATATTTGATCGGGTACGCTCAAATATCGTTCTCCATAGACGCTTACGTTACGCTTATCGTCTTTTATGTTTTTTTTTCATAAAATCTGCTTTGAAGTTAATTGAATGGACTTGTGCTTATATTATGATTATTTCTTTATTCATTGATATTGTATGACCATGGTATTGTATTTTTTCATAGAATTTCTTGACTGAGGCAATATCTATTTTCTACAAAAACCCGCAGTGCCCGCAGCTAAGCAACACTAAAATGAAATGTAAAGGGTTTGTTGTTGAGTAGAGTCTTGTATTGTACCGCTGAAAGCGAACAGCAACCGCTCACAATCAGGCGGGCAGTCTGCCTTCATGTCACCCTAGTCGAATAGAAAGAAATCAGGACGGTATCAGACGTACTTAATTATATATTGAAGCGGCTGGGTTTCCTCGATGGTGGAATTGTTTAGAACATTTTATATTTTCATTATCATTTAATACAAGTGACCCATTTATACATAGAGCGTCTCTCATATGATACGCGGAACAATAAATCAGAGTATTCTTCGTAACTTCCTGTTACTCAGAAAAAGAACCGGCACTTAGCTTAATTATAAAGCATGCGCTCACTGGGTACATTATTTTAATATTTCTATTCTATGTATAATGAAAATATGGCTTCAAAGTGATATGATAATGCCTACGTGGATTTCACTTCATTACCAGGTTTGCAGCTGCTCACTTTATCACGATGCTAATTCGTTAAAATTTTCACGTCCTAGCACCTTATACAGGCAAGAAATTGTCCAAATATTTTAGGTGCATTAGCTTCCCATAGGCCTGGCCTCGCGTCGCCTTTATGTTTGTTGGGTACGTCAGTAAGTAACTTCGCTTTAAATTCTAAAACTAAAAAAAACATCATAACTTTCGCTTAGATTATTATTTTAATGCGAAAGTAGGATTGACGAATGATGGGAGGAAACTGCCAAATGAGTTGCCAACTACAGAGGAAAGCTTACGCCAGAGCCTCATCTGTCAATCACACGTATACCAGCTAGAGCAGCAGTACTAGAGTGCCATTAAGAGGGCCCCATGTCTAGCTGTGGATTATAATATGCTAATTGATAGGCACATTGCAAACGTCTGCTACTAATGATATAATTTTTTAACATATAAAATGTAAATTTATGTTACAGAACCCATGAAACAATCTATTAATTTTATTACAGGTAACAATGCAAAAACGACAAACACTTAAGTATTAGGTGATGATTGAAGAGTTTACCTTGCCATATTATTTTTATTTTATCTATTTTCCTGTTATAAGACGGCTATTACATGGTAATTTAGAACATACATTATAGCAACAACAACAAAGATACAATCTGGGTATAATAGCTACATACATATCTACTGTGAATTATATTATCACTCATCCATTTTAGCCCTAAAATGTGAAGTTACTTAATCTCTCTGGATTTAAGGGGGTATATTGGGCGCCGCCAAGATCTTCGGTGTCCAAGTCAACCTTACCTGCAAGCTGATATTGCTGATTGATGGACGAGGTGTTATCGCAAATTTTCCTCTCAGGATTGGGAGCCAGACGATAGTCGCTCCACTCCGTAAACTAATCTACGAGGAAAGAAGAAATAGTAGGAGAGCGGACCTCGGACTGCAAATTGCAAGATTTGGATGCAAACGAAATTGGCGCTCGAATAAAAAAGGAGACTGTCACCTTGGGCGATCGATCAGCTTGATCGCCACTTCGTAATAAATACGCAAATAAATGCTCTCATTACGATCTTTTCAATAAAGGCTAGCCACCCTTTTTAATTTAAATGTTAAATACAAAGATTCATTACACGGTTACTTTTTAAAGTGGTATGTTCATTTAACTGTACACATAGCCCGAAGGAATCAATTTTGTGACCACCCATTGACCTCAGTTGAAACTGTGTGACCCGGGACGGCCAAATTGGAAGCCGGATTCAATCAGAAGAAAAATAGCGGCGTTGGACATAAAGTATTCTATTTTACTTCGCTCTTCTTATTTCTGTGTTTAATTTTACTGTGTGCATCGTAGATTCTTGTGTTTTTATTTGGCTATTGTAAAATCTGTCTATGCTATTATATATGTAAATAATAAATGAACTGTGTCTGTACGTTGGAGATGTTCAAAAAACTTGGGTTATCTGCTTGCGAAGGATGCAAAAATTAGTGAACAGAATTCGATGTAATTTTTTTAGAAAGTTCAAACTTACTTTAGGTAAAATCTGCCGGATGTTTGATTGCAATAATTTATAAAGTAGAGCTGGAGATATTATGACCAAAAAACGCGCGGGTAGAGTCATGAGCATCAAATAATTTTCGATTAAAATTAAAATAGCATTATTACAGAGATAGAGTGAAAGACGATATGGAAAGGAAGGGAGTGACTGAGGAGATGACATCGGACAGGAATGTATCGAGAATGACATGTTGCGCCGACCCCAAATAATTGGGACAAGGGCAGGAAGATGATATTACAGAGATAGATTAACAACTATTTTAACGTTAAATAATTGAGATATTCTTACGAAAGACGAACTACTGAGAATTTCCTAATAGAAAAACCTAATAAGCTGACGTCAAAATCGTTAAGCTTCTAGAAGACAGCAGTGCGTTTTTACTGAACTTTTTAATTTCCTTCCTAAAGAAAGTATCACATAAAAGATATTTTATGTGATCCTTTTGGGCTTGAAAACACGATTTTATATTTTTAAGTAAAAAAATGTATTATTATTACTGTTTTAATTTTTTTTTCTAGAAATAAAAGTAACCTATAATTCTGTGCGTCCTGTGAAAAGGGGTACAAGTCAACTTATATCAAATTTGATGTTATTATAGCACCTCAATCAGAAAAAAATACTCTATTTTTCTATCTATTCACCATTTTGATACGTCTATTAGTTTCTGAGATAGTGTGATACATCTAAGACGAAATGGCGTCATTTGATAAAATATGACTGTGTAAATAAATATATGTTGACATCTATCATTCATAATATTCAAGTTATTTGTGTGTAAAAATGTATCTCAAGTCATATCATTATTAACATTATATTTATTACCTTCTAATAAGGTGTCATCTGGTACATGTTTAGTTATATCAATTGACACAAAGTAAATTCGTACACTGCATCGATACAACTAAAGTTGTATTATTGCTCACATAGGTACATAGTAAACTAATATTTTTGTGTAAACTAATTCAACTAAAATTATATCAATAATGACGAGAAGATTAAAACGGTTTTGATCCAAAATATTGTGCAAAGTAATACATGTTACGAACGCGAGCTGTGCGCGGGATGCAGGGGGCGCTACTGCGAGGGTACCGCCGCCCGCGCGGGGTCAGAGCCGTAAAATAATACTGGACAAGGTGCTCGCGCGCGCTCTCTGAGCAATCCAACATGGCGCACAATGTACCTATTAGATGTATCATTTTACACAAATTCTGTTTTATTATTCGTATATTCATAATAACAAGAACTAATAACCATTTACACAAAATAATTACTCCACTTATATCAATATACAATAAATCTATTTATTAATGTGTAAAAGTGAAAAACATTGCAATTTACGTAGATGCGCCCCAGTATTGCTTCTAAACACCTAATTATATAATAAGAATAATAATAAAACTCTGTATTGTACACCAAGGATATAAAAGTAGTAACAATAATACTTAAATTAAAGTATTAACAATTGGCGGCCTTATTGCTCCGTGGCAATCTCTACCAGGCAACCATATAATGTGCGTATACTTCCGCTAGTATTTGAGTATTATCGGTATACCTACACTATTTATCTATAAGTGCACGCGCACACAAACCGCTGACAGTTGGCGGACGACGCTAGTATCTATCGAACTGTACCCCGCGATCCCCCCAACCGAAAATAGATGGAGCAAAGCGTCTTCGTGGATTGCACTATCTGTAGGTAATGAATACCGTTATTATTTTACTTAGTTATTTATGTTCTATGATAGTCTATAATGTAAAATTTCATTGTTGCAGCATCGTTCTTGCCGTACAAAACGCATGTTGACTATGATGCTCGTAGCTGCTCATGATCTGCTGAATATAATTTCCATATACCACAAGTTTTTAACCCCTGGTTATTTTTTTATATACTATGTAGGTAGCAGAACGGCGTAACTCTCACGTCCACGCTTAACTTCGGGTCATACATTGAAGCTAAAGCTTAGCTGGCTGCAAAAAAGCTGGGCATCCTATCTAAGGTGCGACAGTACTTCACACCGGAGCAATAAAATTGCTTAAGTTTTTGTACCAAGCGCAGGTTCGATCCTGTCTGGAGTACACTACTCGTATCTGTGTGATGTCTCAACTAAATACCACCTTGACGCGCTGGAGACGATCGAGAATCGAGAGACGAGCCAAGAGGTTCATCAACGACGTTGCACTAGTCGAGAAAAGGCTTCAGAACCTTGCCCATAGACGCAAAGTTGCAGGTCTATCGGTTTTCTATCGGATACATTTCGGAGAGTGCGCTCTGGAATTGCACAACCTGATACCCCCAAATCTTTCCATCAGCGAACGACCAGACGAACAGCGACGCAACACCGCTTTATGGTCGATATTCCACTCATACGCACAAAGCGCTTTGCCGACTCGTTCATCATGCGTACAGTTAAGGAGTGGAACTCCTTGCCTGAGTCTGTGTTTCTGGAAAGCTATAACCTGGAAATATTCAAGTCACGAGTGAAAAGATTCCTTCTAGGCAAGCGTGATCGTAGACCACATCGTCACTTACAATCAAGTGAGATAGTAGTCAAACGTAAGCTTATCTTGAATAAAAAAAAAAGTAGCAGACAAGCACACGGCCCACCTGATGAGAAGCGGTCACCGTGGCCCAAGGACGTGTGTCACACTATGGGCTTCACGCACGCGCTGAACCTACCCTGAAGGGAAGGGTAGCGGGCTAGGAAGGGGTGGGAAGGCTTGTCTTCCAACCCTGTGGGGGGAAGGGGAAGAGGGGTACAGTGAGCTCTGGTTACCGTACTTACCGGCGGGAACACAACACGATGGTTATTATAGCCGCGGTCTTCTGTAGGGCGGAGGTAGAAACTGTTTTTCGTTTATGTTGTATTGTTGACTTATGTCCTTGATGTTTATTTCCTTTTTAACTAAATTAAAATATTCCAACTTTCAAACCAAGTGACACTCAATAACACCTAAAATAAAAGTGATTATGTATTTTTTTTTCTTTTTTATTCCTCTATTTTTATACCTTTTTCTTTAGATTGTTTCTTGTATCATATTACACAAAATTGAGTTACGATTTAAGTCTACTTATATCAAAAAACACGAACTTTATTCACGAGTAAAATGATATAAATAATAAAAAATCTATTTTTACGAGTTTTGTGCCTACAGTGCTTTCGCCAATTGAAAAATATTACTTGTTTGTTAGACAGCTTTGAACAGGAGATGATTAGTTTCATATAAAACTACCTGATAATACAACAAATATCACCTTTCACCAAACCTTCACATAGCGTGTAAATCGATTTATCTCATTTAGAATCATTATACGCGAGCATCCATATGGTGTGTTTTGATACAACAAACAGTTTTTTTTAAATATCTCGTCCTATATTGAACACTCTTGAGCAGGAACCTAGTAGATTGTTAACAATACCACAATAAAATAAAATATGTCACTAGTTTTGAAAACAAATTATTCTAACAAATTTTATGAATTTTTAAACACAAAAACTAGTCTACTGTAAAGTTGACTTTTTCGACATGTACCGGTTTTCACAGGACACACAGAATTATGTTATTCCTATGAATTTTCAACCAGATCTGTTTAGCCGTTGGAGCGTGATTGAGTAACAAAATAAACATCCAAACATTTTCACGAACTTTCACATTTATAATTATTAGAAGCAAGTAGGATAGGATAACACACAGAAGCCACTTTGGCGATGTGGTACACACTCATATCAATATTACTTGACCACATAGATGGCGAGCAATCGATCGTTGGATATTTGCGGTTGCCATTGCGTCTCGGATCCTATTCGTATCTTATCATTCTCATTTGAAAAGAAATAGGACTCTCATTTTTCACTTTTGTGGAGGCGTAGATCATTCTCTTGACAGCAAATGAAACTACAGTTTTATATAAGATTCGAGGAAAGTCCACTGAAGATAAAATTTTGAATATACTCGTAAGTCTCATATCGACGGTTAAAAGGCGAATTGATTCAAGCGCCACCTTGGGCGATATTGAGTTATATACATCATTGGAATCGTGGAATTTTTCCGCGTCTTTTGAGCCGGGTTTGAGGTTAATCTGAGCACTTTTTTGGCGCTTGGCTCCATTACGAATTTGGGTATCTTTTCTATTTACGAGGTATCAAGTGTAGCAATTTTGGTTGATTTTTTCAAAGCATGTATATAGACCCATCAAAAAAAATGTTTTTTCTTACTATCTGTAGTTTAACCCATTAATCCCTGGATGGGATAAAATGGTTTTGCCGTTTGAATTAGTTTTACTTGATCTTAAATAATTTAACGTGGATGTTAATTCATTTTGCTTCAACCAGATTTATTGATATCATGCAACTTAAATCATTTTGCCTTGAACATTTGAACATTATCTCTGTCGCTTGAATCAATCTTGCCTGAATAAGTATAATGGAAGTATATGACTTGTGCTAATTATCCTTGACCGATTTTTAGTGTTTATGCCATTTAGAACAGTTTTCTCTATGCATAAAATAAATATCTGTACGTTTGATTCCTTTATATTGATTTAATAATTAAACTTATGGCATACTTAAATCAGTTTAATTCTTTCACCTCGCAATAAAATGGCAACGCGGGTAGGTACTTGGACCCTTAATACGAGTGTCGCGCGGGGATTCGAGGTCAATTTAGTCTACTACTTGATGCCAGAATAAGTTGGATTTCAATTCCTTGCGGTTCGTGCGCAAATCACACTTATTTCCTATTTACTTTACCTACTATTTAGGGTACTTTTATTGATTTGGCTAATCGATAAGGCTAATTGATTGATCTCATTATCAATCAATCAATTAGCCTGTCGACGTCCACTGCTAGACATAGGCCTCTTCCAATGTACGCCATCCACCCGAATCTCCACCTTCCGCATCCAGTCCATCCCAGCTACCCTTTTCAGGTCATCGGTCCATCTGGCTGGGGGGCGTCCCACCTTCCGTTTGCCGACTCGTGGTCTCCACTCTAGGACTCGTTTGCTCCTACAGCCAGCGGTCCTTCGACAGATGTGGCCAGTTGATTGCCATTTCAGCTTGCTTATTCTGCGTGCTATGTCGGTAACTTTAGTTCTTTGTCAGATGACCTCATTGCGAATTTTGTGCTTCAAAGAAATTCCAAGCGTAGCTCGCTTCATGGCCCGCTGCACGTCTTTAAATTTGTGGACTAGCCCCACAATCAGTGTACACGTTTTGGCACCGTAAGTCATGACTGGTAGGACGCACTGGTTGTAGACCTTCGATTTGAGGCATTGCGGTAAGGGTGAGGAGAAAACCCGACGCAGTTTGCCAAATGCTGCCCAACCTAACAGGATCCTTCGGGCGACTTTTTTCTCGAAGTTGTTTCTACCAAGCTTGATTGACTTGCCCAAGGTAGACTTATTTCTGAACAATTTCGAGTGTCAACCCTTCGACGTCGATCGGTCCAGGCTGACATTTTCGTTGAACATAATCTTAGTTATGTCCAAGTTCATGCTGAGACCGATACATCGAGAGGCTCCATTTAGGCTGTGCAGCATCTCGCCCAGGTGCTCCAGTGACTCCACAACTATGACAATGTCGTCGGCGAACCGATGGTGTGAGATGCGTTCCCGTTTATGTTTTAATTCCCCGTCCAGTCCAATCCAATGTCTTAAAGACGTCCTCCAGTGCGTTATTGAATAGTTTAAGGGATATGACATCCCCCTGTCGTACTCCGTGCTGTAGTGTAATGCGGTTCGTCTTCTGGTCTTGGAGCTGGACGGACATGGTGGCAGTATCATACAGACATCTCATCACTTCGATATAATGCCAGTCGACGCGGCACCATTGCAGAGCATCCAGAACTGCTCACGTCTCGATGGAGTCGAAGGCTTTCTCGTAGTCCACAAAAGCCATACACAGCGGCTGATTGTACTCCTCGGTCTTTTGCACAATCTGCCGAACAGTATGAATGTGGTCCACGGTGCTGTAGCTTTTTCGAAACCCGGCTTTCTCTAGTGGCTAGAACTCATCGAGCTTACGTTCGCATCTCATTATATTTATAATAATCTCTTAACGGCTAATTTCCGAATCGATGAATGCGGCATGCAGCCACCGACACTGCCCACTTGTGACCACGCAATGCCTGATATTCATATATCAGGCAACGCGATGTTCGATTCGATTCGATGCAGTCCGGAAAGCTAGTGGTCTCGATGGTGTTCCTGCGGTGGTTCTACATAATTGTGCAGCAGAGTAGTCCCCAATGCCTACGCGTCTGTACCGCATATCTTACACCTCGGGTACAGTGCCGCCCGCTTAGAAAGAGGCAAATGTACAGCCGATCCCCAATACAGGGGACCGGTCCGAGCTAGACAATTATGGGCCCATAGCCGTCACCTCAGTGCTGTGCTCATCTCTGGGATGGCTCTGCACAGTACTTATTAGATGCTCTCGACAGATTGCAGCGATGCTAAGTCCGTATTATTGGGAGTCCTGAGGTTACGAACACCCTCGAGCCTCTACAGCTACGTATTGCATCTTTGGCAGTTTTTTACCGGCTCTACCATGGCGAGTGTTCTGATGAGCTCTTCCAATTAGTCCCAATTAGTGCCTCTTTTAAAGACTTGGAATTCTTTACCAGCGCATGTGTTTCCTTCCTCCTATAGTCCTGGGGCCTTTAAACGGGGCGTGAAAAAGCATTTGATGGGACCGTCAAGCTGAGGGCCGCCAATGTAGTACTACCGCTGTATGTAGTGGTGACCCCAGTCCTGAGACTTTGCCTTTAGCTTACCATCAGGCGAGGTAAAGTCATTTTGACGTGTCCTATATAAAAAAAATATATTTGAAGACTGATTATTAGCGGTTATAAATGTCACCTATGTTTATAGATACCTACTTAATTTTACGTAAATGAATAAATAAAACAAAAGTTGATTCGTAAAGCGTTGTTTTCTTTGTTACGTTTTACAAAATCGATTTTAAAAGTCTCATGTTCTTAAAAGTGCACCAATTTTATCTATTTAAGTAACTTTTCTCAAAATTGATGTGTCATTTAATTCGCTTTCCCTACATCGTGAAATTTATTTTATTACCTTTAAGCTATTTTCCTCAATTCAGATTCAAATAAATCTTGCTATTAAAACAATTTGCTATAAATAGTTATTATAATATTAATCGTATCTGGGAAGTAAGTTTATTTATACAGAATTATTATTAAACTATCTTAGAAAATATTAAGTATGTACAAATTTTTTTTAAAAAAAGTTTAGGTGTCGAAGAATTCCTCCCCATCGATGTCGACTGGTAACGTACCCAAAAGGCTGGCGGCATTGCCACGTTGGATGGCAATGCCAATTCTCTGAGCAAGAAAGAAGCCAGCCCTTTGATCACGTGAAGCGTCGACCAGTCGCTTTGCGATTTCTTTATAAAGCGACCGTGCGCTCGGACCCCACGAACCTAATGTTTCGACCCCAAACGGCTCAAAGATATAATTGTCAATTAAATTGCTATATTTGCGCCGTTTGAGGGTCTCCGCTGATGCCGCAGCAGCGCAGGCGCAGCCCGCCGTACTTGGAAGATGAGAAGGCGCGAGGGTGTCGACGCAAGTTGCATCCCACACCAAAGGTCTACCCATCTTCCAAGGCACCAAAGACATACCGTCAGGCCTCTTGCCATCGTCGCGCACCAAACCAGCAGGTTCAAGCGCAGCTGGAACGCCGGCGGTGACAAGAGCCCGACGGATAATATCATTTAGGTGTGCATGACGTGACATGCGTCCTGCGCTCCTGCCGCATGATAGGCCGTGATGTCCAAGGCTGTCAACTGCTTCTCCACAGTGACACCGATGAGGAGAAACACAAGGAGCACCCAAACGCAGACAAGCTGCAATTCTGAATGTCGTGTCGTCCAACATAGTGCCTATGTTGGGCGACGGAAGAGCCTGCAGCCAGACACCAGACTCCCATTCCCCCACAGCCATAAGGCGAGCGCGCTCAGCAACACTACCAGATGTATTAAACAAATACTGTCTGACAGTGCTACAAAGCGGCTCATCCCATTGTCTCTGGGAGAATAGATTGGTGGGCAAATCAGTATTTGGGCAAGTCATTTTCCAAGCATTTATAGCTTCGATCTTGCCTGGCACTTCAGAATTAACCAGTGTAGGTAATAAGATTTTCCTGGTTAATTCTTCTGTGCCATGGATCGAAGATAAAAAGGCTGGTAGACTGACATCAGTGATTTTGCGAACGCCGAGTCCACCAAAGCGAACTGGTAGAGAAGCTTGGAGCCAGGCTCGGTCGTTCAAATCTGCATTCAAAATTTTACAAAGAGTATTTTGAATAATTTTGTCCATCTTGTCTAAAAGAGCCGAATGTTTAAAAAATTGTGATGATCGTAATGCATGTGTGAATTTTGGGACGAAAAGGCAGTGCCGAACAATTGTGAAGGCTGAATGTATATTAATTTGGAGGAGTCGGTCCGAAACTTCATTGAAATTTTGTATTTTTTCCTCAACAAAAGAATCAAAAGCTTCTTCTAAAATCGGGGACCCTAGCAGGCGAAGAGAACTTTTATGTAAAACTTTTAAATTTGGGGCCAAAAAATTAAATTTTGAAATTGCCAAAGATCTATCCACGTCGTCGTTGAGAAAAATTTCACATTTTGAGGAATTTAGTTCTAAACCAATCGTTTTAAATTCATCTTTCAGAAAAGCCAGGTCTTTGAGTACTGTGTTTATATCGCCTCCTAAGGTGCCGTCATCTAGATACCAGATGTTAAATTTGGAATTTAGCTGCATAATTATTGGATGTATTGATAGGCTGAAAATGAGTGGCCCAAGGGGGTCACCTTGTTGACACCCGACCGCTGAATCCAGAACATTTTCTTTAAATAATAATTTAGAAGGGTGCCTGTAGCATTGCCAAAGAAATTTAAAAATTTTGGGAGTTTCCAGCTTTGCCTGTGTCAACAAAGTGTCCCTGTTTACTGAATAAAGGCATTCCTTAAGTCAACCTTAAGAATGACCTCTCCTTCACCGCAGCCAAGGTACGTTGACAGGGCATGTACAGCAGCCTCACAGCCGCCTTTGGACCCAAAACCGAGCTGTAGGGGTTGGAATTTGGCGGCTATGTCTGCACTGTAGAAATTACAGCACAGTTTGGCTGCCATACGCCTGTAAGTGCATCCTACGGCAATGGGACGAACGCCACCATCTTTTTTCCGTAAGGCGCATAAATTTGCGCCGTAAAGGATGTCTATGATGCCTTCGTCCACATTGCCGGAAAGCATTAGGTTCATTAAACCTGTAAGCTCCTTCAGGAGTACCCCACTGACGTCCCCGGTGCCTGGACTCAGGAGGTCTTTGAGGTGTTGAGGAGTCAGGCCATCGAGGCCGCCAGCAGAACCACTCCGGAAGGAGCCCACTGTAACTAGCACGTCCTTGGCTGAAACGGTCAAAAAATCAGCGTTAGAATTTGGAGGATCGGGGAAGGAAAGGCCATCAGCTGGCGCTGGATGCTTGCTCTTCAGATCCGCAAGGGTGTCTGGAGAGCAAGGCGCCAGTACGTCGCTGCTAAACAATAACCTAGAAGCCCCTCGAATGTCACCTTCCCTCAATTTGGATTCTACGTAATGGTAAAGGGTATTTTTATGAAAAGTGATGTAATTAGGGTCGAATGTACGGGCCGAAAAACAGTTGTCTTTAATTTGGGTAGTTACTTTTGGTAGTGGTCTGATTGTGGTTAATGTGTAGAATCCTATATGGGAAGGTCAATAATTGTTCCCAAGCTCTAGAAGAATTCTCCCGTACTACAAGGCCAATGCAGTGTGCCAGATTTTGTGCTACCAAAGGCCTTGCACCACGGGGTATCCTCTTTAAAATCGGAATATTGTGTAATTTGAGTCATTCCTCCTAGGACAGTTACAACTAGGTGAGTGGTTTAACTCATTTATTCATGAACAGTTGACAAATAGGTAAGTGATTTAAATCATGTATCCATGAACAGTTGACAAATGGGTAAGTGATTTAAATCATTTATCCTTGATCTGTTCAAGAAGCAAGGAACACATAAACTATTTTGCTTTGAATACATAAATCGTTATCGTGTATATAGACCTTTCTGCCCTGATCAAAGAATTGTGCAAAATGGCTCAAGTTACATCTAACTTGCTTTAAAAACACCTTTTAATAGTTATAATATAATCATAAATTAGCAAAAAATATACCGCTTCTTAATTGGGGCGATTTTTTCATTTTTATTAAATACTTTAGGAACAGTGATTTTTTTTCGTAAAAAATAAACTTTAAAATGCTCTCCTGTAAAGTTCTCAAAATGGCGCTTGGATCAATTCGCCTTTTAACCGTCGATATAGTGATTACAACTACTGCTATAAACGATAGTGGTGAACTTAAACCTTTGAGCCGTTCATGCACAAAAGTTAGTAAACACAAAGTTTCCTAGATTTATTCACGTCTGTTACTGAACTAGTACCTACCCAACTTAGGTAAACATTTTAAAACAGTTTTCTTTCAGATTGATTTACGGAACTTTTCAAATAAAACGAATTCTATTTCCTCCTTAGTTCTAAATCGTGAAAACCCAATTTCCTGGGAGCAGCATCGAATTCTTTGCAATACTTTTACTAATCAAATAGTCATAAGTTACCCTTCGCGAATCTAGCTAAATAAATTACACTGAATCGGAACAAACCTTTTAGAATCGGAGATTTCACTACAAAAATATAGTGGGGGGTAAAAATGCGAGTCAAAAAACTGCCCGGGAATGCAAAACTAAATTGGAATGTAAATCAAGTCCGCCCGTTCGATGTTCGTCTCGATTCCCAATATACCTGATTACTAAAACGAACTTCACAGTAAGCAAACAACGCAAAACAAGTATTTTTAGCTCGCAGCAGTATTTACTTTCGACATTTTGGTAAATCGGTATATAGAAGAGGGATACAAAAAATATGCAGGTACCTACGAGTATAGATACTTTAAGTAAGTATTGTTATATTTATGCACGGATAAGAGAATTAAATGGTGATCATATTAATACGATAACCCTTCTTGGCAGTCGGGTAAAAAATATACTTAGGTAAACTCCCTTATTCGACTTTTCGAATTATTTATTCAACACGTGCCAAGAGTGAAATAGATTAATCACTAAAAGGTATGCATTACTATTTTGAGTTGATGATCATGTGCATGTGTATATTTACCATTTAATGTCAAACTTAAAACGATTTACATAAATTAAAATGTCCATAACTCATTATATGGACGATATCAATTTATCGAGTGCCGTAGATTGGTAGGCGAAATTAAATTTCCTTTGTATGTTTAGGATTCAATTAGTTCCTTGATTTTTGCTATAATATTGATGAATTGACTATCAACTTCAATAACCATTAACTCCATAATGTAGTTTAAACTACGAACTATCACAAAATTTAATTCGATAACATATAAACTCACGCCTATATCCCCGAAGGGGTAGGCAGAGGTGCTAGCACCCACATTTCGCCAATTTTATGTTTAGGTCCCAATGTAATTGGGGTGCTAGGTTGAGACCTCCACGTGGTGCACCCTGGAGAACGGAGGCGGCAGTGTGTTCCCCCAAGGGTGGGAGTCTGTCGTCAACGGCTGACGTCAATCAGCGGACCCCATTGCACGAGGGGGTCGTGGTATGGCGGACCTGCAAGGTCCGCGGTCGCCGCTTCTAGTACCCCTCTAGAGGGGAAATGGGAGACGGCGACATCAACAGCCC
The DNA here is from genome assembly GCA_963576445.1 of Lithosia quadra. Lineage (NCBI taxonomy): Eukaryota > Metazoa > Arthropoda > Insecta > Lepidoptera > Erebidae > Lithosia > Lithosia quadra. Next base: position 8,668,257 of record OY754891.1, read on the forward strand.
TTTTCAGGGCTAGCTGACCCAAGGAGGGGTCGTGGTATGGCGGGCCTTCAAGGCCCGCGGTCGTCTCTCCCGGTATCCCTCTGTTATGAGAGGGGACATGGGAGACACGAATTGGATCCATTGGGATCAGAGACGGGTTGGCCCACTGCTCGCGCAGGGGCTGACTGGCTTCTGTGCCACCGTCGGAGTTGGGTGGGTTGGCTGCCCACCCGCGTCGCGTAACCCCCTGGTGATCGACCGTGACCTGAGTGCTAGCCGCACTCGGGTAGTCGTGACCTGGGGGAACGTGGGACTTGCCTTAATTGGCCGGCCCGCGTCAAGGAAAAGACTTTAAGACCCGACAGCGAAGTCGTAAAAACCTGCAGACACCTGGGGCCCTCTGCCAGTATTTACCCCGTCTCTCGGAATGAGCGTCACCCGGGAGACGTAGTATATATCGTCTCTACTCGTGGGACTTTTATGGAGTTGAACAATGAAATAAAACCCCCCCCCCCTAGCGAAACAGTCTGCGCGAAGGCCGCGCAGCACCACGGCGTGGAGTTCACGCCCCCCACCGCGGCGGTGTCGGCGAAATTCGACACTGCAAGCGAGAAAAGCGGAAAGAGCGGCCCGTCGGGATCTGCTGCAAAGCAGACCCGTCGGGCAAGCTTAGTGGAGAGGAAGCGCAGATGGCGCAAGCCCTCCAAGGCGACCGACTCGGATTGGGAAAACATCCGGACCGGGTCGGTCGAGTCTTCGTCCTCGAGCGGCGACGAGGTGGCCAAGCCGGCACGTAAAGTGTCGGCTGGACGCCAAAGGACCCGAGGAGGAGGCATAGGGGCTGGGCCAGTCGTCCGGACCGTCCCCAAGAGTGCGGAAAAGCCGTCGTTACCGAGGCCAACCACCTCAACGGCATCAGCACTGAGCGGGGGCGGAAAGACCCGAGACCTGGTGGAGGGGCTCAGGGTCAGGATAGCCCAGTCCTACAGGGGGAAGCCAAACCCTGAGCAGGAGGAGATGCTGGACGTCATGTGCAGACTCGCCTCCGAAAACGAGGCCCTCGAGAGGCGGCTAGCCGAATCTCATCGTGAGATGGCACGGATGGCTGCGTCTCTTGAGGAGCTTCGCAAGGAGGTGGCGAGCGCGGCTGGGAAAGCTGTGCAGGTGGAGCAACCGGCGCAGTCGGCGCAACCGGTTCAGCCGGCGCGAGTTACTCGCTCTTCACGGGCAAAGCAGCTGGCGCAACCGGAGCAACCGGCGCAGCCGGAACTCCCTGCGCGGAAACCGGCATCGACGGACACGAAGCCAACACGGCCTGAGGCTCAGCCGCAGGAGCCGTGGATGGCGTATATGGTGGCGCTCGAGGAGCGTATGTTGAGTCGGATGGAGGCCGTATTGGACTCCACCCGCCGACCGCCTCTGGCGCCACCGGTCAGCTACGCGGCAAAGGCAAAGGCGGGTCCGAGCCGTCAGGCTGTCGCACCGTCCCAGCCGAAAATATCTCAGCCGAAGACGTCCCAGCCGAAACCGGCTCCCCCCCCTCCTGCTCAGGGTAAGGGGAAGGGCAAAGGGAAGGGCAAGGGCAAGGGCAAAGGGAAGACGTCCCCAGCCCCAGCAGTGGCTCCAGCCTCTCACACGCAGCCCCGATCAGCTGGGGAGTGGGAGGTAGCCGGAGCCGCTAAAAAGAGGCGGAAGGCCAACAAAAAGGCAGCCAAAAAGGCCAGGAGTGCCGCTGCCGTCGCCGCGAAAAGAGCGCCGGGGAAGCTCCGTGCCCCTCGATCCGCAGCAGTTGTCGTCACCCTGACGACGGAAGCTGCGGAGAGAGGCATGGGGTATGCCGAGGTGTTGGCCAAGGTGAAGGCCAACATCGATTTGAAGGCCCTCGAGATCCCGGGTGTCCGGTGCAAGAACACACGGACGGGAGCCCGGCTTCTGGAGGTTCCCGGCGCCACCAGTGGTCCCAAGGCTGATGCCCTAGCGGCTAAGCTCAGGGAGTCGCTGGATGCAGCCGACGTCCGGGTGTCCAGGCCCATCAAATGCGCAGAACTGCGCATAACGGGACTGGAGGACTCCGTCACGGCAGTGGAGCTTAAGCTCGCTGTGGCGGAAGCCGGAGGCTGCTCCCCTGACACGGTCAAGGTCGGAGCTATTCGCTTCGACCGCGGTGGACAGGGGGCAGCAGTTGTCGGCTGCCCTATCGCGGCGGCCCAAAAGGTTGCCGATGGGCGGAGCTTCCTGGTAGGAGGCTTCCTGAGGGTGCAGGCACGGCTCCTGCAGGTCCGACCGACCAGGTGCTTCAGGTGCCTGGCGGTTGGCCATGTGGGGGTGCAGTGCACGGCGGAGGTGACGGTCGGTGACCGCTGCTTCCGCTGTGGTCAACCCGGTCATAAAGCCGGCGAGTGCGGGGCTCCGCTGCACTGTTTCAGGTGTGCAGCGGGGGGAAAGCCGGCTGACCATAGGGTTGGCAGCAAGGCCTGTACCGGAGGGGAGCCGAAGCCGGGAAGCCGGCCTTCCGCCTCCAGTTCGCGGCAGGGTGCGGAGGTGGGGGTTCCATAATGGATCCCCAACTCCGCATCCTGCAGGTGAATGTGGGCCACGGTGCCTATGCTCAGGCCCTTCTGCTCCAGAGCATGGCACAGTGGTCCATAAATGTAGCTGCTGTCGCCGACCCGTACACGCATCGGTTTCTCGGGCCCGCTTGGGAGACCGACGTGGACGGGCAGGCGGCACTGGTCCACAACGCCGCCGCCGGCACCCCTCCCCTTGTTGTTCTGGCAAGGGGACCCGGCTGCATTGCGGCGTTGGTGGGTGAAATAGCGGTCGTGGCCGCATACTACATGCCTAGCCGAGGCGAGGGGATAGACGCGTACGAGCGATGGCTCGTACAGCTGTCCGTCGTCGTCAGAGCCTGCCAACCCCATCCGGTTCTGGTGCTCGGGGATTTCAACGCCTGGTCACGGGCCTGGGGTTCCCGGTACACGAACCCAAGGGGCACGGCATTGGAGAACTGGGCCGACAGATCCAGTCTAGTTCTCCTCAATCGGGGAGCCGAGGACACGTTCGTGACCTCGAGGGGCAGTTCCATCGTGGACCTTTCGTTCGCGAGCCCCTTGTTGTTCGACCGTGTCCAGGACTGGCGCGTCGTCGTGGAGGAGGAGACAAAGTCAGATCACCGATACATTCGGTTTGATGTCTCCCCTCCTGCAAACGCTGCGCCAGTCACACCGGCTCCTCAGGCGCCGCGCTGGGCGCTTAAGCGACTAGATCGGGAGCTCCTCCTGGAAGCCGCCATCGTACAGGCCTGGGCCCCTGCGCCGGACAGGCCTGTCGACGTAGACGATGAAGCGGAGTGGTTTCGGGAGGCAATGACCCGTGTCTGCGACGCGGCGATGCCTAGGGCTCCGCCCTATAATCCGAGGCGTCAGGTCTACTGGTGGTCGATGGAGATCGCGAGGCTGCGTCAAGCCTGCGTGATCACGCACCGCCGGTGGGCCCGATTCCGTAGGAGGCGTCGCCGCCCCGCAGATGCGGAGGCCCGACAGGCGGAGTTATACGCGGAATACAGGGAGGCCCGAAAGGCCCTCCGAGCGGAGATAAGGCGGGCCAAAGCCGAGGCCCGCCGTGAGCTGTTGGAGACGTTGGAGCGGGATCCGTGGGGGCGGCCCTATCGCATGGTGCGGGGCAAGCTGCGCCCTTGGGCCCCGCCGTTGACCCAGTGTCTCCAGCCAGATCTCCTCGGAGGAGTGGTTAGCTCCCTGTTCCCAGCGAGAGCGGTGGAACAAGTTCCGCCGCAAATGACTCCGCCTCGGTCGCCTGTGGCGCCCAGCGTGGATGACGACGACGTACCCTAGGTCGCTTGGGTAGAACTGGAGCTGGCGGTGCGAAGGCTCAAAGCCAAGAACACCGCCCCGGGACCCGACGGCATTCCAGGCCGAGCGTGGGTCCTGGCTCTAGACGACGATGCTCTCGGGCCCCGACTGAGAGGGCTTTTCAGCGCATGTTTGGAGCGGGGCCAGTTTCCGAGACTGTGGAAGACGGGGAAGCTGGTCCTCATCCGAAAGGAGGGGCGCCCGGCGGACTCACCGTCCGCCTACCGGCCCATAGTGTTGCTCGACGAGGTGTGCAAGCTCTTTGAAAGAGTGATTGCGAAGCGCCTCGTCGAGCACCTCTCCAGAGTGGGGCCGGACCTGTCGGATGGCCAGTACGGCTTCCGGCAGAGGCGCTCCACCGTGGATGCCATCATGCGCGTGAAGGCTCTGGCGAAGGATGCAGTTGCCCGGGGTGAGGTGATGCTGGCGGTGTCCCTGGACATCGCCAACGCGTTCAACACCTTGCCCTGGAGTTGCGTTAGGGAGGCGCTCGTTTATCACGAAGTGCCTCTCTACCTTCGCCGCATAGTCGGGGCGTATTTGTCGGAGAGAGCCGTCATCTACCCGAGCATGACCGGTCTCGGCAGGCGTGAGATGTCGTGCGGTGTTCCGCAGGGATCGGTCTTGGGGCCGCTCCTGTGGAATATCGGCTACGACTGGGTGCTTCGCGGTGAGCTCGTGGACGGGGCAGCCGTCACGTGTTACGCGGACGACACGCTAGTGACGGCGTGCGGGGCGTCTCACAGCGAAGCGACCCTGAAGGCCACGACCGCGGTTGCCCAAGTCGTGGGTCGGATCCGGCAGCTGGGTCTCGAGGTGGCTCTGCATAAAACCGAGGCCCTGTTCTTCCATGGGCCTCGGAGCGTGCCACCGGCGGGATCCAGTATCGATGTGGGAGGCATATCCATCGGCATTGAGCCCCAGATGAAATATTTGGGGCTCGTGCTCGACGGCCGATGGGACTTCGGGAAGCATCTCCGAAGGCTGGCCCCCAAATTGAAGGGCACGGCTAACGCTCTGGCGCGGCTGTTGCCCAACATGAGGGGGCCGGATGACTCCTGCAGGAGGCTCTACGCGGGGATCGTGCGGTCCATGGCCCTGTATGGATGCCCGATCTGGGCGGAGGCCCTGAATAGCCGTAACTGGCGTACGCTGCGTGCGCCGCAGCGCGTTATGGCTATCAGGGTCATCAGGGGGTACCGCACGATCTCCTTCGAGGCGGCGAGTCTCCTTGCCGGGACTCCACCGTGGGACCTGGAGGCGAGAGCCCTTTCGCGCCTATACTGGTGGCGAAAGGAGGCGCAGGAGCGGGGACTTGACCCGGAGCCTCGAGTAATCGAGGCCGTCCACGCCCAGCTCCGCCGGGATACCGTGGTGGAGTGGAAGGACCGACTTGGGCAACCAAGCGCGGGGCACGCCGTTATAGCGGCGGTAAGACCCGTCATGGAGGACTGGCTGGAGAGGCCTTACGGGGGCCTCTCGTACCGGCTGACGCAGGTGATCTCTGGTAAGGGGTGCTTCGGGGATCACTTGTGTCTGATTCGGAAGGAGCCAACGCCCGAGTGCCATCATTGCGATGCGGGCGAGGACTCAGGGCTGCACACGCTGGCCGAGTGTCCAGCGTGGGAGGTGCCGAGACAGGCCCTCCTGGCAGCCCTCGGGGTGGGAGTCCTCACACTGCCGGTGCTGATCGCAGCGATGGTGCAGAGTGCGGACGCGTGGTCGGCCGCCGCCTCCTTCTGCGAGCAAGTGATGCTCGAGAAGGAGGCGGCGGAAAGGGTTCGGGAAAGGCTGCATAGAGCTCTCCCGAACGGCGGCGGGCGCGGACGCCTAAGGCGTCGGAGGTCTAACGACCTCCGTCCTCCATGAGCGCTGGCCTGGGGGTGACGGGTGGAGCCGCCTGTCACCCTAGCAGAAGCAGGCCGAGGCGACGGCGCGCGAAAGCGCGCCCCCCCCCCTATTCCGGGGGTATGACGGGAACCACTCGGTTCCCAAACCCGAGGGGGCCATCTTGAATCCGGAGATGGCCCGGGTCAAGCCGGGGTGCGAGGGAAATGCTCTTTGGGCCACCTTACACCCTGGCGTCAGAAGACCCTAGACGGCGTGCGGTTTTAGTCGGTAAGAGTCCGACATAACCTGCCCCGCTGGCCGCGGGGTGGGTATCCATGAGGATTTCCGCACGGAAAAAAAAAAAAAAAAAAAAAAAAAAAAAAAGGTCCCAATGTAATAGGTGGTGAGCCTATTGCCATTAACCGGGCCATTAACATTAAAATTTAATCAGAAACACTGTTAATTAATATGGTCTATCTATACAAACATCTATGGCAGTCGTTACGGGTAGTTGGAGCCCACAAAAGTCCAACCAGTTTAACTTAGAACTTCGATATCGCCATTGGTCATAATAACTACACGGTTGTGGAGGTCAGATGGCAGTCGCTCCACGGAAAATATCGAAGTTCAGCCGCATTACAGTTAGACTGGAAAGCCGACCCCAACTGAGTTGGGAAAAAGGTTCAGAGAATGATGATGATGATTAAACATATTATTAACTTAAAATACTAGTATTCCCGCCAACCCTTTTACATAATCTAACTTTACACGCCAACAACTAATCTTTTCTTATCTCATCTATATTTAAAAGATTTGTTCAAACTATTATTTTAAACGTTAACGTTTTAATATTAAAAAGAAAGAAGTTCAAGGTCAGAAATGTACATCCATAAAACGGGCAAGCACAATTCTTGCAAAACAATTCACCGTATTTTCCAATCCCACAGAGCTTTATGTGGATTTTGCGGGAATCCTTCTTTATCCCATACGATACACGACAAACGGCTTTGTCCTCGAGAATAGAAAAGAGTAGTTAGTGTAATAGATAGTGTCGTGAAATCGTTTGATAACTGACATCTGTGTTTATCTTAAAGAGAGGATTTTGTTTACTTATCTCCTTCGTCCATAATTTAAAAGTAAAATATTTTTTTTCTCTGTAGCAATAGCATAGAAATATTCATAAATCTGCATTCTTTACCCAAGGAATTTATTTCAAGATTGTCATTTTACAGCATAACTGAAAAGGCCTTTTTTTTTTTTTTCGTGCGGAAATCCTCATGGATACCCACCCCGCGGCCAGCGGGGCAGGTTATGTCGGACTCTTACCGACTAAAACCGCACGCCGTCTAGGGTCTTCTGACGCCAGGGTGTAAGGTGGCCCGAAGAGCATTTCCCTCGCACCCCGGCTTGACCCGGGCCATCTCCGGATTCGAGATGGGGGGCCATCGGGTTTGGGAATAACTGAAAAGGCCTCCTCTATATAATACTTGACGGAAATAACGTCACGGATCTTAAACAACAAAACGTCAATATACGTTACTACATAAATGATCAATAATGATACCACAACGCGGATGATTCGTGCCTCGTGTATTGAAGCTACGGCGGTTATTATTATCATCATCACTCGTAGCCTAGTGTAGCTTGCGTAGCGACAGTATTACCGCGTAGGCTTAAGATTTCTTATAATTATATTACTTACGTGTAAATAGTACGAGTTAATGTCTCGTTTTATAACAGAATTTGATTAAATTACCGAGAAATTAATGAAACAACGTCTTAACTAATATTATAAATGTTAGTTTGTTTGTTACACTTTCAATGTTTAATTATTCAACCTATTACCATGAAATTTATTAGTCTACTAAATTTCTGTTCTACTAAAATAATATTTATTTATTTTGCTTAACTAACAACGCTGAAATTTGAGCTGCGGTGACTTCAAAGGAATAACTGCTATTAGATAGGTAACGTAAATATTTTTAAAGATTAAAAGTGTTCTATAATTTATTATACTGATACTTCGCCTGTTTAAAATACTAGTCTTACGTAATCCATAGAAAGCTATTCCCTATAAAATTAGCCTATGTTATCTTTGTACCAAATTTCATCCAAATCCATTCAGACGTTTTGTGTGAAAGAGTAAGAAGGATCCAATCATCTAAATAGATGTTGTCAGAAATTTTCATATGTAAACTACTTAAGTCAAAGTCAGAGTCAAAAATCATTTATTCTCGATAGACCATTAATTATTATTTATTGCGGCACTTAAAAAACGTCAAAATGAAAAATATTTAAAACTAGAAGCAAATGGACCACCGGCACCGGTTCGTTAAGGTAGGTACTGTGTCTATACTAATCATAAACACCTTCAAATGCATCTGTTTGGTTTGCGGTGGTGGGCCGTGTGCTTGTCTGCCACCTAAGTGGTATAAAAAAAAAATTCTCGTCCAATAACACACAAACGAGTAACACTGTTATTGATTAGAAAAAAAACCCATCATGTTAGTACACTGTTTTCATCCATACACTACTAATCTTATTTATTTTATCTTAATTTTCATAAAAATACAAGCTTTTACATAACATTGTTGCAATATTTGAACATAAAATTCCCAGTTCCTTTAATACCGTAGTGCCACTTATGTTAGCATGAATATTAAAACGAGTAAAGTGTGTAAGGACAAAAGCAAATGGCGGCTTGTTGTCTCTGCCTACCCCGGAGGGAGATAAACCTGAGTGTGTGTACGTATGAATATTAAAATCAATCATTTCGGTGTTCAGGCGATATCAAAATCGTGTTTACTCCAAAATTCGCTCCTAATATATTATAGTGTATTTTATAATGGAATCTTTAGCTTGTGTCTTCTTTTTCTTATACAAAGCTTTCATTTTGGAGCCCAGGGTCCGTTATCCCACTACTGACTACTCAATTGCGATCTGGTTCCCCAACTCTAATAAGAAAACCTGCAGCAGAGACTATCAACTTACTTTTCAGTACGGGCCAACATAATGTGTTTAATGTGTTCCTTTTTACTTAAGAGAGTTAGACTGAGGGTAGATTAGAAACACGACAGACTCAAAATGGACTACTGCTTTACATTGCTATTATTTTGAACCTAATGTTTCATAATAAAGCTGTCTAATACCAATTCTGCACTATCATGGCCACTTTGAAAATCGTGTATAAAAAGCCATCTGAATTTTATGAAATGTTTACGAACATTGTAATTTACATAAATCATTAACATTGGCTTTTGATGCTAAATACACACACGCAAATTGTTCAATTAACGAATAATTGAATATCATGTTTCACTTTCAATTTATTATTTAATCCCTTAGTAAAATAACAACGCCAATTATTCGTACAGCCGAGCATTAAGGGTCCACTTAATATACAGTCCAACAATAATATAAACTAGTACCTAATGTTGGTATTAACTTTATTGTTTATTGAAAATTTTCGAATGGTTCTTCGGCAATTTGAAAAATTAGTTTCTTAACTATCTAATGCTACTTAAATACTTAGGAGACATCACCGTGCCGAATGTGGCCAAATATACCGCTTTATATAATTATCCGCTAAGAAAGCTATTGAGGAATCAAATTTATTGTCAGAAACACAAAAAAACAATATTTTTTACTAAATTTCTAACTTATTAAAATATATGTATTTGCTTGCGTTAAAAAAGGACAGTCTTCTATTCAAATTTGAAGACTAATTTTGCAAACTTGATTCATTCAAATGTAGTTCTTGGGAGACTGACACAAAATTGCACACTTAAAAAAACAAAACACGCCTGTTGCTACTGCTGCAAAACTTTCTGCTGATGCAAACGCTGATGTTAAGGAAACTGAAAACAAAATTTTGCAATGCATTTCTGATTATATCTTGTGAAAGAACACAAAATGCTTGTTACAAGGGTTTTCTTTTCTACGTTTATCTCAACAAAATCCATGTAAAATGGAACAATGGAAGCTGAAAAGTGAACCTCGGGCTTAATGAAGGCCTCAGTTGCAACTAGGATGTAAAAAGCTGACATCCTATGACCCCACGTTTACCTAACACAGTACCTTGAAGTAATTTTAAACACTTCCAACAAAATACGCCTAACGGCGAAACCTATTTACCATTAATTTTTATTAACGGAACTTAGATTAGATGCTTTAATTGCCGGCTCTAAACCTGTGAGTAATTGCCGTCATTGGTTCTCTGAATTTTTCTTTTATATAGCCCTTTATAGCCTATAAAGTGGAATACGTAAAGCCTGAAGGAGTCTACAGGGACTGTTTACATACATTCGATGTTTTGGTGGAGGCTTTCAATACTAATTCACTGTTTATGACGGTATTCATTTAACTGCTACGTTTTAAACGGTCAATTAACTTTGTTTCGTTAGTTCAAAAAATTAGTTTTATTATAGAGCGATTTGTGAAGGTTTTCTTTAATCTCAGATTAAAGCAACTAAAGTAATGACACTAAAATGGAAAAGGAGTTAATTCTATGTAGTGCTTAATGTCCTAATAGTGACTTTTGAGTGTTTTATTTAAGTAGGGTTATTTTGATTTCACTGTTACAACATTTACAGTTTTGAAAGTAGTTATTGGAGGCATGAGGTTAAGCGCCTAAACTTAGTTGAGACTAAAACATGAGATACTATCTGATGTTAACTCTGAATATCACACGCGCGTATAAAATTAAGTTTCTAGGATTAAGTACCTACACAAGTGAATTATCACATACAAACAACCTCCTTTTTTCTAATTACGTAGTTTATTATTATTGATTAATTATGCTTTGATTTGTTTTTTTGAGTCTTTCTCAGATGCTTTGGTTACTCTGCCTATAAAACTACATGCATAACGTGAGTACTAGTAAGACAATACAGCCTCAATTGCCTTATTGCTTCATTTCTTCAGGAATAAGCCGATGCTGCAGTAGTTTTTGACATTCTGTCGTGATCCCTTTCCCTCATGATGGCACTTTGCCAAAGATACTGTACCAAAACAGATATAATCAATCTTTATTTCATACATTTTCTATTGCTATATTAGTGTAAGTACAATAATAATCCATAGTGTAATTATTTAATTTTTAATTGTGACAAATCACGTCACATTTTAAATAAGAAAACGCATGATAATGTTATATTATTATTATCTTTCTATATACCAGGTAGGTTATTAAATGCATTATCTATATAAATGGTATTTAAACGCCTTCGTCAACTTTGCTGTAACTTATGCAATATTTTTCAAGCAATTATGCTTTACATTACGGTATAATTATGCAGATATGACGAACGTGCCTGGAATAAATTACTATGTGTGTGTTCCTGATTGTGACTAATGCTTGACTAGCTACCTAATTCATGCTCAGCTTGCATGGCAATGTCACTTTAATTATTCTATAGCATCTTCGCGTACGTGCGGCAATCCTTATGGATTGGCCTTATGCAGTGGCACCCCACCCAACGTGGACACGTGGAGAGCCTCCTAGCAGTCCTCTATAGGGCTACTCCAGCCTCGGCCGGAATTGGCGTAGGTGGCAGCGACTCCCCTGCGAGTGAGTGGGGTCTCCGTTGCCCAGGGTGCACCGGGTGGAAGTTTCGGCCCACACATCTGTAATGGTCATTGTATATATAATGTACAGTGTATAATGTAATTAGATATAATTAAATAGATAGATACTTATACTTTATGGCATTATATACCGGCACAATACCTTGTAAGCCAAAGTGCAACTTACCAATTTTGCTTGACCAGTGTATTATACTGTACGACTTAAAACAGACAAAAAATGGATTCCATGGAGTAAACATAAACACCTATCTCGTTTTACTGACACTAACATCCTGCCTCCACAATTACACTATTATTACCCAACAACGTACAGTTTCTGTTTGTCTAAAAACTATTTGTTCAGAAAAAAACATTTCATCAGAAAAGTTATTTTCTAAAACATGTTATGTACCTACCTAATACGATTATACCGTTATATATATTATGTTATTTAAATATCATGTTCACACCATCCACACTTAGCCTTAACTAAGTTAGACTTTGCGTTAGAGGAGTCAGTGCCAGTGGCTATAGTAAAAGTTTTAACCAATTTCCGTGTGTTCCATGCATACACGGTAATTGTTTCAAACTATGTATTTTCTAGTATCTATTGGACAGTCCATTTTAAATAAATAACCATCTTTGATAGTAGTGATTTTCCTGTCCGATGTTATCCGGAATTGTGTTTAAAATTCAAACATTATCATATAAATAAAATACGGAATTCAGTTTTAAAGACATTTACTGCTATTTAAGGCATCATTTGCTACATTCATTTATACACAATTTGCCCTGAAATTTAGTAAAAATAAGGAAATACTGATTGAACATTGTAACGGTGTATTGCGTGTGACAGTGATTGATAGTAGGTACTAAGACACCAATAAGGTAACATATTATTTCTTTTGTTGCGAAATAGGGTCGGCGATTCATTGGGGATATCGTCAATTGTACCTTTTAAGGGCCAATCGCTTGATACCTGGTTAACTCGGCTAATGGATAGATTTGACCCTTAGTGGTGGAAACGGTCAAATTGTCCATCGTTGTTTTTGATACGCTGTTTATATAGAGTATTTATTTTATGACTATAATTTTTTAAAATATTATTACTTTACCATTTAAGACCCCCGTCGCTTAAAAATGTAAATTCTCGTGCAGCAGTCAGTTCTAGCCCTGTGGTGGCAAACAAGGGCCATCCGAATAAGCTCAGACTGAGGGGACAACGGCTGCAGGGTCGGCTCCAGAATAAACTAAGCGTGCCACTTTGATCCCGAGGAAGACCCCTTAGGTAAGTATCCATACGGCCCCTGGCGGCAACTTATAGACCCCTTAACACTGAGACTTCAGACCACACCCTGAGATCGTCTTATGGATCGGGGAGCAATTTCAATGTAGAAACATTCTAAGCAAACATACCCTCTTTTATTCAACTGCCTGATCTCTATGATTTTCAAATCATGGTCGTAATTGTCTTATTTGGAGTAGCCTAGTAGTATTTGCTTCTACGAGAGGAAGTGTTTTCGCAATATTTATTGTTTGGAAAATTAACACTTCATGTTATACGATAGTCACTGAGGCGCGTAGGTTCACTCCCGTGGGTCGTATTCAATAAATAAGACGCGCTGATATAATTACGAAGATCTAAACTTTGGTTGAATTGTTTAGATTTTTTATTAATGTTTAGGATTGCGTAAATAAAACTTTTTAACTACAATTTTAGTTATTTTTGTATGGCATAATAATGCAGATAATATTAATATACCTACAACTAACTTTTTTTTTATATATAGGGCACGTCAATTTGACTTCACCTCGCCTGCTAGTAAGCTGAAGGCAAAGTCTCAGGAAAGAGGTTATCGCAACTTTCGATCATATTTCCGGTTCTACTTTACCAATTGCAATCAAACATACTGCAGATTTTAAGTCTGACCAAAAACTTTCGAATGGAAAAACCATATCAAAGTAGTTTTTGCGTCCATTGCGAAAAATAGACAAACAGACAAGATTATAAAGAAATATTTTTTTGGTTAGAACATAGGTAACCCAAAATCTTTTTTAAATAGTCTTCAATGTACAGATCTAGTTAGGTAATTTACAATTTTATAACAGTATAAATAATTTTAGTATATTTATACGAATAAAAACAACATACATGTAGAATACCTAGACTAGTGCAATATTTCTTTTTTATATATAAACTAAAAGATCGATGAGTCCAATGTCTTTCTTAGTTCAGAGTCCGCGCGTCGGGGATTTTCACGGCGGATTAAAGACGTTTGGCTGCTGCTAGAGAGTATTACAAAGATAATAGTTTGTTACAAGGATAGATGATTTTCAGACCTAGATAGATGGAAAATCGAAGATGATGCGATAGCTGAGTCTAGATCGTTTATCACAATTTTTCAATAGAAATTTAATATTTTCTCAAGATTTAATAATAATTGGGTTACTAAATTTATCATAATAAATAAATTGATATTCTAGAACTTACATATTCTACGTAAATTAACATAGGTACATGCTTAAATTGTATTCAGACCTATGCAAATATGCATGTTCCCGTATACAAATATTTACACTGCGTGAGAACCAAACCAGTGATCTTTAACTTAGCAGTCGAACGCTCGAAGCGGATTTTTGAGATTTTATTAACTACATAGATAATTTTCGAAGACCAACAATATACTTTTTTTTCTTTGATGTTTGCTCCTGATATTCCAGAACATTCATTGTCAAGCTTTATAATGGAGAAGACACTCCAATGGACATTGTTGCATGGGTGGGCAAATTCTTGTTGAAAGAAGAAGTTTTCAGGAAAATATTTCCAAAAACATTTTCTTCCAAAAATTTTAATTTTTTGTATATACCTAATTGAGTTACAATTAGAAACTTTACCTATTTAAAAAATATAATTTTTAGCATGTGTTCCTATTGATCTTAGAACTAAGAACCTCCTTAGAACTACGAGCGGAGCCATGGGCATCAGCTATAAGTACCTACATAATAAAATCAATTCAAATATACCTACTGCTATACGCAGATGCTATCTATTTTAGTGCATTTGTTTATTGGAATCATTTAAATACACTAAGTAGTAAATTGCATCTCTCTTAGCTATGCAATATATAAGCATATACCTATATATATAGATAACATAGTTGACAGGTTCAGGCAATTAGAACGTGTTCAATTACTATGCGCAATATGGTTATTACTCCTACCTCATGATCTAATGATATCAGATGTTAATTATTGGAGTTAATAGTAATAAAGAAGGAATTGTTGATCAGATGCTTGATAATATCGAATTAGGATATTATGTACACAAGGAGATGTATACCCATACAATATATCTATATTTGATATAATTTTGCGTCATATATAATTGACAGTATTAGCACTGCACTCTGCAGTCTCTTACAGGCAACATAGAACAGAGAGAATATTAGTGAATATTAAAATGAGATAGGTACAGAATAGTTTCCGGTGAATAGGATAGTACCTACTGAAACATACATAAAAACAGATTTTTTATATTTAGGTATTACGCATATTTTATCTATTTATATATAGACGTATAATAAATCAAAATGTAGATAAATATAAATACGGGAGAAATAAAATAGAACAAGAAAGGTAGGTACATAACTCAAAGAATCTTTTTAACGGCATCTTAACGGCTCTTTAACGGCAACGGAAGTGCCGTTGCCGTGGGCAACGACTATTTTATATAATATTATATCTACATAATTATATTATTATAACTAAATGTAACTTGAAAAGCGATAATATTTAATTTATACCTTAGTGTTATAATGTGTGCGGTTCATTAATATAAAGATAAGTAATCCTCTTTAGATAATTACGAAAAAATACCTCTGCCAAAAGTTAATTAGGTACGAGTATATAAGGAAACTGATAAGAGCGCGTCGCCCAGCGCCAACAAAGCGCTTAGATGGCAATGTCAAGACATTATATCTTCAGGTCCAGTTTATTTACTAATGTTTGATTGCAATCATCAAGAACACTGGTCTTCAAAGTCTTTTAATGAGATATTTGAGGGTTGAATGGGCAATTGCGACACTAACCGTTATTAAAACAAATCTGGCACTGACTCACAAAGCTGGTAAGTGCTGGAAATGTTATATATTATGGATCTTCATAAAACTAGAGTTCTCTACGACATTCAACTACTACTTTCAAGCGATGGTTAGAGTCGTCCAAAGCAGATACAAACCCAAGACTTGGTATATTCACTGGGCAGCTGGCTGTAGACTCCCTTTGTTTGAACCCCGTGATGTGGTTCTATAATACTTAGTTGATTGGATTGCTGATATCGCCAGTTCACTTTAACCTAAAAGATATGATACCCGTTAGGTTTTTCATTTGTTAGAAAATAGTTCCATTGATTAGGTGGATTAGTTGCCACTTCACGTGAGCACAATTCTCAAATCTTATTACTATAACTAAGCTTACCTTGGTATTTAGTTGAACAGTTAAGAGCACTAAACCTAATAACATTTGCTCAACCGGTTCAACGAAGTATCCTTTAAGAGTCCAATATAGACAAATAATGAAATTGGAAGCAAAAAGGAAAAATAACAAACAAAAACATGAAATTACACGTTCAAGTGTTTCGTCGTGGGAAAAACGCTAGTAAAATTGGAAACGGTAACGTAAAGGTAGAATAGAAATTAAAAATTATATGTGTGGTAATGGAGTATCAAACATCACAGAGTATTTAATAAATAATTAATAACTAAATAATAAATAGGTACACACATAACTTCGAAAAGCATCGAAAAGTAATTGGTGTGTGGCATGGTGAACCTGTGCACGCATGATAATGATAAAGGATTTAATATGAGCCTGTGTTTTCGGAAAGCTGTAACCTGGGAGTCTTCAAGTCAGGAGTGAATAGGTTGCTTCTAGGCAAGCGTGCTCCATCGTCACTTATCAACTAATGGTATCACTTAGGTATAATTATATTATTGGTACAAGAAAAAAAAAATTGTGTTCGCTTAGATTATACTACACATATTTTACTGGAGAAAAACATTTTTATTGCAAACTTCTTTTCGTTTTAATTAGCGGTCCTAAATTTTATGACAATATTGTTCAAACAAACCCCTAGTAAACATGATTTTTTCTGAAACCATGTGAAGCTAGAAGGGAAATTTTCATTAGTAACTTTTACTAGTTTCATTTTGTCAGGGAAGGCTTTGGTATAAAAAATCTGTCCCGCGTTTTTGAAATTATCCATTTTGTATTTTATTTAAGTTATAATGATATTTAACAAAATCTTACATACCTAATAACACAATTTAATACAATTAGTGTAGTATAATGTCTTACCGCAGGCTGCGTTCTATTACAAACAACCATTGGACGTTTATATTTTTATTGAATAACTTTTATCTATAAATATTTTTTTTTAACAACAGGTGATTATCTGTTTGATTAATCGGTGGATGGTCCTTTGAAATGCAAGATAAATTACGGAGAAGGAGGAGAAAGAATAGATTCAGGTTCTAATCTCCTAAGTGCCAACTTTGGAAGCAACTTGGATTAACTCTGGGCTGAACAAGATTCAGTACTATGATCAGGAAATTCAATAGCAGTTCCTATAGATAGACCAATAGGTTTACCAAGGTTTACCCTTTGCCTTACTATCGTTGTTATTATGCAGTAAAATTTCTAATATAACCCCATGCGTAGGTAAAACAGTTCACCTCGTATGAAGCAGTTCACCTTTAGGAAGACTCGTAAAAAGTACCGTTTTGCAATAACGCAGTTGAAACCACTTTTATAGTGATCTACCCTTATCTTATTAAGTCAGCATCCGACCTTTTTTCCATAGTAAAGCGTAATATGTTTATAAAAATGAAAATTTACTTGATGCACATCTTCGCTATTTTTTATACTCGGTTTGAAACTGAACTTGCAACATTACGATTTAATCTATAATAAGACTTATTTTCCCGCTTTTTCCTATATGTTATGGTCAATCTATTTTATATAGACTGTGGTTGTTAATGTTTCACTTGCCATAAATATATTTCGTTTGATAAACATTCCGCTCTATGACCTATTAACAGGCCAAAAAACAATCATAGTCCGACAACTATGAATGTTTTGGTTTTATTCGGAGTGTTTAACGGTCGGTAAACACAAAACATTATACAACATAGATTGGTCCTTTAATATAATACAAAACAATCGTGTTGCGTAACGTTTGCGTCAGTGTTTTTACAGTATCATATTATTCAAAGGTCAACGAAGGTACCTATGTATTAATTATGCTTACAGAGAAGAAAATACCTGCTTTTTTGATGGTAGCTGTGTTTCATTTATACAGAAAAATAAAACTACATGCTAGTCGAGAACGCTTAAATGATGACTTTTTGATATCCGTAAACATTTTTTTATAAGTGCTAAAGTTCCATCAGATTACACTCACCGGGATCAACAGTGAGGTGGGTATGGTTTTCGTCACGAAGATTTTCCTCCATTTAAAAAAGATCTATTCAACTTATTTTTAATACTCTTCAACGACTATTTATGGAAGTTTGATATACCTACTTTCATATCCAATTAAAAATTCACAATAAATAGGAAGGCTTGTTGAGGACAGGTAAAGCAGGGTAAAATAGGTAAATGAGATATCATAAAAATCTTTGCCCATCAAAATGAAGTATGCAAATAGCACTATTACTCACCCAGAGATATTGTGTTATGAACATTTTATTGCCTTTGGAAACTTTCCACAGACATCTTAACAAATTTTTTTCTCCACCTCCGAAGCTACACAATGTATTAGCATATATTATGCGCACGCTTGCTCATACATAGCGTCAATTTATGACCATGTAATATCGGGACAATTGCCACGTGACGGAAACGAGACTGAGAGAATGTTACTGCGCGTCTCTTTAATTTATTAGACGTAATATTTGGGCCCGACCGACGTTGCCAGTTTCTAACTTTCACCTGATCTCCCTCAGTACATACAGCTTTAAGAACATAATCTTTATTACCTCCTGTACTACTTACAAAGAGTTCCTTTATTTTATTCTCGGTTGTGGCGTACGTAATATATTCCGGATTACGTGTTGCTATGAAATATGCAGAGCGTCTGAGCGGGGACGAATGTATGATGATTCTGTAGGCAGCGTTGCGGACTTCAAATCACGTTGCGTTTATTTATTTTTTCTTCACACTGAATATTGAGAATTTTGTATGCCAATGCAGAATATTACTACTGTTTGAATTATTGATAGTGGCACTCACACACGTGCATATGAATAACTAATACAAGTTGTATTCACATTCCCAAGTACATTTATAGTGCCATTATTCTTGCATCGTGAGTCGCTGTAAAAGTGTATGTTTTCTTTAAAGTACAATGTAATGTATTCTGTGACATGTTCATTAGTTGAATGACTTGCGACAATAATTTTGCTGGCTCATTGAGGTTTTTGAAATTACACATCCCCATTGAAAAATAGGTCAATGCGCCTTCTAAGGACATGCTTTGTTATTGGATCAACGTTAAGGCAGGCTTTCTTTGAATTTTATTAGATGTCATTTAGGAAAAACAGCTAGGTATTGTTTGTATCGAAAATGGAACTGAATTTCAGATTCACAACAATATACCTACCTATCAAGACTGATTACATTTTCATTCAAATCAAAATATATACTGATGCAAAGGTAATGATTCCATTTACAAATGAATCAAAATCTGATTAATGGAGGTTCATTATCAGTTAACTGTACTAAATAAATGCACGAGTAACTTGGGTAATGTGTCAACATTAATGAGGCCGACATTTAATAAAGTAGCGTCAATGAAACAGAAACATGGAGTATGTCAGTTTGTCATCCCGCGGAAGTTGTAAAAGTCAACTGCGGGAAATGGGTTGTACTGTTATATTCAGTGACAAAAATATATATTATGTATGTGCGGAACGAGCGGTTCACGCGTGACATAATTTGATATCTCTAGGTTTGGCTGTTGCGAAAAATGAAGCAAACACGTTATCCAGCTTAATAATAATATAACTGTACAACAATAACAAAATATTATATTATTATTTTATGCTATAGGAGGTACGACACGACGGTATCTCCCGTCCGAAATGAGCTGTTCGACTGGGGTAGTAGGTACCTCCGCCCTAAAGAACACCGCGGCCATAATAACCATCGAGTTGTGTTCCCGCCGGTAAGTAGGATAGCCAGAGCTCACTGTACCCCTCCTCCTCCCATCCCTTCCTAGGCTCCCCACCCCTTCCCAGCCCTCCCCCCTTCCCTTCAGGGTAGGCAGCGCGTGTGTGACACCCTTAGTGTTGCACACGTTCATAGGCCACGGTGAACGCTTCCCATCAGGTGGGCCGTGTGCTTGTCTGCCACCTAAGTAGTATAAAAAAAATGTTATCGAGGAGTTCTAAGGGTCTCTATTTCAAATTAGGCTGAATACATTTTATAGTCTGTAGTAAGTTAGACAAGGCTTTTCGTTCCTGTAATAATGAACTTCAATTTGTTTAATCTCCCAAAGACGTTAACAATAGCTTTGTCATCATTATCATATCAAAGGAAGATAATTGAAATCCATAAATGATGGTGTATTCGCAATTATGCTCGACGGCATTTAGAATTTAAATTGGTGGTCACGCTTGTTGTGTTTCATGGGGCGTTACAGCAATTACTAAGTATTTGAGTGATTGTATTGTTTATTCGAGTTTACAGAAGCGAATCATATTGACCGCCCGCTATAATATTCCAAAATTTCAATTTATTACGGCATCACCCGCGACCAATAATAAATTATTTGCAGAATAAAAGTAAATGCTATTAGCTATTTCTGTACCAAAACTCCTTCAGATATGTTCAGGTGTTTCTCGGTGGAAGAGTACCTGCGGACATCCATTTATTTTTACAAACTTTCACGCATTTGATAATGTTAGTAAGATTATGCTTCCAGCCGTTCGGTAGTCCACACAATATTTTGGCAGACAAGGGAGAAACAATAAATTGGGAAAGCACTTTGATTTATGGAAAGCAATTACTATAGCTTATAGACACTTAGGAACAACTAATAAAAAACCCGACTGCGTAAAAAACTAAAAAGAAAAAAAAAAACAAGCACTCAGATGTCCGGTGGTCTAGAAACATAACAACTTAACAGTCGGGATCCACTATTCAACAGCCAATCTTATTTTTGAATGGATCCCGACTGTTAAGTTGTTATGTTTCTTATCTAGACCACCGGACATCTGAGTGCTTGTTTTTTTTTCTTTTTAGTTTTTTACGCAGTCGGGTTTTTTAATTTCTAAATTATATTTTTTTATTTTATACTTTTTAGTTATAAGTGTCCTAGCCAGCTATTTACCCGATTGGACTTTCTACTGTCTAATAAAAACCTATGAATTGTTGTTACGCAACTTTAAATCGCTATAGATCCTATATGGTCAATGGAATCGAAAAATGTTGAAAGGAAACTAAAAATGATTTTTAAAGACCTATTCAACGATACCCCACTTGACATAGTTTGCTGACTTTCATTTTTTAATTTTCACAATATGGCGGCCAGTAGTCGCCATATTGAATTTTCACTGACGTCATGGCTTTAGTGACACTCGCCGGACTAAGAGGAATCGATTGAATCATGAAAATCGGCCCAGGCGTTTGGTCTGTATAGTGCTTCAAGGGAACATACAAACACACATACATACATACATACATACATAGGCTGTTAAACACAATACCACTCCTTTGCGTTGCGCAGTCGGGTAAAAAGTAACCTACTATGAATGTAAATTGCAATCATCTTGAAATTTTGCGTATTCAGTTGATAACCCTGGCGCTCACTATTTGAAGATTTTCAACAAATAAAAATAAGTTCGTTAAATTTAATACATAAATTTATATTTAAATTACTACATAGTTTAACACATTTTTCATCATCATCATTATTATCTACCTGCCCTTATCCCAATTATTTGGGGTCGGCGCATTCTTCTCCATACATTCCTGTCAGATGCCATCTCCTCAGTTACTCCATTCCTTTTCATATCTTTTCAGCTCTTTCACGCGTTTCATCCATCTTTTTATGCTTACCTCTGTATCTCAAGCCCTCTCTTTATTCATACTTTGAACCTTTTTAATGCACTAAGTACTTACTTTTATCCATTTATTAACAATATTAGTAGTGGGCGTCAGAGGAATCACTGTATAGTCAAATTTTAAGATTCATCAACATAATACGACGAACAAAAAACTGTACCTACTCATTGCCTGAAATCCTCATTATAAAAACCAAATATAATGCTTTATCTGAACTTAATTAGGTACTGCAAACGATAACAAGTTGCAAATGTAACAGTACAATTAAGAAAAAATTATAGCCTCAGTGCAATTACATGTATCAAGTTATATGTTATGCTTGGTAAGCTTGGTAAAATAGTGAAGAATATTTTTCTTGCTTGTTTAGAGATATCTCTTTATAATACGAGTAACAGGAGTATAATAATAATTTACAGCGATGGCTATCATGAAGACTTCAGTCGTTTCATGCATTTATCATTTCGAATATAGGTGAACATAGACACTGGCTGAATAACGTAATTTATATTTTTAACTACGCCGTTCAGGTGTACTTTGATTGCCCTCAACCCTGTTAGAATCGACTTTGATGGCATCAACGGTATTAAGTGTATTATAGATTTATAATTTTATAAAAGATAGAAAACGATGAGATGATAAGCTAAACATATTACGAGTAACTAGCTCGCCATTTCACAGTTAAGTGCCAGTAATAACATAAGTGCACTACTCCGGAATACGTAGGTATG
Organism: Lithosia quadra; assembly: GCA_963576445.1. Lineage (NCBI taxonomy): Eukaryota > Metazoa > Arthropoda > Insecta > Lepidoptera > Erebidae > Lithosia > Lithosia quadra. Next base: position 8,690,353 of record OY754891.1, read on the forward strand.
AAGTTTGAATCTGAAAGCCGTATCCCTCAAACTTCGCCTTAACTTTGAATAATAAAGCCCCCGCTGGTGAATAGTTTACAGCTTATAGGGAGTAGTTTCCTTAACTGATTCTAAGAATCTAGCTAAAATTGTGTGTATTATCATATTTTATATTTGATAGAGTATGCATTGAATCCGTATTATTTTTACTGCATCTCATTTAATTTTTTTTTTAAATATTGTAAATAAATATTTAAGTGAATCAGGGTGGTCTTCAGCCAGGGTGATGATAAGCTGACGTGAAGTCCAAAAATAGTAGCCATCTTTACCAGGGATTGTCCCTAGGCCTCTATAAAGGTGGTCTCGACAAATGCCTTTTTACGCTCCACTTGAAGAAACATGGGAATCTCAATTAGTAAATATAATTGGAAGTACACAAATGAAGGAGTATATTGCTCCTTAATTTTATTGAAGGTAGAGCTAAAGAAACTGAGAAACTGGATCGTTATTTTCATATTGCCTATAATAAGGCTTCATTCAAATGTAGACAGTTTCTTGAATTTGCAGGTTTTACTTTACGCTAAAATATGGAATTATAAGTTCTACGTAACGAATGATACATCGTGTTTATTCATATTATAATAATCCATATCATGATTGTGTACAAATTGTGTAAACCAAGTAGGTACCTACCTACAACAAAATTTTACCCTACAAGTAGTTCGCAACTCCTGAACGAAATTGTCCTTTTGAAAGAGTTCGCCGAATTTATTTCTCCAAATTATGTTAGGTGATCCGTGAAATTGTTAGAATTTTGGCGCGACATTGCTCTGTAAATACGATATAAGTAGAAGAATATGTTACTAACTTTTTTTATAGTTTTTCGAATACACATTACGGCGTAAGAAAAATCTTATTATTTGTTCAGTGATCGAAGTTTGCTTGGGTCATCGCATATGGTGACACCTATTTATTTCCGATCACAATCTTCGTAATTAAAAGTTCACGAGACATCTTCTTGATAGATTCGAAACTATACTTACCAACTAACCACGACAATAGCACTCCGACTGGAACGTGTGTTTATTTTGGAACGTTATGTACTGATGTGTTTTTATGATTTCCGACATCGTCTATGCCACTACAGTTGTAGTTCTTCATTTAAATAATGTTTATAATAAAGAGCTTTAACCTTAGAAATGGTTTTTTAGGAAATATAAATCTTCAATAGTTATAGAGTTACTCATAACACAATATTAATATTTCTCAGTTATTGTGGATGTAATTTATAAGACTTTAGACGCTCCTCCAATACACGGCTGGACCTGCACTTTATCATTACATAGACATCAGGACCCTTTATTACCACACTTTTGAAGTACCAAATGAAAACCAATCGAGTACTCGACTCGATTGGTTTTCACGATTCGACTCTAAAACAAGACTCGATCGAGTCAATGGCTTCAGTAGACTTGTATTATAAGCTAAGGTTTGGTACGATGTTGATGTAAAAATGTAGAATAACATTAGTCAGCACATAAATTTGTGTGCATATATTTAAACATCTCAGCGTAAGCAAACAATTGCAAAAATTTCGCTGTGTCACGCTTTCATCAGACTCTGTATGTACAGATTAGTGTAATAAGATTACTTATTCAATCCGCTATTCATACCATTCATATTCATCGAATCGCACAGAGGAGATCAGGGATTAGTAGAAGCGAGATATTTTTGGAGTTACTAAAATGTTTTAATATTGCTCATACTACGATGTTAAAGATCAGAAGATTATTCCTGTGTGAATTATTTAGAACTAGCTTTTGCCGTCGTCTTCATACATCAGTTTGTTCAAGATGGAACTTCAAATTAGTGACAGTCTCACATCACACGTTTGCATTAACAATATTTTACGGTAAATATTTTAACTGTAGCTTCCCAATATATATTCGAGAACATACTGTATGTCAGGAAAAATATATCCAACTATACAAAAGTAAGTGACATTACAGTCAGAAATCTGCGCAATAAAAATAAACTAATCCTTCCTTGTTATCGGCTTAGCAAAGTTAGTGGTTCTTTTAGGGGGGAAGGTATACGTTTTTACAATAAATTGCCTGAATCGGTCCTTGGTATGCCTGACAATAAATTTAAAACATTTGTTAAGGCCACCTTATGCAAAAAAGCATACTATAGGACTGCTGATTACCTTGAAGACAAAAATGTCTGGCTTGAGCATGGTGCAGGCCCCTCCTAGAATGCTAAAGTGCTACAACTACATAATGCTGTAGTTGTGGCATTTGCCTACTACAATATATTGATATTGTGGTAGGCACGCGACCTTTTTTGCTATTATTTTGACATTAGTATATTTTTGACATTTTCAATTATTTTATTGTTTAACTTCGGTTAAAATTTATTATATTTTTTTTTTTATATACCTTTATATTGACACGAGACAAAATGTACATTCGTCCATATTTAGTCTTAAGATAACTATGTATAACCTGACGTCTTAAAATGCAGCAGTGGAGTTTGTTGCGCCGTTTCTTCTCCACTAGCGCCTAGGAAGCGGTGGTAAACTTAGTATTAAGTAGTTTTTGACGTCAAAAAGATGTAATTACGTTACACTATTTTGAAAAATAAAGAAATTGAAATTGAAATTGAAATTGATTAACAATGCAGATTTTGCTGCATGTTATAGTGTTATCATAATCCTACCTACCCTATTTAGACAAGAGGATTACATTGTTTATACAATTCTTTTGATTAAACGTTGAAATATAATCAAGCCACTTGTGTCATAAAACCTTTTACATAAATTGACATTATATTTAAAAACTTCAGCAATTTGTTTTACATAATATCAACTATCTGGTAAACAGCAATAAGAAAAGGAAATAATAATTTGCTATCAGCAGCAGTCTCATTTTATTAATGAAATTTATTTAGATTTTGATCAATGTTGGTGTTTTGATGTCTCAAGTATCATGAGTAAGTAATGATATCAACCTTATTTTTCAACAGACAATTTTCAAGGTAATAAAATAGCAGGTTGAAAATAAAATTAATTGCAAAATACAAAAGAATTGCTTCAATAGTAAGCAATTCTTTTACAGTTAAAATAAAGAGTTGCTTACTATTCTTTGCAGTGAAAAGATTATTGAGAACTAAGTGATTTCTACAGAAACGGAAAGGTGTCGGTTGTAATTTCACCACTCCCACCCTAAGCTATGTTGAAGCATTTAATTATCTTGATTGAATTAGATCTTAGGTAGTTCAGTTTACCTTTACTAATCGAATGTTTTATTGGACTCAAATCTAATTTATATTAGTTAGCCAATTTGTAGGTAGACAAATATACCTATTTACTTTTATTTAATGTAGTAAGTATCTTCTAGCTTCTTTTTCTTTGTTCTTCTTAATGTATATACGACTACCTAATGCGCAAGTATAGGTGCGTATAGACAATCAATGTTTATCATAATCCTGTCAATAATGTTATTGATATTGGTGTGCAAACGCAATCTTATTGATGTGCAGACAAAAGTTATTATCACGATATTGGATCGCAATATAAATTAACTGACTCCATGCACTCTATGCCTTCTGATTTTAGATCAGGTTAATTTGTTATGGACTGTATCATTTTGCCTCATTGACATTTTTTGCGTTTCTTTTATTATTTTTGTGGTCTTAATTACCGGGGTGTAAGGTTACCTAATATTCATATCCCTTGCACCTCAGCTGACTCTAGGCCATCTACGGTTTTAAGACGGACCCTCGCCCCTCGAAATGGGAGGGGGGCAAGCATCGCTCCACCTCGCTAACGGTGGCGTGTACTTACTGTCACCCAACCGTCCGCGCGCGGAGAACAAGCCTATCCCCCGCCTGCTCCTCACTGTGTCCTCTGCTAGCCAGAGGGACACATGGAGAGCCTCGGAACAGCCCTCCAGCGGGCCACTCCCACCCCAGTCGGATTTGCCGCAGGCAGCAGCGTGTCCCATGGCGATTGGGAAGTGTGATGGCCCCTGTTGTTGCACAAGTTCATAGGCCACGTTGACCGCTTACCATTAAGTGGGTCGTATGATTTTCTACCAGCTAAGTGGTGTAAAAAAAACTAATAATTCATTGACAGTTAATAAATAATAAATACCGGTTTGCTTTAAAAAAAAATTAACAACCAGACAGACTTCTAAAACTTCATTATTATACAAATCATAGATATTAATAATATATTATTCATCTATGTATTATAATATAATACGTGTATATATTTGATACCATAACCAATCCACGAATATTCGGGAAAAGGCTTAAAGGATGATAAACCCATAAATAATAAATACCTTGGTACGTCCGCTCTAATAACCACACACAAAAGCTTAGACATTCTGGGTTCCTTAGACGTCCTCTTCCTGGTTCTAGTCATGAATATTAATACCGAGGTATCGTTAGGGACATGACGTCTATGGGAACAAGAGAATAATTCATAAACCAAATTTTACTCATAGCCGATGGTTTCGTTTACAAAGCCGGTCATTTGTGAGAGTAAACGAAGCGTTGATTATTGGATTTCGAACAAATAATAATAGCATTACGTTTTAATTAGAATGGTTATTCGATACCGGGTGATTTTTCCTTCAATTTTCCATTCCATTCTCTTATATTTTTGTTTTGATTTTGTTGTTATGATCTTATTTAATTACGCGATTCTTTTTCCTATAAAAACGTTTTATAAGAATTGGATGAGGAAGTAATTGTATCCACATCGGAAAATAAATTATAAAATAAAATTAATTGATTTTCCTATCCAAACAATAATAAAGCAGGTTTATCTCGTAGGTACTTAAGGTTGTTGTTGTTTAAGTAGCCATCTCGCCAACTGATTGTCCTAAACTGATTTTAATTAATCTTGGTGCAATTAGTAGTTCAATAATTATGTATTTGAAGAGTTATTTCTTTATGTGGGAGTCAAGTTTAAGACAATACAACAAGCGGAGTGAAACTATGAAGCTGGTGTAATCTGATCAATATTCACCTATCTTATTACCATTATAGTTTATATATTTATTATTACCTAAAATTTTACAGCACCTGAAATCAGATACTTTTCATACAAAAAAAAAATGTTAATCACCAGGTGACTAAACTGATTTATGAACAACAAGAGAGACGAACTTCTTAGCGTTCCATGGATTCACCGTGCGGGTGCCGGGTCCATCGTGTGGCAGAGGGAGAAACTCCGAGCAGTTCCCAGGACTTGCGACCTAGGTGTAGGTTTAAGGAGGCCCCCTTTAATTTAAAATTCATTTTCGTGTAATTTCTTTATAAAAAGGTAATACAATAATTATTTGTAACAGAATTACGCAAATGAATGTATAACTTACACTACTTAGTAACCTATTTCTACAATCAGGACTGACGTCCTTTACGAATAGAATCCAGGCACTCTCATAACCGGTTTGAACGAGTTAGCAAATTAGACGAGCACTAAAAGCTGCACTAATATCTACTCATGGACTTTAGAAGTACAAGTACGTTTAGTATGCTTTTAACATGGATATGTTGACCGTTTGTAATTTTATCTAGCACGTCTTTGATCACAAGCACAGTACCGGTCTGTTCTGTCCGCATTGACTGATTTCATTCTTCACTGAAAAGATTTATTACTTGACATAATGGGAAGAAAAATAATGCTATAACGTTCCACAAACGAAGTGACACTTGAGCCTTTCTAATGCTGTCCCGAAAATCGTAAGTAAAAAATGGAATTATTCCATTAGGTAAAAAAATGGGGCACATTTTATTTCAGTAATTTAATTAAAAAGATTGGTTACATTTTCGCAAGAGTGCCGACAACAGAGAATGTTCGGTTATTGTAAGAAAATTCCTTGTAATTCGTTGGTGAAACGCGGACGGGAAGGGTCCCGGAAAATCTGTGTTGGAACAAATTCGTCCGTACGACGAACATTTTGCAGTCTCACGACCAATTGCGCCGGTTTTTTATGGCCCGCTCTATTGTTCGGCGTATATTTTAAAAAATATTTCCACGCTGTTGTGGGATGGAAAGAAAAATATTATCAGCTCTTTATAGTACTGCGCAAAATGAGAATCGAAGAAAACGTCTTATGACGCTAATAGTACGAGAAACGAGATAAATATAAAAGGACAAGAAAGCCTGCATACAGTGTTCGTCTTAAGTAAAATGTAAAATATTTTCTCAGTTGAAATCTTTATTGAAACTTTATTTGAAATGACTAGATATTGAGCGTGTTTTAAAATATCGAACGTAAAATATTATTCATCCCACGAAACCTCATTCCATTTCGAAATTCCTTGAGTCCAATCCCAAATGTTTTTATTCTTCATTGATCCAATCATTCCATTTTCAATCATTCCATTTTATAGCCTACTATTTCTCAACTCATTCTATATTTATTAACCAGAACTCAAACTTTGCAAAATTAGTTTATAGAATTTTCATTTAATCTTTTATGCCCATTTCCTTTATAACTCACCAGTAAGCGTGCTCCTTAAAGTTTAAAAACCACTGGAATGGAACATTGATTATTGTAATTACCTACACTTGCAGACAATTTATCTCTACCTTTTTATAGTCCCTAAAGCTGAGGTGGCTTTAATTCTGTATAAAAAATGATATGTTGCAAAAACAAGTTTATATTATGGATCTTATCCAACTTGACTTAAAAACTGGTACATCTACTGAATAACGGACGAAATTTAGGCGAAGGCTTTTCTCTCTAGTTTGAGGGTTCAGATGAGAGTCATTCCCGTACAAGAACCATAAACTAAATAAAGAAGGAGTAGGCAACTGCTTGTCTTCCTTTATTTGGTTCCCCAGGTTTGAAACTGCTAGCTGAGCAACCAACATTTTCAGATGAAGAAGTAGCAAACCGGTATGTTCAATTTTTAGATATAGCTATTTTGCAGATTCCATTTAACATAACATTACTATATTTGAAAAGCAGGATATTTCTTACCATCAAGCAAAATTACGAATTCATTTTTCATACACGCTGAAGTAACCTTAGTCCTATAATTCATATAAAATGATAAATAGCTTACACATCCACATTCTAGTTGCCATTGTGTCGCAAAAAGTCTAGGAATGTTGATAAATGTTGGATTAAACAGCTTAATTCAAGCACCATTTGTCAAATTAAATCGTAGTTGGTAAATTCTGCCAAGAATATAATATATTTGTAGCTATTTATATCGACTAGCGTAAAAGTTATGACACTTCTTTATACAACATAGGTTTGGTTGATTGTCGATAAGATGGGTCGATTTACATGGGTTATCGTGAAGATAAATCTAAGCGCACAGTAGTGCGCAGGCCAAGTTCTAGCAACAGGCCGCGCGCATGCCACGCACTATTTACATGAACCGTTTCAACTCCCATTTGACCCCCTTGTAGCCTGTATGTTTATGGTGGGATTATTATTTATGCAAAGGAATTAAAAATGCATTTTATAGTCAAAATTACTTAAGATAGCTTTAGTATAATTTTCACATATCTACTTATTATGTAAGTACTTTGTTTTTATTTCAATATGTAGATACCTACTATAATTTACTATTGTTATATCTGATTATAAACGCAAAAATTAAATTAGTTAATCGATGCACACACATAATCGATGTATACATAACACAGCATTCAATACTGCTACTGTATATGAAAATAATTACTTTTAAACATCAATAACTTTTCTATACGCAGTATAAAAATTTAAAAACGTTATCAAGTGACAATTAAATCTATAAACCAACATTATATAAAGGCGGTTTACAAAAATGGCAACAGTCATTCATGTTTGGCCGATATCGTTACAAATGATACCCTCGTGATTTCTAATGCACTGTAATTAAGTTAAAAGCTGCACTAAATCGTAACGATTATACCGTACTTCGACAACCACAGTAAGTCATAAACACACTGTTAAAAGCCTATAATCATCCCATAACCGACGGAAAGGCTCTTTGTTTGATAATTAACAGCACCGCAGGTAACAGGAAAACATACAGAGTTTGGTAGTCAATATTCAATGCTTTTCGATGTTTGTGAAACAACATTTAAAGTGATGAGTTGATCGGAATGTGAGCGAACTTTTTGAATCACTTGTACAGTCAACAGCAAAAGTTGATGACTGGAAACGAAATACCAAAACTACTGAATGCTATTTGTTGCGTAGGTATGAGTAGTTTGTGCTACAATGTTCCTAAAGTACCTAAGTGATAAATAACTGACCAATAAAGTCACCGATTGTACTGTTGCCCGAAATTGATGTTCAAAAACGTTTCCAAATAAATTATAGGTGATAAATTATATGATTATAGTATACCTAATTTGACGACCCCTGCAAACTGTATAATCTATCCCTATGCCAAGTTTCTGCCAGATCCAATTCAGCCATTTGTGCGTGATTGAGTAACAAACATCGGAACATCCAGATATCTACGCAATATTTAGATTTAATGTAATATTACATACCTAATATATAAAAGCTGAGTGCAAAAGTATTAGAAACCCGGCGGTACCAGTATGTTTTGGTCTCCTAGTTCCTAGCTTGCAATTTAGTCAAGAAATACTTCTTTGAAGAAACTTTCCACCTTTTTGAGTGTAAACATATTCGTACTAAGAAAACAATATAGAGCGAACAAACGCCTCATAACAAAGCGCTTCTACTTTATATTTGCAGTATAAACTAGCGCTTGCCTGCGTCACGCCTCACGTTTATGTAAAATTGTCATAGTTTCAGCTTCCGTCATCGTTTCCTATCCTACTAATATTATAAATGTGAAAGTTTGTGAAGATGTTTGGATGTTTGCCACTCACGCTCTAACGGTTGAAAGGATCTGGCTGAAATTTGGTATATTATAGTTAAGAATAACACATGGGCTCTGGAGTAAGAGTTTTTAATTAAATACATTTTCTGAGTCGGTTCGTGAACCAAGGTCAGTTAACAATTTCGGCTCAAGACTTGTTATTTATAATAGTCTATTACATTAGAGACCTCAGAGTCGTATCATTAAAATCGAGAACCATTAAAGTAAGAGATAAAATAAAAACTTTCTGGAATAGGCACAAATAAATGATGGTTCCATTTATACTTTTAAAAGCATTGAGCACTCAAAATCAGTTAAGGAGTTATAAATTTTTCAAGAAGTAAGATTTTATTCGATTTTAACGATTTTAGAAAGTGGTCGTTCTAAAACAATTCAATGAGAATTTAATCTATATCGATTACTTTATTACTACGAATATTTTTTTTACCAATATAATGTTTTTCCATCTTCCAGGCCACAATATTGAAGGCTTCCATTTTAGTATATGGTTGCCTCGATTCTTTTAACTTCACTTACAGCTTCTTATTATTATCAGGGTGATTTCATATAGATATGTCTTATTTATGAAATATTGAAAGTGCAAAACATGTAATAAATGAAACAAAATAACACAATTTAATAAAACTTGTTTTATCCTGCGATGGAAATATTATTCTTAATAATAATTTTAATAATATCTGCCACTGATTGGACTAATGACCCAATGACCCATTTTCCCGAACACCCAATAGCTATGAATTAATGAAAAACAACAACTTCCAACTTCCGCATTGTGTTATTACAAATCATGTATTTAAAAACGGATTTTATTATTCCAAATGTCACTGAAGGTCATGGATACTTGACGAACAGTCGTTTAAATTAACAGAAAAAAAGCAAAAAATGCGATGCGCCCCTTGGGAAAAACCGTCTTCATTTTTCAAAGCTTGATAGGTACATTAGCAAGATACTGCAAATGTTCTGGAAACGCGGTACAATAGACTCTCTTTTTGTGATCGCCCACTTCTCTTTGTAGAAATTTCGGCGTAAATTTTAATGATAAAAACAAACTTATTTGAGCATTTTGATGCTCAGACGATTTAAGTTACTGACACCTTATTGTCGAGGTATTATAGGAGTTTCGAGGAAGTGAGTGCTGAGTAGTACAACAGGGAATGAATTAATTCGTGGAAATGCTTCGTGATTTATGGCTACTAATTATCGTTAATGACTATATTTTTTGGTAAATGCTTAATTGAGAAGTTCAATTATATGTCTTAACTATAAAATTCAATACTGATCGTTAGAATTTGTTTGAAGTCTTCTGAGCGTTGTATCCCGCTTGCATCCGAGGCCTGCACTTCAGAGTTCTGGATCCGCTTTCATGCTTCTCCTTCTTCACTGTGCACGATCTTGGGCATCCATGGCAGTGAGAGCATTTCATTAAATATCATTTTCATTAAGAACTATTAGTTACTTTGCTTCAAACTACTGTTCAAAATCTGAAAATGATCATAGACCTTTGACGCTGACTTGTACATCAAAAAAATCATAAAAAGTTACAGTTTCGAAAGAAGATATTACTCGTAACAGAATCATCAGAAGACAGAATTGTCCTTTCAATTGTTGTTATTTTTACAAAATGGATAACAAATTCCATTTAAAGTCAAAATTCAGTTATACACTGACAGCTAATCAACGATTATTTTGACTTAGAAAAGGGTTGGACAGATTCCTTTTACAACACTCATTAACTTGGTTAATAAAGTAGAAAACTCTTAACTTGTTTTAACTTGTTACCCGCAATGGATTTCTGGTTTAAATTACTTTACGATTTGAGTTATTATTTTCATCTTGATTTCATCTCTGATTCTGGTTACGAAACAAGTAAAAGTTCTGTGTCCGGCCTACAATGAATTCTGAAAAAAGAATTGTTTAATGACATTGTTAAGTTGCTGTACCTACTTAGATATTCAGAAATGATACGATATGAAATGATGATGTGCGTAATTAATGAATATACCAAGATTACAGTTTTAGCTCATCGTACCAGATGGTTTGAAGTTCTTACGAGACCTTAGTTTTATAACATCACACAGGAAGTTTTAACACACCACGTTGGTAATAAGAGACCATTTTGCTTCAAAACTATGAAAACTTCGGTAAACGTCAGGTGGTACGTCACGAGCTATTATTTCAGCATGAGGTACCTTTGCGTTGGTAATTTTAGTTTTATCAAGATGTTGGTTAGTACCCATATTATTGGCTAACTGCATGCCCGCGACTCCACCCGCGCACACTTCAAACAGACAAAACTAATTCTATTATTTGTACTAAGTGCATGAGAAAACTTGTGTAAAATTTAATCAAATTAATTTTTTTTTTGTATTCAAAATCATTCATTTAATTGATTTAACATTACTCAAATATTTAAAAAAAATCTCCAATGTACAGACACCGCTAATTTACAATTTTATGATACTATATATGAAGTAAAAGTGACCGATATTTGACCAGAACTAACGTAAAATAAAGAAAAGTTTTAACCCAGTTTCACCCTTTGCGTATTGAGTAAGTCTCACGTGGGCTTGTTATATCCTATGAAATGATGCTTAACTACAAACGAATTACCCCATAGGTTATAATTTTTGATTTATATTTTGTACTTAATTATGTTAGACAACATAATTAAGTACAAAATATATCTCATACTCAATCTCTGATATCATAGATTAGATCTATGATATCAGAGATTGAGTATGAGATATATAGAGCCAGTTTCATGATAATGCCTGTGTGATTTTATGACCGACCATGACCTTATCCTGAACTATGTCTGGAAGAAAAAGAAGAAAGAAAATACTTGGTGCATTACGATAATATGACTGCCATCATGTATATTCTGAACAACAAAAACTTACCTGACCGTCTACGACCTACTTAAATTGCAAAATTATGAGTTGAGCATTGCCGAAAAATAAACCGTTACTCGCGATCACTTTTGGTCGCAATAACGGACATCACGCGGGCAAAGCAAAGCCGCGGGCATCGGCTAGTAATCAACATAAAATCAACCTTATTTACATAAAGAAAAACATGAAGCCGCCAACAAAAGCCATATTCGTAACAAATATCTGCTTTGTCTCATAACAACCAACGATGTTCAAAGGGACAATACAAAAATAAAATTCGCTGGAAACCTGTGGTGCACAATACAATGTGTTGAGTAATGGTCCCGCAGTGAGTGTTTCCCGGACCATGTCGGGGCTGTGCCGACATGGGCAGGACAGAATTGATTACCTGGACAGTACACCTGGAGCTGTAATGCTTTTTTATGGCGTGTTTTATTGTAGTTTTAAAATGCTTTGTTTATTCGTTTCTTAGGGTAATTTTAACAAATAATTACCTAAGGCTTTGAACTTTTGAAATCAAAGGTCCTGGATTCCCACCCAGGGTAAGAGGATAGCCACCTGTCAACTTACTGACTAACTCGGTGAAGCGGTGCGATGCTTGCCTCTGCCCCCTTTCCTCTCTTTTTCTGTGTGCTAAACGGGGACACAATGATGGACCTGCAAAATGGTTTTATCCTAAGTTGTGCGACTATAAATTTTAACGTGATATCTTATTATGCCCTATCTGTAGTCACCAAATGATCTCTATAAAGAACTGTTGTGCTAAGAGCTCCTGAGGTTGTAAAGCACGCAGCTAAGTCTGTAAACTTGATCACTAGATACGCTTAAGTCCGTGACAATAAAAATATAGCTGATGAAATATGAATGAAATATACATCTGCATACCCTAGATACTTATACAGGTATGAGTATTTACTCGTAAAAAAAGATGGTTTTCATTTCCATTCCTGTTATTAAACCAGACGAATGAACGTTTGCTTAAACATTTAAATGTAACCGCTATATACGAGTATGAATGAAATACTCCCAATCGACGGAAATAACTACTGTTCGTTATAATAAAATACATCTTACTCTAAATAACACTATTATACGTACATACAGACGTAGATCTATGATGATGTACAGTGATGTGGTACAGGTGATGACAAAACTTGCTGAAAACTCACAAATTTACAAGCAATTTTACATAATTAATTGACAGCTTAATATTTTGTAGTATCATTAGAAGATAAAATTAACACTTTAGTTTATTATGCTATGAAAGGTTTTAGAGGTAAGGTGTTCCTGTCGCTAACTATACCCATATACGACAGTAGCGTAAAATATGACTACGTGTTACGACTCAACAAAACCCAGACTTTGCAATGACATGTGATCATGCAAAATTATACGGCTTTAGAATGAAATATGTTCCGTGTGATGCTCGACATAAAACCTCAATGTTACATGTCTGAGCTGAGCCCGCTGATGTACCTACGTTAATTTCTTGTAATTGGATATAAAAGATCCAACTTCATCAAACTCGTGTTGAGTTTCAGAATATCTTGAGACTGAACGAAATTTGAGTTGTGTTATACCTAAACGCAATATCTTAATTAGTTATTTTTTAAGTAGTGATGTGATGTATCACCGTGTAGTTTTCGTAATCTGCCGCCTGGACAACATCTCCAGCGGCCAACTTAGAAGTCATTGCCATTGGCCGGTGTAGGGAAAATATGGCAAAATAGGGTTCAAAGGAACTTCTAACCTAATAAATAAGATAAACCCGTACGGTCTTATTACAAAACACGGACTAACTTTAAACCCAGGTTTAAAACGTCTTTAGACCATGGTTTAACGAAAATGTTATTACAAAACGCGTTTTAGTACTAAACCTGGGACTATCTCTGGTCTAAAGATAAACCTGCGTGACACCTAGTTTAACGTTGGTCTAAGTATCTAAACCACGAAAATAAAACGTCAAACTTGTCATTTTGATTTGATTTGTGGAAAATACCAAAATACATCATATTTTGGCTTACTTTTTCCTCGGCAGTCCAATTTTCGCCCCTCTTTTTCTTTTCTCCTTCCATTATTTAATTCAAATTTAAAAGTTTAAACCACTGGAAACGTAAAAGTTAGTACGGGTATTGAAATGATTCAAAAGTGGGTATAAAAATTAAAAAAAAAAAATGAACAACGCGCGGGCTCCGAAAAACTACGCTTCATTTAACGTTCATCATAGATCGTCCAATATTATAACAATGATTGCTAAATAAAGGCATGATAATGATATTTTACTATAAAATAAAGTTCAACTATCGTTCATGACTTTAAATTTAATAATTATAATGTTGTAAATATTTTTTTCACCATTTTTTAGTAAATAATATTTATTAACGATTTCAGAAAATTTTTGCTTTCTGAGAAAACGGAACGTTGCGACCGAATGATATCACAATGAACGAACAAAAGTTTAGAGTAATCTGTGGTTGTTATTAGGCCAAGATTTAAACCATGGCCTAAGTAGTCCACGGATTATTCTGTTTTTGTAATAAGAAGAAGTTTAAACCTTGGTCTTAAAATTAAGCCTGGACTTCATAGTCTGGGTTTAAACCTGACTTTAGTCCGTGTTTTGTAATAAGACCGGTAGAGTTTGAGCTTGTTTGATTTGTCTGGTTATTCATTTGGTAGAAAGCTAGCAAGAAAAGTTTTTTTTTTAAATAAGGTAATAGTTTATTTTGGTTCTTACATGTTGACCTTACTCTTAATATATACATAGATAAAGTGTAAATATGTAACAGTAAATACATTTTAACTCAACTCAACTTCTTGTATAGGTGTTAAATGCAAATGATTTTTATTCTATAAGTAATCTCTGCATCAACTAAGCTAGCATATCTCTTAAAATTTAACTTATCAGTAGTCTGAACAAGGCTTTCTATTGTATACATTACTTATAATCATTATCGACCCATAAGAAACTTTATTAGAATTAATAGAGATGGCCTACAGAACATAAAAGTAATTTATAAAGTAGTAAATTAAAGAAGTTTACTCTTTTACGCACCTTGGAAAAACTTAGAACAAAAGAAAAGTAAAATGATTGTTCTTACCTACTATAAACCTTTCAGAGTCGCTATTATTGTTATAATGATTCAAGCCTTTATTCCACCCTGTTAAACGGCAAAGTAAGTGTAAGTGGTAAAAATATTTGTTTTTACGCGACCACGTTGTTACTACAAAACATATTTACCTTTTTAACTTTTATATCTCCTGTTATACAAACAAATAGGTCATACTAACAACAACAATATCCCATTTCTAGCCTGAAAACGTTTTAGAACGAAATTATTATTGGAGTTTCGTACAAAAATAGCTGTTTTCGTTGGCCAAGACTTGCTTTAGGGAAAATTGAAGCGAACACAACAGTAGTTTGAGTGCAACAACTATGTTCTACCTCACACGATGCAATGACACCGTTCTCTGTGCTTATTGCCGTTTTGACTGCAACTTGCTCTCAGTAGAAGTCATTTTGTGTTATAAAGTGTTAAACATATATTTTGATGAGTTTCTTTAACCATTCCTTATTCATATTATCTGTATTTACTTTTATAAAATGAGCGTTGTTATTTTGATTAATTTTATAATGCTATGATATGACATCATCGTGTTTGGAATATGGATTACTATAATCCTAGCTGGATATAAAAACTGAATAAAAATGTTACTAAAAATGACGCGACAGTTTAGATCTGGAACGTAATGGGCGTTAGACAGCTTGGTTATAAAAACATTACCTTTTTGCTATTTTTTTTTTGCGGAAAAATATTTTTTTACACTTGATAGTATGACTATATTTATATTGTAGCTCAAAAATAAGGATAATTAAAAAAAATACCATTTTGTGGGTACTTGTATTTAGTAGGTAACTATATGGCTTGTATTAAGTTTATTATGCTTTATCTTGTTAAAAAGCGGGAAGGAACAGAGTAGTAAAAATAATGAATATAAGCTTTTTAAGGTCACCATCGACTTACACCAAAGGAAAGAAGATATTAATACTTAAGTATTAATCTTTTCCGTAAAAAATATACGTGACACAATACTTAATATAAAAATATATCTATAGAATCTTGGAGCAGCGAATGTCCTGTGAGTATAAACACAGATGTAAGAAGACAGAGATAACTACCTCATATTGTACACTAAAAAGACAAAAGACATCTTAAATGGCATGTTTCTTATAAATAGATTACATGTAAAACAAAAGACCATTTAAAAATATTTTATAAAAGCAGTCTTTTATTAAGACCCTGAAACACAATTATATTAATAGAATCCAATAAAATCCCAGGCACTTTAACTTAATTTCGACAAGGTTCCTCCTACACTAATTTAATCTTGTCATTTACAAACACATCCGTCGCGCTGATGATTACATTTTAGTTGAAGGAATTTCACTCAAAGTGAGCATTACTAAGTCGACAACAAAAAGATTACGAAGATATCTGAGATCTAAATTCTAAGATTCTAATCCATAATAACATCGTACATAACCTTTTCTATTTAGTACTAACTTATAATGATGAAACTGGAGGACGTAAAAGTTTATATTAAAGTTAGATTCCACTAAGATGTTTGGGGTGAAGCCAAAGTTATGGACGAATCTCTTGCGCTGGCTTTCCTCTCGATCGGGAGGTCAGACTATATACACTTCTAGTATCTCTGTATAAGCCAATTAAAATTAAAAGAAGGAGTAAACGAATTCTTAGCTCCGAAGTAAAACCCTTAGAAGTAATCAGGCATAACATTAAGATGATGATGATTTTAGTTAGGACTGAATGATGGACAAAACACATATCTGTAGGTATGGTAAATTCTGCTTGAAACAAAAAACTTTACATTTATACTTACAAGCTTAACTTATGTGGATAATGATCACTGATGGAACCGATCAGCCCCCGTAGACAAGTGTCACGGCGCAAATCGCTAAGAAAACGAATAGTTTAGGTCGACCAATCACATCCAAGCTCGTCGCCGGCGTACGATGCGCGCGCCTCGGCGGAATCACGAGCTGGAGTGTGATTGGTCGACCTGATCGTTTCTATTCCTTAGCAATTTAGACTTTTGACACTTGTCTACGGGCCCAGGAAGGATTGGCAAGTTTATACAGAGAATGTCAATAAAAGGGATTAATAACGTCATGTCAAAGAAGATTACATATTCAAATAGGTCTATCAATCTCAGTATACTTGCTACTAATTAATTATCATAATGAATAATATAGTTATCAGATCGCGGTACATTACTGAGTACTCTAGGGAAATTGTAAGGACGGCATTGCGGTAAACATTCAATATGCAAGCATATAATATGCAGACGTATTTGCATAGACATAACATTGTCAGCCGTTAGGAGCGCTTTGTAATATGATTTAAGATATAAGATGTTCCGTATTGCTCAGCTTATGCGTGACAACATTGTTGGAAGTAAATCGTGACTTTTATGTTTAGATGCCGTTCGTTGGGAAATTGAACGTGTTTTCGTTTCGGTTATGCTGTTTTGAAATTGAAAAATATTTATCACTATTATAGCTTCTCATTTATATGATTATTATTTATTATTATGTACTTTGTAATACTCGGAGATTTAAAGGGTAAGGTTAAAATAACAACTTCAAACTGAACGTGTAACTAAAAAGCTAATAAAATATGCGTATTTTGTATTAATTTTTGCCAATATACAAATCACATAGATCTAAATTATCCTATTTTAATCACGTGCCATATACTACATACCCTAATTTGATGAGTATATAAATAAATTATAAAACCTAATTCTCATACTATATTATTCACTTCAGGAAGAAAAGCACCTGTGAATTTTGTTTTTTCTTTTTCACAAAAAGCAACGTTTAACGTTTTGTTACTTTTAAACAGATGTTTACATTGTTCAAAAATGTGTGCTTACCTTATACATAATCATGAGGAGTTTCATAAAATTTAAATTTAGAAGCGCTTAAGTACGTATGCTCCACGGCCTTGCATCAATGCCACTTTATTGGGCTCTTTTTTCAGCAATTCAGTTTTTTATGCATAGTTTACGAGAAAAATATCACAGTATATTATGCAATAAGAAGTATTATTATAGAATCGCTGAAAGAATGCGTTCCTGACAGGTTGTGAGCGAAAGGGCGATGTAACTTTGAACTGGTGTATAATTTACGGCAAAATTTTAAATATCGTTTATTGACCTTATTAACGAGTGATAACATTAAAAATTTAATTACTGTGCCAATTTACAATACACAGATTAATTTTGGGCTAAAATGATTAACAATTAATTAATTAAAAATATAAAATCAATAGTTTTTAAAAGTCATACCACGTCCAACCACGTCAAACTGCGCTGTTTCAAGGTTATGTCAAATGTTCGCTTTCATAGTGATGAGACAAAATAACAAGGCAATTGTAACCGCATATTTTAGTAATCTTAATAATAATAATCTGTTGGTTGAAAAATATAAAATAGAACGTTATAATTTTATAATAATGTAATTTTGTAATAAGCCCCTACCCAAGCTAATAGAAAGAATGAATCATATTTTTATAATGAATGAAATGAATATGATTTTTTTTTATTATTTCAGGTTATAACCCATCATTACAATTAATAATCACATAAAATTAAATAAGAATGAAACAAAATTAAAAATTAAAAATTGGAAAAACAAATAGGGCAGATAGATAGCCAAATTAGAATAAAATTAAAATTAAAATGAAATCAAATTGTCACAATTGCTGACTGTGATTATTATTATGTTATTTTAAGTCGGGAACAGGTTTAGAGAACGGTTCTAGGTACAAGTTATTTATTGTACATAACTAGTCATGAAGAATTGACATGTGTCAGGAACGCATAGTCTCAGCGGCCAAACTGTAGCTCGAGTGACATTGATAGACCAAGTTAGGAACAACGTGATAAGGGAATATTGTGGTGTGTAATGACCAAGATAGGAGATGGAATGCTGAGATAGTTCGGACACGTAGAGCGGATTTGCAAAACAGAAGATACAGATTTATGAGGCGAGGGTAGTCGGCAACCGATAATGGCAAAGGTAAAGGTTTTTTAAGGAAAAATCAGTTCAAGTTCGCCTCTGTTGAGTACTTATGTAATGAATATAAAAGCGAATAGCATATGCCAGGATCGTACTAAAGATCAATGAGAAAGAGACGTAATTGTATGTTTGTGCGTGTATTATGCAATAAAATACAAATACATTGTTGTAACATAAGCAGCTAATTTGTTCTGCAACAAGTCGCTTAACACACCTATCATCTTATTTATTATATGTTTAATAAGCATGTATGTAATCTGTGTCCTCATTACGTGGCCTCATTATCCTTTGTTATCTTTGTGTCAAAATACAAAGACAACAAAGGACTATAATTACGGCTTCTCTTTACTTAGTTATGGAAGGTAGTAACCTAATTTTCAATATTCTGTGACTTTTTATTCTTACCGCGTGTGTACTTTAATTATAGCATTGATTTCTTTTTTCTTTTCGTATCACTTTTGTATCGGAAAATTTTGATTATGTAAGGTAATTCAGTAGGTCAAAGTATTGCCTCTGTGAGGGACTGGCTGCTGGTTCAAGTCTCATCCTGGATGTTCTCTTTTGCTTTTCGTACTTTCATAATTAAAAAAGAAAGAAACTTTCATAATATAAAGTAGAAATATACCTACTGATATAATGATTCATTCAGATTTAATCACTAACAAGAAACAATGGATGTGAAATTTCATTCTTTATAATAAATAGTCTTTATGACTTCTGTCCTTAAGTGCAGTCTTCGAGACTTCGAACAAAAAACTTTGTTTCAAAATAGTGCCTGAAGCTCCACCAGAATCTTTTTGTAAATACCACTTTGGTGGCAGACAAGCACACAGTCCACCTGATGGTAAGAGGTCACTGTGGCCTATGGATATGTGCAAAACCAGGGGCGTCACACTCGCGCTGCAAAAATCATTAAAAAATTGAGAGATGTCAACTATCTCTTTACAAAATTGTGGATACTGGGTTACTAATTGAACACAACCAAAGTATCAAATTTTATAAGATTCCAGGGCTCTTGGGATCAAACCTACAAAAATTTACATCAGTATATGAATGTTATCAAAGTTTATTGTCGCTGGATTCGTCATAAAGTCAACGTCAACGAAACAGAATCGTGTCTTCAGATGAATGATTGTTTTCATTCCTAGAAGCTAAAACTTTCATTAGAGGTTCAGTGTACAGTTATTTTATCCGAGTGTGGCAGACGAGTTTTCAAAAATCGTTGAATGCAGTTGAATTTGTTTCTTTTTAAAATAAAGGGATATTAGCTTTCTGTCAAATTTGCTATCTGCAATATTAAAAGTACTTTCCCTCCGGGTGGCGTTATAAAATTCCACCCTGTATAAAGTGTATAATATTAATAAGTAAACAGGATGGTGCAGGTAGTCAATGGAAAGTAAACGTTGTACTGTACGAGCAATTTCTAGTAACCACAAATCTTTTAGCTCCCGCAAAACAACCAAGAAACTCGCTAGTATATTATATCCAACTCCTTATAATTTCAAATTAAGAACATTCATTTAGTCATGCATGCTCGCACTGTAAATTTTACAGAACATTAAGCTCTTTAAGTTTAACAGCTTCTGTATTAGCTGCCTTCATTCGGTATATTAACCACGTACTATTCGTATAAGTACTTTAAGAAGAAAGTTGTTCTTGGTACGCTGTTGAAGATTCGGTTAATATATTATAGGAAAATACTGATAGTACATTTTTATCAATGACTTCTTTATGGAACTTTTTAATCCTTAATCCATTTTATTAAATGCCAATTAATTTGTGTCTATCTATCAAAACAAATAATTCATAGATAGCTATGGTAGCTGTTTAGGTATTTGAATTAGTATTATATACCATTTAATAGTTAGGACATTAATTTATTATAAACAAGGTTGGATACAATTTACAAATTGTAGTCTTATCGTTAAAAGCGACTTCACCTATGCAACCTTAGGATGGACTGGAATAATTTCACAAACTAATATGTTTATGGGTATAAACGCGATCACGGTATAGGTATATACAAACGTCAGGCATTCTAAAAGTATGTTAACATTATTAGTATAATCATGGAACGCGAAAGTGTAAAAGTTAGTATTACACAAACAGATTTGTCAAGACGCATTCTTGAAGAAACGAAAAGAAATCGATATTTAATCTTTTTAGAATATAAACCAAGACATCAGGAAGTACCCATACTTACAGGCCAGTAAGGTTTTCAAATGAATCAACACATTTATTTTCCCCACCCAGCTCAAATGTGAAGGTATCATTCCCTTTATCTCGCGTCATTAACCATACTCAATAGTCCCGTAGTTAAGATACTACGGTTAACATCTATATATATATATATATATATAATGAGCAAACTAATATGTGTAATACGTCAAATTTATGACCATAGATATACGTTATGCAGGGTAGACGAAATCAAACAAAATGACACGTAATTCCTTAGGTCGCCTGATCGGTTTCGCTAATTGATTTCTCTCGTGGGTTTATTTCATCGATGTTCTTGTTAGTAGGTATGTAACACAAAAATATGTATTTCATTATGTTTATTCACATTTTAAAACTCATAAAGCAAGCACAGATTAACTAACTACAGGTTTCATAATCTGTGCTTGCTTTGCTACGCATTATATTTTCAAAAAAATAATCTTCTAATCTGCTACAATCAGTACGGTAAAGAACATAGTAGGATGAAAAAATATTTAAAGGTTAGTTCCAGTATCAGTCACTATATAAATACAATAAAATTGTTGTGGCGGGTATCAATCCATATGTTTAGCTTGTCGAACTTGGGGGGTACTTGTAGCAACCGGTATGCGGGTATATCGATAATCACAAAAATAACGGCTGTGAGTTTGCGAGCGGCACAGCCAGTATATTTGTATTAGGTATCTATGCAGTCACGCTTGAAGCTTCATATGCGCTAGAAGTATCATAGCTGCTCACCGCTATCGGAACACAAATATTATTGTAGTGTTTCACCCCGGGTCTACTGCTGATTCCGGGACATCGACGATTGTGGAGACGAAGCAGCCGAGCAGCAGCGCTGGGTGAGTGATTTACCTGTTACTGGTTGTGACATGACCTCCCCATGTTTCCAAGGGATTTGTCTCAGGAAAGACGTATTGGATTGAGCCGCCCTCCACGGTATCAATCGTAATATTGTTCTCAACCCGCTGGAGAGAACGACTATTTAAACGCCTGCTTATCCAACAATAATAGGTATTTTTTCCGTTTTCATAAAGATGTGTCCAATTTTTTTACTTTCTACCTGTTTTTTGCAACATCATAATGAATAAAAATTCTTTACCAAAATACCAAAATACCAAAATACTAACTTCTTCAATCTTCTTAAACTATTTGCCAATTTTTTTAATAATATATAATACATTAATCAGCAACGAGCATTATTCAATGATAATACCTACTAATAACTTCAATACTGATAAACGTTCTACACTGGATGACATACCTACTTAATATAAAAGTTACACACCGTCAACTTGCTGATCTACAAGTCATTAACTCATGCACTGTGGAAAATACCTGTGTTCGAAATACACATAGCCATTTTTATAAACCATCAAAAAAATCTCGGCTTGTCCTGTACTTCACTACCATACCTAGGTACATATACTAGCTTAGTTTTGAGTGGTTTTAGAGTATATGGGACGTCTATCTGGTACTATTCGGACTACCTAAGCTGCCTAAAACAGTGTAGCGGGTTAGACAAACTATTTCCGACTGTTTTTTTAGGTTTAGACTAAAACACAAACCTCCATTACAAACCTATAGCTTTATTCTTTAAAGAACTACAAATTCATTGTCAGATAAATAAATACTATACTTAACGCTATTTAGATCCAAAATAAGCATAGCTTAACGAGCGTGTGTTATAGGTTCTTGAATGCGGATAATTATTATTTAGATACTTTATTTGCACATGCACACTAATATATCGCCCTTTTATTTGATAGGATATATTTCAAATTCATAAAAAGGGTTGTATATCCTTTACAGCTTTTTTTTGTGATGCTTCATTTACAATGATATGGAATGTAGGAATCTTAAAATACACATAATACATAAAATACAATAATTTCATAATGTATTTTATTTTACGTTGCTAGGATAAGATCTATCAATGACTGATAGATAAGTCGCGTGGGGTCAAACGGTCGTTGAAAGGTCTTGTCCTAGTCTTCAAATCACCCGTATGATCTCGTAGGGGTGCAATCTGCTATTGTCACATACTTATATGATGATCAAAGTAGTGAAAGAGGCCCACAATCATACACACTATCAAACTCTAGATGAAGATGATATGATCTCTTTTCATCTTCATTATACTAATATATGTAGGTATAATCAGTACACAACATAACTAAATCGATAAAATGAAACATGTTTCAAATACAGTTAGGTAAGTTAAATAAAAGATAAAAATGGAACCGTAAAACTATTCTTACAATTATCCACTTAGTTACAAAAGCACTTTGATTAGATTGCTATCTAAGAAACTTTATCCGATAGAACTTAATTGTGCACCTGTACCTTCAGGTTTTATGCAGTAAAGTTAGCACTAGTCTTGTCCTGGATAGTTGGAATATTCATCTTCATACGTCATAAATACATTGATGTACAGCTAGACTGAGGTGATACCGAATACCCCCAAGTCTTGTCCTGGAAATAATTTAATACCTACTTTTTTTTAAATTGATCATGAATAATGTGGAGTTACTGAAACTGTAAACACACTACAAAAACGTGCGACGCTATAAAATAAATAATGCTTGTCCAATAAAAATTCAATTATTTTGCAAGGATTTGTCGAGACTAATTTATATTGTACCATAATATTTACGTCTAAGTTGAGCAGAAGGAAACTAAACAGAATGTTACTAAAGAAACTACTGTTTTTATGTAATGGACATAAGTGCATAAGTACCTACAAGTGGAGCTATTTTAAATGGTAAAAAATGTACCCTACATAACTGTTGAACTTCTGTTTGAAATATTTGATGCTGGAATAACAATAAAAAAGCTTAAGTATTTGCAAGTAGAAACTTTTAAATACATTAAATGCATCTATCTGTTTTCAACAAATGTTTTCATTCAAGAAGTTTTAAAATGCAATAAAACACAAGAAAACTGTTCTCATATCAAAAAATTATACTTACCATGAACACATATCTGCCTAATATTCTTTATTTTTATTTGAACGTCCCTCGGGGCATTGTATTATTTTCAAATGTTATGGAATAAACAGGATGGTTTTTATATTTTAATTAGCTGTACATTTTGCGAAATAAAAGATATGCGCTTATCAACATATTCGGGAATGTTTCCTTTCGGTGGCTAAAAACCCCGGATTGTCCTTAGCTAAACGATGTTATGACAATGTACGAATAGGGCAAAAATTTAAGCAACTTGTATATTTGAGGCCGTATTTCAATTTAAATGCCACTTTTTAGGTCGACCCCGGAACATTAGTAAAGTCGACAACACTTCGCCGAATATAATTTTAGACTGGCATTTGTTTAAGCTGGATTTTATGCGGTCGACGGTTTTATGTTTCTTATTCTCATTGACCGAAAACGTGCTTGTCATATTGATATTGTTAATACCAGCTAGGATGCCTAAAATTAGGGATTGCTACTTTTAGCGTACAGTTTTGAATAGCTACGGCAAGCATATTGCTATGTAGGCAATAAAAGTATGGTTGGATGTTGTCCACTGTGCCGGACCTTGGTAAGAGGAGTAGATTCACGAAGAGTTAGCTTGGTGACTTAAGGGATGACATCGGTTATATTCATTCATGTTCATGTGTTCGATTCAAATATAAAATGAGTACCTATACGGATAAATATTAATTAACAAGGAAATTTATTTGAAATTTGAGATTTAGGCTATAATGTGTATAATCTACACTTGTATGTATGTAGGTATCATAAATGAATTAATTGATGAGACAGTTTTTCACTAATAATTCAGTTTTACAGATTCTACTGCCCAATACTCGATGACCGTTTTATTGGTAAGGCCGTCAAGTAGGTTTATTTTTTTGTGTTAAGGTAAAGTTTATCACTTTCGTTGAGCCATTAGTTAAAAATTGAAATAAGCAACAGTGACAATGATAAAATAAATACATTATATAAATTCTCGAAAACCAGTGGCGTTACTTGCACGTTGCCTAACTACGAGTGTCATTACCCAAATAACATAATATTACAACACAAACTGAGGTTTTCTGACGATTTCATAGACATAACATAAACTCACGCCTATATCCCCGAAGGGGTAGGCAGAGGTGCTAGCACCCACATTTCGCCAGTTTATGTTTAGGTCCCAATGTAATTTCATAGTGGCGTTAAATTTAATTTGAACAATAATTATCCTTCTTACTGAATCTAAATCCTATTCCTTTCTACTAAATCTTATATCTATCCTAATCCGTATTCAAATTTTCAGTATTATAAAAGTGACAGTTAAAAAAAATGTCTGTTACTTTACGTGCAATACTAGAAGGATTAAGTGAACTGTAATTGCTTTGTTTATGTTAAATAGATATTATAATCATTTATCTTTTCAATTCAAGTGCTGATGCTCTAGCTACAAACAGAATTATCCGAATCAAATTATGCGACTTTATGCAAGCCACGTTGGTATCACTGCTTATCGTTTAGCGCGGGTTGAGCGTTTGCTAACTGTGTGGCACGGTTACACGTGCAGAAATTATGGGCAGTTAGTGTAGCAAACACTCGACTCTTGCCATTTCGTGTGTGTGAATCGTAGTCACAAAGCGCTCGAAAATATATTGCGGATGAACCCTCTGCGTAATATATTGTACATTTTACGTGCAAAGTCATTAGCGAATAACTGGTTTCATAGTGTAAAATGCCTTTGAGGGCTTTATACGGATTTCACAAGTTGAATCTCACTTTGCGTACCGTTATTCAACAGAGAAAATGATTAAGTTCAAGCAATTTTACCTGCGTTATAGTAATTATAGCACAATGCGATGGAAGGGTAGCTTAGTTTCTCGTCGGGCTTGTAATTGAGAGGTTTTAGATTAGCGCCCTAGTCTTTACAGTAAAGAAGTGAAGCCACTCCTGGCTATTGGAGTTAACGAAAATACAAGTAGATTATTGCTGGAGCTCAACAGACAACAACAAACATTATCGGCATACTCTTATTCTCCTTAAAAACACTGCTGCACCGTCCTCCATCTCCTCAAATTGAACGTGTTCTGTATTACATAAATTGTGTGAATGCACAATGTATGTAATACAGAACTTCTCAATCATGTATCAATTCTTACCATATTTTTTTTAAGATTTTTGCCGTCGGTTTTTTTCTTATATAAAAAGTATTGTTATTTCACACAAGGATACGACGACGCTCTGTCAGTTGTGGCTTATAAGCAAATGTTACGGAGCCGTAGTAATTTATATTTAAGCTTTCGAGACTTGCTTACGTTTATAAATGATGAAGCGTGTCAGCCCCAGAAGTATTTCAAGATTGTATTTCGCACAACGAAATAGTATAAAAACAGCGTTCTATTTTTAGATTGTTATATTAAAAAAACGGTATAAGAGAATGTCATGCCTTGTGAAGCCACGCGCCCCCAAAACGTGCTAATATAATGCCTATAAAAATATACCTGCACAGTCTTGTTTTCTTGCACGAATAAAGTCGTAAATAAGATCATGATTCGCCCGATTATAGGTTATTAGAATGGCTAGTGAATACTCGAATTAACATAATATAAACCTTCGTGGCTTTTTTGTTACTATTATTATGTACTTGATTTAATAACATTTTGTTTTTAGAAAAGAGGCCTTCACTCTTAATTTTTTTCAAACTTTAATTTATTTTTACCATAGGGTGCGCTATATTTTCGTTCTATTCCTAGACAAATTTGGTTCTTATTAGTTTTCATGCTGTGTTATTTCATTCCGCACTAGCCTTTTATGAGTTTTAAAATCTAGTTGTTTCGTATTTATTTCAAATTTCATTTTGCTCATTGCAATATGGTAAATTGTTTGATGAATAGTGCTCTTGAGACGAGTGAATTCAAAAAGTAGTGCTTACGGTACGATGCTTTTACATTATAAAATTTCCGATGCCATAAAATATTTTCCTTGTAGTTTCTACCGGAATATTTTTCTTTTCTAACTTAGAAAACGCTTTATGAATAACTAAGTATCGAACACCAAAACTGGCAATAATGTTGGAATTCACGACAATATACACAATAAAATTGATATAATCACCTATATTATTTACACCGTTTCTGCAACATACTACACTTAATATCTCTCTCCTTAAGAGCCTTCTACAAAGAATTAGAATGTAAAGAAAAATCTAATGAATTTGGCTAACACTCTTGGTCATTAATCAAGTTATGAGAAATAGTCGCTGTTAATTTATTTTACGTCGGAAATCATGTTAATTACTGCACTATAGGTAGATACCTAACTTAATTTATTTTAGTTACGATTGTGATAAAAGAGTATCTTTACAGTCAGGAGAATATGTATACACCGATGTTTGAAAAATGATATTTACTGGGAGAACGTCTTAATTTGAAAATGACTATTTAAAATTTGCAGTTTAGGTACTTAATTTCATGATTGGTACTAGGTTTCATCAATCTTCTGTAGTCTATCTCTTCGTGACCGAATTATCTAAGCATACCTTTTTCTATCGTGGTTACTACACCTTATACCATACTACAACGTTCCCTTATCACACTGTGCCTACTAGGTCCGTCAAAGCTATTTATAAAATTTTCTAAATGATTTCCTTTATAGGTTAATAACCGACAGTTCTGCGTAGCAATATTTTCACGGTGCTACGATTTCTCGTAGCAACATAAAAATGATTGCTACGCTTGATTATGGCTATTTATGTTGCGCTTACTTTAACCTCAACCGTTGTAAGACGTAGGCGGAAGAGATTCATCATCCCGAGACTGACGTTCACGATTACCACCACCTACTAAATGAAACGTGAAGCAGGATTATGATAAAAAAATGTATTGTGTGAAATGCTCTTAGTTGACGCAAGAAAAGTCTTCGTAAACGTAAATGAAGTGAAGTGGAGATATATATCAAATACATTATATCAATCAGAACAAAAGATTCAATTCGAACATTAATGGTTATAGTTGAAAGACGAAATCTTTTCTTCTAATAAATAGTAAACGACAATTATCAAACTTTTCTAGAGGATATTTTTATCTAGTAATGGGACTAATCCGCTGAAAAGAACAAGATGACCCTAAAGCTATGACTGAAGTTGATTTCACGTTATGTTTTTGACTTTAACAATAAAGGTTCAATTATAGATTTATATCAGTTTTAACAAGGGTAGAACATTGAACATGACAGTAGACTGATATTATTTAGTGTGTATGAGCCCCTTTAGAGTCCAAAGCAACTTCACCGGCAAGTCAGTCTCACCTACGTCTACTTATTGGTGGATGAATCTCTAGTGCTTGTCGAGTCGCTCCCGTAAAACCAAAATGAACAACTATTGGAAAGAGAAAAATGGACTCCGTGCTCCAAAGTGCAAACTTCGGATATAGTCAATATTGGTACTCAGAAGATGATGATTTAGTAAAAATGTAATTCTAAAAAATATAACTATAATAATAGTTATATAACAGCAATATAATGTAACATAAAATTATATGTTGATAAATGTGACAGCAATTTGTGAATAACCAAATAATAGGCGATGTGTTCAGTTGTGAAGTAGTTTTTCTATGCTATACTCAAAGTTATAAAATGAAAGTCAGGACATAAAGGAGACGGGTTCAAAATTCAATAGAGGGCTCCTTTTAACTTTCAGAGAATAAAAGCATTTCTGAAGATCGATCAGCTATCCAAGCGAACGTGTGAATCGCTGAAATCACAATCACTACCAAAATGAAAGAATACAGAATTACAAAGTATTTACATATCGTATTCTTAAACCAAAATACTTTGAATATTTCCAAGGAAGCATTTACATTGACTAATATTTAACTTAAGGTCCTATGACCGCTAGATAGGGTAGAGGGCAACCACAGTATGCCGCCATCTTGCATAGGCTCGCCGCTTCACTAATGATAATCCGTCTTCAGGTCTACTTGGACCATGGGCAATGGCCACACTAATATTGCCCTTGTGGGTTCTAGTTCGAGACTTGCTTCTGTATGTAATCAAGATCCCCTTGAAGTGTGTGGCTGAATTGGTCAATACGGCTCAATTGTCGGTGTTTTATTTGTTTGTCGAGAGGGGTCTCATTGTAGTATTCCTATGTGATTCCCGGAATACACCAAAAACTAGTGAAGTCTAGTCTAGTCTGGTGAAATCTAATGAAAATCATTATTATATTATCGTATTAAAGAAAAGACTTGGAATCAGCTAGAATAGTCTTTTGTATCCTTCTACGCTTCACAACGTAACAAAGTAGTGCTTAATATCAGATCAGAGCATGACAGCTTTGATTATCTAGGAACAAACTACGAGTATATAGGTATTTAATCGTGATTCAAATGCATGCATACATGTGTCAAATCAGTATGAATATCGCAAATCCTACTGATAGTAAGTTTCTGTAAATAAATAGTAAAAATAATGAGTAATTTCAAATTATATCAGATTAAATACCTACTTAAATGTTTATGCGATAATAATTTTGTATGGCGAGAATCATTTTTATATTAAAAAGATTAATAAAAAGAACAGCCTTAATTTTGAAATAAAGTTTAATTTCATCCAGAGCTAAAACCGCATTTTCTCAAACGTTGTTTGTTATTTATTTTATTTTTTCTTCTTTTTCTCGTTAGCGGAGATAAGGGTGGCGTGGAACGCTAAAAAGGGGTCACAATCACAAAGGCCGACGAAATAATGACGTAAATTTTTGGCGTAATTTTAATTAAAAGCTAATTTGCGACATTCACCAACCGGAAAATTACAATTTCTTTGTAAGCTTCAGGCTTGAAAACAAACACGTGAAATTGTGTGTTAAGATTTTATGTAACATATAATAATATGATAAAACTATATAAATAAGAATATAATACAGTATCTGTCTGTCACGTTGGTTCAGTGGTTAACCTATACGTTGACACTTATTGAGTTTGACTCCCGGGTCGAGCTTATTATTGTTGGGATTTTCTGTTGGAAATTAATTGCTAAAACTTAAGTGTAGGTATATCATATTATTATTATATCGTATAAAGGTAATGTAAGAAATATGATGTCTTGTGATAAAAAGATATTAGATATTCCTTGTTTCCCACATAGGCAGCAGTAGGTAACTGTCACCCTACTAAAAAATACTATCAGCGAAACGTACTTAGTTGTATAAATGTAGAGTGTAGTTTTGGTTAACAGGCCCCTTATTCAGATTCACCAACTGTACCGTATCTACGTGCATTTCTGTTAGTCGACACATTTAAGTCACACCGCTTCTTTCTTCTATATTAACAGATTGTAAACCACCAAACAGAATAATACCCCTGATCGATTAACACTCCAGCGATCGAAAAATCCATATTTCTAATCGAATACTCGTATATAAGTACGTAATTCTGACACATACAGTAACGTATCTGCATTCGACGCGGTAGAACGCACTTCTTCATAAAAACCCAAAACTACTCAAGTTTCCCGAAATACACACGTAAGGTCAACTGTATATCCTAAGTAAACATTTTTTCTCGCTCTATATGGCCTTGATCAAATAATGTGTGAGTAGCACAGAGTTTGCTCGTCTGGTTTTAGTTTGGATAGTATATTTTGTACTCTTTTGCCGATATATTATCTAGTGTAGACGTTTTTATATTATCTGTACTAATACTTGATATAAAATTATTTTCAACGGATTTTATCACTTCTCATGGCCATGGCGTGACATTTGTGTAAACTTTCGACAATTTCATGTATTAATTTTACTAATAAATATTATAAATGTATTACTTTTTCACGCAAAAATTTAGAACAGTTATAGATTATAGTTTGGAATAGTATACAGGCACAGGAATAGTATCTATCACAGAAATAGATTCCTCTCGGTCATAGAGTTCGGTATTTTATGCGAGCAGACTCAAGGGCAACATCCAATACTACATCAAGTGATACGCAATTAAAACTTATATGAATACTCAGAATTCTATTACGCTTATCTTTGTTTTGGAATGTTTAATTTCCGCGAAAAGTTGTTTGAAGTGACATTGAATGAGTGAATTACTAAAGAATATCAGATTAAGAGAATAAGGAAAAATGTCTCACACTATTTGTACATCGTATTTCTTTTGTTCATTTGCTTATGAAGATGATTAGGTAGGTACAAGGTAAAAATGTACTCTTGGAAGCATTCTGAGGGGATTCCGTCGTGTCCTACTAAGGATCTCCACAAAGATAGGCGTATTTGTTTGATCCAAGTTTATCCTGTTAATCGGCAAAAGGGTCAACTTGAAAACAACTCAATTTATTGAGTCGAGCATTTTAGGTGGTTCCGGTTTGTGAAAATGGAAGAGTGAATTAAAATTTCAAAGTAAAGCTGGTTATTTTAGGGACCTGAAGTGCTTTCGACAAGTGCTTAGAGAATTTGTGAAATGCTTTGTGTTCTTGATACTTGAATCGGTACTTAAGATTTAAACATAACGACGGTAAAGTAGCAGTGAAGTGCTTCAAACACGTATTTTACTAATGTTTAATTGAGAGGATGGACGAAAGCAGATTAATGAAACAGATTTATTAGGTGAGAGTGAATAGGCAACCCGGTAAAGGTCAGGCGTACCTACATAATACATGCCAATTAGATCGAGGATGTTTTAAGGTTAGGCCACATCAAGACTTCAAGAGTACCTACCTACTGACAACAGGCGAGCATGCATTAAAACCATTATTTATATATTATGAAAGTAGGTGAAGCGAAGGCGTTCCGAAGTTCCCAAATTCCCGAAGTGAAAAGACATTGTCTCTGCCTACCCTAATGACAAAGAAGTGAGTTTATAATTATGGACTAGCTGTACCCGCGACTTTGTCCACCTGGATTTATATTTAAAAGGTTAATTATTTTCTGATGCGGAATCCTAATTCTTTTCCAAAACTTAAGTCGGCAATGTTTTACCTATGTTACGCCTTAATAAACTTACCTATTTGCCAGTGAAATTTCCATAGATTTCCTTTTTCAAACAGATAGAAAGACAGACAGATAAATGATTTCTAAAAATGTTTTTTCGTTTTATCGTGAATACAATACAAACCTGATATTAATAAATTACAATCAGACACTAATTCAATTCTATTTATTATTATAGATGTATGTTTAATTATTTTCTACTATACGGTTAACATATTAAAGTATTGCGTGTTTATGAGCTTTTTATTAGCGAAATTTTAGTGTGGTCACGATTTATTAATAACCAGCACGGCATAACGGCATTTCCTCTAGTTTTGTAGTTTGAGGAAGTTAAAAGTCACTCCCTATTATATTCATTATTGAGTTGGATTTGTATTCTAGTAACTATTATTATATTAACTTAAGTAGAATATTTATATTATTTCTCAAATGACTTACTTGCAAGACTATTCAATATACTTACATAATTATACTTACCTCTGGAGTAGATAGAAACAAAAACCTGCCATCAGCTTCTCAGATTAGTGTGATAGTATTACACGAATTATTGTTCTAAAAAAAACTTTATAACAATCAAGATGAGGTGCTAAAGGGTATAAATCGGTGCCATAACCTCCTCAATGCCTCCTCATGATCAGCTCGTTTCTCAAATAAACGAAAAAGCTCGTTGACTGTCATTTGTTTATCATATTTAAACATAACAAGCCTCAGAAAAACAATGTCCTAAAGCATAAAACTTTAGTTATTTTACCTTATTATAATTTAGATTATTTCAAAGAAAAAAAATACATTATACAACTTCGTTTCCTACTATCTCACACGTCTCATTTAAACCTATGTCGGCTTGATTCAAGTGAATGATTCGCAGTCACACATGGAACATAAATTCGTTAAAGGAATGAAACGGAATAAGCCAGTCAGTAGTGCGAACAGTATCGAACGCCGCTTCCCAGTATGTCAGCGTTTAACATACGAATATTGTGTCATTTGTCGGTGCTTTTGATCGTCATTTCATTTCATAGTATTGTCGGGAAGATAGAGCTTCGTTGAACACTGAACTCATTACTAATCTTTTGTTATATATCTTACTAGCAACACGCCCTAACTTCGCTTGCTGTGTATATAAGTTTTTTTATACATAATATATAACTTATGTCGATTGGGGATAGTAAGCCTACTCCTAAGCCTTGAAGGCAAAAGTACCAAGTACAGTTTTTGTAAATATTAACAACCAAATACATCGAATTTTCCAGGAAGAAAATATAGCTCATAAATATTGCGTACGATAAAAGGTATGTTTTATTTCCTCAAAGTAAAGGAATTTCTCATCACTAAGAAAGAACGAAAATGGATACCAACAGAAGTTAAGGTTTGAACATCTTACTCAATTGACTAATGCTTTCAAAATTATATTGAATGTAAAGAAAATATAATTATTACTTCATGTTCTATTTTACAAATTAATTGTAATTGAATTGAATCATGTTCTTACTCAACTGTGTTAATAATTTAGGACTTAACACATTTATATCTGACGTCTAACTACTCGTAGGTATATATTTTTTCACTAAGTTCATTCGTAATTTCTGACACGCTACTAAAAATACACAAATATTCATCGGAAAGTATTTATATTTTAAACAGTCTGATACCCGTGGCTCAACGGTGCGGAGGTCGGTTATCGTTTCAAATGGTCATATCTCCGGTTCTACTCCACCAATTGCAATCAAACAAACGTCACATAATAAGTTTAACCGGAACCCTTTTAAAAGAAAACATCAAAATCCGTTCAGTTGCTTTTGCGTCCATCGCGAACAAACATAAAAAAAAACAGACAAGAATTACAATTTTTTTAGTATATAGAATTGTTCATTAAACAAAATCCAAGTTTTTATTTTAAATTATCTCTGATTATAGACACAACAATAAACAAGAGAAAAGTAACAAGCAAAATTTTAATTACTTACCGTCCGGACTATTTTCGTCATCTTTGTATAAAACCACTCAACCACTGTTTTTGTATAAGAGGAACCAAACAATAAACTCGAAAGTCACTTTGCTTCAGCCACAAATATTGTGGTTAATTATGTTTGACAGCTAACAACAGTGTGAGAACCAAATTATGTATACATGCAAAGGTTGAAGTAGGTGTTACTGGAAATAAATTCAAAGAAATAGACGATAAATAACACGTAAAACGTATTTATTTGCAAACTGTATTTACAATTTTCTAATATTTTTTCAGACTTATTTCACTAAAACTTGCACTTAATCTAGTTACATTATATTTTCAGTTGGGTACTTAATTGTTTTGGAACAATTATATTATGAATATGTGGAACCAACATCCTGTTCAGTTTCCTTTATTGTAAACAAAATTTTAGGAATTACATTATTTACAACATTAAAATTGTTGGGATATGCTACTTAGCGCATCAATGCTGAATTGAATCAAAATTATTCCAAACAGGCGTGGAATAATATTGGTGCGATTTGAATTAGTGCTATACAAATTGGTGCGTTCGATGGCATATTCCAATTTGTCGACTTCTTTATTTAATACGCGGCATGAACAGGTATCCATAAGTGTGTAAATACTGCCTTTTTTGACATTTAAAAATTACTACAACCCTTTGCTAATGTAATAATATAATTTTTTACAATAATTACAGTTTAAATTAACGAGAAACGACGATGAGTTAATTTTTACTTTAAATAAGTAATAAATATAATTATCTATTTGTATGTAATAAAAACTGATATATTTATTTAATTAGTACCTAATTGATGTAATAATGGAACATAAATAATTGCTTACTGTAAATTTGTTCCTAGTGCTTAAAATAAAACAAACTGGTTGATATTATTCACTTTATCGTATAATTATGATATTGTTTTACAATAATTAAAAAAGTTAAACATATAGTGGATAAAAAATGTATAAGACCTACATATTGTCTTATGTCTTAACTAATATTTTTACACAAGTACGTACACGTAAAATGATTCCTTTTAAACGTTTTTACATTCGAGAACTAGATGAAATTAAAACTATTAGTTGTGGTAAGAGATACTTATTACAATAATTCGTTTCTTTATATGTCAGTATGACTTAATCTAAATTTTAAAACTTAGTGGATGTCAATGCTACGCATTTAAGCAATAATATCAACATTAGTCTACTGGTCATCTCGTGACGAATCTTCTAATATAATAATTGTTCCATAAAGGACTGAGTTTTGTTAAAAAATGTAAAAATACATCCTGTAGTAATATCATAACTTGTAAAGCCTTGTTAAGAAATGTTCTTCTATGACATTGTCTAAATGAAAGTAGAATCAACAGTGGCAGCGGCGATATTTTGTGGCTGTTGCTCTGCATTGCGGCTGGACGCTCACCGTTCACAACATGGACCACCACTGATGCCGAATCTATTGCAAAAAAAAGAATCGACTTGATACAACAACTTTAAGAGAGGAAATGAAAATGCAATGAAAGTGTCCCACAACGGAAATTAA
Organism: Lithosia quadra; assembly: GCA_963576445.1. Classification (NCBI taxonomy): domain Eukaryota; kingdom Metazoa; phylum Arthropoda; class Insecta; order Lepidoptera; family Erebidae; genus Lithosia; species Lithosia quadra. The sequence continues at coordinate 8,725,869 of OY754891.1, forward strand.
ATCATACATCAAAGATTTATTTGTACGAAAGGTAAAAAAGCCATAGCTTGCTTCTATTTGCATGCTATCCGCGTAACGAAATAAGATCAGGTTTTTATAAAGAATTGTATAAAATATATAAATGGGGTGTAAGGAATACAAATGGATGATAAGAGCGCTGAGTATACAGTGAATTTGAACACGTTGATTCAGTACTTGAGGGCCAAAGGCGTGGAAAAAGACAAATGGTTTAAACACGGCTATAGACGTAGATAAGTAGAGTGTGTAAAGTGAAAAATGTAGGTGTGCCATAATTGTCTGGATGGAAGAATACGTTAGTAGGTTCACTTTTTATATAGCCCGTTGGGTAAAATAATAGTACTTTGTAAAGACGCTTTTTTATAAGCCTTAGGAGAAAGAGGCTCGGAACAGGGAACAACAGACGAAGGATTAGCCTTATTACTTTACTCAATAACTTTACTAAGAACTTTCGCAGTCTGCCTAATTAAACAGAGCTGTAATACCAGCTTTGTTTTGTTAATAGTTTAGTTGTGAACAATATAGAAGAGGTTTATGTGACAAATTATAAATATTACTATACCTACTTTATGGGTACTTGGGGAACACTCACGTTGCGCATTAATAAAGCGGTGTAATTTCATGCTATGTAATTTTCCACCTTGCTTTTACGATGTATTCGCTGATTACGTATGATATGGTTATTGAGTTAGGAGGTGAGATTCTAGTTTAATTAATTCCTAAAACGCGTTATTGGATAACTAAAAAAAATAATAGGTATAGTAACTTTAAATAAAGGTAGTGGCAGGAGGAGTTCCACTATCACTAAAAATTAAATATATGAAACTTAAAGAATATAAAAGTATTTTTTTTACTTTTATATTCTTTAATCATCAATGACAAATGGTCATAATGACCTTTGGTTGTGGAGGTCAGATGGCAGTCGCTCCACGGAAAATATCGAAGTTCAGCCGCATCACAGTTAGACTGGAAAGCCGACCCCAACTGAGTTGGGAAAAAGGTTCAGAGAATGATGAAAGAATATAAAAGTAATTATTGTTATACTTGTGTATTGGTATTTTGGATTAACGTTAATCAACGTTATTAGAGGTATACCTATATGCTTATTAAATGAACTACAAGCTTTTTCATTTCTGGAAGAATACATTTTCTGTGTAGAAGCATAATGATAAGACAATTAAAATTTATACAAAGTCAACGGGATATTTACTATGTATTGTGTTTTGAGTATAAGTTTTAACTGTGATCATGGCGCTTATAACAAATATGGCGCCGAAATATCGGAAACTCAAAAACACATAATTATATCCCGTTGACTTAAACCACTCAGCCACACGCTGTTGCTCGCATTGCCGCGAATATTGCCCTACCAGCCACACTAAAGTCATCGCAATGTTCATCGGGTTGTGCTCCACCACTTTTTAACTCACGTTGACAATCCGATGAAAATGGATCGCCGGGCAAGATGACCGGTAAGACGAGCAGTATGACAAATAACGCAGCCACACAACTTCCAACATGGGCAATTTACCTCACTTCTTTTTTTTTTCATTTGTTTCACTATTCGCGCCATGTGTAGCCGTATTATTATTATTGATAGTGACCATGAAAATACAATTACAATAATTTATAGTTTACCTGAACTACTTGGTGCGCAAGTATAGTTGCCAGAATCCCGGGGCGAGGCGCGAGCTATGAGCAAACGACTGGTACGGGTGCGCTGTTCCGTTTCAACGCTTATGCCACCTCGTTGGGCATAGTTCACCACGTTAGTCCCTCGGTACCAGTAGATGAAACTGTTGACAAAATATGAGATATGTAGGTACCATTTAAGACCTTTCATGAATTTTATGAGGAAATCAGGCTTTTTCCTTAATAAATTATGAGATAAATTCATAACAAAGGTAGTTTAACGAACGAAAGACTGAAGATTTAAATTAGATCTTCAGTTATGCACCTATCTTATAAGTATAATTAAACGTTAATTATAATTAATGCTTCTTCAATACAAGAAAGAAAAATTAACGTAAGAAAACTTGCATACTTTCTTCATAGTATTATCAGATTTGAGGTTTGAAATGGCAGAGATTTGGACTGAAGGCTGTACTCTGTCACATTTAGAGGAGATTCATGTCCAATATCGGGAATGTTCATAAAGACTGATCTTGAAGTAGATAAAGATCATGGGGCAAATCTTATCAGCCAAGAATTAACACGAAACATATAATTACTTAACCAGTCATTTTTTTATCTCAATAAAGTAACAAATTGTATTAATAAATACGAGTAGTAAAAGAAAAAACAAACAAGAAAAAAAAAGTAAATTTAGTTAACAGTAACTTTAATAAAATTTTCAAAATTATTTAAGAAACCAAATGTTCATGCTCCGCCGCTTCCTTTTATAACCAAGCAATATTTTAGAACACAGACCTGGGAGGATCTGGCGCGTGTCTGGCGATGCAAGTAAGATTGATATCTGAGCCCGCTCTCACGAACAATTCTGGCCCTGAGAGGATTTCTGCTTTTGACACTGTAAGAATATAATCAACTTTAGAAATCACATAATACTTTTATAAATGGAAATTTTGAAGTAATCAGTGAGCTAACTTTTCTTATAAATTAAATTCGGAAAAATCTAAACCCCTTCTTTGCTTTTTTTCGTGCGAAAATCCCTACGGAACTACTTCCACGGCCAGCGGGGCGGTTATATCGGAATCGAACCGACTAAATAGTGTCGGGTCTTCTAGCGCCGGGGTGCAAGATGGCCCAAAAGGCATTTCCCTTGCACCCTTATCTATCTCCCGTCTATACCCCGGAGACTAGAACCCATGACCGGTGCCTTTCTAGAATACAAAACCTCCTAGAAAGTTGAAATTCTCCTAACTATCACGAGGTGCTGCTGGAGCCATATATAGGTACTTAATACCTCTTAATAATACCCCTTTAAATAAATAAAAGCTGCCTCATAAAGTCAAACTTCTCATGTTCAGTATAGTGAAAAGATGTAAATGAAGTAATAGTCTTGACGTAAAATTAACTCAAGTTGGCACACTTTATACTAGTCTATCTAACTTTGTAGAAGCAACACACGAAACAAGACCGTTCTAAGTGGTTACTAATGTATAAATACTCAAGTAGTGATATTTTTGAAACGTTTCAGTGCATTCTGGGTAAAACATTTTACCTTTTATAATGTCAAAGCAATTTCAGGAAAAGGTCCATCCAAGTATATCAAGTATTTTATTCCATGTAAATAAACACTGCACAACATATCAGTTTATCAAATGGATTTGCAAATGTGTAGTGGTACTGAAAATTTAACCCGATGTGTTTCAATTTGAATTTTCAATCGAGATTGGGAAATTGTATGATACCTCAAAATAAGTTTTAAATGTTTTAATACAGGTATATCTGAAATTTAAGCACCATTACATAATACGGATGGAATGAATGAATATGAATGTACACTGGTTTGTTTTAAATCTCTAACTGAAGATAAATTAGTTGAAATGAAATCGGTTTTTGCGTAGCAAAACGAAATTGATTGTCGGTGAGTTTTTTTTGTTCGTTTAATTTGAAGCGAATTAGCAAATAGCTTGCCAAAAATACAAATGTGTTAAAGTTTACGTGTTATTATCGTGGACTATTTCACTGAAGGTACTGCTATCTAAGAAATATTTTATTTTATTCACATAGTCAAGTTCTTCAGTTAATTTTTAGTCATTATCTGAAGCTGAGCTCAAATTTTTGTCTAGTAATTTTTTAATTGGTGACTTACCTACAACAGTAAGTCTAAAAGACAAACTGATTTTTGGTTCAGTAGATACTTGGCACTCATAAGAGCCCGAGTCTCGTGGCTGCGCAGGCGCCACTCGTAACGTCCATTCGTTGGATCCATCCGTATGTAGTGCTGCAAAGCGTGCATCGCTGCTGTATGTGTGCACACCGACTGTTAGGATGTGTAGGTCACGTTTACGGATCCATGATACCTGGATAAATAAAAAAAAAACAATTTGAATACTTATGATATACTAACTAAACACTAACAAAATATATTAGGTAACACCTACTGTACCTCAACCCATGTTCGCAAAATAAATAATTTGAATTTGAATTTGAAAATACACTACCTAATGTTGAACACGTCGTTTGCTTTCGTTTCCATTCATCTCTGCTTACAGTCATTACAACGTTCACTCTTTTCCCAGGCATATATCATTTTTCACACAGTCCATGCATATCCTTATAATCGTCAATTTCCATTTTTAATACCAAGCAATCAATTCTCTCGTAAATAGTCTGTGATTGGTCCCAGTTTCAAATTTTCTTACTATACTTATCAGAATATAATTATTTTCTTGATAGCTATAAAACTTATAATAAAAATTATCTAAGGAACTAGTAGCAGCGTTGACCAATTTATTTTTCCAACTCATTGCGAGTGTCATGACGCTATGGTATAGTGAACTGGATGCGACGTGCGGTTAATTAAAAATAAATTGGATTTATTCCCAAGAATAATACTTTCTTGGATTCCTTTTTATTATTATATTCGTAGACGATACCATCTTCTCATTGAAGAATAATCTCAGATTTAAGTTCGATAAGAGGTATTTGTATATTCATAGATACTATAGCGTAAACCTAGAATTTACGATATCAAAAGTATGTAAAGGTACTTTAAATAGGTATTTATTTTATTTTTCTTCATTGAGAAAGTCAACTATTTTCACACGTCCCATCATATAATGTGTTATAATATGTGACTGAGTTTGTAAATTGGTCTATTTGTGGTGATAATCAGATGGCAACCATGATTAAACGATAAAGGTGATGAAAGGACCTTCCATTTACGAAACATTTACAATACCTATATGGTACAGACTAAATTGTTGTATCGCAAAACCACAGCTTTAAATAACGACACTTAATCAAAGCCTTATGGTAGTGTTACTAAACTGTGTAGTGGAGAGGCGGTCGTTTTAAACAATGTTGGTCAGCATGAGCCTTGAGCCTTCAATTAAGTGCAACGCTAGCTAAGAGCCTCAGGGGCGTGGGCTAGCACTTCACCATGGTAATTTACCGTTATGCAAACTTTGCGTTGTCGGCAGGTCAACAAAGAATAGCACCGAATAAACAAACTGTGTTGAACATTTCAACAAAACCTTTTTAAAGGAAAAATTGAAAAGGCATTAATGTATGAGCTGTTTATCAAGTTACCAACGTAGAAAAGCTTCCTTTTGCATCACATCATCAGATAGATACCTACTATAACTTTTTCTTTTGATTAAATCTCCTTAACGTTCCAATCGTTAGTTAAGTGCGTATTTATTGCTATGATAATAGGTTGTAGACACGAACCATATCCTGTGTTCTACAATCGTCGAGAGCGTTTCTTGAACGAGTTGTACGTACAGATAAAAAGTAGTGTATGAACTTTTTATTCCCAAAAGAGAAGAATGTGGTATATTATCAATTGCATCTTTAAATTTTTTTAGCTCCACATAATAACCTTAAGTAACCTGAGGAAGGACATATGATTTTAAAATACCTAGGTAAACCTTCCTGAAACCCTGTTCTCTGAACTCCCAGACTATTTCTTTCGCAATGGTAAGTAATTCAATTACTACAATACTATTTCCGTGAAGTTCACCTATTGTCATTTATAAAAGGCTGGCTACGTGTGAGCAATAGATCTGGGAGCATCCATAGCATTACTGAGGATATCATTTACACTCAGACTACGCACATTATGGCGCTAATAAAAAAAAACATCAAAAATATCTTCCTTTTTTATTCAATACCAGTGTGGTGCTCAGGATATTAAAAAATAATTATACAAAGTTTCATCGTAATCGAACCGGTAGTTTTTGCGTGATGCCTGAACAAATAAACAGACAGACAGAGAGAAAGAAAAATTTTTTTTTAATCACATTTTTGGGTTCAGTATCGGTCTAGTAACATCCCTGCTATTTTTTTCATATTTTCAATGTACAGAATTTTCACTTCTACAGATTTATTTTAAGTATTATGTGAATGAACTAATAAATCTTTTAGAATCGACAATCGTGGTGGAGGCTTAAGTGAAATTGTCGGATCAGAATTTAATTAATGCTTAAAACCTATGATCCACCCTCTTTCTCAACGTCTTTGTTCGTAGCATTTTGGAATACAAAATACTTTCTAATTATCACAATTTGTGAATGCTTTTGAATTGTTAAATATGGAAAGTACTGGTTGACACAAATACATAAATTTGAATCATCTGCATTAATGTCACTTAAGTAAACATAACAGATAAAAGCTTGTCTGATTTAAAACATATTTTTGTCCAACATACCGAAGTACCTGGCTACAGTCACCATCAAGGTTTTTCAACAGTAAGCCCGAGTATATAAGCAATAAATCCCGGTAGAATCCGCGTTGAATTTTTAAGTGACAGCCGTAACAACTGAAAATATTGCTTTGATGCATATTGGTAAAAAAAGTGTTTCAATTTCTTCGGATATCCGTTCCACATTCATGAAACGATTGAAGATTGAATGAATATTTGCTATTTCAGTTATCAATCTAGGGATGTATGTAACTTTATCTTTATTCCATCCATCTACGAGATTATTATTTAAAGGTAAAGTTTGATGTTTATTTAGAATTGCAAATACGTCAAAGATTCTTTGTAAACTAGGTATATGTAATTTTAATCCGTTTCAAAGGCACGTCCAATACCCAATAATATGGGTAATTCGTCTTCATCCTTTTCCAAGGGACATAATATCAGCCCTTTTTTAACAGGCTATATACATAAATTCAGTTTTACCCTACATTCCGGCACAATCACGCACTCGTTTTTATAGTTCACATTGAAATACGTGACAAGGTCGGTTCCATAGAACCTTTTATACACTATTGGTCTTTGCTGTTATTATTGGACAACGTTGAAACATGATCCAGGTTTAAAACCCACACCCCATTAATGATGTCTATAGAAAATATTCTAATCTGATAGGTATTTATAGATTCTAATGTAGGTAGGTAGTACTTCATATGGGTTACTCAAGTGTAATCAAATTGAATTGAATGCTATTGATAAGAAAATGTATACACTATTACAGCATATCGAATACGTAATTCCTATTCATCAGTTAAAGAGGGTGCATAACCTCAAAGCGCAGGTTTTGAATAATGATAAAGATCTAACATTATATTATGACGTTCACTCTTCTTCAGCATGGTGGAGAAGACTTCTATCTCTCGAGTCTTTTGGATCAATGAGATAGCAGAAAAATCGGTCACATGACCAAGATGACTTATTTCATGATAGTAGTGCTAACGGTGAATGTAGTGCTCATAATATAATGGTAGTACTGCGGCCTAATTAGCGGTACCCCACTTTGCTTTTCGCTATTCGCCATTCGACTACACTGTATTCAACGAAATTCTTATAGACGACTAAACCCTCCACAATTCGTCATGAATACTCGCGCGAATATAAAGCACATCACGCGAATAAAGGCGAATATGAACAAACAGTAACTTATTTCTCTTTAATTATAAATTACCAATTACCATAACATGTATTAGAATCCAAAAATATTAATATTTAGGTATAACGTAGGTAAGATCAATTTATAGGATGTGTAATATTAACTCTAAATTATTATTAAGTATTCCAGCTTCATTACCTTACCTCTCTCTTTCTAATAACTTCTGAATTTATTTTATTTGCTTTTAGTGTGTATTATCGCGTAGATATAGCTCTAAATCCACAGAACATTAAGATTTTTCTTTGTTCTGTGTCTAAATCGGTCGAATGTCGGTCTGATATTTCTCACGTAAGTCTTCGATTAAAGGATTAATCAACGTGATTGGCAGCCTTTGCCAGTGTTAATCTCTCCTTTCTCTGTTGACTAGGGTAATTTATCAGATGATCATGCAGAAAAAACACCTTGGTACTTTTATAAGGTATTAAAAATTCATCAATTATTGCAACAAAATAAACTAGGCCTTAACATAAACATACCTATAACATAAGTAATACAATATTTGGAGATAGGTACTAAAAATAGTTAGGTTATATTTTAAAATGAACGAACTTTATGTCTGTTTTTTTTTGGCGATGGATGCAAAAGCTACTGAACAGATTTTGATGTCGTTTTTTATTCTATAATTTAGCTATTAGATAACATATCTTTTCAGGCACTTTATTTGGACAAATTGTGATCTAAGAACCATATTTCATGGTCGAATGTCAACCTACGTATTTATTTTCAAGGGAAAGAAAAATTCCAATCAATACTACGAGTAATAACTTTATTTTGATTTTCGTGGCAATAACTGAGCTGCGGTACGTAAACAAGTATTGTTTTCATATTGCGTAGTTTAGCATATTCTAGCAATTAGTTTTCGTTTGGCTGTAATCACATGTTTCACTTACTAATTACGTAAATAAGTGCAAAAGATACAGAATGTTATTCTTTATATATGCCTCGGATATTTTAATAGTTACAATAATAAGTAATACATATTATTATGAAATCAATAGATAAGTTGTACTGCTAAAGACTAGGTTCTCTATTAATATTGGAATTTACACAATTCAAGACCAAAACTTACCTATAACTTTTATTAATGTGACATATTAGTCAGATGCATATTTAGAATATGCATGTAAATAAATTTGAACTAGGTATATTGGCCTGGCTTTTCACATCTCGTGTAAACAATACATAATAACCATTAACGTTATTACATATCAAGATTTAACCGTAAACATCACAAATTAAATTACAATAAATTTACAGCAACGAAACCATATTTGAGTGGTCCTAAATTCCTAGTACAAAATTTCCTAAGTACTTACCAGCTTCTAAACCTATCGACTTAAGGTGAGTGTTGTTTATCAGTCAGTGTTAGAGTTTCGTGTAATAGGTACTTAGTAAACAATTCAAAACTCTTTACTGTCTGACCTTTCGGTAGCAGGTAAAAATTATATTATAAGCAGTTATGTAAACGCTCCGAATTCTAAATCCCAAACCCGGGCGGCTCCGACCTCTGTAATCTGTTTATTAACCTTAAAAATCCAATGAATAATCCACACCGAACGCCCAATAACCACTGTTCCATTGTGACATACAGTCATAAATGGTAAACGCCATTATTAACCGGGACTAAATCGTTATACAGTATTTTATTTTTGCAAAATAAAACAAAATCGCCCCTACTGCGGCTGGCCATGTTCCAAAATGTGTGGCTTCACGGGCCTCGACCCAATTCTCTTTGCTTTATTCGACAGCAACGCTCACGCGACATTTCCTATTGCACTTACAAGGGCTTGTACGGAAAATCAAATCCCACATACGAACTGTTAAGTCGCATTGCCAATATACGCCCGAAGCGAAGACTTCGGTAAAGATGTCTAATAGAATTCCTTTGCCGTTTTATTACTTGCGCGCTTTGTTGAATTTCAGTTAGTAGCTCCACATTTTTTCCTGAACTGTATAAAATGGATTTGTTTGCGTTGGCGTTTTCTGATTTGCTTGCGTTATAAAAATACTTCATAAGAAAAGCCACTACGCGGCTAGTTCAATAATTACAACAATTAAATACCGGAATCATCGTCGAAGAAACCGGTTATTTCTTATAATGTTCTACACAAGGGAACAAAAGAAATGTAGCACGAAACATTCGTTTCGTTTATTGTTACAAAATGCCTCTGGTAAAGCGTTTCCGAGTAATAAACTCATAATTGAAAAGTGTTTAAGGTCTCTCGTAACCCTAATTTCAGTCATTACGGATGTCAAAAGGATTAAGAGTGTTCCATCCTTTTTCACTTTTATTTAAAGTACCCTGTTTTTTAGCGTTTCATGTTTAATTCAGAAAACAATATTGTAGGTTGGAGTACGCTACCGTCTGCATTAGACTTTATACACAAAAAGGTAAGATTCTATTAAACTGTTTCCGTGTCTTTAGAACCATGATGCTTAAAGTTGCGTGTTGCTACCAAATAGAGACTTTGTCACGTTTACTAAATTTTTATGGTAACTGTTTTCCAAAGTTATGACTGCGTTGTGCGACCAAGTTTTATCAAAATTGTTTCACGTTGATATTACAACGTTATTTATCGTTCGTGAAATTACTACATACAACCATCAACATGTCGGCACGGCATATTTATAATAATATTTTCGGGATTTGTATAGTCCACCACTTTTTATTACGCTATGTAATATACCTGTTGTATTATTTGATAACATGTAATGTACAAAACTTTGTGTTATTTTACAATACTTTGCGTAGTTTAAATACAGCCGTTCATGTTACATTTAGAGTAGATATGATATTAAAGTTTAACATGAAAATCACAACTAAAGCGAACAATAGAGCAACGAACAGGAAGGGATATAAAACTAAGGGTGGCTGGTTTTATTGGAGCTGTTCTAATGTAATAAAACCATTGAGGATGTTCTAAATTTTAGCTTACTTTGCAACGATAATGGAAAATGGGCATTTCGGGAAACTGCGTTTTACGTATAAATACTTAAATTTCTCAATAATTATAGTCTCAGTATAAACAAAAGGTTTGAAGTAGGTACTATTAGAATAGATTTGGTTATTTGACTACTTACTTACTTTTATAAATGCGAAAGTTTGCAAGGATGGATGTGTCATATTTAGTCGCACCGAATAGATCTGGATAAAATTTAGGCACTGAGATAGATTAAAAACTGAAATTGCACATATAATATGCTATTATTATTACTATTTGTAGCCTTCAATACACAATATTTAATATTCTTCTTACTCACTGGCATTGTTCATTTTCGTTACATTAACCAGATAACACAATCTTTTGTAACTCTTCTACCAAGCTTTTAAGTAATAAAAAAATAACAAAGTGCTATTCAAGATTTTGATATAAATTGCCGCATTAATTTAAAATTTGATAAATTTTCAATATCTTATAATGTAAATTATGAATTTTGTCTGTATCCGGTAACGAATTTATCGCATTACATAAAATCAAAGGTCAAGCTGCCATTTAAGATAGGTCGAAAATACATCATAATAAATATTGAATTGAGTTCATAAAATCTCTAAAATTAATTTTGTTATAATTTAATCTCTGACCTAATTTCCAAATATCATTTCCTTGAAGGTATCATTATACAATTTCGACTATTGAGTTAAAGTAGGTACACTATAGCAGTCTTTAATCCTTTGTAATAATATTATCATTAAATTTTGCAAATTTCATGATAAAAATAGTTAAGTATCGCACTTTTTGCAGGTGTATTTTGCAGGTTATAGATTTTTTAACTGAACTTGAACTGCTTTTATTCAACTTCCTCTGTTGTTTGCTAGTTTGTGACTTTGTCAGTTAGTACCTATGGGACAAATCTTGGAAGCACAATGAGAACCACTTCCTTATTTTAGATCTAGCCGTTAATCCGTCATAATTCATGTCTGCAACAATTTTGTTATTTACTTACTATTTAAGATCACGATAAGAAAGGTTAATATTATGATCAGAAAATTTTGTAAAATCCTGAAAAACATTAGAATCTGGGAGACTCTGGACACGAACGGCCTGAACTAATATAAATTAGTAAATTAATTCGTATGAGGCACAGTTTAATATTTCCAAATATAATCTCAATTATAGGTACAATTTTCTTTAAATAGACCAGTGAAGTTATAAACCTCCATAAATGTTAATGAAATTCAACGAACTAAGAACAATAAGCAATCCAACACAGAAACAACAACACACCATTTCAATTAGGTACATTTTGCATAAACAAGAAGTACTTTAAGCCAAAACTAATTAGTAGCACGTAATTGGTTTCATTGAAATTACCAGAGCGTTTTGATAACTCGTAAAGCATAAACAAACTATAAATCAAATTTACAGACCTTAATAGCCTTTGTAGCACGCTGGCAATAGCTTGAGACAACTAATAAGCCAAGTTATTTGTACGCGACTAACTGTATAAATTGTTGTTTAGCTAAATGAGAGTTATTACCTTCTAGATCCAATGTAAAGGGAGTTTACATTACATGTAAGGTAGAGTTTAATTCATCATTACCGAAATAAACATTACGTTACAACACTAGAACCATTCTCGTATTTCTTACGTTTCTGAAGTCCTGGTGCAAGATTTCTTCTTGGGGTTAAGAAGTCAGATGGTAAATGCTCCTAATAGTGTTGTGTTGACTTACCAATCAAGAACATCATCAAATCATCATCACAGTCAAAAACAATAAATGGATCCTAATCTCCGAAGTGTAAACCTTGAACGCAACTGAGAAATTGCTACAAGGATGCATAGGTAAACGGTTATCGTAATCATTCTTTATTTATAACACTGACACATCAAAAGAGTAGAAAGTTCGACAACAAAATGAAAAAAAAAGAAGACACAGTCTGAGTACTTGGAACTCGTAAATTCATAAAAGAAAACAAGTACCTACCTAATACAATCTCATTTATTAATCTTACTCTATGCCATGAGCAAATGCATAATAACAGTAACAATAAAGATTAATGTGTAATACATTTTGGAATATTAAAAATAAAACAAGATCAAATAGTTATCTAGTTTAATTTAAAATCCACAACAATTTGAGGCAGTTGTGTAGAACTAAAACAATAAATTCTTTCCTAACTGGTAAATGGAATAACAATCGTTTGAACATCCAAGAATCATAACTTTTTATTAAATTCTTTGATATGAAACTAGCTGGCAGTACTTTTATGAAATATTTATGAAAATAAGTACTCGTAGATTTTTAATATCACGCGGCGTTTCATGTTTTGTTAAGTATGTTGCTGCATAAAAGTTCTTTGTTAACAATTTTATCACTTTATTGCTTTCAACGCATAGAACAAAAACGATAACGTTTTGGGCTTGGAGATAAATTTCTAACAAGCGAGTGACTTAAGCTCCTGATAAGCTAAGGTAAGGTGATTGTCTTTTAACATCTAAAAGTTACCAAAATTGCTCTAGGCATGAAGGCAGGCCTGCTAAATGTTACTCGTGCCATTCGTAAAGGATTCTTTTATTCTTTATTTATTTATTTAATATTTTTTATGCTGGTGACGGCACGCGGAATAGTAATTCATTTAAATTAGTCTGTTATTACTATGTCACCTGATAGTAAAAATAAATCGTCCTAATAGAGGAAATTAGTTATCACTTGAAGCAAAATTTTTATATCGGGTCTTGCTTTTATTTCGGTATGTCTTTCAAACACGATGAACAATTTCAGAGAAATTGCATTCTAGAATTGGGAAACTTTTAGATGACACAATCTTTTCAATGTTACCTCAGATGTAACTTAACTAACAGCAAAAGGTTTTTTTTATCTTAGCTTCGCTCAAAAACGGGATAAAAAGCGTTCTTGTATACGTATTATACTACATACGGGTGTCATAAGGGCGAGCGAAAGGGTCGTGCCAAGATCGTTTTATTTAGTCACGAGTTGCGTAAAAACAGTTGTACGAATAAAACAGTTTTGGCCAAGTCTTTTTTATACTACGGCACCGACATTGATTGAATTTAACAAAGATTTTTGTTGAAAGTACCATTGCAAATCGTATGATAAATCAAAAATACACTTATATTGGAGTTAAAAAAACACTGTGAGAAGCAAAATGTTTTAGGTTTGTTTTGTGGGTCAACCAAATATATTTCCCTCACTTTAAACTACTTTTTCACAATGGAGTATATCTAGATTACCTACCTACTACCCATCGTGATAATTATGGTAAAACGGATAAAGGGAATTTAACTAGAAAGAAAGAATTCCCTGTAAACCCAGTAGAGCTTATGAACCAATTATACAGAAAACGCTCCAACTAGGTATTATTTAGAATTTATTATTCAGCCTGCTACATTTTACTAATTACTTTCATATGCCTTTTATTTTATGTTACAGTACAACAAAGGAAAACTAGAACTCAATTAGGTACAAGTTTCACATTATGCCGTGTTATCTTGTGGGAGGGATAAGGTTATTTTTATTTTTAATTACTATATACACGGTATTATAATAAAACTAGCTGATGGCCACGGCTTCGTCCGCGCGGAGGTCGGCTCCACGCTCGGCCTTTGGTCATGTCTTTGGTTCTACTTGACGAATTGCAATCAAACATACGGCAGGTTTTTAATCTAACTTTAGTGTGCTTCATATACCTATTCACAATTTTATTATTAGTAATTATTGTTAATAGATTTTACAGTGGCATAATAAATCAATATAAATCGCGATACAATCCATCAAAAATTTTATTTTAGGTACTCTAATAACTAGGTATTTCATTAATACATTAATATTTTATTAAACTGTTAGTACAAGTAGGTGCCTTCTCAGTTAATAATTTATTGATTAAAATTGTTATTCATTAAAAACAGATGAGCGTAGTAATATTGCAACCTGATCTTAGACTATTATCAATATATAAACTTGAATGATTTATTTGGGAACAGGGAATTAATTACTTCGCAGATAAAACAATTTGCGATTGCTTCGTGAGCTCTTTACAGGATCCACTTAGGTATTAATTTAAAGTAAACCTTTCTCAAGAACGAAATGAAATAGGTCTTTGTACAATATTTCCTTTCTTGTGACCTCGATAAAAGTTCATCTCGATGCTTAGGTGTAAAACTATCTCTATACTTAAATGTAAACAACAATTTAGTTACGAATAAAAGGGCCTACTGACAGATGCAACTTTGTGTAATATGCCAGAACTATAGAAATGATGCCATCAAACTTCCCTTATTCTTCATTTAATCTCTGTAAGAAACGAGCTCTTAAGAGAAAGTTTTATTATAAAGAGAGAAATAAAGGGTGGAGAACTAACGCCCTTGTTTACACTTCACAATATTGTAGAGTGGAGCCAGCGTTTTTTTATATTATCCGAAAGTTCATTGGGCTTCAGCTTGCCGGAGCTAACGGAGAAGTGGGTATATCGGACTCCAACCCAAGTACGGCTACTAACCCAAATATAAGTACGGCTGCTTATATTGCCGGAGTAGTAAGTACCTACGCCTCTAGTGGCTACTAACGTTGGCAATCTTTAATCGCACGCCGTCTAGGGTTCTCCAGTACCGGGGTGTGTGGTAACCCAAAAGGTATTTCCCCGCAACCCGGCTGACTCGGGCCCTTTACAGCTTCGAGTTGACCCCCTCAGGCTTGGAAACCACGGTTCTCCGTCATGCCCCCGGAAAAAGAGGGGCGCGCTTAAGTGCACCGCCACCCTCTGCCTGTTCCTGTCACGGTTACGGCAAGTCCAATTATCTACCCAGACCTGCGATCAGCGATTGTTTAAGTACACAGTAATAATGCTAAAGTGGTCTATCCCTGTTATATTTTTACCCGACTGCGCCAGCGAGGTTAAAAATACTCATTATACACTCGAGAGCAATGAATCCGGGTCACTTAAAGAATCCTAAAAATCTCGGAAACTAAAAATGCTAGGTTAATGCAATAAATTGTATTTAATAGACAATGTAATACTCCTTAAATGAAGGTATTAAAACTTCTTAGTTATTGTAAAGTTATATCATAAAAAAATCAAATTTGAAAAAGGGCCACTTTCGAAGATGGAACTACGAAATTACAGCATTTGGTTTTGCTTTTGTTTGTAATCTGTCATTTATGTGGGTACATAAACCATGTTGATAGTGCTCTATATTCATTATTCAAGCTGAAATTATGTCGCTTACGCCTGAAGAATGCACCAGAATACTTACAATGCTGGAAACCGGCCGGAGTCAGCGCGATACAGCCAGGACTGTCGGTGTGTCGCTGTCAACAGTACAAAGAGTTCTCCGACGTTACGAAGAAACTGGTTCTAACCTACGCAGACCAGGAACGGGCAGAACCAGGTGTACCACAGCACGAGAAGACCGATACTTGGTGAACACCATGCTTCGAAATCGCTTTCTCACAGGAACTGAACTCACCAATCAGTTTCGACGCCTCGGAGGAAGTAACCCAAGTGCATGGACAGTAAGACGTCGGCTTGCTGAATCTAACTTAAAACCCCTTAGACCTGCAAACGGCCCTAAACTGGAGCGTGGGCATCGTATTTCGAGACTAAGATATGCCCAGAGCCACGTAAATTGGAGTATTGAAGATTGGTCAAAAGTTATGTTCTCCGACGAATCAAAATTTATGCTCTACAAGCACGATGGAAGACACAGAGTGTATCGAAGACCAGGGGAAAGATTCAAGCAAGCATGCATCGAAGAAAAAGTAGCCTACGGTGGTGGGTCTGTACTTGTGTGGGCCGGAATTTCTTCTGAAAGTCGCACAGAGCTGGTGATCATAGAAAACGGCTCTTTAACTAGCGTAAGATATGTGGAAGAAATCCTCAATGATCACGTTGGTCCATTTATGGTCAATTTAGGTGAGGATGCTATATTTATGCATGACAATGCCCGACCTCATACAGGTAGGATTGTGAATGACTACCTTCAAGAGATGAACATTACTCGTATGGAGTGGCCAGCGCGCAGCCCGGATATCAACCCGATCGAGCATGCTTGGGACGAGCTAGGCAGATGCGTAAAACAACGAAACCCTCCCCCAATCACGCTTCGTGAGCTCAAAATTGCTCTCACAGAGGAATGGGAGAATATTCCCCAAAATCGTATAAGGAACTTGGTGTACAGCATGCCAAACCGCGTAAACGCAGTAATGGAAGCACGAGGAGGCAATACGAAGTATTAAAATTCAAGAAAATCGTAATAAAGTTCAAAAATTTCATGTTTCCTATTTTTGTTTTAAGGAGAGATCAGCAGTTTTTTTCTTTATGTAATTTTGTGTTAATAAAATGTATGGTGACTCATATTTTTTTTACTTTCATTTAAGGAGTATTACATTGTCTATTAAATATAATTTATTGCATTAACCTATCATTTTTAGTTTCCGAGATTTTTAACATTCTTTAAGTGACCCGGATTCATTGCTCTCGAGTGTATATAACTCATTGTTTGATAGCAGACCTTTTTCTTAGCTTGATTAGATTCTAAATGTACTACGTATTTGTTCAACCGAGTAAAGAGAAGCCGGTAAATTGAAATCTAGGCATCTTAGGTGAAATTAACTCTCTGGCTTTGAATTCTGTATGAGGATAGATTGTAGATAATATAGCTTGAAGATGGTTTTGTTAATGTAATTTTTTTTTCAATATTAAACCATTACATACAATCAAACGTTTTATTTAAAGGTAGAAAAAAAGAAATCAAAAGCTCTTAAGTCCTTCTCCAATTTTATTTTTGATACATAATAACAATATTGTTATAGTTTCATTAGATAGTTTAATCGAAGTCTATATTTTGACTATTATATTTATTGATTTGTAAATTTATATTTTATATATATATATATATATATTGATTTGTACCTAATTATTACAAGTTTTTAAGTTCTTTCGATGTTCTTTAGAGTTGTATCATAGATGTTTGTAATGTAAATAAACTGTAAAAATGTAATGTAAAATATTGGTTGTAATACTGGGTCTAAGTGAGAACCTGTTAAGGTAATTGAGTATGGTCAGAAGATTTCCCTCGAAGTCTATTCTCATAACTCATGTTCATTAAGCTAATACCGATGCATGGCGACAGTAGTTGATTGAGTGGCTCTGAAATAGAACGATAAATCTGATTATTTCCTATCCCATCATAGTCATTCACAAGCCACAAGAATATGTAACCTACCTACTAATAAGGTCTATATACGTTAAATTAACATAATTTATACTTATGCTTATTGCGGCAGCTGAACTTTGTTTAATCATTCAGTCAACTGTAGCAGTTGGTACCAAACGGGTAACACAACAAATATGCGGATTGAATACACAATGATAATGCACAGAGCGAATACCTACATGGATTTCGGCTCATGTCTAATTTAATTCAATATTCGTATGCTAATCTTGTAAAATCCTAATGGTATTGAATTATGAATGCTTTTATCATTCATCCATTAAGTAAGAGAGGGTAATCCTATTTTTCCGGTTAATAAGTAAGAAATATTAAATTTGTAGGTAGGTACCTACTCAAAATTTCTTGGTTTTGTAAGAGTTATGGGATAAGTATGAATGATAAAAGTATGAGTTGTGAGAATAATCTTTAACCCTTAACTATAGTCGTGGGTCCAATGGACCCAAGGTAATTTTAAGAATAAAAAAAAATATAAATCAAAAACCCGCCTGCCTAAAATCTAAAAATAAATAAAAACAAGCACTTAGATATTGATGTCCGGTAGTCTAGAAAAATAATAAAAACTGAACAATCGGGATCTATTGAAAAATTAGATTGGCTGTCGATGGATGGATGAAATAAATAAATATAAATTATGTGATATTCGGGTAAACTTCCCACCATACATATTCCAGTATTTACAAAACCACTGTGTAAAATAATACCACTTTACGGTTAAGGAAACGATCCGGAAATAATCGATACGCCTGACAAGCCGATGCTTGAGCAGGCATTGTTGCACAATCACCGACTATAATAGGTACGCAGTGTAGCGATGGGGTGTCCTGACCGTACCCGAGACTAGGTGGCATTGCAATTTATCGGTCATTGTTGAAGACAAAGAGCGACTGAGTGCCGTACCATTAAATTTGTCGACACAAAGCATCGAAACAATGATAGGATTTATAATTGTTAACGTTTATTAATTCGGTTGTCGTTTCATATTAGAGTTTGCCGTTTATTTCAATTTTGACAAGATGATAACTATTCTAAATGTTTATGATCTATTTGTTTTATATTCTTTTTTCAAATGAGGAGTTCATCAAAAGAATATTGCACATCATTCTCTGAACCTTTTTCCCAACTCAGTTGGGGTCGGCTTTCCAGTCTAACTGTGATGCGGCTGAACTTCGATATTTTCCGTGGAGCGACTGCCATTTGACCTCCACAACCAATGGTCATTGTGACCAATGGCGATATCGAAGTTACAAGTTAGACTGGTTGGACTTTTGTTGGCTCCAACTACCCGTAACGACTGCCATAGATGTTTGTATGGCAACCGGGACCGACGACTTAACGTACTCTCCGAGGCACTAATAAACTTGCGATAAATAACACACATAACTTCGAAAAGCATCGAAAAGTCATTGGTGTGTGCTATGGTGAACCTGGGATCGAACCCGAGACCTCGTCTCAGCAGTCCATTACCCAAACCACTAGGCTACCGCGGTTTGCCAATAATTGTTATAGATCATTTGGTATTAATTTAATTTGGCTTATTCTCCTTTTATGGAAGTGACTGCCGTTCAACATTTCAACTTCTCAATCTTGCAAAGGAAACTCATCCATAAATCAACACAGGTGTATCAACTTGCACGGACAAGTTGGTTTGGTCCGAGTTTCAGTTGGAGCTGTACACTTGCTATTGTATAAAAGCAATATATTTGATAGATTTTATTGTAAAGTAAGTGTCAAAAGATACAAAAACTCACATATAATATCAAATCTCAATCTCTTCAATCATAACATGACATATTGTACGCCTAATCCATAACAGGAGCGCACAAGCCTAAATGGCCAGTATTATAATGCAATTAATTTCCAGAAACGTCATGCGTGCGACCACACGTATTGCAATGTCACTTATATACGCAAAGAAACTCAACAGTTTCAGTAGCTTTGGTGTGCGCGGGAAAAGACTTTTGAGTCACTTTACATCCCGGCGCCCGAAGACCTAAGACGGCGTGCGGTTTTAGTTGGTTCAAGTCCGCCAAAACTACCTTCGCTGTCCAGCGTGGGAGGTATCCGCGGAGTTTTCAGCACGGATGACGAGTGTCCGCAGCTTAGTGGTTAAAGAGTCGGCCTAACGATCAAGGGGCCGGGGTTTGAATCCCAGCCATTACACTACTGACGTGAACCAATTCCTAATACAAGAAACTTAAGTGGATGGGTTAACGAGAACTATAACTCTTTAAAAAAACAACCTGTGACACATAACAATTATTAAGAAATCGAATGTACTTCAACAAAGTGTTTCACATTACGTGCGATAGATAAAAGCATATTCGTTTGGCGTAAAAAGGTCGTCATTTTTCATTAAAATAAATGGCTTCCCTTATCTAAACATTTCCTAAAAACTTTTCCTTCATACAGAACGCAGAAGGTTACGTTTTCAATAAAGTAGGTAATTACTTACGCACACAATGTCACTTCACAAAAGCGCTCTCACTTTATTTAGGAGGGTGTACGCACCTAATTTTGAAACTGTTTTCATCACTTGTTATACTTTGACCTCTCCGTACGTAACTAACAATTATTGTCCAGTTTATTGTTATTAGAACATCCTAGAACTCTCATAGTGCAAATTTTAGTAGAGACTGCAGATTTGGATTGTTTGAAACAAACGTAAAGTAACTACTAAATCTTCGTTATGTTAATTCAGTTTCGTAAAAAAATGTCTACAAGAAATAGGCTTTAAAGTATTAACGAGATCTTTTCATAGCATCGATACCGAATAAATTTGCTGTGAAAAATACTCTGTATGGTAAGGTACTCGTAGGTGAAAACTTTTAATTCTCTGCATCACCAATAAGGCTGACTGGTAGACGGCCTGTGTCATTAAGTCCATCACTTCGTACACATATGTGCATGAAGATTCAATAAAAAAATAAAAAAAAACATAGTATATCGCATATTGTTTGCTCGTAGTTGAAAAGTTTTGTCGTTGACCAACTCATAAACGAAACATTCTGATGTCGTCTCATTCGATACAGAAATGTTAAAGTGTTAACTGTATAGAATACTATAACTTGTTTTAAAAATTGTTTAATGGTTTTTACCAAATGGGTCTTTTGATATTTCAAAAAGTGTAATTAAAATAAGGCAGGTTCTTTAAGTATTGGATTACTTTTCCTTTAGTGTTCAATAAAAACTGTTAAACAGATAAAATATCTTTGATAAGGTAATCTAGAGTTTTGAGAAGTTATTCGTGGGATAATTACTATTTCTGATTTTAATAAAACATTCTCGAATGTTCCATCGTACATCGCTGTAAACGAAGCGACTCGACTGAAAATCAGTCGATGCGATGGTCTGGAAAGAGGAAACAGTCCCCTATCGTAATAGTTTTATCCACCGTCAGTATAACGTAGCCGCCAATCAAGAAAAAGGTAGTTTTATCCTTGGCTACACCGATATGCTACGAATCGAATATTACAGATAGGACGAATCGATTCTCAGTGATGTCAGTCATCCAGTGATTACAACCAATATATTTCATTTTAATAAAGGCGAAATAAGAAAAAAAAAGAAGATAGTAAGTATTAAGTAGGTATAATATTTTTTTAAACAAAAATGCATCCACACATAATCAATACGAGCATATTGCGCAATCATTACCCGTTGAAGTCATAACTTACTGCTTACTATTCGTATGAACTTTTATCTTTAAAAATGATAATACTGGCCCACAACTGGTCATAAAACTATAAAAAACCTGTTCCAGGGCTAAATATTCATTAGCTAAGCTTTTTTAGACATAGATATAGAAGATAAAAAAAATATTATAGGTAGTAGGACTTATCGCTGATATACAAGAGAACCTTTCAAATAACCCAAATCTACTCTAAAAACAAATTTTTGTGTCCAGATAGTAAAAATACATATAAATTATAATTAAAGGTTGTCGTAACGTTCATTCATTTGCCGTTCTAGCAAAACTTTACCACAGAATGTCACAACCACCGACCACAAATAGATCAGGCCAGTTTGGATGACGGTTTTTTGGTAATGACCAACCAAAACATTAATAAGGATTTTACTGACTTCTGAAACAAGGTGGTTTATAAATATTATAGTAACTAATTTGTAACAAAATATTTTGATAGTTCTTCCCGAGAAGTATTTAAGTACATAAGTATGTAGGTATTAGTAGGTATAGAAGTGGGTTATAGCTTGATTTTTTCCAGAACCAATTTTGCCGCTTCGTGCCCCTTCAAGAAAACACACACTAAAGTTTAAAAATAAGCACACAGGTTATGAACTATATTTTTAAATTTACTTGGAAACAATTATAAACCTTTCTCACGCCTATACCCGAAACGTTACTATAAAGTATCAAGGTCACATTCTATCAGTGGAATCACTTTGAAGCAAAATGTCAAAAAAACATATTGTGTATTTGGCTGCGAGCTTCCAAATATACCTACCGTTCATAAATATGGTAATGTAAAAATCATTTAATGTATCAGTTCAAATAAAAAAAACAGTGCTTGCTTGTTTTCTTGTGGAAAACAATATATAATTTGTTATTTGAAACTAAAGTTCGCTCTTACTTTGTTTCTTACTCAAAACAAGTGAAGAAACCCATTTTGCAACATAAACAATGGCAGATGTAAGCACTCTTTGAGAGCTTTTTACCAAGAATCTTGGGTGTGAAACTTTCGGCATGAACACGAAACCAGTTATGCTGTGAATATTCATCACGTTGGTGAAAACTGCTACTGCCTATTTTCTTGGTAAACTAAACTAAATGAATGAATGTGTTCAAACTCATGAAAGCGGAGGAGACCCTTTGGAATGTAAAACCGATACACGAATGAGAGTTAACGAGGGCAGCCGAGAAAAGCAAAGGGAGGCGATAGCACTATGTACACATTTTGATACTCTCGGTTTGTTTCGTGATATCTTGTAGACTTTCGCCTTGTTGAAATCATAATACTTATTGAATTTCATGAAATAAAATAACCCTTGAAACAAGCATCTATAAAATATGTATGGTGCTGTATACAATTAGATAGAGTCTCACTATTCCGGCACTTCAATAGCTTAACATGTTTTAATCTTCAAATTATCACAGCTGAAAAGTATGTAAAAAGTACAAGAGGAAAACCTTGTTTATACAGGTACGTTTTTAGTTGAATTTTGTTCATCGTACTTCCTTCTATACTAACCAGTAAATGGAACATTCCAATAATCAGGCATCTCCTAGTTTTTAGTAGTGCCGAAGACTCTACTATAGTTGATATTTATTATGTGCCAACCAAAACCCTATCTGCCAAGTTTTTCATCCGGTTATGCAAGTAAACTGCCCTATGGCTATCTATTGTGCAGTCACCTAGTTCCAATCACAATCTTATACGTCTTTAAATAATACCAATTTATTATGTGCAAAGACTAACCGCTCTATCAGCCAAGTTCTTCACTCGACAGTGCAGGTAAGCTGGTTGTCCTACAGCAGCTGTGTAGTCTCGTTTAGTAGCGTTGTCGAAGTACGGCTGACCGACGCTCTCGGTCGTAAGTGTAGAATTCACATCGTAGGTCAGCGTGGTAGTACTGGCATCGGTGGTCTCACCACTACCACCTGCCGATAAACCTGTAAGAGAAAATAAGCTTATGTAATAATGTTTACTATAACAATGTCTGTACTGGAGTCACGAGCTGGAGTGTGATTGGTCGACCTAATCTATTCTATTCGATACGATTCGATAGCGATTTAGACTTTTTCCACTTGGCTACGGGCACAGGGCTCATCGACGCCTTTGGAGGTGATGGTGACCTGACATGCAGACTAGTCAGTAAACTGACGATATTATCGGACTAGGTTTTTCAAATGCCGATTGTCACGAAAAACAATAAGTGGACCTCGAGCGCAAAGCGCAAAATTATGCGCTATGAGGACAATGACTTGTACTTATTGATACTTTGAACTGCCTGAAATTTTGATCAGGGTGTACTAAACGTGGTTATGACCACACCATTAGTATAAAAAACTGGTAATGTCGTATATAGTGTTGTTCATGTAAAACTATTAGGGGAACTTAACATTCATTCGAGTGAATATATACTTAAGTAAAATTCTCTATTGCGGAAATCTATTGATATCAATCATCAAAACTCAATGATATTGCTGATCTATTGACTAAAGATAAAATATTTGATCATGAGTTTAAAATAAAATGATGATCAGGTTGGTCTATGTTACCCAAAACATTTTGAACACCCAAGCACTTAACTTATTGTTTACTCGGTGAAATTATATGGAACTTGTTATAATAATATTGTTTTGGAAATTTGCTTTTCTACTCTCACTCTCTACTACTACTAATAGGAATAACCCTCTTAAGTATAGCTTGGGTTGTTCTTATTAGTGTAGTAATCATAACTACTATTTCCTCCACAAATTCCCTCACCTCTTGATACGTACCAACTTGTTTTTTTACTTGATCTTTTCCATAAACTTGATCTTCTTGGCCTGTTTTTTTTCATAAACGTTCCATTATATGCATGAGGTATGCCTCTAGCTACTTCTTCAAAAATATAGGCATGAGCTTAGCACTAAATAACTTGTTTTACTTGTAAATATGTTAACTTACTCACAAAGAATAACAACCTATCCAAAAAGTATACTACTAAACAATGTCATCCAAACAAAAAGCCCGAAGTAACATCTGCTATTTCGGCGTAGTACTGTAAGATAGTTAATTTCACTTTATCGTCGGAAAGATCCATGGGGTGCAATTCAACGAGCACTTCATTTACATAAAACGTCGTTTTTGTACTAAAAGACGTCACTATCTGTACGCTTACAAAATTTCAGGGTCCTTTACGAGACATTGGATTAAAAATGTTTGCGGTCGCTGTTTGAATAATAGATTTTAATTTGCGTTATTTAGAACGTTTATGACAAAGTTGAATGTTTGCAATAACAACGGTATAATGTTAATAGTGCTTTCGGACTACTAAGGACAGAAAGAATTAGAACTACTCACCTGAGTGAAATAGCTACCAATATACATGAAAGATAATGTTAAGAGCATCTTACTAAGTTTATCTTGACTCGGGTCGGTAAGGTTAAGACGGTGTTGTACTAAGTTTTATCACCCACTTAGTAGACGGAGCTGGAACGTCATTTTCATTTCATGATGAGTGGGCCCTTGATATCATATAAAAGCAGCTTCACAGTCCGCTCATACGAAGCGGAGAGTATGGCACGTAGCGGTGGGTTGTTCTCACTAAACGGCGAATATTCCCGCAACTGCGTAGTAAGTAAATGGAAAATATTTTTTTAAATGGTATAATATTTGTGAGAGTGCTGGAGGCTTTGTGATGTAACTTGTACCCACACGAAAGGTCACATTTTTACGTGATATTAGATGAATACCTCTCACCTTTTACAAACCAATTCTGGTTAGTCAACAAAAAGTATCAAGATACAAGTAAATTCAAAAGCATCTCCAAAATAAATTAATAAACCGAAATATACTAAAGACAGCCAGCATACAGGAACATCACAAAATGTTTGCAGTTTCAAATTAAGCTAAATGTTTATGGAAATTACATGCTTAAAGGGACTAATATGTTTACTAGAGAGATTCTCCTAATCCGCAGTCGCAGCACTGTGAAGTTTGTTCAAGGTTGTTCATTTAAATGGCTTGTATTTTGTAAGTATACAAATATTATTAACGGAACTAGCTCGTGCCCAGAATTTGTTAGTCATGTTACCTTTTCTATTTATAGTAGAACCTTTCCTATTGCAAAATATAAATTATTAAACCTTTAGAAGATTATAACAAAATTAGTTTTGCTCTCAATTTATACAGTTAAGGTTTCCAGACAGTTTTATGAGGTGCTTCGGTCAACATTAGACATCTAATACATTGTAAAAATTTTACGCTTTTTGAAGGATTTTAAAGAGTTCTTATTTTAGATATATATATATGATAGCCACTATCTTGAAAATTTTAAAAGCAAATGTATAAAGTATTAAAAGAATTAAATATTGAAAACCTGGGAAATTGCTTTCGTTACTACGAGTATATTAACATGACTAAAATCTAATGACAGAGAACTTTACTAGTTGCCTAAGGTTGGCAGTCTGTTGATTTACAAAATAGTAACATTAAAGTCAGTATTTTTTAAATTTGATATCAAATAAACGTTTCTTTTTTACCAATTTTACTCCATGTTCAATATTATCAAAAAACAGAGTAAAAGAAATACTGGTTCCTGTTTTCAACCGTGACAGGATAAATTATTTAAGTACAGCGACCAATTCAGTGAATTGTTTGTTATGTTGTGAGATTTTCATGAATATTACAAAACGATGCCTTTGTATTTGCGAAACATTTTGAGTGGAATCGGAGTTATAGTGCTAAAACGCGAAAATCAACATCCATCACGCGAGCGGAGTCATGAGCATGGGCTAGTATAACATAATAATCATAGTGTATAAAACTAAACATCGATGAAAGGTCGTATTCAATATTTATGTTTACAGAGGATTCACAAAAGGCTTTCTTATTATGTAAATAGCCATATCATAAATTTTCAGAATAATAAAGACTGGTATTAAAACTAGTGGGCTAGTAGATTTAATGTACTGCTGTAAATTATATGTTTTGCTCAAATCTTTACCAAATTCAATGGTGGTATTAAACCTAACATGGTGGACATTTATAAATTATTTTTTTATCGTCGATAGGCCCGCGTTTGACCACTAGCTCACCTGTTGGTAAGTGCTGATGTGGTTGACAATGGAGCACGAGTGGACGCAACTTACGAAACTTTGAACGCAACTGCAATTTCGTAGTATAAAGACGATGGTGACAAATCGGTTATGAGATAGGTAAATAATAGGCACCATAACAATATTTGAAGCTAGCAGTCACCATCGAAACGAAAAGTTGAGAACGAAAATTGAATATAACAACGGATGGATAGACTGTATGGTGGTTAAACAATTTTACAAAGGTACTCTCTTAGAATTTAAAATCACAAAAGTGTTTAATACAGGCCACTTTATTAAGCTTTTGCAAAGTATTCAATGCGGTAATACTATACTCAGACAGAGTGTACGACATAGCAAACACTGGTCTTCAGCAGAATAAACTCACAAGTAATTCCCGACGCTTCACTTAAGTCGATTTTGTGCAGGCAAACAGATGATCTCGTCTTACTATCAAAGCTAAAAGCCTCTAGACACGACTTGTCTGGGATTGCAGACGACTCTGTTGGCATATTAAAGGGAAAGCGACTTACACGTAATGCATGATAAATCGATTAGATGAGATAGGTCTTCTTTCTTTCAGTTATTTGTGATACAATATACTTTAGTATTTTTAAACTTTATTTGTGAAATATTTATATTGATTTTATTATTACTGAACGAATTTAAAGAAAACAAACTAGTTGGAATCCTCATATTATAATCCGTCCCGATTTAATACCTAGAGTAGAAAAAAGTAGTAGTAGAAAAAGATAAGTAGAGTTATACCGTCAGCAGTTATAATACTGCGGGTCTAGTAATTTAATTATACTACTTATGGTTACCGATACTTAGTTATAACATATATTCATACGCCCTGGCTATAACAACAAAAATTTGCATTTTCACCTATAGGCAAAAATTTAATATCATCATTTTTCACAAAATTCAGTTACCTGACCTTACGATCCCCAGGTTTCAACCCTTTTACAAAAATACCCGTAGGATCCGATAGGATAGTCCGACTTTCAAAATTAAAATTCCACCGACTCATTTTTGATGCCTTAAGAGTATTAGTACAGTATTCAGTTGCTAACAGGTTGTTCATTTATTTCCCAGCCCTCTCTATAATATTAGAAATTAGTATAAGAATTAATCAGTCAACTTGCCTAATTGTTTAACGGTGGTGAGCCCAAGTATATGACGTACCTTTTCACTTGAATGAGTTATTTGTTAATATTGGTGCTTGAAATGTGTAATCATGCGCACATATTTATGGAAGTTATATCTTTGATGGGCTATTAGAAATAGAAATGACAACTTACTAACAATGTCAATTAGTGTACATTGTTGAGCGACAATTATAGGTAAAGCGTTAACGTTAAACTTAGTAAGGTGAACCGCTAATTGTTGAAATTTAACAAATATTTGGTCGTTTGAATTTGAAAGTCTTAAAATTTGGAAATGTCTGAGTTTAAAAGTTAGTTTTCACTTTGGATTAGTTTGAGTTTGGTAGAGTACCTACGTAGTTAAATTATAATTTTGAAAATCGCCATGTTTCGGAAAAAGCTATTACCTAAGTATTCGCTAAGAAGCCAAAAATTGTTAAAATCTACAGGAACTATGAAATATTACTGGTTAACTTAAGGTATATAGGTTAATAAGCCCTAAGTTAACCAGTAACATTTCACCAGCGAGGCCTGTTATTTCAGTCATATTCTTCGAAGTACCTTAACAACATTATGATCTTCAGAAATGAAGAATATAAAAGGAAAATGAAAGTTGAATTTAAGAGTAAATCGGTTTTAAAATTATAGACGCTACGTTAAAATAAGCGCATTATTAATTTAAATGTAATTTGTAAATTAGAGACTTGAGATTTTTTAAAATACGTTCAAGTTTTTAATTTACAACGAGCATTGTACATTTTAGCTACATAAAATAAAAGGAAGTAAGAGAAAATAGACATTGATGGCTTTAATTTTGAAGGGGAATGAAAGCCTTTTAGCGAAATTCGTTTAAGTAAGGGACCTTTTTTGAAAGTATTTTGAATTAATAAAATAAAAATAATGAACAAAGTTTCAGTTGAGTTTGATTCGACGCCAGACACCTTTTCTTGTTAAAAGGGGGACTCAAGATTGAAAGCCACTGACTAACGTATTTAAGAACGTTAGACTAAAAGCCGTGCGTTGCGTCATACGTATGCACGTATGCTGGCGCATAATATTAAGCTAATTATGTTGCATAAAATCGTGTAAAAAAATCTATACCATTCTCATGACGTGTGGGTGCGTCACGTGATACGCACGAGGCAGGGGAGGTGATAAAGGTCAGAATGTGAGATAATAAATAAAATTTATCTCTTATTATAATCTATACTAATATTATAATGTTTGTTTGTTAAAAGGCTTTAGACTCAGAGGACAGCTAGTTGTTACATAACTATGTTCATAACTTTCTTTACAAGGGTAAATTAATAGTTGTCACTATCCAGGGCGTACTACGTAGAGATTAGGGGCACCTCTTTAAAATAGAGTCTAATATTTATACAAAGCAAACTAGGGTTGACCTAAATATGAACCAAGCATAATTATATTAAATCATTTTGCTGTATGATAATAAACAGTCATTCGCAATAGGCTACAACATGTTCAAACAATGTAATTCTATAGCTGAATTTTAATTTTATTACGTTGAAATTGTATTATGTTTGGATATTCAGATTTCAAATGAATGAGATTGTACTAAAATGTTTTATCGATCATGGTATATAATAGAACCCAAAAGTTTAAAAGTTAGGTGAGATTGTGTGTTCCAATAAGTACACCTTATTACATCTTCAAATTATGTACCTACGTAATAAACAGTTAAGTTTAGCATTCGACGGCTACAACAAAGGCTGCAGGTTCGATCCACTTTCATCATGCCTCAGTAATTTTCTGTTTATTATTTGTTCGCGATGGACGCATAAAATAACTAAACGGATAATAATTTTTTATTACAAAGGTCTTGATTAGACTTAAACTCTGCCATTAGGTTTGATGATAGAAATCGGTTATGTAAAACGGAAGATATGACCAAAAACCCATAACCAATCTCCGTACGGTTGGAGCCCCGGCCATCAGCTGGTAATAAATAATCTTATACTGCAAATGAACAAGGAATATGATGGTAAACAGGACTTTTATTCTTCCTAATAAATCCTACAGCTGTTGCAACCACACATGCGTGGGTTATACAATTTATTGTTATTATAAGTGCCTGCCCATTATTTATTGTGTAAATAGCATATTAATATAATTTATATCGTTTATACGCCGCAAACAGACGAAAGTGAATGATGACGCATAAATGCAATCCTTTTACACAAAATTGGCGTAGCACTTTAAATCATGCTGCATGCTATTCATCCTCACACCAATTTCCCAGTTACGTCCATATTAGCACTCTGGAGCCCGAGGATTGATTGTTGTTTCTGATTAGTATAAAGACTTTTTTTATAGGACACGTCAAAATGACTTTACCTCGCCTGATGATAAGCTAAAGGCAAAGTCTCAGGACTGGGGTCACCACCACATACACCAGTACTGCTACAGTGGCGGCCCTCAGCTTGACGGCCTCATCAAATGCTTTTTCACGCCTCGCTTAAAGGCCCCGGGACTATAGGAGGAAGGAAACATGCGCTGGTAAAGAATTTCAAGTCTTTATGGTGCGGCAAATGAAAGAGGCACTGAACCGCTTAGTTCTTGATTGAATTGATGATACAGTGTGAGATTATTCTGGGAGAGACTGCTCTCTTAACTATATATCAATCCTTAAAGAAAAGCCTGCGCCAGAAAATGTAACTTCCCCTTTGTGATTTTTGCTAACCAGAAACACACAAGACAACAACGACGACAACAAATAAACGTGAGTCATTCCGGTACCGCTCGAACATGAGCCGTAAGTAACAATGTTCTCTTGGGTTTAGCTCAGATTTAGTGTTACTAGAGCACGCACGATTGACATATTTTTGTAAAATACTAATAGGAAAATAGAAACATTCTACGTGAAATAATTATATCGCATGCCTGAAATGTGTCTGCATTTAATTGTCCAATGTGGTCAAGTTATTCAGTGTATTGTTATTTATAAAATACGAATTTACAAAAAAAATATTCAGCAGCGTTTCATTATCATTAGCGGTGTGACTCTGACAAAACCGTTGATTATTTGACTTCAATTTTGTGGAAGAAATTCTAATTTCTGTCAATTGTAATAATTATTTGTAGTCTAAAAAAGCTATCGACTCAAATTAGGTTTGATCTGTATCTCAATAAACAGGAAATAATTGTAGATTAACTTCAAATTTTTATCACATTTTCCCTTTTTTATTGAACGAAAATTTGATCATTTTTATGCAGAGTCACAGAGGCCTATGCATAAAAACAAAATATAAATTATTGCTGTTGTTGGCTTGGCGTAATCACTAGTTTGTTTTATCCAAGGCTCGTATCATTTATCATAGTTATCAAATCAAGCACTTTAGCTGATAAAATTAAGTAAAAACAAGGTACACAGTCAAACACGTTCAATTTACTGCAATAAAATCCAATGTGTCTGCAACTTAACCGTAGATATAAAATAGACAAGTACGGCGCGTGGGTGCGCGGCCCGCTAAAGCGGACCACGTTCGTACGTTCACGTTCCGTGTTACAGTCGTATTTTTTCGACATTTTGCACTATAATTGAAAAACTATGACGTATAAAAATAAACAAAAAGCTGTTTCAGAATGCACAGGTGAAGCCCTTTCATATGATACTCCACTTGATATAGTTATCTTACTTAAAATACTAATTATTAGTTCATGACCACAATTTAATTTTTTTTTGTGTAATGTAGCCACAAATTCACGATTTTCAGATTTTCCCCCTAACCTAACTACCTGCCAAATTTCATGATTCTAGGTCTACGGGAAGTACCCTGTAGGTTTCTTGACAGACTGACAGACAGACAGACAACAAAGTGATCCTATAAGGGTTCCGTTTTAGGGTTTGAGGTATGGAACCCTAAAAAGGAACCTTTATAGGATCACATCGTTGTCTGTCTGTCTGTCTGTCGTGTCGTGTCAAGAAATCCCGTTGAATTAAATCACTTTGGCATATCTACCTATCGGTATGCCTTATAGCAGACATAGGGGGAAAAATCTGAAAACCGTGAATTTGTGGTTAGATTGAAAAGTTGGGACTTGGAATTCAATACCTAACAAAAGTCTATGCTCGGCATTTACAATAGGTACCTATTATTTCACCAGGAACAGTGCCTTATTCTCTATGGTTTAGGAGTGTTGTACCCTGCATCATCAGGTTTGTGGAATTCAGACTTGAAGTGTTATCATGAAGCTGTTGCTTGATGCCTAAAATGCTGTTATGTTATTCTCTATGCTATGCTATGCTATGTTATTCTCTACACCACCTATAAGGTTGACTGGTAGAGAATGCCTGTTGCATATGTGCATGAAGTTTTTATAAATAAATAAAAATATAAGAAATTCTCGAATCCCCATGGTTTAAGAGTTCAGCACCTTGCAGCATCAAAATTGCGGAGTCGGGATCCGAAGTTCAATTATGTAGTCTATGCTTGGTACTTAAAATATTATTGCATTGCACCATCCGCAGTTTCTGAATCACTATAGTTTGTGAGCGCAGCTGTACCCTGCATTATCAGGTTTGAGGGGTTGGGACTTGAAATCTAACCATGAAGTCGTTGCTTGGTATCTATAATATTAATTCACAATGAACCCTTTCTGAATCTTGATAACCTAGGGCCTAGGCGGGTAATCTTTCAGTATCAGGATTAAGGAGTTGGATCCAGATTTTTTTATGGGACCAAGACGAAAACTCGGTTAAAAGCATACCAAAGTCTTGCACATTTGTCTCTTCAATACTTGCCTTATATTTTGTATGGAAAAATAAATTTCGCCATTTTGAATTTTTTCTCTATTCATCGAGTAGACCTCTAGGCTAGGTCCTTATCATCTTTTGCCAAAAAACCTCTCTTCTATCTTCTATTACCTATACTTTGTGAGATAGACGCTGTCGAAAATTGTATGGGCGCCATCTTGAATCTGCCATTTTGGTTATATTTTTAGCTCACTGACAATTGGATGAGATTCCGAGTGGTTTTTATTTGAACACTCCCTACCTCTCTTCAATACCTTGGCCGTGCTCTTCACCCGTCTCCAAAATCTCCATATTTTTCCTCCGAATGAATTTTCGTCCTTTATATGAAAGCATCAGGGAAAAAAATACAGCAGAGGTGAACCGAAACACAATTCATCCATCTTTAATACTTTCTGAGAGAGACACCCATGACATTTGTGTTGACGCCATCTTGAATCCGCCATTTTGGATTTATTTCCATCTCCCTGCCAATTGGATGAGGTTCCAAGTATTTTTTGTTTGAGCAGCCCTCACCTATGTCTAATACCTTGGCCGTGCTTCTCACCCATCTTCCAAACCCTCGATCATCATCTATCTACATATTTCTGACTAAGAGTTCTTCCACAAAAACATTTTAAAAAGAAACTATGTATAAATCAAAGTCTTGCATAGTTCAAAACTTGTAGTCTATTCAATGTTCGCCATACATTTTCTATAGAAAAATAAATTCCACCATCTTGAATTTTTTTTCTATTCATCGAGTAGACCTTTGGATCCTGATCATCTTTTGCGAAGAAACTACTCTTCCATCTTTTATACTCTCCGAGATGGACACCGAGGAAATTTCTATGGCGGCCATTTTTTTTTCGCCATTTTGAATTTTTTTTCAGGTCACTGGCAATTGAATGACGTTTCGAGTGACATTTGCTCAAGCACCACCAACCTATCTTCAATACCTTAAGCGTGCTCTTCACCCGTCTCCGAAATCCTCCATCATCAGCTCTCTCCATATTTTTCCTCCGAATGAATTTCCATCCTCTATACGTAAACATCGGTGAAAAAAAAAAAATTCATACAAAATTGTTCAGGAGAGGTGACCAATGAGTGAGTGAATCAGCACGAGCAGCTATATATATATTAACTAGTAGGGCGCGTGGGTGCGCGGCCCGCTAAAGCGGACCACGTAGATGAGTGGACAACAGGAACCTGGAACAGGGGTCCGTTTGGATTTAAAGTTTTGGTGTGTAAGTAATTATGTAACAGTTTTTCTTGGTTCTGTACCAGAAAGGTTCCAACCGGGCCCCATTACTAAGCCTCCGCTACCCGTCCATCCTTCTGTCCGTCAGCGGGCTGTATCTCTTGAACCGCAATAGGTAGAGAGTTGAAATTTTCACAAAATGTGTATTTCTATTGCCGCTATAGCATGAAAATTTAAAAAATAAAGTGTTATTTCTTGTACGGTGGTACGGCACCCTTCTTTGCGAGTCCAACTCGCACTTGACCGATTTTTCAATATTATATTAAGAATGTAGTTATATTCCTCAGGTCACGTGACCCCGGGGAGCTATAACACTAAAGAAACTCATAAGTTACTGAACAGTGAACTCTTACAAAATGAATATCTGAAACAGTAAAATATTAGCTTTGGTGGCTTGAAAACTGGCCCTCTACAATTCTTTATATTACGTATATAAACTTTTTCGTGTACTTAATAAGTCTTTATTATAATATAAAAAAGAGTAGTGGGCCAGTTTCCAAGCCACCCAGGAGGTATAGCCCCAGCTCGTTTTTTTTTACGTGGTTCTCCCATTGTCAGACATTCAAAACAAAATAAAAAAAATATTATAAAATAAAAATATTCTGCATACCTGACTAATAACCGGTAGGATAACAATTACCCATTATTTTGCCAGCACTGATTCTTTTCAAGAAACACTAAAGTACCGCTAGCGGTAGGCTACTACAGTAGTCACGGGTAACTTAAGAAAGGTGTTTTTAATGCGTAAAAAATAACTTCTCACCCGCTATTTTAACTCTATAGGTCAACTATCATGTCAAAAGTACGGTTCATGGTTCACCTTTAAATTAAGAACTAAAATTGTACTTTTAACATGAATTTTAACACAAACAGTTAAAATGGATCGTGAGGAGTCATTTTTAGGGTTCCGTATCTCAAAAGGAAAAAACCGGCCAAGTGCGAGTCAGGCTCGCGCAAGGAGGGTTCCGTATTACAGTCGTATTTTTTCGACATTTTGCACGATAATTCAAAACCTATGACGTATAAAAATAAACAAAAAGCTGTTTCAGAATGCACAGGTGAAGCCCTTTCATATGATGCTCCACTTGGTATAGTTATCTTACTTAAAATACTAATTATTAGTTCATGACCACAATTTTTTTTTTGTGTAATGTAGGCAAATTCACGGTTTTCAGATTTTCCCCCTAACCTACCTACCTGCCAAATTTCATGATTCTAGGTCTACGGGAAGTACCCTGTAGGTTTCTGGACAGACCGACAGACAGACAGACAACAAAGTGAGGGTTCCGTTTTAGGGTTTGAGGTATGGAACCCTAAAAAGGAACCTTTATAGGATCACATCGTTATTAATGTGTAATGTCTGTCTGTCTGTCGTGTCGTGTCAAGAAATCCCGTTGAATTAAATCACTTTGGCATATCTACCTATCGGTATGCCTTATAGCAGACATAGGGGGAAAAATCTGAAAACCGTGAATTTGTGGTTAGATTGAAAAGTTGGGACTTGGAATTCAATACCTAACAAAAGTCTATGCTCGGCATTTACAATAGGTACCTATTATTTCACCAGGAACAGTGCCTTATTCTCTATGGTTTAGGAGTGTTGTACCCTGCATCATCAGGTTTGTGGAATTCAGACTTGAAGTGTTATCATGAAGCTGTTGCTTGATGCCTAAAATGCTGTTATGTTATTCTCTATGCTATGCTATGCTATGTTATTCTCTACACCACCTATAAGGTTGACTGGTAGAGAATGCCTGTTGCATATGTGCATGAAGTTTTTATAAATAAACAAAAATATAAGAAATTCTCGAATCCCCATGGTTTAAGAGTTCAGCACCTTGCAGCATCAAGATTGCGGAGTCGGGATCCGAAGTTCAATTATGTAGTCTATGCTTGGTACTTAAAATATTATTGCATTGCACCATCCGCAGTTTCTGAATCACTATAGTTTGTGAGCGCAGCTGTACCCTGCATTATCAGGTTTGAGGGGTTGGGACTTGAAATCTAACCATGAAGTCGTTGCTTGGTATCTATAATATTAATTCACAATGAACCCTTTCTGAATCTTGATAACCTAGGGCCTAGGCGGGTAATCTTTCAGTATCAGGATTAAGGAGTTGGATCCAGATTTTTTTATGGGACCAAGACGAAAACTCGGTTAAAAGCATACCAAAGTCTTGCACATTTGTCTCTTCAATATTTGCCTTATATTTTGTATGGAAAAATAAATTTCGCCATTTTGAATTTTTTCTCTATTCATCGAGTAGACCTCTAGGCTAGGTCCTTATCATCTTTTGCTAAAAAACCTCTCTTCTATCTTCTATTACCTATACTTTGTGAGATAGACGCTGTCGAAAATTGTATGGGCGCCATCTTGAATCTGCCATTTTGGTTATATTTTTAGCTCACTGACAATTGGATGAGATTCCGAGTGGTTTTTATTTGAGCACTCCCTACCTCTCTTCAATACCTCATAATTTTCCTCCGAATGAATTTTCGTCCTTTATATGGAAGCATCAGGGAAAAAAAATACAGCAGAGGTGAACCGAAACACAATTCATCCATCTTTAATACTTTCTGAGAGAGACACCCATGACATTTGTGTTGACGCCATCTTGAATCCGCCATTTTGGATTTATTTCCATCTCCCTGCCAATTGGATGAGGTTCCAAGTATTTTTTGTTTGAGCAGCCCTCACCTATGTCTAATACCTTGGCCGTGCTTCTCACCCATCTTCCAAACCCTCGATCATCATCCATCTACATATTTCTGACTAAGAGTTCTTCCACAAAAACATTTTAAAAAGAAACTATGTATAAATCAAAGTCTTGCATAGTTCAAAACTTGTAGTCTATTCAATGTTCGCCATACATTTTCTATAGAAAAATAAATTCCACCATCTTGAATTTTTTTTCTATTCATCGAGTAGACCTTTGGATCCTGATCATCTTTTGCGAAGAAACTACTCTTCCATCTTTTATACTCTCCGAGATGGACACCGAGGAAATTTCTATGGCGGCCATTTTTTTTTCGCCATTTTGAATTTTTTTTCAGGTCACTGGCAATTGAATGACGTTTCGAGTGACATTTGCTCAAGCACCACCAACCTATCTTCAATACCTTAAGCGTGCTCTTCACCCGTCTCCGAAATCCTCCATCATCAGCTCTCTCCATATTTTTCCTCCAAATGAATTTCCATCCTCTATACGTAACCATCGGTGAAAAAAAAAAATTTCATACAAAATTGTTCAGGAGAGGTGACCAATGAGTGAGTGAATCAGCACGAGCAGCTATATATATATTAATAAATACAAACATACTCGTACATTAGATAGGTATAGGTAGGTACTCACGCCTTTTTACTCCCGGGATAGGATATAAAATAGATAGTATGTATTAACGTAGTTACAGAATAAAATCTGCTATATGAAACACCCATGTCATAACGGCGGAATGTTTCCAATATTTTCTTTTGTGATGAAAATTGTCCTTTGATTAAAATTGACAAGGGTTTTATCGAATATAAAACTCATTAAACTTCTACTCGTAATGCTGGGTACAGACTGACTGAATATAGGTGAATAAATTAAAAACGTGTTGCAATCGTCGATCGTTAATAACACTATCCAGTATGTCATCCCCACAAATTACTCATCCCTTAGTGTGTAGGAGTATTATTGATCCCGTTTTCGTGTCCCACAGGAACCTATTCTTGGGATAAAAATAGCCTATTTGTTATTACAGACTATAATCTATCTCTGTGATAAACAATTCAATATGGCGGAATGGATCATTCAGTCTTATTGCCGTAATTGAAAATCATACATCCATCCGTCCATCTAAATTTTTATACTTGCTTGTAATAAGCAGTAGGTAATATTGGAAAACCGACCTTCTAATAAAATGGTTTCCAGACTTGTATTCAAGGTAAACTCTGCAGTTAATCCAAAATTTAAGCCACACTACCGACGTGAACCTTTTAATAAAAATACGTATCTTATGTTGACTTAGTTGAAAATATCCTGTTTACTGAAAATAATACGAAACTTTAGTTACTTTGTAAAGGTCAAATAGAAATTTAATAATCTTCTTTCATCCTTTTCCATGTCAATCCACATAAAAAGGTTCTATTTTTATATTGGAACCAGTTTTTTCAAGGTCTCTCCAAGGGAAGTGTAAATTTATTATATCTAGTTATAATGTGGCTACAGAATAGGTATTTTATGCAATATATTTAATGTGACTTATATAAGACCTATGCTTACATGAATTTACGTCAAGTCTACAATGATAAAATATTTTATAATACAATATTATATTTTGCTACTAGTGCAATAAAATATCTTCAAAAAATTACTGTGTTATAGGGAATATAACACAGCAATTCCAAGAGACCTTATAATAAAGTCGATAGACGTTATACTCGTAATATAACTACCTATCATAATTACAATCACACAGGAGTTGCTAGTTGTCAGTGATACACACCCATAATTGAATAAATATTCACCCTTACTTAATAGATAATCTACATTTTTTAATGTAGGCGCGATCAGCAATTGTCGTCTAGATTGCGAAGCCTTTGATGCAAGAAGGTCGATTCGTTACATTCGTGTTTATCGGACTGCGCGACATTGACCTTTAGCGATTAGTTCGTGGATTGAATAGATTGTGGGTGGAGTCACGTTTCACTTTCAGACTTAGGCGTCCATCATCCCGACAGCTGCCAATATCACTGGCCTTCTCGATTTTCACCGCGAAAATTATAATACGATGACACGGTACCAATTTATCTCGTATAATATAAAAACTTTACCAATCTATCATGCTTTACTAGATTGAAAGAATTGCTGAAACTATATTCTGAGATTATTATAGATTTGAATTGGTAAGTACTAAAGAACTTGAAATATTAATTTTGCGAAGTTTATTGCACGTTTAATAAATGTGAAAGAGTGAAGATATTTATTAAAAGATTGGAAAACACTTATCAACCCCAAAGCTTCACTTAGACAAAGAAAAAGAAGAAAAAAAAAAGCACCGATCTTATAAACTCATCTCGAAGAGCACTTGTGAAGAACAAGATTAAAAGAAAAAAGCTGTGGCTAGTTTAGAGTAGGTGTCTGTAAATTACTTTTCTATAAAACTTAAATAAAAAATTCACAAAGGATCCATAAAATATAAACCAATCAATTAAGTACCTATACAAATTTACAAAAAAATATTTGATAAAGTCGAACCCTTTTTTTCAACACAATTGTTACGTAATTTGTAAAAAAAAAAGAATTTGATGATTAACTTATGAAAGAAAATCTAAACTTAAGTGTTAACCAACTTTCTTGTCACTAAGTAAAATAATACACAACTCCAGAGGTGTCATTCGCGCTTGTAAGTAACTTTTTCTACAAGGGAAAGATTAAAAAATATATGATAGGGTGGGAAGTTAGGTCTCCAGCACTCACTGAAACCGTCAAATGCAGCATTCTGCTCGTGGTACTTCCTCGGTAGAACCACCAGAGCTCTATCACCTATATAACCCTAAGATCGTGACCGGACAGTATCATTTTATGATCCTGAAGGCCATTACCCGCAGCAGGCGTCGCAAAATCACGATATTGCGCGACATTAGATCACGACCCACACTGACACCGCCGTGTAGAGGGTCATGAATCGTATCCTCCTGCAGTAGATAATAATGATCATAGGGTCATATTATGGCAAAAATAATTGTTTCTAATAAATTGATCATGATTAAAAAGTATTCTAGATTCTATGCAGTGTTAATTAGATAAAATATTGTTACTTTCGCATATTACGCAATAATTGTATCAGTACTATATCCATAATTTACTCCTGTGTATGAATATAGTAGGATATGTCACTTTATGTATAAATAAATTATACCATTCCCTTAATTTATACCATTTGCACTCCATTCACTTTTGATCTTGATTCTAATCAGTTCTTTGACTGAATGTGTTGAACCAAAATTAACACTAGGCCCGTATTCGTCATGAAATTTGCATAAGTAATATAATATTTAAGTAGGTATAAAGAAAATAGAGTGGGAGAGTAGAGTTAGGAAATCAGACGGCAGTCATTCCCTGAAAAGCCGATATACCAATCAAAAACAATACTAAAACTTTGAGCTACAAAGGAAAACTTTGGACGTAACTGTAAACGCTATGAGGATGACTTCGAAAGCGGTCTCCTTCTATTTCTTGCCATCCAGATTAACACCGCTAAAGTTCCGTTCAGTTCCGTTTGAATCCACGCCAGATTGGGCATAGAAATACCGAAACCTAAAATCAGATGACAGCTGAAGACTGAAGACCCAGTAAGTCAAATACCTGCCAAATTTTATCCTAACATTTGAAGTGTTATCATAAATTGCTCGCCACCACCCGTTTCCCAGTTTATATGTAAATATTGTTGTTGGTATCATAAAGTTATTATTTCGAAAGATAATTGGATGTGAAGCCAGTGGATTATTATTTTTAAATTGAATGGTCGAATATAAAACATCCACATCATGTTTACTGTTTTCAACAGTTTATAACCCAAGCTTACTACATATAGCTTATACCTACCTAACTTTAACATGGCCAAACATAATATTTTCAATATTAAAACATAATCCTTCCTAAATGGGTAGCAAAAATAGTATTACATTCAGTACTTAATTAAATTCTCCCTATGTCTTAAAATCTTTTTCAATATTTAATAACGGTATGTAAGTATTCAAATATTGAAATATATACCTAATCATGTTCATAGTTCTGTGCAAATAGGTTGTATTTTACTGCTATGCGTTATCTAAAGAGTCTAATGAGTAATTGTTTAGACTCATGTTCATCGAATAATTATATACACTCGAGAGCAATGAATCCGGGTAACTTAAAGAATGTTAAAAATCTCGGAAACTAAAAATGATAGGTTAATGCAATAAATTGTATTTAATAGATAATGTAATACTCCTTAAATGAAAGTAAAAAAAATATGAGTCACCATACATTTTATTAACACAAAATTACATAAAGAAAAAAACTGCTGATCTCTCCTTAAAACAAAAATAGGAAACATGAAATTTTTGAACTTTATTACGATTTTCTTGAATTTTAATACTTCGTATTGCCTCCTCGTGCTTCCATTACTGCGTTTACGCGGTTTGGCATGCTGTACACCAAGTTCCTTATACGATTTTGCGGAATATTCTCCCATTCCTCTGTGAGAGCAATTTTGAGCTCACGAAGCGTGATTGGGGGAGGGTTTCGTTGTTTTACGCATCTGCCTAGCTCGTCCCAAGCATGCTCGATCGGGTTGATATCCGGGCTGCGCGCTGGCCACTCCATACGAGTAATGTTCATCTCTTGAAGGTAGTCATTCACAATCCTACCTGTATGAGGTCGGGCATTGTCATGCATAAATATAGCATCCTCACCTAAATTGACCATAAATGGACCAACGTGATCATTGAGGATTTCTTCCACATATCTTACGCTAGTTAAAGAGCCGTTTTCTATGATCACCAGCTCTGTGCGACTTTCAGAAGAAATTCCGGCCCACACAAGTACAGACCCACCACCGTAGGCTACTTTTTCTTCGATGCATGCTTGCTTGAATCTTTCCCCTGGTCTTCGATACACTCTGTGTCTTCCATCGTGCTTGTAGAGCATAAATTTTGATTCGTCGGAGAACATAACTTTTGACCAATCTTCAATACTCCAATTTACGTGGCTCTGGGCATATCTTAGTCTCGAAATACGATGCCCACGCTCCAGTTTAGGGCCGTTTGCAGGTCTAAGGGGTTTAAAGTTAGATTCAGCAAGCCGACGTCTTACTGTCCATGCACTTGGGTTACTTCCTCCGAGGCGTCGAAACTGATTGGTGAGTTCAGTTCCTGTGAGAAAGCGATTTCGAAGCATGGTGTTCACCAAGTATCGGTCTTCTCGTGCTGTGGTACACCTGGTTCTGCCCGTTCCTGGTCTGCGTAGGTTAGAACCAGTTTCTTCGTAACGTCGGAGAACTCTTTGTACTGTTGACAGCGACACACCGACAGTCCTGGCTGTATCGCGCTGACTCCGGCCGGTTTCCAGCATTGTAAGTATTCTGGTGCATTCTTCAGGCGTAAGCGACATAATTTCAGCTTGAATAATGAATATAGAGCACTATCAACATGGTTTATGTACCCACATAAATGACAGATTACAAACAAAAGCAAAACCAACTGCTGTAATTTCGTAGTTCCATCTTCGAAAGTGGCCCTTTTTCAAATTTGATTTTTTTATGATATAACTTTACAATAACTAAGAAGTTTTAATACCTTCATTTAAGGAGTATTACTTTGTCTATTAAATACAATTTATTGCATTAACCTAGCATTTTTAGTTTCCGAGATTTTTAGGATTCTTTAAGTGACCCGGATTCATTGCTCTCGAGTGTAGATAGGTACCTATATTATTTACAAAAACATCAGAATACCAATTTTTAAGGTTTTGATGTGACGGCTGCTACTACCGCACAGGATTTTACTGAAATATTTTCTACAAACGTTTCGGTAATTCCTTTCTTTGTCGTATGACAAAGAATTGGAATGCTTTACTATTGAAGCCATCAAGGTAGGGACCGCCATTATAGGGACCACTTCCTTTTCTGAAGACGGCTAAAATGTTTCCATTTATATTTTTCGAGCACTCTGACCAATAAATTAGCAAGTTATTATAATTGTAAAGTAGACAAATGGCAGAATACTCATTAGTGAGCCAAAAATACATCTGAAAATGTAACATAACTTCGTTGTTCTCGCAACCAAGCATTAAAAGATTATGAAATAATTTGAGTCGACCTTGAGCCGCTTTCAATGGCAAAATATAAAGTAAAATTAACAAAATGGCAAATAGCCTCCGAAACAAGACAACATTATCGCAACGTCTTCAACGTAGAGTGATACAAAATAAAATCAACACTATTAGAAGCTAGACAATGAGCCTTATGGAACGGCTTAAAGCCCGTTAAAACCCTGTTAACGGCGATACGTGAACACTTGAGCTTAAACAAGGACTTTCAAAGCTCCATCTAATTCGCTTAAGCGCTCTCTTGTTCAGAGATATCTCAATTAAAAGGCGCAGTAAATACGAAAACAACTGCGTTTGTGTTGACTGAATGTCACATACACTTGTATCACATAGAGAATACTACATGAATGTCACTAGAAAACAAATATGTACCCAGTGTACTATGAATTCTAGTATGTTTTAAAATATAAAATGTGTTACTTTGTACAGTTCGTAGGGCGTAAGCATAAAAGGACGACTGCCCGTTAGAGGGACACAACATGGAGAACAAGGCAGAGGGCCACTTCCACTTTGGCCGGATTGGTATTCCCCTGCGAGTGGGAGGCGCTGCCGTCTCCATTACCCAAGTGCACCGCAGGGAGGTTTCGGATCATGCATCCCAAAAGAAAACACCTAATATTAAAGTATAGGTATAGCTAGTGACAACTAATTTAAGTTTCATAATTACAATTAACTTTAGTTGAACGCCAAGATTTTTTTATTAAAAACTAAAAGTAATTATAAAGATTCACGGCTGACTAATCTGACTAAGTGCTACAGTGGAAAGTTCTGTTAGGTACTCAATGAGTTTCCAGGTGGTTATTAATGATCTTGTTTTGAGAGGGTGTTACGCGGGAATGATTTATATCTTATTATTATAACTCTTCGTCGGATATAGGTACTTTTGTTTTTTACTTGGGTGTATATGGGGCTTATTAAGATCGCCCCGCTCAAATCAACCTCACCTGGAAGCTAGTAGACCTGTTA
This sequence comes from Lithosia quadra, assembly GCA_963576445.1. Classification (NCBI taxonomy): domain Eukaryota; kingdom Metazoa; phylum Arthropoda; class Insecta; order Lepidoptera; family Erebidae; genus Lithosia; species Lithosia quadra. The sequence goes on from OY754891.1 coordinate 8,769,366, forward strand.
TATGGCATACCAGGCTCTGATGCAGTCTCACAGAGTTGCGAGGTCTCACAGCAGTCGCACCCGTAAAAAGGTAAGATAAGCCAAATCAAGATAAAGAGTAGGAGACACATCCCGCACTCTAAAATGAGAGCTTTATATGCAACTGGGGATCGTTAGAAGGATGAAAATGCGCTTTTCGTGTACCTTTACATCTTTAAACAGAAATTACTTCGTTCTCAGTTATGCTTTATATCAAAGAGACTCGTTCTAGATGTTATTTACTGAGTTTAAAGCAATACTCATAATGTTTGCATAGCGGAGCTTGCAAGTTAGCAAACTTATGAAGTATATTAATAGTTGTTGAACTGAGGTAAAATATCTACAAGTCAAAGGAAATTTAACTCATCTTCGTTATGCTGACCAGCTATTAAAATTACCTGAAAAGACGATTCTGTAATCCACAATTTAGAAAATTGCTGAATTGAAACAAGAGATTTCGCATATTAGATAAAATGAATATAGTGTCAAGTGCATTTTTCATTTATCCAAATCTCAATAACACAAACTTGTTTCCGCCAAATGGCAATGTTCGACCTGTTTTTTAGTATCCGTTCGACCTTTACAATTAAAACCACTATAAAGGACCTTTTAAAAAATAAAGGTACTTATTATCAGACATGCTACGGTGATACTTTTATGTAATTGACAACATCTTCTATCTACCTGTGACAAACAATAATTAAATGAATTTGAATTTGAAATGAATTTGAATGAATAAAAAAGTATCTGTGTATGTGTATCTGCATTTTAAACACTTCAAGTATTATGATATAACTATTAGTACAGGGATTTTAAGCCATACTAAAGCATGAATTGTCGACAGGTCATTAGCGTACGACCTAGCGATAATAATGACGTAATTAGGCTGACTTATCTGTCGCAACCGAGGCCTACGGCCTACTTCAGGATTTATCTAAGCGGGTCATTACTGGGTGCGTGATTTCCCGGTGCGATGTTTTGAGTTGGAGTTATCAATGTACGAGTATAATTTAAATGGCAAAAAATGTGTTTATTTTTTTCTGTGAGGATCGATTTTGAGCATCACGTATAGAACACTGAATAATGTAATATATTTTATCTTTGTGATTAACCCTATCAATTAATACCATAAAAATACTATCAAATGCACTACTGCTACGCCACAATCGACCGAAAGCACTACTGCTACGCCACAGAGGCGTCAAAATTTATACCATACCATTTTGTCATTAACCTGTAGGCCTTTTTCAAAAGTAAATAAATGTAAAAAATCTACCCTCTTTCGTAATTGGTATTGACATGTTACACTACTACCACTAGTTTCACTACACTCGAACTCGATCACGTTTACGATACACACAGAACATTAAAAATCATTTTCTTTGTTCTGTGACGATACACGATGCTTACCATATCTACTCGCGATTTTGTTTTGGCTTGTTCACGGTTAGTTTTGAACAAACGGACCACTGGATAGGCTTTTGGTAATTGGAACCTGTCACTATCGGACATTCAACACAAAACATTATAAATATTCCGTTATCCCGAGTAATAAAATTTGCAATGTTAATTTTGATTTTCATAAATTTCTTTACTTTTTCTAATGTAAATGCACAGTTTTATGATAGAAAAGTGCAATAACACTTCACCCGTCAGGAAGAAGAACCTGGGACAACATTAGTACTCGCTACAATAACATTAAATCAATAACTATTCAAATTGCATTCCTACTGAAAATCTTAATCTAACTTAGTGGATACATAATAATTTATTTAACCAAGTTATCACTCGCAGTTAGACGTTACTCCTGCCAATCTCAGGCTCACATTAGCTCTATTTGAATATATCTTAATCGGTTGGGCGACACTGAGACCCAATAACGCAATGAATAATGTATAAAATTTAATATAGACATAACCCTTCTGCTTCAAATGGTTCTAATTGTGATGCCGTTGCGTTCAGCGGGTTTCGTTTCTCAATTAGAATTCCGTTTGCGACTCTTAGGGTAGGGGCACAATAACCCAGCGTTGAATCCAGCTTGTCTGGCCGCGAGGCAACAATACACATCGCTCCGGGCTTTTGAGTCTCCTATTTCATAAGATATTTCGTTATTTTTACTTTATTTTTTAGTAATAAAATATGTCAGCCTGGAATTTAATGAAATTGTTACAAAGGCGACCTTTGACGCAATTTTGGGTCTTTTAATTAGATTTTAGCAAAGGAATTCAGTGCTGCTAAAAATATTTTAACATATTAGGATGTAATCGACCCTCGCTTTTCTTAACATGAATGGGATTGACTGGGGTCCATTCTGTATGATTTGTTAGAATGCCAAAAACTTTACCTATTTTTCTCTTTTCCTTTTCAAATTAAGCGGAACTCTAAATAGCGAAGTGTAAGTACTGGCTATGGAAAATACAATGTCACGATCAGTTTCTTTTTATTAAACGTCAAAACGGTAAGTTCTATGGAAATTTGTATGAAATGTGAAGCGTGAAAAGGAATTTCTCGAGACCGTAAAATTGGATTCCACCACTTTCGTGTGATTCTCATTATATCTACGGTACAATGTTCGCCTTCATTCTCAGATTTCAGTCACAACTATTCAGTATTAAGTGGAGTGCATTTATATTGAGACTGTCATCAAATGGACTTGTTCATTAATAAGTTATCAATAGTAGTGCTGGTTAAGCTAAGCTTACTTTGGTTCTAGATAGCATTGTGTAAAATATAATATTTATTTATAATAATAATGTGTACTTACCAATGAAACTGTATGACTTTTTTAATTGAATAGAAGAAAGGAACTACTTACATTCATTTGTTTTTAACAAGCAAGGGATTTTATTAAGTTGAATAAGTACTTTTTAAAACTAATAATGCATGGTCATGCATGGTTGAGTCTATAATTTGAAAAGATGATTATAATACTTGTATATTTGGAAAAGTAGTACGATTATTCATTCGTTTCATTTTGAATATTAAACTGTTCAATCTGTATCTTCTGTACATATAGATTACTTCGCTTTTTACACAAAAAAATACGGTTCAGCGTTTTTCATGACTTCATTGTGATCCACTTCGTAGTAAATATGCTACAAATAATTCATGATGAGGACCATCTATTTAATAGTAAATTAACAGTTAAATAAATAATTAATGTCAACACAACTTTTTCTAAGAACTACTTTTGAAATAAATTACATAATCTTTCACAAGTGTGACTATAGCCTAAAGAAGCACAATTATGAAATAATTGTCTTCGGCCTATTTAGAGCATTTATATATTTGAAGTCTTTGTTCAGTTGTTCGCTTCATTTGCATACTTAAAGGGTACAGGTATTATAAGTACTTACGTAGATAAATATCTTATACAAACTAGCCCATTAAAATTTATATTTGACATTTAAGAGTCTATAGAATATCGTTATCGCTAGATGACCAGATACGTTTATTTTAGAAATAGATTAATTTTAATTCAATATTCTCCGCTTCGCTGTTACGTGAAGTGGACAGCGTAAGAATGAGGATTAAATTACAAAGTACGTAATAAATTCCTCAGTTTACCAGATGATTGATAGTATTCTGATGATGAATTTAAATTTAAATTTTGACATCTTGTGAGAGATGAATTTTTAAGAGCACTGATGAATAGTCAATAGTTATGACGTGTACCCTGGTCAAAATAGTTGTGATAGGTTGACCTTTTGCGCGTAATGATTGAATGCAAATAGGTAGAGCACAGTCTAGTTTTCGATAAACTCGTTATTACTAAATGCTTTTCTTTATGCTAAATGCTTTCTGAATTTGACAGCTGTTAATTAAATTTGAAATTGGTGACTGAGTGCTTATTGCATACATTCAACTGTTATAGGTGTTGAAGTTGGAAAGTTTTGATGTGGGTCTATTTCTCCAATTACCTATTTCTATTGTTGTTTTATTCTCATTATCTTTCCCTATTATATTATTAAATATTACGGGTAACACGGTCCATACATGGGCAGTACTTTTTAATTCAGGTAAATTAAAAAAAAAAAGGGGTTTGAACTAACAACCACTTACAGTTCAAATTACAAGTCAACGTTTAACTAATTACGCGACCGCGGCACCGATGTTTTTTTATGTCAGAAATTTATTCACCTTTACAGAAATGACCTGCTTAGTGCTTAGTGAGAACTAAGTTTGTCAGATTTCCTTGGGTATACTATAACAGGTAGTCTATATTTGAATACCTACTATAAATTTATATGACATTTGCAATATTCATAAATTGTATAATCAGTTCACAAATTCAAATTCAAATGATTCAATCATATTACTTTTTGTGGTAAGTAAACTTCACGTATCTTATGAAAGTATATTCATGATAAATACTTACGGTTCACATACTACTGTAAAATCTCAAACGTTTCTTGTAAAATACTTGTTGGTTTTTTTTTATACTACGTAGGTGGCAGACAAGCACACAGCCCACCTGATGGGAAGCGGTCACCGTGGCCTATGAACGTGTGCAACACTAAGGGTTTTTAAAAATAGTTAAAAAAATGTTGGTATTTAAAAATTGTACTACCTACTTACAAATTATCTGAGTAAGGATAATGCTTACAGCAATTTCATCTAATAATAATATGGAACACGCTCGAACACTTTATTAAATAAATTTTGTGCTAAGCGCTGTTTAACTACATCAGATTTTGATACTGTTGTGACACACGCACATACACACCCACTAAAGTTAATTTCGTACGTGGCGTGTTAAGTAGCACTATCCAGCCTCCATTAGTTTGGAAACAAAATGCCCAACCGCAAGCCCATTGAGCTCACGTTTGAAGTAAGACTGATACTCCATTAGCAAAATTTATTTGAAGTTTGATGTTACATCGATTGTATTTCTTTTGTATTCCTTATAATGTACACCTCCTAAACAAAGTATTTTGTCTACCACTTTGGTGGCAGCCAAGCACACGACCCACCTGATGGAAGCGGTCACCGTGGTTTAAAGACTTGTACAACAACAGGGGTGTCATAGCCGCGCTGTCGACTTTTTAAAAACCTTCTAACTCTTGAAGAACCCCATATCGTAGAAGCTAAGGAAAACCTCAGTATAGTGTCTGTATCGACATCTAGTTAACTTTGGTTCTAAAAACATTTAGTCTTTCATCATAAGAATTACAGATTATATTATTCAAATGCTTCCGTTCATTAGGGAGCATAAGATGGGAATGAAATTACCGGATAACCCAGCAGACCTTTGTCAGTCTAAAAATTCTACGTCCATTTTATGAAATAGATATAATATATGTATAAACATTTTCTTTCTTATAAGTAGGCGTTATAAATAAATGAATAAAGAATTTCTTTCCAACAATGCTCATAGACTTAGTCATTTGATCTCTTTTATTATTTTATATTTGCTCATTAAGCGTTTATTTTATAGGTAGGTACCTCCCTATTTCGGTAAGTGACTTTGAATTTTAAGTTTATAATTTATCATTTCATTCCTTTAATTCCATTTGAGAATACCAGTATAAATATTTGACGACAAGTTCCTATCTTCAAGTATTTGAATTATTTCAGGATTTTGGAGGCACAAAAACAGAGTGTCAAATATGAATGTCATTATTTATTTATGGTAATAAGATAAGTAGCGTGGTAGAGACTGCTCTGTTATTTTAGCTATTTATATATAGGTACAAATAACTAGTTACTTACTACCAAAGACGATGATAACTAGTTATCATATCGCCTTTGTTACTACCAATATATACTACCGAAGTAGTGCATAGAAAATGTCTGTGAAACAAATCCATCTACCAATGTAGAAGTTATGCACTAACAATACATAATATTATGAACATCGAGACCCTCTGTCTTTTTTTAAGTCGGTTAAAAAACAATAATATTTGGACTGAGAATAAAAATATATCACATCCAATAATTTATTGTCTCTCCACAATAACTTATCCAGGCAACACAAAAAACATTTTTGGTCTTATAAGCAATTTACGACAGCAAAACACTTGTTCAATATATTTGAAAGCTATTGTGTACTCCGATCATACGCATTGTGTACCAGTCATTTCAGTAAAGTGGGTCAATACTATGGCAAAGAACATCTCATTATAGCTTTTGTTGGCGTCCAATGAAAATATGACAAGAGGATACCTATTATTTGATGAGGCCTAGTGTATTTTATTGCGAATTGAATTAAATGCCAGAATTGATGTTTTTGCGAGTGCCTGGCTATTATGGATAAGATTAAAGCAATGATGAAGATAAGTATTCCCGATAATACTTGAATGTAATACCTGTTATAACAACGATCGTGTATGAAGTCCTTATATATGTTTATATCTCATGTTTATGGCATTATTTTAATTCTTGTGATAAAAATGTCTCTTTTATGTAAATACGAATATGAACCACACTCTGTCAATGAACTTATCTAAAGATGTAGTGTTATGAGCAGAGCTTTCAACCCACGCATTGGACTTATACGACCAATAATTTAGGTAGGTAATTATGTTATATACCCTTCGGCGCTATAATTATGACGTTAATTTGATACACAGTTTGCTTTTACTATTAAAAAAATAGCTTCTCTACTCGGGAACTACATAACGGATGAAGAAGCCATTAGCAGTTAAATTGTAGGATATCATTACACCAACAATAACAGATATGAGTATACAGTCCTGTTCGATCGCCAAGTAAGTACTTGGCCCCCGTGACTGAAATCCCCTGGGGTTCTGGTATATTTTATTTTCTATTGGAATACGATATGATATATAGGCCCCATTGGATCAAGTTATGTTATTTTTCCCTTGAGCACTCATGAGATTAATTGATTTAGTTCACTTAAATAATATCGGGCGGATGTGATAGGCAATTCGGACTGGTATTGTTTTGTTCCATAGAATCAATTTGTTAAGTTAATGATTGATGTGTCATTTGCTTTTGAACTATGAAAATTAAAACAATAAATCATTATCTTCCCCTAAAGTACCAGGGGAGCATAAGACAATAAGATGGTATAGGCGTTTATTTTCCGCTTCACTTCTAAAGAGGAAAAATATTGCCGAAACATCATTATTGATTTATCACTATACGTTTACACTACCATATAATCGGTAACGGCCATAACATAAATAAGCCTACAATAATAGGCAATATTTATCGCAAGCTCGCCCTGTATTAGCTGTGATGAGAACCTAATACTTATTTACACGGTAAATAAAATAAATCATAATTAGTAGAACCCCAAATACTACCCAACACATTCATCAAGATCCAATGTATTTTTATAGCGGTCATTATGAACGAGCAACATATTTTTATTGTGGTTAGCTTTATTGCATTGTAAATATCAGTAACTGCGAATAAATACGAAGGACAAAATAATGTTTCTGCTATATTTTTTTCTCGTACAAATAGAACGAGATATGAGATAGAGTATGATGGAATAAATTTATACGATGTCGTATTGTACTGTGCGTGTTTAATACGCAACTGAATGTGCTCGCGTATGTCCGAACGACTCTCATTCTATTATTTACTAACGTGTAACACTGCAGTACTTGAATATGTGCCAATGGCGTTAAGCTTTGAAATTCAGGTTTATACATAATACGCATATACTCAAATCTGTTGGTTGCCGAAAATGATTTCACCAGCTTTGTACTTAGTCTCGTCGTATTAGATGGCAGGCTTATTAATATCACATGAACATTTTGGCATTATTTTTTTTTATGTTCATGCCAAGCAGAGAGTCCTATGTCTAGCAGTGGACTGCAATAGGCCGATTGATTGATCATTTCCAAGCTATATTAAGAAATTTGAACTGAAATATTTATTCATAAGCAGTTACTGTTCGTATGAGGTAAGTAGGTACATTGTTTTCCGTAAATCTATTCTATTAAAATTGAATTTCTATTTCTGTTATAACTTTATGAGAAAAATTAATATCTACAATTTTAATAACAGTGAATTTGACAAAAAATATTCAATTTGAAACTAAGACAACATTACTGCTTCTTCTTTAAATTTAATAAATCTTGTAAGGTATACCTTTAGTTACATACATACGTAAGGCCCAACACAAACAGGAGACGACGGCGACGAGGTGAAGGACGGGAGGCGAGAAGCGGCGTTCCTGCCTGAATTTATTCTTTAATATACGATTAGTGATTGTATATCAAGGCTGTTAAGGTTCTTATTCAATATTGTGGTCTTAAAATTCTCTCCACCACGCCTACAGCAGTGTGCGTTGGGCCTTAGGCATCACGTCCGAAATATAAATAAATAAATACGTTCCAGTCGAAAAATGTGTGAACTAATTCCTTAGTTCATTCCACAAAGCTGTAGCATTTTTTGCGTTGTTTACTCAAGCCTGAGCTTAGGTATGCGGTAAATATAGTCAACTCCGTTTGATTCTGTTTGTCCGCTTTCCTTGTTTTCTTATGTAATGAATCTTCAGTGTTAAGGAAGATTTCTTTGTATACTTAATTATTGAGTTCAGTTTAGTTGAAGAATTTTTTATGTACTATCTTGTATTTTGAATGTTTTATTCATAGAGTCTATATAGAACTTAAACTCAGACAGTCTAGACAGCGTGGACTTGATATACCTCTTCAGGTGTTCTCTATTGTTAATTCACTGAATTATGTATAATCAAGTTGAAGTCTCCTTAGTTAGTTGTTTTACTACTGAATATTTTAGTCTGGAGCTCTAATATGGGTTGAACAAATGTTGATATATAACACAATACTTTATAAATAAATGTTTACAGAGTTACATTGTTTGGAGAAAACAACACACTACATTTCAAATAAATCGATTACATACTTACCAAAAGACAGAATTTACCGTTTGTCATAAAACAAGTGCATTTCTTTTTTGTAGAGTTCAACAATTTAATTTTGTTGTCCCGCCATGTTACAGTCTGAAAATATATGATTTCCTTATCCAAACTACTTTAATCGCAATATAATTTACACCTATTTTAGCAAAACATTCTCAGTAACTGGTGTTAGTGTAATTTAGTTGTTACCTTTGATTTAAGTTTACCCGTGGGAGTCACAGAGATTTTTGGCAGTATAACGTCGAAATTCGCTAGTGATCGTTCTAAATTATCATGGGGTATACCGTATTGAATTTGTAGTTTAAAAATATTTCTTCAAAGGTTTACATTCCGTTTTAAAAACAATAAGAGAATGTTTCAAATGTTCAATTGTGAAAGTAATTAAGTTAAACACTCAGCGCAATATTGTCTCAACAACCTTATATTTTATAGCCTGCCTTTAATAGTTATTCTTCAAGATTTGTTATTAAGCGCAGATTGTTAGGCTTCTTTATATGAATAGGCAAAACAAATTTTTCAGTTTACTTTTGAAGTTGTTTTGAATCAACACTATTTACCAGAAGATGCCTTGAATATTAATGCTACCTAAGTAGAAAATGAAAAAAAAAACTCAAAATAAATAAAATTACACACTTTGGATTAAGCCGGGTGCCAGGGAAATGTCTATTCGGTCAGCTTACATCCCAGCGCTTGTGTGGTTTTAATGGGCGTGGCAACCGTGGGGATTTCCGCACGGAAAAAATGTACGTGTACTCTCAATAAAAACGAGGAAGGATAGAACTTATAAAATTCATAATTTCCATTTCATACATTACAAAGTGTAACAGCTGTGTACATTTATGGTAATATGTATCAAAAGGAAAAATTTTCGCAATGCAGATTGCTGATTGGATACATTTCATTCCATCTACTGCGGATGAATCTACTAATTTGTGGAAATTCAACCCGTTTCATGTAATTAAACGTAAACCGGTGAACGGCTTATTCAATATATCTGTCCGCTGTGAGTGATTACATCAAACCCAATGGCAACAATTTCAATAAACATTAGGCATCTACTCAATCAATGCTAACTAAATCGGCATATTTATTATGTTTGAAACCAAGCAAGCAAGCATGAACATGATTATGTAACTTGTCTCAATATTGCAGTGCTTTGCTTTCACCCACATAAGTTTCTGACAAGCGTTTACTGCATGGCAGGTATTAAACATGCGGATATTTGTTCAGCCATTGTATTAACGAGTTAAAGTTTTCTGAAATATATTACACACTATCATCGCTGTTTAGGTACTACCTGTTTACTTTAGTAAGTATCAAGAGGTAGTACTACAGCGATAGAAAGTCAACTAATCTATTAAAGTTAGGTAAGTAATTGATTTGTAATAAGTTATTTAATAATAGTATACTACTCCTTAAGTTTGCGGTATATCATTACTTCCCAGAATTGGTTTCTTATTGATAAGACTATTGAATGGTGTAATAATTAGTGTTTTTTTTTTTCAAAATCTAATAGGTCCGATTCCTGGCTAGGTAGGGTAGGGTGTCTCACATTGAACCGGGTAAATTTCAAAGTCTTGTAGCATGCTCGTTTTTCGATGAATGCCTTTAATTTTTTGTGTATGGGTAGTGGATTTATGTAGCTACAATTACACAATCACTTATTGTTTAAATTCCGTTTGGTTTCAGAGTAAAAAAAGAATTTATGGAAAACCAGATTTGGTTCAATGTGTCCATCGGGATGTACACATTTAACCGGGGTATTTTTCACATTGAACCACCTTATTAGTCATACTTATATGGCATATTTAGATTACTTTATAATATAATAAAAAACTGGAGTTCGATATTAGATATTTATTATTTTACCATAAAGCTTCATGGTTTTACAATGTAATCAGACTTCGTTTGTACCTGAACAATACCGAGTTGTGTGGTAAATAATTACACCAATAATTATATTCTTATAAAAATAAATGTTCGCGGCACCCTAGTTATATACCTACAATTTAGAAATCAATATAGGTAGTAAATAAATATTGTGTCCTAAAATTATACATTCGATAAATTTTATGACTAACTGTACGACACTATTGACAATAAAGAACAGTAATTAGCTCCTCCAAATGTAACAATAATTAATACGAAACTTCATGAGCGGACAAACGTCAAACCGGTCATCCTTTCGTGCTATATACGAGGGAAAGGTGTACAAAATGATCCCCCTAAGGGAAAATGCCTGCTGTGTCAAAAATATTAAACCTATAGTAACCATTTAAGAAATTTTAGTTAAAACATTTAGTTATGCATATACTAGCAAACCACAATTTTGTAATTTATTTACGTTTTCCAATTAATTAGACTTTTTTCAGAAGTTTACTAAAGGATCATTTTGTACACCTGGGTGTACAAAATGATCCCAAGGGTAGGGGTTAAATGATCCCGGGGATCATTTTACCCTCCCTGTTTTAATAAAATATTTGTGTATTATGATCATATTTATTACCAAAAGTAGCATTAATAGGAACAAAAATATTATTATTTTTAACAATAATTATTTATTACAGCCTTCTTATGGAGTTATTACTTTATAATCATAATCATCACAGTCTGAGATCCACATTCTCTATAAAAATATATGAATTATATAGGTAGTTTAACTAAAAGCCTTTGTTATCTTCTAGTAATCTTCTTCTAATTATATTCTAATATAACTAAGAAAAAAGTCTTCTAATTAGACATCCTCACTCCAGTATTGTCGAGTATTTTTTCTACAGTACCTAATTACGTGGTATGATCTGTAAAAGAATAAAGACATATACTCGTAGGAGAAAGAAATAAAGATTTATTGATTGAGAATACACAACACAAGAATTAAGTATCCATTCACTACTCCACACTTCACACTCCACTCCACTCCACTCCACTCTCCACTTCGCTCTCCACTTCGCTCTCCACTTCGCTCTCCACTTCGCTCTCCACTCCACTCTCTACTCCACTCTTGAGTCTACTCTCCACTGCACTATTTACTCTACTCGTCTAACCAAGACCTATCTAATGAAAAAACCGCATCAATATCCGTTCAGTAGTTTGTACGTCCATCGAGATCAGCGATGGACGTCTTGCTTAGACTCAAAATTTACCGTATTTGGTTGTAACTGGTTAAGTAGAACCGGAGATATGACCAAAAACGAAGCGTGGGCGAAGCCAAGGGTATCAGTTGGTATAAACAGTAACCTATATGTTGTCCAGAACTATGAACTATAATCGTACCAAGTTTGATTAAAATCCCTCCAGTAGTTTTTGATCATTCGTGCGCATACAGACACAGACAGAAAGACAAAAAAAATGCATTTTTATGGATCACCAATTATCCCCCAATAGCTATTTTCCTCCTCCCAATAGAATTGACCTCTCTACAGTTTTATTATAAGTATATAGAAGAAGATAGAAGAAACAACAGGGCAACTAATATCAAAAAAATATCATAATACAATGCAGTGGATTGAACTGTACTGGCAACATTATGAAATTTATGATGCTGAATGTGGCATTATAGATAATATTATACTTATACTAGGTACTAAGTATAAATTATAGTAAGTAGGTATCCCAATATATTAAATCATATATTGTATCCTTCTATTTTTGTAAACTGACAAAATGTTGTAGGTAAAATGATCCCTGGGATCATTTTATACCCACAATGAGTAATCATTTGACCCCAATCGTATTATTTCGAAAACTTCGTAAAAATAACCTGAAATAGCTATCATATTGAGAACCAACACCTGTTCAAAATGTTATTGAAATGCTATAGAAACCGTTAATAAAACAGCTATTTTCCAAATCACAATAAATTAGCAGCAATTTAATGTTAATATTCAGCCCAACTTAGATCGAGCACACTGATTTTCTTTTTTTTATCAATTTACTTACCAATAGTGATCACACCGCCATGAAACTTCGCTGAACAACTGAGCGGGATGCGGGGAATACGTTTTTGGCGATTTTAAACAGATGGCACTAGTGATTTGTTTTAAACAGTTGGGAATCATTTGACCTCAAGGGATCGTTTTGTACACCTTTCCCCTAATACCTTTTTTCACGCCATCTTGTAACTAATCAAATTATTTATAATCTTAGTTCACATTTTGGCTACACCCCGTACACAGTGAACCATGGTTCAATGTGTACCACCCAAAAGTGGTTCATTGTAGGACAGACCATGTTTTAATAACTAAGCTCAAAATTTTGCCGAGAAAACAATCTCGCAGTATAACGAATTATGTTACATTTATATGATGGATTATCATGTAAAACAGTGTTTCTATGAAAAAATCAATATCATTTACAGCAAAAGCGTGAAAAAAGAAAGAAACTTGCAGAAAAAATTTACTTTTTGAGACAATTTTCGTAAAATGCTTCTCAAACGAAAACTTCGCACGTTATCGCCACGCAAACTAGTGGGCAGAAGGGGAAGGTAAATACCTCTCTTTTACTCCTAGTAACCCAGATTGGCAACTACGCATTTCCGAAATAAGTAGGTGGTTAAATGTAGCTGCCTGGTTCACTGTGTGAGACACCCGACCCTATATTGATTTAATAAAAATTAAATCTTACAGTATTAGTTTTCTTCAAAATCGGCCCGGAGACTCCTTTGAGCATTCGAAGGAAGAGATTCTCAGTGCTTACCCAAAAATGAGTAAAATGAGAAACGCATCACTAAACACTACGATGTTGCAAGAGTTTACAAGCCTAGGTAACCCATAACTATAATGTGGGTTAACCGCTTGTTTATTAAACCAGTTTTTAAAAACACTCAACCAGATTAGTAAGAAAGAAATAACCTTTCCCTAAAGCATCATCTACATACTAAATCATACTAAAAGTAGTATGATTATCTCCAATAAGTTAGTCACAGTAGACAAAGGACAGGGCGAATGACCACGAGGTCAACTGTCTAGATCTAGATAGTAGTATGAATAGTTGAGAAAAGTTTAAGAAAGCTTTGTAGTAAAATAAAGTAAAAGATAGTGTGGAAATCATTATTATAGATGACATTTATATAAGTACATTAGAGCACATAAAATTGAATTCTTGACAATGTGTCAAAGAAACTATTCAAACAATCTCTAAGTATGTAACGCGGCAAAGGGCAATGTTTAATTTACTAAAAGGTCCCCAAGAGTACGTTTGCACACACACTGAAATATCGTAAAAGTTCGATCCAATCCATCAATTCTTTTGGGTTGCGGTCAAACCAAATATTTAGATTTCTGTTCTTGACGATTCTATTGTTATTTACTACATAATCAAATTTTATGAATAGCTTGTTATTTATTTTGATGAACAAATACTTAGGTATGCACGGACTACAATATACCTACATTATATAAATATTATGTTGAAATTTGTTTCATTACCGACGTATACAGTATACCTATTTTATAACTTTGTCTTCATGGAGCTGATCATCTAATGTTCTGAAAAAGCGCATGTAATTTGTTATTTGTCAAATATTGAGTAACCATTAATGGAAGTACTTATTTTTCATATAAAGATGCATATATATTCAGTAAATATTTTATGGCGACCCTTACTACGGCTATAAATATTAAATAAACGTATAGGATATCGCCATAGTCAGTAGTTCTTTCTAACTTCCGTAGCTTTCAAATTCCCATAGGAACAAACAAAGCATTTTATTTACAAACAGTTTATTTACTTTGAAACTTTCAAATAAATCTGTAGATTGACATGTTTTTCCTCATAGTAGTGTGTGTTATCCATTGGAAAAATATCTAGATATTTTGCCAAGACAGAAATACAGCTGAGCATCGAATATATAGAAAAGCTGTAATTTACTTAGTGGTACATATTATTCATGGTTGAGAAAATATATATTTTCGAACATCATACAGTATCATAAAAAGTATAAATTTATGATCAATAACTTTCAACTTCTTTTATCAGAACTGAAATATAGTAAAAACTTTTATTTCTGGGTGTCGAAGAATTCCTCCCCTAATTCCTAAACTTTTTTTTTTTTTTAATTTGTACATACTTAATATTTTCTAAGATAGTTTAATAATAATTCTGTATAAAAAAGTTTCTGGGTGGAATAATTCAAAATATCATGCCACTTAAATATTAATGAAAAGAAAAATTCTAAATTATTCAATCACTGATTCATCAACGACCCGCCGAAAATAGATTTTTAGTAAAGTTTGATTTCATAGAAATTAGTAATTTATTTCATAGAAAACCTTTATAACACTTTTCACGATATAAAATCTCTTACACGTATCCAATATACTTAATAAGTATTATATATTTTTTTATTATACAATATTTAAAATAAATATCACAAAGTATATTATAAGTATATAAACTCAATGAATTCATCCCAAAACTATTCTTCTAATACGGTTTGAATGTGTCTAATATTATATATCTGTTATCTACAATACCCTTGGCTATTACACAGATTCGAGGTACGTAATTACAGATGTAAGTCTCCCAAGCCACTCTCCATCGAGGCAAATACGAGTATATTATATGTAGGAAGTAAATGAGTCCGTGATATGCGATATTACTTTGATACATATCAAGAGACGAACGTACGATATAGACAATTTCCTATTACCGTCTTCATGATCGATCTCATCTCTAAACGGAATCTGTGTCGGCTGTACACTTTCTGCTATAAAAGGTACAACTCACAGTGTCACACATGTTAGGTATGTAATAGCAGGTATATTTCATGTCGAACAATGTTGTACCTAATTCTATTTGAAATTATGTAGGTACATTGTATTGTATTCAACTGGGATAGTTATTTCGTTTATAATGAGAGTAGTTATGTCTGGTGTCAATTTCAGTATTAGGTGGCTAAATATGTTTGAAGATTAACCTTATTAAAATAATTTTCACACAACAATAACGATGTGGTGTGAAAATTATTTTTATAAATTAAATTGATGTTTATTATTCAGAACATTGAAGGGTGTGTTTTGATTTTTTGCATCATTTTTTTTTTATTCAAATAAAATTACTAGTACCTATCCTCGTTAAGACCTTCAGCTAAGCCTAAATTGCTTATAACAGTAAAATCACGTATTCAGTGGCAAAGACAAACCATTTGTTAAGTATGTGATAACTTTACTAACACCATTTATCATCATGGCAATCTAAGCCTTTCAAATTCTTATTATGCATTTTGATTTAAGGCTGATGATTATAACACCATGAATGAATCATAAAAATGACACAAAGCGCACTTTAAAAAGATTTATTTATGTCTATAAAGAATGACAAAAATAAAGATAATTTTGCTAAAACAAATTTTAGTAGTCAACTCAATCCCCTACGTAACTGCACCTAACAGCTTTATCACGTGAAACCACTCAGGAATAATGGAGACATCGTTCCAAACAAATCACCGAAACACGGAGGGGGTGATATTCGTCCCATCAATACCAGCCAACACTTATGACAGGCTCGCTTAGCAGTTTTTTTTACACAAAATGAAAAATACCAGTTTCGGTATCTCAGTTCAGTATATCAAATTATGAATCATAAATAAATAATTGCAAAAAATAAAAGAAATGTACCTACTTCTTTTGTTTAATTGTAAATTTTTATTCATTCATTTATATATTTAAAGGAAGTATAGTTAGTCATAAAATTGAATATTCAAGGAAAATAACTTTTTTAAAATGTACCTTTACAAAATATAGACTGTAAAATTGAATATTCAAGGAAAATAACTTTTTTAAAATGTACCTTTACAAAATATAGACTGTATTTGCTAACATTGATTACAGTAATTGTAAACTAAGTTATGATATAAAATCATTTGCGGATATAACACCCTTACATTCCCCTCTTGCCTAAGCGACAGATTCCCGATAGTTAAAGACAAGGAAATCATAAATATTACTTCGGGTTGACTGAACTTTACTGACGGTTATTATCTATGACAATAATCTTATTTGGTATTTTTTCATGTTTAGTGAGCGATTGCATATTCGCCTTGCTTACTTATTATTCATATCGACTAGAACAGATATCCAAATTGTTATTATTAGGATCTGCAGAGAGTGGAGGTGAGCGCTACCGCTAATTCCACTTACTTTCGCAACTGTTAGTCATTAGATTCGTATAAAGGTACAAGAATATTATTTCAATACATTAAACTATAATAAGATATAATTAGATACCTACCTACTTCCTATATCTTATTATATTGTAAGTTACAAAAACATCCCTAAAATTCTATCAGTCACCAACCAGCTTAGTGATGGGAACCAAAGAATCTCTGTCAATATTGTAAAGTATCATTACTTTATTATTCATATAAACTACGACTAAATCCCAAGAGGCTCCAATACTTTCGTATTGTATCTCTGCAGATACTGTGACGTCATCTTATAAATCTGGACAATCCACTATAATTCTAAGTCTTAGAAAATTCTTACGGTAGAATAAATATAAATTGCTGTTATTGGAAATCTGGAAAGAAACTAAGACTGAGATCTAGCTTAGATTTTATTTTGAGAAAAATAAAATAGTATTTCATCAGTTTGTGCGCAAGGTTCTAATACTTTTAAGCAGCTATGGATTCGCCTTCTAGAATATACCGACGTGTGCACGAGAGTAAAAATGGAAGTATTTTTGATTTTTATCTATTTAAAATTTAACATTCTGAGCTACTCTCAGTAGAGATTGAAAAACAATATTCAATATGAAGTAAAACTACACTGTTACTGAATTTCAGCCAAATCACGTAGGTATTATAACTAGGTATACTCTAATAGATAATCGCAAACATTCCAAATCAGGGAGGCAGTAAATCAAAAAGTACTTATAACTTACTAAGTTTTGGAGTGTTAGAGTTGATAAAATATTAATCACAACTCTTTGTGAGCCATCCAACTTCTGAAGGAAAGTAGGAAGGAAATTACTTATTGCCCACTAACGCAACCCCTTTTATACGCGACCTCGCACCCCCGTACTCCCACTTGACCCTCTGCACAAAATAAAATCGCTTTAGGTCGTGGCCAACGAGCAACTAACTTACCTACATGATACAAAAATAGAAAAGTGAACCTGCAAACTCGGACGAATTCGACTTTACCGTATTCAGACAGTTTTGCAAGCTAATCTTAAAACGAGAAATGAAAATGGACGTTGTCGGCTACAAAATAGTGTTGGAAATAGATTATGGGTATACGAATGTTTTTGTTCGTTTCTTATGCTATCACGTCTTAACTATGAATAATCATGGTATTTTTTTTCCATAAGCATTGTTAGGTTAGGAATAAGTACAGAAGATTGCATTATGGTACCTTTTATCCAGAAAAAGAGCACTGTTTCTATTAATACTAGCTAACGCTCGCGTGGAATTCTGTTCCCGTCCCCGCTACCCATGGGAACCTATTTCAAGAATACAAACGCCTTTTCAGACTATAATCTATTCCTGTACCAAATTTCAGCCAGACCCGTTCAACCGTTAGAGTGTGATTGATTAACACACATCCAAACATCTTCACAAACTGTCGCATTCGTAATATTTTTAGGATAAAAATAACTTTTAGATAGCATTCCCCAAATTTATACTTACACCCATATACTACGATATCTACATATTGAACTTGCTATTTAAACTTTCTCATTGAAGAAGAACACCCGCTATCGGTCGTACGAGTATATCTTTACCCTAGTTGGGAAAGTCAACTTACAGGGAAAGGCAAATTAATGATGTTCGTCGGTGTTGGACTAGCAAACTGTCAACTCCCTGTGCTCTATCGCGATCGTTAAGACCGATAACTGTAGTATACATGTTCAAAGTAAAGCCAACATGGTTTGTTGTTGTTTGTGTAGGCAGGTACTGAGTAAGCAAAATGATCGTCAACTATTAGGACAGAGGTAAATTCCACAACAGGCGTTAAACCTTATGAGTTACAAATATGGTAATATACGTAATTACTTGTTTGGTTTTCAGTGTTGTGTTTGCTAACTTAGTTGGCAGTATTTGCTATTTATCGTTCCGGTATTTATAGCAATTTACGTGGGCGTTTTAAATGTGAGTTACTATAATATATTGAAATCATTAAAACGCTGCAATTCCTTATAATAACAGAAATATCTATCAATCAATCAATCAATTAGCCTATTGCAGTCCACTGCTGGACATAGGCCTCATTAGCAATAGCTAATGCCTCTGAAATCAGAAGATTTAGTTTGTTTCTAAAAATAGACGACTAAAATAGCAAATAATCCTTATAAGTAGGTAATTGCATTTTTTTTCTTTTCTGGTATAAAACTCATTCTCCATTCCTCCGAACGGAATATTTTTTTAGTATACCTTGTAATCCAGTTTTTAGTATCTACAACATAAATTATGGATATTCACGCTTTTCGCTTTTTAGTGTAGGCACGGATAAACAGCCCACAATTTGCTTATTTTTTCCTAAATCAAACCTTTTATTTAATTTTTTTTAGGTTCTGATGAAGCGTTTGATGTAGGTACTTTTTAGTTGTCCTAAAAATAGTAAAGAGTGCATACAAATTAATATTCGTCTAAATATTCTTGACACTACAAGTGCTGAGTAGGTATGTAAACTCTTATAGGTAATAAGGTTATCAAATATTCGAATCTGTGGTCATATAATTAAACACGCTTCCGCCTTTTTTCACGCTACTAGTCCGATCAAGGCTATCGATTACGTCTTCATACGTTCGGAAATTGACTGAGCCAGTTTCCTGAATTATACGGGCTAGGGGAGCGATTTGCTGACGGACTTCACTCAATATTTTCCTGTTCGTACTAACTATAACGCAATTGTTCGCATGACCAATGATCAGTCAAGCGTATTCTTGTTCTGTAAACTGTACGTATGGTTCTAACTATAATTGATTATGTGAGGAACTTGTTAATCCTTTGATATTAAAAACATAAAAATAATTTACTTTTTGATATTGACTTTGATATTGCCAAAACGTTTCACATTATCAACAATATTATCTTCTTTCTGTCATCCACAATTTACCATTCACTCCATTTTAGGCAAAGTAATTAGTTGGCAAATATTTTTGTTACGTAGAAGCTAAAAAAAGATCAATGTCTCTGATTACTCGTTCAGAATAAGTTACTTCAATAGATCAAAGAGAACAATGGGCCTGGCCTGATGTGAAGTAATACGGGTATGTAACATTACCTACGCCTTTTTCGACTACCTCTGTGAATTACAAGGGTGACGGATATCATCCATTTGTATATAAGTGAGAATATTAACAGAACCAACAAGCTCAATTTGATTAAAATTTTTTGTCGAGCGCTTAGTACTAAAGAGGTTCATAAATTTGACGTTTTATCTTCTCTGTCTTCTTTTAATTTTGCGTGATTAAATGTGGTTCTCCCACTGGAAAAGTTTAACTTTACAAACAAAAGAACGAAAATCGAAATATTCTAATTAAAATTAGGTAATTAAGCAAATTGTACCTATAGAGATTTGAATTTCGACCACCCAATGTTACTAGTTAAATAGGATTGAATCCTATTTTCAAAATATTTTTTTCAATTTTATTTTCCCCCATTTTTACCAACTTATAAATAGAAGGAGTTTCTCAATCCGACTGTATTTTTTTTGTCCTCAGAACTTTCGACTGGGTGAACCGGTTTTGATGTCTCTTCTTTTATTTGAAAGCTCGTGCTTCCTGTGTGGTCTCTTTTCAATTTGGTCCAGTTGAAGTCGGTTTTTTTATTTGAATTATATTTTTCATAATGTTAGTATAGTTTTAGTTATATTTCTACCTAGTCATTCTTCTATCTAGGCATTTTATCTTAGGACATAAGTCACCTAAATCGTATGCAAACATACAAACAAACTTCTTACATAATTTTGGGTGATCCTAATGTCGATAATCTCACACTTATTACAAAATGAAAGATTAAGTAGCAGCATAGGTATAGCAGGCAGCTGACTCCGTGCTGCTAATGATGAAAAACTTTGCTTGAGTCGAGTACAAATCGATCGTCTCTAATAACTCAGTTCAAGCACTCTAAATTTTATTATGTAAGTAGAAAATGTAGGTACATTATAAACTAATGTACAGATTCTGTTTCGTCACAAGAGCGGCATATTCAAATGAAGAGCTTCATTTAATTCAAATCCACAAACGGGTCTCAAGTTTGTTTTTTGTCATCAAAATACAAGCTGTATTTTATCTCAAAACATCTTTGTTTGTGAAACCCGCTGGAAGAATGTCGTAACAGGAAAAATTAAACACTCTTATCTGGATTAAAACAGATTGGGGGATTTCAGGCGTGTATTTCTTTTAATGTAATGTAAATGCTCTTCAAATAAATTCATTTTATAATATTTTAGGCTACATACTTAGATGTTTTTTCATTCAAGCTTTTGACAAAATATTGCTGAATCTACTACAAAAGAACGTCTACACGTTACTAAAATCGGCATAAATTAAGAGAAAAAAAGATTCAAAAGATAAAACATTCTTCATTGTGTAGCGTAAAAAGTAGGTATTCATTTTTTGACTTTTTTGAGATACTATTGTGATAAAATATAACTTATAACTTAAATATGAAAATAAATTATCATTGTCTATAAAATCAAATATGTAGTTTTAATGGACCTTACCGATAAAATAAATTTCTTTGGATGAATACAAAAGGAAAGAAATAACAGAAGTAAATTATTTAAAATAATAACAACAAGCAAGCAAATATAACAATCACAACATATGAATTGAATGAGTTTTCTTACTCAATACGCTAGTGGCAACTGAATATTCAACAAACTACTTAACTAAAATCTCAAAAATATTGAAATTGATTTTATCGCCGCGTGTTCATACTATTCCTGTAGAAGTCTGTATTGAACAAACAATACCAAACATAATTAATTGAACAAATTTCTAAAGCCAGCGTCTTCAAAGAATGGCTAAAGGTCAAGTCAATTTGTCAATTTATTTTCAAAGGTCAAAAATTACGTCATTCAAATTTACCTAGGTACTACTTCGGATCACCCGTTAATATACCTAGGTAGCTTTATGATAACTGTCTTACTTTTCACTGATATTATAATAACTTCTGCTTGTTGGCATATATTTATTTAGTATAATCAGTATAATGGTACATCGATTGCTTAAATTTTAATATGATAGAACAACATAGGGTGATTTTATAAGCTTAAAATACCTATGAAAGAAGAGGTAATGACCGTTTTGCTCAACTGAAGCTGCCTGCTTTGAAGCTGTGCTCAATTATTAACACGATATGAAGCTATTAGGTATAGTTATAGAAAATAATCGTAATAGAATTACATGTAATAAAGCATAATGTCTAATAGATAATGTAGGATGAGCTTTAGGCGAGGCTTGCGAACTACATACATACCTACTATACCGTAACTCAGTGACGACTAATGTAGGTAATGGTTATAAACCTGTATAAGCAATAAATATATTCTCGCTATCATGCTTCTAACTTTATTCAGGAAACTTAAATTGAGGGACAGTTATTGCACATTCCCGTGGCATCTCCGGCATACTATTGGAAATCTGTCGAAGGCGTATTTAATAAAATTTACAAAAAATAGTATTATAACAGCTTTTTATGAACGCCCAGCGTTGTGGTGATTTTTGCTTGTAAATATTCAACTTTCTGTATAAATAACACTTATTGCTTCATCTAGTTCAATTCAAGCCTCCATCAATTATACCTTTCGCGATAAGTACCTGTACAGCGCGATACCTCAGGTAATCAAACATTCTGGGCGACCGCATGTCAATAGGCACTTGATTTTAGATTGAAAATTAGTCATGTGGATGACTACTATAATTATACTATGTCAAAACAGAATATTTACAACTATTGAACGGAATACAATGAAAGCTGCTTCTCAACAAAGTGATAACTAAAAAAAATTCATAGACATTCAATTTTAGAAGAATAAAAATTGCAACACCGGTTCATCAAAATCAGTCTTTAGGTTACGTAAAACTACTCTATTTGTACTTATCTCCTCAAAGTATACTAATCAGAGTTAGACTGAAAGTGAAATAAATTTAAAGGGTAAAATACTTTCTACCTATTTTTTACTAGGATTTATCCCACCCGCACCCCCACTATGACCTCTGTATACTGAGATCAATAGCATCACTGAGTATGAAATTCGTCGAGTCTTAGGGAAAGTTAACCGTATTGAAACTAGCAACGAATTGAAAGTAAATTGGAGGAGTTGGAAATGTAACTTCATTTTTCTTCTTGGTAAAACGAGGAGAGGTAAACGTTCTACAAAGAACAGAGAACGCACTATGGACTAAAGAAAGTTTAGATTTAGAGAATTATATTACGATATTCGTATGTTTGGCAATAACGCTCGAGCACTTTGATTATATTCTATAGTTAGTAAAAGAATTGCATATTTAGGTATATTATATTGTGGCACGATGAGTAGGTATGCTGGTGAATGTAATAAATATTCACTGTTTAAAATATTGTTATATTTGGAGTACAAATAGATAGAGAAGAAGAGATAGAGAGCAATAATCATCTTCATTTCTATCAAGTCTTCGCTTTACGAGGATTTTACTTTAGAATAATAGGCTATTTAGTTTTTAGTTTAGTCCAAAATACAACTGCAATTAGATTTTTCTTTAATTATAAATTTTAATTGCTTTAATTGGGTATTCATTCATGGAAATTTAACAAGAAAACAGTTGTTTGATTAGCGCAATGAAATCCAAAACAATTTAACTTGGTTGAATTACTACTCAAACTAAGATTTAACTCAATGTCAACTTTGAAAGCTTCAGATAATGTTATTTCCTATAGCTGTCATAATTTTCTTTCTAAATAAATTATGACAGCCACAGTTTCAACTTCGGTACATAAAACTTTGATGACTTCAAAACGTACTATGACACCTAATAGTACGGGAGGTAGCGTTAATTCTAACAAGCAATCGATAGCCAGTTGATATTCTCCACGATAATAGAGCTTTATTAATACATAACAGAGTTGACCGTCAACCGGTCTGGTAGCGGTCTAGTCGAAGGTGACACCATGGTAAAGTTGTCAAAAAAAATTACGCTCCGAGCAATCATTTGACACGTGAAACTTTATATGGTGATTCCTGAGGTCATTTTCAACTGAGAAATAACCGTCAGATGTGGTGTAGAGTAGTGGTTATACGTCAGTCGCGTATATATTAGACCAGTGCCGATAGTCTTTGAGACAAAATAAATTTATAGTAGGATGAAACCTGTTGGAAAAGGATCAGAATATGACAAAAATGAAAGGAAAAATAAATTACGGGTGATCTGAGGTCGGAAAGTGGGGAGGGGGGTGAGTTTTAAGGGTAAAAACGGTTTATCTCGATTTCTGGCAAAACTACAAGTCCTATGGAAAAAAGTTAAATGACAAAGTTGTAGGTAATAAAGAGACCTACAACTTTTCATTTACACTTTTTTCACATAACCTCAAAATGTATGTGAAAAATTCAAATAATCAAGTTTTTGGTTTTTTATTTTTATCTTAAGCAAAACAAATTTGTTTTCCACGAAATTTGGTGAAAACTTAGCTTTTTATGTCCTACAGACACTGTATTTTTTTTGATTTGAAATACTCTTTTTTTCAGCTTATTTTGACTAAATATCGAAAAACCACCCTAATTTTCAATCGAAAATTCTCACGTCAAAATATCAGCTTTTTAAAAAAAGTCAAAAATTTTTTTGTTCTTTGAAATCTCTTCTTTCTGATAATGTAAAAATACATATACATTGCTATGGTAAATTTTCTCAGAAAATGCAAAGAAGAAAAACTCGAATTCGAAATTAATATTTTTGTATTTAGTCATTTCCTGAGAAAATTTACCATAGCAATGTATATATATTTTTACATCATCAGAAAGAAGAGATTTCAAAGAACAAAAAATTTTTTGACTTTTTTTAAAAAGCTGATATTTTGACGTGAGAATTTTCGATTGAAAATTAGGGTGGTTTTTCGATATTTAGTCAAAATAAGCTGAAAAAAAGAGTATTTCAAATAAAAAAAAATACAGTGTCTGTAGGACATAAAAAGCTAAGTTTTCACCAAATTTCGTGGAAAACAAATTTGTTTTGCTTAAGATAAAAATAAAAAACCAAAAACTTGATTATTTGAATTTTTCACATACATTTTGAGGTTATGTGAAAAAAGTGTAAATGAAAAGTTGTAGGTCTTTTTATTACCTACAACTTTGTCATTTAACTTTTTTCCATAGGACTTGTAGTTTTGCCAGAAATCGAGATAAACCGTTTTTACCCTTAAAACTCACCCCCCTCCCCACTTCCCGACCTCAGATCACCCGTAATTTATTTTTCCTTTCATTTTTGTTATATTCTGATCCTTTTCCAACAGGTTTCATCCTACTATAAATTTATTTTGTCTCAAAGACTATCGGCACTGGTCTAATATATACGCGACTGACGTATAACCACTACTCTACACCACATCTGACGGTTATTTCTCAGTTGAAAATGACCTCAGGAATCACCATATAAAGTTTCACGTGTCAAATGATTGCTCGGAGCGTAATTTTTTTTGACAACTTTACCATGGTGTCACCTTCGACTGCTCCGCGGGTGCGGGTTCTGACGGTCAATTCTGGTATGTATCAATAAAGATCTATTATCGTGGAGAATATCAACTCGTAGTAGTAACCCGTACTATAAGTAACAGCTACAGTTGCTATAAGCATTCAGTCTATAGCAATTGTAGCTGTTTAACGTTTTATTTGTTCGTCGTTGAATAAGCATACATAAACGTAAACCACAGCGTTTTGTGCGTATACCAAGATAAAAGGATTTTTATGTATAAGTACGGCAACCTTCCGTGGCCTTATCATATTAGCCTCGCTACTTCTTCAAAATTAACTTGTGCGCGCGTAAGTAACTTAGGCGTATGATAAGAGAAAATTGCTGAAAATAGCAATTTTGTTTACCCAATAATAATGTCGACTTAGTACGTGTACTTTGCCGAAATTAGGTGTGAGCCAACCTTATTTATGTCAAGAGTTGGGAACACACTGTGAAATTAATAACTGCTGGTAATACGCGGTTTAACGAAGAGGTTGATTTACTTAAATTCAGTAGATTAAAGCCTTATTTGGTTGGTAAGAAAAGGTACAATTACGAGTAAAACTTAACTTACGAGGGAACTTAAATCCATAATACAAATAATAATCCCTTTGAGTAATATTAGAACTTAGACCACTTTTATTATACTTATTCGTAGGTACCTATTTCGATCTTTTAGAATAAACAAATTGAAGTTAAATTATTTCTCGTGTAGCCTTAGGCCATTTTCACTGTGATTGGTTAATGCCATGTCATCAATTAAACTATGCATACTCGCACCGGCACCCTCACATATGCTAAGTTACTGTAAGTGACACAATAGACATGGTTAAGCACGTTTCAGTAACATCATTGCCGGACATAACGCGTCAGAGTGGCACTATGCAGTTTCCATTAATTTTCATACAAATTTACCATGAGACTGCTGATACTACTGCCGCTGTAAGTTTAACTATACTAAAATGGTGTAAATCATTATAATATTTTAGTTAGATTTATTTACCTATTTCTTATTTGTATTATGTATGTGTATTAAGTACATCATACAGTTATTAGGTCCACTAAAAACCATGTTCATTCAATGGTTAGTCTGTAAAAAATGGTTTCTACCAAAATTATTATTGTACATTTATTGACTGAATATTATTAGCACCTATAGGTGTACAATAATAACACGTTTTAATAGGTGTACAATAAAGTTTATTTCTATTCTAAATTCTAGTTATGCATATGCTATGCGCTCTATATGTTTTTAGATTAATTACTGAAATCAACCGGTCAGTACGCAGAAAAATAGTTGCCTACTTAGGTAGTAACACATTTTACACTGTAAAATTGTATATGTGCACGTCATATTTAATGCTAACCTATTTACGTACGGAAGTTTAAATTCCATAATGAATACTCTCATTGTTTTAATTACTTCTACAGAGGGACTATCTAACCTAACTAATTGGCTGTAAAGTTACTTGCATAACATAGCGAAATTCATGCAGCAGCCTTCCATGTATTAATTCGGACAGTGTTTGAAATTAGTTCATACTGTTCTATTGTACTCAAAGGATTATGTCAGTCAGTGTTATGTTATGTTAAATTGGGCTTTAGCGAAGTTTAGTGGATTGATTGTTATCAAGGAAGTTTCATCATAAGAGTATATTCTAAGCTTTGACACTACTGTGACAAATATAAATCGAATATTATAGGTAGACATCTTCTAATATTAAATTTAATACCTTCGCACCATAATAAACATCTTTGATGGGATTGGATTTAGACTATAGTCTCTTCTGAAGATGGCTGGTAAATTGCTAATATTATAACTAGTCCTTTAATGTTTTACGCATGAAATTAGATTGAATCATTATTAAGGCTTCACTCACTAATAAATTCATATTAAGAAATAATTTTACACGTAACCGTCCCTTAATTAAATTAATTGATGATTTTAGAAATTACTTAATAGCTTTAATATGTGTATTATTACGTAGCGTGGTAACTGTTAAAGTTCGCAATAAGTAATTTAATATGCTATGTATCTGCGAATATGTTTAAATATATAAGTATTTCGTTAGACCCATTGTAAGTAATTTGGGACTAAGAGTGTACCGTATTCACCACTTAATGGTTAGGAGGATCAGTACCTACATTATCCAATGTATTTGTACTCACCCAAGATAAGCTTCAGTTTCTAAGATATTCAGACACATCTCCTGAATATTTAATACAGTTTAGAGTATAAGCAAAACTAGATATTTTCATACAGATTACAAATCTTTTATCTCGGCTGCACAATTTGCTATAGAATTCTTATGTACTGTATCCGGTGAACACGGAAGATAAGCGACGCACATCAGTGTTCTATAAATTATCCATGATTTTTAAAGCATCTGGTATGCTAAAAGTGAACTAAACACGACATCTACTTACAGCCTCTTTATGTAGCTTCTTGAAACACTAAACCCAACACTCTAAATAAGTACATACAGTAAAATGTATATTATGTTCCTACATATTTTAAAATATATATAAAAATTAATAATAAATAAAAAGAACCGCGGTAGCCTAGTGGTTTGGGTAATGGACTGCTGAGATGAGGTCTCGGGTTCGATCCCAGGTTCACCATGGCACACACCAATGACTTTTCGATGCTTTTCGAAGTTATGTGTGTATTTATCGCAGGTTTATTAGTGCCTCAGAGAGCACGTTAAGCCGTCGGTCCCGGTTGCCATACAAACATCTATGGCAGTCGTTACGGGTAGTTGGAGCCCACAAAAGTCCAACCAGTCTAACTTGGAACTTCGATATCACCATTGGTCATAACCCTTCGGCCACGTACGAAACCAAGAATGACCATTGGTTGTGGAGGTCAGATGGCAATCGCTCCACGGAAAATATCGAAGTTCAGCCGCATCACAGTTAGACTGGAAAGCCGACCCCAACTGAGTTGGGAAAAAGGCTCAGAGAATGATGATGAATGATGATGATGATGACATATTTTAAAATGTGCCTTTTGGTGTGACAAAGCGGTTTTGTCTATTCTAAGTCCAAGTTGACCTAACTAGTAATAAATTAATCAATTAGGTAATAGGCAAATTAACGGCAAGTCCACGGTATTCACAACAGATGTACTTAAACTTAATATTTCACTCGTGAGATAAAGAAAATAATATGATTTTCTATAGGGTTCAGTCTAAATAGAAACTAGAAATACCGTTATACCATTAATACGTATACACGTATTTTGTTGGAATTTTTAACATTACTACCCGTTCGCGCTAAGTTTGCCGCTGCCAAATGACGTCAGTATAACGTTTCACTGGAACTAGAACTGAGTGAGTGAGACAACGCTAAACGCGTGACAGTTGACAGCAGCAAACTTAGCGCGAACGAGTAGTACCTTTCTATGCTTTTAATATAGAATTGGTTGCTACTACTACCACGTGAGTACATCTTTGTAGTATAATTTTCTGTTCCACGAAAGATGTGGCGAGCCCATTGCCGTTTACTCTCGGATTAATATCCAATATTTATACCGTTACACAAACAGTTAAATATCTTAATTATCAAACAAAGTAAAAACGTTTTCCAAACAGAAAAATGAATTTAATTAAACTTTGTTTCTGTAAACACAGACAAAGCGGCTGGATATTAAAGTTAGCAAACAA
The DNA here is from genome assembly GCA_963576445.1 of Lithosia quadra. NCBI lineage: Eukaryota > Metazoa > Arthropoda > Insecta > Lepidoptera > Erebidae > Lithosia > Lithosia quadra. Next base: position 8,798,559 of record OY754891.1, read on the forward strand.
CTTTATGGCAGCCCAAAACTGAGTTTATTCATAAATGTAGGCTCGCTGAAAGATATTTGCACTCAGGCTTTTGGGAGTAGTGATGTCTACATTGTAAGATACAATGAAATAAATATTGCCTATCTGAACTAATACAACTACCTACGTACATTGTTCTGCCATGATGTCTATCTGGCATTTTAAATAAAAGAAAGACATAGAGGTACAGGAATAAATGAAATTAAATTCTTAATTTTTAATAACAGATATTTATTTTATTCAGTATAATTACTAACTACTTTGTGAAATGTATTTGCCTTTGTGAATTTTATATATCTTTAACATCTAAGTACAAGCATTATTTTAATTATTTTTCTTTGTAATGGTATTCATAAAGGTTTTCAGAAAATGTAAAAGATAACAAATCTTTGATTTGTATATTTTTGGCAGATTTTAAGTACCTATACTCGTACCTATTCTCACATAGTTTACACAGTTTCAGCTTCATTGGATTAAAAGTAAGTGAAACAAAATAAACACTGATAACCATTATTTTCGATTGCCATCGGGAAAGAAATCTCAACAAAAAATACAACCAAACATAATGAAATTCAGATGAGACCTTTTTAAAAGGATTCCAAATCAGCCTAAAAACATTGAAGAAATGATTGTACACATAAAAATAACTATAAACTGGCAATCCGCAAATCAAAACGCAATAGATGGAACTTAATGTAGGTATAATTATGGTTTCTGGTATGATAGTATAGATTTCTTTATCTGCCACAATCAGTGAGGCATTTTATACTTAATAGGTATAAGACACAGCGTGACATCACTCGTGAGTAAATAGGTACTCCGTACATTTGGAAAAGGGCAAAGAGCAATAACACTGCTACCTCGTAAAAAAATCCACTCAAAATAAGAATGTCTATTGTGCAATCTATGTATTGCACAATTTGCACATTTGCAAATTCTTATTTTGAGTGGGCATTGCCCATGTCCAAATGAATGGAGTAGATAACGCAACTACCGCATCTAAGTACTCACGAGTGGTACCATGCATGTATCCAGTGGCAGAAGGCGATTCTTCAACGTTTTATTCCTACTTCCTTGTACAAATATCTATATACTTATAATAAATCTGTAGAAGTGAAAATTCTGTACATTGAAAATATCAAAAAAATAAATAGCAGGGGGTGTTACTAGACCGACACCGAACCCAAATATATGATTAAAAAAATTTTTGTCTGTCTGTCTGTCTGTCTGTTTGTTCAGGCATCACGCAAAAACTACCGGTTCAATTACGATGAAAATTGGTATAATTATTCTTCAATATCCTGGGCAGCACACTGGATACTTTTTATCCCGGAAAAGTACATACAATAAAAGACAAATTTAATTTTGCGGTTCAATTTCTAGACCCGATTACTGTACCAACCGCAAATAATAAGTTTGTCGTAGGTTACGTCACCCGCGGTGGTGTTCAAGTAAGATTAGTGGATAGTGGTGTTATTAGGGATAGCTGATAGTTTTTAGGGATTTTGAGTTTTTTTTGTATTTACTACCTAACAAAAATTTTACATTTTGAGTTTAGATTATTTATCATCAGAAATAGGTTTATGGTAGTGGGAGTGGGAGTGGGAGTGGGAGTGGGAGTGGGAGTGGGAGTGGGAGTGGGAGTGGGAGTGGGAGTGGGAGTGGGAGTGGGAGTGGGAGTGGGAGTGGGAGTGGGAGTGGGAGTGGGAGTGGGAGTGGGAGTGGGAGTGGGAGTGGGAGTGGGAGTGGGAGTGGGAGTGGGAGTGGGAGTGGGAGTGGGAGTGGGAGTGGGAGTGGGAGTGGGAGTGGGAGTGGGAGTGGGAGTGGGAGTGGGAGTGGGAGTGGGAGTGGGAGTGGGAGTGGGAGTGGGAGTGGGAGTGGGAGTGGGAGTGGGAGTGGGAGTGGGAGTGGGAGTGGGAGTGGGAGTGGGAGTGGGAGTGGGAGTGGGAGTGGGAGTGGGAGTGGGAGTGGGAGTGGGAGTGGGAGTGGGAGTGGGAGTGGGAGTGGGAGTGGGCGTGGGAGTGGGAGTGGGAGTGGGAGTGGGAGTGGGAGTGGGAGTGGGAGTGGGAGTGGGAGTGGGAGTGGGAGTGGGAGTGGGAGTGGGAGTGGGAGTGGGAGTGGGAGTGGGAGTGGGAGTGGGAGTGGGAGTGGGAGTGGGAGTGGGAGTGGGAGTGGGAGTGGGAGTGGGAGTGGGAGTGGGAGTGGGAGTGGGAGTGGGAGTGGGAGTGGGAGTGGGAGTGGGAGTGGGAGTGGGAGTGGGAGTGGGAGTGGGAGTGGGAGTGGGAGTGGGAGTGGGAGTGGGAGTGGGAGTGGGAGTGGGAGTGGGAGTGGGAGCTGGAGCGGGAGTGGGAGCAGGAGTGGGAGTAGACGCAATAAGCGACTTCCACGCGAGCGGAGCCGCGGGCAACAGCTAGTTATAAATATAAAGTTTGCAACGATGTTTGTAAGTTCGAAGGTTTGGATGTTTGGATATTTTGTTCCTCAATAATGGTCCAACGGCTGAACGGATTTAACGGAAATATCTGGAATACCTAATACATAGGATTTTTATCCCTCGAACAGATTCCCATGGAAAGCGGAAACGGTAACAAAATTGGGCAGTACTTAGTTTATTATAATTGTGAGACGTATAAAGTGTGTTACCGGTAAAGATATTGTCTTTTACATTGTAGTCAGTATTGTACCCAAAAGCCCTGAAATTAAAATAGAAAACATTTCAATGAAAGTATATTACCAAATCAACAAAATTATATTTTGTCCGTCCCGCTTCAGTAAGTAATAAGTAAAGTCTAGAGGGCAAAATTACTAAATAACTAGAACAAAAGCTTATTGTTTCTTGGTATTTTAATATTCATGACTGATGTAGATCTTCAAGCTTCAGTTATTGCTGTGGAGTCCTAATATACCTACCTACTTTACACGAATCCGACACATTTATTAGAAGTCTTGGATGATTTAATAAGTTAAAATTATGAAAATACATGCAGGATAATTTTATTTATGAGATATAGGTACAATTTGCCGGAACATAGGCCAAGTCTTAAAGAGTATAATCGTAAATATGTGCTAGAGAAAGTCGAACACAGACAATTCCTTGCTAGTCAAAGATTTAGAAATTTATTTCTGTAGGACGTGCGATGGTGGGAGCTTATCTACAAAAATTCGAAGCGAACAAGTAGGTACATTGTATTGAACTTTGAATTGATATTTATCGGCGATCAGCTTCAAGCTTTTAGCGGATATGATGAAATGTATGTTTTTCAAAGTGTATCCTCCAGCGAGGGCATCGACTCCTTATACGGAGCAAGATACAACATCTTGTAGCTAGGTGTTAATAGCTCTGTTGCCAGTGCGTTAGGATGATTTTTGTGTCTCAATTGATATTTTTCCTTTGTCTTTGCGATTTCCTCCTTCATACTAGTCATCTCGAGTTGCTTGGCAGCATAAAAGTAATTGATATTTTGAATATTATTAGTTCCATTCAATCACATGTCTATTATTAGAGAGAACGACACTATAAAATAGATAATAATGTACACAAGCTAACGGTTCACTATGCATTTGCAAGGGCAAATACAAGCAAAAGTTCTTAACCATTAGATTACTAGAATCCCTCCCCTAAGTACCTATTCAGGCGTGCAATTATGCATCATTCTAAAACTTTCATGTGCCTGTTGTGAAGATCTCCATACTATACTCCTAAAGAAGCTCTACCACTTGTAAGGAATAAGGCATTCTACCGTCTTGTATACAAGGACAAAATTTGTATGATACAAAACTAATTGGGTTTTCCAAAAATACACATGTGAGCAGAACCGCATATCTGCTGTATTCTACTCGTAACTGTTTGCAATTAGAAATTATCTGAGAGTACTACAAGAATCTCTGTTACACGTGCGGTTCTATGAATGTAAATTTTATCCCGTTTATAGCTGCAGTGCTTGAGGTTGGCGTAGTTTTTAGCTTTTCAACTTAGTGTCGAATGCATCTAGAGCACATTTTGGTTTCGTGTTCTAATTGACATCAAAAATTGGAAATTTCAAACAGCTTGGTTGTGTTTCTAATAAATAAAATGGTAATGGTAATGTTTTAAAGTTCAAAAAGATTGTGATTATTGGTCAAAATTTAAAGTTATTAAAGTTAGGCGCGACCTCGTATGGTGACTTATGGCTAGCCTGTTTTAAAATTATTCTGGCAATGGTCCTTAAGCATTCGTCATGCCAAGTGTACTCAATTGCCATTTTATATCCCTCTGTCAATGACCTCTCATGACCCTGCTCACTAACAGACACATTACAGTATGCAAAAAGCCTATTTAACTAATTACTATTTTCTATAGAATTCTGGGTTTTTACCATAAATTGAAGTGCCATTACTTTTTTTAAATGAAGTTGCATTACTAAAATAACATAATTTACATCTTAGCTAAGTGCAGTGTAGTGATATTGCTTATATAATAATAAATACCTACCTAGGTATATGGCACTCGGATACCAGCTGCCGCTGACCCAATTAAGCTGTCGCTTCCAACTTGTGCCACTAGGAAACGTTGTTTACATTTAATTCTTACATACAAAAACTGTTGCAGCCCTCACATTATTTTTATTAAGCATGCTATAACTAGTAGGTACATAATATATTAATTTGTATTATATTAATTGTAACATTTTGAGACACTAAGCTATCGTCTTAATCGCTGTTGTACTGTGTGATGTAGAATATAGTATCATTTCGAAGCAATATTTTGAGACATTATTTTGAGATTTAATTTAGATGAACAAGGGTGCTGGATCGTTTAAAAACCTCGTTGATCCGTTATAATATTAAAGAAAACCCACAAAGGGCGTGTCGGGCCACGAACGCGATGTACAAGCTTCCATATTGGCCTATTATATTACTGAGAGGATATTTTTTATATTGTATAAAACGAAAGAATAATAAATAATTATTATAATTTCATTATTTTCAAGATATTATTTAACCACTTTGTTCTCGTGACTAATAAGATATATTTGGATGTTTAGGTGTTTGACCTCCAGAGTTCTATTTAGGAACCACGGGGTCAATCGCCCCATTCCAAAAAGTATATTGTGCGATAAATACTTTGTCCTTGTGACTAATAATAATATGACTAGTTATACGGTATATTCGGGTATATAAGCGTTTGAGACCAATAGTCTAGGAACCACAGTGTCATATACCCCATTCCAAAAGTATATTGAGCGATTGACAAGAAATTACAGCTTTCTAGAACTGAAGGTCCCTTGAAGCTCAGATTAATAAATAGTTTTAAAGGTAAGCTGCGGACCACAGAAAATTCTTTGTGCTGTGCTGCGAACCCACGCCGACGAATAGACGGACAGACTCGTACCAAAACTAAGTAGGTATCCATAAGGATTCCTTGTTGACTACGAAACCCCAATTTTTTTTTAAACCACATTGACGATGTATGTTACCATCAGGCGAGGTGAAGTCATATTGACGTGATCAATATAAAAAAGTATACCTGCTCTAAAAGAAGAGTTTGTCGAACTTCTGAAAATATTCTATGAGACTCATTGTTACTTTTTATTGAGAACCCAGGTATATTGATGATTAGGTAGGTACGTACTTGAATTGCCACCTACGTGATAAGTTGTATAAAAATAATACAAAGGATATCCCACGCACATTCCTTCGCACCTAAAAGTAATCCAAGTACCTAGTAAAGGTTTCCTTTTTACCAAAACTTCTAAAATGAAATCTTCAAACTTATTATATAAAAATAAGAACAAGTTATTAGTTTTAGTTTTACCTAACAATAAGCTTTGTTCTAAATGTTACAGACTGTATTTTCATTTAATTTTATACCAGAGACATTTCATTTTCAACGTTGAACGGGCGGGCGCACGACGAACGACGATAGTGTTTCGTACAAACACATAGAGCAATAGGCGGGTCACCCGTCAAACGATTTATACACTACACAGCCTTAAGCCTTAGTCAAAGGCCTTAGTCATAGAATGAAATTGAGAAGATAGAGATTGCAGAGGAGTTGTCTCGCATAGATTTATCGACCAATGCACTGCGTAACTCGGTGTCAATATTAACAAAAAAAACTTGCGTAAAGAACAAGGTTGAAAAGTATATCTAATGAAAAATTTTTATGACTTAAGAATGGATTTTGGTATGAGTTACAAATAACAAATAATTTTTGAGTGGGTGGATTTTTGAATAATAAATAAATAAATATTCTACGAAATTCTACACAGCGCTCACTAGACCCAAAGTATGCATAGCTTAACTAGCTTGCGTTATGGGTTCTAGAATGCAGATAAACATAAATACTTATATACTTTTTGTAAATAAATAGATACATAGAAGAAGATTATGAAGTATTTGGGATGTTATAAGAATGGGATGCGTTTTTGTGAGATGAATATGGAATAACCCGACATTAAACCAGTAACCTAATATCCTATTAAAAGTATTTAGTTAAGGAAAACAGCAAAATTTTATAAAATCATTAAAAAAAAATTCAAACAAAACTCACCTAAGTGACAGAAAAAATACACCAACGCCGTCAGCCGCATCATGGTTATCTTCTTACATCATTAGCGGGACTTACACTAAGTCACTTGTCATTCCCAAAAGTCACTTTCTTGTATCATTAGTAACAGTTCACTGCTCACAACGCGTTATTAATCACACAATAAACCTGGAAAGAACAAGAAAAATCTCATTAATATTTCAGCACACCGTAAGTAATCTGGCACATAATATGACTCAATCATAATTTATTTTCTGAAGATTTCTTTGTAATATTAATTTCATTGCACATAACTACAAAAGCCTATGTAGGTATAGTTCATTGAGTTGACCTCCATCTTCTAGCCCGAGGGGGCTATCTCAAATCCGGAGATTGCCCGGGTGAAGCTGGGGTGCGAGGGAAAAGCTCTATGGGCTGCCTTACACCCTGGCGTCAGAAGACCCTAGACGGTTTTAGTCGGTAAGAGTCCGACATAAGCCACCCCGCTGGCTACGGGGTGGGTATCCATGAGGATTTCCGCACGGAAAAAAAGGTATAGTTCATTGTATAAACTTGTAAGATGTAAAAATTTTGCTGCACTGTATTGGATAAATCGCGTGTGAAATCTCTACTGCGTGCCTGCGAAGCTTAATCAAGGTAGAATATTGTGTACACAACAATGCGTGTATTAGGTACACAAACAATAAGTACTTTTAATAAACATCTGCAAGCCCAGTTAGCAGTAATTGCAGATGATATTGATGATGATAGAGACCATTTCGAAATAAAAATCTGTTTAGCAAATAATTTTGCAAATCTGTTGATATAATGAGTGGGTTATGCTCGAACATACATAAAAAATATATAAACATCCACATTGAACACATGAACAACATTCCTTTTTTCGAAGTCGGTTAAAATAATATCACTAACTACCCCAATGGAAGTCTATAATTCTATCTATATAGATAAAAAAGAAAATAATAAGATACTTGTTAAAAAAATACCCTTTGTGTTCCTTTCCATGTGGATTCTTAAGAAAAAATACGTCTTCTGTTTTTGACTTCCATAAACGTGAAACTGTCATCGCCAAAAAGTAGATTGACCTGTCTAAATTTTACGGACCCTTCTTTCATGCGTGTATTTATTGTTTCTTTCATGTTATTGCCACACATGTCCGCGGGGTAAAAACGATAGGAGAAAAGTACACTTTATACTTTACGAATAAATCCGACTAAGACACATGACCGAACAAAGGCTATTCAAATCCAAACCACTTCATTTCGGTTTATATCAGTTTTTTAATCTCAAGTTATCATAATTGACATATGATACATGTGTAAATAAATAACCGCGGTAGCCTAGTGGTCTGGGTAATGGACTGCTGAGACGAGGTCTCGGGTTCGATCCCAGGTTCACCATGGCACACACCAATGTCTTTTCGATGCTTTTCGAAGTTATGTGTGTATTTATCGCAGGTTTATAAGTGCCCGGTTAATGGCAATAGGCTCGCCACCTGTTGCATTGGGACCTAAACATAAACTGGCGAAATGTGGGTGTTAGCACAACCTCTGCCTACCCTTTCGGGATATAGGCGTGAGTTTATGTTTGTTATGTTATGAATATAAATGTAGCTTAAACTGTTAAACTTCCTGAGATTAGACCCAATATACTGATAAAACTCACAAATATGTAACTTGCAGACCAAATAAAAAGCAAAAGTAAGTAAATAATATTGTTTTAAATCAAACAAACGATATTAATTGTATCAATTTTACTATGACTTTACCTTTTCAAATCTCAGTCACAATCGAGAGTAGTAACTTCAAACCACAAGTTTGAATAAGAGAGGAGCAAACAGCCGTCAATATACAAACAAATAACAATTACGGAAGTGTGCAAATATCATTCGAGTTATCATAACAACAAATAAATAAATAAAAATAAAAATAAGAAGAGTACGGAATCCTGTAGAGAGAAAACTTGTAAGTTCTTTTATTCATACTTAAACAAAACTTTAGCTAACTTATTTCCATTTGCTTGCTAAGGCGACAGAAGAAAAGTTACGGACTGGCAATTACATCCGTCTTATAATAGCGCTGACTGGAAAACTAGACTATGGTTGGTTATCATTTTGCATTTTGTAGCTCAGACTAAAAACAATTCTATAGTAGGTATGTCAAATATTTTATGCATTCCTGCATATTTGAATTTTGAAGCGGGGAATCGTTTTGAAAAATGATTTTTAACGTAGGTATAATATAAAATATCTAAATAATATCGTCTCACATTATTGTGTTACGAATATTTTATAATCGTCTACATCAAATATATATCTACAATTATTTTTGATATACATTTTGCCTTGATGATGATCGTCTCAAGGCGGAAACCAATGCAATGCAATGCAATTTTTGACTCCTTTTATTACCGATCTGTCCAATCGTAATATTATGTCCAATTGTTACTAAAAGAGCGATTAATTTCAACAACTCTAGTTGGCTTTAGAAACGTATAGAGATTTTTAATAGTGCTGCCAGGTGCTGTTTATATGCAAAATTAGTAAATTTTCTCGTAAAATGGTATAACTACTAGTAATCACGTGTCAATATTACCAGACATAGGGGATAATTAAACACCTTATTACTAACTATGGGTAAATTGCAATTTGAAACTATTATCAAAAAACGTTACAGATTGAATCTGTTTTTTATTTATTTAACATTATAGGCAAGACTTTCAGTACTTGTATGCATTTAGACCCACAGACCAGTATAAATATGCATACAACATTCGTATAACTACTGATATGATTTGACTTAGTGTGCTCATCGTTGAAAACAAAATTATTTAACTCACATTCCCAAGAGTAGCGATAAATGGCATAAAAAATCATATAAAGATACTTGCGAGACTGAAAAATCATGCCTCTCTGAAGTAAACATAGCGTGTTGAGGATATAACGATAAAACCAAAAGTTTGAAGACTTACCTGCTATCATAAAAATTCTGTATAAGTTTATTGCAGACAATAAAATGATAATGATAACATGAAAAATAACACTCTTATTTTAAGATCCATTAATGTGAGAACAGTAACAGCCTACGCTTGAATTATAAATTACTGTCTGAGCGTCTAATATCTAAGACTGGATCGCAGGTCTATCTTATCGACCTCAAAATTGCGTACTAAGAGTATACAGATTACCAAATTCAAAAGCATATCCCAGCTTTCAGTATCTAAAAATGAATATTACAAAGAAAAGGGTTGTTTGTTTTTTCGATACTGAAAATATAGAACATAAACCTCTTTTAAAGGTTAATTTTATATTATCGCCTTGGCTGTGTGAAATGATGAAGCAATCACTGCATCTATCGTTAAATATTAAAAATCAACAAGATACATTAATGTATAATCTTCATTCTTTATTGCTCGTTCTTAATCATGACTTTTGCTTCGCCGCTGACGCCAGGCAGCAGGGACGGTTATGTCGAACCAACTAAAATTGCACGGTGTTTCGTCACAACGGCCTGCGTGGCCAGGAAATCTGGTGCGCCTCAGAAAGTCGGAGACCTCGACCAGCTGTGGCCGCTAACATAGGCAACCCCGCAGTTTTGATGGGAATTGAAATGCCCCCTTCTCTTCAGAGAGGCCTGCGGAAATACGATACGCTGCCACCTTGGACCTGCTTCTGCTAGGGCGTCGAGCTAGCTCCGATCGTCACCTCTAGGCCCACGCTCATGTAGGACGGATGATGAATTCTACCACCTAAGACGCCTTTTAGCCCTCTCCCGTTAATTATGGCTTGCAGGATGCCTGCTGATTTCAGATTATTTTTTTACAAAAGCTCTACTCAAAAAATTGCCAACTTTCAAAATCTTTTTCGGCGTGATCGCAATTTATGAATTATTCATTAACAGGCAGACTCAGCGAAAGTAGTGTCAAAAGATAAAATCATTCTCCTTAAACATCTTTTATCGTTCTATCTATTTTAAATTATAACATGAAAATTACATCGTCAAAGGTTCTTCGCTGTAAGGCTATTTCATTGAAAGAAAACATTTCCCAAAAAAATATTCGATGTCATGAGTGTTTCATTATTCAATTTATCAAAGGGTTAAGATCATACTTCAAAGCGTGGCTGATGGCAAATATTGATAAAATATTTGAGTGTTTGTATTATAAAGGAAGTCGTTTTATAGAAAAGATGAAATTATTATCGTAGTTATATTTTTGGTTAGTTTTTTACATAACAAGGATTAAAAACGGGAGCCCCTTGTTTTGCAGACAGAAATTTCGTAGAATTTCGTTTCCCAGAAAATGTTTCATAATATAATATTTGGTCCTTGTATTTTTATTATATATATATATATATATATATATATATATATATATATATTAACTTATAACACGACGCACATTAGAGTCTTATGTCCGGCAACTGAAATATGCTAAAATTGAAGGATTGAAATAAGTTCAATTGTGGTTTTCAGACTTTTTTCTATAATTATGTTACTAGTTATTGGCTCCTTTCCAAATTTCTTGGTAAATGGGATTATATAAATACATATGTATAGATTTTTATTCCCTTCTGAAAATGTTCTTCAACCTAGCGTTAATCCCAGTCGCATCCAAAGCTTTCACCTCGGAGTCTGGGGTCCGCTTTACCAGTCTTAACCGCGGATTTGGCTGGACCTCGATATTTTCCGTAAAGCGACTGTCATCTGACCTTCACAGCCTAATGGTGACATTAGACGATATCAAAGCATTGCAGCTAGACTTTTGTTGGACTTTTTAGGAATCCCGTAACGACTGCCATAGATGTTTGTATGGCAAGCTTCTAAAAATATGCGGCATAAATACGGGTGATTCTTTTGTTTTCATTGACTTAGAAGTCCGGTTCTTTATCTCCAAAAAGACATAAAATTCACCTAAGTATATAAAAGAAACTTAATTTAACATAATAAACTTTTATGACACGTCAGATAAATTAAATCTACCGGTACTTGTGAAAATTCTCATCGCAATATCTAATAACACGACAAATACAACGACACGTTGATTTATATTACTGTGACTGTATTAAATAAACATCCTTGAATCCCGTGTGATCCAAATAAATTGAACTCCGTGCGACGCGACGCAAACATAATGTTATGTACTGTACGTCCACCGGTACTAATCAACAGAAGCTTTACGCAACGATGCTACTAATTTTTCAGCGATTACACATACAAGAAAATCAGTAAAGGATAATATCAAATGCCTAAACAAATACGCAAAATAGTGTCATTATTTCCTTTATTACTTCGTTTATTACTCTTGAAGATGCTCAAAAAGAAAGGTAATTGTTAGTCATAACAAAGTACACAAAGCAATACTTATCTACATACGTCTTAACGTTCGTTGTTGGAAAACAGGAATTTAAGGGAAATAAGTAAAATTGTACCAATTTGTGCAGAACAGTAGTACCTAATTTCAATATAATAAATGTTACTTATCGAAAACCAAATTAATTCTTTTTAATGTCGAAAAAATTGCCAAGTTTAATATAATTAAAAAAATATAGCATCATCAAAAAATACTTGACATAATTTCCGGTGTTGCGAGTCAATACGATACAGACAATCTTAGCAAAATAATATGTAATCATGAAAATCCACACAGTAGTATAAAGTTAATTGGATAAGGAAATTAATTACAGCAAATTAAACAGAATTAAAATACGTAAACAAGTCAACATTAATCTTCGAAGCAAATTACTTTAATTCCGCAAAGCCTACTGATTCTTCATCAATTTGAGAGGCATAAACATCAAAATATATTAGATGTAAGTTCCCGCTCGGCTGATCGCATAAAGCCTTTGATCAGGATGACTGACTGTACTGTAGTACTTGAATACCTTTGCGCTGGGAATAATTTGTGTTTATATAATCATGACAAGCCGTTTTGTAGTACTACACAACATTAATAAATACCTCTTCAGATGAACTTTCGTCATTTATACAGTTACAGTAAAGACTGTTTTAGAAATCGAATTTCAATCTCCTAAATACTTTGAAACAGATTCAAGTAGGAATGGGAAACGTAGGTAAAGGCCTCCGTTATATGAGAATTTAACTTTTAATACTTTTAGTGTGTTTATATAATTTGAATATTACTTACTATACTAGGTATATTCTAATGGACCCAACGGAAGTTGTCCTGGCTACCGACTGTGGTGCCATCAGTCAGGCTGATTTGTGAATCTAAACCATCCAAGGCGTCACACAAAGGTATACAAAAAACATTCAAATTGGTCCAGCCGTTTAGGAGAAGTTAAGAGACATATACACGTACAGTAAAATTATATTATATATTATACTAGCTGTTGCCCGCGGCTCCGCCCGCGTGGATGTCGAAATCCGTTTCAAAAACTATCCTATCTCTCAAGTTGGATCGAACTGCACATGGTGTGCGAATTTAATTATAATCGGTTAAGTGGTTTAGGAGTCCATTGAGGACAAACATTGTGACACGAGATTTATATATATTAAGATATAGATGTACATAGTAGAAACAACTAAAACTAGGTATATAGGTCTGATAAAATGCAATGATGCCTAAGTTCAAATAGTTCAATTGTACAAATCCGTCAGTACAAATTGATATTTCATCTTCAACAATTTTCATATATCAGTTATGCGGTATTAAATATTTCTATTATTGTTTCAAACACTCAACATCTGAAATTATTTGTATTCCGATTTGGCAAGAGCAAGTTCATCTTCCGAATGGCCTTTACTTTTTTCCATGCCATCACCTAACCACCGTAAAATTTATGCAGTGTTTCTAGTAAAAACAATCTAAGTTTGGCAAGCGTGTCTGAGCTGCAATTATTCGAATCGTCACTGGCTAGTTAAAATGAACTCTCGAGCTCGTTGAGTTTGCATACTCTTGACCTCTCTCTAATATCCAGTTATTTCTTTAAGCTGAGGTTCGTGTCCGGATCACCAGATTTAAAACAATAATTATCTTTCAACTACAGGCTTAATGGTGAATGCAAATATTAAATTGAAATTAATTAGTTGTAAAACTATAATTATATACCTATCTAATTATTTTCATCATAAGTTATACAACTTTGTAGGTAGGTATAAAAGGTTTTTTTAAACTGCGAGTATCACAGAAAATAAAAGTTATTGTAATTTGTTAACAACGGTTTTTTTTAATTTTTGGATTCGTCTCATAACCTCAAGAAATTTTTGATTACCTACATGTTTTCCTATAGTCAGTATCAGTTTTTCACGAGCCCGTTTGATCAAAACGTAAAAAATACATAATACGTTTTAGCATAATATAGTGTTGTGATTATGTCAAATTTACAGATTCATTAACATCTACCGACAATGATTGATTACATAACACTTCATGAGGTTTAACGCAAATAGGGCCATAAACGTTTTCATATAAACGATAGACTAGAAAATACCTACAAAGAAAACACGAATTTTGCTAAAAAATACAACTACTTAATACTATGAGCGTTTACAGACCGTGTGCTTTGTAATGTCTTTATATTCTTTTCATTTTAAGGTCATTGACAATTACTTATTTTAATCGTTATATCATAGGGGAGGAAAGTAAATATAATATGCACCGTTTATTCAGTTCACGTCGACGTTTATTAAAGCTCGCCAAAAGGTGGGAATGCGACGCCGACCTTAAAAAAAAGAACATTAAAATATTCGCCAAGCTTTGCGTACCTTTTGATCACGGCATGGAACTTTAAAGTCATTCCATACGCGTTTGTGCAATCACGAGAGGAAATCTGTATGAGCTCCTTGGTGGTTTCAATTTCGAATTCATCTTATATTGTGTAGAAATTTTGCCATATAGAAAAATATTGGAGAAGTTGGACTAAAACTAAGTAGATATTATAGAAATTCCATTCGTCACTTCTCGTTAGATGAAACTAAGTACCTATCATGAGAACGCTATAATCGTAAAAACATGAGGGTGACTTAGTTTTGTAGGATAGGATTGACGACGTGGAATGTTATAAACAAGGTCGTATAATTGCAATGAAATTAAGGTACAATATTATGATACACTGATTATGCAAGGTGAATGACCAGGTACTAGGAGCACTTCGGGAAGGGTCAGGGAGGGAAGTGATGGGCTACCTTTCAACCCAGCCAAAGAAGGCCCGAGACGAGCGTCTTTATTCGCGGTGTAGGGCAAGGCTGCATATCAAATAGCCAAGGCCGCTGGGTTCCTAGAGATTTCCTTCCTTGGGCATACTCGAAACTCCCCGCAAATAGTCTCCCGTAACGAAACACATTATGGTTTTAGGCAGTTCGACTCTTTACATGATCACGTGAGGTGTTAACCCCGTTATTCCCATTAAAGTGGTATTTCCCTCGTGAACACAGGAACTACAAAAAATAGGCGCAGACATCTGTCAGGGTCTTTTTAAAAAAAGATACAACATTCATCCTCGTTTGCTGATCGCCAGTATGCGGCAGTAAAAATTTTACGCTCAACGAAAAGCGTTTGTGCAATCAGACCGGATTGTGTCGCGAATCTAAGCTAAGTCGCTTTTAGAGCCGGGGCACAGGGAAAATATTATGGCTCGCCGGAATCCCATTACAGTATACAGTTAACTTATGAATTTCAATTCAGAGTATATCTTCAAGTGTCCTTGGGATTAAAAGATTGCCTAGTAGCGAAGTAGCAGTGAATTGCGATTTCATTGAGTTGGGACTAGCTTAGGTACTGATGAGATGATAGAGATATTCTGGGTAAATTACAGTTATAGGGAGGTGTTATCCCAGGGAATGAATTACTACACGTTGTGTGAGTCAAGAGTATATATTTATCACAGATACACTGAAGTTATTTACGTAGGTACAATGCCTGAAAGTTATAAAACTACTTCGAACACAGTTAGGACTCCGGCGACAAGTAGGTACTTGGAGCGGGCAAGGAGCGTGTGCGCTTACATGTGGTTTGAGCCCGAATGAGGCGCGCGGCGCGTGGCTTTTGAGAGAAACGAACAGCACACGAGTCGCGCGACGAACTTATATGTTAGAGGGAGACGCATAGCGCTTCGGTATCGTTCCGCGTGTGGCGCGAATCGGACGGCTAGCCGAGTGGGTTGCTATATACTCCCCCTCCAGTTCTGGAGAACGCCCTCGCTCCTGGACTGGTAAATCATCCCTTTTAGCTGGACGTCCGCGATTCCTCTTAGAAATTACGGGTTTTGGTAAGGTGTTCCCTCTACCTTGATAATGAGTGAGATCCTGGGTGTGATACTTACTTAAGATTTGACTAGGCTGTTCGGTATTTGCAATGGTGTAGGTCGTAGGACTAAGCTTCTCTACAATCCTGTAAGGGCCATCGCGACGAGGGTAGAATTTTGAAAGAAGATCCTTAGATCGCTTACTCAACAGGTGAGACTTGAGCATAACCAGGTCATTTACCTCAAAGGTTGCTGATGGTTGACGCGATGCATCGGCGTACTGCTTTGTCTTATCTTGTTGGATTTCCACTCGTTCTCGAACAGCTGATAGTGACTCCAGGAAGTTGCTAAGATAGGGAGTGATTTGAGGAACAAAATTATGCTTACTCAATATAGCACGGGAATCATGTATGACCTCGGTGGGTGAACGCATTTCTCTGCCGAAGTTTTGTTTGATATCCAGTACTGACATACATTGCTGCATTAATGCCGAAATGAACTGGACGCCGTTATAGGAAATAATTCTGCGAGGCAAACCATATCGCATGAAATATTCTTCAATAAGGATATGAGCACAGGCTTCTGCTGTGGCTTCTTTAAGAGTAAATAGCTCTATCCAACGGGTAGCTGTATCCTCAACGAGCAAGATCCCTCGCTCCCCCTGGTCTCCTTCCGGTAGTGGGCCAAATAGATCTATGGCCAGCACCTCGTTACGTTGGTTCATAACTGGTGTCTGGAGTAAACCAGGTGGTTTGGTGTTACTTGCCTTGTAACGCTGGCAGTGGATGTATGGTTCGACATAATCAGTGATTATTCGACGCATCCCTGTGAAATAATACAACTGAGCTACCTTATGGTAAGTTTTATCAATACCTGAGTGATAGGCTGTTGGAGAGACGTCTTGCAGCATCTTCGCTATTTCAGCTTTCATCAGCTGTTTTCTCGAAGGGTTAAGACGGGAAAGAGGTACCACTATTGGCGGATTGTCACCTGTTTCGATGCGGTGCTCCGCATCCGGCGTTGGTCCTCCCCCTGCAGTGAAGACGTGAGCGTGCCTGTTGATGACGTCAGCGAGTGCTTGTCGCTCAGCTGACCTAAGGTGAGTACCTTCATCATCCTGAAGTACATCGGTCGAGGCCGAGGCGTAGGACACGTTATGAGAGATTGGTTCAAAACACAACTTAAATTCTATTTGATCATTGTTGCTAAAGTACCAAATATCTTTATGAAAATTAATAACTACCTTTGCGGCGGTTATAAAATCTATGCCTAATAATGTTTCATTATTAGTAGAATCAGGAAAAATTAAGAATGGAATAGTGATTAGACAAGTTTCTAAAGTAACCTCTAAAGTAGTCGTAAGTACATCCATCAAACGCACTACACCGTCGGCGAGCTTTACTTCCCGCGTGGAAGGTATGAGAGGATGTCCTTGACGTAGAAAGAGAGTATACAGCGAATGACCTGCAATGCAGTGTTTAGCGGCCGTATCTATCAACGCGGTTCCGTTAAATCCCAAAATTTGAATATTGAAAATCGGGCGTAAATCGCGACCTATAGGTCCCTCAGAACGATTACCTTACGATGATGCATCTCCACTACATATAGAACTATTATAACAAATATTCTTATTTTCTAAAATTTGTGGGTTACAACACTTTTCCACTATGCATACATTTTTATCAGTAGCATTCTTATTTTCTGAAATTTGTGGATTACAATACTTTTCCACCATGCGTACGTTTTTATCAGTACGTGACTTATTGACCTTTTGGTTCAAAACCTTGTTATTATTACAAGAATGAATTGGCTTGTTGCATTTACATTTATCACAAAAGGTAAAGTTTGAGTGTTTATATCGAACACGTTTAGGTATACATACACCTTTAGATACATTAGAATCATTAGGGTTATACGTACGTACACATTTAGAGTTATTAGAATTATACATAGGTTTACATACACGTTTATAATTATTAGAATTATACGTACGAGAAATGTATGAGTTTGAACTACTAGAATTATTATTATTCTTAGAGTCTCTAGGTATAACACGAGAATGAACACAATAAAATGAATTATTTTGTTTGTTATCACTGACATCTGTTTTCACAACGTTATCACGCACTTCCGAAGAGTTATTAGATTGAGAAGACTCACCTGAATGTAATTGTAACTTACGACACTGGTCTCTTGTATGTCCGAATTTTTTACAGTACACACATATGGGCCGTTGGTGTCTCGTAGTACTGGTGGAGTCTCGTTTCGGCGGCGGGGGGGCGGGCGGTCGCTGTTGCTGTGTCTCGGAATTGGGAACGCGAGCGTCTCGAGACGGTAGCGGAGCGCTGCGAGCCGGCGTCGGAGCGCCGTGCGTCGCGGGCGCGCTAGCGACGTGTTGCGTAGATGTTGACAAGGGGCGCGTTTTCATTTGTATGTGGCGCTCACTTGTTGTAGGTATTGTGTGTTTATCATCAAATGAATCTTCTATGTTCCGTGAAAGACGAAGTAACTGACTAAAATCTGTGCAGTCTTCTCTTCGAAGCCTTTTCCTTATCCTGAGGCTTAGAAGACCGTACGTCATATCTATTTGTGCCGATTCGGTGACGTCACCAGTAGGTAAACGTGAGAAAAGGGCGCGAATGCGAGCCACAAATGCGTCTGTGTTCTCCTCTTTTTGAACGGTTGAAAATATCTCTCGGTAGATACGATGTGGTGGACGGCGGTCACCGTACGCGCTAATTAGGTTTTCTTTGGCTTGCCGCCATGTTGAAACGGTGTGTTAAATGCCTTGCCACCACGTGGCAGCTTCGTCCTTGAACAAGTAGGCAAGTCCGCGTATAATATTATTATCTGAAACCTGCGCACAGTCGCTGTATGCTTCAATGCCGTCAATGAAAGCTTCTACTGACTCGTTTGGTGTGCCGGAGAAGGTAGCTTTGCAGTGAACTAGGGTACTTTGCCCTGAAAGAGAAAATGACTCCGGAGTTGATGCGTGCGCACGTGATGCTGAAGAAAGTAGCTCCCTGAGCGCTTCAGTTTGCGATTGTTGAAGGGCAGCTATTATGGACGCTACATGTTGTGACGAGAACAACGTAGCGTCGGCACACGGCGAAATGGGCGCGTCGGCGCCATCTTGCAACGCATATTCAGCGGGCGGCGGAGCGTCCTGTCGCGATCGTGAGGGCGTCGTAGGTATGTTGTCAACATCGCCATCGTCGCCTTCTCCACGGCGATTTGGACTTACCGCTCTGCTCCTGGTCACTGGCATAATCACTGAACTACTAAAGTCACTGGTATTCGAAGAGCACGTTGGTCGCCATATATAGGGAGGTGTTATCCCAGGGAATGAATTACTACACGTTGTGTGAGTCAAGAGTATATATTTATCACAGATACACTGAAGTTATTTACGTAGGTACAATGCCTGAAAGTTATAAAACTACTTCGAACACAGTTAGGACTCCGGCGACAAGTAGGTACTTGGAGCGGGCAAGGAGCGTGTGCGCTTACATGTGGTTTGAGCCCGAGTGAGGCGCGCGGCGCGTGGCTTTTGAGAGAAACGAACAGCACACGAGTCGCGCGACGAACTTATATGTTAGAGGGAGACGCATAGCGCTTCGGTATCGTTCCGCGTGTGGCGCGAATCGGACGGCTAGCCGAGTGGGTTGCTATACAGTTCATTAAAAATCTACCCGTTACGTGTTACTCGCAAGAATATCACCGTGATTTGAGAGGGGTAAAAAATTTATACTTTAAGGTAGGTACCTATACCTACCTACTTATTTGCCTGCAGGCATTTAAATTAATCTATTTTATATTAATTTGGTCTTTTAAAAAGTATTATTATCGCAATTTAGCTCACTATACTTAAAATAAAAGAATTTTGGATCAAATGCATTTAGCAAGCACAAGTCTTGTCTCCGTCCAAAAACGAAATTGACTGAAAAAAAAGGCGTCATGCCTGAATCCGTACAGTGCTACCCGCATAAAATGTAATTACCCAAACAAAGCCATTTGAATATGAAAATTAATAACTTCAAACAAACGTTATTTTTCACTAAGCGTGAGTGAGCGCTTTCCTTACAATTTTATTGATTACTGGTTTTTGTGAACTGTATCTGAAGTGTAGAGAGATAAGATGGGAAGTTTATGGGAAAAGCATGCTTAGAACCTAAAATTCAATTATCAAGTCACACCTTGATACACATAACATTGTCTTAAAAAAATTTACTAACGTAGTTGCTAATGATATTGGCCTGTAATTACATAATTTTGACACATTATCAGTTATATTCTGTATCAGAGATACAACAAATTGTTTTCATGTGATCTTTCAGCAGAAATTAATGAATGACTAAGAGAATTTAGTATTATACAAAATAATCATCTTATTAAATAGCACAGGACTGCAACCCCTTTTCATTTTACGCAAACAACAAAAATTGTCGCCGGAAGTTAGGTATATATAGTGAAATCGTTGATTAAAACAAGATAGGGTTTTTAAAATGAGCCATATGTCGCAGGCAATTTGAATAATATGCAAGTAAATGGAAGCAAACAAGATTGAACATATGATTGAAAATGTAAGAAGAGAATATGTGTCAGAGTTCGTATACTTTGGTAGTTATGAAATTTGATGAAGATATTAAAAGGAAATTGAATGCGGGAATTGTGTGAACGGTGTTCTACATGACTTTATTGAGTGGTCATTCACTGCTGAAGAATGGGTCGTGTGGTTCACAATGGAGTCCTTATTTCGACGTAAATGTATCGTATAAAGAGTTGATTAGTTCAGTTGGAATAAACTCACTCCAAAGTGCGGATAAATTACGATTAATTGATGTACCTTAATTAAAATGCAGAACTATTAGAATGATGAATTAGAGAAGTGTAGCTGAAAGCGATTTTAGTGACAAAAGTTGAATGTCGACGTCTATTGATGCTAGTCATGTAATAAATGCCTATTGAACGAAGAATAAACAAATTGTGTCAAATAAATTTTCGTTAGCGAGGAATTTGGGATCTTAATCTAATAGAGTATAGATCAAATTGGTAATTTTTTGAAGAAAAGGACAGGTCAGAAGTCAGGAACACCTGATGCTTGTAACAAAGGTTTAATGACGATAGAGAAAACTCATGAGATGTGTAAACATAGTAACATATGGCCAGCTATTACTAAGACTGCCAACCTCGTAGGAAGAAAGGTGCAATTATGTGTATTGTATCTGTTTATACCGATGAATACGTACTATGTTCTTATTAAAAGAGTAATACGGCAAGAATAAGAGATCTAAAATAAACGAGTCAACACAACAGAGTCATTTTACAAATGCAAACTTAAGCTTAAAAGTTAAGAAAATATGTATGAGTATAATCAAAAATTGGAAGAGAAAGGTCACTAACGATCCAATTTAAGACCGGAATAAGCCGAGGAGAACGAACTCATTATATTTTATAATGAGTTACGGCAAATGTTACGGATGAGAGGTATCGCATGTAATAAGGAGCTTATGACTAAAATGTCGTGATATGCGAGTACAAAAGAATCTACATAATATTATCTATCCTACTAATATTATAAACGCGAAAGTTTGTAAGAATATATGGATGTATGTTTGTTACTCTGTCACCCAAAAACGGCTGAATAGATATGGCTGAAATTTGGTATAGAGATAGATTATAGTTTGGAATAACATATAGGCTACTTTTTATTTCGGAAACAGGTATGTCTGGCTGCATCTTTGTTTGTCTTTCACGCAAAAACGGCTGAAGGGATCTGGCTGAAATTTGGTACAGAGATAGATTATTGTCCAGAATAACACATAGGTTACTTTATATCACGGAAACAGGTCCCCGTAGGTCGTGGTAGCGGGAAAAGAACTTTACGCGACCGGAGCCCCGGGCAACAGCTAGTATAATATAATTCCTTACAACAATAGTCTAATAAATCAATACCTACTAAAACAAACCAGCAAAACGTTTTAGCATAATATAATGAGCCGTTTCGAGTGTATTAAAATACAGAAACTACTTACTACAGAATCTGAGTTAGTAATCTACATTTTTGAAACTATTCTACTTTGTGTCTGAGACTAACTTTGTTTCTTTTAAATAAATTGATGTAGATCTATATTTATTTACAGTTTTCAAGATTTAAATCTAAATCAGACATACATTTTAGATCTGAATTTCAGACATGTTTCATTGAAGTCGTGAAAAGGTTTCTTTGAAAATCAAAATCCACTGAATACTTTCTTGTCGTAAGTGAACCCAGAAAATTTTGTAAATTAGATTGTTAAGAACTAGGTCTTAACTGAAAAAATATTTGAGATGAAAGGAAAGATTAAAAAGGAACCGTCAAACAAATTTCGTAAATATGATATTTTCTTGGTCTTTTTTGTTAATTGAAAAGCTAAAGAATATTTTACAGACATTATTCTTCTACTGAAAAAAGGTAGTATCTACTCTAGATCTATCCGTCTAAATTCGTTGAGACACGAACCCTACAATTATTTATACAACGGTTATATTTGAAATAACAGATTAGTATTGCCCATTGGGAGAAATTCGAGAATTAGATGAAACATGAGTCAAGGTGGGAAAAAAGAAATTCTATTTTTCCTCAGGCTCATAAATAGTTACTTAAAATAAAAACATAAATAAATGGTTAAAAAGGGAGAAAAATGTTCCTGAAGTTTTTGCTATAATGAGACCGAAAACATAGATATACGTCATTTATTTTGTGTTATCGGTCCTATATTATATTCATCCCATGGTACGCAGCATGAGAGTATTTCGTTCATTATTCCAATAAAACACATGCCTGAAACCAGAAACTTCCCGTCATATAGGTAAATTTCGTAGAGATATAAATTCTAATTTGAATAACTTTGAACATAGTACCTTAGATTTACACATGAGAATATTGTACTTTTTAGAGTAATGAAATTTGGATAATAGTAATTGTAGAAAAGTTCCCAAAGATATAGTTTAAATACCTGGAGTAATAATACATTTTGGTTGTACATTTATTAAGTTTCTGATAAACGACTTCACGATTCAGTAACGTGAACAGTATTTTAAACTACATTTTAAATTGTACCTTATCCAGTACTAGATACGTCCTAAAATATTTTATGTTGTTAAGTCATAGGCCGTTCTCTTCGAAATAGTTGGATATGATCCCTTCCGTTTCGATGACTAAGGAGATAGAATAATAATGACAGGATTTTGGTGACACAATTTCCTTGGAACCTAAAGGTTTTTTTTTCCACGCTATTTTTCTGATGGTAAGCAGTTACTATGGACAGTCATTGCACCAGTATTATAGTGGATAGTTGCTAATAGTTGATATACAGCAACAGCAAAAGTTGATGACTGAAAACAAGCGTCAAAATTTCTTAATTACAAAATTTGGTATCTATAGAATCTTTTGTTTGAAATTCACCCAGGCTTTTAAATAATAGAAAATTTTGCTGAAGACTTAGGTACCACATCCGATATTAGTTTAAACGTCAACATCAGCATCTTATCATTATTACTGATTGTATGTTCCAACCCAAGATTCACTCACTCCTTCTCCTCCTTTTGATTTGACTAGCTCGCTCGCTCATGCACTTTATGGAAGTTTTTTACTTTGCACGCTCCCTGCGTGCAAAGTAAAAAACGAGGAAAGACTACCATCTGACCTCCCAACCCCAAGAACCAAACCTTCGTCCCTCAATAAGCAGGTAGGTATATCTACTAGCAGGTGAGGTTAGCCTGGCCCTCGAAGATGGTTATTGGGGATCCATACGTCGAATAATATTGAATTTACCCGATACATTTTGTCAATATGTGCCTATTTGTATAACGGTGGCATTTCGCATGGTTATTTACATTTACATTGTTAACATATTTGGATGTAATCGCATGGTTCAGAGAAAATTTTACCACAAATATTACCCTATTTGTATGTTTCACAAATAGAATAAATACCTACCTATGCTACAGTTGATACGAGTATACACAATTCTGTAAATAGATCGTCTATATTTATTGTTGAACAATAAATATATAAAGGTGAGATGAACTTATTTACATAGTGATATGGTTTTAATGTGGTTCAATCTGTGTTTGAGTAAGTTGAAAATGTTGGCTTAACCCTACTATTACAATACCATCTTTAATGTTCCGTGATACCAATTTACACTACACTAATTATAAAAGCCTTAACCACGTACATTGATATGTACTATATTAAATTAGTTGCTGCCCGTGGCTCCGCCCGCGTGGATGTCGGTTATTGCACGTGGAAATGTCATCGCCTACTTCTCATGTCATCTCATCAAATGTTTTTTCACGCCCCGCTTAGAGGACTATAAAAGGATTTATTTAAAGGATTTATTCTAGTCCTAAGCATGCTAGTAAAACAGAAAACGTACTAGAGAAATGACTAATTGAATCATACTATCCAATAAAATACAAACCTACCTAGACAATAAACATATTTTTCTAGTTTCGACTAAATTTTGTCCAGGAATACGCGTAGGATACGGTATCCACGGTGAAAAAAAGATACGAAAAGGATTCCTACTTAAATCATTTTAGTTCCAGTTTTTTTGTTTTAGTTCGTTATAACTCTTATGGTAAGCTAGTGATTTTTCTTCAACTAATACTTATTATTTATTACTAATACTACAACAACCTCGAGACCACCACGGTGTCCATTATTAATCAAGCGATTTTTATAGCCTTTGTTTTTTTCGTGTAAAAATCCTCACGGAAACCACCCCCACTGTTATGTCTCTTAACATGTCATGTCTAAAACCGCACGCCGTCTAAAGACTTCAAACTCCGGGGTATTTATGGTGACCAAAAAGGTATTTCCCTCGCACCCCAGCGATTCTCTAGTCTTTTTCTCCTTCCGCTTTCTTTCTATCCCAGCTACATTTTAGCATAAATCCTATTAATTTATCAAGTTATATCGTCACCAAAATATTGGTATAATAATGGTAATAATCCATAATACTTTCACAAATACAACAATATGCAGAAACTATTTTTTGCGCTTGCCGCAGGCTATAAAGACTGCAGTTACGTGACTTCAATTTTGAACAAGACATCCCATTATATCATGTTTGCTACAAAAACGATATCAATAATACAATTTCATCTTATTTATTACATCTTTCAAGAAGAAATAGTGAATAGGAATACCTCCTGTAAGGAACAAGTTCAGCGAATGAAGCATAGGTTTTCTTCGAAGTGATATAAGTGTTTTGGATTCTTATTAATCATTAAAGCCATCCATTGAATTGCCTGGAATCCGACTGTTCGAAATAACTGGAAGAATTTAATATACGTAAAGTATAAACTTATTATAAGATTCTAGTACCTACGTAATACTTTAAATTTCTTAACTAAACTATAGATAGAATAAAATAACCAAACATTCTTACCAAATAAGATGCTACTAGAAATGATCCAGATATAATTCATCACCACACAATTACGAAAAACATTCACAAAATTTGTTCGCAACTATGGCAATTAAAAGTTTTTCGCTCAAATTTTCGATATTCACTTTCACAGAGTAATTACACGTTTCGAAAAAAAAATCTACAAATAAAAAAAAGTTTTGTTATTATGGACTTACTGACAAAGGTCTATTATATTTTTTATAGTTGCATTTGCGAGTCGTTCGAGTTTCGTATTTAACATTGGAACACGGCGCAGGCCCGTTCGGAAAGATCACGAGCGTCGAGCAGACTGGAAGCCGCGGCCGGCGGGGACCAACGCGCATGTGCACGCAACCACTTATAATTTGATATCTCACATCACCGCCCCTGTGACATTCTGTGGTAAAACCTACTCGTAAATTATTCAATTTTATTTACTTA
Organism: Lithosia quadra; assembly: GCA_963576445.1. Lineage (NCBI taxonomy): Eukaryota > Metazoa > Arthropoda > Insecta > Lepidoptera > Erebidae > Lithosia > Lithosia quadra. The sequence goes on from OY754891.1 coordinate 8,824,189, forward strand.
TGCGCTCGCTTCTGTAGAATATTATGACATGGGTTCTTTGATTTTTTTATCGATACCGGTATCAAGTATTAGTCTTGCGGTATACTTTATCTTTTGCAGAATCTATTTGCGGCTTGATAAATAAATAGTTGCAAAAGCTCGTTGTATCCATTTCATAGTTTTTTTTGTAAATATTTTTGTAAGTACCTACTATTTTTTTCTAAATCTGAAACTAATTTTTCGGACAATTAATATAAATAGTGTTTCATACAGGTGGAACCGCAGGCAACAATTAGTTATTATTATTACCGGTTTCTCAATAAATCTCTTAAAACTTATGAATGGTACACAAATTACTTCTGTTATTAAAAAAAAAGTTTGATTGCTTTGAAGACCTCATGAATGTGAGTAGAATGACGTAAGGCTTCTTTTACATTTGAACTCTCCGGTAATTATATTCTCCCCTAGATGGGCGACTGAATTGGCAGAAAATAAATATATATTATAATGTTGTCTGTGATTATACGTCTTTTGTTCGATTTTCACGTCTATTGCCGAAGGAGTAGGCAGAGGTTGTCGTATACCGAGTAAATGCCGGGCAAAAAACGCCGGTCAGATTGCAGTGAGCATACTATTGCCTATCCTGCGATGTGACTAAAGCGACCAGGTGGACATAGTGAGGTTTAGTGGGTATGCCCTTTAGGGAGAGTCCCACATTGGTCTTCGGGTTTTCCCCAAACTCGGAGGCATCATGCATAAGCACGCATTCCTAACATAAAAAAAAACCGTGTAACGTCACAGTTTCCACTATGTAGCCATCATAGGTAACGTCAAAACGTATGAAATTCAAAATTTGACAGTTTTGACATGAAATCTTTTCATAAAGGTCTATGAAGTGAGTGACTAAAGGGTTGCGGTTTGAGGGCCGGAATGTAAGGCGATTTATTTACGACGCGGAGAGAAATCTCAACTCGTGTTAATGCTTTGAAGTAATCAACAAGGGGAGACCCTTTAGTTGGATCTTGTGATGGCTTGTTTGTGTTTATTAATATTATGCGGTCATTTATTTGAGCATAGGTTCGTACTATGTTGTGTTTAATTTAATCAAGCGTTTAGTTCTTTTGCTTTGATCATTTCTACTCACTGGTAAACAGAAAACAGATTGTAAATAAGGAAATGACTCCAATCTTACTTCCAGGATTTTTTATATCACTTAATTAACTTTCGCAGAAGTGATTTTCGAAGTAAATACAGACTTTGCGGCTTTCAAAAATAGTCCTAAAATGATACAGAAAACCAGAGGTTAAATGGTTTCTGACGTTCTTTGTGGTGATGGAGATAAGCTGATACAGATCTCAGCCAAACCGTAACCCTGACCAGTGACCTAAAATTTGAATACTAGCCACTAAATAAAACGTTTTGGCACAGGTTTTCTTTCATTCTTAGTGAACCATTATATCATGTGGTGCTTGTAGCAAGAGGGACTTTGACTAAAAATAATCGTTTGTGGTATAGCATGAAAAAGCCCTTATAATACATCAGAACAGGCAAACTGATAAATAATACAGAGAATAAAATGTTAAGGATTAGTAAGAGTAGTTTGTAATTAGACTGTAATCGATTCAATTGAAGTTTTATGTTACGTAGCTATTATTTTAGATTTTATAAATATTAAAAAAAATGAAGAGTTTGTCAGTGAAGTTCACTATTACACACACTAAAAACTACAACTGTAGGCACATTTTTATAGATTACGAGTAACTTAGGCCACACATTACTATAAGTTGGTAGTCTTATATAGGGTTTACGTCAGTGGCATACTGAGTGGAGTTGACACTAAACGTCCAAACAATTCCGCCACCATTGCAATATTACGATGATTATAATAATAATAATAAATGAATGCAATATTTAGCTGTAAAGACTCCTTTAATTTCATAATTTTTTGTAGTTACATTAATAATCATATTTTGATATATGAAAGTGTCAATTCTATAGGTACATTGCTGAACACTTTCATTAGTATAATCGCTAATAGAAAGTCACTTTGTCTAGAGACCCTTTAGTTTTTAGTCCAACTGAATTGGCTGGAGGGTAAATGAAAATTGATTGCTAAGATTAACAAATTTATACGCTTTTCACTGTTTTAACTGGTGTCACTGTTTTCAAAATTATCAAATCGCTTTTTAAGCCATCTAATTTTACAAGAACCTATATCTTGATCGAAAACAATAGCTGAGTTGTTTCAAAGCTCTTACGCAGACAGTACTCCAATGGACTTATATCAAGAAATTAAGTCACTGGTCGGGCGTACGGCCAAGCCATACTCCTTGACCAAGATATAAAGTTTGTAGGGTTAAGTCTGAGTTGGGGCGTGTACAGCTGCTATGGTAGTGTAGGTCTTGACTTTATAATATAATGAGATAATTTTAACTGTAAAAGCTTTATATGCTAGTGTCTTACAATCAACTTTACATTAAATGTTTTGTATGAGATAAAACAGAAAGAAAGAGGAAAGAAAAAAAAACGAAGAAAGATAAGAAGAAAGAAAAAGAAACGCGTTATAAATAATGAATTATTGTGAATAGGTAGGTATCTACAGAGGTTGTCAAGTGGAGAAGTACCATTTTAGTACTAGGTACATCTAATAGAATGGTGGCTATAATTCTAATCTGTAGTATTGTTTCGAAGATATCAACTCACTATAAGTTTTAATCCAACCCTACTTGTTTTCTAATGGTGGCACAATTATAAGTAAATTACTGCTCCGTAGCTATAAATATTACAGTGAAATAATTAACACAAATCGATTTCAATTTACTTAGGTATATACGTTATCGAATCAAACGTGAATAGCCGGCATTAATATCAAATTATATCAATCATTCACGTTATTGATTAACCTAGATAGACATTTAAATGATACTCGAGGTTTACATGTTGTGTCAAAACTAATAATTATGTAATTAATAATGTTGGACAACTTTTATTCATGTCAGAACTTTGCTTTGGTCCATTAGGTACATTCTTATTGTACCTGCATACTTACGTAAATGTGAAAAGAACTATTGTTTTGAATTTCATTTTCTTTACAATAATTATGACTAATTCAGTGGCCAGCGTGCGGCTTCTATAATACTAAATCAATCTTTTAGTAGAGGAGCTGGCGAAGATCGACCTTCACCCATCTGATAAACAGATTGCACAACCATAAATACTTTTCTAAAACCGCATCAAAATAAATGCAATCTAACGCGAGACAAGTCAAACACTGAACCTCCTTTTGAAGTCGGTTGAAAAGTAGTGGCAAATAGTTTCGGTGTTTATTTATTTGCTTGCAAAAGTAATCAGCTAATTAAGATTGCTCAGAACTACTCAGAAGCTAGCATTCAATTGGTGCTCAGATTGATTAATTTACTCAGTATAAAGATTGTTGAAGAGTTTCATGGAAAACACCGTGAAACTTGATTAGTGCTGTGAAATTTACCTTGTAAGAGGATCCCGTTCTAGATGTTCTCTTTTTCTGATTAAATCCATTATGAAAAGTTAGCATTATAGGTTTTTTCACACAAACCCTTCGTAGTTTTTGAGAGTCTAATGTATATTATTGTTTTGTTATTTTTGTAAATAAATAAATAAATATAAATAGAATAAGGTATTTGCTTCAAAATTTCATTAAATTTATCATTACAATCAAAAGCACACCTACAAAATACCATCTATGAGAAAAATTAAATTGTTACGATTACTTTTTTAGATAAATTGACTGACCGCGCCAAAAAACGAAACACTTTTTTACTCCAATAGGGGTGTCACTTACCTAAATGAAAATTTATGTCAGTGCGCAACATTGTTGATATCTATGTATATTAGTAGATATAGTTAGTCGTCATCTTTTTTTAATAAAGAGTAAATACTAGTTGGTGCTAGTAACTCAAATTATCTACTATTCCTGTTAACTCATCCAACGAAGCGAAATTTTTAGGAGTGGGTTCATGTCGGTAGTGTAATGTCCAGGATTTGAACTCTAGACCGCCCGATCGTATGGGCAACCTTAACTGATACTTACTTAAAGCATTTTTTGCGGACAAGTATGAGATAGAGTGCTACGAAGAGAAAAATGCAAGCAATACAGGGAGTGGAAAGCTAGAGTTATAACTCCAACCGCAATTAAGTTCAATTATCACAAATTGCAAGTTAGTAGAGGTATTATTTATTGCCTTTGTACTGCTTTAACTGGCAAGTAGTGAGTGGTGAATCTTGATAATTCAAAGTATATATTTTCTAGTTAAGTTTAAGTTTAAGTTTAGAAGACTATACAAACATTTAAGATATTGTTTTGTGTGCTTCAAAGTAAGCATTTTGTAATGTATGGTAGGTGTATCATACATTATTTTTATAATAAATAAATAAATATTCTACAAAATTCTACACAGTGCTATCCAGCTCCAATGTAGGCATAGCTTAACAATCTTGAGTGACGGGATCTAGAAAGCAGGTAAACCTACTAAGATACATTTCAGATCAATGGAAGTAGACATTTTCATGTATACAAATATTTTGTGCGCTGAGCGGGCATCAAACCCGCGATCTTTGATTTCGAATGCACTTCTGCCACTACACTATTAGTACGGGAGGTAGCGTTAATTCTAACAAGCAATCCATAGCCAGTTGATATTCTCCACGATAATAGAGCTTTATTAATACATAACAGAGTTGACCGTCAACCGGTCTGGTAGCGGTCTAGTCGAAGGTGACACCATGGTAAAGTTGTCAAAAAAAATTACGCTCCGAGCAATCATTTGACACGTGAAACTTTATATGGTGATTCCTGAGGTCATTTTCAACTGAGAAATAACCGTCAGATGTGGTGTAGAGTAGTGGTTATACGTCAGTCGCGTATATATTAGACCAGTGCCGATAGTCTTTGAGACAAAATAAATTTATAGTAGGATGAAAACTGTTGGAAAAGGATCAGAATATAACAAAAATGAAAGGAAAAATAAATTACGGGTGATCTGAGGTCGGGAAGTGGGGAGGGGGGTGAGTTTTAAGGGTAAAAACGGTTTATCTCGATTTCTGGCAAAACTACAAGTCCTATGGAAAAAAGTTAAATGACAAAGTTGTAGGTAATAAAGAGACCTACAACTTTTCATTTACACTTTTTTCACATAACCTCAAAATGTATGTGAAAAATTCAAATAATCAAGTTTTTGGTTTTTTATTTTTATCTTAAGCAAAACAAATTTGTTTTCCACGAAATTTGGTGAAAACTTAGCTTTTTATGTCCTACAGACACTGTATTTTTTTTGATTTGAAATACTCTTTTTTTCAGCTTATTTTGACTAAATATCGAAAAACCACCCTAATTTTCAATCGAAAATTCTCACGCCAAAATATCAGCTTTTTAAAAAAGTCAGAGAGTTTTTTGTTCTCTGAAATCTCTTCTTTCTGATAATGTAAAAATACATATACATTGCTATGGTAAATTTTCTCAGAAAATGCAAAGAAGAAAAACTCGAATTCGAAATTAATATTTTTGTATTTAGTCATTTCCTGAGAAAATTTACCATAGCAATGTATATATATTTTTACATCATCAGAAAGAAGAGATTTCAAAGAACAAAAAATTTTGTGACTTTTTTTAAAAAGCTGATATTTTGACGTGAGAATTTTCGATTGAAAATTAGGGTGGTTTTTCGATATTTAGTCAAAATAAGCTGAAAAAAAGAGTATTTCAAATAAAAAAAAATACAGTGTCTGTAGGACATAAAAAGCTAAGTTTTCACCAAATTTCGTGGAAAACAAATTTGTTTTGCTTAAGATAAAAATAAAAAACCAAAAACTTGATTATTTGAATTTTTCACATACATTTTGAGGTTATGTGAAAAAAGTGTAAATGAAAAGTTGTAGGTCTCTTTATTACCTACAACTTTGTCATTTAACTTTTTTCCATAGGACTTGTAGTTTTGCCAGAAATCGAGATAAACCGTTTTTACCCTTAAAACTCACCCCCCTCCCCACTTCCCGACCTCAGATCACCCGTAATTTATTTTTCCTTTCATTTTTGTTATATTCTGATCCTTTTCCAACAGGTTTCATCCTACTATAAATTTATTTTGTCTCAAAGACTATCGGCACTGGTCTAATATATACGCGACTGACGTATAACCACTACTCTACACCACATCTGACGGTTATTTCTCAGTTGAAAATGACCTCAGGAATCACCATATAAAGTTTCACGTGTCAAATGATTGCTCGGAGCGTAATTTTTTTTGACAACTTTACCATGGTGTCACCTTCGACTGCTCCGCGGGTGCGGGTTCTGACGGTCAATTCTGGTATGTATCAATAAAGATCTATTATCGTGGAGAATATCAACTCGCTATCGCTTGCCAAAAAAAATTAACGCTACCTCCCGTACTATATGATTTCAGAAGATCTAATAAGACTTTTGCCCCAAGAACTGAAATATATAAATTAGTCTAAATTATAATATTTAAATTCTTAAAATTATGACAATTTTTTTTATAAATAAACAAAAAACGAAATTAAACCATAATTTCTAATTCACACGAAACAATGTTCTACTATAATTTAGATGTTATTATGTTATTAGACCTCAATTATTATAATTATATCTGATAATGAGTATGGTAAATGTTTAGGGTTCCATAACATTATACCCAGATCTGAATCAATTGGCTTATGGAGCACGATAAGTCAAAAACAAATTGGTAAGGTTTTGAAAATGGAAAGATCAGAAGCATCCATAATTTTAGAGGGCATTGTGACTAAAGTTGGCTTTAGCCATAATGTTCACTAATATAAAAGTTTTCATACTTGGGTATGAAAGATTTTATATTGCCATATTTTCACAACTATTCAAAGATATATAATTTGACATCCCAATAAATAAAGTATTCTTAATATAAACATTAGATTCAGTCATGGATTTAGTCAATATATCAGTTTTATCTCAAAAACTAGGTTGCCGGTTGCCTATCCGTTACGAATGTGAATAGCTGTGCATTGGCAAAAATAGGTCATGAATATTGGAATAAAAACTGCCATAACGATTTAAATAGTACCTTTTTGCTTACAGTTTTAGTATTTGCAAGGGAAGAAAATGTCGTAAAACGTGTAGTAGTAATTTGGATGCAAGCACGTTTCACTACGAAAGAGTTTTGAGAAAACTTTCGGAAATGTTTCAAGAGAGAAGTACCTTGCTGCGTTTTGAATGTTAAGTATCGGAAAGGTTATTTTCGATTTCATTTATTCGACTAATATTTGTCACCTGACAATAGGTATACCAAAATTTCTAAACCAACCCTCTCACATCTTCCCTTCAATCCAAGGGTCGGCAGCGCGAGTGTGATGCCCTGGTGTTGCACACGTCCATAGGCCACGGTGACCGCTTTCTATCTTGTGGGTCGTGTGCTTGTTTGCCCTCTTAGTTGTATAAAAAATGCTACGGTGTGCACTAACTATAATGTAAACCATATTCTTGTATCCATAATGATATCATCATATTGAAAAAAATATATTAACGTTAGTTTCGCGTATTCTCCATGCCAATATTAATATTGATATGAAGTCGGTACCTATCAAATATTTACGGCAATTTGCGTAAATCCTGTAACAAGCTCATTAATTAGAGTTCCATGTACATGTTGTTTTCCTAAAGGATTTCAGCTCAGTCATACACTAATTAATTAACGTAATATGTAATGAAAGATACACAATATAATTATAATAGTTTCGTCTTCCGTGTACGAAAATCTACATTGGTCTAAGATGGCCGCAGGCGATAAGTTGTGTCTTTATCCCATTACCTTAGCTTTCACTAAATAATACTTTGATGTAATAGTACCTATTTATTACCGTAGTTATTTAGTAAATATATTATGTGTTGGAAACTCATGCAGTATGTAATGACAGACGCAAATAGCGGGCTGTCCCTGCCTACCCAGAAAGAACAAAAGGCACGAGTATATGTATGTATGTACTCACGTCAAGATGACTTCATCTTTATTAATGGTAAACTAAAGAAAGAGTCTCAGGAACGAGGGTCATCATTACCGATACTGATAATGTTACAATGGTGGACCTATCAGATGCTTTTTCAAAACCCGCTTGAGGGATACTTGTGCTGGTAACGACTTTTAAGTATATTAAATTTGGTGATGGTCGTAATTAATTTTAAAACATTTGGGAACATGTAGGTTTTTTTTGTCATTCCTGATAGGTTTACTTTTCAACATCTACCTATATCATCTACCATCTACTTTTCAACATCTACCTCTATCTACCTATACCCCGATTTTTAATTCTAGGCAAGAAAATGACATTTCCAGTGTTGCAGGTTTTTTGTATCAAATAAATAGTGATGTGGTTGAATCGAGTTTTACAATTATAAGTTAGTCGTGAGTCGAGATTATAATTCTTTTATTAAATATATAAATAAAAATTTTCGCGCGTTTATATAAATAAAAACATTAACATACAAGATACGCGCGAAAAACATAACCCTTCTTGGCAGTCGGGTAAATAATGAATCCCTATTTACCTTGGTCACGGCATCACGCGTGAACGGCTGGACCGATTTGGCTGAAAATTAATGAGGAGGTAGCTTAGAACTAAGAGAAGGACATAGGATACTTTTTATCCTGCCACGGGGACAAAGTATGCCACGGGCGAAGCCGCGGGACACAGTTAGTATTCTATAAAAAATATTTCCGTCGTGTAATGTACTAGGCGAGCATAAACTGCAAAGAGGTTCATTCACTGATAAAAATAAAGAATGACTAAAGTATCTAGTCTATTGATTGCCGAACATCACTATTGTAGCGGGTCACCCTTTTTTGTATCGGTGACAGTTGCACTTGTCATTTTCTTGCCTAGAATTAAAAATCGGAGTATACTATGTAAGTGGCGGTGTGGTCTACGATGAACACACATTAACTTTTGACACTAATCGAAAATGAATAATAATGATAATTACATAATATTATATTCTCAGAATGCTCTATAATGGAATGTCAAAATAATTATAAAAGTAGGTAGGTATCTCGAATATTCCAAACAGTTGGCGGCAGGTGTAACCACATTACAGCTGCTGGCTGCCAACCGCTTTCAACGGCTAATGATCGTGTGGTATTCAGTAGCACCAAAAATGAGCGAAAGCGCGCGGAAGTTTTAATGCAACCCTCTCTGAAAATTAAAAGGATTTACATATTTTTTAAAAAATCATCAAAATTATAACCATACTGAACGTAATGTTCAAAAATAAACTTTCCACTTGCCCGTTCAAAAAGAATTAAAAACTCGCCGTCTTGTTAATAGACATGTCATTACATTTATAATTCTCCTAAAATGAAGTCGATTGACGTCGATTTGTCACAGTACTTCTCCTTACAATTTGCTACTTTGAAATTATTCGGAGTTTGGTTTTATATACCTCATTCATATAAAAGCGTTAGGTTTTGGTTAAATATTTTGATCAGAATATTTTTAGGATTAACAGTGTTTGTAATACCTACTGCGGGCCAATTGATGTACATCATACAATTATTCAGACAAGGTAACGCAGGGATTCAAGAGGTTACTGGAATGTGAGTGAAGATTTAAAAATTTTTGAATAATTAATTTTAAAAATATCAAAAAAATCTCAATCATCATCATGATATTAATATCAGTTACATCCAAAGCTTGCACTTTGTAGCTTATAGTTATCTTGGGTAGGTACCAAATTTCCGGGGCCCAAGCCAACCTCATCAGTGAGCTAGTATATACCTCCGAATATTAATTGATGAGGTTCTGACGCAAACTTCCCTTTCAAAGCTGTAGGGTAAGACAGAATTCGCTCCCATAAAAATCCCAAAAAAATAAAAAGGAGGAGCAGGAGAGCGGATTCCGAGATCTAAAATGCGAGCTTTAGATGTGACTAGACTTAGTTCTCGGAGTAGTTTTGTTTTACTATATACGAGTTTTATAGGTATTGTAGATGATAAATACAGTCCAAACTTGTCAACCCTGTCAATGTCAAACGAGCGTCCTCTTTTGTCATAAATTCGTTAGGCATCTCTTTGGCTATTGTCATTGAAGGGGTCGTCGGACTCTGTTCGACAGCAGGAATCATGCCATTTCTCACGAAATTACTGTTAATTCAAGCGAGTCCTCAACTAACTAGTAATTTCTATATTACTAAAACTTTTTGGCCATGCGATTTGAAAAGGCAAAATTTCTCTCAGAATTAGGTATGTGTACAAAACAAAATTTATTGGCAAATCTTTTCCATCGAATGTGCCAAATCACTAGTATATTTTTTAGATGTTAAAACCGTGTCCTACTTACCCACATAATTCTCTTTAAAGGTAAAAGAGAATAAATTATTCATCGAAAGTCCCAAAATGATCCATAATAGATATATTTGGGCTTACAAAATCAATGCCTCTTATAAATACTTCCTACTGTATGTAGTGTACGTGTTAGATGTTTTATTTAGTGAATTCTTTCGAATTTACATGAAAGGTACATGTTTATAACATTTCAAAGTTTTGTGTAACGTGACCAATATAGGTAGATAGCAATTAAAAGTAAATATAAACGGCTTTTCAATACAGAACATAACCCAAGCCATACAATACAATCCCTATAAAAAGACCATAAGTACATAAAATCCATACAAATCCCAATCCATACACAAGCTAGACACCGGTAAGTAAGTAATTTGCAGAAGATAAAGGTATTAATCCTATGTGTAAGTTGGCATGCAATTGCATTCAGCTTTGCCAAATATTTTCAAAGTAAATTATAGACTGACAATTCAATACTCTTGATATGTTAATCAATATTTATGTAATAATAGAATATTGCGATTTTGAATTTACGTAACTACCTACTTGATAATTAAGTGATTTTTCATTTCAAACCTATTCTTCTCAGTGCTTTAAATTTGTTGCTAACACCAACGCTTGTTAGCTATGCCTGTTCTCAAAACAATGATAAATTCGAAACTGATTATAACAGTAACCAAAAGGAGACCGACAGTTGTTGTCACAAAGAAAACATAATTAAGAACAGATTTAAAAGTTTCGCCGTCACCTTTGTGTTAACAGTTCTTTAAGCCTTGTACAAGAAAGACAACACAAGGCTTTTCACAGCTTTTTTTATTGTACAGAGTCGGGCAGCTATATAGCCTCATACAGATGCAAATTTTATTAACGACTTCGCCATAATATATACTTAAATATGTGTTTAGGTTCTATGGAAATGAGGACAAAATAAATACTTGTAAAAGTGGAAAGAACCCTTTCGTGCCTATAAATTACAATGTAACGACACAATAAATCTACAGTGGAACAGAAATTGCGTGCACCATACATGACAAACGTAAATTAAGCACCCATTTTGAAGCTTTCGCTTTACTTGCTAAGGTCAAATCTTATCAGATTGGAATATCGGTTGAAAGAAAAAAGTTCCTAAGTGACATTATGATACATCGGCATCAAAGAAGAGGGTTTGAAAGCGCACAACTTCGAACGCAAAATTTATATTCAAATAATAAATCCTTATTATATCCGACATGATAAGGTTCATTATATTTCTTATATTGCCCTACCTTTGTTACGTAAATGCATGCCAATTTGCCTTATGTCTAAAATATAACACAGATATATTTGTATTTTTAATTTGTTGTAGATAGCACTTAGGTTCATTAAGCGGTAGAGTAGGCACAGATCTATCAGGTGTGATTTTCCCAATATACTACCTATAACTACTGCCCGATCAAAAACCCCCTAATTTCGAAACAACTAAATTTAATTTTCATTTTTGCTAAGTTGTACGTAGAACCTTTTTAATTTCACCCATCGCATAAGAGAACTAAATTCATTATTCTGATGATAGGAAATGTCTCACGTTAAAAACGCTATTTCCTCAACAATCTACCTTTCGCGTATGGGCAGAAAAAAAACATTAATATAAGAGTAATATTAGATGAATAGTTGTAAATGTACAGTTTATTATAACTGATTGCGGTAGAAATCACATTTTAGTTTACTATTTTTTATTGTAGGTTGTGACGTCAATGACCTTGACCCAATTAAATTACCTACTTGCCAACATTATTCATTGGCGTCATGTTACCTTTTTTTCCTTTTTTCGCGAATTCATGATCGGAATTCATAGTACTTTTAAGCGAAGTTGAATAACATTACTGCACGAGCCTAAAATAATATAATAGATATTTATGACCATTCATTTTACAGTATAAATTTGGTGATGACAGAATTCTTAGCATCCATAAAACTTCTAGATATGTTTCTGCATCGAGACATATTAATGCAATTGGCGGATCAGCTAATGTGTAAAGGGTTTCAATTTCATCTAAAACCGCAGCAAGCAATATTGCAAAGAGCAATTTTATCTATCAGGAAAATTTTCTGGATACTCATAGTAATCTGTTCGCTGGATATAATTGGTAAGCAAAGGCAGCACGTAATCGAAACTCAAAATATCGTCTCTATGTTTCTCATCAAAGTTCTTTTCGATAAGAAACAGGGCGATGACCTAGATTCAGCTGCTAAATTTAGGTTTACACATTGATAGACAAAAACCCAAAACGATGGTCTTTGAGCAGTGACGTAGAATGATCGAAATTGTTTGTTTGCCAAGTGACTATGAGGGTGAAGAGAGTCCTCGCACTGTAAGCCAAAATTATTGTGAAATTTAATCAAACAACTTAGTTTCTTATCGTTACATGACCTTATTTCCAAGTTCTAATAACATTGCAAAATATTTAAGTAGGTATAAATTTCAACATAACAAAAAGCATTTGTAACGATAATGAAACAAAGTTTGGGATATCTGTTACTCAGGGGTATTGAATACAATGTTTCCAGTTCTAGATATTTTTTTTATAAACCTACTTACCTACGTACTACCAGATACCACATATGATGTTATGCTAAGAAAAGCAACGAATCAAGGTCAATTAAGGTCATAAAAAATAACAGCCAACATTAAGATTCGAAAGAAAATTAAGTAGATATTATTATTTTTGCAGTTCATATTATTGTGGTACCAGGTATGAGCAAATTTGAAATTTTGCCATTGAAAATGGATCTAATATGGCTTGATGTCAGTAAAGAATCATATTTCAACTACGTTTTTGCTTATCAGGTAAGTTTTTGATTATTGAAAAAATAAAACAAATAAGTATTACAAATTCAACAATTGGTAGATACATTTTGTTAAAGAAACAGTATAGTCTGACCTGAATTAAATATCAAATATAATAAATCTGAATTCTATTGAATTAACTATAAGGGAAGGGCCCAGAATTATTTAAGTGAAATCCTTTTTGTATTTGTGGCATGGCTATTCAGTGATACAAAATATTTTGAAAACTTAACCATTTAGTAGGTATATGAAATATTAATTGTGTGCAGGTGTTATACAAACCAATGATGTTGGCTACTTACATAGCACTCCAAACTTTACCGTGGGCCGCGATGTCATGTGCAAGTAAAATTATTTTTATCCAGTATACTTTACTCCAATCACTGCACAGCACCAGTTCACTAAGATATTTATAAAAGATATTTCAACTATATAAACTTACATCACTTTTTTATATATTTATATCATACACAGAAAGATGAAGCCGTTGTATTCACATTAGCATACAAAATAGGATTACTTAAAATCATAGCGTTTCACCTTACCAAAGAAATATATAAAAAAATATTTCCACGCAGAGCTCGACAGTTTTCCTTTTGTTTTGAATATTTAATACAACACGAACTATATTCAAAGGGCGTTGATTTTACGGAATAACCTGTCACGTTTCATATAAAATATTTTCGATAGCGACTATTTTGTTTACCTTTGCAGTCAGTCAATTGGACGTTTTAATTTATAACTTTGAAAATATGAAAGACCTCGTAAAATCCACAATGTCTGAAAAGCAGTGCGATGCAAATACAGCGTTCAAAGAAATTTTCAAGGGGTGTGTTCTTCACCATTGCTGCATTATAAGGTACCAACCATTTATAAATAATACTGAAGAATTTCGTGTTATTTTAACATTATTCTATATAATTGAAACGTTCCGCTACCCCTAAAAGTATGCAAATGATATTCAAATTTAACACAGCAAGCGTCGTTTTCTTTGCAGATTTGTAAACAGACTTCAAAATGCCTTCGGAGGCCAGTTATCGACAACATTAGCGCTGAATGGGTGCATAGTTGGCACTACTGCCGTTCAAATATTTTCAGTAAAGATTACGAACGTATTATAGTATACATACATTTTTACCTGATGGCTTATCATTATATGTAGTGATTGTTTACAGATTAATTCACCTTTGAACAATATTACTGATGTGGTGTGGATTCTGACGTATCTCTCTATATTTATTAGTATTCTCTTCATTGATTGTTATTTTGGCAATACTATCACTTATAAAGTAAGTGCGACGTTTACTTTACTCTAATACTGTTCAGTTATAGATAGGTACAGAACCTTGACAACTTTCTCTCGCGTCAATCGAACAATCATAGAATATAAAACTAATCGCGGATTTGAACAATTGAAATAAATAAAACTGATTCATTTCAGAGCTTACATATATCAACACTGGTTTTTTCTTGCCCATGGATAGAGCTCCCAACGTCGCTGAAGAAAGATTTGATAATATTTATAGCAAAAACCCAACAACCTGTTGTGATAACTGCCGCAAAATACATTCCAGTATCTCTGGAGACCTTTACTAAGGTAATCTGATTTATTTTTTCTTCCTTATTGCGCTGGCTTCCTATCGCATTAAATAGTATTTAACAGTTCTGTTTTATGTACGTTTTTTAACTATTATTAATTATTCGATCCAATTGTAATAACACAGTTCATTACAAATTACTGCATATAAATTCATATTTCCTCAATAGAATCACACGAATTTATTGGTTTCATGTCAATATTTTGATATTGATTCTTTATAATATATGCAATATTTAACATTATCTTTCAAAACTTTTGGATCCGTAACTATTTTGCGTGTCCATAAATAGTGAGTTACATGTATTTGTTGTATATGTTAGGTACATTTTCACGCATCACTGCAGTGATTGGACAAAATTTCTTGCTAGAGGTCATCACTTCTATTCATCATACACTCTGTGGTTGCTTATGTAGATTTTCAACCGCGGTAGCATTCTTCTGCAAGGATATCATTTCGACAAGAAGTTGTGGAGCAGATCGGAGTGGAAATTGACCGGATCCTTTAAGCGGGACGTGAAAAATTATTTGATGAGGCCGTCAAGCTGAGGGCCATCACTGTAGCACTATCGGTATATCTAGTGGTGACCCCTGATCCTGGGACTTTGCCTTTAGCTTTCATCCATCAGGCGAGGTGAACTCATGTTGACGTGTGCAACATAAAAAATGCTGGCACTTGGCACCTAAGGTTTTAAAATGCTGAATAAATAAATATTCAAATGCTGAAATGCAATCAAGCGTTTAAAACACGTTTTATCTAATACAGGATATAAACAAATTCATTCGTATTTCAAAAAGATGTTCACTACCACAAATCTGCTCTTAACTTTTTCTTCAGAAAAAAATTCTCGTTGTTTACATTTGTACTAAACTTCGTGTAACTTTTAAAATTATTGTTGAATTTGTTTCTGTGCTGGGTCAGATTTCATCATTCAAAGTTTCGAGGACAGTTGAAGACAGAAATATAGGTTAACCGTTTGAATTTCCTGAACACTAGGGGTTTTGTTTTAGTTTAATAAAAGTCTCGTACGTGAAAGGTAAAGAATAATAGCTGTCTATATTACATCAGCTAAATGATTGTTAGTCCGGCATTTAGATCTTAATACTGCATCAAAATCGCACACGTTACGAATTTAGGAGAAGGTATCATGTCAGATGCGTAGACATCTCTTTAGTCATACGTATCAACGACCATATATTCTTGCAAAACTTCAGTCGTCATATTATAATCCAGCTGCCTATGCAAATATTATTCAAATCACATCCATTTCAGGGATTAAATAAGCTCGTCGGTCGCAGTTGTAATCTGGAATATCTAATATGTCATATGGATTAGAGTTACGAGCCTTAGGAAGTTGAAACATTTTTTAACAACTCGCCATTATATGACTAAACCATGATGCATATTTTGATGATTATATTGATTTAAATACAAAGCTACCAATTAAAAAAAATACATTTTTTGTAGGTACTTATACAGGTACTTATACGTACATACTTCACTTTGCAGGGGTGCTAGCACCCACATTAGCGACAAGTCTATCTTAATACTGTCTTGTACTATTCGTATGACATAATACGTCGCAAAACTACTATATTATAACAATTACAACCATTAACAAGTGACTGAACCAGCAAGGGTAACGTAACTATGAGCCGTGTACATGTTTGAAAACCAGAGAACGACCAACAATTTCACGAATTATTGGTATAAACTAGTTCAAATTAGTTTGTAGTAGTTGAGGGTCCAGAGTTTTGAGACTTTGGAATATTGATAATAAGTACTAGGAATATTACCCTATAATAATTTATAGAAAGTACTTAGCCACAAAAGGGGGAGGGGGGGCGTTAGCCTCGGTGAGGGGGTTACCCGTGGGAGTTTCCAAAATTTAATAAAAGGTAATTGGCCCTTCGCCTTAATCTAGAGTCAAGCATTGTGTTATCTTATTTAGAGAATTCGATATTGGTAAAGTATGTACCTAGTATCCCATTTAATTTGTCCAACTAAGCTTATTTAACAAATCATCCCGATCACCACCGTCATTTGATTAAAAAAAAATATCATATTTATTTAAGTAAACGCAGTAACCGCATTATAATACATACCTATTACGTTAAAATGAAGTTGGGATCGTTAAATGTAAAGTGGCTCGTTCCATCATCGAATTGAACGTAGCACCATTATTCATAGTCGTTGTCATTTTTTTTGTCTTTCTATATTTGGGATCACTTCCAAGAAGTCCCCATTGTCACTGTACAATCGAAAAGAAAAGTCCCAAGTTGCCTAACAATTTTCGTTGATGAAAATATTGGATGGATAGCTGTATTATTGGGTTATGAATAATAAGGAATAGAAGCGTACCTTAGATAGTAAATTTGATTGTATTAGGAATTAAGTCACGTGGATCTTTAAAAATTAACGGAAATAAAGTATTTTTAAGGGTATTTAGATTTTCCTAACAATAAGAAGATATTTAATACAAAATTATATAGGTATATAGTTGAGTATAATATGGCATACATCCTGGCGTCAGAAGACTCTAGACGGCGTGCGGTTTTAGTCGGTGAGAGTCCGACATAACCTGCCCCGCTGTGCCCCGGTGGGTATCCATGAGGATTTCCGCACGGCAAAAAAAAGGGATACCTACATACATGCATAGGGAGTATTTTGTTAGTAGCAGAGCGAACTGTTAAACAACGTTTTTGAGCTTTTTATTACTGTTTCGTTTGTATGTGTGTAATTCAAACTTCAATGTCTCTCGTAAATTCTTCAGATTACTTCATATTCTATTGTCTTAAGTACGCAAAGTATTGTTTCGTCTATAAATGTAATTATAATGGATTCATAACGTAAAGACTTCATTTCACTTCCGCTGGCCATCCCTAAATGTAAACAAAATTCACAAAGAATTATCATTCTCATAAAAGGCCTCTTTTTCTAAGAAGAGCCATTTTCTAAGAACTGCTACCTTTGCTGTTGTTGTTTCGATTTTCTTAGAAAATTATTTCTGCGAATAAAGCTAGGATTTTTACTAATTAGGTCACTTACGTCTTAAGATCCGTATCTTCCCCTTTAGTTTTTCTCACCAAAATGTTAGGGGCCAAACAAACGAGTCGAAGACGTTTGGGACACAAATTCTACGGACACTGTGTCCCTAAGTGTACTTCCAAATTTATTTATTTTTTCGAAGACGTTACGGACACTATCATTTTATTAAATCGGCTCAGTACAGTCTCATACAAAAGTGTTATAATTACATTGGGATCTAAACATAAACTGGCGAAATGTGGGTGCTAGCACCTCTGCCTACCTTTTCGGGGATATGGGCTTGAGTTTATGTTATGTTATGTTATGTGAAAATCGAATATGTACATTTCTTGTGGTTTTGTATTCAACGACCTATGGGCCGGGGCCCCTGTGCATTGCCAGGAGCTCCCAGTAGCATGTATTACTTGGCATATGTGTATCATGCAAGGTATATTTTAAATATAGTGGGTTACCATGATCTATAATAAAATCAATTTTGAATATTTTAACATCAGTTTTATTGATTCATTTGGTACTTATTACTAAAATACCTACACATGTAACGTATGTAAAAATCACAGATAATAATGAGAACAAACAAAATAAAATCTATCCACATTATTATAGCCTAGACTAGAATAATTACAGTATTTAGAATAGTTGTCATGACACTCCAAAACTTATAAAAATAAAAATGAAACTCATACCTACAATGTAAAAGTACTTGAACCAGGCGTACTAAGGTGTAAATACCTATTAATGAACATCTGATAGTAGATTTTGTAAATATTAATAATAAAAAAAAAGAAAATTCAAACCATGATTTTGTCATGACAACGAATGAAAATAACAGTTTTTTGTTACAAATTTTTAAAATAAACATTTAAAAAAATAACTTTAAACCAGGGGTAACCAGGACATTATAAAATGGGTGTAACTAACAAAAACATTAATAATCAATGTCTTTTTTGTAATTAATTAATAACACCGGCAATAATTAATTACGGCGCCGCGCAGCTGGTAGGCTTCATTAGATAAAGATATACCTAGATACAGTGCTGTTTATGAACCTTAATGCTTCCAATATAGAGTATAAATTAACTTTGCAACAGAAACACGCTTCTCACGAGAGGCTCGTTGCTACTTATTGCAAGAAGAAGTAGCAACGAGCCTCTCGCGAGAAGCATGTTTCTGTTGCAAAATTAATTTATACTCTATATTGGAAGCAATATTCTTCATTTTTACACAAATAAAATATTTTTACACAAATGAAATATTTGATTTCAATTCTCGCCTCGAATATTCATAACTGTATGTTTTGCTAAGAGAATTTATTTTAGATTTTACAAAAAATTAAAACACATTAAAAACACCTGGCAACACGTTGAATTGATTATGTTATTTAGATTTGATTTTCAATTAGAATTATTTAATGCAAAAAAGTGCAAGACGCCATTACAGACGCTTCACTCGCTCGACCCTAGTTCGAAAAATTATTAATTTTATTGTAAAATCTTTATGGAAAATACAATTTTATCGCTAAAATATTTTAAAAACTCATTGAGTAATATAGGAGTAATCACCTATACTCTGTCTAATGTAGGATGATAAAAATGACAGTTCATGTCTTTTTTTTTATATCGTATTTTTTTATATAAAATCATACCCCTAAAATTATTGTATTACATAGACAAGCCCCGCCCACTTGTCATAGTGAAGCGTCTTGCAAGAATATAGCACAATTGACTATACACAAATGAATCGAATGAATCGAATTTAAAATAATTTATTAAAATTATTAAGTACCTACTTATACTACTAAAATTTTTGTGATATAATTTGCTTAATATGGTACGAAACATAAATACTATACCATAAAACTTCTCTTTTGTCATCCTGAAGTAAGTTACCTAAAATAATAAAAAATAAAAAGTTTTTGTGTTTTTCTAAATATCGATTCCATTTTCTACGGGAACGATAATCGAAAATCGAAAGATTCATTTTCGATTATACTATATGGGCCACCCTATTTAGACCTGTCATTATTATCATCCTACATTAGACAAAGTATAAGAGCGTTTGTATGAAACTATGATTGACTTGTTTAACCTTAAAATCGTATTCTGAATTAAGTTTTTGAAGCAAACTTTACAACAAGAGAATATATAAAATTATTTGACTTACCTCCACAGTACATAAAATACAACAATAAGTGCCACATTATTCACTTTTTAAATAATATACGTAATTAATACTGCCGTAGTTCCATTGACCTTGACTTAGGACGAATGTCATGCGGTTCGTCAATCATGTACCTACTACAACAATACGAGCGAGACACCTATACAAGCAAAAGAGATGAACGACTGCATCGTTTTCCTTTTCACAACATGGTGTGCTCTTCCAAAAATCCTCGCGGCGACGCGCGACGCGCACGCGACTTAGCGCCTCTGTAGGTATTTCATTGAAGCGAAATGTATTTATAAACAACTAGAAGTTTTCCATCCGACTGTACAAAACTATCGTTTTATATTGGTGTCCGTAACGTCTTCGAAAAAATAAATAAATTTGGAAGTACACTTAGGGACACAGTGTCCGTAGAATTTGTGTCCCAAACGTCTTCGACTCAAACAAACGTCACGCGTATTAAATGGCACACTTTTTGATTAACAAACGAGTTTCTGGTGCAAGTTTTCACTTCGGGGTTAAGACTCAGATGGCAGTCACTCTTGTAAGAGTCTAGATAAGTTACAATATAAACTAAACTGGAGAGCAAACTAGCTCCAAAGTCTAAGCTTTAGGTGCAATCGAGAATTAAGTTAAGATCACGAGAACACACATGAAATTTTTGTTAAAACAAATCTGATGCGAAGAACAATGCAACTCTATTATACTTTTAAGTCTAAGCATTTAATGTTACAAATATAACACGAAATATGAAATTGTTCTTAAAGTATTTTCACGCACATCACGGATTTAACAAACTTTGTTAAAAGACCGCCACAATAAATCAAAATAACTTTATTTTGTTAAATAATTGGATCCATTATCATATTTAGAAAAACTTTGGTTCTAAACTTATTACTTAGTTGAATATTCACGAAAACCGGCGATAGCAATCAGAATATTTTATACAAGTATTTTAAATAGCTTCGGGAACAGCAACTTGGTGGAATAATCTTGTTTTCCATAATTTGAACTGTAATTTAATTTCAGTTTACGATTACATTTGAGCACTTTGTCATTTTATTTAAGCTGGAAATTTATTATACATCAAGCAAATTTATGAGCGGAGTTTGACTTTTTATTTAAAAGTGGTTCACTTGCATTCATGATAATAATATTCTAGAATATATGGGTATTACTTAGTTCTTCTACATTCAAAGTAAACGTAGTTTAACTGGCTAATAATATGGGTACTAGAATGCGGATGAACCTAGCTATAGGTACGTTTTTTTCGTAAAATATAGAAACACTAGGTACCTAGGCTATGCATAATTGACATTAACATGCAAATATTTGCAAACGGCAGGAATCGAACCCCCTCATAGCTAACCTGTACCACGTCACAGTTGTGGTCGTCTATCGTGAAAAATAAAAGTTTAATCTACATGAAGTACTACATTTACAAAATATGGTGTAGCTTTTAAGCACGGTTTAAGCGACTTGTCAGGCATTTAACGTTTTTATTTCAATGGCTTATAAGTTAAGTATACATTACACTGTAACAAAACTTCAAAGCAAATTCGACAGTCTTTTAATAAATAAAAGACTGTCTAATTTGCTTTCTACCTTTATGTTATTGTAAAAATTTAAAGAAATTCCAATTTCAGCACAGTGACTCGTAATTTTCGTTTCATATTGTAACCTTGTGAGAGCTAAGAGCAAAGCACTTAGTCCTAATTTAATTTCACTAGTTGTTATACGCATAAAAGTCATTTAAAACAAAGGATTTTAGTTGTGTTTTATACTTTGAAATGCAAACAACTGTAATCAAAAGATTAGTTTACAATAATAAATTATATTAAATACATATTCGTGTTTAGATTTCATTATTATAAAACAAAAGTCCGTGGAAATTTAAACTGTTTTAGGCCCAAACTAACCACAGTTTATAGATAGAATCCCAGAATTGATAAACATAACTTACGTACCTATTATTTTTTGTAAATCTATACTTATAATAACACTGTAGAGAGGTCAATTCTGTACATTGAATATATTTACAAAATAACTATTGGGGGATGATTGGTGATCGATACTAATGCAAAAAATGCAATCAGTAAATTTTTTCTTTCTGTCTGTCTGTCTGTCTGTCTGTCTGTCTGTATGTGCACGCATGGATCAAAAACTACTGGAGGGATTTTGATCAAACTTGGTACGATTATAGTTTATAGTTTTGGGCAACATATAGGCTACTTTTTATACAAGCTGATACCCGTGGCTTCACCCGCGCTTTGTTTTTAGGTCGTTTTTGGTCATATCTCCGGTTCTACTAAACCAATTACAACCAAACGTACGGTAAATTTTTAGTCTAAGCAAGATCTTTCAAGTAAAAAAACCGCATCAAAATCCGTTCGGTATTTTGTATGTAATGTTTTATACGTAAAAAGTGCTGAACGGGTTTTGATGCGGATTTTTTATTTGGAAAGGTCTTGGTTAGACTCAAAATCTTACGTATATTTGATCACAATCGTCTGATTAGAACCGGCGATATGGTAAAAAAACGCGAAAATCGACGTCCACGCGGACGGAGCCGCAGGCAACAGCTAGTACATAATATAAACACAGAAACGTTCAAAGTATCCAAAGCAATGAAAACACTCATATTCATGCATTTTCTTTTTCATCATGTATTAGGTACTGAATAAATGAAGGAAAAATACAGCTGAAATCTGATTTTTCCCCGAGTTACGTTAATACAATAAATTGTTCGTGCAGAGGATAACTTATTTCCCACATGTCCTTAGCTTTCACTGTCAAGGTTAATACAGGGTAAAGGTTTGCACGTAAAAAGGGTAAAAGCCAACAGTAGTTTACTCTGTTGTAATAATACTGAATTCAAAAAACTACCTATTACAAGAGCGTACTAAACTACCAAGTCCGACTGCCTAGTAAGGGTCCGTTCACACAGACCGGCTCGAAGAGTTGAGCAGATTCTTATCACGTTGAAAACAGAGTTTTTAGTATTTGTAGTAAGGTTTATTTTTGCATCTGCACTGTCATTTGTCATTATGAAAATCATTTGTCAGTGTGGAAAGAAAAATGCGCGCCGATGCTCTCTGAGCTGGTCTGTGTGAACGGACCCTAATGCTGACAAAAATGCGTAACAGAATTCTATTGCAGAAAAACAAATACAATAATATGTTTTACAAGTAGTTCGATCTCAAAGAACAGAACCAAGCCGATACTCACGTACGATACATAAAGAATTCACTCCACTACCTCCTCAAGAAGCTACTTCAAAAACGCATGACCTTTAGCAATGTGCTGAAGACACAATTTATTAAGGAAACTTATCACGTGCCTATGTACCAACACATTAATAGATACAAACTACTAAATTATTCATCAAGAGTCGCGTTGGCCGAGAAAACCTCGGGTTGCCCACTGTCCCTGTGGAAATGACCCTGCTTTCTGTAGTTTAATCTTTGCCAATTAAGCTGGGAGTAAGATACACGTCCATAAAACAAACCTTTTTTCAAAGTTGTTTCTATTTTACGCTATTTTTATAGAGAATAATAGGTTGAATATGCCTACATTACGAGAACGTTCATTACGGTGATGTCATGATTAATATTTGACTTGTAAAGATTATGACAACCTTTAGATTTCATGCAAGGAATTTTAATTGGCAGTGAACCGAAAATGAGTTATGCAGGTCAAAATGGAGCCCTTATAATTTATCCATAGATACTCGTAATTTTATCTTTTTTTCCTAAGCCTTACGTTTGACCTCTATCTCACTGGATGGTAAGAGGAAGGTCTCGTCATATTAAAAGCAAGTGATAACCTCAACTTTGAGCACGTATTGGACATGGTGATTATTAAATACCTTATCTTTCTCATGTGGTAAACTTCAGGTACCACGTCGCCGAATATACGACGCATCGGCTATTTTGGGCTAGAACCGTCTAAACCCATACCAACATATTAATCAGATTCTTTCCTTATAGGCCAGAGTCTTAGTTGCTGTTTGTAGTTCACCTAAGATATGGGTTACCCAAACTCCGACGGTCGCGGTCTTTGAATGAATTTGAAAACTGTAAAACTACTTACTCCATATAAGGTGTTTTCATAGAGATTTTTTGCCTCGTATATTCGTTGGTCAGAATTATGAATGTGATCTTATTCACTACTCTAAAATAATCCAGTGACAATCTGATTACCCCTTGGCAGAACATTAGTAGCGATTAAATGAAAGACATAAAAATAAAGTTTTAATTTTTCTACACCCACACTGTAACTCAGCAATTTATAAACAAGAAATTAACTTCTCCACTACTTAAACTATAATTATGATTAGGTACGTAAAGTAATAGACAAGTATTATTTTACTTAATGAACACTGAATCGCTACAAGTGGTAATTACCCACAGCAACTAATAATCTCACGAAACAAGCAAATGACACAACAGCCCATTTCCCTACGTTTCACCCTAATTTCCACGGGGAAATAAACTAGCTCCTATTTCTTTATAAGCGTTCAAAGTACGCGTAATAATGTTAAGCTCGCCAAGCAATAACCCAGGATTAATTACGCTAGGCAGGCGTGTCAAATAAATAAATCATAAATAGCTTAGTCTTGACATTTTCGCAGATATAATTGGAAATAAACAATTCCATGACAGGGTAGGATAACGAGGTTAGAATATTTTGTAATGAATTTGTTGTTCGGCTTATTGTTCGATGGGTAATTAAGGGTTCGAAAAACGATCACTGTTGTTCACGAGAGGTCGAAGTGACTAATTAGAATCGCACATCATCAGTAAGCGAAAACAATCTAAGTTTCAACAAACTACATGATGTGGTCTGCATCTCTTAAAGGAGGCCCAAAGCCTCGCATACCGAGGCCACCACTCAGTTATCAGTCAAGATCGACTGTAGTTAATAGGAATTCCTTATCTAGGTTATACTGTTAATTCTTAGCAATAGATTCGCGTCGTTCAAAGTTTTGTATAACTCCTTTGGCGGTCGCCGTTTACTCCCAGATGGGTACTATAATATTTAAAAGATAGAACTGGATATTGAAATTTTGTGCTCAACTAGAATTTTAATTTTCACACTCTCACAGAATTGTATTCTTGACATGCTTAAAATTTTCTCAAACTTTTTTTGCAGGTGATGAACTGGACATATAAAGGTTTTGCTGTAATGAATCAAATGAAGAAATAACGTGAGCAGCGAGAGAAAGAGAATTTATGAATTAGTTGCTTAGCCGAAATTTAGAAAAAATATTGAAAATGGATTCAAAACAAATTAACTGAGGCCATAAAATTTTATGAAGGTATAAAGAGATTTTGGATTGAAGAAAATTTTACAAAAAAAAATTCTATCACTTTATTCTACTCCCAAATGCACAATTGTAGCTGTGTAGCTGAATTCTCACTTATAGACAAAAACATTTAAAATTATAATGTATTTTCATTTATTATTAAAATGTTTAATGTCAAATTAAGATTTGTGAACAACAAGGTATGCACATAATTTGTCTAACTTGCCAAGAATTTAGCCAAAGGCGACAGGCTTACGTCTGTTTCGTGGTTTTGAAATAATTATGTCTAACATGTAGATTAGAATAAGCTTTATTTACTACAGAGGATTTTAAAATCAAAAAGATTTTTATTTCAGTTAGGAATATATTTTGTTTGTAGTATGTGTGCACTTTACACAGTAATATGTAAGTAGTATTTTAAATAGCGATCTAAAGTATCATATTTAGGTATTACCATACCATTCCAAACATAATTGCATTCCAATTATTCAAGCACCTTAATCTTATCATGTGAAAGTCACCTCGTATGTCCAACACATGCAATTTAACTTAGATAGAGGGATTACTACGGTCACTTGTAATTTCAATTACTACCTCCAACCCCGAGAATATTAACAGCTTTATTTGACATCTTCTTACAGTGAGTAAGAGTAGGTAGTACCTCTTTTTCCATTTTAAAGTTAAGACTCACTGGCAATGTAATGTTATGTTATCCACCATACATAAACAAACACCTTTAATATTTTCACTGTAAGACTAACAAAAGTCATTTATGAAAGTCAACCGACCAAAATTCGTCGAAGTGCAGTTTTAAATTTGCTTTCAACCAACAAACACATAGACGTGACAATTCTTGTTAAATTCACAATTGCGCAGAGATTGACTTATTCCGCATTTTTAGGTATAGAATTTTTTTTAATGAATCCCTTACGTGCTATAGTCAACCAGCGCTGGTTGATTCCGTGGATTTAACTGGTAACATAGGCATAGAAAATGTATTAATTCTGGCTTATGCACACGACCGTGGGACTATTAAAACTGTAGAGTTATGTGTTTGACTTTTTATTCTGTTTGTGCCTGTACGTACGAAATCCTACTAATATTATAAATGCAAACGTTTGTGAATATGGATGAATATGGATATTTGTCACACTTTCCTGTGGATCACTGAACGGTATCAAAATTTCACATTGGCGTAGCTATAGATGCATATTATATTTTTATAATACAGTTATAATAAAATGAAAAAACTAAATTAATTACTAAAACCTAGATATAGTATATCTAGTATTTGAGTCTGAATATTAATAAGTCGAGCGTTATAAATATATCCAAAGTAAGCTTTCGAAATATTTTAGAGAGATTATAGAGATCGTCTACGAGATTTGTTACTCTGGCAAAATGTTCGTAGAATGCTACGAAACGTCGTAGACTGACTTCTACGAAATACGGTCTACGACATTTGCACTTACTTTACACAACGTCTACGTACAAAATCACTCGATCAATATCAAATGAGTTAACAGATAGCTGGTACATCGTAATAATCGATGGTGTCGAATTATGAGGAATAAGCGATTCATCCATTAGTGACAAATGTTTGCTGCAATCAGACATGGTGCAGCCGGACATTGGCAATTAATCAACAGATATATCCACTTATACGTACGCGTTAGATGCAACAATGGATACAGCGTTGCAAAGACAATAGACGTTGTGTGTATTATTGATTAACCTTTTATAGAGAAACGTTTTCGAAGCATTTGTAACAAAAAAAAAATTTTGTCACGAACAAAATTGAGATCATTGTGAGCTTTATTTTGTGCAGAAAAATGGCATTGTGTTGCTTTAAAATTACCTGCCATTTTTTAATGTCTGAATTCAGTATTAAGTAATAGTATTCGATGTTTTAAAAACCTATTTTTTTATCTATAATAACTATTACTTTTCACACGTGTCATCTCTCGTCTTGTAAGTGTTCATAGGCCACAGCCTAGGGTGAAAAGGGGAGATAGTGGTTAAATCGTGAGCTAGCTATGGACAGCAAAGAATAACGAAAAAACATAAACTTATAGACAAATCTAAAAAATCAAAAATCATGAAAAACGGTCAACTCAATTACAACCAAAAAAAAATTGACGCACTATACCTATGCGAAAACAAACCTTCAAAATCAAAAATCATGAAAATCGGTCCATCCCTTGTCAAGCTTTCTAAATTCTGACTAATACGACTTTGTTTTATCATATAATTTTTAGACCCTTCACTCACTAAAAGTATCACTCTTTGAATAAAAAATATATATATTGTAATCATATTTGTGAAGTTCGGAAGCGTTTGAAATCTGGTACGAACAATTTTTGGTTCAATCGGGCGTGTTTGTGTACACTAATACGTTTTGTGCAAAACAATCAACGCAATTCTGTGCTGAGTCTGATCAATGGTAGGTTTAAATGAAATCAGTAACTTAATATACCGAGTAAATATTGGTGAGTATTTGTTTAATTCAGTATTCATATTTTGTAGGTAATAAATGTTTATTATAGGTAAATTATCTTCCAAAGTTTGCGCTTTGGAGCCTGAGGTCAACTTATTTTGTTTTTCATTGGTATATCGGTTTTCCGGGCACAACTACCGTCTGAGCTCCCAACTCTAAGAAAAACCTGCGTGAGAGCCTCATCCGACGTTTAGCAGATGCACTGACGGTGAGACTGGTTTGGGCTTCAAAGATATTGGTAGGGCTAACTACACTAAATTTATAATATTATTGTCCGTAATAATCCACGTAGTTACTGTCCTCAGTTTTAACTTCAGATTTTTCAGATTTATCAATTGTTAAAGTTATAAAATAGTAAAACTTCAGTGCAGTAAAGTAATAAAACTTTACACAGCCGGCAAGTAGAGTTGAGAGTTTTATAGTTTAATTAGCTTGAAGGTAAAAGAGAAATAAAAAGCCGCATCGGTATGTGTCGAAATATTGGGTGAACACATGGCCAGCGCGGTGTCACACGACGCTTGTCGAGTGTCGGACAATTCAATTTGGCCACGTCACAAATATGTGGCAACAATTCAGTAACAAACAAGGACGCTTTCACGGCATCCTAAACAAACGATTTCAGCTCAACGACGCTGAAAAGTGCTAATAAAGCTTTCCCGTATGTTTTCTTTGTAATTTCGTTTTTTTTTGTTCGTATTTTTTAGGGCAAGAATTTTTTTGTATGTATTTTTAAATTATTTATAGCATAAATTATGTAATAAACTCATAATTATCCTTTTACATCATAACATTATTAATAACAATATCGTCTTCGGTGATCCTTCCATCTTCCATTTTACGTTTGGCTTAGTTAGGATTTTACAAAAGCGACTGCCGTTTGACTTCCTAAGCCCAAGAGTGAAGCCTGCACCAAAGCCTCATTCGTTCATCAGCAGATGTACCAGGCAACGGTTGAAGACATAATTATTTTAAATCTTTTAGATGATGAATCAACTGTAGTATTCTTCAATACCAACGTTCTTTTAGAGTGATTCAAGTGTCTACAGCATAAATATTATTAGCATTTACACATAACACTGCCGATATCCAATCAAAAAATGTGCCACATCTTGCAATCATTGCAATCGCCATTTTTTTATTTAATCAGATAAAATAACCGTGGAATTTTAAATGTTGTAAGGTCTTGCGGCAAAATATCGTAAAGGACAAAGAACAGGTTTTCTTCCGACAAAATGTCCCTTACGATATTTGAAAATTCCATCGTCGTACAAGTAATTTATAGCAAAGCGGCATATCCATAATAGTACAAACGTTTGTACATTTATACAGCAACGTCTCAACTTCAGGATAAGACGACGTGTCAACTTTCATTTAGGAGAAATGTACTGGAGTATGTCCATCTCACAAGCTCACTCACTGTACTCCGACAAATGAATTGTTTACACAGTGAGAATGCAAGAAAGGTCCGTAGTTCCAATCTCTTCTCTGCCAGTTTAGATGTAAACAGCATTTCACTGATGAACTTTCACTTTAAAGTTGGTGTACTTGATTGGATTGCCCGATGCGATTGTTATTTTAAAGTTCTGATTTAGACATCATTCTTAGGATAGTGGCAATGAACCTAAAATTGTATAAGTGACATCATCATGAACCAAAATGAGGTTGTAAAATTTTTTTAGTACTCAGCAAACTACACTACCGACTCTTGTGGTAAAACTAAAATAGTACTTGTCAACAAAAACAATACCGGACTCAAGTAAGGGTCGACGTTTGATGGTACGAATTCAATCGCAGCCTTTGTTCTTATAGCTACGGTACTATGCGGCTACGTTCGCAGTTAATAGGCAAAGTTTGAAGGTACGAAGGTCCTTAAATGAATCGGGATGTGCTGCAAATTGTTTCAAAACTGATTGGAGCTTAGGAGTTCACTTTTAACAACAACACAATTCATAAAATAAGACCGGTGGACTTGCATGAAAGGTTTTATGTCAGCAGAGAAGGTTTTATGCCAAACTGCTATTTGCTGCTATTCAACGTATTCAATACAATTTGAGGATTAACTGTGGTATTTTAGTGTGTGTAGTTTTAGTATACCTATTTCAAAATTATGAGAATTGAAAAACAATTCTAAAAATCTGAATTAATTCTGGCTGCATCCAAACCTTGTAATTTGGAGCCCGGAGTCCGCTCTCCACTTTTACTCCTTATCATTGATTAGACTTATCTTGAATTTTTCGGAAGTAACCCCAAATCGGGAAAACTGCGCTAAAGCCTCGTCCATCAGCTCGCGCTCACTCAGTAGATATAGGTACTAGCCGGGGAGGTTGACTTGGGCCCCGAAGATTTTAGTGGGGTTCCGTACAAAATCCAACATAGGTTGTATGTATTAATTTTATGTAAATTCTATCAATAACACATTCTTCTAATGAATTTGGCCTATTCTAAAATCAGTGAGTCAAGTCACGATTTTAAACTGAGAACTACAGAAATTAATTTCCTTGCGCAGTAATTTAAATTTTTATGTTGTATTTTTATTAATCTTGATTTCTTGGTGAAGAATATTCCAATTATGTTAATGAATACGACCGTATGGACTATAAATAGCGGCAGTAACCGTAAGTCGTCGCGTCGTCGCTATGCAATTAGTCGTATATAATCTGATTAAAGTTTAAAGGCCGTTTGTAATACACGCGATTTGTACATTTTTCATCACAATTATGCGTCTAATACAAATGTTAATTCAATTCAAAGTAATGCCATTTGAATATTCATTCGTAATTTGTAACCATTTGTCCTGATTACAGTTGATAGAACAGTTGTGTAATTTGAAGTTACACGAGTTTTGAACATTTTCATGAGTTATGGTGACGTCATTTAGATGCTCCATCAAACAAGGTACAATAATATTCATATGAATTTAGATTACACTAATTGACTTCTGGTCTCATAGAAAATAGTTTTAGTAAATAGAGCAGCAATATTTGGAATAAATAAATTTGATAAAAACAACAACCTCGGATGCGACCGTTACTAATGCGAGGATGATGATGTGTTTGATAAAAAAAGTGTTTAATTCTTTTTTGACAATTTCAAATATCGCTTCAAATTTTTACTCCAGACTGAGAATAGTTTATGAATAAAATATCAGTAATAACAGTTTTACTACCTCACTTTTCGTTATTATCAAACATACTCGACTGAAGTGCATGCAGTGATATCACATCATTTTATATCATAAACCTCTTTACGTCAGTTTTATGAGTTCAACGTGTAAATGCATCCAATTTGCAGTAAAGCAAAGGTAGTGTGGTAGTACGTATTCATAGACCGATTATAGTCGATAATATTGCGTGCTAACCGTTATTATCTAATGTGCAGTTTAAGCTGTTGCGCTTCTTGGTTGAGTACCGTATAATATGAGCTCATTATCTTTGGTTACGTTCCATTGATAGTACGCAAACCATCGACTTTACTATAACATAAGGTACCTACGTCTAATGATAACCGGTGAAATATCACAGTATAGCAAAATCAGGACACATTCATTTACAGGGAACTGGATATTGCCTATCCAAACCAGATCAGAAATCTTTACAAAAAATAAATACAATTTTTCTTTTCCAAAATTATTCCCGGCAGTGTAAGCTGCTCTTTATCCTTCTTCTACATTCACGAAATAATCTACTAAAGATCACCTTCCAGCTTAGCAGATCATACGTACAGCAATTTTAGGCTGCAAGGGAAATTAATTTTACTAAAGGGCCAGAGGAAACAGCACGAGTCACACTTCTTAAGAAAGGAATTACTCTCTTCCAAAAACGCTGGGCTGCTACTAATAATGATCAATACCTTTGCGGCATTTGCCCATACAATAGGCACAGGCAGAACACCATGTTTTTCAGTCGGTGGCAATCTGACATAATCCTCTACATAGTATCATAGTATCATAATCATCATGCCCTTGGTAAGGTTGCACCGTGTAGGTTTAATTTTTTTGTATTATAATACTTGTTCTTATTATTATTTTGTGTCTACGTGTGAACAAGGCATAAGATTATGCATGTAATTATGCTACATAAATACCGTCATAACAATTAAATTTAAAACATTATTTTCTACATAATATATTTATGTATGTAAAGGGTGGGGTCCCATTATGTGTAAAGGTTACAAGCAATTTAGCATTATTTCACGTTAATTTCAACCGCAAATAGGCAACATGGCTATTGCTGCAAGGTAATTGCTCAGCAATTTGGCCCGCCGTGTAATTATTACAGAAATTCTTCGACTTTTGCGAAATTACTCTTCATTAAAACTGTCGCTGTATATTTCTATGGTCTGATCGATTTTTAAAGTCGCGTGATCATTAAAGCAATTTCTATTGTAGTCATACTTTTTACAATATTTATTTTGTACACGCAATTAACTATAAGTATAGTGTAGTACATGTTACAGTGTCAAATATTTTGAAGCCAGTTATGGTATCCTTTTTCATTGTACTTTTTGTAAAGAAACAACCAATATCGCCTTAACGGATAAAAATCGTCAATACTATGAACAGTTTTATAATAATTAAGAGGGCTTTATTCCTTCAACGGTAGCAACCCAATGCTATCGCTGATGTAGACATAGATAATTCAACAGTAGGTAGATATCATTGGTGATAAATTTATTTAGTTTAGTTGACACAAAATGAACATCGTCTTTTAAGTGCTTAGATAACGGATACGTATAATGTCGGATTCATAGTGGTCTACTAGAGGTTAAGGAGAACCATTGATTACTTGGGCTGTCTTTTAAACTGTTCGAACTACAAACTTTACAAACTTAACACCGATCGCAGGAACCTGTGAATTAGAAGGTCTAAATTGTAACATGATGCGTACAAACTACTATCCATTATCTAACCGCTTTGTTATAACATTTAAGGTTAGTAGGCTTAGAATACAAATGCCCACCTACTTGAATAATCCCTTACTCCACGTTACCCCTGGCACGTAATGGGTTCGTCGAAACTATACGACAATTTTGTTGCCTATTTCTGCGATATCGAATCGCTTAAAGGCAATGGCGTCGTGTTGGGCTTAAGGGGAACCGTAGATAAATCTTCATCAGTTTACTAAGCCGTTACTGGAAATTACATTGCATTAAACTCATATTTCTTTTGCTTAAACTGAAGCAAATCCATTTTCAGTAATTACATGCGTTTTTAGCTTTATTTATTTTGTCTTAAATAGGTAAATGAAATTCGTTCTGTGGTGTTCGATAATCGTGTAAGTGGAATTTGTAACCTCTAGTAAACTAATTTTATCATCGATAAACAACAAATACCAAACATCTACAAATATTTAGTTGACATAAAATATAGTTATTTGTTAAATATAAATACGTCATCTACTTGATAAATGAGGATGGATGATAACCTTGCACGTGGTTTCAAAACTTTCGAGACTAATTAATAGCTCAATATTTCAAGTTCATTGATCCTTAGTAGTTTTAGCAGATGATATACATACGTGCAGTTTTAGGTAATTTTACTTCTCATATAGTGTGTGTGTGTGTGTGTGTGTGTGTGTGTGTGTGTTTATTGGCTGTGGGCGTTAGCGTTCATTGGCACTCTTTATCTCCCCATCTCTAACATCTACTGAAAAAAATGTTTGTATAATAATACACGAAACAGGAAATTACCTAAAACTAAAAGCAAGTCATTATAAAAACGCGATTAGTTTTTTAGTAATTTTTTGTCACCCGAATTTTTTGCAATTTAAAAGTTAATCCTGGTTACTAATATTAAAAACGCGAAAGTTTGGATGGATGCAACGCTTGAATGGTTCTGAATCTTTAGCACAGAGATAGATTATGATCTGAAATAACACTGGCAACTTTTCATCTCGAGAATAGGTTCCTGCACGTCACAGGAAGGGAACCAGAATTTCAAACTGAGCGAGCGTCAGCTAGTGTTCCTAATAATAGTTTTGGTATAAATAATAAAGGACTACTCACCTATCTTCATGAATACAATTTTGGCATGATATAGACTGCTGATTTTTCTGTTTAAGTAATAGGTTTCATAAAGCAATATCATTAGAGTATATTATTTAGATTTATTGTATTTATGTGAAGTATGATTAAAAACGAATAGAAGCCTTTTATAAAAAATGCAGCTTCATGGAAAAATCTTTTTATGGAAATTTACTTAAATTTTACTCAGAATATTCAATTTGCTTGAAAGTAATAGAGCGGGTACATATCAGAACAGCTGATAGCATTTAATAAAACCATTTTTACTCTAACTAAGTTTCTAGTCTTTAACGCGTAAATTGAGATTAAATTCTTAGTCTACTGTTGTATAAAAAAACTAGATTTAACTTAGAAAAACGTAAGTAAAATTATACTTGACGTAAAGGACAAAGGATGTATCAGCATCTTATCTAGCAGAAGTTGTAAAAGTCATATTTGAGGTAATAAGAATTTAACACAGCTCAGGCTACTACCTAGCCGCTCGTTGCTACCTAATGCGTTATTGCAATTTTATGGCTTATCTGCATCACGTGTTAGTGAAACGACTTGAATAAAAAAGCTATGCAAAGTTAGTAATCTTTAAAATAGCCAAAATCCATACTAATATTATAAATGCGAAAGTAACTCTGTCTGTCTATCTGTTACGCTTTCACGCCTGAACCGCTGAATTGATTTTGATGAAATTTGGTATAGGGGTAGATTAGTTTAGACCTCGAGACATAGGCTATGTTAGTTTAGACCTCGAGACATAGGCTATGTTTGGTCGCGATAACCGACATCCACGCGGGCGAAGCCGCGGGCAAAAGCTAATATAAAACAGCAAATAGGTACAAACTGTAAATTAGCAAACTTACATTTCATTTATGTTTAAAAGTTTAGAACTTTATTAGGTACTGCTCCATCCGCGTCAAATTGTGTTCCCCTATTCACAAATAATGAGCGATGAATGCTGTGCTTCACTAAAGTCGCTGTGATATGAAAACAATATTGGGTTATTTTTGGATGAAACCTAATTCGCCTGGGTTTCCTAATACGAAAATAATGACTTCTCTTTGGGATCGCCTAATTAACAAAGTTTGAGAGAAATGAATTTTAGGGCAGTAATTTTTAAACGAACTTTCTCATTTTGTTTGAGTGTACACTCATGAATTTATTGCGATTTATTGTTTATTATGGTTTACTAATAATAAAATGTATCAATCACGTTAACTTATGTAAAAAATATTGTAAGATTAACTTAAATTGACATAAACTAAATTTTTATACGTCATCTTTTCGTAACGCAACGTCATCCTATGAAGTTGGTAGCAAAAAACTACAAGGGTATTTTTTAGGTACCTTTCCCTAACTTCCTATAAAATCCGTTCCTATAAAATTCGGCAATGTGTATGTTCCTTGTAATCGATGAATACATATATATTTTTAAACTTCACTTTTAAGATCATAATATTAATTATATATGGCAGCATTTCTATTCTAGATTACTCTAATTTAATTTCTAATATTATTTAAAGTAAACACAAATATACTTACTAAGAATTTAACCAACAATATTTAAATACAAAATAAATCCTTTGAGTTCTCCAAATCCACTAATGAAAGTCTGTGAAATCGGAAACTGGTAATATACTTAGAACAGCTGGAAGGGTCTGACGGTTGAATTTAAGTGCTCCGAAACGATTCATTTACTATATTGAATAGTCAGTATTGAACGTCTAACGGGCCGAATTATGACAGGGATATTAAGCTTAATAACTTTGAATTTGGGATTTCCTAATATCGGTGCGTAAATTTGTATTTTATTCTTAGGAGCGGTTGACCCTATATAATTGTCATACAAAAGCTCGTAACGCATATGAAATTATGGCGCTCTTGTAACTGTGTGTGATCTTGTGCTTTTAGGTTTCTATGGAAGCAAAAAATAAAAAATGGAGAAATTCTAAATGAATAAATGAAGTGTGTAAATGCAATTCAAACAATGCAGAAATAATTAAATAATGTAATGTAATGTATTCTAGACACTAATAATTAATGTCTAATAATATATCTGTACCAAATTCAACCAATCCCAGTACCAAAATTCAACCAGATCCTTTGAGCCGTTTGAACATTATAGAGTAACACACATTTTCACAACCAAGTCTTTTTCTGTTAATTTCTCGTTCGTACGGCTTTTTCTAAATAAGTTATACTTATAAGAATAAACAAATAAACATTACACATAAGCATTTCTTTTAAATGAAAAGTAAAATTGACCTTTACGGTTGGGTCACTAAATTACTCCCTGTTCATAAACCTACATAAATAGAATATATGAGAAGTTAACCTACCGTAAAGACCGGAAGTCTACTATACCCAATCGCTTTATTCCGTTGACCTCCAAGGACTGTGACCCTCACGTAACCACCCATCCGTCTACTAAATCCTCCACTCTGCGCCTTCCGGCTTGTGATTACTGTAGGCACAACGGTGATATCCACTTGAATAGCTGGTAGGGTGTTGATGATATATTACTCTAAGTAAAATGTTCATATTTTTTCGAATTCATCTCTATATAAAATGTACAATTATATATTTTCTATAACTGTTCTACTTAATATTATTTGAATGTTTGTTACTCAATCCCGTATAAACTGCGATACGGATTTGGCTGCAATTTGGTACAAACATTATATAGTTTGGAATAACACATAGACTACTTTTTATATCTGCAATAGGTTTGCATGAGTATCAAGCACAGTATTAAGTAAGGGGATCAAAGAAAGATCACAGATAGGGCCGCGAGCAACAGATTAGTAAACAATACTTTAAAAAATCTGTTTTAACCCTTAAATTGATTCTGTCCGTTTCAAAGGACGTAGTGCTTATACGCACACAGATATAAAATATTACACGATACCACATCGCGCGCGCATTTCACTGTGTTTAATAGACTATCTTTTTCGCATTTACGCATTTTGTGCGTGCGAAACGGTCAAAGGTCGCTCATAAAACCGATTTGAAAAAGTGCAACAGGAGGGTGTTGTTGCGCTCCAGACAAAAGATTTTGAAAAGGTGATTTTTTTCTTTATTTTGTGCATTCTTTTGTTACATATAATTAAAATACGGTATAATGTATTAGATGACATAATTTGTTTCGACAAAATCAAAGTTTTTTATCACTAATTACATCGAAATAAAGTATGTCATTTAAAACGGACTATGCCAATTAGAACTATGGACTAGTGTATTTTTTGTTTGTCCCATATAACGGACCTTGCCAATGAAAACTACGAACTAGTCTGTTTTTGTTTATCCCATATAACGGACCTTGCCATTAAGTACTACTTACAAATAGTTCATAGATCCAGCATACTCACCATTAAAATAATATTTTTTTGAACCATAAGCTCCTGGCATACCTGGAAACGAACGTCCTCCTCAGTAATCGGCAATATGGGGTCCGCCAGAACCGTTCCACTGGGGATCTTCTTGTGTATGCCACACACATTTGGAGTGAGGCCATCGAGAAACACGAAGAGGCACAGACCCAGTCTCTTCAAGAGGCTATGGTTGAGCGTTTGGACTTGTCCTTGAAGGCTATCTCCGATTGGTGAGACGCTAACTTGGTCAACTTCAACGCAAATAAGACCCAGGCGTGTCTATTATCAGCTAAGCGGAGCCAATTCCTGCCAAACCCTACTTTCCGAGGTGTACCAGTGCCGATAACCGACCACCTTGAGCTTCTTGGCGTGACTCTCACTCCTACCCTCAACTTTGGTCCATACATTGAGGCAAGGACTCAAGTAGCTGCCAAAAAGCTGGGTATTCTTTCGAAGGTGCGGCAATATTTCACACCGGAACAGCTGCTCAACCTTTACAAAGCGCAAGTTCGATCGTGTATCGAGTATTGCTTGCACCTCTGTAACGGCTCAGCAAAATACCACCTCGAAGCACTTGAGTCAATTGAGAGAAGGGCCAAGAGACTCATCAACTGCGAATCGCTGGTTGAGACTAAGCTTCAGAGCTTGGAACATTGGCGTAGAATCGCTAGCCTCTCTGTTTTTTATCGGTTGCACTTCGGGGAATGTGCGCTGGAATTACATGACCTAATTCCTCCAAGCCCCTTTCATCACCAAACGACCAGACGTACGGCAACGCGCCACCGGTACATGGTGGATATCCCACTCATACGCACAAAACGTTTTGGCAGTACGTTCATCTTGCGTACTGCTAAACAGTGGAATACCCTGCCTGAGTTTGTATTTCCGGAAAGCTACAATCTGGGAGTCTTCAAGTCTAGAGTGAATAAGTAATATATGAATAGGTCTAGGCAAGCGTGCTCCACCGTCGACCACATCATCACTTACCAACAGGTGAGATTGTAGTCAAACGCGAGCCTATTACCAATAATGTTAATTACTAAATATTACCTATGGATAAATATTTAATTTCAGTTTGGTTTTATGTTTTGTTCATTACATCTAATTTTGTTATATAATTTCAAATGGTTCATAACTGAAACTTGATCTCATTGTTACTTTTATTCTATGTAAGTACTGTTTTTTGTTCGATTAGAAAAAAAACATGTTAGGTATGTTTTTGGCAATGTCCGTTTAATGTGACATATATGAGGTCACCGCACAGTAGCCAGAAATGGGCAGTGTCCGTTTTAAGTGACATCTGAGAAAACATATATAAATACATAATTTTCCAAAAATTCTAAAGGATTATTCTTTTCTACCCCTATTACTACCCAAAACGTCACCCAAAATGTAAAAAATCTTTCAGATTCAGTATGTGACAATTTAAGGGTTAAAAAATATGTTTAAACAATCGGCGATTGTATCGCTAGACCGGATTTTAGACAACACAGACAACCTTTAATTGGACCATCTTGACTCTATTAGGAGTAAAATGTTTACATAATTATATCGTTACTAGCTTACCCGTGCGCGGCTTCGCCCGCGTGAATGTTGGCTATCGCCACCAAGTCTTTTTTAAGCTGAGGGACTGCCCGTACTAACTTTCAATGTCTATTCCTTCGCAATCAGTGGTTGCAGCTAAACGTGTTCATTTCATCTCGAATCCTATAAAACCCTTCAAGGTACAGTGCCGTGTATCACGGCCAAAGCCAGTACCTATATTTACCATCACTGTCCTTTTTCATTGTCTTCTAGATTTTATCGGGAATAGATAGCTGCTCTGGTCAAAGTATGTGTGACTCAGAAGAGGCACTTTGATAAACCTTTTCACTATAGTTGTATTGCACTTTCAGATTCGATGGACTATTTCAAATTAGTTAATAAACATTATTTATTTCCAAAACTCTGATTCTATTAAGATTAAAATCTTGTCACAGACATTGACATCTGACAACCTGATTTAACATTTAAAAAGTTCATGAAGAAAGAGTATGTAACTGTACATACAACAATATAAAGCCGGTCATGTGCGAATTTGGCTCGTGCTCGCTGGGTACAACACGGGGTTCAGGGGCGAACTTAACTTTGCTGCAGCGCTTCTTGTCTTGACTGACAGACATACAGATTTTTTTTGGTAATTTACACATTTCGGACTTTTACCTTTACTATGCTATAAGATTTTATTTTCTGCAAAATATCTGGATTCTAGCAGAAAGGGAAGTACCTTTTCCTTTTTTTCGTGTGAAAATCCCGTCGGGCTTTACTTCAACGGAGCCAACGAAGAGGTTGGTATGTCAGACTCCTACTGACTAAAATCGCACGTTCTTTTGTCACATCGGTCTGTGTGACCGAAGAATTCTGGTGGTGTGTCCTAGAAAGGATATTCCAGAAACCTCGACGGGCTCCGGCCGCCAGCATTGGCGACCTCGACGTTTCTCTAAAAAAAAGCGCGTATGAAAACATAACGCCCTGCCACCCTGGGCCTGCTTCTGCTAGGATGACGGTTAGCTCCGACCGTTCCCTAGGCCCGCACTCATGGAGGACGAATGTGGTTCTCCGAAATACGCCGCCCGGTGCGCCTTCATCGGCACTAGAGTGCTAGATCTCTCCCGTTGCTTTTCCACCACCATTTCTGCGCACATTACTGCCTCACAAAAAAGCGGTGGCTTTCCACAACATACTCTCTATGGTGACTATAGTCAGCACCAGGGCCCGCAGTATGAGGCTTACCACACCGTCTGCTTCAAGGACATGGCGGTACTCTATCCACTGTGGACACTCTGCCAGTGTGTGAAGCGGCGAAGTGTCCACGGAGCAGCCCCAGCAACGGTAGCATTCGGGCGTCAGCTCCCTGTCTACACAATGCAGGAACTCACCAAAACAGCCAAGCCCATCAGTGAGCCTTGGATAACTCAGGGTTATGGTCCACCTTAAACCCTGAAGACGCAAGATGGAGTGCGATTTTAGTCGGTCAAGTTCAATATTACGTTCCTACTGGCCTGGTGAGGAGAGATATCCATGGGGATATCCGCACGAAAAATAAGGTGCAGTGCAGGTGACTCACTCACGTGGCCGAAAGTCACTCAACGACCTCCATCCTCTATAAGCGCAGGCCTGGGGATGGTAAGTCAGGTCACCTATAAGTCGATAGTGAGACCACAGTCTGGATATTATGCTTCGTGTAATGCCAAGCCATTGATCATTTTGAAACATTCCTTTGATCTAATTCAACTTGATGCCTCTATTTTTTCCAAGAAAGAGGTCTAATAAGGGTTTTGTTTTTTCCTATATAGGCACAGAACCCTAAAAATAAATATATCCTCTTTGTCTTTGAGCAAAAAGAAACAAAGGATTAAAATTTAGACTGAGTCATTTTTAGTTCCTGTTGCCATGACAACAATTATAGATGGCGTTAAAAACATCTGCAAGTATCTAATTTTCTTATTATTTCTTGATTTCCTGAATTAATCATATCTTTTTAATTTTCTTATATGCTATTCGCGGCGAAGACAAATCCAATAAATCATAGATCATGAAAATCCGTTCAGCCGTTGTTGAGTTCTAACAAAAGTACCTTTTTGGACCCTTTTTAGGGCTTTAGGGTTCGAATTTTAAAAAATCCTTTCTTAGTACACCTCTACGCATCAAAACGAACACACCCATCAAATTTCAAGTCTCTACGACCAGCGGTTTAGGCTGTGCGTTCGGTTGTCTCTAGGTCAATCAGTCAGTCAGGACTTTGAGTTTTATATAATGTATTGATTTCATAGTAGTTAAGTACACTGTCCACACCGAAATCGCGCAAGCGGTTATTTCAGAATCGAATTGGCAAAATGCATGCACTTTGCGCTTTTGAATAACAACATTACATACGAGTATGGTTTGCACTAAGCAACCTTGGCACAAAATAATAATAATTATGTATAACATCATGGTAGCCACGTTATACTGATAACTGTGAAAATCAATAAAATATATCAAGCCTGACTGTTTGCATATTCGTAAGCCATCTTACTTCACTAAGCGCAAAAGCTGTAGAACTGAGTTTCCCTGCGAGAGAAAATATATGGGAGCTCGACTGTGATATACATTCAGTGTTATTGCTAGAAACAATTTATTCAACAACACTTAAGTAACACACTTAGGTATAAGTTATTTACGTTTGATACGCTTAGCTAATTGTATTATACAACCTAACTATTATATTTTACTGGATTCAATAGTAAACTTGAACCTTTTTCATACTTTACATTTTGTGGTTCAGTTTAAAAATATGCAATGAATCTTAGTACTAGAGGTTCAGTATATAGATCAGTATAACTGAGACAACAGATACAAAGAAATTAAACAAAAAAGGATCACCAATAGTTCCCTGCAGTACACCCATTCCGATTGACCTGATTGATTGTTCTGTTGTTTTAGTTCACTAATTTTTAACTACTATTGCTATTCGTAGTTTATATCTATCTTTATTAATAAGCAACTATATTTTGGACACTAAGTATCTTAACTTCTTAGTTTGGCTGACAATAGAAAGTTTAACTAATGCTGTTGTTAAGACCTTTATTTATAACATCTGTAGTTATTTATATAGGTTTTCGTATATAAGGTTTAAATTAATTTACGGTAAATTCTTAGGACCGTAACCTTATTTACCTAATATCTATTTTACATTTTTCGATGAATTTTATAAGTAAAGTGAAAATACCATAAATAAAGAAGAGTTTTAATGATGATTATATTTTGGTAACGAGATCAAAAACAAAGGACGTTAATTTTTAACAAAGCTTCTAGAGTTCGGATCCTCATTAAAAAAACTTATCAAAACTTTTTCTAACCTCAAAGCTGCCTTGAGTGAAACAAAAATATATTTACATTTTGTCAATACTGAATATTCACTAGCAGTCGATAGCCAAGAAGTATAACATAGAAACAGGCTAGTCAAGTAGGATTATAGTATAGTATATCGTGGTTTCACAGTATTACAGTATTACAGAAACCGATCGTAGCCGAATTCCCATATCATGCACTGTTGGGCACGGGCTTTCAAGGGCCTCCCCCTCCTCCTTGCCTTGTCCTCTTAGTGAAGATTGGCACTTTTTCTAAGCTTTGTGACCTTTGAAAATGGTTAAATAAGCAGATATCTTCATGGCACTTTCGTTTACCATGAAAATAAGTGATAGATAATATAATTGCTGAAAACACTGCACCTCAAAAGCAAAACAGAAATAAAATTATTTAAATTTGAAACTAGTTGTAATCTTAGCTGCTGCAGTAGAAGTAAATTCAAGTCATTCTATATCTGGAGTATAGCTCCTCCCAAACTAAAGATATCTTAAGTAAAAGGCGCACTTAATCAGAGACTCTTCTAAGAAAAGACTTTGTTTTAGCACCACTACTTACGAGGATGAAGAAAGAACTTTCATTGAAATATTACTTCGAAAAATAAAGAGTATTGTCTAGACTAGATTGCAAGTTTTAGAGAAGGGTACGAATTGAAATAATCAAATAAACTTTTAATTTAGGTTTGTTTTATGCAAGTTTCATTGCAAGGACGATTGTTATTCAAGCAAGCCCTAACGTTTTAATAGATCTGGATATAGTTCAACACAGATAATTATATTATAGATTAAAGTTTGCTTAGTTTGGTTAGTTTCGCGACTTCAC
Source organism: Lithosia quadra (assembly GCA_963576445.1). NCBI lineage: Eukaryota > Metazoa > Arthropoda > Insecta > Lepidoptera > Erebidae > Lithosia > Lithosia quadra. The sequence continues at coordinate 8,867,065 of OY754891.1, forward strand.
TAATATAAGTGCGGTTATCATCTTGTACAATGCCCTGGTGAGGACACAGTTGGAAGGTAACGCAGTCATCTGGACTCCACATGAGTCTAAATATAGTCTTATGTTGGAGCGAGTACAAAATAAATTTGTTAGGTACTTGTACTTACGGTTATACGGGGTATAGCCGTTCTATCCGCTTATGTACCCTACTCTATTTGTTCTGGGTATGGTGGGGTATAACGAATTGGGAGTCAGGAGGGATCTCACACTCACTTCGTATTTATTTAGAGTACTTAGAGGGAGGGTACATAATGCGGATATCTTAGGGCAGATAGGTCTCTGTGTTCCGGATAAGTACGTGTGGCGGCGACGAAAGCCGTGGCTGCTGGCGGTGCCGAGTGCTCGGACAAACCTTTGGAGTAAGGCGCCTCTGACGCGCGCACTCCGCACGCTCAATCTCGTTGATAGGGAGACAGACCTATTCTTTTGTACTCTGAGTGAATTCACAAGGACAGCATTATTTATTATCTGTTATAGAATTTAAGTAGGTATATTATATGTTTTTTTTTTCTGTTTTTATGTACAACTATCGAATTGGGTCTTATCCTGTAATGATAGTTAGTGTGAAGTTGATAAATAAATAAATAAATAAATAAATAAATAAATAAGTTTCATATTGGAAATAGGTTTCTAAAAAGGCTCATTAAGTACGCATGTGTGCAATCTGTGGATAGACAGATTGCCCGTAAGACATAACAGTGAAATTTATAGAAAAGAGAAGTCGGCTAAGAGAAAAATTTGAAGAATGAATTTAGAAACGTATGTTAGAACTTAATATTACTCGTATTGTAAGGTAATCAAGAAAAACAAATGTGGGTCATCACCAGCTTAAACTCAACTGCCATAATATTATAATATTATATAATTTTATAAATAATGATAATTATAATCTTATACTATATAATTCAAAGTCCTGACTGACTGACTGACATAGAGACAACGCACAGCCTAAACCGCTGGTCGTAGAGACTTGAAATTTGATGGGTGTGTTCGTTTTGACGCGTAGAGGTGTACTAAGAAAGGATTTTTTAAAATTCAAGCCCTAAAGCCCTAAAAATGGGTCAAAACCGAGCTTTTGTGAGAACTCAAGAATGGCTAAATGGATTTTCATGATCTATGATTTTCTGGATTTGTCTGCGCCTCAAATAGCATATAAGAGATTTAAAAAGATATGATTAATTCATGAAATATTAGAAATAATAAGAAAATTAAATGTTGCAGACGTTTTTATCGCCATCTATAATTGTTGTTATGGCAACAGGAACTAAAAGTGACTTAGTCTAAATTTTATCTCTGTCTACGATTTTAATAGAGTCCTTTGTTTTGTTTCTTTTTGCTCAGAGGCAAAGAGGATATATTTATTTTTAGGGTTCTGTGCCTCAATAGGAAAAAACTAAACCCTTATAGGATCTCTTTATTGTCCGTCTGTCTGTCTGTCAAGACCTCTTTCTAAGGAACACGTAGAGGTATCAAGTTGAATTAGATCAAAGAAATATTGCGAATAGGCTTGGCATTACATGAAGCATAATATCCAGGCTGTGGTCTCACTATCGACTAATAGGTAGCCTGATCTACCAACCCCAGGCTTGCGCTCATGGAGGATCAAGTTCGTTGAGTGACCTTCGGCCACGTGAGTGAGTCACCTGCACCGCGACCGGAGAGTTTTAGGAATTCGTACCTTATTTTTCGTGCGGAAATCCATACGGATCTCTCCCATTCCCTGGCCAGTAGGGACGTAATATCGGACTTCACCGACGAAAATCGCACTGCGTCTTGGGTCTACAGAGATTTAGGTGGCCCATGACCCTGAACTATCCAAGGCTCACAGATGGGTGACTGTTTTGGTGAGTTCCTGCATTGTGTAGGCCGAGAGCTGACGCCCGAATGCCACCGTTACCGGGGCTGCTCCGTGGATACTTCGCCACTTCACACACTGGCAGAGCGTCCAGATTGGATAGAGTGGCGCTATGTCCTCGAATGTTTAAAGATTTAAATAATTTTCTTCTTTTTCTTTTTGGAATGCCACCGCTTTTCTGCGAGGCAGTAATGCGCTTAGACATGGCGGCGAAAAAGCTACGGGAGAGATCCAGCACTCCCCCGTGCCGGTGAAGGCGCACCGGGTGGCATAGGCGTTTTGTTTCCACGCGTGCTTTTTTATAGAGAAAAGGGATTCAGATTTCTAATAACACGTTGAGGTCGCCAGTGATGATGGCCGGAGTCGGCCGAAGCTTCTGGGATATCCTTTCTAGGACACACCAGATTCCTCGGTCACACAGGCCGATGTGACGAAATACCGTGCGATTTTAGTCAGTAGGAGTCCGACTGAGTCCGACATACCAACCTTTCTATGGTGAAGCCCGACGGGGTTTCGCACGAAAAAAAAAGAAAGGATACTTCCCTTTTGGCTAGAATCCAGATATTTTGCAGAAAGCAAAATCTTAAAGCATGAATAAAGATAAAAGTCCTGAAAGCGTAAATATTACCCACATCACCAAAAAGAATCTGTATGGCTGTCAGTCAAGACAAGAAACGTTGCAACAGCAAAGTTAAGTTCGTCCCTCAACCCAGTGTTATCCGGAATCCTGCGAGCACCAGCCCAATTCGCACTTGACCAGTTTTTATTATTTCTTTTTTTTACTCTTTCTTTAGTTTCATGAACTTTTTGAATGTTAAATCAGTTTGTCAAACGTCAATGTCTGTAGCAAGATTTCAATAATAAAATCAGATTATCGGAAATAAATACCTAATGTTTAACTAATTTGAAATAGTGGACCAAATGTGCAATGCAAGTATGGTGTAATGTAAAGGTTTATCAAAGGGCCTTTTTCCGAGTCACACATACTTTGAAGCATAAAATCTATAAAATAAATAAATAAAATCAAGAAAAGGACAATGATGGTAAATAGACTGGCTTTGGCTGCAATGCACGGTACTGTACCTTGAAGGATTAAATAGAACTCGAGATGAAATGAATACGTTTAGCTGCAACCACTGTTTGCCAAGGAATAGACATTGAAAGTTAGTACGGGCAATCCCTCTGCTTACAAGAGACTTGGTGGCGAAAGCCAACATTCACGCGGGCGGAGCCGCGCGCGGGTAAGCTAGTATTATATAATTTTATAATGCCATAATGCCATAATGATATACCTAACTTTGTAAACTCGCTATCTGCCAACTAATGAAACCAATACCTTATCTACTTACGAATGGTTGGTGTCGTTAAGTTCAATACATTATTACATCACGTGGTATAAAACGATTACATTATGTAAATGCGTACAATGTTACAACTACAATTTATTGCTTGTTTATGTTAATGTATCAAATCAAATTATGAACTGCTCTCTAGGTTAGCAGGGCTTTTGTTTTTCAATTAACTTTATTAAACATTTTAGTAACATGGCAACTTCAATATTTTATGCTGATAGCTCCATGTAATGAACCGAAAGTTAAAACACTTTCAACAAGTTTCATTGCTCTACTACTACTACTTTTATTCAATTTTCAGTCAATAGTATGTACGTATACCTATACTATTGACCAAAACTTGTGTTCCGAATAACTTTTGTCTTTAGACCGATGAAGAGTTTCAGCATTCTATGTGATCTGTTATGTTGTTCACATTCAAATAAATCTTCAATGAAGCTTAGTTTGGTTATTTAAAATCGAATAAAGAGAGCACTTAAATATTACTAACGATAGTTCAAAAAAATAAAACGTTGCTACAAAATCGACGTAGGAACATAAAACATGTCTAACTGAATTGACAGCAAAATCCAAGTGCGGCTCTGATGGAGCTTATCGTATAAAACTGCATGCAGCATCCATTATTTCCAGTTGGTTAGTATCAGAGGAATCGATTTCGACAAGGGTCATAAAACTAGGTCTAGCGGTTTTCGGATTAGTTGTCGGTACTTGTTTTGGGTGTAATTTGGAAACTGGGTCTCGCCAAATATCGACTGTAAATACCTATTTATATTTTCTTCCTATTTAAATAAAAATGTGGATTTAATGTGAATAAACGTTTGTTACTTAATCAATCAAAACAGCTGAATGGATCTGGATATATAATTTGACACAGAAATATATCTCATACAAATTTTTTACTCTTCTTAGGATTCTTGTGGATCACGAGAAACGGATCAATACTCCATACGGGCAGAGTGAAAGCAACGGCTAGGCAACGGCTAGGCATCGTCAGTGGCATTTTCTTTCTAGAAAAAGTGAAAAGTCTTGATTAATATAAAGAAACTGAGGCGATTAAAAACATCAAAATTGTACTGACAAAGTACAAACGAAAGAGAAAAACAAAAGACTTCTTTTGCATAATGAATATTTTATTAAGAGTATAGTTGCAGAACAAAACAATGATATTCTTTTGTTTTGTGGCCTTTATACCAACATAATTCAAGAATTGTAATCTTATCATCTAATTTACTTTTATTAAATGATTACTTGTGTTCATCATGGTTTTCATGCATTTCAGTCAAATTTATATTTTTCAAGTAAGTTTTAGCACGAATACTTGGGTTACTAGTAACTCGAGCGCTTGATTATAGACATAATGAAGTTGATCAATTCGAAAAGGAATTAAGTTAGACGACGTAACCACCGTATATCTCGATGAAGTTCATCAAAATTCTTTTGTTATTTTGTCAAAATTATACTACTTCAACTTAGAAACTATAGGGCATAGGGCATGGGCCTCTTGTAAAGAAGCCTGTATCTAGTGAAAGTCAAATGAAAGTTTAAAGAAGTATCACCCCCAATAGAAAACCACGATTAATCGACACCATAATTATAAGTGTAGTCTCGCCGCGCTGGCGATGAATAACGCCAGACGTTCTTGGCTCCCCAAGAAGGTTGAGTAGCCAATAATAATCCACCGCTGATTGCTATCACTGCTATTCGTTATTACGTATAATCAGCTTTTACTTGGTTAAAATCACTATGAAATTCTCACCGTTAAAATTATTACCTACTCAAGAAATAGACTAATCTAATAAAGTTTATTTAGTAAACTTGGTTTTATTACGAAAGACCCTAATAGAACTAAATTAAATTATAGTCTTGTTGAAATTAAAATACATAAGTTTAATGTAATGTCATTTCTTCTGGGATAGAAATAACAAATCAATATCTTAGGATATACTTCACATCGCTATCTAGCCCGAAACCAAGCATAACTTGTAGATGGAGTTCTCTAATCTACTTGCTCATTATGCTATACTTATAGAAATACGCAGACCAATGTAAATATATATACATTCATACATACAAATATCCACAATAAGCTAAAACCGAACCCACTTATGAAATTTTATGCAGACACTGCTATTATTTTAATAGTGGTAGGTAAATGTTTACAGAAATAGAAATCACGTAATTAGCAAAATTGTGTAGGTCAATATGATGTCGTATGTTCGCTCTTAATAATAATTTCGTTTATCCAATCAACAACGACAAAACCCGACGATAGGGATTGTAAACACGAAGGTATGGATCTCGAGGTCCTTGTAGTTCTGTAACTCAATGCCTTTATGTTTACACATCGTTCCGAGACCAAAGGCGAATTGAGGGCTAGTGTTCTACACAATGTACGTTAGAGTGTGCCAGTATATATGACGGTATCTTGTTAAGGGAAAGAGTGGCTATGTTCATGTCTTCGGCAGTCTTTGATATCAGTGATAATATTTGCTTGATTTTATGGTTATTGTTGCGCAATGATTATGTCGCAAAAAATCGAATATGAAACATAATTTGTGACGTACACACCCACATCATGCTTGACTTGGTATTATGGAACCTAACAACTACGAGTGTGTTTACCATTTCCCAGAAGGTTTTCCGATCAGAAAATCATTTGGAAATAAGTTACCGATACACTTGTCATCTGTAAGCTATTATAAATTATTATAATTGTATGTTCATTTCACCAAATACCTAATAATAATAAATTCATATTATGATGAGCAGTTTGATAATATTTAGAATAACAGCTCTTAAATGAAAGCAACTTGGGCTTAAAGTTCTAAGTAAAATCCGGTCTTTTAATACAAGTAGCGCTTACCTACGTAGTGATCAATCCGCTTACGTCAGAGTTTACACGAGTATACCCCATTACATAAGAATAATTTACCTTCGCTTGAAAAAAGAACCTCATAAAAAATAAAAGCGCAAACCCAGAAGAACTGCGCGTATTCGCAACACGTTCCCTGTTATCCATACGGAAGGTTTATCTAAGTGGGATGTTTGAAAAATTCAAAGCCGCTCCTGTTCAAAGTTTTACTTCAAGGTTCTAAGGTTCGATGTTCGATACCATTGATACAGAATATCATAATAGTGATTGCAATACAAGATGTTTGCAGTGCGAATACCTGCCAGCAGTGTGTGTAGGTATTCATAATAGGTAGATAGTAATCTATGTGAGTATGTAAGACGAACTGGGTATTGATTCAATTCGATTTTAGTTTAGTATATAGTTCAAGTACGTGAAGAGAAATATTTATGTTCAAAATAAAGGAAATTGAAACTATTGCCCAAAATATAGTTAGTTAAGCTAGTTACGAATGCAAACAATAAAATAAAGTAGGTAAGTAAAGTTTTATGGGTATTATTTAAGTGCAGTAAGTAGAGATTCACGCCACTATCATGTTAACGGCAGTGCTTTACAATTAAAATGCACTCATTATAATCTGATGCAGCGTTAACGCAGAAATTATTAACAAATACGAGTATAGCTGCAGGGAAATGGTTCTGCAATTAAGTTGCGTCGTTGCAAGGCACCGCAGTAATTGAGCACCCCGGCATTACTACCACACACATTATGTGTGTGGTAGTGCCATATCGAATAAGTTTAAGAAGCATATACTCGTAGTGTATGCTGCTAAAGCATTATTCTAGCCATTATGATTTCTTCGAAAAATTATTAAAAATGGAAAATTTCAAAAAACAAAAGACAAAAGTTGTAAGGGCCAATGTAGACAGTTAATATATAGAGGTATATATTGCGATCTAGCATTGTAGACCCAGTGTAGGGACCACTCGCGTTTGTACATAAATATCATCAATATGGTCAAAATTATATTGATAGGAGTCTATACGCCACTGAAGGAAAAAGACACCAATATACCTACTTAAACTCAGACAGACTGTAATTCTGGAGATTACACTTAGAAAAACATTGTCAATATTCTAGCAGTATTCCGACACTAGCTCGCTGTCAGCTCACTATCTTAATATATATTATAACCAGCAGAACTCACTATTCAACCCGCTGTAGCTACATGTCACTGGCACGCACTACAAGGAATCAATAAAAAAATACTTCAGTAAATTACGAAAATAGTGTTGTGTTCTCTATCCTTGAGGCATTTCAAAAGTTAGCAATGACTTGCGTCATTCCGCTTTATCAGAATTGAGCTAATACTAAGACCATGAGTCGTGAAACTATCAGTCCCAGTGTGTGAATGTAGTGTTTACATAGTGAGTGTGCACTTTCTATTCTCTACTTTGAAACCTAATAGCCTGATAGCTGGGTTAATGGAGGCCGCGTGGATTTGTTCCAGCTAATTGGATCGTGACTGGACTTATCTAGTATATACTTTAGTTTTCATAAAAGCTTCTTTAATAAAATTTATTTATCAAATACCTACAGAAATATACAATGATCTGGGAAGACTTGAAGTCATTATCTATATTTAAAAATACTTAATTCCACAAATAAAAAGTTTTTTAAAAATATTTTGACTATCTAAATACGTTTAAATTCAAGAACTTTAAGGATGGTAACTATTACGAAACATTACTCTATTTGGAATCATATCTAGTCACAGATGTGACTAGATACGATTGTGATTTTAATTCATTAACGTATAAGAAAGAACTGGCGCTAATCTATGTTTATCTATTTTCCGCCAAAAAATATTCGCTAAATATAATCAAATAAACGGAACAAAATACAAACAAAATATCAAAAGATTTTCATTACTATAAGAGGATTTGACGATAATTAGGGATTGAAATCCCACCTATTTTTCAGTTCGGCAAAGCCTTATGCGGCTTTGGGAGCAATCCTTGGGATCTGCAGCGACCGGGATTATTATTATTAGTTTAAATTTCCAAGGAAATTAAGTTTTATTCTTGATACAATTATTTAACTATAATCCCATTTTATTAACTCAGAAGCTTTAATGAATTGAAATAATTCCACAATAATCTTCATTAGCGCCTTTTTGCCCTGGCAATTTAGTTTTTTGCTGAAGAATTTAGTACTCTTTAGTTCAATGATAAGTTACTTCGAATAAAAGCCACGCTTAGGTTTTAGTTCAAAGAAGATGTTAACAATGCATTATTTTTGAGTATGCACTACAAACAAGTTGACAAAACAGTGATGTATTTGCCTCCACAAGTGTTGTGAAAGTCTATGTTCAGGATAGAATTGTTGGCAGGTGACTGAGGAATAAACTTCGCTGTGGGGATTTAGATTACAATTCTTATGCTTGTAGTAACACCCTTTTAAGTTTTAAATATTTAGATGTAAAACGTTGAGTAGAAATTTATTTATAGCGTGGTACTAAAATAAAATAAAATTGAAATTTGGCCAAACTACAATATTAACTAGTAAATCATTTGTTAGGACATCGAAATAAACTAAGCACGTTTGGGATCACCATGGAGTTTCTGACGTCTTACTCTAAGTTTATAATGTAAGAAACTATAATTGTTTGCTTACGATAATTCATACAGCATGACGAAAAAATTTAAAAAACCGACCAAGTGCGAGCCGGACTCGCCCATGAAGGGTTCCGTAGCTCTATACGTTGCAGTTGCAGTACAAACAACAGTGCAAGTTAAATAAAAGCTTGTGATAAATGAGAATTAGTTAAGCTACATTTGTCGCTGCCTGTACACATATTAAAATGACCAACCAACTCTAAAAATAAAGTTAAACAAATATCGAAATATACTGTACAATATTTCTACGGTATCGAAGTTTTAATCTCCTGTGCATTGCTCCGGTTTGTATTGCAGAATTTTATTGAAATTAATTATAACCCACATAGTAAGTATAACTTTGTATTTTATTCGACTTAGGAAACGTTTTGTTTAACATTATCTCTCTTTGCATTATCGTAGAAGTATTTATTGTGTTTAAATAAGTGAACGGGTTGATAGTTATTTCATGCATAGTTAGGTATGTAATTTTTGTTGCTTGACGAACTGTAGTGTTATCAATGAAATAGACGTGGAAAGGGCTTTCTCCACCATACACGCGTGTGGTTTATGATTGCGTGATGATCAAAGTGACCGAATCCAAAATTTGGTAAGTTGAATAACACACAAATGTGAAACTCGAAGATAGTGAAGGGTTAATATAATAGAATACAAAATTTAACCCTTCAATACGCAAACCTCGAGATTCTTCGATTGTTACGAGGTTTTGCGTATTAAACTGTCGAATTGTAATTTAGTTTAATCTCTTTGAAATAACTGCAAAGTTGTTTACTGTTATTATAAGCTACCATATTAAACTACAGTGTGGGATAAACGACGGAATTGTACAGAGTATTATTCCTAGAGAGCTAATGTAAAGGGCGTGTCGCCGGATAAGCCCGAAGCGGAAGACTTACCCCCATAGGGTAAATACGCCTCTACTAAAAGCTTTCTGAAGAAATGTAGTCATATATTTTTGAAATTGAATACAATTATATTGTAGCTGCATAAGTTTTAGATTTTAATAACAGATTTCAAAATTATGTTTTTATTCACGACACAATTATATGCCACTAGCAAATCCTGACAATATCGACATTGTTACTTTTTTGTCTGTGTGTATTTTACAAAAGACACAGATAAAAATGTAAAATAATGTTTTTTGTTGTTATAAGTACCTAACATTAAAAACTGACACTTTAATTAATTTCTTTGTATTGAAGTAAAAATTAACCCTTTAGAAGTCACTACCTACAGGAAAAATATAAGTAGAAAAGTAATCGCTTTACCAAATCAAATACTCGCTAAACAGTTTTTCTTTGTTACTATTAAAAAATACTGCAATCCTCAGCCTTATTATTGTTCCTTTACCTTTTGTACAGTCTACAAAACTTAATATAAACTTTTTTGTAGCACATAAGTTTGAACGTTTCACGCACATCTGTCGTCACTGAAAGCATTATACTCATCGATTTTTATATCCAAACATTTATTCTTCAACTTTTTCTTATGACGTAACGTCATATCATAAGTTATGGAATTAGATGACATACTATTTGTGTGAGTAAGAGAAATAAATAATCTGAAATGAGTACGATCGAAGTGCGCTTTGAATTGAACTAGGTACAACATGGACTCTTGAATCGAATCTTAAATCGAATGAAACGGTGAAGTATATTCGTGGTAAATACACTACAGTTGATTAGTCTATTGTTTATACCTATCCCAAATTATCATAATAATAAGTTATTTTAACTCATAATAATAAATAAACCGGATATATGACACCCGAACAAGATTATGAGTGGTTAGAGGGCGTAAAATAACATTTACAAAACCTGCATTGATGCAATCAGTATTGCATAGTAATAATAAGTGTGAATCGTGTATTTTCCTGTAGATACTGACAGAATAATTGCTCAGCGAGCCCCATTACATTTGTCTGTACACACCTTTAGAATTCGCAGTCATAATATCCGTTGGGTATTACCATTGTTCCCAGCGTGCATTTCCAGAGTTAGCCTATTTTGACGTGAAAACTTTCATTTACTAGTGAAGTAGGGCAAAAGCTTGGCGAACTGCCTTATATTACAGAATACTGTTAGGTTTGAATAACTAATAACTACTAGACTAATAATACGTTAAAAATGGTTCGAGTCCACAATGGATAGGGACTATGATGAGTGCCTATATGTGTTTGTTCTACGACATTTGTTATACTTTTGACGTCATTCAACTAGAGTACATAAGAAGATACATTTACACTGACAAATAAAGTAGGTACTGTTTGATATGAATTATATGCATATATGTAATAAATAACTCAAATCGATTACACCATGTCAATATTTAAAATAAACAAACGTCTTAAAAGCTACATAAAATGTGCCATGGAATAATGTGAGGCTTAATAACCCCAGTAAAGGTTTACATACGGAGTTATTACAGTTCAGCAGAGGTCACATTGCAATACGCAGGACCAGTCAGCCTGTAAATTTGAAATCCGTGCCTCTTTAGGGTTTCCTTTGATTAAATAATTTTCTTTTTGTAGGGTTCCATAGTTAACACGGGAAAAACGGACGGACCGCTCTTATAATTTCGATATCTGAGTCCATCTGTCTGTCTGTTCCCATCGTAGCTAGAGCTTTTAGTTCTACTACAAAACTGTGACTGGCATGAACATAACATAAACTCACGCCTATATCCCCGAAGGGGTAGGCAGAGGTGCTAGCACCCACATATCGCCAGTTTATGTTTAGGTCCCAATGTAATAGGTGGCGAGCCTATTGCCATTAACCGGGCACTTATAAACCTGCGATAAATACAGATAATTCAAAAAGCATCGAAAAGTCATTGGTGTGTGCCATGGTGAACCTGGGATCAAACCCGAGACCTCGTCTCAGCAGTCCATTACCCAGACCACTAGGCTACCGCGGTCTTCTTTGCATGGACTGGCATGAATGTATATATTAATCATGCCGACAATGTGGCAGAATAACATTAGAATTTTCTTGTAATAGGTAATTTACAAGTAAAGTGTAAATGATTTTTAATATCCCTTCTTTTTGACATTAAGCTATTTTACTTACAAAATAAATAAGTCTTGATAATTTCAGCAATACGGTATTGTGTTTGAACTATTGATTCATGCAAAATGCTGTTGACACTACAATCTGTTGGCCTTTGTTAATTATTAGAGCGTATTAATAGACTTCGTGAGTCCATGATACGGTTACAAACGCTTAGTTGGATCACTTCACGTGACTGTATTAAAACAAATAATAATATGAGAAAACAGTAGCAAAGGCTTGTCATGGGCAGATTGTTTTGTTTTTAATGTAATAAAACAATTCATCGCATTTCAACGTTCTTAAAAAGTTATTTTTGTTTCTGAACCTTTGTTATAATGATGAACGTTAAACGATCAAATATTACAGTTTATAAAATAATATTTCTTTTACCGAGCGGTCATTTCCAACGTGTTATTTTCAGTGTCCATCTATCATCTGTGAACCTTAAGATATGGTGGCCCATTACCATTTCAGTGTTAAGTACCTAGCTTGTATTAAAGCTTTTGTTTTTTTATGCTTTCTCTGATAATTTCTGACTTTACGCTTTATTTTTCTCATGTCGAATGCTTCAGACGCTTACCTTCTGCTTTGTCACTGTTTTGGTTTTGCCTTTTTGTGTATTGTTCTATTTTTGATAACCATACAGTAAAGAGGGCTGAAGCAAAGTCAAATTACTTTCATGTTAAATTTATCACCAATATTTTACATTGATGCGAAAATATTTCATCATCATCATTCTCTGAACCTTTTTCCCAACTCAGTTGGGGTTGGCTTTCCAGTCTAACTGTGATGCGGCTGTACTTCGATATTTTCCGTGGAGCAACTGCCATCTGACCAAATTCAATATTTAACTTTTGAAAATCAATATTTATTTACAGCTTCAATAGACCTGATAGTTTAATAACTCATCACACACTTACATTATTACTTACTACACATTATTTTAGATGAGTACGTATCTAAGAATTTATAAAACTTAACTTCATCCGCTTTCGGACTGATATGATCGGAACTTCCTCCTAATCGTTCGTTCAATTGACTCTGGAATCCACGTTATGCAGCCTATTTCTCTTAAGACATGCGAGTAGGTTGTAATAAATATCATATGATGTGGCTTCATATTTTATTCAGGCTTGTGTTTACGTACCCAACCTTAATGCCATGTCTCCAGTAATTTTAATACACAAATACATTTTATCTAAAGTGGAACCTTTATACAAATTGAGTAAACTGGTCTTAAAATTTGCTTGAGCTAAATTTATTTACTTTGCCGTTCTGAAAGAATTATATTTTCCCATGTAAAGTTTCTGAGCTATAAAATTGTATTTATTTCAAAACTATTTGAAGATAGAAAATTGAAAACGTTTAAAAATAAATATGGTTCACTAAGAACGGTGATGAAAATATCTATAATATTCTGTTTTATTTAATTTTGTAAATTTCAGTATAAAATTAGATAAACTTATGATTTATTGCCTTTGTGACAGCAATGTTTTACATTAACATAAAATAAAGCTAATAAAATAAACAGTGATAAATGTAAATTTTAATCTATGAACGATTACTAGCGGTCACGGAGTTCTGGGGATTCCTTTTTAGCTTACACTTCTCTTAGGTTTTCGGCCCAAACATCAATACCTACTTCTAAATTTACTTATGGACAAATTGTATTTGTAAAACTGTACTTTTCTATATTGGCTACATGCATTTTAGTACACATGGATGGGTACAATTAAAATGTATAATAGCATTGCAGAAACTTTGAAGATTACTTCGTAAGCGAACACAAGCACAACAAGCAGCTTATGTTATATTTAAGCTTGCTAATACGTTTATTTGGATGAATTAAGTTCATATCATTACTAACAGAACACAATCGTTTGAATGATGTGGGCATGTTTATCAACTTTGAATAATCCATCGAATCGTCCCGAGCACTGTTTAATCCGTCGAATCAACTAACCTAAATGGATTAATTATGTAGGTATTCATATACAAACATAGATGACAGCCATGTTTATATATAAACTTGTTTGTTGAAATTTCAGTTGCCTATACACAGCAAACCATTACGTGACGTGAATTTTCAAGCAACAAAATTCATTATACTAGGTATAATAAAATATTTAATTTCTGTAAAGTTCATGTGTATCTAGGTATGAACGTGAACGTGCTATCTTTGTGTTTTAGGACATTGAAGCACGCACGGAATCGTGCTAACTTCTGCCGAGACGAGTAGTATCTCTAGTCAATTTCGGCGCAAGGGAAAATACTAGTTTTCTTCTTCTCCCCTTTAGCGTAATGTTTATTGCGCCCTGCCGTGCAGAAGAATAATAAATAAAATGGTGTGGTTAAAAAAATATTTTGTAATTAATTTTGAGAAGTATATTGTTAATATATATACGTTGCTGGGAGATACTTTGCACTATACTACGGCTTAGCAGCTTTTCTACGCCTTTATACATTTTGGTACGTAATATCAATATATGTAAATAATAAGCTGGGATCATCCATCATTGTCCAAATTGGTGTAGGCGTCCCCAGAATATTTGATATGAGATAAAAAATAACTATTATGGGACATGAAAATATTATATTAATATAAAATCGAGCTTAATAGCATACCTACGTCACTTTTAATATTTTTAGTACATACTCATATTCTTTACCTATTGTACCTACACATAGAGTTTTGTGATACATAAACATGTATTACAAAAGATACATTACACAAGTACATAGATGTGATCTGTCCTTTTTTATTTATCTTTAGGTACTTACAGTCATCTCAACATTAAATTTACTCTGTTCCAATCAAGAAGAGATCAAAATAATTATGAACGACATAGAGCATCTTCTTTCATACAATCTCTTAAAATTTCCTCTGCCCTTCTGGCCACGAACTTGCATAATTATTACATTACTTTCATCCCTATGCATCACAAGTAATCAGGATAAACAAAATTACGAAGTGAAGTAGACAATATTCAAATTATGTTTGCAAGAATTAACGCAACGGTTTATGTATACATATTACCATTGTACTACATACCTACGTTATCAAATTTCCAATAAAATAATTATGTATCGTGGAAAATTCAAAACAAATTCATTCATCGTTATACTCGTACTATGCTTACTATGCTCGTACGTTTAAAAACGCTACTCCATTAATCCATTCCATGACATTAAATAAATTAAGCGTGTCGAGTAATTATTTACTTCCTAATTTGAATTTGTATAACATACCTTTGATCATTTTTGTTGAAACATCGAACCCTAATGCCAATAAAAATGTAAATTTTGTAAGCACATAATCTTTGAAGTATCTGGCAAAAATTAGGTCCCTCGGCGACTGTTTCCTCTCAACTTATGTTCGTTTTTAAATAAAATTTATCGAAGTTGTTATCTGAAAATATAAAAGAAGTATTGTCTTGAGTTTTGGTATAATCCAAATGATAAATTAATCAGTTTTGCGTCTTCTTTCTAAAATTATTCACGAGAAAACTTTCAAGATATAACGAACGTTCTTAATAGTGCAAAACCGGTTAATTTAAACATCGCAGAAGAATCTCATTTATAACTTAGTGTTTTTATATTGTATTATCTCTACCTATACCTAATCTGAATATAGCGATGTATTAACATATTTTTCAAATACTGGAGTTGTAATATTGGCAACAGTGTTTTCAGTCTTATAATAATAGCAAATAAGTTTAGAAACTTATCCTGATTGCGTGCAATTTTCTAACTGAAACAAAAATCAACAACACCCGGGAATTAAACCTAGCCCTCATATTATATATACAACAGTTGCTCCCACTACGATTGTAACAGTGACTTAAATGTCTGATTTGAAGTCAAAAGTAGGTATATAAACAGTTATGGTAAAAACTTTTTGTCATAACTCTTCTTTATGTTAAAAAGTGTGTGTTTTTTTTCACTAAAAACTGACCTAATAAATTAAATAGAGTAGCAGTAGCAATCAATTTTTACAACTCATTTAGTATCTACTAAGAAATTCTTCCGCAATAGTCAATCAAATAAAATACACATAAATCTACAATTTGGACAAATATTTGATTAAATTCGTGACGTAGTACACAGAGTTATTATAGATGGCCAGTAAACAACCTGTTTGGAAGATCCAAACAGGCAATAGTTATGATTTACACCGGTTTTATTTTATTTTCTTCTGCTACCAACGCGGACTCAGGCCAAGAAAGTTTTATGAAATAAAACTAAGTATTGCTTTTACTGAGTTCTTACCATCCAAGGAAATGAGTAAAAATAAATTGCGAAAAGAAAATTCATCAAAATGGTATCCGATAAAAATAGTGCAGAAAGTTGGTGTGTTTGTGCTATTTGCTTTAAAAGTTGCAAAATTTTTAATAACGTTATTTTATAACACAAAGCTTAGGAATAACGTGCTATCCAGAACTGCTTTTGTTTTCTTTCAATAATTACAATTAAAAATATAAAATCCATGTAAGTACCTACACTAATTTTCTTTGTGTCAATATCCTTATAACTAAAGTTACCTATATTTTTAATTAATAAAGAAGATTCTTTATTAATAAACTACAATAACACCATATACCTAAACCCTCAACAACGATGTAATTAAACACTCGGTAAAGTTAAAAGATTTTCCAGTGAGCAGATGATATGTTAATGAGCGAGTATTCGGTCTGGCTAAGGGAGAATATTCGATATTCTAATGGCAAGTAATAAAAGTCCTGTATTAGCATCGGAAACTCTCGACCGGGGATCATTCTGAGCGCTCACGCTTTACCCTTTGCGAGTAAAGGTGACATTACACAGTTTTATATAATCGTGATTAAATTGAAACGTATAATAATATATTATACAAAATCGTGGTTGAAATTTAACTAAGAGTTTATTATTCTGACTTTTGTGTTTTTGTTGTCTTGTAACAAATGTGTTATCCACTTTAGCACCCGATGGAGAGTAATGATGTAACATTCGCCTGCTCACTTGCTCCCGAGCATTGGTGGCGACAACACGTACCTACCTATAAAATATAGTACCTACAACAAAAATAAGTTTTGAACTAGATTCATATTGTGACATATAATCAAATACACAGTATGCAACGTGAACATTTGAATTTAATAATCTATAACAAATAATAAATTTCAAATACAATAAAATAAGGTTTATCGGCAATTTTTAAGATTTCAAAACTTGATAAGTACCTAAGGTTTGTTTTGTAGACGAATGAACTCAAGTACCACTCATCAAACCAATCGCCGACACCAAAGATTTGTATAGGAATAATGTAGAAAAATATTCGTAAGCCTCCAAGAATTGAATAGTTTAAATTTTGTTTAATATTAATCTATTATTTATATTCGATCGCCAAGGGCGATTTTAGATTGATTCGATATTCCTTGTTATGAGCATCCATTGTGTGGGCGCTTATTATTATGCAAATCCAAAATAAACCATACAAAATCTCTATATAAATTTTATTTGAGCTTTAATTCATAGTTATCTTATATTTTACATCAAATGAGATTAGGTAACTGACTCGGACATGAACTTCAACTTAAGAATAATTTCGTACCTAAGTCTCAGTTCCAGTAAGGTTCTAGTTAATAAGAGAAAAGCAACAAAGCAATATGAATAATAGAGACGCCTTGACAGACTTCAATTAGCGAGTAAAAGCGCAGAATCAACATTTTTTTTTTCGAAAAAGAATTTATATTTAATCACGAAATCATACTTTATAGAATGCTAATTATACTCGTGTTAGGCTTTCATATTTTGATATTCGAAAGACTTTATTTGTATTTATTTATTTATTTGAAGGATTTTGTGCTACAACGTGCCACACACTTAGTGGCACGTTGTAGCACAAAATACTTCATGCCAACCAAAATTTGTTGCTGATCATAATATATCTGGTTATAAAACCTTTGTAGATACAACTATATAGGTAGAACCACTGTACACGCACCTCAAATCTACGGTTCGATCGAGAGACTTGCCATGAATACCTTATTCAGCGATTGACGTGAGAATCTTACAACGTTTCACAACTATCTTAGGATCTCAGTAAGGTTTTTACACTTCTTACTCATTCTGTACTTACTGGTGGCAGCAAAGTAAAACTGAAGGAAATCTTTTCAAGAGGAAACTATTATTAGGTTAATATATTTTGAATGAAAAGTAAGACTTTCGTACTAACTACTTTCGGAACATATCGTCCTATTATTGAAGCTGTCTCTTAGCGAGTTGTATATCATAGATAAACCGCAATAATTTGTAAACTTTGTCATTGTATTGCAGCTTTAACAAAATAGAAAATGGAAAAAAAAAATAGTAAGTATATCTTTTGTTTCTTCTATGATAGAGTTTTGAAGTGTATAGTAGTATTGATATCTTGTGTGACATTTATTCGCATTTGGTCGGATTCGCAAATGGTCGGATTCTCATTTCGTCGGATTCAGTACTGATGATAACATAAACATTAATTGTAAAATAACTGCTTTTGAACTTGTCGCACTTATGGTCAGTTATTTTTATTGTTAAATTAGCAAGACAAATAATAAAAACATGTCATAAATTTTACGGAGACGGAACTTTCAAATCTAGCCCGCCATCATTTTATCAACTATATTCCCTGCATGGCTATATCGGCACTGATGATGATACGAACAATCTAGTTCCATTAATTTATGCCCTGCTCCCGGATAAATTAGAAATAACATACACAAGATTGTTCACTTTGATACGCGATCAGTTTTATGTAAATATAGAATATTATAAATGTGACTACGAATAAGCTGCGATAAATGGCATGAAAAACACATTTCAAAAAGTGTGCATTAACGGTTGCTTTTACCATTTCACTAAAGCAGTTTGGCAAAAATCGAAAGATCTTGGTTTGTCTTCATCTAGTGAAGGTCGACATGTCACTACTTTATATTCAAAGTTAGCACTGCTTCCACCTTTAATAATCCCAGAAGCGATTCTTGCTATATTAGAACAAGCTCCTCAAACTAATGAATTCAGCAAATTTCAAAAATATTTTTTAAAATATTGGATGGAAAAAATAACTTGTGATACGTTTACCTGCTTTGGTGAAAAACAGCGTACCACAAATGCGATTGAAGGATGGCACAATCGTCTTAATAAGAAGATTCCGAAAAAGCCAACGTTGCATTTATTTTTGTCGTTACTTAAGAGAGAAGCTGCCTTTTGTGATGCAAAGCTCAAACGTATTCAGTTGCATTGTTCAATGAAAAAACGTCGTCCAAATGACATTCAAAAAGATGTTCAAATTCAAGCAATCATATCGGACTGCATAAGCAATAAAATCAGCGCATTTGATTGTTTGCAGCGTTTATGTACATTAGGTTAATTTTAATTTTTAATAAATTAATTTAATTACTCGATAACACTTTTCTTCTCAACTGAAATACGACGAAATGAGAATCCGACCATTTGCGAATCCGACCAAATGCGAATAAATGTTGTGTGATAATACGGAAGCAGTTTATTTCATTCTCTATAAGTAGGTTTTGAATCGAGACCGGTTTTACAAGGTCATGTCTTTTAATTAAGTACGAATTCAGCGCTAGACTTAATAGGTTCATTTTTGTTACACTTCCTTCTTTTGCGAATTCGTCTAACTTTAATCTTCTATATTTATCGTTCTGAAAATTAGACTTGTGCCATTGGGATGTTTAAACGAGTCTCTAATTTGCGTAATTGAGAGGATTTAATAAATTTTATGCCTGCCTAAATTAATTAATCAGACAGCGCTTTTGATGATGTTCAATATTGAATTGATTTAACTCACACAAGCTATTGTCCCCGGCTTCACCACTATGTACCTCGATCTATGGGCATCTGGGATAAAAGAGACTACGTGCTATACCTGATAATAAATCTTTTGAGTTCAAATTTCCTCCAGATCCATTCAGTTCACTTTGGAACCCGGTCTTCACTCTCCTTCTTCTCCTTTATTAGTTTATTTTGACTTTTACATAATCGACTACCATCTCACCCTTTAGTAATGAAAAAAAACCTACGCCACAGTCTTTTTCATCCATCGAAGCTAAGAAGATCTAGGTGATACATCCTTTGAAGTGAATTTAATAGAAATTTACTTTAATGTTAATTTTATTATATCTATACAATGTCTTCTTTTCTAATTCATGTAGGTATGTACTTGCACGGAGTCACACAATCATGTATTGTCATTCGCCATCGCTATCTATTACGAAGAATGTATTTCGCGAATCTTTAAAACTTAAGCAATAAAACAATATCCATTTTTCTAAGCGCAGATATTACAGTATCGGAGAAACAGTGCTTAATCTAGCTGCCTCATACCTTGGCGGTAGAATTCAATATGTTAACGTCATTGAAATAAGGTCCTCTAGAACAGCTGTCACTATGGCCGTGCCAAAGTAATGTATTCTAGTTTATTTTCTTTTTTAAAAGACATAAATGATATGCTTGTTCTACGTAGACTACAATATATATTATTCTCTTTTTGCTTACTAATAAATATCTTGGCGAGGGTTACGATTATCGTACCTACTTACTATAATTTCAAGGTTATTATAAGATATTTTAAGGAACTTAATAAAAATTGTAAACGATGAATATAAAAACTGCGACATTTGAATAGATAAATTTAATATGTATTTACACTAGCGATGTACCGAATATCTATGTTTTTGCAGATACCTACCCGAGGGAGAAGAAAGATCCGTATCCGTTACTTTTTTGGTTAAGCGTCAAGTGCTATCAACTATCGTTTCAAGGGTAACCGCACTGACACCGATTGGGTAAAAAAGTTAAAATCCGGATGCCTATCTTGGACCTTGCCATCAATCCAGCACTTCTATATACCTACCTATCTATGTCTAAAAATAAATATAAAGTATCCATAAATAAATAGAATTTAAATGTCTGTTTGTAATAATAAAATAACAGGATTTAAATCAATGGATATGAGTGTACCTATGAAAAAAAGATTTAATTGTCTATCTGTCCGTCTATAATATATGTCTGTATATTTGTCTTTTATTCTGTTTGAAAGAGGTAATCTCTGGAACGGCTGGGCTGATTTGGACGGGACTTTCACTGGTACATTGGTAATTTTATAAGGCATAACGTAAATTTTATTTCAAAAAAAAATTTAGTAGTAAAAGGTGACTAAGGGAGGGTGCGTAAATATAAATAGTCTGTGTGATGCTCAGTTGATGAAAATAGGCTCACCCGCCATACATGTAGGTACCAAAATCTCAGTAAATACCTACAACTCTGTCTATCCCTTTAAGACAGTAAATACCTTGAGTATAATATAAGAAATAATTATATTCGAATTGTTTTCAGAGTTGTATGCGCAATCTAAATCATTGCTTCGCATTTCAAATGGTGCCGTTTCATTCAAAACAGAACTCATTAAATTTAGGAAGCCGCAAAGAAGTGACTAGAATATTAAATACTTAACTTTATTTGTTGGTCAGTGAGCTGTGAGCGCGCCGTTAATTTTAAAGGAAGATTACATTTTATTACACTTTTATAATGGAGCTCTCCTGCAAGCCAGTATAGATATCTCCTAGTCATCAACGGACAAGACCCTGGCGCTGATTTTAGTCTCAGGATTGCATAATAGCCATAGGTAGTTTAAAACCAGAAAGGAGTTACGTGATGCCTAGCTCCAAAACAGAAACAAGTATCGAGATATAAACGCTATTAAGGTGATAAAGACTAGAATCTATATAATAAATACCTAAATAAAATTGAATTGTTTGTTTTTAATATTATAAAAACAGGTTTAGTTCAATTTTTTATTTTTTTTTTTATTTTTCTTTCGTATGAAAGACGTAATATCTAGAACGGCTGGGTCAATTTGGACGCGACTAGGATTCAGGACAAAAAAAAAATCTTATAAATATCAATTCACGCGGGTGAAGTCGCGGACACAGCTAGTTTAATATTAAATCGCAGTAACGTATACTTAGCATTTATCACCTGTAAGGTAATCTTCTTAAAATTCAGGACGATTATGTACATATTACAGTGCGATTCATAAATCATTGTAAGGCATGTTCTCGCTGACAAATGCAAACATATGCGGAAACAAATAACGAACGGCGATATTCACGTCATATATCCACGTCCCGACGAAATGGGTGCCAGGTGTTTTCCGCTGAAAATTTCATAATAGTTTAATTTTCGTGCCCGCTCATCTGAAAAATGTAAATTTCAATGGACTTTTTAGTAACAACTTGAAATTGCAAATTTATTCTTTGAGATTACACTGTTGGGCCGTTAGGTGAATGGATATTGACAGAATCCTTATTTATTGGAATATTTTTTAGAATAAGGTACGTGATATACGACGACCTATAGGATATATCTATTATTGTTAGTAAAGTATAGTTAAGTAAGTTTGTGATGGTTGTATAATCCATACTAATATTATAAGTGCGAAAGTAACTCTGTCTGTCTGTCTGTCTGTTACGCTTTCACGACTGAACCGCTGAACCGATTTTGATGAAATTTGGTATAGGAGTAGATTAGGCCTCGAGAATGAACATAGGCTATGTTTGGTCGCGATAACCGACATCCACGCGGGCGAAGCCGCGGGCGGAAGCTAGTACAAACTAAACAATTACACTAGCAACACAATACATAAACACATTACACTAGCAGATGTTTTTGAACACTTCAGTTATATTGTTGTTTGATTTCCATATTGTTGTTATATTACTTATAACAACACGCATAACATTGCCAGTCGGTAATGGTTTCGTTTCGCAATCCACGAATCACCAGGAAATGAACTGGAGGAAATTTAAAATGGAATTGCATTCTGCCAAAACGTGACTGGAAATTAATCGAGAACTTTACTGCTGTCGACACTTTCTCTACAAGGCCACCTACTTCCTTACTACTTCACATAAATTAAATAATTGTAATAGGTACAAACGTTTCATGATGTTTTTATTGTAAAAAGGAAGCTACGTTTGGTTCTGTAGATTTTAAGGTCATGCAAGGAAATATGTATGTTTGATGATTTAGCGTCCTAAATTTAATGCATTTCGTAAGTTACTATTATGTAAACAGTCCTCAAAAAGGGAAAATAACGTGTACAAATTCATTAGACGGTAAATAAATAACGGACGACTCTCGGATTGGGAGGCCATGGGGCAGTTAATTCCGGAAAACCACATATATATCGATCAAAAATAATAACTGGCTCCTGGGATCTGCAGTGTAAACTTTGGATGCACCAGAGAAATCACTATGAGGAACGTACGAATGAACTTTATTCCACATAATTGCTAAGTTCTAGTTCAAAACACATATGTCTGTATATGTAATTTATACCTACTATACATTTATTACACTTGCTCCATATTGTAAGATCCGTCGGCCTTGAGATGTAGTGACATTAAGTGGCTGAGTGGGGTTGCGTGTTGTTTGTTGTGGTGTTGATGAGCTATGGGAGATTAACGCCGAAGGACATAAATGCGACAAGAAGCAAGGCCATGAAATTAGTAATATCTTAACTTATATACGTTCTGTACATAATACTAGGGCATAAAAGACGGAAAAACAAAGATATTATGTTTAGCTTCAGTGCCATGGCTTTCTTAGCAAAATATTGACTATGTTAACACTTCGAATATCAATTGAAATACCTATGTAGGTAGCCTTGGGACCCTCGTACTCCTTCTCCTCCATTTAGCTAATGCGTTATATTACTCGTAGCTTGGCTTAGAGGATTTTGATGGGGCCCTACATTGCGTAAAATTTACCGATCTCTGTTCCGAAAATACATTCAGTGGATGCTTTGGCTTTAAAAGTTTTGTACCATTAAATCACCTACTTGTTCTTATTGCACCGCCGGACACGCAACATAAATCCAAACAACGGAAAATAAAAGATGCATTGCATTCTGGAGCAATCAAAGTCACCGCTTATGTGAAGTTGAGAACTGCCTTTAGACTATAGCGTCACTACTATTATTACTCTCTACTCTGTTCTGTGACTGTGGATAGTGTAATAAATCAAAGATTTGAAACACTTCTATTTCAACATAACACGTTTGTTATAAACAACGTAACAAAATTTTCCCTCACAAAATTAACTTCTGCCTGGAAGCAAGCGCACTTATGAACTTAAATGATTCAGTGGCAAAGATACTAGGGAATTATAGCGTGGAGGTGGTATGGCAACCACTAATTACAAGGAACTGAGACGTTTATACCTACTCGTACAAGATATATACGCGTGTGTAGATCTATGTTCTCAAGTGTAAATCTTCGTACCGGCGAATGATGTTAAGGAGTTTCACACGGCAAGTGATGTTCATCTAGCATGTAATTATTAAAACAGTACCTACTTTAAATAGGTTCAATATATATATTGAGAATACGTAGATAATTTTTTAACTATTCTAGCGACTGGATTCATTATTCACACAATGTTTTTTCTTATAATATGCATCTTGTGGGTATACAACAGTATTTTCTTAAGCATGTCATAGAGTGCCTTTAATAATTATGCTATGATTTTACTGAGTAGGTACAATGTGGCGAGTGTCCACAGTACACCACGATCTCTCTAACGTGACTACCAAGCGTAAATACCACCAAAGGCAAACCATAAATACCTACCTCAGACCAATAAAAAAGTATAGACGGAGCATTGCGTATTTTTTTTGAAGCCCACCAACATAAGACGATTTGATAATCTTATGACGGAATTGTGACGGACGTTCGGTTCGGTAGTCATTCGGTAGTCGGCCGAAGAGCTATTGTCAGCGTGTGACGTGTTTTGACTTATGCACATGAAGCTTCACTTTTTTCGTCTATATTGTTCACAATGGCTCCGTCTATACTTTTTTATTGGTCTGAGATACCTACCTATAAATTTTCATAATGTTTCTAAATAATTACTATTCAATTAGTAATTAGATTTTGCAACCTCATTTGGCTGCCGAGGTATCATCTTGAGGAAAATCTATACCGAAATATGTTTCATAAAGTTAGGGAAATATCGCGAAGTTTGTATAATCTGCGCTTGACGAGGTTGCTGAATAATGGCTTTTCATAAGGCAGACTTGTGTCACCTACTTCACCAATATAGGTATATGAAATTACATTATATAATATGTCATAATGACATTGACTATCCATGGCTATCCATAACATAGTTATGTTAACGTACTACCTAAATGGTAATCTATTATCCATACTATACTATACTTACTAATATTATAAATGCGAAAGTAACTCTGTCTGTCTGTCTGTTAGGCTTTCACGCCTGAACCGCTGAACCGATTTTGATGAAATTTGGTAGGTATAGGGGTAGATTAGATTAGACCTCGAGTCATAGGCTATGTTTGGCCCGATAACCGACATCCACGCGGGTGAATCCGCGGGCAAAAGCTAGTACTTTTTTAAATTGTCTTTATATTTTTTATTTATTTTATTTTAGTAGCAGCAGTTATCCCAACCTATAAATTCTTGTATAAATCTAACAACACATGAAAGAGTAGCCGCACTGGTAGAGAAGAACCCCTGGAATAGATCCCACATAGTGCGAACAGGTCCTTTTATGAATTATTTAGTACGTTAGTTAGATTACCGATCTATACCTAATAAATAAATAATTGAATCGGACAGGTTTTGGGTGTCGGTAATTTTTGTTACAATTTACAAACCACTGACTACAGTTTGATAGAAAAATCTACAATGTATAATGCTTCACTGGTTTATAACTGTCCTACAAGGGAATAATAAAACAATTACGTTATAATTATAAAGTATTCTAGCAACTGAGACGCGACAAACAACATGCAAATGTATGGAGATCAGCTGCGGAAGTGAGAGGCCGCGGCAAATGACACGCGAATCTATTGTCGACCCACCCTTGTACCAAGCACCTACCTTTTATTATTATATCTACGTCTGTAGGATGTTCATTAAGCAGATTCCACTGTAATGTTTAAATTACGTCATTCTAGGTATCCGAATTTGGAGATAATGACATTCCGTCGACGACAGTAAAGATACTCTCAGTTCTAATGACATTCACTACAAAAGAAGACTAACGTAGGTACTTTGTGTAAGCTAAGTTAAGCTATATTGTTGAATAGCCGTGTTGGTAATGCTGGGTAAACCAAGGACGAGAGTATTCACGAAAAATATAGTGATACTAGCTGATATCGTTATCGGTGTCGCTGTCGGTTATCGTTTTTTGCCATAATCCCCACTTCTACTTAAGCAATTGCAATCAAACATGTGGCATATTTTAAATCTAACTGAGAGCTTTTTAATAAAGAAACCGCATCAAAATCCATCCGCATCAGAAGTAGGACAAGAATTCATTTTTTTTAAATATCTTCAATAGAGACAGCTCATTTACATAATATAAAATAATAAAGAAAATTCCACTTAGAAGTGTTTTCTGACCTTGCATCGGTAGTAGTAGTTAATAAGCGTACCTAACACAGAATTTGATTCAGTCACTTCGGCTCGACTTAAGATTTGCTAAACATATTACAACTAAGGAGAAGTTTCTCCTTCAACTATATAAGTTAGTAGGTATTATGGCTATACTCTCTGCTTAAATATTCAGATGCTTGTTTTAACTCTCAATTCAACAACTTACTAAAATAATAAATACACCGTAAATAAATTTCATCTAAATCTACGTAAAATCGAAAATCTTAGCTGATCCCTCTGATACTGAGTCGTAAACCGGATATCTGCAATATCCGAAGAAAAATGGCTCTCAATACGTTTCGTAAGCTAATACAATACCTACGTGACGTTGGGTTATTAGGTTATTAGGAAGTCGTGCAAACAGTTCCCTCTCTCAGTATCTTTTCATTGTGTAAAAGCACACGTATTACAACAAATAAATAAAGTTGAGAGTTCAATGACCATAGGATTTTTAATTCCGGATTTTTTTTTTTTTCATGATAGGCTTACGTTTGACCTCAATCTCACCTGATGGTAAGTGACGATGTGGTCAACGATGAATCACGCTTGCCTAGAAGGAACCTATTCACTCGTGACTTGAAAAATCCCAGGTTATAGCTTATATAATATATTCTGCTTTCAACGGCTT
Organism: Lithosia quadra; assembly: GCA_963576445.1. NCBI lineage: Eukaryota > Metazoa > Arthropoda > Insecta > Lepidoptera > Erebidae > Lithosia > Lithosia quadra. The sequence goes on from OY754891.1 coordinate 8,894,025, forward strand.
TATTGTTCAACTACCGTATTCTATGTAATTATAGGTAAGTATATTGAATAACTAAAGATACCCAACTGTCTAACGTAAAAACGTAAACGATAATACTGAATCAGATGTGAATAAATGACTACGTGAATACGTAAACGTACGGATAAACGACTTTACATAAACACGTACGTCATTAATAATTTTGGAAGGGTTATCATAACATTGAATTATTTTAAATAATTTGAACTTAACTATTTCTTTTTATTATCATTATAATTATAACAAAAGAAAAACACTCTTTAAATAACTAAAACAAAAATAAATATTTTCATGCATCTGTCGTAAAATTACTTCGTCGTAAAATTAAATTAAAACTTAGCCAAATTGTAAAAAGTATCTGAGGTAACGATGATGAAATGCTTGTTCATTTCATTACAATTTGCGCATTATTACAAAAATGTATGACAGTTATATAGCTACGTATACAATGCATCGCTTTGCCATACATTCCCATTAGAATTGCCGCATCGCTAAAATTATGCTGTATCCGCTCAGGCACGTTTTTCGACCAATAAGAACCGTTAAGCATTTAATAGATTTGCACAAAGGTTATTAGGAATTTTTACTTTTCCAATAGGAAATTTAAAAATATGAATGATTAAATTTGCGTCAGATTTTCTTAATTATATTGTCCCGGGTGTATTGTATCAGTGTATATATATAGTGATGATCCCCGATCCTAAGACTTTAGCTTACCATCAGTTGGGGAGAAGTCACGTTGACGTGTCCAATATAGAAAAGTCAACTGCAGTATGATTTTCGCTAGAAATAACCTGTAAAATACAGCAATTAATGATTGTGATTTATTAGTTTACTGACCGAATCAAAATTTACATTTCATCACAAAACTAGTAATAAAAGCTAAATGTCTATCAAAAAAGTTGATTAAAAGTCTGGCGAAAGAAACATGCCTTATATTTGAATAATTTTCTGTAAACGTAACTCATATTTTTCTTTGATGTAGACCGAAAAAATAATACAACAGTAGGTATGTAAACGAATTCGGAATACAAGATATAAATCATTTACATTCACGCGAAATGAGTTCACGCAGCTAACGTATAACGCAAAAAGTTACGTCAGTACAAAATGCAATAAATTTCAAATATTGTAATGTAGAAATGCTACACCATTTATAAATCGTTTGAGTTGGTTAGTTAATATACCAAATGCTGACTTATTTATTGTAATCGTTATAAAATACCCTTTTTTAATAGATATTACTGTGAGTTTTCTTTGGTACAATCATAAAAATCTGCATGACTATGATGAATGATTTTCAAGTTTGAACTCCGCTCAAGGAAGTTTTTAATTTGGGTAGGTAATTATTTCCTTATAATATACCATGCTTCTGAAAATTAGTAAGAGGTGGGACTAGGTAGTTTTCTACCACAGCAAAAAGCCTACCTACACAAAACAATTTTATTTTCAAGAAATTGTCGTCGAATTGTGTACTAATTATTGGGTAAGTTGGTACATCGTATTAGCACTTCTACAAACAAAATGTTATAGAATATAGATCCTATAACAAACACAAAAATCACTACGTGGCTTCTCTTACTACTTATATTACGTTAAGTAACTTATATTAATTTATTTTTATTAATAATTGGGTCCTTGAAATGAAGAAAACATGTCATAAACAAAAACAAAATTTCATAATGAAGTACCTAAATAATTAAATTTGTTTGTGATAAAATAGTCAGTTTCGTGAACGTCTGTTGTTTGTTTTCGTTTATATTTTAATATATGAGTACCTTACCTAATCACAGGATATTCTAAGAACTGAACCAATAATGTTAACGAAAATTACCGCGATCATGGTATGGAATTGCGTATGGCAAAATAAAAATATAAGAATTTGTGGATGAACGAAGAGCCGACCAGTCGGCAAGTGACCATGATCAGTGGAACCTGGTTGAAACGTCAAGCACTTCAAATGTGTAACATGATCACTTCTAAACGCGAAAGTTTGTAAGTTAATTAAATATTAGTATCAAAAAAAGTTTCACAATCATAGCAATTAGCCTCCTGTACTTATATCTACTAACTATTCTATGCCATTAATCAAGTTCTAATAAAATCAACGTAATTGTGTTTCTATTTAAACAGTACCTATATCTCGAGCTGCCAACCATACGGCAATGTTCAAACGCTGTCTTACCTACTTTGATTCTGCTCCAACAACTCAATCTACTAGTGATTACGACTGAGAAATTACTCATGGAACTTAACTTATCACGCGTATGTAGACCTGAGCAGGCACTCAGAGAGTTAGATGGTACAATTGTTCAATTATACGTTGCTCAGTGTACAGTTAGCGAAGTTGGAATATGCACTGCAGTAACTTTGTGATTTGTAACAACATTCTAAGCTAAAAATGGGATTAGCGTGAAAGTATTTGGAGTCTTTGTAGAGTAAAAAGTAGGTACTATGCATATTTAGAACTTGCGTGAAATTCTGTTACCATATTGCCATTTGCCAATAGTTTTACGTCACGTGGCCCGCTACCGGGCCAAGTCACCGGGGCAGATGGGATACACCCACAAACACGGGATGTATTTGTGACGTACTCCCGTCATAATAAATATCGTCATAATTACTATATTTATTTATATGTTGTCTGTACTAATAAAGATTTGATCGTTTGTTTATATTGTATAGACTCCGAAACCATAGGACCGATTAGAAAAAATATTTTTGTGTGTCGGTCATATTTCAATCGGGCAAACTTTCATGCATTATCGTAGAACACATTACGGGCATGGTACATAAATACTTATAATATAGTCTGAAATAGCACATAAGCTACATTTATTTCAAGAATAGTTTCCTATAGATTGCGAAAACAGGATTAGAAATGCACACGGGTGGCGCTGTGGGCAACAGCTAGTAGTAACAGGTCATAAATAAAACGCTTTAAAGCAAAATTAAAGCCATTGTTTGCTCACAATAACTAAAGACACTTTACAGACACACGAAATTCGGTAAACAACCCTGTAAAATCTTTGCAATGGCTAAGAAAACTTCGCTAAAACTATAATAAAAGTTATCCAAAGAACAACTACAGATAAGGGATTTGCAAGGCATCATGGAAACTGAAAGATGTTTTGTGAATTTCAAGCCACAATACTGAAATATTTATTGAAGCACGAATTCCCACTGCTAACTTTCTCTTCAAACTTCCAACCGCTCCATGAGAAACGCGAATTAATTAATGGTAACCAGTTTTAAGAAGGTACGAAGGGTACAATCTTGGCCAAATTTAATATGATTACAATCATTTGTATTTAAACGTCTAGCATAACAAATATTAAAATATCTTACGACAATTTTATAAATGCATTGAATGGATATTTGTTACCCAATCATGCCAGAATGCCTGCACGCTGCATGCTGAATGTAGTTTGGCACAGAAATGGATTATACACACTGTAATCTATTTCTATGCCAAAATCATTATATTACAGGAAGAATCTCATCTCATTTTATAATTTTGCAAATTGCAATAAAATGTAATAAGTAGAAATCCATGATTGAATGAAAAAGATAAAAACTTAATTTTAGCTTTGAAACATTGAATATTGTAAATCTCACTCTAGTTAAGAAAAAAAAATCAATTTTGGAAAAAAATTGCATAATGACAATTATTATTGCACAACATGACATCATAGCAATCGTGCAATAATTGGTAAAAATTAACAATATTAATAACATAATACACTGGAACTTAAATTCTCCACGAAGATACAAATTAGATAACATTTACTCGTATCATTTGCAGGGTTTACAAAAAAATATCCTTGGTAAAATGATTTTTTTTACGCATTGGTTAAATAATATCCACAAAATTTCAAACTTTTGATTCGCTACAACCATTCAGCGGAAGTATAATACTTAATGTTTGTAAAGTAAACACAACATTTGTTACAAACTAAAATCTTAAACACAGGAAGCGGCTTTGTACCAAATCTCTCTTTTAGAACGGATTTGACGTATGTAAAAAGTTAAACAGGGAAACACAGATCTGTCATGAATAAAATAAGATCTGTTTTAATGCACAACAGTATGTGTTTCTTTTGGTGTTACTATTACTTAAAGCATATTAGTGTGGAGGAATGGGAGATTCTGAATAATACCTAGTCCCAGCGTCATCAAGGTTTTCACCTTGAGCTCAGGATCCGCTTACTCCTTCCGCTTCCTTCAATGTGGCTTATGTGATTTTTATGAGAGCGACTGCCTACTGGGCCCGTATACAAGTGGCACAAGCGTGAATCGCAAAGGAATGGAATACAATAGGTCAACCAATCACACCCGAGCTCGTGATCCCGCCGCGGCGCGCGCATCTGACGCCGGTGACGAGCCGATGATTGACCTATAATCTATTCCATCTAAACGGGGCCCATACACTCACCACCAATGTAGTCCTAACATAACTAATCGTAATTTAAACCTAACTAAAACACTTAGGACATGTGGTATCCGAAACAGGGAACAATCGCGTTTGTTTGTATTTCAATAATGTCGCGTTTGCTCATTAATATTTTTGGCAGTCACTACCGGGTGTCCCACAGCACCCTGTATGTATTGTCTGTATCCACGCATCCATAATACACAATTTAATTCAGTCAATTTCGACACATGCAATAACACACACACACACACACACACACACACACACACACACACACACACACATCATGACTCAGTTTTATTGATCTCAAATTCAAAAGAGAAACATTAAATTTACAATCAAAAGTCTGAAAAATCTAGTTACAAAAGTATTAAAAAAATTAAGTGAAGGGAAAAAGGCATGAGCATAATATACCTACATATATGTACCTATGTATGTAAGTTTAGTATTTACTGATTCATTGAATCTATTCAGTAAAACTACTTTCTGTTATAATTAGAAACCCACTCATTTTATAGATCATCTACCTGCTTTTAGCTTAATAGAAACAGATTAATAGAAAATTTAAATTGAAAATTATTATGGTTCCAAAGTTTATCAAAACTCTGATGTTTAACGTGGCATAAATAAATGCTTTTAGAAAACTTAACTTCAACTGTAAATTAGAAAACTACTTCAAGTAAATAATGGTTCTTGGTTCATAATTTACATGATAAAATATACATTAGAAACGTGGTTGAACTTCTTAACATTATTCAAATTATTAAAACGATTTATTTACGTAAACTTTGATGGTCGAAGTCTAGAAAATGAACGTGTTAAGTGCTCAAATTTGAGCCACTTTTAAACACGTATCAATGGCCTAAAAGACACACATCATAAGTGCAAAGTTTTACATTTAGAAAGTTTATCCTCAAGACCATCGATTAGATAAAAATCTGAATTTAGGTTTTGTAAATATTGTGCTACTATTTATATCGATAATTCTAACAAAAAAACCGACTTCAACGGACCAAATTGAAATAGAACCACACAAGAAGCGCCAGCCATCAATAAACAAAAAGAATCATCAAAATCGGATCACCCAGTCAAAAGTTCTGCAGTAACAAACAGTTACAAAAATATATCAAATTAATAATATTTATATATATAAAGTGATAATAAATTTGCTATAAGTTTATTTACTCGTACTTGTGAATGAATTGGCCATACTGTAACAACATACAATAGAATATGAGTTACCTACACTGGTTGTTTGTTAGTTAGACACGAATTTTGTATACAAACTTGCGTATCTTCGTTGTCTTTACAATACAAATTTAAAAAAAAACCCGGACACAGTTTATAAATCTTGAATCTCATATTACATGGAATCGTACAATAATTTATTAAAAGGGTAAACGTTCACACGGTAGCAAACCATGTCAACAATACATCAACAACTTTCAGAGACTTTTCAACGTAAGACTTATTCGTAACTTTGATGTTTTTATAACTCGTTTGTTAGGCTTCTGTTTTTCCAACGTTTTATATCCACAGTTTGCTTTATCTTTCATTTAACTTGCTCTGTTGTTAGTTAGAATGTTAAGTTTGGGTCAATTTTTGGAAGCCCAATTAGAACCACTAAACTCAACAATGGAGCTGGTCTAATGATGGAGTCGAAAGGCGTTCAAAGAATTCCTGCATTAAACAAGATAGACCCATCGTATTTGCTTGTTCACATGACTATGCACAGTGCACAATGTATCTATAAAAAACTCAGAAATACTTATATATTCTAATACCTTGCTAAAGAAAAATTTTGCTTACCTAATAGCAATGAAATGAATCGAGTATAAATATTTTATGTACATCATTATCAGGTCAGATAAGATAATATTCAATTTGAATAGCATCAGTTATGAATGAATAATGAACCCTGAAGTAATATCACTTAAGTCAAATTTTACTCCTCACTTTATTAGATGAACTCATAAAACATAATTTTAGCGCCTCTAAAATGTAGAACCAAATGATCTTAATACTCCGTGTTACTACATCTTAAAACCATGTTCATTGAATTCATATTCAATTCTTCTGTAGAAATTATAACAACAAGCTGGGTCTGTGCATAAGGTCTTGAGTCTGAAACACGAGTAAGATAAAGTGTAATAGATTTTTAAGTATATTTATCGGTTGCTACGAAGCCAAGATGATTGCTTGATTGACTGTGATAATGGGCTCAGCCCTTATTACGTGGAATGAAACTATTTGACTAGTGAAATAAGTGAATACACACACCTCCCATTTTGGAAATACCTATATAGAGGCGTGATTAGTACGTATTGTAATTTAGTTTCCGAAACTCGGACAAACCAAACTATAAATAAATAAATAAATAAATAAATAAATACTCTACGACATTCTACACATCGCTCCCTAGACCCAAAGTAAGCTTAGTTTCACTAGCTTGTGTTATGGGTTCTAGAATGCTGATAAACATACTTATATACTTTTTTTTTTTGTAAATACATACTTATTATACATAGTTTAATGACTGTAGTTTATTCTTTTTGGTACCATAATTACAGGTAATAGCTTACTGGTAACAAGAATAAAAGTAATGGAATGACTAAAAACCTAAAAGAAAATGGAACCTATAATGGAAAATCCGACAAACTTCACAATAGAATGCGAAAGTTAAGCCAAAGTCTACGTGACTAAACCCGGACAGTGGTTGGTTTATTTCATACTAACAATCAGCAATTCTGTGTGAGATTACACTCTTTGTGACTGACACACCATGGCAACAAAGTGAAACATGAAAACAGAATGTATTCGGAAAAGTACACTTAGCAACAATCGAGTATTCAATTGATAAATGGATACAATTGACTTTTATTGCAGATTCACTGTTTCATGTCATGATTTTTTCGTTATAGTAACTGATTTTTTAGTTATTTAATTTAAACTTTTACTTAGTTACTACTTTGTCACAGCATTTGAAGATTCTTTTTTTAATATCATATTGAATAGAAACTTAACATAAATAAAATGAGGTTGAGGCATAGTGAGATCCCTTTTAAATTACTGAACTCTCCGTCTTGAGAGTTCTTATTTCCACTTTATATGAAATCAAAGCTTATCTATTGATACCACGTGTTTTATGTTATGTTATTGGTTGCGGAAAACGGAGGAACAGTTGCTATGGCGATTTTTCGGAGGGTCAGCCCAGCAATGGACTGCAATAAACTAATTGATTAATTGATTGAGTACCTACTAGTTATGAAGGCTCCCAGGAGTATTTAACTAGTATTGGTATTAACTAGTAGGTACTACATGTAATAAGATCATGTTTTTCATAATTCATCAATAAAAACCTTTTCCCACAAGTCACAAACATACAAGTCACAGAAACACAATAGTTAAAACGAACGTGTATTAAAAAGTGTGCAGCTGGGTGTTACTGGGGCTGACATTTTTCAATTGGAAGATTCGAACAAAACCATTGTAAGAAAAGAAAAATGCTTAAAAGTAGGGCTGCGAAGACTTAACCTGTATGTTTGTGAATCATTCTGATATATTTATCACCTACATTATACCTACTTATGAAGTAGGCGCATCAAAATTTCATTAAGTCGTTTTCATAAGAAAAATCAGTGTATAGTACGCGGCATCTAACGTGGCCACATTTTGGAGTAGTGTGGACCCCACTACTCCAAGACCTTGCCAATTTAGATGCTGTACAGTACACTATACTTGTTTCTAGGCGACGCATTTTGCCACAAACAAGTATAGTGTACAGCATCTAACTTGGCAAGGTTTTGGAGTAGTGGGGTCCACACTACTCAAAAATGTGGCCACGTTAGATGCCGCGCACTATAAGTATTGACATTCGATTTTTTAATTCAAACACTCCGTAATTTTATTGCATTATATTGTAATTAATCATTTATGAAGTAAAACCTAATCCTTTGAATTAAAACAGGGTAACTCTTAAACTTAATTAACCCTTTCGACTTTCAAAAACAGAAGGGCTATGAATCCTAAAATTTTAGGTAGGTACTTAGCGATTTTTACCTTAACCCTGGTTTGGTTTAATTAAAGAGCATTCATTTGCTTAAAAGTAACTAGTTTTTACGCTATGGAACAAACTGCCATAAATAGGTATAGGTTAATTTTTGAGCAATATTGAAATTTTGATTTTCTGCTTAGTAAAATAAATACCTGCAATGAGTAATAGTTATATTTAAATAACACTTATTTTTGTTTGAAGAGAGAGAAAAGTTTGCAGGCATTATCTCTATGCCAAATATCATCTCATTTAACGATGTTGATTTTGATACACGTGATGTATATTCAGACTTCAAATAAAGATTAGGTATTCAATTACATAAAGGTTTTATTCAAGTTCAAATCTCAGCTACTCCTTCACATTGAAATCGTAATATAAAAAATTATAATAATATAAAAAATATTCTTCAAAAGATCGTATGAGGCCTTCACAATTGCTATTTGGCTGCTACAGGTGTTCTTAAGTAGCGATAACGTTTTAACCCCTATTAAATCAATTTGCTAGTCTATTAACCCTACATTCCCGTAAAATATTAGAAAAGGTGTGTGAAAATTACGCTTTTTCTGAGAATCCATTACAACTTATCGCCTCATTCGGTCCCGTAGAAAGTACTGTTTCGAACCTTTAATGTGTGTTAGTCGTTAATGCAAAGAAAAACACAATCAACTTTTGGTTTCAATTAGAAATGCGGAGAATATTCATATTTATGGGACTTGCTTTTAGTTTCCTAAGACTCTGTGACGAAGTACCGAACTTTAAACATTTATAACAGAATATTTTACCATGAAATAAAATGCAAAAAACTCTGTTTTACTCGTATATACAGAATGCAGAATTGCTGAGTTACTTTTACCCAATACAGACTATATACTGCACTTTAAAACACATAACTTCAAAAGCAGATTTGGTCCGATATAGGCTCCCGTCAAGCTATAACCCAAGTGACTACGTTTGATAACCATGATACTTTAAACCATCATTTATTTTGTTATTATTTCGAAGCATATTATTATGTTCGCGATAGTTAGAAACAATTTAAAGTTAAATCCTTTTTTTTTTTACAATTAATTCTGAATTTATTATTAAGTTTATTTATACAGAATTATTATTAAACTATCTTAGAAAATATTAAGTAAATCCTTAGTTTCAATACATAGTTTCTAGACCGATTAACATTCTTCGAAACCACATTTGCACAAAATCTGAATTACGATCCGAACAATGTAAGTGGAATTGCAATTGGAGTTGAGATCTAGTTAAAGTGACGTTTTACTACTTGGAATCAAGTTTACAATACGATTGTTCACAAAGTTGTGATCTCTAATGCGCGTACAGTGTAATAGTTTCTTCTTAATTGAAGAGATTTACACTACAGACTACAGTACAATAGTATATACTCGTACCTACATACACTACAGAATTTAGTAAAGATACTGATGACAAGAATATGTAAGATTCAGATTCAATTATTTTTTTCATAAAAATGTGTTACAAAGTTGGTGTTATTTAAAGTACAAATCATAGTGTCAACATAGCTGCACATACTGGCCTTCTTTAACCAGTTGAATTACCAATGGGCATTCTAGATTAAGTAATCACTTTATCACTTTGATGGCAGACAAGTACATGGCACACCTGATGGAAAGTGGTTGCCGTGGCCCATGGACGTGTGCAACATCAGGGACGTCACACTCGCGATGTCAACCCTATAGAACATTATAATGCCCTTCTTGCAGAAACCTATATTGTAGACACTGGAGAAGACCACAGCAAGGAGATAGATAGATAGATAGATAACTCTTTATTGTACACCAGAAATTTACAGGGAAAACAAACAGGTAGTATGTAACAGTAGATTGTACAATGGGCGGCCTTATCGCTAAATGCGATTTCTTCCAGGCAACCTGAAAGATCATTCCAAAGCCTACTAAGCTCACATAGTTTTTTATAGGAGTGACTGCTGACTGACTATCAATTCAGAGAGGAATACCTACACCAGGGCCTAATCTGTCAACCAGCAGTTGTATGCACGACCTAAGTTTATAAATAAACATACAGTCTTTAATACAATATGATATTTAAAACCCTATTAGCTCCAAGAGCTTTTTAATTTCTTTGACAATTCTCCAGGAAACACACCACCACATAAACTCCAAACTAGTAGGGTATTATGAGGAACGCTTTATATGACAGAAATCCGACAGAGCGATTGGTGCAGTGGAAGGCAGACCGCTCGGAATCCGATACGCAAGTGCTCGTGAAAGTCGATAGATATAATAGATGTGCCTAGGATGTAATGTTTCGTAAAATTTAATTGGTCTTAGTTGGTAAAGTTTTAAGATTTGTTCGTGTTTCATTAGCTTGTCTGTGACAAAATACTGTTCATTACGATGTATCACGATTTCACATATATAAAATTGTTTTGCTGTACACTTACAATTCGATAGAAACATGCATTGCAATATATCCTACTAATATTGTAAATGTGAACATGTGCATACATTTGTTAGCGTGATAGAGTATCAAGCTCAAAAGGTCTGGCTGAAAGGTAGGTACAGAACACAGCCTGAAATAAAACATAAAGCTACTTTTCATCCCAGAAAATGTTACCATGGGAAGTGAAAACAACAGCTAGTATTTACTAAACATTGACTTGATATCGAGTTCATGATGTACAAAATGTTGCATTTTATTTTTGCAAACACTGTATGACTGTAAAATGTTTACATACCTATTCTTTACAGATTTATATTTTTGCCGAAATATAGCTAAAATTTTAATATATTTACCCTGTATTTTGCAAAAGAGTGTGTAGGTACAAACAGAAATTTTATCTCGGTTACAAATTTTCTAAGCGTTGTTTTTTAGTTTCAAAATATTTTAAACACGTAGATATAAACAACAAACCTAACTACAATCGCAGAACAATTACAGTACTAAAACACTCCAATATCGATTCATTAAAATTTGGCATTTATAATATAGATTACAAAATTATCTTTAGTAATAATAAAGTAAATTATTTACATTAAAAGTCGAAAAATTCCTCCCTGTCGATTTCGACTAGTAACGTACCCAAAAGACTTAAAATTTTATTTGATTTAGGTACTATGCGTGCCACGTTTATTTCAATTTGAGTACTGCTTTAGCTGAATTTACTAAAAGAATTCCTTCAATTGAAACAAAATTTCAGTAATTTTTTATATCATTTAGTTTATTAACTTTTAAATCATTTAGTTTAGTTAAACGGATTAAAATAGTGAACCCAAGTCAGTAAACAAATAAGCCCGATGGGATTCGGTTACTACCCAACTAGCAAATTTGTCTTGCAAACGAGTCCTTTTAAGTGCTACAGTATTATAAAAAGCTTATGGGTATCCTGACTATGAGATTAAATCTTATAAATGGATAGATTAAAACATTTTGCACTCAAAGAACATTCGAACTTTCAAGCTACTTTTATAGATGTATATAAGAAGTCATTTAAAGATATTTATCAGAAGAGAGGATTTACAAGTACCTTAAGTAAGACTTCTTGTTCTTCAGGATTAGTGTACACTTAAATAAGCATTTAAGAAGGGAATATATTCTTAGTAAAGTCTCCACTACGTACCTCATAATACTTTTATTCTTACTAAATTCCTGCTTAAAACTGTTATAAGGGCAACAAACAATAAGTTCAATTTGTCTCACCAAAGTCACATTTAAGAACTAAGGTATGAAAATAGAATTGGTTAAGGAAAGTTTGTCTAGGAAGAGTCTCTGGAATTCTTTATTTTGCGTTGCTTGAGAACTTTTTATCTAGCTAAACTCTTGTAAATTCATTCATAAGAGTTTCATGAGAATATCCTTACTTAGGAAAGAATTCACAAGACTATTGAGTCTTGTGAACTCTTTCGTAAGTAACAATCTGCCAAAACATGTATAATACGTAAAAACGTAAAATAATAATAATAACGTGATGGTTCCGTACAATATAAAAGTGAAGAGTTAGATAGTTCAAGTTATAACGAAGTTGAAAATGATAGTAGTGAAGATGATTCGACAAAGATTTGATGTTTCGGGTAAATATGCGATCTGAAATAACATACCGCATTCAGCATGCAATCAGCTTTTTGAGGTTACCTACACACGATGTGAAATAAAACAAAAGTAAAATTTATGAGTTGCTTTATTTTTAGCTATACCTACCTGTAGGTAAATAAATAAAAGGTAGGTCCCTACCTTCACGTCTTGTTACTCTAATCTACTGTCGGTTACATACTTCACATTCATCAGACAGATAATGGTCGTAAATTGCATATTCGTGACAGTATTGACACCAGAAAAAATGCATGTCCAATAATTTTAGTAAATCATTGCGACCAATTTTAAAATGTAATGGTTTTTCAGGCACGTTGATTTTGTACGTTGTAGTATCACAACCACAAGCGATACATTTTTCCGATAATATGAAGTGCGTTATTTTCCAGGGCCACTTCGCGTTGTTGAGCATTTTAAATTTTTTCTTGCTCATAAAACAGTCAACATCCATTACGACAACCATTTTAATAATCTTGACTCGGCTTGGCGGTATTCACTGTCAAAACCACATTAAAACAATTTAAACATTAAACAATAAAAAAAATAAACAAGAAATCACATGTATGTACCACCTTTTTTTTTATCGTGCGGAAATCCCCATGGATACCACCACCGTCGGCCATCAAGGGTGGTTATGTCGGGATTGAACCGACTAAAACCGCACGTCGGCTTGGGTCTTAAGCTCGGGCATATCCCTCGCACCCCAGCTGACCCAGGGCCATCTAAGGTTTTCAGCAGTTTTTGCAGCCCTCTAGAGGGCCACTCCCACCCCGGCCGGGTTGGCCGCAGGCAGCAGCGTCTCCCGTGGCGACTAGGAGGCGCTGCTCGCCTGCGTTGCCCAGGTGCACCACGTGGAGGTTCCTAATCAAAATTTGTATTTGTGATAGTGATAGCTTAAAAAAGCGGAACCCTAAAATTATTAAAATGGCTACAAGATTGAATTTGTCTCATCCAAGAGTGATGTGCAAGCGACATTCTTTGAGGCAACTTAATAAGTATTACAAAAGATCTATTACCTTATGCTTATCTTAGAGAAGAACAGTAAGTCTTATGTATGTTCGGCCATATTTTCTTTTTGTTAACATTACAAATTTTATAAATTATTATTCTACTAATATATATTATGAAGAGGGCCCGTGAAAATTTTAACAATTATTTTCTATAACTACTCGAAAAAATTTGCTCCGCAAGCTCATTAGTTGCAATAACAAGGACATAAATAATTAAAAGCATGCAGGACATAGATACAATGATTATTAAAATGGAGATGAAAGTTTTATTATTAAAGTAGAAAATACTTACATTTTCATTTAAATTTATAGCTCCAACACAGCACGCTTTCTGTCAATCGTTTAGTAAATAATACACTTGCAATAAACTTACCGAGAGTATCATAAGTGAAATCACACTTATGATGGATTTAGTAAGAGCTTTCATAGACTAATCGCCCTTACGACATCCTAAAGCAAGGCACTCCTAAGTAAGATTATTTTTACAGTGGAATGAACAAAATAGCAGTAAGATGAAATTATCTTAAAGAAAACCACTGTAAAATATTCATAAGAGTAAATTCCCTTATAAAGTGCGCCCAAAGCCACACTTACAGATATCTGTAAGTGTATTATAAGTATCTATAACTTTTGGTCTTGAGATATTTTTAAGACAACATTTTGCTAGTTGGGTAGTGCGTATAAACATTTGTAACACCAGAGGTATCACTCACGTGTTAATGGCTTTACCCCCTCCCGAAGGAACTCTGGAGTCCTGAGGGACAAGGGGAATAAACGACCCTACTTACCACTATAACCACAACACGCCAAGTAAGCAAGTTGAGTTGTATAACCGAGGTTTTTGAGTGAGGGTATTGCCAAAACTTAATCGAACGACTGAAAATTCAAACGAGTAAAGCTCGTTATGCTACTTTGAAATAAAAACTTATAACATTTTTAACCGACTTCAAAAGGAAGTTCAGCTTACCATTAGGGGAGGTAAAGTCATGTTGATGTATATATATTAAAAAATACCTATAATATGCTTGTTCGTGATTGTCTCGCTTCAATTGATTTTGAAGCGGTTTTCAGAAAAGTATTTTTTACATTCTAGAGAAGTTTTTGGAATACTTAACTGACTTTAAAAAGGAGGTAAGTCGCCAACAATTACATAATAATAAAGGGAGTGCGATAATTAGCTAATTTGTAGTAGTTATGATTTACTTCATAAAATAAAAGTCCAAAGTTAAGTGATAATTTAGAATATTCGTCCATGATGGATTTTTTAATTAATTAATCTCATAGAGTGAAACAGGAGAATCCAATTATTACAATTACAAATACAAATACAATTGAATGCAATTTTTCATTTCCGAAATTCGACTTTATTCGTATTGATGTTCTATGAACGAGTTCATCGGTTATACAGTGTTGATATGTGGACAAAATTGCATTACACTCGTCCTTTTGATGTATAATTACGTTATTTTATTTTCTCTTTCGCTGGCTCATTCGCCGACAGTTACAAAATATAACTAATTTTCTTTACACTTTATAGCTTAATTTTTGGACACGATAGGCCTTTTAGCATGGATGGCTTTTACTGAATTTTATTTCTGTGAAATACTTTTGAGAGTAAACTTTGAAATTGGAATGCTAATTAATTTATGTCATACTGTAAATCAAAACTAATTTAGTCAGTTATAAACTAATAGTTAGCAAAGTCAGTTAATTACATTTGCATTTAGGCATTAGAGGCTCTAAATGTCAAAGATAATGAAGATTTTAATTTTAATAATCAAAGGTCAGCTTAATATAATTATCAAATACTTTATCATCATAATAGATGATCAGATATGGTGAACTTGAAAGATATTTTTGTTAGATATTGAAGCTTAAACTGAGAATAGTGTTATCTAAGATTCTTATATCCTTTTTGTAACGCAAAAAATGCAAAAGTTTGTAAAGATGTTCGGATGTTTGAATGTTTGTCATTAATCACTCTCAAGCAGCTGAACAGATATGGTTGTGGTTTTGCACAGTGATACATTATAGCCTAGAATAACACACACTGGAACACACTTTTTGTCTGTGGAATAGGTTCCGTGAACAGAATGTCACGCAGGCGAAGTCGCGGGGATGAACTATTTAAAATAAATTTCAACAAGAAAGAAGAGTATAGATACCAATAAAATAAATATAGTTTCATAAAACAATTGTATCCTTCATCATCGTTAATTTTTCATAGGGTTGACATGTTCTGTAAAATAAAAACACCGAAATAAATCCATCTTAATATATATAAATCTCGTGTCACAATGTTTGTCCTCAATGGACTCCTAAACCACTTAACCGATTATAATAAAATTCGCACACCATGTGCAGTTCGATCCAACTTGAGAGATAGGATAGTTTTTGAAACGGATTTCGACATCCACGCGGGCGGAGCCGCGGGCAACAGCTAGTACTATTATAAAATTGTAAAGTAGCTGTGTTTGTACATTGGAGATAATGTATATTAGGTATATTACATTGGGATCCAATACTCGTTTCATGGTTTACACGAAGCCTTACTCGCTTTTAGACACGGCTAAGCGGTTGTTCCATTAAATTGTAGATTGCTGTTTGCACAGGTGTCTGTTAATGTCTGTATAAAAACTCTTGAGGCGTTTTTAATGTCAGCTTCGTTTTTGCAGGTCTTACAATTTACAGGCTATTAAGCTTTGAAATTTTGCTCCGTAACTTCGCCAGTACATATTTTAGCTAGTGATAAGTACCTTTCAATTGCCAACGCTTTAAAACCGTCCAAGTTTTCAGTTGAATCATCTTTCATTTACTTCAATAAACCAGTGCCTGAATTTCTTCTAGCTTGTAATCGTTTAACATTCCTTTGTAATTAAGATGAATGTATTTCTGAATATTCTCTGTAATCTACCAACCTATCTACAATATTCTTTTTTAAATTCTGGCAATATTCATTTATAGTTTTAACCATGTATACTACTTGAAAAGGTTAGGGGAATACTATTATTTTCGGTTAGTAACATCCTTTTAAAAATAAAACTTGTATAATTAGAGTTCAGATATTTTGTACATAATATAGTATTATTTAATTGATCAATAACGAAAATGAAAACTTCATATTTGTGATGATTTGAACGGGTTTTGCTTTAATATCGTTCATCAATTTGACTCCTACTAATATTATATCCTACTTCCTACTAATAATATAAATGTGTAAAGATTTTTGGATGTTTGTTACCCAATCACACTCTAGCGGGTGAATGGATCTGGTTGAATTTTGGTACAAGGATAGATTAGATTGAGAGACTGGAATATCACATAAGCTAGTTTTTATATTATAGGTTCCCATGGGCAGCAAGAACGAGATCACAATTCAAAGCGGGCGACAGCTAGTAACATTCATAAATCGTAGCTTTATCTACCACATAAACAATACCGCATAAAAATTATGCAAATATTTCTCCTAGCATAAAATTTTCTCTTGAAACAAAGCCAACACCCATAATAATATACGGGGAACAAAAATGTTACCTTTCTGTTGTCTTTGGGACGTAGGACATTGCCATTTGCTGCAATTCAACCTCACCTCGTTGCTTACCGCCATTAGCACGGTTTAATGTGGCCTTTTATTAGTTTAATAAATGTCCGTACTTGTCCCTGGCTTATTCCAAGCCATGTATAAAAAGCTATTTTGCTCTCATTCACTTGTTGTTGAATTGATGATACTATTGCCGTGTAACCAGAAGCAAATTATTGTACTCAACTTTTATTATTTTTCTTCTACCATATTATTACGCTTTTACATTTACAGTAAACAATTGAAATATCGAGTAATTATTAGTTAAAAGAGCGTAAATTGTAAATTTCACTCAATTAACACGAAATAAATGGCGGAGGATTTTGTTCCGGATGTTTGTCCCACTTTAGCGGAAAGGCTTAAAAAGAGGATTATAAATCCATTAAAAGACGCAGAAAAAGTCCTCATCAAGGTATTTTAATGGTATTTTCTTTTTAAAAATACCTACCTACTCTACACAATTCTGTAGCACATAATTATTATAGATGATTTGTATACATCTTATTTGTGTGACCTATATAAGGTTGTCATTGTTAAAAATACTATCTTTAACAGTACCAACGAAAAGTAGTAAAATCAAAATAGCCCACAAATGGACGGATATCAATGATAGGTTGGTTTACCCTACCCTTTGAAACGCATTTTCGATTCGATGGGCTTATTATTTATGCCAACTTAATACACCTTTTAGGGCTTTTAAATATTCCGATCCTTTCAATATATCCCTCGGGCCGTTGGTTAAAGGACCAAATAAAACTTGAAATAAAACCCTAGAGCATTAAAACTTGAATTAAGTATTTCATCTGATGGGGTGACCTCGTAAAGGTAGTCATCCAACCTAAAACCAATTTCTTATGTAAATAGGTTTATTAATTTACGATGAATTTTAGTTCTTTTACTCGTGTTATTTTACAGAGAATAATGATAGTTACATTTTCATTTTCGTTTCAATTTTCCTCACCCATAAAAAATACTTTCAAGGCGCTCTGACTCATTACTACCTTAAAGCTTGAGAAACGGCAAACTATTATCAAACCTACCAGTGCGTATAAAACTGTTAGTAAGAGACTAGCAGTACAATGACATTAAGGTCGAAAATTGTTCATCTAACATGATATTGCGCTTTGGTCACTAGAAGAAGGCACCTAATTTTGAAGTGCTGCTTTTAATTAAAGTGCTGTTGATGATGAACAGGCTTCTGACTCTGACGTCATACACTTCAGATAATTGTAATACTTTGACTTCCATGGTAGGTAGTTTGCCTGATGCAAAAATCTCTGAACTGTAACTATGCAATAAAGATGACACCAAAGGATAAAGTTTTAGTTACTGCGTTTATCTTTAATACAGCATTGTTATAGAAATGTTTTTCTTCCTTTGAAATTATTTTATTGATTGCATTGATGGCGTAGTAATTTATGTTTTTCTCTCATCAAATAACATGGTAGTCAATGATATTATACATTAAATTTCGGAGTAATAGATGTCTGTTTTTGAAGTTGGACAAAATTGCACCCATTTATTAGTATACTAAAAATAATGTTCTATTATCTTTTATTTTTTTTATTTTGTTTATATTGTTGAATGTTGATTTCCTCGAATACTTCCCAAAGTTAGCATTTCAAATAATAATAAATATTCTATGGTATTGTAAATACTTACTTATTCCATCAATACCCTATTAAAATTTCTAGAAATCTGATATAATTTTGTCATACCATATTTTTATATTACAACAACTCACCACTTTTATTAAACTTTACATTAAATTAATACCTTGGTAGAGACAACTGTCATCGGCTTCTGTCTTTATACTTTTCACGAGCTTCTCTGATATTTTATATTACATAGGATATCATTGGCAGTAAGAAAAAAAACTAAAACTGTTCAAGAGATTATTTTTCCACCTCACAGACCCATAGCATTAACTCCTGTTTGTCTGTTGGCAATCTATTTCAAACCGTATCAATTACCGCCGAACTATTACGGCAACTGTGAACTTCACAGTTGCTTAAGATTGTATTACATGAAGTTTTTCCTTTCCAACCCCTGAATGTGTACAGGAGTGTCTCATTACGTGTGCTACTTTATCTTTACCTTACCGACATTAAGCAAAAACATTATCGCTTCACCGCAATGTTTCTATGTTTAAGTTAGCAAAAAAAGAACACGGGGCCGTATTTCTGGTCACGAATTAGCTAAAAATATGTCTTGGTGATCCCACCGAGCCATATTTTCAGCAAAACTTCATCAAGTGGTGAAGAGTTTCAACGTTTATTATGCTAAAACCTTTCACCACTTAATGAAGTAGGTATAGGCATTGTATGAGACGTAATCATGAGAAGTGACGATTGAAATAAAAACATTTGTCATAATATATACAACTAATTGACGCCCGCGGCTTCGTCCGCGTGGAATTCTGTTTTCGCTCCTATTACCCATTGGGAACTATTCCAGGAAAAATCCTATGTATTATACCGGACAATAATCTATCCCTGTACCAAATATCAGCCAGATCTATTCAGCCATTAGACCGTGATCTGCATAACTGAGTAATAGACATCCAAACATCCAAATTTTCACATTTATATTATTATAAGTAGGATACGCTAGATAGGACGTACCACTATAAAAATATTACAGCAATCTATATTGATTTGTTATTCAATCACGCTAGAACGTCTAACGGATCTGGATGAAATTTGGCGTAGTCGTATTCCTGTGAGTTTCGCAAACAGAAAGAATAATCTTAAAACATGTATAGAACTGACTTATCTCTTATTTCAAATCAGTTATGTATACTAAAACCTGTAAATATTTTGAAATTTGTGTGTGTCAGTGATTTGCAAAGTGCAATGACCCGAAAGACGGAATCTAGTAATTTCTTCGTTTTACTCACGTCGCTTTTCAGTACGTTCTAGTTATTTTCTTTGATGTACCTAGCAAATTTGTAACGTTTACTAGTCAATGCAGTTAATTAAACTAGATACCTATCAGAAGCGTGGCTGTTTTACTAACAGCTGCATGCTTATTTGTTCGTACGAATATCTAGGCGTCCGTGAATCGAAATTAAATACAAAAAAGTTTTTTCACCCTTATATTTTGAGAGGATAAGACAAAAAATTCTCTATTACAATTTTATTTTTTAGAGTTTGACTTCGTATTATGTATTCGCAGCAACATAACCAGCGTTCCTCACTGTCTCGTCTCGGGATAATTAGAATGGAAACTCTTTTAATTAATCAAAAATACCCAAAGGCTTTTCGTTAAAATAGAATTATATTTTTTAATACATGAAGTTATTTCAGTCTTTGTAGAGCTTCTAAAGGGTACATACATTATTAATTAAAGCCGAGTATGATATGAATATACTATCACGAATTTTTGGTATAGCTACATGATTTAATCGTGAAACTTTGTTTTATTTATTCACTTTTTACGTTTCATCGCGCTATCCTGTCTGCTATTAAATGAAGAATTTATTATCTAATGAAAATATAAACGAAATTAATAATACGTAATAATTCGTAAAAGAGGAGCAGAAGTTGAAAAATTATAAATTCTACGTTAAACAAGTCGATATTATTATTATGCGTACATATTGTACATTACGTAAATATTAAACCTGAAGTGCCTGAAGCATACGCAATCTTCTTCCATAGTGATACTCTGAACCTTATTCAATATATCTTGCCTTTAAGTGTAAAACAAAGCTAATTCCTGATAAAAGCTTTCCTTCCCTATATTAATTAAGTTAACTTATATCAACCTCGCCTTCTATTTGCCGTTAGAGATAACAAATGCAATTACTATAGCTTTTCTGGCGACCCGGTCAAAAGGAAAAGTCAATGTGTCAAAGTTTATCTTGTTCATATGAAACTATCTCCATCACGCTGCTTTACCCGTAGTTTTTGTGGTTAATAATGTAACTACGAAATAAAAATCACTGCTTAGATAGGACTGGATGTGCAATGTGGAGGAACAGTTGCTATGGCGCACATTGGGAGAGGCCCATGTCCAGCAGTGAAACGTAATATTTTCGTGATATGACAACTACGGTGATAGTCTAAAAACTGTCACATTATCGTCAACGCTATCCTAAAATCTTATACTGCGTAACGAAATTTCATTTATAAATAATGATTTTACTTGCCTACACGCGCGCCGTTTTATTTCTGGTTCTGCTGTCTGTACCATAACCATGTGAATCAACATCTGTGTATTTTATAGAACTGTGTAAATAGAACCGATTTTTTAATATTTAACTAAGACAATACAGTCGTGAAAAAGGAGTAGTTCTACAATATATATATTCTTTTTCTGATATTTCGGGAATACCGTACTAACTAAAGAAGAGATAATAATATACTGTTGAAACTAATGTTACCTGATAGCAAGCTTGGGATTCCAGGCGATAGCCTCGGTAGACATTTAAGGCCACGGTGAAGAACCCAGGATTATGCTCATAGGTCTGCTTCTGTAGCGTAGCAAATGTAGCAATAGAGCATTTAACTGCTACGACGTAGCACTACAACGCCCGTATAGAGGCATTGTAGTGCTACGTCACCGAACCGACCAACCCGTACAAACGGAGTATGTAAGAAAAATCAAAGAACATACATAATAAACAATTATGTTATATTATTATCTTTTAAATACGTTTACCTTGATCATTTCTATCACAGTTCGTGACCGTTCGTGACCATTTGTGACCAACATAACATCAAATAACAGACAGAACAACAAAAAGGGGAGACAAAAACTTTGTTTTATGAGGAAGACATAAAAGGAGACGATACAGGCAGCTATACTACTAGAGAAAGGCCTGAATGCTTTATTGAAAGGCCAGGTCAAGAGTATATAGTAACAAGAGAAACCTACCCCAACGGGCAAAAGGCGTGATTTGTATGTATGTATGAATGTACTACTAGAGTAAAAAATATTTGAAGAATACATTAAAGGGCAAAACAAAAATGACAGCAAACTTAAAAATAAAGCTCCTTGGCATTATGTAAATGTTATGAAAAGCGTAGTGTAAGAGCTCGGATCTCATGAATATTTACCAGGACGTCATTACAAAAGTTTTTTCTTAGTCATCCGCCTTTCACGTAACTATGACGAAATCGAAAAGAGATTATACATTTTTTAAGTTCTGACTACGGTGATTGTTGAGATAGATTAGAACATAAAGGATTAATTGAAGAACAAGATACCTACTAATATTGTGCCGCATAATCTCTACAAAACTATCTCATAATATATATTACAACTAGCTGTTGCCCGCGGCTCCGCCCGCGTGGATGTCGAAATCCGTTTCAAAAACTATCCTATCTCTCAAGTTGGATCGAACTGCACATGGTGTGCGAATTTTATTATAATCGGTTAAGTGTTTTAGGAGTCCATTGAGGACAAACATTGTGACACGAGATTTATATATATTAAGATTGATTCCTATGGATTTTAGTAAGATGGACACCGTTGCATCTGTATACAACATTTTATAATACAAAATATTTAAAACGCGCCAATACTACGGTCAGTTACTACATTGTACGAATTTGATCAACAGAATTCTACAGTTGTATAGAAAGTAAGCACGTTTTACCATTCAGCTAGCAATTCTCCAAACGATGTAGATATTCTCTCACTACATTGTTGTACATAGCCAAAATGTAATAACTAGGAAATAAGTGATAAAACATGTTTACCGTCTTCTAAATTTAACTTTTGTGTAAATGTCCTACGCTTTGGATTAAACGTTACCAAATTGCCATCAAAAATGGTTTAAGTTTTATTGCCGTGAAAAATTAAATGTCTTCTACAGCTGTTACTGAAATATTTGAATTATTTAATGTCCCTTTTTATATTGGAAAACAAAAGGGCTGGCTACCTTCTGGCTGGGAGTTAAACAGGTGCTTAATTAGAATATTTATTTTGCTTTTGCTTCAAATGTTAAAAGCGGTACTTAATTTAGCTTTTATCGATGGCTTTCGCCGCTTTGAGGTGGTATATGTCATTTTGAATATTATGCACATATTTGACTGTCTTACCATAGTATTACATTAAATGGTTATTTTGTTTGCTTAATCCATTACGTACTCCCATACCGATCCCATCCCGTGTGAACCTGAGAAGAACCCAGGTACGCCAAGCAGGTGGACCACGGGTAACTAAACGAGTGATTATTATAGTAAACAAGTAACAGGTAACGGTACCACAACAAAATAGTACTTACGTAGTCTTTTCCTTTGCAATTCGAAGCGTAATATTTGCATTAAAATTTTGCTTTCCCATTTTCTTACCGTAGGATTTTATTTACCCTCCCATTGCAGCTGGTTAGATTCTAATATTTATTCTAAGTGACTGTCGTAGCGCCAACTTTACTGACTCGAAAACCTCACCAGTAAAGCAGGAAAGAATATATATTTTTAAATCTCACCTGCATTTTAAAGTATTATGAACTACGGTAATGCCATGTCATTATAGAGGTAGTAAATTGCACTGTTTTGTAATATAAAATACAGCGCTCCTTACAGCTTCTTAATAAAGTTAGTATCCTGAAACAAAATGGTGTCAATTAAATTTTACTTTCTGTGTACATTTTCATAAGCTTGGATCTTTTTGAGTCATAATAGTTATTTTGTGAAATTGGGGATGGTTGCGTCCATGTTGCGTCATTATTTTAAATATAACTATTTAGTTTAACATTAACCCATTTTGAGTAAAAGTGGATACTTACATGCATACGCTACATTAAACGGAAAATATATGGGCAACACTGATTCATTGTTGCTCTATTCACTACATTTACTTTAATACTGTAATATACGTAACATTTATTTTTTAAAACATAAATATAATTTAAAAATTGACTTGAAATATTAGTATTTAATTACTGGAATAATCTGACATCTCAAAACAATGTAGCCAATGAGAACGTTAATCAACAAATTAATAAAAATAATTTTATTAGCATAACTTTGTAATCTGAGTTTAGTACTGTAATTCACGCAGTACAAATTCAAATGTACTCGGCTAATATTCATCTATGTTACTAGTCTGTTAGCGGTTGACCAACCAGACTGTGCCAACTGCACAGCGATTGTAGATGACTTACAATTTTATTTTTAGTTTTCGTAAACAGTGATGTATTATTATCTCAATGTAATCAAGTAGAAAACATTTCCGCTAGCGTGTTATATATTTAAGCAGATATTGAGAGTTCGATGTTAGCGTCAGCACTATACTATATTATGTTTATTTAAAAATTAACTGTCAAACCATGAACCATATTCACTGTAACATTGTAATCCTTGTGTGTCAAATTATAAAATTATACAAAAAATTATATACAGCAATAATTTTCGTTCCCCGGGATGAAAAATCCCGAGGGTGCGTCACGCCAAGTTAGTTCACGGTAGGGGTCTAAAAGACTAGGTTTTCTGTAAACTTTGTCGTAGGATCTTAGTGCACTAACGAACTACAAGGAACTGCTGTCTGTTATATAAATTAAATTTCGTTGTTTACAAGTTTCGCCCTCAGGAAAATATTATTTAAAAAAATAATTTGCCAATAATGGTGACCACGATAAAAAATTATCTTCGGTTTAAAGATGTTTTTTACAAAATTGTGCAAAAATCATGTATGTAGGTAGGTACCTACCCAGTACTTTTTAAATCCAAATATATTTATTTATTTAGTTGAACATTATAGTTATAAATTCTGAATTAGGAGTCCTAATTGCATGTTAAGCATACGTAAAGATAAGTAAAATATTTTATTTTAACAGTAGCAACACAATTACTTATTAAAGACACATACATTTAACTATAGTTCTATGTATGTACTGTGTTTTCATATTGTCTAAGACTTTATGAAAGACCTGAACCGATACAATAACATTTTCATATCTGTATATGAATCTAGGACAGTCGTTATAATATCACTAACACGCAAGAATTCTGTAGCGTCGGAAATGTTCCAATAACCGGTAATAAACGTTATCATTCCACCCTCTATAACACTATCGTTTACCATAACTGTCTTAAATAACGTTAATAGCATGTTATAGGACGTTAATTTAATATAACATGTTATTTTACCTGCTCGATATCGTTCTTAGAGGATGTTTTGAAGTATTCGGAAAACGTTTCATATTTGTGTGTAGGTACATGGGGTTGTGCACTGCACATAGATAGTTTTATTTAACGAATCTGTGAATTTAGGAGATTAGTACTTGCTCTGGTAATAAAATTTGTTTACTTAACTTGCAAAGCACGAGTAAAGTGGTTTTTCTAGCCAATTTACGGCTGTTTTTTCAATTTTGTTAGTTATTTCATAAAATTAGGTCAAGAACTACGTGATTATACTATGTACTGATTTTGTTATTCTTGCATGGTAAAATTTCCGAACAAAACTATATGAAATTGTGCACAGTTATAGATTATAGTGCTAAGTAACATTTTAGGCTACTTTACAAGTTTCAGTGGATCACGGGAACGGGATCAGCATTCAGTATTCCACGTGAAAGGAGTCGTGCGTCCCTACTAGCAGAAATATTTATTAAAAAATAGCAACCAAATAATGCTGTAAAATATTTATTTTGTAAAAGACAAAGAACCATTGCTCTTGAATTTGCTAGAATTCTCTTTACCTACTTCTATTGGCGACTGAAACGCGTAATAAATTGTACACGTACATATTAATGGAACAGATGGCCCCTCCCATATCACTGTAAATTTGCTGTAGCCGGGACCAGCATACGTAATAATTTGTTCGAGCTGCTATATATATTTGTGAACAAATCCTTAATTTATGTATTTAAGGAAGAGTCGGACAATTGCCAGATAAATCACCGGAACCTATAAAGCTTCTATGGTAATTCTTGTAGTCTCACATATTTCTAGGTTATATTGTTGTTTACTTATTGTATTTAAATTGTATATAGAACAACATATTATCCTACGTTGTAGATACTCCTATTGTCTTTTGTAATAATACAAATTTGTAAATTAGTCGTATATTTATTAAAATTGTACCTACTTATTTTCTCATTTACATATTCTATTAATTATATTCTATGAAAATTTACACAGCGCTCTATAGTCCCAAAGTAAACATAATTTAAGTAGCTTGTGTTATAACCTTGTAACGACTAATAATAAATAATTTGACATTAGATTAATAATTCATAAAAAAAATCATAGAATTCGACCAAAATTCATAGAAATCAATTGTTAAAATAGCATAAATTTGACTGTGAAGCAGTCAAAATATGCTATTTTCATAAGGCACGTAGCCACTCCTCGGTACACATTTAACAATATCAAATAATAGCTCAGCAAATAATAGGTTTAAATGTCTTTTCTGCAAAGACGTTTAAATCGTTATTGTCTTTGTAGATATCGTTTCATTTCTGTATTCAATTCTCAACAAAGGATATAATGCAATCAGGTTCTATTAGGGTGTTTGAGTGTACAGTCAAGCATACTGAATCGACTCCATTATATTATATTATTGTATCTTGCAGCATTTTATTATATTATTAAGAGTTTAAACCAGTTGATATAACTGTAGTAGCGAATAGCGGTAGACCATTGCCATTTCACTTTCTCCCCAAGACTGTTATCTAGCAAACTTTGACAATCAATTGACCCAAAAATTGTTATTAGGGCGATGATAAAAATAGTCCTCAATTATACGTCAGCCTTTCCGTGAACTACTGCCGTCTGACCGTTAATCAGCAGTCTTACTGCATTACAGGTGAGGTAGGCTTAGCCACAAAATCTCTGGGTCAATCTCAAAGACCCCATACCTATACTCCAATCCTCTCCCTTCAAGCCAAAAATATAACAAATCAATAGCGACCTTAGCGAGCAATTACTGGTATATTATTTACATTTTCATTTGGATCTTTTGCACGTAATAATAGAATACCTCTTCTCAGGCATTTTGCGCCAGATACAGTACTGCGAAGGTGACTTGAATAGAATTCAATTTAGCACACCTGAGAATGAAACTGTGTCACGGTCGTCACTGGCTTCTCTTGCAAGACGTTTTCATATCTCTGTTATTTTAAGTTATGTATGACAGAAACTTACTAATATTATATTGCATAGTCTGAACAATACAACGCAATAATATTCGTGTGTTTATTTAAATATTGTACCTAATATAAACTGTTACATGTGAATTTCTAATTTTAACCTAATAAGTGATTAGTGACCTAGAAGTGACTTAGATACTCAGGGGTGACTGGGGTGATATGTCACTCTTAACCCCACCATATCGCCAAATAACTATTTTCTATGGCGTAGAGTTATTCAAACGGCAAATCGAAAATAGAACCCCGAAAAATACAGATAACTATTAGTTTTTATTATGTTTATTATTTATTTTATAAATAATTTATCTTAACATTTTATATAATTATTTGTCGATGAATTTTACAACACTTCTAAACGCATAGTAAGTTATGTTCATCTTACTATGCGAAAGGAAGGCATAAATAACGCATAAAAATCTCTTATTGGATTAGTAGGTATGTTAAAGTTAGCGATCTCAGAAAAGTTATCATCTAATAAAAAATACATGGTCTCAGCACTAGAGTATAGAAGGGATACAAAATTGAGTTATCACAAGTCAAAGGATACAATTTATATTTTTCAAATGCAGAATTAAATTACCTGAAAGCTCTCAGCTTTCAGGTATTAAAATTTTCACAAACTCTATTATCCTGAATACTCGAAAAATTAATTCAAGCGCAGAATTTTACTCTTTATTTACATTCAGTGTAAATTATATGCAATTTACACTGCGCAGTTAATGCAGGCGGCACTCTTAACGAGCACGGAATTAAATATACCTACCATTTACAACCATTTAAGACCTTGAAGGTGTTGCGGTGAATTAAGTTACGTTGCGGTGGGAGCATTATTTTCCACCTACTACTGCATTAGGTGATTATCAGTGCTTAGGACTTGTACAAATTTCAAATAGGAGATTTAATTGTTTCAATAACATAATTCGTAAGGTGTTTGACTAACTGCACCAGGGCAATGGAGGTGAGCAGCGCCTCCCACTCGCCACGGGAGACGCTGCTGCCTGCGGCAAAATCAGCCAGGGTGGGAGTTGCCCTCTAGAGAGCTACTCCGAGGCTCTCCACGTGTCCCTCTAACTAGCAGAGGGCACATTGGGGGAGCAGGTGGGGGGCGAGCTGATATTCCTCGCGCGGACGGTTGGGTGATAGGACAGCCGCCTGTCACCCTACATCCCACCGTCAGCGAGGTGGAGTGATGGTCGCCCCACCCCTCTTTCGGGGGGTTGAGGGGGCCATCTTAAAACCGTAGATGGCCCGGGGTCAGCTGGGGTGCGAGAAATATGCCTACTTAGTAACGTTACACTTTGGTAATTAAGACCCGAGACGGCGGTTTTAGTTGGTCCGATTCCGACATAACCACCCCCGATGGCTGACGGGGGTGGTATCCGTGGGGATTTCTGCACGGTACAAAAAAGGTGAGTTAAACTCACTAAAATTTCCCCTGAAAAGGGACCGTCGCCAGATCAAATTACGTCCTTAGTGTTGACTTCTTCCAATTTAAATTCAAAAGAAACTTCTTTGAGAAAAATAATAAACGGTGAGATTGTTAGTGCATCGATGCAATAGCAAATTTATAGAAACTAATAAAAGCTGTGAAAAATTTCACTGCGATAAAATTGAAAATAGTTGAATAGTTTTATCAAAATTCTTAACCCCGAGTCCACTTAAACCTTCTCTATTAAGTATATAATATATATATAATCTAACCCTGAAAGAAAAACCTGTACCGGAGCCTCGTCTGCCAATCAGCAGGTGTACCTTGCTGGTGAAGTTGAAGCGAAGAAGGACCGAAATGTATTCTTACAAATATATTCCTGTAATCGAAATTCAGCTCCTAGAATAACATTATTACTAAACACTACGCTTTGCATAATTTGTGTAAGCATCTCTTATCTGTAATCGCTGAAGCAGACGAGTCTTTGAGGCAGACGGCAAACAAGTAATCGCAGCATGTAATGTTACCCAAATTAACTGCCTAATCGCATTAAGTCAAGGAAAATAGTTGGTTTCTACTCTGACATACTAACACATTATTATTAAGTAGGTATATTGTAATAAGCCTATGCCCGCGGCTCCGCCCGCATGAATATCGGTTACCGCAACTTTTGGTTAAATCTCCGGTTTTACTCAAACATGGGGTAGATTAGAAATCTGACCATGATCTTTCTAATAAAAAACCACACTGAAATACGTTGAGTGGTTTTTGCGTTCATCGCGAACAAATAGATAAACAGACAAACTGACAATCAGATAAAAATTCAAAAAAAAATCATGTTTGAGAATCGTTCATATTATTACATAACCCAAATATTTATTTTTAAATATCTTTAATCCTACAGGTACAAAGCTCCTATATAATTTTATAAAAGTACAGATAGATATAAAAACCACTAAACAAGGACGTCGTATTTTTTGCGATAAAAACAATTCCCTATTAGGGAATACTTCTCGCCTACGTTCTCGCAATTGTCATTCAAGAGCTCTCTAGAACGCGAGGTGAACAAATGTGTTGCCTTTACCACCCACATGTATACATGAACGATTAATATTAAAGCATTCATTTTCCATTCTTCTATCTGACACGTACTCTATTCAAATTGAGAAAGTATTTGGTAAAAGATATTCTAATGGACTTGTTTAAATGACAATGTTGTTCATTCAATCATTGTATTTTTATGTCACATAAAAATTTAAATTATTTCTTGATAACATAACTAGAGTAACTCAAACAAAATGTCTATAACTTTATTATTGTGCAATTTTTATTAGCTAGTACGTTCCTGAACTCCTTTTAGCAAACGATGAAATATCGTATCGTTACGTCAAGTTTGACATAACTGCCCCTGCAAGCCACGGGGGTGGTATGTGTGTGAATTTCCGCACGAAAAAAGGGGGTTACTGTGTCAGACAAAGTCGCACACCGTCTCAAGTCTTCATACGCTCAACGTTTACGGAGGTAGGACACAATGGTATCTCCCATCTGAACTGAGCAGTTCGTCTGGATAGTTCAAAGTTCTCAACTTCCCAAACTTGCCCCTCCAGGGTCGGCAGCGCGATTGTGATGCCACTGTTCTTCATGTTGTCTATAAGCCACGGTGAATACTTTCCATCAGGTGAGCCGTGTGCTTGTCTGCCACCTAAGTAGAAAAAAAAGGTGGCCAAAAAGGCATGTCCCCTCAGTGACACCTGCCTCGACTGCAATTAACGGCAGGTAGCAGTGTCTCTCCTGCGAATGAGAGGCACTGCCGTCTCCATTGTTCAGAGTGAACTACGTGGAGAATCCGACCCACGCAACCCACTATAAAAATAACCTAACTGCTAAAAAAATATCTCTTATTATATCCCCAAACATTTCAAGTTAATCGTGTTTCAGTTGACGTGACAGTATTTGTTCATAAGAATGCCTCAAAAGACATTAATGGGATCTAAACTTAACATAAGATCGTAAACTGTAGGTAATGTGATTTCGTTATCGTATTTATTTACGAGACTTGGCCTTCTTAACTCCGTGAGTTCCTCTTTAGGTACTTAGATAAGGAAAACCGAACGTAGGTAATTATCAGCTATATTTAGTAAATAAAGTCGCCGCGGTAGCCTAGTGGTTTGGGTAATGGACTGCTGAGACGAGGTCTCGGGTTCGATCCCAGGTTCACCATGGCACACACCAATGACTTTTCGATGCTTTTCGAAGTTATGTGTGTATTTATCGCAGGTTTATTAGTGCCTCGGAGAGCACGTTAAGCCGTCGGTCCCGGTTGCCATACAAACATCTATGGCAGTCGTTACGGGTAGTTGGTGCCCACAAAAGTCCAACCAGTCTAACTTGGAACTTCGATATCGCCATTGGTCATAATGATCATTGGTTGTGGAGGTCAGATGGCAGTCGCTCCACGGAAAATATCGAAGTTCAGCCGCATCACAGTTAGACTGGAAAGCCGACCCCAACTGAGTTGGGAAAAGGTTCAGAGAATGATGAAAGTCGCCATAAAATATGACAATAAAAACAATTATAGTATCTTTATACCTACTAGGCGTCTGCTTCGAATTTTCTGTTACCTCTCGTCTCCATGCTGCACCTTAAGCTAAATCCAGTTAGTACTACTAAAATCATTCTCAAATAATTATTTTTCACTTTTTAGTAACTTTTTGGTTTATTGAGTCGGCCTTTTAAATATTTATTATTCGTATAACTTTTGAAATATCTATTCTAGTACAAAATCCGGAACCGCGGCAGAAAAATCGTATTTTCTAATTGTCTTCAAATAAAAAATGCATAAAGTTGAGTTCCTTCCTATATAAATTACGAGTAATCTTATTTCGCAATTATATTTATTTATCAACAAACTATCTAACCAGAAGCTTGGAAGATATCGGTGTTAGTTATTCCAACCACAACATGTCTTCAAATTTAATCACTTATTTGACCCAAATATGAGTGAACTCCACTTAGTATGGAGCGCGTTGGTAACAATATATCAATGTAATCCATTTCTCCCAGAAGACCTACATACCTACTGTAATTCAAACAATATTTCAATTACACATCAATTTCCTTAATCACTCCGTGTGACAATAAGCCGTTACTAATTTCCGGTACATGTGCCGAATTACTCCATGATGTGGTTTACACTCTTGGAGATATCTCCGTCTACAATAGGAATATTTCCTATTGAGTTGATTCAATGAAGTGTGAACTGGATAACACGAATGCCTTCACGGTTAACAATGGACGCTTTAGTGCCTTAAGCGACGGGTACAACGATTTTTTTTTTTCGATATAAACAGCTTTATTTCTAGGCAGTGATGTTATGTTACTGGTGGCTTTTTATGTAACAAGTAGTGTATGTTAAAATTGATTAAACATTGAAGGCTCAGGTTTTCAGGCTCGTCACTTAAGGGCATTATAACAATTTAGCCTTGAAGCGACTTTCATGTCGTTATATCCTCATCTTAGTGGTGACCTCGGTTATTACTAAGGCTTTTATCTCGGTACTTGGAATCCGTTTACTCCTTCGCTTAATTTTGGTTTGCCTTGTATGGCTTTCATGGGAGCTATTGCAGTTTTAGCGAATTTCTTTGTGAAAATAATATTTATAGAACGTTATTATTTTTTGTGTAGATTCACACTATTTCATAGAGGGACCGAAAACAGATGGTAAAATATAGGTGTTTAATATAACTCTACCTACGCCGTGGTGGGCAGAAGCGTGAGAATATAAGTTTAACCATTAGTTTAAACGGAACATGAAAAGGGAAGAGAATTCATAACGCGCACTGGGACGATTTGCATAATTATTTTTTTAATTTATGCTATCGAAATACTATCCAAAAATTTCCATATAAATTTGATGAACTTCGGAGAAGTATTTTTTTAATTTTCGATTTTAGTATTCATTACGTTAGTATCCACTCTTACCTATACAAGGTATAGGTTAAGGGCCATATTATATGAAAAAAATAAATAGGTATAGTTAACGCCTATTTTTTATTTCATGTTTCTAAACCTATTCTCACCTGCCATTAAACTTGAAATGTAGGTAAGTATTATTAGTTCTGATTATTTTAAACTACCTAAGTACTACTTTTTATTTCCTTAAAACATAAAATGAATAATAAAAATGATTATGATAGCAAATGATTTGATACAAAAATAAAACAGCTCAAACCTTTATTATGACAGTTCACTGATCAATATGACGTAGGTAGTAGTCAAAAGTCTTCTGAGAGCGCATTCCTTTCCGTGTCATTGAGCAATAAATAGGCACATCATATTGCTCTAGAAAGCTCCCTAGGTATTCGAATTATAAATATATGGAAGGCATGCATTTGTAGAATTACCAATCACGGATCCATTTTGCAAATAATTTATTGTAAAGCGTCTAGTTATGTCTAAACGTTATTTAGGCTGCGATAGCCGTCGCCGATAGGTATCGCCGTTTTCGGTTCTCTCAACAGAATCATCGGATCGGTCTTCAGGAGAAACCTGCAAGACCGATTTCTCAATCACTAAAGTCAAATTTGGTGCCATTTTAACATATTACCTACTATGCGTCGCGAGCGAGAAAATACATAGATAGTAGGTATGTGGAACTGAAACACATGTAAAGTACTAGACTTTCCATATGTCATCAATCTTCGTCTTCAGTCCGTACCGCAGCTCGAATTGCTACGTTTACCATTCTTAATTTTATAGGTAGGTATGTTTAAGCTATATAAGAATTAACGCAAAGGATTAAAGTACTGTCTTCATTAGCAGGGCTTAAGGAAATCAAGGCTTCATTCATCTGTGAATTAATTTATCCCTAACAATGTTTCAATTGTTCTCAACATAAATAATAATTCATCTCTCAAATATAATTGAGGTAAATGTTCAAATAAAATTAACGTGAATGGTCCTAAATACCACGAAAAGTAAAACATCATTAAAGTTATATTATTACTGATAGCCGCTTACAAAGTTTCTGAGTGAAATATATCGAAGTTTTGGCCAAACTTCGGGCAATACAAAGCTGTTAATAAAGAAATACTCCGTCTTCGATCAGAGGAACCGAAAGTATTTTCCCTGTTTGTAGCAAACTTTTAACGGGAAATATGATTGAAACGAAAGTTATTGGTGCTTACTGCTTCTAATTTTATAACTTATTTTGAGTGTTCAAATGGTACCTTGGTATTTTAATTGAATTTTGAACGTTTGTTTAGGTCACTCCTCTTTTAGTAGTAAAATAGTTCTTGACTAAAAGCATAAAATACCTGTTATAGTTAAATAGATAATTAACACTTTCACAGCGAATCACGAGTGCCGCTCGGCATTCATACTTTTCTCCAACTTGCGAACCACGAGCAGCACTCGTTACCGCCTTTCATACTGTTGCTGAAACATCGGGTGAAGTAAAGCAGAAAAAGTAGGGACGTGCAACCCGGGCTCCCAGGCAAATTCCTCGAATGCCACCGGGACCAACGCTATAACGATGGTGGTTTTAATATCTTTTACAAACCTATCTTTACTTTTCTTTAGCTTTGAACTTGTTGTAGTCGTATGACTACGAAAAGTTCAAAGCTTTACAAGCATTATTTACATAGATACAATTTACACAAAGCATCGTACACCGATGTGCACTCACCTTAAATTGAGCTGACAGTAGCTACGTCATACGTCTGAACACCGAGTAACAACATCTCGCCGCCGAAACTTTTACACACCAATTTACTTTCATACTCTACATGTATAATACTTTCTCGGGATCTTCTTGGAAGGTTGTTAAGGTTTGTTTTGAAAACATTACATGGTAATAGATATTTCTTTACTCATTTTAGCGCTCAAATTTATAACGTTTATGAAATATCGTAGTACAGATTTTATGAAAAACATTTGAACATATAAGTTGTAGCATATTTTATAACTCCGAGTTTAGGTAAACTTCACAAACATGGTATGTAGGTACATATACGAGTATACAGACTGTAAACAACTCTTTAATGAATACAATAATAGTCATGAAACGATGACGCGTATAACAATAAATTAAAATAAATTATAATGTCAGTCTGTAGAAATCACTTCAACTATGCAAGTAAAATTCTTTTAGTATTTTTCAAATAAAAATTTATAGTTGTTTACCTCGCACCCCGGGAGATCCAGAGCTCCAGCTTTGAGATGGCCCCCTCGGCCATTGATAGTCATCAAGAAAATGCTCTACTAATGAGCTGCCTGGACCCTGCACCTTGAATATCTAAATAGGTATTTAATTAGATACCTATGCCAAATTATTAATAATAACAACGCGT
Source organism: Lithosia quadra (assembly GCA_963576445.1). Lineage (NCBI taxonomy): Eukaryota > Metazoa > Arthropoda > Insecta > Lepidoptera > Erebidae > Lithosia > Lithosia quadra. The sequence goes on from OY754891.1 coordinate 8,929,089, forward strand.
CAAAGTTAAGTTTCTAATATAACCGCCATTGTTAGATTTAATTTTCCACAATGTCTAGTGGGCTAGCCACGTTCTACACTCAATTACTCATCAACACCAAGATTATAAGGGTATGCTATTAGCGAACATTGTTACTGACGTAGGGTTTAATATATATCTATAGGCGTATATGTACCTACACAATGCTTGTTCATTAAAAAGGTAGTTTAGGTTTCTACACATCAAGTTACAGTTAGGCGAGATAGATTTTTTTTTCGGATAATATGTGAATCTAATTCGTAGTACATTGCCTCTTCAATGAAAACATTAAGTAATTTACTTATAAATAGACTATTTTGTCGTCTAAAATTTCCTATAGACTACAGTTAGGAAAAACACTTAAAACTAAGATTGACAAGTTACTTAATAACTTTCGGTAAAGTACAGTGATAAGTATTGTTACTTAATGCTACTATATGAGTCAGGGATAGTGCGGAGGAATTTTATGACGCCATGCAAAATTTCTTTTTAGTTATAATTTAATTTATTTTTGATTTTGACATTGGCGTTTTAAATAATTACTAATGGGTATTATAAAAAAGAAAGATTTAAAAAATATATATATGAGGTCATTTCATTCCCTAACCGTTCAGTCCTTCAACAAACTTAGATAAGAAATAAATTCACAATGTTATACCTATACTTAACTCTTTTATCAAAATAAAAATCTGCTCATATTTTATCTATCATAACTAAAAACTGGTATCATTAATCTTCGCTATACTACCCTCTATTGAGTAAAAACTAATACGGGTAATACGCAAACCTAGCATGAATATTCAGTGTTGATTCCAACTACCAGTGGAACACGTGTAAACATAAAAAGATGAGCGAATTGAACCGATGGAATAATTTACAAGACAAGCCTTGCAAATTCTCCAGTGAGTGAACCCCTATTTCGCTTGATGGAATAATAATTCTTCATGCGGACGTACGTAGTTTATTTTACAAGGTATTGAATTTAGCACTGATTGGTTCATTTAAAAACATAGCTATAATGTCGGACATAGGTCTAAATGGGTCGTTCCTCTTCCACACCAAGAAATATTCGGACCATGGTGTGAATCGCGGAATGGCCTCTTTTGAATTGGCTGTTTGACACCAAGACCAAAACATGGTCCGGATCAAAACTTCAAAAAGAGACGTCCGCGATTCACACCACACACAAGTAGCTCCTATAAAAATATTTTTACGTCTTGTGTATATGCGTATAGAATCTATACATATAATAAATCTGTAACTGATCGGTGTCTGTACATGGAATATATATGAGAAAAAAATTATTAGGGGACTTTATGAATGTAATAGATACCAAAACAATGATTTTTAGAATTTTTGTCTGTTTGTCTGTTTGTCTGTGCCTCTGTGCCTCTGTTTGTCCGCACAAAATTTTTGTTCACGCTAAAATCAAAAACTACTGGAGGGATTTTGATCAAACTTGGTAGTATGATTATAGTTCATAGTTCTGGGCAACATATAGGCTACTTTTTATACAAGCTGATACCCGTGGTTTCGCTCGCGCTTCGTTTTTAGGTCGTTTGTGACCATATCTCCCGTTCTACCTAACCAATTACAACCAAACATACGGTAAATTTTTAGTCTAAGCAAGACCTTTCTAATAAAAAAACCACATCAAAATCCGTTCGGTATTTTTGACATCCATCGCTATAGCGACGCGACGTCAAAAGTACTGAACGGGTTTTGATGCGGCTTTTTTTTATTAGAAAGGTCTTAAGTTAGACTCAAAATCCTACGCATATTAGTGAACCGGCGATATGGTAAAAAAACGCGAAAATCGACGTCCACGCGGGCGGAGCCGCGGGCGGAGCCGCGGGCAACAGCTACCTAGTTGGTAATAAAACAAATAATTAGATATAACAAAATATTTACTGGAATCTTTGTGTGTAAAATACAGTTGGTTGGTTCCTGCTAGGAATACTGTTTATCTGCTTAAACTTTTTCTTTTTCATTTATGGAGACGGTGATTAATGGGCAATTGCCACTTTATGCGATTGTCTTTACATATAGTTCGCGGTGAGTTAAGTTTATACTGTATGACTATGTTTTGACTAGGACTATGTGAAATATCTATCCGGTATAATGTAACTTTCAAATGATAATAATAGAATATTGTCAATAAGTGCACCGGTTTCAAAAAATATTCTGTTACCGCGTGCCATAAAATTAATCGTGGCTAAAATTAACCCTCAAATTATTTCTAACATAAAATCACTGTTCCTTCGTACTGTAATGTAAGTCACCAACCAACTTTGACTTGGAGATTCCATCCCAAGTAAGACAGTCACCTTATGTTAATGCTGCAACTGTAATGAACAGTTCAACTATCTGGCTTGTAAATGTTTCGTTGTCCAAGATGCTATTTGGTAACTTAGTTTTCCTCAGTATATTGAACAATTTACATACATACTGACTATTTTTCTCCCCAAATATGCCCAAGTGTGTTATATAATATACCACAAATTGAGCCCACTGTATTATCTGTTCGCATGAAATTGGAGGCGATTGTATTGTTATCAACCAAGCCTATTATATCGTTAAGCTTGTGATTAAACGAGGGAAAAATCGAAGTACGCCGAGTTGATTGGCTAGCTATGGCATCCATCCATATGATATTATACTAATCCCGGGCTATAGTATAGTCATCTATACTATAGTCATGGCTCTTCCCATTATGATAAAACTACAACCTTGATCTACACCTAATGAAACCTACCCACTATTAGAGTGAATAGCCTATATCACACTTTATTCTATCTTTGTGCATGTGATCCATTCGGTCGTTAAATTCGTTCGAATTTTAAATTTAGAAACAGGCAGAGGAATTTCCTCACTACGCGTGTTGTGTCAAGGGGTAATATTATCATTATGAAAATTACTAAAATTATAGTACAAAATCATAATATTGTATCATCTGCCTTTGCTAACAGTTTCAGAGGAGTTACAGGAACAGACAACAGGGAAGTATGATGTTCGCAATGTTTGTGTACATTACGTCCCAAGACAGTATTGCACAAGGTTTCTCATTTCACAAGCGAATATTCGCACAACTGAAGTCACACACGAACTCAAAGCAGTAAAATAACAACTGTAGAATTTCCAACATAAATGAAGTACAGTCAACGTTAACAATATCTTCACATATTGTAATTTTTAGATTACTTTGGCTCTAAAATGTTTCATAAATTAACATAATAACAGAAAAATGAACTCGTAGCTTTCGCTTGCAGTTACTTCGGAAATTCTGATCCCCTCCCTGAAACTTATAGTGAACTATTCTAGAAGTAAAAAGCTATGTATCATCCTACGAGTATATCTAGGTATAGTAAATTTCAGCCAGATACATTGAGGTGTTAGAGCGTGATTGAATAACAAACATGCAGACATCTTCAAAAATTTTAATAGGAATATAATTTGAATATAAAAATCACTAAATGATCTTTACAGATTTGAAAATTTGCTAGTGTTAAGTAACTTTTATTGCTGACTGTACCTATCGTTAGAAGCATAAACGCAAAATAAATAGCTCCTTTATTAATATCGATCCCGTTTTCGTCGCTCAACCGATGAATTGAATGAATGTTTATGGATTTCATGTACTGTTCTAGTTTCAATTTTGTGCGCAAATGTTCAATTTGTACGTGTACAGTGTAGCGGACAATCGTACTGTAAATTTGCTTTATGCAATACTAGCTAACTAGCCTTAATTCTGATCCTGTTTCCTCTCCATTAAAACCTATTCCAGGAATAAAAAGTCTCGTATGTGTTATTCCAAACTATCTAATCTGTCTCTGTTATAAATTTCAACCAAATCAGATTAGCCCTTATTCATCGTAGACCTCATTGTCACTTATCACTAGGTCTGGGATAGAGTTCGAACGTAAACTAATCACGAATAAAAAAGAAGGCGATGTGTTTTTTTTTTATGTCGGACACGTCAACATGACTTCACCTCGCCTGATGGTAAGCTATAGGTAAAGTCTCTGGAATAGGAATCACCATCGCAAACACCGATAGTGCCACAATGGTGGCTCTCAGCTTGACGGCCTCATCAAATGCTTTTTTACGCCCCGCTTAAAGGACCCGGGACTGTATAAGGAAGGAAACACGTGAGCTGGTAAATAATTCCTGGTTTTGATGGTGCGGCAAAGAAAAGAGGCACCATGCGGTTCGGTGCCGGTGGTGTACAAAAAGGCTGATAGTATTGTAGAATTGCATCAAGAAAAGGCGATCAATTTCTTCGTAATCTGTCTATAGTAAAAATGCCGAGCACACTAAATCCATGATCCCTCGCATCTCGTATGTGTGTAGTCGGTATTCAGTATTTAAATATTTATTGCCTTCGTTTATTGAAGAAGGAAGAGGAAGAATTCTTTTTAATTAGTTCTACTGCTATTAGATTCCTTTTACTTTGTACAAATATTTGACGAAAGTAATAAAGAATATTAATTACCTTAAGTTTACGTTAAGTAGGCTTTAAAAGCTATTAAGAATTTAATTAATTAATTAAGTACCTACTTAAATACATAATGATCACCAAGATATCGCATTTTTAAGAATGTGTCAAGATAAATGTACTTACCTAATTTATTATTTAACACCTCGACCTCAGCATCTTATTCTAATCAAATTAAGACACAAATATAACATTTTGCGTATGATGGAGTAACTTTCTGCACATTTCCTAAGACATATTCCCATTATTGACGCTAACATTACCTGCAAGTTGGTGTATATTTGCTGATTGGCAGACGAGCCTCTGGCATAGATATTTCTAGCGAGGTTGGGAATCAGATTATAGTGGCTCCATAAAAATTCCAACAATGAAAATTATAGAAACGCGGAATAGTAGAGCGGATATACCTATAGTCTGGAACTCCAAAGCGGAAACTTTGAATGTAATGAGATTGAAAAACGATGATTTTTAAGTTCATAAGTATTACCTGACAATACAAAATACGGTGATCCTTCGGCAAATTGTTGCTACGTCAAACATGCTAAAGGAGTATTAAAATGACAATAGAGTAAAACTCTAAACAAAAACACTCCCGTCACTAAATGCATTAAAAATGGTTATCTCACATGCTTGACATGAATTCAATCTCAAGAAATTTTTTCATACACAATTACAACTAAATATAATAGGTATTTGGATGTTCTCAAGAAGCGTATTCAAGTATATTAAACATTCAATAACGCAAATCAAATTAAAATTTATTGAGCAATAAATCAAATACCCAATAATATCTGTTCAAATAAGCAATTCGCCAATATTACTGTTACCTTTTTCTAAAGTAGGCACTTGACAGTTTTTGATATGCAATTTTTAGGCAATTTAATAAACTCAATAGACGTTTTCATGATACCATTCGAAGTACTATAGCGTGGCATAATATATGATATGACAGATCCATCCAGCTAAACAAATTCTCATATTGAATGGAGCTGAACGACGCTGATGTATGGATCATTTTTCGGATTGATAAACGGTTGTATGACTGATCTGTGGGTGAATATATCATAGATAGACGATTCTATTTTGTAATCATTGATTGTCCTATAACAAGATTTCTTTTACAAGATTTATTAATATAAAATGCATTATTACATTTTTTTTTTATACTACGTAGGTGGCAGACAAGCACACGGCCCACCTGATGGGAAGCGGTCACCGTGGCCTATGAACGTGTGCAACACTAAGGAACATTATAATGCTCTTAGGTAGTAGCTGGGTGGGGGAGTCCTCTCCCTCTCCCTTCTAGGGCAAGATGGGGACAACGTGGTTCCCACACGCAGGAAGGGTTGGCATCTGGAAGCCGAAGATGAATCAAGATCAGCCGGTGTGAGGGGAAATGCCTTATAGGCCACCTGTTACCGGGCGTCTATAGACCCAAGACAACGTGCGATTTTAGTCGGTTTAAGTTCGATATAACACCCCCAGGGAGGTTCCCGCACGAAGTTCCACGCGGAGAACCTTTGAGTAACCCTATACCGGGCCACTCCGGTCTCGGTCATAGTTAGCCCCAAGTGGCAGCATCTCCTCTGCGAGTGAGAGGCGTTGCCCGAGTAAACCCTTGGAGGTTTCAACCCACGCACCCAAAAAATTTAGCCTCTCTCTTTACAATATTTATTCAGATGTAACATGCCCTATACCTACGTGCATATTTTTACTCATCAAATAAAATTCCTCGGATTTTTCACAAATTCCATAAAATTTTGCATCAAACGCATCACAAATTGACAAAGAGCCAATCGCTCACATAAAAATGGAACTAAAAAGTTGGATATTCGTATGCGATTGGACATCACATGGATCGCAAACATCATACAATTGTAAAAAGTCTGCTACAACTGAATATTTTTTATATATACCTACATAACACTTTATTTTTTTAATTTTAGATGAAATCGCTGTTCTATTCCAATTTATCAGAAATAATTTATTTCGACAGTCTGTTCTGACTCTCTGACTTCAATGGATCCGTATAATGAAGGTTGAGGGGAAGGTAGTGCCGACTCACGCTAAACAAGCAGGTTAGTTGATTGATTGATTAATTGCAACAAGATGTTGGTTTGTAAATGGACGAAATGTTAATAAGATACGAGTAGTGCTTTGTTAACATTTGTCAGCTTGATCTTATGTATACTAACATTATAAAACTGAAGAGTGTATTTAGTTGAACGCGTTAATCTTAGGAACTGCCGGTTTGAATTGAAAAAATATTTTTGGGTTGGATAGACTTTTTATCGAGGAAGGTTATAGTACCTATAGGCCATATATCATCATGCTATTACCCAGGCAAACGAAGCAGTTATCATATAATATCAACAAATCGGGCAAATTTTCATACATTATTGCAAAACTAATAAATTATGGTGTTAATAATATGTTAAATGTCACGGGTACAAAGTGTATCACGATCGAAGCCGCGGGTGACAGCTAGTATATTTAATAAGTTGCTACCAAGTTACTAAGTGTCACTCCAATTACATTTAATTTTTGTAATCACATTAAGGATTTATGTCAATCCCATACCTTACTGAACATTTCCATTGGCGTTATCGCTAATAGAATGTCACTTTGTCTAGAGGTCGTGTTTGGAGTTTACGGGTTAAGTCCACAAATAGATTTTAAGAGCACTGTATTTTACTTCTACTTATATTTAACTATTAGCATGAAAGAGAGGTTAAAGAAAACTAGGTGTACAAGAAAGAGATGAATATATCTTGCAAGAGGCAAAGGCAGTTTTGGTGTAGATTTGGTGAGGGTTTATGTATGTTATGTTACTTGTAAAATAAGGGTCGGTTGGTAACTACATAAGCTCACAACTGGTCTTGAAATTGCTCTATAAATAAGATAACTGTTTTGACAATCAAGTCACGCATATGATTTTGGTAATATAATTATATTTGAACTAAGTTTGAGTCCTGAAATGTGCATTTATAATTTTGTCTCAGTTTGAATAATTTGAGCGAAAAATGTTTAAAGGAATCTCGGACTGGGGTTAAAATTGAGTTCTTTCCTGAAGTTTCCCGTACCATGTTGTTTCTTGCCAGAATTCGTGCCTTACTAGCGCTACTATCGAATGATATGTTTTTTTTTGCAAAATCAATGTGTTCAATTCCTGGCTAGGTATATTGTTTTTTTTTTTGTATCCAAAGACGTAGTTTTTGTTTTCATTAAAATCGGCCCCGAGATTCCTTTGAGCATTTTTCACTATTCGTCATTATTTTAGATTTGGCCATCCATGCCCAATTGTAAAATTCATCCTGTATATTCACGTAGACGATGTTGACACACCAGCTGATAACTCGTTAACTACTAACTAGTACTAACTACATTACTAACATAATATTATTATGCTCTTTTATAGCCCATTATGCCTAAAGTGTAAACGAGCGGAAGTGACCTTATCTACTAGGGACAGAGTTTTAACCTAGGCAAAAGCAGTAAAAGTTACACTAAGGGTCTAGTCAAGGAATAGTGACGACACAACATATTCACTTAAATATATAATAGTGCCATTTAACGGTCAAACGGAACTACTTTGCAACCACTGATTGTGCATCGCGCTATAGAAGTTTTCACCCTGATTGAGATATAAATAACGTTCTAACATCAACTGCTAAAGCCAGTCTACCAAGCATACTTCTTTCTTTTGTGTCGTAGGAACACTACACCGTTCACGGAGATAACCACGTATTTTTTTATACTACGTAGGTGGCAGACAAGCACACGGCCCACCTGATGGGAAGCCGTCACCGTGGCCTATAGATGTGTGCAACACTAAGGGCACTAACACATGCGCTGCCTACCCTTAAGGGAACGAGGGAGGGCTAGGAAGGGGTAGGGAGCCTAGGAAGGGAAGGAAGGAGGAGGGGTACAGTGAGCTCTAGCTACCCTACTTACCGGTGGGAATACAACACGATGATGTGACCAAGTAATAAGAAGGCTATTCACAAAAAAGATTGATAGCACAAAATTATCTTTAATTTAAATTCAATAAGGAGTTATCAATATTAATCCGATAAGCATCTTTGACCTCTACAGGGACACCACACTCCATACCACACACAAACCTACTCAATGTACTATTGGAATTATGTAATCTCATATAAGTAATTTCACGAATGGATGATACGTTAACATTTCAATTAAATGTATCTAATTGTGTTTTCAATGGTATCACCTGAAATGTCTGTTTCATTGATAAGCAATTATGTCAGCTCCCAAAACAACACAATCAGTAAATGCCGCAGTGCTGCAGCGTAATTAGAATCCAGATTTCACTGCAAAGTTTACATTGAAAATTGTTCACGAAGAGGGTAGATAATATCAGTTTGTGTCACTTTTATAAATATTAATTAAGCAAAATATTAAGCAAGGAAAAAGTACAGTCGCTCTCAGAAGTTGCTGAGAACACTAACAAAATAAACAATCTTAACATTGAACTAAGTAAATAAATAAATTATGTGTGATTTTTTTTTCTAAATTTAAACCGACTAAAACAGTACGCCGTCTGAGTCTTCAAATGCCGGGATGTAGGATGATCCAAAAGGTATTTCGCTCTTACCCCGGCTGACCCAGGGCCATCTCCCACTTCGCGATGCCCCCCTCAGTACCTTATCGAACCTTAATAGGTACCTACTAATACGCAATGACATAAAAATAGTAATTATTATCCAAGCAATTTATTACAACTCATGCAATTCAAGACGCAATTAAATACACCATACATATAAAATGAAACAGTTTTCATCAAAGTAAAACAAAGTTACCTGCAACCCTTTTAAAACCTCTTGATATTTGTGTGAATAAACAACTTTTATAAAAGCTATTTAATTGCTTTCTATGTCTATTACAGTTTATCAAAGTAAGATACGCCGAAAATTCACGGCATAGGAATGTCCGCTATTTTCCATTTAATAGAATTCATGTTGGTAGCATTCGCGTTGGAATTTTCGAAGGCACAAATTCACTATTTCTGTCTCGTTCTACAATTTGAATTTGTGACTTCTTTTCTTTATTTATATTTGCGTACTTGACTGGGTAATAATTACCTACCTACCTCATTTACATAGCTTGCTTCTTCATTGAATTTTTGAAAATCCCGGCATTTAGATCAAACTCAACAAACTAAGATTTTTACAGACCTATTATTATGATATCAACTACAAAATGATATCATCTGAAATAAATTTCTCACATCAATAAAACACATAACACACTATTTTTATTGACAATCGAAACCACCGAAACTACACGTATAACCCACAAAATACAACGTGGCCAATTTAAAGAAAACCATTACATTTATTTAGTTCTACCGTTAAGAAATCTCGTCACGTACGGGGATACAATTCATTTTTATGATGCCGAGGCACTATCAAACAAGCCCTGGCAAGCGATATACGGAACCATGAAGTACAGCTACGAACGCCATTTGGTGTACATGTGGCAAACATTGGAAGCTCTCAAACATTAGCAGGATATGTAGATTTTTCAGTGTATATTTCTATCAAGATACACTGATTATGTTTTAATGATTTTACCTTTATTAAGTATAACACGAATAAGTACTATATTATTCATTTAGGTATCTTACCTATATTATAGCTAGTATATAATGCAGAAATTTGTGTATTTTGAAATAATGAGATGAAGTAGTGACACCATAATCATGAAAGTATTATTTGGTAAGTATAACATTATTTCTTTTTTTCTTTATTTCTGTAATGTAGTAGCAGAGCATTCGACTACTACGTCAAAGGTCACGGGTTCGATGTCCGTTTTGCAAATATGTATATTTGTATAGGTCTGGGACTCGGGGTATTTCAGTCGTTATTTCACACATTCCATCCACCTTTTCTTTTCTATAGTCTAACGTAGCATTTAAATTGAAATTTGTCAGTAGGCGTGAGATCCATGTCAAATCAAACTAATAATGATAAATTGTGAAAGTCATTAATTTAAATGGTACCTTTAAATCTATTACGAAGAAAAGGGCATTTGGCAATTTATCTAGATTACAAATTCATTAGGTCAAATGGCAGTCGCTTCACACAAAATATCGAAGTTCGACAGTTTCGTAGTTTGGAAGCGTAATGGAAAGAATGATGACTGTTTGTCGTGATGAACCACGTTGCCTCGATTGAAATGAATTTAAGAATAATAAAGTATAAAACACCTACACACCACAGAACAAAGCACCCAACTCGTCAACCATATTTAGTTCACGATTTCTTGTATTTATGTAGCCGTTATACCTAAAAAAATAAAAAATAAATATTAAAATAACTTCACGACGTATATCAAATGTGAAAAAGTATACAAAAAAAAATATACAAAATAATAAGAAGTACAATACCACAATATATCCTTCCACAATATAATGTTATATTCGACTCTAAAAATATAATAAATTCACGTCTTTATTTTGTAGTATTTAAATATAATTAGAAATGAAATCGTGAGCTTACATAGTGGCTGTGATAAGTTGGTATCTAAAAAGCAATCAAAGCATGAAATGAGAGGAGTGATTGTGGTCATAGAACAAATTTCGTAGAATTAGTAGAGGCCTGAAACTACTTAAAAGTAAAAACACGTGTCTGCATCATGACCTTTCAGCTGTAGAGATCATTGACCTCGACTCTGTGTAAAAAAACGCATGCAGTTTAAATTAAATGTGGAAAACTTAGAGAGCGTGGAGTGTCGTGGTGTACGTGGAAACTGTTCATACTCAGTTCCACGCTGTACCTACTGTACAATATGACTAGTCCAGTGTGTGAAATGTAGAAACTGTTTCAAATTCCATTAATATTATCTTTGAAAAGCTCTCAATGAGTTAGAAAGTGATTACCATTACGATCGCCAAGTAATCTTAATATCGAACTTAAATGAGAATGTTGATCGCACCCGAGACGGTACAAACTAAAATAAAGTGGCGATCTATCCTAATATTAAGTTTTCTCCTATAGAAGTTTTGTGTAAGAAAAAGGCTAGGTCAATGACCGTGTCTATTTTTATTACTTTTCATATAAAGTTATGACATTGAGCATATAACATACAATAGACTCACGATAGCCGATGTTATAATAATAACTAATAAATATTCTACGACATTCTACACAACGCTCCCTAGACCCAAAGTAAGCTTGTGTTATGGGTTCTAGAATGCTGATAAACATACTTATATGCTGTTTTTTTTTGTAAATACATATTATTGTAATAACTTGAAGATAGCGTAACGGCTGACCGGCCGTCGTGACTTTGATTCCCGCCCAGTGTAAATATTTATATTCGTCTAACTGGTTATATGCATATAAATATCTATATAAGTATTTGCCAAATAAAATGTAGGTATGTACTTATTCAAATAAAAGTCTTTGTACAAATAATTCGACCGCTAAACGGCGTAAATAGAAGTCAAAGGGTCAATAGAAACAAAATGTTCATTAGAATGTTTAAATCATTTGTTTCATCAAATATCAAGTACTAGCCTATATGAGGCACTATTCTATTTGATATCGAGTTCTAATCACAGTCGAAACGTGAGAAGTAGGTTGGGTTATCAAGGGGTTATTATTGGTTAAAGAACCTGACCAGTTACTAAACCATAGTTACACTTAGAAAGGAAGCAACTGCATAGATTGACCATTGATTTCTATTTACCCTGTTTTACTGATGCTGAGATTGCATCTAAATGGCATTCCTATTTAAATAAATACATAAATATTCTATGAAATTCTACACATCGCTCTCTAGACACAAAGTAAGCATTGTTTAACTAACTTGTGTTGTGGGTTCTAGAATGCAATCTGAGCTTACTTACTTACTAAACACTAACATTTATTCGAAAAGGATCAAGAGTGACAATTCGTAGTTTATTCGATCAGTCTGCGAGACGTTAACCTCTACAGAGGTTATTGACCTGTATTGCATTAGCTTTTATCATATTAACTTTTATGCGTAAGCAAACAATTGGGTTAAGGGTCACTTTCCTCTTATTAGAGAAACATCTACGTCTTCGAAATTTGGGACTTCTTTTTATTCATTGTAACTTAATCTTTCCTTAAGTATTGTATATCTTCTATCTATACTGATATTATGAAGAGGAAAGATTTGTTTTTTTGTTTTTTTGTTTTTTTGTTTGTTTGTAACGAATAGGCTCCGAAACTACTGGACCGATTTCAATAATTCTTTCACCAATAGAAAGCTACATTATCTGTGAGTAACATAGGCTATAATTTATCTCGAAAAAATTTAGGCATCCTTACTAAAACTTCAATAATGTAACCCAAGGTGTAAAAATAATACCTAAACAAATTACTTACATCGCGTGCGCTGCGAAAACTATTGAAGATATAACAAAATAAGGTACTGTGGAAATGTACAACTTAAAAAGGTCTACATAAAAGTCCGCGATAGCATATGTCTACCTACTAAGGGTAGCCCACAGTAACCATTTTTATCTTTACAAATTACAAAAAATTCATGTGTCATTTTCGAAGCTAATTTTAACAATACAGTATTATTTCTTATCCAATTAAATACGTTAGATACGTTGTACGTTTAATGCAGATTAAAATTGCCATTCACACTATATAATTACCATAAATAGTTTAAGAGCTATCGCAATATGAAAAATAATGCGCGGCGAAATAAATGCAAGTTGAAATGCGGACGTAAATCAAACCAATATATGTACTTCGGGACATTATAGGTACGTAGGTAGGTATCTAAACTGTGCTCAAAATATTATGCTCTATACACGCAGTACAGTTTTTTTGGGTGCCTTTGAGGATAGCACGGGTGCTACAGCACTGGACGAGCTCAAATTCACCAATCATGGATTATAGCAAAACAATCCGCTCGCACCAGGACGTCGTTTGTCTCGCGAATTATACCTATCTAAGATTATCTTTCCTTATGTATATCTTTGTATTATCACTGCGATGCGGGCGAGGACTCAGGGCTGCACACGCTGGCAGAGTGTCCGTGCGTGGGAGGTGCCGATACAGGCCCTCCTGGCAGCCCTCGGGGTGGGAGTCCTCACACTGCCGGTGCTGATCGCGGCGATGGTGCAGAGTGCGGACGCGTGGTCGGCCGCCGCCTCCTTCTGCGAGCAAGTGATACTCGAGAAAGAGGCGGCGGAAAAGGTTCGGGAGAGGCTGCACAGAGCTCTCCCGGACGGAGGCGGGCGCGGACGCCTATCGCGTCGGAGATCCGACGACCTCCGTCCTCCATGAGCGCTGGCCTGGGGGTGACGGGTGGAGCCGCCTGTCACCCTAGCAGAAGCAGGCCAAGGCGGCGAAGCGCCAGGGCGCGCCCCTCCCCCCCCCTATTCCGGGGGCATGACGGGAACTACGTGGTTCTCAAACCTGAGGGGGCCAGCGCAAGCCGGGGTGCGAGGGAAATGCTCTTTGGGCCACCTTACACCCTGGCGTCTGAAGACCCTAGACGGCGTGCGGTTTTAGTCGGTAAGAGTCCGACATAGCCTGCCCCGCTGGCCGCGGGGTGGGCATCCATGAGGATTTCCGCGCGGAAAAAAAAGGTATATCTTTGTATTCCCATCCAAATAAATTATATCTTAATCAAGACTTTCAATAAAATTGTGTAAAAATTATTTGAAGACTGTTTGAGTTATTGAAATCGGACGTCAGAGGAGGGGATTGGGGAGATAGGGAGGGGGGTTGTGAGCTCTGGCTACTCTTCTTATCGGCGGTAACACAACACAATGTCTATTATGGCTGCGGTCTTCTGTACCCCCTGTCACCCCATCTCCTCTTTTCCGGGGTTCGGTAGGGACACCATGCTTTTTTTTATACCATTTAAGTGGCAGACGAACACACGGCCCACCTATGTGACCTATGCACCTATGGACGTGCACAACATCAGGGGCGTCACACTCGCGCTGCCGACCCTGCAAAATCCTTCTGATGCCCTTCTTGAAGAACCCCATATTATAGCCGCCAGGGAAAACCACTGCAGGGAGATCGTTCCACAGCCTAAACGTGCGCGAAATGAATTTTTTTTCAAACCTTACAGTACGCACTGCAGGCAGATGCAACGTGTGGGGATGAATTCCCTGCCTGTGGCGAGCGGTGCGATGATAGAAAGTGGCTGTAGGCATCATAAATCAAACAATTCCCATCCCAGCGTCAACTGGGGAGCGCGGAATATGCTCTAAGTAATCTTACACCCCGGCAACTGAAGACTTGAGACGGCGGCGTGCGGTTTTTATCAGGTCTGAGTGAGACTTAACCACTCCTGCTGGTTGACAGGGATGATATATGAAGGAACTTCCGCACGAAAAAAGGAATTTAAAACAGAATTCGCAATCCACGCGGGCGGAGCCGCGGGCAACAGCTAGTACTTATAATAAATCTGTAGAAGTGAAAATTCTGTACATTGAAAATATCAAAAAAATAAATAGCAGGGAGTGTTACTAGACCGACACCGAACCCAAATATGTGATTAAAAAAATTTTTGTCTGTCTGTCTGTCTGTCTGTCTGTCTGTCTGTCTGTTTGTTCAGGCATCACGCAAAAACTATCAGTTCGATTACGATGAAACTTGGTATAATTATTCTTCAATATACTGGGCAGCACACTGGATACTTTTTATCCCGGAAAAGTACATACAATAAAAGACAAATTTAATATTGCGGTTCAATTCCTAGACCTGATTACTGTACCAACCGCAAATAATAAGTTTGTCGTAGGTTACGTCACCCGCAGTGGTGTTCAAGTAAGATTAGTGGATAGTGGTGTTATTAGTTTTTAGGGATTTTGAGTTTTTTTTTGTATTTATTAACAAAAATATATTATGTTTTGAGTTTAAATTAGTTATCATCAGAAAAAGGTTTATGGGAGTGGGAGTGTGCGTGGGAGTGGGAGTAGGTAGGGAGTGGGAGTGGGAGTGTGCGTGGTAGTGAGAGTGGGAGTGTGCGTGGGAGTGGGAGTGGGATCGGGAGCAGGAGCGGGGGTGGGAGTGTGTGTGGGAGTGGGAGTGGGAGTATGCGTGGGAGTGGGAGTATGAGTGGGAGCTGGAGCGGGAGTGGGAGCAGGAGTGGGAGTGGACGCAATAAGCGACTTCCACGCGAGCGGAGCCGCGGGCAACAGCTAGTATTATAATAATAATGGTTGTGTTAACCGACTTCAAAAGAGAAAGTAAATTCATCTGTATATTTGTGCGGTAATAATTTATTTGTTTGTGTACCGATTTTGATAATACTTTCTGCCTCGGGTCTAATTAAAAAATCCTGTCCAATCCAGCAGTTCTTGCGTTAAAGAGTAACAATCCGTCTAAACTTGCTCTCAAACTTTCACATTATTTTATAATATTAATAGGGTTTCCGCTATTTACATCACCAACTAATAAATTTAATCTTCTATAGATTAGTCTTTGTAATTATTTAGGTTGGAAAAAGAGAACATCTAGAACAGGATAAGGGTTTTTTTCGATCCTAATTTGTAAGAAAAGATAGCATACTAATTTTATTGCTACAAAATTTATTTGAAGACTAATCTTAATCCCTTAGAAGAAAAATGTTACACAGATGTAGACAATGTCCCCAGTGTTAGCATTCAAAACCTGTAAAGTACATGTATTCAAAAAGCATTTCTGTCGAAGCAAACGCCAACAAACATTGTTATTCACGATGGTCCTTCGAGCAAAATGTCTGACTTCAATTAACGATGACACGATTTATATTCATCCTGTGGATTATCCAGCTTTGTCTCTGTTTTATTTGCATATTTATCACTCGTAACTTTATTTTGTTCTTAGTCCTCGGAATACACAATTACTCTTAGTGTTGAATTAATTCTGCCTGTCTTTTTAGTTCCAATTACTGCAATGTCTATGAAGTAGCCTTAATGAAACTTCTCATAATTTATCCAGATATCAAGTTAACGTACTAGCAAGCTTGGAACATCAGGGTTTATTGGATTAAAGAATAGTCCCGACACCTTCCTATAAAATGCTTTTTTACCTTCAGGAATTTTTGCAAACCATTGAGCCCCGCGCTTAACTGCGATCAAAACTAAGACAATGATGATGATGGTAATGACAAATGATGGAATATAAAAAATAGTTATATTTTTTTCCTGTAAACATACGAAAAACATCAACAAAAGACTATAAAAAATAAGTTTTACTGACACGAAACTAAAAAAAACTATGTGATTTAAAAGGAAATCCAGTTTTTGTTGATCTGATGATAACCTATATAAGCCTAATGATGTAATATAAAAAAAACGGAAGCGATTCACCATGTTCAAAATCAATATACACCAAATATTGACTAAACCCTACTAAACCTATATACTAAAACAATCGAAATAATTCTAATGAAATCTATATTTTGTACCAACTGTTACAATATGCCGCGTCGTAACAGCTTAGCTGTCTTTGTTCGAAATTGTATTTTAATGTAAGCAATACAATTTTACGTCATACACCCGTCTTTACTTATGTATCCGCATTGCGGGGTACAGCACACCGATTTCTGTCAACACGATTCAATAATTCATCACACGAAACACTAGGTTGCCACTGAACATGCCTAAATATAATTTAAATCAATAGTTTGTTCGGTTTCACCGACTGCTTCAGAATGATACAAATCTAAAAACTTTCGTAATTAAATTTGATACTAACGTTAGCACATTTTGATAAGCTAAAAGTTGAATAGGTAGTTTAATCTGGTATTAAGCTTATCACTTACTGAACTTTCAGTTGTATTCTATTTTTATTGAAGTTCTGATATACTAAAACCGGAAATAAATCATGAATAGACTTCTCTCTCTCACTCTCTCTCTCTCTCACTTGCTGCTAAAAATGAACCTTAAGATTGCATACTATTTAGATTAACCGTATTTAACGTTCTCTAACGACATTCTTAACATAGGAGTACTTGATGATGATAGCAACCCATTTATGTCCACTCTTGGGCATGGGTCTCCTCTCCTTTAACGAGAGAGCTAAGAGGGAAATTGACTGTTTGTTTCCATATGGCAACCGTAAGAGGGTACTTAAGAGCTGCAAAATACACAAATGAGATTTTCTTAGACACCACAAAAATGCAAATCTACAGTGTGGTGGTCTCTGGTGAATTGTTTATTCTATTTCTATGTTCTCAATACTATGTCGTAATTAATTGCTGAAACAATTATAAAGAATAATTTAGTTAAATATAACATGAATATGTCTTGTGAATTTGTCGTTATACAATTATTTTGCCTAGATTCAACTCAAGGTTTCGAAGGGAACAAAGTGCAGCGTAGATTGAAACTTCATAAAATACAGTACTGCCATGCAAGGAATAGTACAATTTGATATATGACTGTTTTAGAGTAGAAGCCAAGAGCACGCCTTTTGCAGTATCCACATTCTGTTCAAATAGTGTGTTGTGTACGCTTTCAAACTCATATGTGATGCATAACTTGGTAAATGGATTTTGAACTTGCGAAGTAAGGGTCGAATCACACAAACTACCAAGTTACATCAGCCACCGGCGATGTACCTAGTCGATTTTGTCAGATTTTGTCAGTCAAATATCTCAGTCGTGGTGATCAAATCTTTATTAAATAACATGGTGCAGCAACTGATAGCTACGCTGCGCACACATTCGAATACCAGTTAGAGTATCTCTTCACGCGTTGAATGCAGTAATGCAGTCGCTGTAACTACGAGTAGATCAAATACAGATATTTTTTCAAACGCGATACAATCACAAAAATGGCTGTCGGCGCTGCTAATAGTACCTAGCGTAATATGTGTTTTGAAATGAAATACACAAGCTTGTTAGCCGATTACGGTATAGCAGCAATTTCAACATGAGTTTGAGATAGTTCATAAACAAATGGGTTCACAAGAATTGTGATTTCTCAAAAAAAGTTAGTTTATAGTAAATATTAACATTTGTATCGTTGCAGCATTATGTCATATTATATGTACAATTTTGTTACATAATTTAAAACTACCCCTTTTTACTAAAATTTTATTTAGATCTAGCCCATTTCATTCGTCAAAACCTAGAAACTGATGGTTCTCCCATGCATGCGTTACAATTCACCAAATGACTCCTATTTCAGACTGCATTTGATTTATTGTTCCTATCCGACAAGGCGCTTGCATAACAGTATTTTAACTCACAAAGCCTTGTCGGCTGACTTCATCGATTTGTAGAACGAATACACTTTAGGGTAAGTTCGTTAGAGATGGCCATAGTTTTTTTGAAGCATCATAAAATGAAAAATAATGATGTTATATCAAATCTTTATTTTTTTAAATAATTAACAATAATCCGTCTTTAAATAATCAACATGAAATAAAGGTTTTAATAATAAAAATGACATATAAAAAATATTTAACAAAAAAAAGTAGTTGGCCATCTCACCCGGCACATCAGGGGGAGTTGGCCTTAGGGGTACGGGATAGATGGCCATTGCTAGATTTCCCTTTTCCCTTTTCTTTTCCACTAATTCTTTCTTGTTTAATTTCAGTTTTTTTTCTTCTGTCCACATTTTTAACACAATATCGTCAAATTCTGTACAATTTTCGTGTACCCTCATTTCACAAATTAGCATTGAAGCCAATCTTTTTTCACCAATTGAAGTATTTTTTCATTTTCATCCCCAAGCATTGACATGGGCCCCATTGGCCCTTTTTTATCATTATTATTTTTGTACCGTCTTTCAAGTGTTTTTTATACAGACAATTCTCCATTTTTTACACTGTTAATAGCGGCTTTCAATGAATTCTCACTCCAGTTGCCACTAGAGGCAATAGCTTTTCTTTGATACTTTTTGGCATCTGTAGCAAAAAAATACACTTCAATATAAAAGAAAATAACACGAATTAATATGGACATCTAAACCAAAGTGCATACGGCCATCTCTCCTTTTTGTATGGGAGAGATGGCCATACCGAATATTAAAGTAACAAGAAACTATTTGACCGCCACTTTGAGGTTAGAACGAACATATGTTTATGCAAACTACAAAAAACGTATAAAAATACAAGTAAGTAACTTATTGAAAAAATACCATTTCAAGTAAAAATATGAAGCTTGTATAAAATTTTAGCAGTACTATTTATACTAAATTCAATTTTACTTACTTTGAGTTATTTTTTTGTGCGAAATTTCGATCAGCTATTGCTCCCGAGCAATGCGCCCTGCCAACTAATCGGAAAACAACACCATCTAGCAAATATTACTAGAAAATATTTCAACTGGCCATCTCTCCCGTACGGCCATCTCTAACGGTTTTACCCTACATGTTACAACTCTTAACATTTTCGTCCATTAGATAAATTTAAAATGCAATATATCGGCAAGCAATATATCTCTAGGCACCCTATATTCATTATCTGGCTGTCCTTTTTTGTGCTAAAATCCCCAATAACCACCCCGCAGTGAGTGGGGGCGTCTCGCCGATGGTGTAGTTTAGGTTGACAGGTGATGGAAAGTGTAATAGCTAGCAGTAAGCAAAACAACCTATTTCAAATCACACCCGAAACCATTCTCGTTGAAAACGCAACTGTAACTATATCGCACGAACGCGTCAATGACCACTCAATCTGGCCAAGTTTTCCTCGCGTCAGTCACCGAATCGCACAATTAATTAAGAGGTCACCAGTCTATGTTTGCTTTGACAACCTCTGTAATCGAGTTCCGAGCGGTACGCTCCCAACGGCTGTAAATCATTAAATTTAATTCCGTTCCGACGTTTGCATTTGAGACCAGTCTTGTGCTAGCTGCCCTGTTGTATTGACGTATTCACTGGCTTTAGCTACAAATGAAATGAAATTCTCTCTACATTTTGGAACACAATTTTTTATGCTAAGGTTTTTGGAGTCTTGTTTCTTATTATATGCAATCTCCTATGTCGTGTTTTGAAGTTGGAGTAAAATAAGCATACGTTAGGTATTACTTACTAGAGGCATTTTTATATTACTTGACATTATTATAATTTATGTAGGTAGGTCTCAGATAGCCTTCAGCCACTTTGTACTTAAAAGATGGATACATTGGGAGTGGGTTGTGGAAAATATATATAGTAAATTCAAAAATAATTTTCCTTCGTGATTTTGAGACTGTAAACGCAATATGCTTATTAGATTCAAGTTAACTTGATTGAATTTTATTTTCATTCCTCCTTCCGTATGGAAATGAATGTAAAAATATGTACAATCGTATTTCTTTGTTGGATAAGACTGTGAAATATAATTAACTTTTTTGCTTCCAATTTTAGACCAGCTTCTATAAAAGTGCTTACGATACTTCTTGGCAACGCGCGCGGTGTATACAATGTACAAAAAAACTAACAGCTAATCTGCAGTTTATTACATCGGATGCAGTCTGTCTGATAACAAATTTCACATATATCATTCTACCAATCTTCGCAAGACCCCTATACAAACATATTTGAATGTGGAATAAAATAATTTTGTAAACACCCAACAAAGGCTCGTCTAAAAAATACGAAAATGCTCGTTCATTTCATTTTTGAATTAAAGCGAAACGCGGTTGTACAATCGCGATATCGTGTATCTATTTGTACTTGTCTCACCGTATTTTTGCGTTCCCAATCATGTGAATAAAGCAAACGTACCGGTTTGTTCATAATGACTAATAGCCCTCGTTCCGTTCGAGATAAAAATTGGAACAAATAAATACAACTGAGTCAACGGAAATAAAAGCGAACGTGAACCTTTCACTCGCCACATATTTTTACGTGGAACAAACAAAAGTAAGAACATTATCCCCTCTGATTCATGTCAAAGATAACATCTATTTGTCTGAGTATTTCACTTTGATCTTTGTTTACACAAAATGCGATTTCTGAACCAAAAACTTCTGGATCAAACTTAGTTAACGTAACCACAGATTTAATCAGTACTTATCTCGCATTGTTGTTTGTAATAAAATAATGTATACTCGTATTAACAAGTAAACAATATTGTTGCAACTTTTCAGACGTAAGTAGGTATAAACCCTATATACAAAGTTTGTATGGACAGGCAATATTTCATGCTTCTTGTTCCTGTTCCTCACTCAAGGGTATTGGCCTATATTTGCTCCAGGGACAAAACGTTGTAAACAAGTGAAAAGTTTATGTTGTGTTCATTCATGTTACGTTAACTACTAACATAACGTAATAACTTATTAAAGTTTGAAGAAGTTGAGTGCGTGAGAATTTCTCGGATAACTGTTCTTCTGTAACATCAATTATGTAGAGCAACATTTTGAATTATATTTCATACTAGCAATTATGATACTCGTACCGATTTGAACACCGATTTTACAGTTAAGTAAGTAGTGTTCCCATAAACGAATATTGTCTTTGATTTTAGAGTGCTCGAGTGGCATGTTTCGTCGCTTCAGTGCCCCTAATTGATATGCCAGTAAATCAAAAAAGTTCGCACGTAAGGGATTTAATAGTAAAAATTAAAAATTAAATATAATTTACATTTCAATTGGATAGGGCTTAAAATTATGATGTCAATGTTCTCGTAACCTTGTCACTCAAAGGCAAATATTTTATTATATTCATCTCGTCGGTCCTTTATACATGTAGGTACTTTTCAAATTAATACATCTTGAAGATGGTGAAAATTAAGTTCATAGATACCCATCTATCTATGAACTAAATTTTCACCAACTTCAACTTCGGCTTAAGCTAATAAAACCATGTTATTAAAGTGTGAACAAAATGATTAAACCAGCAATGAATCAAGTTGTAAACCAATCACATTTGCAAGCTATGTTAATATTGCAGTCGACACTAAGTTCGTAACTTGTAGTCCAAGTTACAAGCGATCTACTCAGATTTACAATTTCTACTTGAAGTGACAAAGTACGTACTATAAATGGTGCTCGTACCAAATCTATGTACTCACGAATTCATATCCAGGTTAGGTGGGTAGAGAGGCAATCATAATGGTCAGAACAATGACGTCTGACGTAGACGCATCATAAACCGTACCCTCCAAACCTACATCTGGATAGAAAACCACATTGACTATCGCGTGGTAAATCGCGTGACGTTAACTTGCCCCTGAAAGGATAAAATTTTCTGAACATTTTAATTGTACATCTTTTCCTCTGGCAGGTTTGATTCCCGCTCAGTTCAAATATTTGTGTACATGAATATAAATATTTGCATAGTTCTGGGTGTTTCTATGTACCATAATGTAGGTACATATTTACAAAAAATTATCGACTTATGTTAATCCATATTCTAGATTCTTCCCATAACACAAGCATAACAATACCTAATATAGCTAATAATAAAAAAAAAAGCTAAACCGCAAAGCAATACTTTGGGATCTGGAAAGCGTTGTGTAGAATATCGTAGAATATCGTAGAATACTTATTTATTTATTTACCTCTATCTCTTGCAACTTGCACCAAATTAAACAGTGTATTGCCTGCAGCACTACATTGTACCAATACGTGACTAGCAACTTCTTCCCACTGCACAAGTTCTATTCCTTTTTCATTTACTGTGCTGGAATTAAGTTTATGTATAGAATTGGTTGCCAATTTTTTTTAAGAATAACCACGAGCTTTGATTCAAGGATTTGGCTCTTGTTCCAACATTTATAGAAATGATCATAAAGACTCTTTATGATATTGTCGAAAGTTTATCGGAATATTATACATTGAAATGGGACAAACTTTACTGGATTATACCGCGATTTATTATGTGTTATTTTTATATGAAAGTTCGGTTGCTTTTCTGCAGCCACGGTTGCAAAGATACTTATGTGGCTTATATGGCTTTTATGCGATTTAATGGAGGTAGGACACGACGGTATCTCCCGTCCAAAATGAGCTGTCCGACTGGGGTAGTACCTCCGTCATAGAACACTGCGGCCATAATAATTTTGAGTTATGTTCCCGCCGGTAAGTAGGGTAGTCAGAGCTCACTGTACCCCTCCTCCCTCACCCCTTCCTAGCCCTCCCCCGTTCCCTTCAGGGTAGGCAGCGCGTGTGTGATACCTTTAGTATTGCACACGTCCATAGGCCACGGTGACCGCTTCCCATCAGCTGGGCCGTGTGCTTGTCTGCCACCTACGTAGTATAAAAGAAAATGCGAGAATACACATAACTGCGAGCGAAAAATCTGCACCAGAGCCTCGTCCTTTACTTAGCTGTTGACTAAACATGTACTCGAATATCTTGGTGGGATCCCAAATACTAAAACATTTGCATTTTCTTATACCTGATTTAATATTTCAATTAACAAACTGATCGTAAACACGTCCTATTAACTTACCTATAATAATAAGCCATCAGCTATCTTGACAACTTTATAGTTAACAAATCAGGTGTCGTCATTACCTCAGTGTCCGTTTGATATCAAGTGGCGTTAACTGACAGAAGACCTCCCGCTATGCTAATCAGAGGTACCAGAAACAACTGAAGTTAAGGTAATAAACCCCTTTCAAAATTAATTAAGGGCCAGTTTCACATTTCTAAAGTTAACTTGTCAAAGAGCTGGTTAATTAAATGAAGTTAAGCAGGTACAATTAATTTGATTCAATTAAAATCCTTATATTACCGCTTAGGTACGCTCATGTTGACTTCGCAGTGTAGGTTGTTACGCTCAAAAGTTGCTGAATATTAGGAAATTTCAAACTCATTTTACGTTCTATGACATACTACACAGATTCAGATTTAGAGTAACCATAATTCAACTAACTTGTAATATGGGATCTAGAATACGGTTAAAAAAAGGGTTTTTGGAGACCCACCAAACCTGCAAGCTTAAAAAGTGGTAGCGGACACCGGGTTCCAAAGTATAAAATTTTTTAAATTGATTTTTGTTTTATTTTTCAATAATATGAATTTATTTAGTACCTGTTATTTTAATATTACAAACAGACACTTCAATTTTAATTGTTTGTGTAGATTTTTTAGTTTTCGAGCTAAGGTAATTGATAAAAATAAATGTGAAGATATTTCTGAGTGTACTTATAAGTACATACGACTAAATATAAAGAATATAAATCTATAGCTAATAATTATGTAAATTAATCAATGACCCTGTCAACAGCTCGTTTGACATGGGGCGTCCTACCCTCCATTTCCTGATTCGCTATCAATCGTATGAGTATTATGACCAAGAGTTTATCTCTTTTAATTAATCTTTTATTTGTTCTCATTGCGTACTGGCTGTGGAGACAACATACCAAATGATGACTAGACAGAATTGTGATAACTACTGTTAATGCGCTAGATGATATTAATTGATTTCATTTAATCAAATAGTTTCCTTTTTCTATAGGAACATATTACACAGTGTCATCTAAACGGAAGCTAAACATTGTTTGAATATACGTACGTGAAAATATTTCAATAGTTGAAAGCTCTACCGCCACACCATAGAAGTATAAGTAGTTATTATTCAATTATTTGTAACGGACGTAACGTAAGCCTACGTATTAGCCAGCCATAGCCAAAGCCAAAGCCGCCATGTGACCTTCTCGATCCGCCAGCCAGCCAGTATGTCAGCCAGCCATATATGTTTATGCCTTATGGAAAGAGATGTGTCACATGGAGCCAATGCCAGCCATTTTTGATATATATGATTGCAAATATAAAGCGAATACCTAGTCAGCGTTCTGTTACTTTTATTTACCGCCCGTTTTATATGCGCTTATTAGTGCCCGTGGAAAATACTTTGGTCATTCACGCTTCTCATGGAAACCTATTCTAGAGATAAAAGTAACCTATGTCTATTTCAGTTTATAATCTATTCTTATGCCACATTTTAGCCAGATCCGTTCTGCAGTTAGAACGTGATTGAGTAACAAACGTCCCAACGTCTTCATAAACTTTCATATTTATAATATTAGTAAGATAATAGGAAGTACGATAGGCTTTTATACGTGCTACGGACTTGCAAAGTGGCAAACTAACTATCTAATCAACCTCAACTGCAAACGAAAAATAATAGAAAAGTGTGTATTAAACACAAGTAAACTTATTTGCATTATCCATTTATAACAGATTACCCTCTTTATGTCAAGGTGCCTTTACATCCCAAAATGTAACAGCTTTGTTACACGCTTCGTGGGTTACCGAAACTACTTATGTTTTCAGGTTCATTCGACTTAATATTCATAGAAGTGACTCATCATCCTTCGAGGCTTTCTCAACTTGGTCAGGGTCGACTTTTGTATCTAATTACGAAGCGCCGTACTTCAATATTTTCTGTGAAGTATCTGCCATCTGACCCCCAAAACCCACTGGCTATATCTTTCTGTAGTTAGATCAGTAGTCGGATTTTTTAGGGCTTCAACTATCTACTACACTCCTAAGCATAGATGTCCGTATGGCATTCGGAACTGACACGCCTTAACGTGCTCTCCGAGCTACGGAGGGGTCTCAATTTGTTAAGAATGGTCACCTATCCTAAGACTGTCATGGTTAGTCTAGTTGTACTTCACAAACAGCTGTAGAAACCGTAGAAATTTTGACTCACCTTCGAATCGGTTCCAATATATTTAGGTTTGAAATGTAATATACATAATCTGTTGATTAAATAAATAAAAAAAAACTTTGCAATATTATGTTAACCTAGCCATAAGTTCCTCCAATATTCGTACAAGTAAGTGGCGATCATATGTCTATAGAAAAGTAAAATGTTTCACAACATTAATATTAGCAACGCAATCATATGGGATAGATGGCTGCGCTTAACTACTTGCAAACAAACAACAGAAACTAATCAGTGTAGCATATTCTACTATTAATTACACAGCCAGCCTGACGGTGAGTGGTTCCTACAGCTGTTTGTGAAGTACGACTACAACGTCACACCTTTAAATAATATAACTTGTTTTGAAAATGGAGTGGCAGTTTCACCTGTTTGAATACTAGGCAAATATTATTCCTTCTGGAAGGGTGTATAGGTCTAATTTACATCTTTGAGGCCCAAGCCAACTTCACCTGTAGTTAGTAGGTGCACCTGTTAAACAAAGGATAAGACTCTTCCTCTCAGATTGTTTTTTTTATACCACGTAGGTGGCAGACAAGCACACGGCCCACCTGATGGGAAGCGGTCACCGTGACCCACGG
Organism: Lithosia quadra; assembly: GCA_963576445.1. Lineage (NCBI taxonomy): Eukaryota > Metazoa > Arthropoda > Insecta > Lepidoptera > Erebidae > Lithosia > Lithosia quadra. The sequence goes on from OY754891.1 coordinate 8,955,745, forward strand.
ACGTGTGCAACACCAAAGGTGTCACACCCGCGCTGCCTACCCTGAAGGGAAGGAGGGAGGGCTAGGAAGGGGTGGGGAGGCTAGGAAGGGGTGAAGAGAAGAGGGCTCAGGTATAGAGTGATGCTACTCTAACATCAAAAAAAGACAACTGGTTTATTTAACAACAAAAAAACTGTCGCATAGAGATTGATAAATTGCAATCCGTCCTTATACGACATTCATATAACCTTATCCAAACATTAAGGTTCATTTGATTTCATCTTGTACCGTAACTATATGACGTTGTTTTAATAAGAACAGGCAATTGTGACCGCTCAGATGGGCCTTGTGCTTGTCTGCCACCTAAGTGGTATGAAAAAAAGAATGTCGAATTTAATCCTTACATAAACAAACGGTCAATGTGAATTGTTCAATGCTTATTCACCTTATATAACCTAAAGTTAATACGTATAAACTTTAATCCACCCTTCGAATCGGGTCCAATATATTTCATGTTCATTGTCAAGCAATACTTCGATAGGTAGCAAAGGGTGGTTAAGGTGTATTTCATGACATAAAACGTGTGCACCCAGGCATGAAATTAAACAGCTTGCACTAAGTTGTTAATCGTCTGGACTCCTGCCAAGGCGCAATTTTAAGAAATTGTTGACGGCTCTGTAAACTTTTAACGAAATCTGCTAATTGCAGAGGTAGAATTTTAGTTTTACGTTTCAAATTCATTCGAATAACAACAAGCGGTTTTAATCAGTACCTACTAGTCATGAACGTGTAAATGAAGCTCGAACGCCATTGCAGTCACTATTTGAAGAAGCGCGTTTATGTCCTAGGTACTCGTGGGATGATCACTCCCCCACTCCTGCCCCGCTGCGCCTGGAGGTCGATGGAGACATCTTAAAACTGTGGATGGCCCCAAGGATAGCCGGGGTGCAAGAGGAATGTTTTTTTTTTAATAATTTTACACTCTGATAGTAGAGTCTCGAGATACCGAGTGGTTTTAGTCAGTCCGAGTCTCATATAACCGCCTCCGTTGGCCGACGATGGTGGTAGGTAGCCGTGGAGATTTCTGCATGAAAAAAATGTTACCTACACGTAATACTTTGATTCTTATGAAGACATGTTTAAACGAACATTATTATCCTCCTGAGGCACAACAAGTCACCTGTTGTGATATTGAAGGAATCGGCTTAAGATGTTTGAGTCAATTTCTAGCGTTTTTACTAAAACCAAGTCTATCTTTTCATGCACAAAGAAGTTGTGATATTGTGGCGTGTGTCATGTAACTACAGAAGAATATTTTCATACTACGAGCTATAACAGCGCACGTACACATAGATGGCTATGAACGAGGAAGTCGGATCATGTAAGACGAAACGCCAGTAAGTTGGGCGTGTCCGCACTTTGACGACAAAGGTATGTAACTGTGTAACTATATCGATCGTTGACCCATGAAATAGGATAAAACATTCGTCGTATTACACCCCAATTTCTTTATTCGAGTCAACTGCTCTCGACGATTTCTCACTCCCATGAGAACAGTTCTAACGAGATAACACAAAGCTGTCCATTACTTGCTATGGAATAATATCAGTGCTGAGCAAATAATTAATTATTTTAGTTTAATGCTCATTTCAGAGGTTGCTGATACCTACAAAAAATCATAAATTTGCCTGGCATTGGCGCAATTTGGTTTCCCGTTTTCCAAAAGTTTATTTAGGATGATAGGACGAACTTTACATTTTTCACCCTTTATAAATTACGGGCAAAACGAAAGATAGAAAGGGGAAAGTACGAAAACATTTTGTGTAACTTAGAAAAAATTTACAGAAAAAACAGGCAAAAGTGTAGCAACTACTTCCAATTACATTATAATTAACTGCCTGCAAATAATAATATACGAACGAAATCATTTTATAACCCAATTTAATTTGTCACAGGTGAAATAGGTAGATACTACAATCAACGATAACTAGTTTTAGGTGAAGGCTTCATGAATACTTTCTTTATACCCTACCTGTACTAATTTATTCTAGTATAATTGTGTTGGCAGGCTCAAATTCTAATCCGAATAGTCCTTTACTAATTAGCTGGGTTATTATATCAAACGGTTGAAATTGTAATCGAGTTACCTAATATTCAATATCCACAATACAATTACAATGATACTTAATTAATCCTCTTTAGCCATTCAAACACAATAACGATGCGATAATAAACCGCAGAGTATAGGTTTATTACCAAGTCTATCTTTTGATAACCGTTTAAGCACCGAAATGTCTCAGGTTCTTCGATAAGTCCTACGTGTGCACGCATTAGGGTGACTGTTTCTCGCAAATAATACTGAGCTAATTTCGTGCAGATTATTTGCACAAAGTCGTGGTAAAAAACCCAGACGATTTTTACGAGGTGCAAAAGCCCGCATATAAAAACTGAGACGTTTTAAAAGTTCAGTCCCCGATTAATATATATTCTGTGCTACATTTACACAGTTATACAGTATTGACACGTGTATTTAACATTACCACTATAAATAAATAATAAATCGACTGTCGTGGTATGGACATGTTATGAGAAGAGATGAAAGTAATGTTGTTAAAAAGTATGAATGTATGATGAATGGCTTTAGGGGTAGAGGTAGGCCTAAGAAAAGATGGATTGAATGCGTAAAAGACGATATATGGAAAAGAAGGGAGTGACTGAGGAGATGACATCGGACAGGAATGTATGGAGGAGAATGACATGTTGTGCCGACCCCAAATAATTGGGACAAGGGCAGAAAGATGATGATGATGATGAATTAATAATAAAATTTATTTACGAAAAATATCGAAGTTCGGCCGTTTCGTAATTAGACTGAAAAGCTTGGAAGATGATGATGACACATTGGTAAAGTGCCACTTCTGTTTCTTTTATAAAGGTATAGTAAAAAGTACTAACAAAGTGTCAAATCTTTGGGTTGAACCTAACCCGATTTTACCTACGTCGTATCAGTAGTAGTAAACTTCTCATTTGAATTTAAAATAACACAACTGGTGAAGCATTTCTACTCTGTACTAAAACATAGCTTAGGAACGCTACATACTTAATTATGTATTTCTGCTTATACGAAGGACACTAAAGCTTCTTGTGGGAAGAGTGGTTGGTTTGATAACGTTGTTGGAATCTACTTTATTGCCTTGTGAGTGTTATTGCCATATCAGGTGGGCTTTAAGTTTGCTAGCCTTCCTCGTCGGTAAATATATGGTTTCCTTTCTCTCGACCAATCAAATTGCAGAAATAAGTAGAGAGATTAGGTGATGTTTTGGTCACGAGACATCTTTTTTCTGCGATTTCATTTTTTGAAAGAAAAGAAGACATTATATCTATGGACACCATGCCAAGGGGGCTGATAGTTAGAATAGTATAATAAAATACAACAAATTTTATTTAGATCAATAATAATTTTGATGATGGTGACTTCACAACTTCAATACCAAAGATGATAAATGTGATAAAGTGCAAGTTTAATCCATCTACAAACAGTAAAAACCCTTTTCTGTTTCTCCTGAAAGTCCTTCAGAAACGGGGTATTAAATTAAATTTTAACTGTCACATTCGTAATTGGGGATGAAAAGCGTGGGATCGAATAATTTCGTGCCATTCACACATGTCCATTACATTTAGATTGCCATATTCATCTGCAACAGCCTTTATATCAACGTGTGTAAAAAATTGATACTCTCAATCTGATTGGTGGATTTGTTACTACTAAAATGTTTGAATGGTCCACTAGGGTCCACTTTAGTTTACGCGGCTTTAGAGTAGTTTGTTTCCATGGTAAAATTATTAAATTAAATACTATACAACTGCTATAGGTGTGTAGTTTTAATAAGGATAAATACCTAAATAGCGTAGCAGATATGGCAGCACCAGCATTTAGCAGCAATTAGGTACAGTAAATCCTTTAAAATACAGTTTTAAGACCAAAACCAATGCGCTTTTTCAATATTTAGATACCCATTTACAATTAAAATATACAGTGAAATCCTCAGCTACCGCAAAAATAACAAAATAATAATTATGTCTATAAATAATAAGTCTCACATAAAACACTTTTCAAAGATAGCCAAGAGACGGTAAGTTGTCATAGGAACTTCTGAATAAAACAAGATAAATCTGTCATTTTTGGGCTCATTTGATTTGTATGATTATGCACGTGTTTTCAAAAAAAGTATTTTCAAATTAATAATTTATTTTCTATTTATATCGTTCTTGACTGGCTTCTCCTATCCAATGGCATAATTTGCAGCTGTTTTTAAGGCTATTAACAATTTTATACATCAACTACAAGAACTACAACCTAATACCTACATTAAGATATAATAGAGCTATAAATATCACATAAGTTACAAATTCTCATCCATCACTGAAATTCAATAATTCTGCACAGACGTTTTACATGTTACGAATAATATTAGTAATTTGATATATTGGTTCATTTTATAGGCCTGCAAAGGGTTTCACTCAGTTTCGCGGCATGAGTGACTGATTTACGTCGTTAAGAATTAAGTTTACAGAGAGATAGTTAATTCTACTTTAGACACTTCTGGAATGGTCTATAGATTTGTTGTTACCTAATCGTTTCAAATAATGAATGAAATGAAGTAGTTTTTTTATCTTTTCCATTTTTTTTATTTCGTATCCAATAAAAGTAAAACTACAGTTAAAATACCTACCTATCCCACCTTTCTATGATATTAAATTTAATAAATTTTTTTTTGATTATTTGGTTTTCAAGATACGACAATTAGTGAATATCCAATAAGTTATTACTTTCAGGGGTATAATGGAGAAATATTGCAATTAAAAGCGTTTAAATGTGATATTTTTTCAAATAAATCAAAATTTTGAGTTTTAATATTGCATCATACTATTAATGCCAAGAGTGTACAGCTGCAAGATTATTTTTCGTATTTTAGGAACTTCACACTTTGTTAGGAATTTTCAGTAAAACCTACGAGAAAATGAAGTAAACCTACGAGATACACATATAAACACAAGAATTAAATTTTAAATTTTAGTGGTATAAAGCTCAGTTCTGTAAGACTACTTTCTCATATTTCATCGGTATTCTCTATAGCCTTAGATTTTGCTAATGTGATTTTAATGTCTTGAGTAATAGAGTTTTTGAAGGTTTATACAGTTGGATATTCGTTGAGTTTTGTTAAAGTTTATCGTAGCATATTTACATGTGCCAAGTAGTTATGAAATTTGTTTTAGGTAACTACTTAAGTATATACATTTCTATACTTTCCAACAACTTTCAGTTTAATGAGATTATGAAGTAATTAGCATGCTAAATTTTCCCTTAGATTTAGATTGGAAAGCTTTAATACTACTGAGAACGACCGAGATAGGGACTGGTCGAGGGTTCACGTCTCGTTAACTTTTTTTTCCATGTTCATGTTAAAAGAACAGAACAATTTCCGAACGTTTATGATAATAATTTACGAAAAAATCATCTAGATTTTTCCACACACAACACTACCGGAAAACCCAATTTGTGTATTTTACATACATCGAGGTGGCGGTATATAGCTCAAAGACCTAAAAGAAATTTGCATAACGACTCCACCTTTATATCAGAACCCTTCTCGCAAAAATGTAGTTCCGCCGTGTGAAGAACCGTAATTTTTATGATAAATACCCTCACTCAGTATGGGTAATGTTAGCGCAGAAGTTTGAGAGCTACCGCATGCTATATGCAGTGAAGACGAAATAGAAAAGATAGTTATAAAGTATCGCACATTGTTTTTAAAAGAATGTTAGTGTCTTATTTCGTCAGTTCAATTTCAACAGTTTGATATCGATATGGAAAGTCATAGTTTATCATATTAAAATTAATTTTATTTATTACTAGCTTCCGCCCGCGGCTTCGCCCGCGTGGAATTCGGTATCGCCACCAAGTCTATTTTAATGAAACGACTCTCCACTTGACTTTCGACTCCGCTGTTCACTCCACTCCACTCTCCACCTCCACTCCACTCTCCACACCACTCCCCACTCTGCTCCACTCTCCACTCCACTGGTCTCCACTCGTCTCCACTCGTCTAGCCAAAACCTTTTGAATAAAAAGTACTAAACGGATTTTAATGCGGTTTTCTTGGTCAGACCTAGGAGACATGACCAAAAGTTTTATTTATTTATTTATTGGTTTCACTTTACCCCATCTTTACAGGGTTCACCTAAGGCAACAGTGTGGACATCATATCTCTTTATAACAGTACTTTTAGTTGTAATAATCGATATTTGAAAAAAAGACTTGTTTATGTTGACCACAAATATGTATTTTTTTGCAATACTTGTCTGTTTGTTCGTGATGGACGCAAAAACTGCTAAACAAATTTTGATGCCGTCTTTTCATTAGAAAGGTCTTGGTTTTACATAAAATCTGCCATATGTTTGATTGCATTTGGTTAAGTAGAACCGGGGATATGACCAAAAAACTATTACCAACCAATCGACTCCCACGGGCAGAGCCACGGGTATTAGCTTGTATAAAAAGTAGCCTATATATTACTCCAGACTATAATCTATGTCGGTACCAAATTTCAGCCAGATCCATTCAGCCGTTTTTACGTGAAATAGCAACAAACATATATCTGGACATCCCGACCGATTAACTTCGCGAGCGGAGCCGCGAGTGTTAGCTTGTATAAAAAGTAGCCTATATGTTATTTCAGACTATAACGTATCTCTGTACCAAATTTCAACCCGATCTATTCAGCCGTTTTTGCGTGAAAGTGTAACAAACATATATCCAGATATCCCGACTGATCGACTCCATGGGCGAAGCCGCGTGTATTAGCTTGTATAAAAAGTAGCCTATATGTTATTTCAGACCATAATCTATCTCTGTACCAAATTTCAACCCGATCTATTCAGCCGTTTTTGCGTGAAAGAGTAACAAACATACATCCAGACATCCCGACTGATCGACTCCGTGGGTCAACTGATCGACTCCGTGAGCGGAGTCGCGGGTATTAGCTTGTATAAAAATTAGCCTATATGTTATTCCACACTTTAATCTATCCTGTTACCAAATTTCAACCCGATCTATTTAGCCGTTTTTGCGTGAAAGAGTAACAAAGATATATTTAGAAATCCCGACCGATCGACTGTGCGAGCGGAGCCGCGGTATTAACTTGTATAAAAAGTAGCCTATATGTTATTCCAGACTATAATCTTTCTCTGTACCAAATTTAAGCCAGATCCATTCAGCCGTTTTTGTGTGGCAGAGTAACAAACATACATCCAGACATACATTCTTACAAACTTTCGCGTTTATAATATTAGTAGGATGATAATGTATACAAAATCTTCTCTATTCAAAATTACAGGAAAACATGGAAATCGGTTCTTTTTTGAGCAGCCACATTAAAAAATCGACAACAAATAATAATACTTGTGTATTCATACCTACTATAATAGGTACTCTAGTATTACCTACTAGGTACTCTAGTATAAGCAAAAATAAAATCATACTTCATTTTATTTATATTCGTCTCATAAATAAGTACAAACTTCTGTTTACGTATAGACACTGCAATATGTAGTAAAAACTTTGAAGGTGTGGTTACAGGACATTTTCATTTCATAGAGGGCAATGAGATGAGGACAAAACGTGTTTCTATAGCAATCCCATTACCGTCACAGAATCAAGGCACTGACGAAACAACGCTCAATTATTTTCATTTTAAGGTATGTAGGTACGAGTATATACTGTACAATCAGCGAGAAAGTAGATGATGTTGTAGTATGTAGTGTTTCTAATAAAGATAAATTATGATATTCGTTTCATAAATGAACTTTCTTGATACTGTATGTGAACTTTGAAGAAATTAAAGATTATTATTAGGTATTATTGCTATGAATAAACATGAAAAGAGAAGAATGATCCACAATGATAAGTAGCTGCCTTCAGATAAATCGAACATCAAAAATAACAAGACACGCTATGTAGAAGAGCGATAATAGGTACTACAATTCCTTTCCAAATTCGGTTCGTACTTCCCTTATTCAATTATTTCCCTTATTATAAAATATATAAAAAATATTCTGAAAAATTTTGCGCTGCCACAAAATAGATAATAGAACTGAGGTAACACAATAAAATGTAGCTTACCTTCTTAGCTTGTATTACACACACATTTTTTTTGTACTTAAATAAATACATATTATTATAAACACCCAAACCAATGCAAATATATTTATCTACATAATGACATACAAATATTTGCACTGAGCAGGATTCGAACTAGACCTCTCGGCAGTCGGAAATGGTACTCCTACGCCACACGACCGTCACCACACGCTACGTCAATTTTGTTCCCACTATAAAATTAATGTGTCAAAGTTATTCAAGTAGCTGTGGGCAAAATGAACCGCTTTCTATCATCGGCGAGAGTAAGACTGTGTAGTGAATAAATTCCCAGCGCGATGAGGTTAGCTCAGCTCGTAAAGCAGCCAACGATGCGGTTTGTAGCGAACTTTGAACAACTTTAACTCCAATTAGTCATAAAATGGGTTATAGAACGAATCGAGGTGTTGCCTACTTTTGATGTATTTGATTTATCGTTACCTCAGCACGGAAGCACGGAAACTTTTCAAAATGTTCACGTAAACTAGAAATAGTCAAGGGAGTGAACGTGAGAAATAAAGTAGTTAAGGTAACATTTCGTTTGGTAGATATTTATTTTCACGTTAAAGGAACTTTTACGCGGAATAAACTGATAGAACTGTAATATTATTTCTTATTTATAACAAAATTGAAACAGTCGTCGGGAAGTCGGTAATATTAAATTATTTTAAAAATCCCATCAGACTAACGTTTTTTTTTAAACTTAATATTTGTTCGAAGTTGGTCAAATCCTATGAGAAGTTCAGGGATCATATCTATGAGGTAGTACTAATGTATAGCGCATCACACTTGTGACAAAATAAATATGAATACTTACAGAGACGTCAAGCATATCAGTATTATAACTCAAAGCGAATCCACTCACTGAAAAATACCTTCAACTTACCTTATGCTAAGAACGGATTGCACCGTTACTGGCATGAGTTCCATCTTCATAACTCAGTACAATACTCAACTTTACTTTATAGTATTATTTTTACTATACTTACATAAGTTTTATTACGCATAAATTTACAGATCATGTGAAATCAATTCGCACAGATTTTCTGACGTGAATCATCCATCGGTGCTTCTCGAGGGTTGTCGCTTTCTATGAACACATTTTATTTGTATCCTGCTAAGGTAAGTAGTTCTTTATAACGACACCCCACAATATATCCCGTAAATAGATTTGAACCTTTTCATAATTCTTGAGGTATTGGCATGTATGGAACCTTTTACATAATACGATCTAATCATGGATATTTCCGTTTTCTGCGTTTGCGCCAAGACTGAATATTACAAGGATACTTGAATTTTTTTTTAATTAAAACACGAAACCACTTTGTACTGAGTTGGTTTCTGAATTAGTTTCAGCTATTAGTGTAGGTACTCGTATTTTACGTAATAGGTATGTAAGTTAGGTTAGGTTATGTAGGTAGGTTAGGATAATGTTCGGGTGATAAATATTTTAATTTAAATTGAACCACAACGTAAAATCTTTCATTTCAAATAATTGAATCCCTACCTCAAAGAGATAAAAGCGTCTTAATTTTGTACTCATTAGTTTTACTTTTAATCAGGACCACTATTTTAAGCCACCTGCAATAGGATAAATTAATCCTAGTAAAGTTCGCAAGTGTAAAGTTAGGTTATTCATTGCATTTAAAAACAACGTTGATTCTAAATAGGGTGCAATTTGAACAGTTTGAATATGGGATCAGACATTTTACTCTGTGAATTTCGTAACGTAAAACTTAAATGTTTCTACAAAATATTCAGCAATCCGTGGTTTCGCTGTGCAAAGTTATAAAATCTACCGGCAAAGCCAACTAAGCGAGTACTGGACCATTAAGGACGCCTTCGGAGCCGAACGGCACCGAGTTACACGCCTCTCTGTAAAATATTATATTTGGCAGAGGCGCCGACCGTGCAAATTTGTACTTACTAATAGTTTTTATGGCTAGACGAAAAGAATAGAGAGTCATTTGCTTTGTACACATACGTCAAAAATATTATTGTATTATTTTAAGAGATGTACTGAGCCAACCTCACCTGAAGGCCAATTAGGTGACTGATAGAGTCTATGACTTTTCCTTGTCGAGATTGGGGTTGATGACAGCCACTCTCGTAAAAGCTGTATAAGCCAAATTAAACTGATAACTAACTAATATTCATACATAATAATATTTGTACTGAACGGGAATCGAACGCACGGCTTGATGGTCGTGAGTTCGATTCTTAGGGGTTTAATTCTAGAATTGCAGATAATATATTAGGTATGTCCAGAAGTAACAATGCATAAATATTATGCTTTAACATTAAATAAAACAAAGTAGGCAGCAATAGAAAATTTTCCTTATTTACTGTACAAACGAATTCTTTATGTTAATACTACTTTGTTTTGATTCGTGACAGGTGACAAATGTATTCCTTTGTGAAGCCAATCCTATCCCTAATATAACTGCTGATATCCTTTGATGATACACTCAAAAAAGTTCTTTGAGAATCTGTTCGTTGTATATAAAATTTGCTAAGCAGTCTTCGTTTTTTGTAGAAGTTGTAATCCGTTCTTATAAGTATTTGTGACGGTATTAAACTTGAAATTATTTTTTATATAAAAATATTATTAACTTTTAAACTTTCGCGTTCCATGATTATTATACGTAAACGGGAATTAACGCGATCATGGTATAGGTATATACATACCTTTGGATGCCTGACGTTTCGACCAGGTTACACCGGCCGTGGTCACAGGCTGACTGTTTCAGCCGCGCACGCCCTCCGTCGTTGAGTCCGTGAGGTAGCCGGTTCTTTTTCTACCCGCACATTTTCGACATTTTTTATATTATTTTGTCTCCAGGTACCGTCACATACCACACTCACAGGGTCCATATTATCTGAGCAAACGACTCGGTGTCCATCCGACCGCGCAGAAAAGCGAGGTAGCAAAAAGAGGACAAGGTGTAACCTGGTCGAAACGTCAGGCATCCAAAGGTATGTATATACCTATACCATGATCGCGTTAATTCCCGTTTACGTATAATAAAAATATTATTATATTAAACAACAATTATTATTATTCTACTAATTTCTAGAGGAAAGCCTGTACCAGAGCCTCATTCATTGCTTAGCAGGTGCACTGAGAGAGCAATTGAAGTCGGTTTGGGCCCCATAAGTGTTGGCCGGGTCCTGTATATCCCTGTCCGATAAAAAAGAGTTGCAACACTCAACTTTAAGGTGATTACATAGGCCAACGGCCTTGAGTGTCAACAGGCTCTGAATGTTAGGTCGAGCGGGAGTTCTCCCGGAACCTTAAAATCGATTATATCGAAATTTTCTAAGGAAAATATGGATTATATTATCATTATTATATCACCATGTCCTGTAATTGCACTTGTTACATATGTGTGCAAAAAAATTTATTATTTACATACATATTTTAGAAATAGCGTGTTTTTTTTTTTTTTTCATAAAAATAGAGTCATTTTCAGAGTCTCTTCTCTACTATTTACTCTTTGGCTGTGAAAATTCCGTACATACCATTATTTATTATATATATTCTCAATAATACAACATATGTTTTTCAAACCTATTATATGAAACGCGTTGCGTGCTTTTATAATTAGGTACCGAATATTCGCTCGTCGGCAGTTCGTGAAGGTTGGACCGCTCGTTTGGAATAGCGTTCCAAACTGTGGATAGATAAAACGCGTTTCGGACTGCGGTCCAAACTATGGTGTTAATTACGTTCGAATTTGCGTTAATGCGGCCACAGAATTTATCGGAGTCCAATCTGTGATTTTGTAACTATTGGCAGTTTGGATTGGTGCATAAAATTTTAGTTAATAGGTATCTAAGAAAAAAGTAGCAACAGGAACCCGTAGTATTACAAATAATGTACTGTTACAGGTTATTGCAGGATTCTGTAGGTAGCTGCTTTTACATAGATGCATTCAAGCCTTCACTTCACGGCAGTGGGTTTATTTCCGTGGCATCATTATTAAACATATTATTTAACAATTGAATTTCTTTTTAATATTATTTGAATATAAAGCTGAGTAATTGCCAACAAAGTTAAGCTTTTCACCTAACTTTAAACATTTTCTGGCTCAAGTTACATCTACAGAAGGGGTAGCATATCAAGGCCGCAACCTTAAATAAACACTCCATGTACAGTCAGACACGCCTCCTGCATTAAGCTGGAGAGAGACTCGGGAGCCGCAGTTATTGTGGTAACATAAAACGAACTGCGCTCGGCTAATTGCGAACCGGACGTGCGAAGAATAATGGTGTACTTCATGAGATATTGCTTGGTAGCTTCCTTGGCAGTTTATTTTTAAATGGAGAATCATAGCAAAGAAACTGGTAGCAAGCCAAGACACACTTAGAGTTAGTTCAATATTATACGCTGTACCTACTAGCCATATGCTATTCTCAATACCCTTCTCTTGACAGCCCGTAGAAAGATTGATAAATTCAACTTCACTTGATTTCACTAATGACGAGAAGCAACGGTATAGGAAGCGCTTTTATATATATACATATATAGGTGATCCTATTTTTTTTCATAAACCTCCATTTTGCTAAACAACACGATGTGTCCGACATGACACCTATTGTTAAGAAAATATGGTTAAGTTGCAATTATAAGAGCCATTTTCCTTGACTAGCGTGTACTTCTACTGAGAACATTCTAATACATAGGCTATATAGGTACCTACACTTGTTTCCTAACTAGGGCTTGAAACCCGAGACCTTATGCTCAGAAGCTACACTTGGTACCGCTGCAACATGAGGCAATCAAATAAGTAGGTATAATACTTAAACCAACTTAAACAATATCAGAACAATACTATTTTGTTAATGCTCAAAATATGACTAGATTTTAATATAACCAAGCAGTAGGTACCTAATTTTACTGAATAAAAGTAGCATAAATTGAAGACGCTGTTCTAGGTTCCACCTTAGTTAACTTCTTTACAGTTTCGTGGGGAATTTAGAACGAACTTGTACGAGCGTGATATACCTACCTACTTTATTTTAAACACTCGCTTCGAACGCAAATTAGTTCTGATACACTGTCTTCAACGAATAATTTGGGGAGAGAAATTAGTAATTTGAAAACCCCTAAGACGTATCGTTCAATTAAAACAATACATGTATATAGGTAGGTACCTACAACCTACAAGAGATTATTTTAACTCAAAAAAACAAACTCTTATTTATATTTTATTTCAATGTTAACATCATTTGAAGTGACGTCGTGTTCACTTCAAAGCGCCATAAGAATATCAGCGCTGTCCATCACATCATTGGCATGTGATAGGAAGCATCTATGCTGAGATGGCGACCTTTTTAAGGCGCGCACACCCTGTTCTATGTTTATTGTTTGTTTGCTATTTTGGGTTGCTTTTCTTACTGTACGTGTCTTAAAACGTTTTCTGTTGTAAAGTTGGTATTCAGCATCTATTGAGGGTGATTGAACCTGTATCTACATAATCTACAGAAAAGAAATTTAATTGGTCCATCTGATCATAAGCCCTCACCGAGATTGTAAAGAGAAACGCAATTGCAATGCAACGGCTGCAATAGCGCAATTGCAACAGCTTCAAGTGCACCTACGAAGTTTTTCAAGTAAAAAAGACGGTTCCTTTTGTCGTTTTGTGAGGCAAAATACGTGAAAATATTTCACTCCAAGTTTTATTGTAAGACGTGGAAAACTTTCAAAACCTTCTGTGAAATAGAAAATATGAATTTCTAACTGCCGCAAGTTCCATTTAGTTTTGGTTGTCGTGTATAATGTGAAACTAACTGCGTGCTCTGCGGGTTTGCCTACGTTTTCTTAAGAATAGTTTTACATCGTGTGAGTCGTAAAATGATTTTATTTAGTTAGGGGTACACAAATCATAAAAATCTAAAATGCTGACAAGTTGCCCATGTTGCGACGCGACCCATAGAATTCTAGCGTGCTAATTAAAACATTAAATCTATTTTATCTTACATAATACATTTTGGTTTGCTTACATTCTACATTCTAGAATATAAGGCTAGGTAGGTAGGTATATTAGTGAGTACCTACCGTAAAATGCCCTAGAGCAGGGTAGGCGAACCTATGGCACGCGTGCCATAGATGGCACGCGGCGCAATATTTTGGGCACGTCGCCGATTATAAAATTTGTGTAAAAAATGTATTTAGGTATTTTATAACGATCTAACGAGAATAATCCTATGCTACGGAGTGTTCAAATATTATGTTATAAAACGTCGTATGACACTCGTGAGGTATGAAAATTACTTATCCTCGGCTTCTTATAACGAGGGCTAGCAATATCGCCTCTGCCGTAATTTTCAACTTACCTCCCTTGTATAATAATGTACTAATTATTATGCGTGTAACAAAAACATTTCAAATATAAATCATAAAGAGTTTTGATGGCACGCCAGTGACCCCATAAAACATGTTTTAGAAAAAAATGGCACGTTGATGCATAAAGGTTCGCCTACCCTGCCCTAGAGCATTTAAGCTACCTTCAGTCTCCTTGAGAGCAAGGTTGGATCCTGTTAAATAAAACAGCCCCTTGTCTTAGCAAAAGTTCGCATAGTCTGATCATAATCGGAATCCAATAATCGGTTAATCGGTTGGTCATAATCGGTCTCGGATTTCAGTTCCCAGGGGTGACCTATCACTTACTGAAGTATTGTTGTTTCGCATTGCCATATTTAATACAGTGCGGTCGTGGACGTGAAGTTTAACTGTGTAGTATGTATAGGTATACCATGATCATGTTAATTCCCGTTTACATATTATTATAATCATGGAACGCGAAAGTTTAAAGTTAATTGTGTAGTTATAGACCAGTGCCGATAGCTATGAAAATGGTAAAAAGTAAAAGAAATTTATAGTAGGATGAAACCTGTTGTAAAAGGAAGAGAATATAATAAAAATGATAGGAAAAATAAATTACGGGCGATCTGAGCTCGGGAAGGGGGGAGGGTGGTGAGTTTTAAGGGTAAAAACGGTTTATCTCGATTTCCGGCAAAACTACAAGTCCTATGGAAAAAAGTTAAATGACAAAGTTGTAGGTAATAAAGAGACCTACAACTTTTGCATTTACACTTTTTTCACATAACCTCAAAAAGTATGTGAAAAATTCAAATAATCAAGTTTTTGGTTTTTTATTTTTATCTTAAGCAAAACAAATTTGTTTTCCACGAAATTTGGTGAAAACTTAGCTTTTTATGTCCCAAAGACACTGTAATTTTTTTGATTTGAAATACTCTTTTTTTCAGCTTATTTTGACTAAATATCGAAAAACCACCCCAATTTTCAATCGAAAAATCTCACGTCAAAATATCAGCTTTTTAAAAAAAGTCAAAGAGTTTTTTGTTCTTTGAAATCTCTTCTTTCTGATAATGTAAAAATATATATACATTGCTATGGTAAATGTTCTCAGAAAATGCAAAGAAGAAAAACTCGAATTCGAAATTAACATTTTTGTATTTAGTCATTTCCTCGCTGAGGTGGGATGAAAAGTTACGTGTTGCACTATAGCTTCATAGTTACACCCGAGTGCAAAGATTTTTCACCTTGTGCTCTTTTGATTCCCTCGCTAAAGCTCAGGGTTCTATTTTGTAATTATTGTATTTAGTCATTTCCTCGCTGAGGTGGGATGAAAAGTTACGTGATGCACTATAGCTTCATAGTTACACTCGAGTGCAAAGATTTTTCACCTTGCGCACTTTTGATTCCCTCGTTATAGATCTGGGTTCAATTTTTAGAACTCTTCGCGTGCTCAGTTTTGATGACCGAGTAAGCGAAGGGTTCATAATTTGAATCACGAGCGCAGCGAGCGATTCACAAAATAGAACCCTGAGCTTTAGCGAGGGAATCAAAAGAGCACAAGGTGAAAAATCTTTGCACTCGAGTGCAACCATGAAGTTATAGTGCAACATGTAACTTTTCATCCCACCTCAGCGAGGAAATGACTAAATACAAAAATGTTAATTTCGAATTCGAGTTTTTCTTCTTTGCATTTTCTGAGAACATTTACCATAGCAATGTATATATATTTTTACATTATCAGAAAGAAGAGATTTCAAAGAACAAAAAACTCTTTGACTTTTTTTAAAAAGCTGATATTTTGACGTGAGATTTTTCGATTGAAAATTGGGGTGGTTTTTCGATATTTAGTCAAAATAAGCTGAAAAAAAGAGTATTTCAAATCAAAAAAATTACAGTGTCTTTGGGACATAAAAAGCTAAGTTTTCACCAAATTTCGTGGAAAACAAATTTGTTTTGCTTAAGATAAAAATAAAAAACCAAAAACTTGATTATTTGAATTTTTCACATACTTTTTGAGGTTATGTGAAAAAAGTGTAAATACAAAAGTTGTAGGTCTCTTTATTACCTACAACTTTGTCATTTAACTTTTTTCCATAGGACTTGTAGTTTTGCCGGAAATCGAGATAAACCGTTTTTACCCTTAAAACTCACCCCCCTCCCCCCTTCCCGACCTCAGATCGCCCGTAATTTATTTTTCCTTTAATTTTTGTTACATTCTGATCCTTTTCCAACAGGTTTCATCCTACTATAAATTTATTTTGTCTCAAAGTCTATCGGCACTGGTCTATAGCTTTTTATAAGTATTCACCCCATCTAGTTAACTTTTACTATTCCTGATGCAAAGATATTTATTCTAAAATTATAGGCTTCCAAAAATATTTAAATTGTAATAAAATTGTGGGTTTGGTATTTGACCGGTTTAGAGAGATGTCTTTTTAGAACTTACGCACGTAAACTCCTAAATATTGCTCAAAAAGAAGAGCTTACGATTTAGATTTTAATATTTTTTTTTTTATACCACTTAGGTGGCAGACAAGCACACGGCCCACCTGATGGGAAGCGGTCACTGTGGCCTAGGGACGCGTGCAACACCAGGGGCATCACACTCGCGCTGCCGACCCCGCAAAAACCTTCTAATGCCCTTCTTGAAGAACCCCATATTGTAGTCGCTAGGGAAAACCACGGCAGGGAGATCATTCCACAGCCTAAGCGTGCGCGGAATAAAATTTCTTTCAAACCTTACAGTGCGTACTGCAGGCGCACTAATATTATGTGCACCTTAGATTTTAATATGTGTGATATCATCAGGATCTCATAAAATGCTCATGATGACACGACAACGAATGCCAACTATTGGTTTCTCGCCTTATAATTTGAAACCCCAATAGGATCTTTAGCGGTTAAGCGCGCACTGTATGTCACCCATTAAATAACGTTTAGTCAAATTTTAGGTGTTTGCTATGTATAGTTCTGTTATATCGCTGAATATGCGTAACCGTGCCACCGAGCGTTATTATGTACACTGAACTCACAGCTAAGACTGATACTCTGCAGAATTTTACAGAGGACATAGGCAGAGTTATAACATCAGCTATTTTGAAAAAGAAAACACCAAGTCTTTACACTTTATCATTAAGGTGTTTTAGCAGCTTTTAGCACGAAATTAATTTTACTGTTAATCTTCTTATTAAAAATACCCTATTTAATAAGAATTTTATGGAAATTTAGTCCACACAGATTTAATTGTAAGCTATTGAAGTTCGTTAAATTAGGTAATGTTAGATTAAATTTAAATACCTACTGTATGGCGAGGATTCAGCTTCACGTTCATCAGTCACCATGTTTTTATATCATGTAATAAGAAAAAAAAAACAATCTACTATTCATAGGCTTTATGACTTTCCATGTATATGCTTAAGACTAGTAGGTATAATTACATGGCACACACAATAAAAATATGTGAACGAAGCTATTTTCCAGTTGAAAATAAAAATAGATGTCAATTTAAATATTTTTACCAGCCAACTAGTACTAATTAGCATATATATGCAGTACAGTTTTCTGAAATTGAGCAATGAAATAAAGCGAATTTCATAGCAATGAAATTCACGACTGGCACCACGTTGGGCGCCATAGAATGCAAAAAGCGTTCTTGTTATAACAATGTCTGCATTGGTTTAGCATACTATGAGTTATTTGAAGTTATTACTATGCTTTATGCTCAGCTGAAAATAATATGATTTGCTGAATAGAATGACTCTACCTGGTATAAAACTGCTTAAAATTTAAACCACTATTATATTGAAAAATAACGAGTCGCTACATAAATTTTAAAAAAATATTATGTTTAATTTTATAGATCTCTCTCACTCCAATCTTTTCTTCAATGCCACTAGATTCTACCTAGTAGAATGACCATGACCCAGTCGTCGGAAATTACTTGAGTAGCTTTCTTTGCACCTAAACATTCCACTTTATCCATTATGTTCGACTTCAAAGGAATGCGCTGACTCAATACCTACCTATTCTCTAAAACATCATCAATACCTTCACGTTTATTGTATCTTTATTACTTCTATTGTTGCATTTGTTGCAAAGTAAGCAAGTATCTTTTGCTATTCTTCGAGCAACAATAACATAACATTTTTGTTATGAACTTGTTATTTTTCTCAACATCTCGTTATTAGAAGTTAGTGTAGTAAGTTATTGCGAAAAGATAAATATCAGAAACGTACCTATTTGTTTTTAGAAAATTGCAATCAGGACATTTTTGAAGATTTGAGATTGTAAACACTAATCTAACTGTTAATCTAAGAAAAGAACTAATTATGTGATCCCTTTACTGTCAATCCCTACCTGATTAATAGGTACAGAAATCGTATTTGATAGGCGACATTGAACTTCGTACGTTTCATCATCCAAGTCAGGCTTCCAAACTTCTGGGACTAATAATGGCTACACTTGAGCAGTTAGAGTTGCCGGACGTCTTAAAGGACCAAGGTCAAGGACTGTTGTACCAAGGTCTTTTACTTTCTTGAGCTAGTCACGTTAAATTATGCGTTAAATGCAATTTCTGAATCTGTCTCTGACACGGAACCTCCGTACTGTGTAGAAGGAGCACCGGCTGTTATAATGTACCTACCTACCTATCTACGGTCTGCTGAGATTTCTGGGTAGGTAAATACCAGATACCTTGTAGGTACATACCTACTTATACTTACCGTATCGTGAGGTGCAGCAACGATATTTGTACCTACTTACATCGAATAATGTCCTAACTTTTGTTTGTCTTTTGGTTTTCTTTTGTATCTTGTTTCACGTGCAAACCTACAACTTCTAAGGAAGTCCTAGTTTAAATCATCTTAAAGTCGTTTGTGACCTAAAGTAGTTGGTGTGTGCATTCGCAAGACTTGCAACTTGGTATAATGGGCTTCCATCTGTCTTTTTAAGTGGCGCGTTTAAGTCGAGCTCAGTCTGCGCTATGGGAATAATTTCAGTATTCATTTGAAAATGATTTCATAAAATCTCTTAAGCTGAATACTTTGGTTATAGAAGCGATAGTTGTTGTGAATACTTATTTCTTATCTGCGTAGCGTTACTTTTAAAGTAGCCATTATCAGAATTGAATGAACTAAAAAAAAAAAAATTTAAAAATTCAAAAACCCGACTGCCTAAAAACTGAAAAGAAAAAAACAAGCACTTAGATTGATGTCCGGTGGTCTAGATACATAACAACTGAACAGTCGGGATCCATTGAAATATTAGATAGGCTGTCGAATAATGGATCCCGACTGTTCAGTTGTTATGTATCTAGACCACCGGACATCAATCTAAGTGCTTGTTTTTTTCTTTTCAGTTTTTAGGCAGTCGGGTTTTTGAATTTTTAAATTTATTTTTTTTATTTTATACTTTTTAGTTATTTACATAGCTGCCCGGATAACAATGAAGTATAAAATCTATCTTTTATGGAGTTAATAATTTTCGTGTAGGGAAGGGGCATCACCGAAATTCAACCTTAAATTATTATATTTTTGCTCATATCTCCGGTTCTACTAAACCGATTGTAATCAAACAAACGTAAGATTTTAAGTCTGACCAAGATATTTTAAATAAATAAAACCGCATTGAAATTCGTTGAGCAGTTTTTGCGTCCATCGCAGTCAAATGTTTGTGGCGCCAAAAATCCGCCATTTTGATTTTCTATAAATTTTAATATACCTGGTGTCATTCACGCAATCATGACGAATCAAACAACACCTTGTTTTTCAAAATCCGTCAAGCAGTTCAGGCTGTAGAGCGTGCAAGACAAATTTTCAAGATTTTCATTTTGCCGCTAAAAATTCGCCATTTTGATTTTCTAGAAATTTTAATATACCCAGTGTCACTCACACAATCACGACGAATCGAATGATACCTCGCACGTCAAAATCCGTCAAGCCGTTTAGGCTGTAGGCCGTGACAAAGAAATGGACATACATACATACATACATACATACATACATACATACATACATAGTCTCGAAAAACATTACCCTCCTTTCTTCGGCAGTCGGGTAAAAACAATGGGTGTTCCGCAATAAATGACGGGTAGGTACCTACCTACTTTTTACCCGACTGCCGAAGAAAGGAGGGTAATGTTTTTTACCTACTGTTTCGTGTATATGCTTTTCACTCGCACTTGTAGATACCTATATATTTTTTAAATAGTGCCAGCGATTGGTTCCTAATTCTTAATTTTCCACGTGTGTTATTTTACAAATTATTATCGGGGCGAATTCTTCTTTATGAACACCCTACACTAAGGACAAAAAAATATCTTTGCGTTATAAAAAACCTAAAAACAGTGCTTCAGATTCGCATCTACTTTCAAATTCACAGATTAGAGGGTTGCTGCGGTCGATCTCCCCAGCTTCGTAGGTATAATCGTAAACCTCGATCACCTCGATGCCTGGGTTTACGAGCGTAAATTCGATGAGTCAGATTTTTACAATACCTACCGAAAATTACAATTCATGTAGGTAGGTACGGCAGGTACCAATAGAAAGGTAGTTCTCCACATGAAGCTATAGATAAACATGGAGGCCAAACCGGGAAGAACAGCTTGATCCAAATACCTACATGTCTGTATCTCACTCTCTGTGGGCCGACTTCTCTTTCGTGTATATGTACAATGTTGCTATCTTCTTATTAGTATCTCCTAGTAAATTATAGAAATAGACCATATTAACCAAAAATGCAAGTAAAATGATTTATAAATAACTCTATAGTTCGACTACGATTATTAATGTGGAAATTGAAAAATTTTATGCCATTTATTATGCATGATTGGGTTGTTGAATCAGGAAATCAGTGAATTAAATTCCCATTGTCTATGGATTCAGTAGGTACGTAATGTGGCAACATTAGTACTACATGTCAACTATCAATAAACAATATGGCGGTTGTTTATTATTGTTTTGGTTTTTAACATATTTAAAGTTAATTATAAGTATAAACTCAAAAAATGGTGCAAAATTGTATAGTGCGTGGTTGCGGTAGTACGTGGCATCAAGGATGTGATATAAAATTCCACGCGGAAGTGTTTAAACTTGTTTAAATGGTGATTTCTTGCTTAGAAGGTTATCATACTTAGAAAGAGAAGTCGGCCCACAGAGAGCAAGATAGTAAATACAGACTGAGCATCAAGTAGGTATTGGAAGTGAGGCCTCCATGTTATCTATAGCTTCATGGTTCTCCAGTGAAAAATCTGTTAACTACCTACCTTCCTCGCCCGCACCTATCGATGCTTTATTGCTTACTGTAGGTATAAGTAAGCAATAAAGCATCGATAGGTACGGGCAAAACATTTATAGATAGAAACAAATAGCTTAAGCACGCTTTTAATTCTGTCTTTATATAAATTTACGATTTGTGAAAATCTGAAGTAGTAGATAATGAGTACTGAAGTGATATAAATGTACCTACAATATGCCTAAACAAAATATTATATTATATAGCTTTTGCCCGCGGCTTCACCCTCGTGGATGTTGGTTATCGCGACCAAACGTAGCCTATGTCTCGAGGTCTAATCTAATCTACCCCTATACCAAATTTAATCAAAATCGGTTTAGCGGTTCAGGCGTGAAAGCGTAACAGACAGACAGAGTTACTTTCACATTTTTATTATTAGTATAGTATTATATTTTATAGTATGGATGGATGGATGTGATAAATTGTTACATTTTTCTAAACGTTTTCATATTGTTTGCATTTTCAATCGAATAATAACT
This sequence comes from Lithosia quadra, assembly GCA_963576445.1. NCBI lineage: Eukaryota > Metazoa > Arthropoda > Insecta > Lepidoptera > Erebidae > Lithosia > Lithosia quadra. The sequence continues at coordinate 8,978,015 of OY754891.1, forward strand.
ATCTTTGTAAACTGCCCATAACCGTCTGAAGTGAAATGATATGTTTCGTTCATAAATATAATAAAATCAAATAAAACGTAGACAGAGAAGGAATCTGTCTACGAAATAAAATATCCCAACAAAATAATCTTCATGTTATTATGAACCAAAAAATAGCATAGAGTTATCTTATCTACCAGGAATAGTGACTTTAATGACTTTAATAAGGTAAAGTTCTGTCCAGTGTTGCCAACTGCACCATATTTACGGTAAAAACATCGTAATCAGCAAGTATCTACCACCTACCGCCTACCGCAAGATTATAATTACGGTAGCAAAATACACCGTAATACCCAATCAAGATTGTGTTTTATCAAATCTTGTCGATGTATTATGATTCGGTATCTAGTTCTACTAACTTCATTAATTTTAGCGCCGTTTTAATATCTATTTTCATCACGTAACGGTATTTTCGTTTTATGCGTTGAGAAAGCCCCGATAAGCGCGGTACCAACTTGACGATATTATCCAAACGAATTCGGTGGGCCTGTATGTATTTGAATATCAATGAATACTTAGATCTTTTTAATTAACCTAGTTTATTTCTCCCTAAGTCGAAATCGAATGACATTTCATTCCTGCATAATTATATTATGCCTAATTGTATATCCCTACATTAGAGTTCATTTGTGTTGTGTTGACTTTAAAATTAGTGATAGGTATAATATTAGTAACAATATATTATAGTAATGGAGAGTAAAATAGTGACAGTGTAAATAACCGCGATAGCCTAGTGGCCTGGGTAATGGACTGCTGAGACGAGGTCTCGGGTTTGATCCCAGGTTGACCATGGCACACGCCAATGACTTTTCAATGCTTTTCGAAGTTATGTGTGTATTTATCGCAGGTTTATTAGTGCCTCGGAGAGCACGTTAAGCCTACGGTCCCGGTTGCCATACAAACATCTATGACAGTTATTACGGGTAGTTGGAGCCCACAAAAGTCCAACCAGTCTAACTTGGAACTTCGATATCGCCATTGGTCATAATGACCATTGAATGTGGAGGTCAGAATGATGGCAGTCGCTCCACGGAAAATATCGAAGATCAGCCACATCACAGTTAGACTGGAGGGTTCAGAGAATGATGATGGAGAGTAAAATAGTGACAACGATACTGATCGAAAAAATAACTCAGCACAAGTACCAGCTAAAAGAAAGCGTTATAAGCATAAGTTTCAAGAAGAATGGTTGCTGAATAAAGAAATATATATATTATAGTGATTGGCTAAGAAAAGAAAACAGGGACTTATTGAAGGCAACCTGCAATGCTTGCAACACATCTTTCAGTGCCAAAATAAGCGTAATAAAACACCATAAAGAAGGAACTAAACACGTGAGTAGTATAAAGAGGTGAACTTTGACTCTTGAAATAAGCAAGGTAATTCTACCGTAATTATAATAAATAAATTACAACGTAATTTTGAAAATCTACCGTATTTTAGAAGAATTCTACCACCCATGCATCAGTTTTCAGAGTTGGCAACACTGGTTCTGTCTGTATTCTGCTTCAGAATTCAGAACTGTTATACTTCTGTCAATGTCAAAGTCACTCGGTCGGTAATATTGTCGCAGTACGATTTATTCATGTTGTGCAATTTTATCTTGCATAGTTTTACAATATTGGTGACGAATTCAAATTTAATATTATCAGTTTAGTTGGCATCTATTACTCTACGGTTACACAAATCTGTATTCTCGCAAACTTTCAAAATGCGGCTCGTTGACTCTTCAAAACTTTTGGAACTTCAAAACAAACCTACAAATATTCGGAATATCTGCATCGTGGCGCACGTGGACCATGGGAAGACTACTTTGGCGGACTCCTTGATATCTAGTAATGGTATTATATCGCAAAGGATGTCGGGGAAGCTTCGGTATTTAGACAGCAGGCCTGATGAACAGGAGAGAGGGATAACCATGAAAAGCAGTAGTATATCCTTGTACCACACTGTAGATCAACAGGAGTACTTGGTAAACTTGATAGACTCGCCTGGACACATTGATTTTTCAAGTGAGGTTTCTACAGCGGTGAGACTCTGTGATGGAGCTATTGTTGTGGTGAGTATTTCAACTGTTTACATCCATGTGGTTATTAATAAATTCTCTGTAGTCAACATAAAAGTGCCTTTTCAAATAATAGATATAATAACATGCCAGTTCCCAAAAGCAAATTCAAGAAAAAAGAATAATTTAATTTAGAATTACTGGCTTTCCTTTATTACTGGCCGCCGATTTAAGGGCTGGGAGTGGGTGGGCTTTTTCCTGTGAAGGAAAATGCGCGGAAGCCCCCAGCCCTTTTTTCATATTCTAACCTAAATTTCGCCTAAAACAAGCAAGTATGTAGCAGAAATGGTGGCTTACCTCTATATTAGCCGCCTACGAGTGACTAAGTTAAATTTTATTCATATTTTATTATATTACGTATTAATGTATAAAACATTTTTAATACCCCAACCCAGAGTACCCCAACTCGGATAGATTAGGTTAGAAGGCTAAAATTAAGTCAAAAAAAATTACCATGAAGGCTAAGGCGGGAGCCCCGCTCCGCTTCGCTCCCGCCTTAGGCTTCATGGTAATTTTTTTTTCAAACCACTAAGAAATCTAGATATAAAAAGGGGGCGTTCGCGCTTTTTCCTTCACAGGAGGGTTCTACACTCCCTCCTCCTCCTCACCCTCCACTCCCCCTCCTCACCCTCCACTCCCCCTCCTCACCCTCCACTCCCAGCCCTTAAATCGTTCAAACCACCAAGAAATCTTGTTTTTTACGAAAGTTAGGTTAGAATATTAAAAAAATCGTATCTCAAAAAGGGGGGGCTTCCGCGCTTTTTCCCTTACAGGGGGGTCTACACCCCATACTCCCAGCCCTAAATCGACGGCCTGTAGGCCGATAGGAAAGGTTAACTGAATTACTGATTAAACTATGTTCAGCTTGCTTTAAAGCGATTGAACTTAATATATTTTTTTAATGAATTAAAGGAAATAAATGAACAAAAATAATGTTGCTCCTGTAACATTCTTTATTCAGGTGGATGTGGTTGAAGGAGTATGTCCGCAAACTAGACTAGTACTGAAACAGGCGTACTCTGAGAATATCAAAGCTGTGTTAGTGCTGAATAAAATTGACCGTCTCATACTGGAAATGCAATTAACGCCACTAGATGCTTATGTGCATTTAACACAAGTATTGGAACAAGTAAATGCTGTTATGGGAGAACTATTTGCAACTGAAATTTTAGAAAATGAAGAAATCACTCTTGATAAGCAGGTATGCTGCACTTTTAATTACTATTTGTTAATAATTTTTGTGATAAGTTGAACTAAACCATATTTAATAAATAGGTAATTGAGGCTGCTAATTACCGTTAATAAATTTGGGGTCACATACCATCTAACTAAACAATAAATAAATTGCCATTAAATTCACTGTAAATTTAAGTTGTTTCTTGCCTAATAGACATATAGTACATATATTATGATAACACAACTGTATTTAATTCAAAAACAAATTACCATTTGTTTTTCAGTGAAATATACCGATTGTAAAATGTCTGTTGTTTTATTATGTGCCACTATTTAATTGATGGCATCTGAGATACTCCCGATGTATCAGATTTATTAAAGTATCCATCAAAAAAATTTACTAATTTCTCATCATATAGTCATTCTTTCTCAAATAAATATTATTTACACAGCCGAAGAAGGAGGAGCCTAAAAAAGAAGATAACAACTTCTATGACTGGACTTCTGCTCTTGAAGACTCTGATGATTCCAACCTGTACTTCTCACCAGAACAAGGCAATGTTGTATTTGCATCTGCTGCGGATGGATGGGGATTCACTATCCATACATTCGCTAAGTTGTTCTCGGAAAAACTTGGTATGTATATTATTTGCTTCACTTTTTAACACGAGATAGTGGGACCTGGTGGGCTTACTAGTAAAAAAATAACTTATAATCATAATAGGGATATTGCTTAAAGTTGTCTTATCTAGGTTTTGATACAATTAAATATGTAACTAAATATAATTAATAATAATTTTCAACGTAGGTATTTCAATACCTTTTTGAAAACAAGTTAAAAAAATTATCAAACTACCTATCAAAAAATAGTAATCACATTAAAAAAATTGTGCTTATCTTGGTTTACCTTTGATATTTACTTAAACATAAACTCTCTTATTTTCAGGAGTAAAAGATGAAATCCTACGAAAAGTACTATGGGGGGATTTCTATCTTAACACTAAAACAAAACGCTTTATGAAAGGTGCACAAGAAAAAGCAAAGAAACCCCTCTTTGTCCAAGTAATACTAGACAACCTCTGGAATGTGTATGAAACAATAGCTATGAGGAATGAGAAAGAAAAAGTACCGGTTATATGTGAAAAACTTGGTATAAAGCTTACAACTAGAGATCTTAGACACACAGATGCCAGAATCCAACTACAATCGCTAATGGTCCAATGGCTTCCATTATCACATACAGTATTAAACATGGTATGTAGAAAGTTACCATCACCTAAGGAAATCCTACCCGAGAAGGTCGAGAAACTAATGTGCTCAAGAATAAGAGATTTCAATTCATTTAGTCCTGAAACTCAGAAACTGAGAGAAGACTTTTTAGCCTGTGATAGTAGTAATGATAAACCTATTATTATTTTTGTATCAAAAATGTTTAGTATTGATAAGAGTATGTTACCGGAGAACAAACCTAAGGCTTTGACTGTTGAAGAAATGACTGCGAGAAGAGAAAAAGCTCGACTGCTGCGTGAGGAAATGAAACAGAAGAACGAAAATAATACTGAAGGTGTACCCAATGCTGATAAAAAAGTTGACCAAGAGAAGGAAATAGTTGAAGAAGAAGACAAAGACCAACCAGTTTTCATTGCTTTTGCGAGGATTTTTAGTGGCAGAGTGAGGAGAGGTGATAAAGTTTACGTTTTAGGTCCCAAGCATGATCCGTCCAAAGTACTTAATACCAATTTCGAAGTAGATGCCAATAAGAAACTAAAAGATTTAATGAGCGATGAGCATATAACTTGTACAGAGTAAGTATTCACAACAGACTAACTCAAGTTCTCGATTACAAATTAAAAATATATTTTAAACAAATATTTAATTCCGTAATGTTGTTTTTAATTTCAGGATTAAGTCTTTATATATTTTAATGGGAAGAGAATTAGAAACAATTGATGAAGCCATAGCTGGTAATATTATTGGTTAGTATTATTCTTTCCTTTATTTAATTCTTAAACATATTATTACATTTTTAAATATATTATATACATAAAAAAAAAAACAATACATTTAAAAATATAAAAATAGTGCTCCACCGGCGTCGGGTACAGGGACCAAGCCACCGGTGGTTAGGGCTCCAGGGAGAGGAACTTCCTCACAATGCGTGCCGTGCCTAGCAAAACTGCCTTTTGCATCACGCCCTTGAGCCAGCTGCCTAGTGAGAGCCTCTTAAGGTGTTGATCGAGGCTCTTGGCGATGAGTCCGTGCACTGAAACGACTATCGGTACAATAATAGCTGAGTCAACATCCCACATGTCGACAATCTCATGGGCCAGGTCCAAATACTTTATTTGTTTTTCTTTTTCTGCCTTCACGAGATTTTCGTCATGGGGGATAGTGATATCAACTATTATTGCACGGCGTTCTGATCGATCCACTATCACTATATCAGGCTTATTGGCAACAATAGTCCTGTCAGTGATAATGGATCGATCCCAGTACAACGTGATATGCCCATTTTCGAGAACTGGGTCGGGCACATACCTGTAGTACGGTACCTCTGATTCCACAAGTTTGTACTTTAGAGCAAGTTGTTGATGGACGATCCTGGCTACTTGGTTATGTCGATGCAGATACTCGCCGTTGGCTAAACGAGAACAACCGGATATTATATGTCTAAGTGATTCCCCGGGACGGTGGCACGCCCGACAAATGTCAACCGTACCATCCCTTAGGATATACTTCCGGTAGTTATTCGTCATCACAACTTCGTCCATAATTGCAACAATAAACCCTTCGGTTTCCCCAAATAGGTCACCGAAGCGTAGCCAAGATAAAGATGATGTTGTATCTATATCAGGCCCGTGAAGAGCCCGATAGAAACGTCCATGTAACTCTTTGCTCTTCCATACATCTCTGCGGTCATCAATACTTAATACCACAGGTTTGCGCCAGTTCTCTTTAGCCAGACCGAGAGGGGTGAGTCCGTTATCTACCTTGACTACATCTCGATGCATACCCGCTCCATTGTGAAGGAAATATTCCCTGAGGTTGCACACCTCACGGTTATGGAGGGACTTGGCGTTTAAAAAGCCTCGACCCCCGCATTTCCGTGGTATGTACAACCTCATCACAGATGAACGCGGATGATGCATTCGATATGCAGTGAGTAGCGTACGGACTTTTCTATCCAGGGCGTCTAGTTCAGTCTGAGTCCATCTGAGTATGCCGAAGGAGTACATTAAAACCGGCATGACCCAACCGTTACAGGCACGAACCTTATTGCCACCCGATAAAAGACTTTTTAGAACTTTTTTCAGGCGGCCAAAGAAACGGTCCCGCAACGATTGTTTCATGTCAGCCTCAGAAATGCCTAACGCCTGCGACATACCCAGATATTTATATGTGTCGACCGCAGAAAGAGATCTAAGTTTTGTGGTATCCAAGAGCTCTATCCCCTCAGATTCCACAATCCGACCTCTCTTTACATGCATGACCGCACACTTGTCAACACCAAACTCCATCTTGATAGAGCTACTAAAAGTTTCGGTTAGCCTCAATAACTCTATCAAATGTAGATTGGTGGGGGCAAATAGTTTGAGATCATCCATGTAAAGGAGGTGAGATATCACCTGACCATCTCTCCGCAATCGACATCCTAGCCCTGAACTCTCCAGTATAGTACTGAGAGGGTTCAGTGCCAGGCAAAACCATAATGGACTAAGACTATCGCCCTGAAATATACCCCGCTCAATCTTTATCAGACCACCGTTCTCGCAGGTCCGTCGACACCCTGGATAGCAAAGGACCGTACTCCATTGCCCCATACATGTCCTCATGAAGGCACATAGAGTTGTATCAATTTTGTACAACTCCAGTACCCTCAAAAGCCATGCATGTGGTACGGAGTCATAGGCCTTTTTATAATCTATCCAGCATGTCGCCAGATCCTTGTGATTACGGCGGGCCTGTTGGCAAATGGCCATATCAATTATAAGGAGCTCTTTAGTACCACGAGCCCCACTTCTACATCCATTCTGAGAGATAGACATGATAGAATTGTCAATTAAGTGAAGTGAAATTTTTTCTCTCAGAATAGATGTAAGAAGCTTATAGACCGTAGGTAGACACGTAATAGGTCTATAATTTTTAGGGTCCGTGGTACTGCCGGACTTATATAGAAGGTGGGTTACGCCAGTAGTTATGAAGCCGGGAAGTGAACCTGATTCAAGGGATGATTGGAATTGTGATGCCAAACGGTCGTGTGAGCTCTTGAACCATTTTAACCAAAAATTCTGCAGTCCGTCTGGTCCCGCAGATTTCCAATTTGGTAGTAGACGGACTGCATTGGTTACATCATCTGTTGTGATGGTAACTGGTTCCATGGGTTTAATAGACTCACACGATCGTTCGACAACCCGCATCCAATCACCCTCTGTGTGACCGACAGGTGTCGACCATATGCTACGCCAGAACGCACTAGTGGCATCATCATCCGGTCGACGTATGTCAGTCCCGATCGAGTCAGGTCGTTCCCAACCTCTGTAAACCCACCTTTCGTCCCTTTGGAACATGCGATTTTGAGAATAACGATCCACTCTCTTTTTATAACGACGAATCCGGTTTGCCCACGCATATATTTTTTGTTTGAAAAAGTCGATGCGCTCTGTGACTCGCGATATAAATTCTCGAGGACTAATGTCAGTTCCCAAGAACGCTTGATTCACAGAGCGCATCACTCTCGGGCGTGTATTGCCCGATCTGAAACATATGAGTTTGCCAATGAGTGCCCTAGTCTCGGCAATACGCCTTTCAATTCTACACTGCCAAACAGGCATTATTCTTATTATTATTTTTAACCAATTTTGTCCCACTGCTGGGCAAAGGCCTCCCCTAAATCCTTCCACCTCTCACAGTTTGTATGTATGTATTGTATGTTCCCATTATTTTTACTTTCTATATTAGTAGGTACTTGATTCAAAAGCTAATTAGTCATGTCAACAATTACTAGGGTGTTAAATAATTAATTTCTCTCTTTTTTTGACTTGACTACATTTGAATGAATTAATAATTTATCCTGAAATAGATAAAATCGATGATAGCAATTTGTATCGAAAACTTCTGTTTCTATTATATTTTTTTTTTTATAGTCGAAAGGCCAGCGTTTGACCACTATCTCACCTGATGGTAAGAGACGATGTGGTCGACGATTTTTTTTTTAATATGTTGGAAAACAGACTTTAAAAACTATGTAACAGTATAAGTTGTAATACTACATTAATAAGTTGAAATGTGATATTAACTCTATATTGAATGTAATTACAGGTATCGGCGGTCTGGAAGACCATGTCCTAAGAACAGCTACATTGAGCAGCACTATTGCCTGCCCGGCGTTCAGTGAGATGCAATATTCTGTTGTGCCTATATTGAGAGTAGCGTTGGAGCCTACATATCCGTCACAATTGCAGCAGTTAGTTAAAGGTATTTGTCTGATAAAGTTCTAACTCTGATAGTGAGTGGACCGTATTTCTCATAGTAAATTTTGATACTTACCTCTTTTAATCCATATTATAAAGTTGTAATAAGCTGTGTCTACACATTGGGTATATTTCAAAAGAATACTTGTGTTATGTTATGTAATTTTATATGGGGTTCTTGTCGGTTTTTTCGGATTGTCTGTGTGTCTGTTAGTTCGCGATGGATACAAAAACTACTGAACCGATTTTGATGCGGTTTCTTTTTACTAGAAAGGTCTTGGTCAGATGTAAAATCTAGAATTTGACGTTGTGCTAACCGACATTATTCACGCGGGCGGAGTCGCCGGCATCAGCTATTATTTATAAGTTGATATTAAGTACTTGTGTATAATTACAATGATAAACAAATAATTAACTAATTTATCTAAAACCTATGGATCGAAATGTAATTTTAATCCCATAGATAAGTAATTATATTTCTTTCTAATATACTTCTTGAATAACTATTTTTTCATTTAATAAAATGAGTTTTGTTGTTCTGTGTTTTAGGTTTAAAATTACTTAATCAAGCGGATTCTTGCGTGCAAGTGCTGCTTCAGGAGACTGGAGAACATGTTTTGGTAACAGCTGGTGAAGTACATTTGGAGAGATGTCTTGAAGATTTAAAGTGAGTTGAATTAATTGATTGTTATATTGATTAATCTTAATAATATATATAAATCTCGTGTCACAATGTTTGTCCTCAATGGACTCCTAAACCACTTAACCGATTATAATAAAATTCGCACACCATGTGCAGTTCGATCCAACTTGAGAGATAGGATAGTTTTTGAAACGGATTTCGACATCCACGCGGGCGGAGCCGCGGGCAACAGCTAGTAAGATATAATTTTGTGGCCTTTCTCTAATGGGTAGGCAGTCATTCACAAACATATCATTAAATCTCAATAAATAAAGTTATAAGTAACTCTAACCCTTAGAGTATATCTCAAGCACGCATTACTAAGTTTGAATTGTAAACACATGTTTGCACTCGGCTGCCCGAAATCAAAGCCCAGTACCCAGTAAAAATGTTACTTCTGGGTTTTGATTTGGGGCAGCCGATAATTAAGTGTCAATGATACCCGCGCTCTGTCTAAGATTTAACCATGATAAGATCAAAAAAATTCAAATTATTTTTTTTCAAAATTTTCAGGAACCAATACGCCAAGATTCCTATAACTGTATCAGAACCCATAGTACCGTTCAGAGAAACCATAGTCGAACCACCGAAGATTGACATGGCTAACGAAGAAATAGATTCGCAAAACGTTATTGACAAAGAAATCAGTAAAGACATAGATCCAGTCATAGTTGTGTATACCAATAACAAACAGAGCAGAATAAAAATCCGTGCGAAACCAATACCATATGAAATAACTAAGTTATTGGACAAATCAACTGAATTACTCAAAGTAATTTCTCAACATATCAAAACTCAACAAGGCCTCGCTAAAAACAGCACCCTAGAAAACAAACTAGATGACTTACAGATAAATGGCACAAAACATCGACTATCCGACCGCATACTCAAACTTATACAAGCATTCAAAGATGAACTCACAAGCATTTGTACTAAATTCCCTGAATGGAAAGATGTTGTCGATCAAATTTGGTCTGTAGGGCCTAGAAATTGCGGTCCAAATTTGCTTCTCAACCAGACTAGTGATTATGTTACGAAGTATTTGAATCATGATAAAGAATTGAAAGATGATCCGAGATTTGAATATGAGAGTAGTTTTGTGAACGGTTTCCAATTGGCGTCGTTGGCAGGACCTTTGTGTGACGAACCTATGATGGGAGTAGCATTCTGTGTTGAAGAATGGAAGCTGGAAAAAGAAAGCGGAGATGATGTTTCGCATACATTTGGACCCCTGACAGGTAATATTTTTTATATACTTTCGTGTGATAGCATTAATTTAGTAGGTGGGTAAGCATGGGCTCCAGATTACAAACTTTGGATGCAACCAGGATTCAAAATGCAGTTTAACCAATACATAAGACTATTTTTTAATAATACATAGTTTTTAGATAGCATTGCCTAGTGTGGCGTTAGCTTAATTTCTAGAGGTACATAGCAATGCATTTCATCGTGGATTCCAGTAATGTGGTGAATTCGAGTACTTTTTTATCGATAAACTCGAGTTTGCATCACTATCTCAATAATAAAGTGCTTGATGATGGAGCAGGCTTACCTAGAAGCAACCTCTAGACTAAAAAACTCTGGCTTTTCTGACTCAGGTAGGGCATTCCACACCATAGCATTTGCGTATAAGTGATATTTCCACATGTCTAGAGTCTCTGGGTCACTTTTAGCCACAGAATAGATAAATAGCTATGGGCGTGCCACAGGGTACAATTTTAGGTCCGTTAATATTTTTTTGCTAATTTTTGTACAGGTCAAATAATGTCAGCAGTAAAGGACGGCTGTAGAAAAGCATTCCAAGCACAACCCCAACGTCTGATGGCTGCCATGTATTCCTGCGACATTAGCGTTGATCAGAAAGTATTGGGTAAGTCATTTATCATTGTGTCTAGTGAAACATTTCATTGCTTGGAGGGAAAATTTTCCTGCAATAATCTCTACATGGATTGGTACTATTTAGATGCTTCGTTTGAAGTCCTATACAGTATGAACCTTCTGATTAGGAGGGGGCCCGAGCATAGGTAAGGCTTACTACATGCACCTCGTATACGGTAGTTAGTAAGGCGTATACAGTAATAATGATCAAACTGTTTTCATATTAGAGCCAGTCACCAATTTTGATGCGATATAATTTTGTATAATAACGACTCAATAAATATTTCACATATTTCGATCGATCTATTGTGATTCAAGATCAATAGTTCAAAATTGAAGATTGGATAAAGGTTTGGCGATAATCCAACTATTACTGAACTGGATAATTGGAAGTAAGTTTCTCACATAGTCATTATATAGCAGCTGTTTGAACTGGTTGACAATATGAAAGGTACCATTTAGTAATAAATAAAAGTAAAATATCAGTTAAATTTATTCCTCGTAATTACAAATATTGTAATTTCTATCACTAATATTTACAATTTGTTATTCTAAGTATAAATATGTTTCTTAAATAAATAATTACGTCAATTATTACATATAAATGCACTTGAAAGTAACATAAAATTAACCACTGGATTCTTATCACATATCTTTTGTGTACAATAAAATGTTTCCTTTCTTTAATATTATTCTCCGTTGGTGGGGGATTCTATCGTAGTTTTCAACCCAATCTTAATATCTAGTAGTCACGATTATATCTATTTCTGGCAATGTTTTATAAAAATCATACTGAGCATTAATTTACCTACATTTCTCTAATAAAATAAATAACAATAATTCTCAAGACAAACACTCGCAATCATTTTGGGTGAAACGACTAATTGCTACCCATGCCTAATTTGTTGTGATGAATCTAAAACATTTTACTCATTTGAAAATAGCAATATCATCACTACATAGTATAAAACAAAGTCGCCTTTTCTGTCCCTATATCCCTATGTGCGCTTAAATCTTTAAAACTACGCAACGGATTTTGATGCGGTTTTTTCCAATAGATAGAGTGATTCAAGAGGAAGGTTTATATGTATAATACATGCATCATTTAATTTATTATCAGCATTGCACCCGTGCGAAGCCGGGGCGGGTCGCTAGTTATGTATATTCTATTGAAAATGCGGTTACAGTTAAAGAAAAGGTATTTCTAGGTGCTTATCTTCAGCATCATGGCCGAGTCCAGCTTTACAGTCAAGGGGGTCATATTATAATCAATGGACTTCGACTATAATATGACCCCACTCAAGGTTACACTTTCATTTCGATTACCAACAATAATGCCTCTAAGTATAGTCAGCGGCAAAAAATTGATAATGAATGCACAGATTTCAAACTTAAAAATGTGAATGAAAATGTTTCAGTATATATTATTGTAATCTTGTCCATTAAGTTATTAAACAGCAGTTTTGCTAAGAAACATAAATTACTTCACACAAAAACTATTTTTTTTTAAATTTGAAAATGGTACCTACTTTTGACGTTGACTATACATTAAAAACAAAAGCACTGCGAATATTTGCGCCAAGAAAGTCCTTCCTTTACAAAATAGCAATTGGATATTCATTCCACATAGACGGAAAGCTCTCATACTTCAAATTAAAGTATTAACTATGTTAATGTATTATTCTAGTAAATGCAGATTGTACTGAATATTTCGTTGGCATCCGAATAAATTTCGCCGCACTAAACAGATACGTTTAGAGTGGGAAAGTTAACAAATCAACTTTAACCAAAATTCGGAATACGCTAGCGAAAAAAGCATTCGGAAATTAAACACATCAAGTATAAGTTGAATCCAAAGAGGCGGCATATAAAGCCTCTATGAAGCCAACAAACTTTTTTTTTCTATTTTCTAAATTTAAATATAGTATGTATTCTAATCGATCCAGTGTAACGATCGTGCTAGTTCCATAACTTTGTACCATGGGAAGGGAGGATCATCTGCTGTCGATCGCCTAACTCTTGCGACCCGAGATCTCCTGTTATAGTAAGGGTCAGTGTAGCTTAGTGAGTGGTATCTGTTGTACACGGGCTGTTTGTCCGCATAGGAGTGTACTTGGGAATAGTCCACTTTGTAGGCTCCTGTAGTGCTCTGGACGTTTAAACCGGAAGTAAACCGATTTTTGTATGCTGTAACAGATACAATTTATAATTATTTATTTTTTATGATAAGTACAAGGCAGATAATTTTGAGGTATTGCACGAAAACTGAACCATATCTCGGCTTAATCCATACTAATAAACTGCGAAAGTAACTCTGTCTGTTACTCTGAAACAACTAATTTAGATAAAATTTGATACTAGGATGAGCCTGGATATGGCTACTTTTTTGCGAAAATTTTGACCAGTGCGAGAATGAAACAGGGGATTATAGGTCGTATCCATATGCGATAACCGACATCTACGCGGGCGGAGCCGTGGGCATTGGCTGGTTTAACATCATGCTCGGTTTTCATCTTTATTAAATTTTAATCCATGGCACTTTTAGGTTCATTGGTTTCTAATATTTTAGAAGCAAAAGGCAACCTCGCCTGCAAGTCGGTTTTCCTCTCGGTATTGAGTAAACAGACGGTATTGGCTTTCGGTATAACTAAAATACCAATCAGTATTATCTTCGTCTACTTTTGTTAAATAGGTTTTATAGGTTACTTACGTGAATGGTATGTAGTGGTCGGCCTAACGCACATCATCCCGAAGACTCTGATGCCGGGCACAGAAGCATAGGTTGGCTGGTCGTGCGACATTGGTCCTTCTGTAACGTAAAAAAAGATATTTTCATATTTGTTAACATTGGTGGTGCAGTTTTTGAAAATATGATGTTATAGCGGGCGCCAACGACGGCCTGCACCTGAGGGTCAATTCTTGTAATAAATACTTATGTTTAAAATTTAGCCTCAGGTCTAATCTCGATCTCTTAACGGTCTCCCAAATATCGAAAATGTATTCTTTTGGTTACAAGAATATATTTTTGTCATTTTTACGCGAATTGGCCCTCTGATCCTGCTCGAGACAGGTCACAAGTTCACAGTAGTTTTTTATTTCAGTCATCCGATCCGTTCCAATTTTAGTGTTGTAAGTTTTTAGGAGAAATTAGTTTGTATTTAACTAATTAAGACAATGTAGGTACTATTTAGGTCATGAGGACAATGGTCTGTTAAACAAAATTTCAAAGAAAGTTCTCATAACCTCTGTTAGGCATTTGTTCTATACACGTATTGTCTCTTGTAGGATTCACTGTGTTGGGATATGCGAATCATTCAATAGACAGGACAGATTGCAAATTTAGAAAGCATAGTCAATTTCTTGTACATTTGGACATACTTATCCACTTACAACATGTGTCAAAGACCCCAAAAGAATCGAGAAACTAATCACCGTTATCGGTTCCACAAAATCTTACCATCTTTTAATTTGTTAACTGTGACGCAAAAAGAAGAGTATTTTAAATATACTACTTGATAGTTTTTATAATTAGATAATCAGTAGTATATGTTTAAGCTTGGGTTTATAGAGATTAAGTAGGTACTTAAGTATATCGTTTTGAAACAAACTGTTATGCAGATTGTGGACATTTTTTGCGTGTGAAATCCCTATCGAGTCTTCCTATGAAGGATTCACGATATTATTATATAGTCTTAGCAGTTAATTGATACTCAGCGGTGTTCATGTGGGATTACAGGAGATACGTGGTACCAGATCCTTAGCGAATACTATAACCTATGAATGTTGTATAATTCAGAGTTCTTACTAGAAAGGGGAGCACAGTGAAATGTGTATAGCAAGGCCTCGGAACTTTTAAAAATAGCATAAATTACTGGATACTGTTCCATTGATATGGATTGAGTAGTTACTTCCACCAGTTGACCCTACGATGTTGTCTCCAGTCGACTCGTTCAAGCTCTAAATACCTCTTGATAATTTAAACGAATAGTTACCTAATATATGATCTTCGGGACATCTGCAGATGACCAGGTAGTGTGACTTGCCGGTCCTAATGTTCTGCAATGCTAAGAGTGACCAGTCTCGTGGCGCTCGGCATTCACGCATCTCTGAGACCGCTTCACATGTCTTCACCAATGTCACTGCCTTACTAGCAAACTGTAAAGTAAAACAAATAAAAATCAGTAACTGGTAGAATCAAAGAACAAAGAATCTAGATGTGGAGCTAATTATTTTTTTTACTAGAACACCTAAAGAGTCGAATTACGAGCAAAAAAGGGACAATCCGGAATTTTTTAAATAATAGCTATTAATTTCAGATTTATAATAGTTGAAATCCAAATATATGTTAATTTCTTGATGAAAAATACGAGCCCAGTTGTAACAAGATATAGAAATAGCCTAGTATCTCGATTAGACTTGATCATAATTAGAATCGTCGACCCTTTGTGACTATAGTCATCTGGTTGGTCTTATCTAATTTAAAACAATTGCTCTACTAACATAAGTATGTAAGTACCTACTTAGATATGAATAAATTTAAATGGATTAGTCTAAAATATCCAGTATTTATTGAGCAAGGCAAGTTTCAAAAAGAAAACAGATGACATACTAAAATAATGACTAGCTTATTAGTTTGTACCTATTAATAAATATCATTTAGTCAAGAATGCAATTAATGAGACAAATCTTCCTAGTAAGTTGAATTCGAGCTTTGGCTGTTCAGTTCAACAAATCAAATAGACGCTACAATGATATCTAGAATTCAGCAAATCATCACACAAACATCATTAACTCATGAGAACAGAACAGATTGTGCCCAACAATTGACTCCAAATGAAATCTATTTCTAAACACTAACAGATTGATTCCAACGACAAAAACTTACAATGTATCTAAAATGTGATCCGTGCGTATGTAAACTCAATAATGTCTGTCTGTTCAATGTCTGTAATTAAAAAATCCCATTTGCCTTCACTATTACTCTGCATACCATGTACGGGTGTCAGTAACCTAAGGTTCCCGTCTCGTATCAAAGTGGTTTGGTTTCTCACTGGTTTGTCACTGGTTAGTTTCAGATTTGTAACAGTTGAACTCTAAATGCAAATTTCTTAATTTCATTAAGAAATTTGCATATAATATTATTTGCATATAAATATTATATGCAAATTATTTAATTTCATTGAGAAATTTGCACCACAAGCCCAGTTGTAACAAAGTATAGAAATAGCCTCTAGTAAACTTGATCTCGTATCTCGAGACTTGATCGTATTAGAATCGTCGACCTTTTGTGATGCAATCAGAGTTTGCACCCTGACTGAACATATGTCATGATGGCGATTAAAATTTAGAAGGAACTAGAGCAAAAATTTGTAATATACCTTCTTCTTAGAGTCGGTGGTGAGTCGCGTTGTGTGCAAGTCATCAGCATTAAGACTGGCAGAGCATGGGTCTCGATACCGGGCCGGGCATGCGCAAAGAGGCTGTGTGTAGTTTAGGCGTACGTAAACTGCGTTGCAAACCTGTAATGTGATTATAGGAATAGATTAATATTATGAACCAGCCTTTATAGTAAACAGCTACAAGTTGGATCAGGAGTTTTTATTTTTAATCGGATTCGGTGCATCGTTCCTACAATTTGGAACTAATGGAGCTCACGATGTCATGCCGCTCGTTACCTGTTTTTCCAAAAACTTGTGGCATTGCACTTTATCTAGAACAAAAGCTAATACACGTTTCAAAGAGCAAAACATGTCTTTGCTAAGCCAGTTAACCTTTAAAGACCTAATAAAACGAATGATAATCTACTTGGCTGCAATGTTTGTAGACATTTCATTTATCTTTGTTCATGTATCGTGATCTCACATTATTAAAAGTGTTAATTACCTGTTGAATAGCGCATTCAGGTAACAAATAGATGTGTTGATTGTGTGGATAGTAGTGGTACTTTGTCGGCTTCGCTAGAACTGAGGTCGACCCGGCTGGTAGAGGCACCGTCTGAAAAAAAAAATCATTTAATTTATGAACATTCCACAATGATGAAATCGAAACGAATTTAAATGTAATGACAATGAAATAGGAATGAAGTATGTATTAAGATGAGTTCTTGTTAGAAGGTACGTAGAATAATGTGTTGAAAGCGCGTCAGCTTAACCGAGTTGTCATTAGTTATCGTAACAATGATGGGAAATCGTTCGAAGCTGGTTTCGGATCGCGAACCACTATCTCATGCATCCCGTTTGTCTTGCCGACAGGTTTCTGTGTCAATGTTCTTGCGTAGGTTGCGTTATTAATTGCACATTTTGCTTCTCTAGTCAGAGTTCGATTAGGGCTTGTTCAGAAATAACTTTATCAATATTCTTAGTGTTAGATCATTTATGAGGTTGTATTGGAATAGGGAGGATTGATTCGTGCGCGTTCGTTCTTACTCGTTATAATGCTTCACGGTCATGTACCCTACGATTTGCCGATTACTTCGTCACGTTTGTTGCTGGATCAGGTTAATAAACCTGTCAAATGACGATTATCCTTTGTAGAATTTTTTTTCTGAACATTTCGTTTTACTTTTTGTCGCTTTAATTTAATTTTAAACGTAAACTTGTTAGGCATGAAAAGATTGATTTTAAAAATACTGTTCTGCTTATAACTATTATTTTTCATTTTTTCTGTACAAGTATAAAAATGTTCTTAACTACCTACTTCACCCTTAAATTTTATTGATCTCATTAATATAATTTTTTATAATTTCTATTCTAACCCGAAAGAAGTACTTACATTTTTTACATAATATCGTTATGTTGTATGTACATTATGGTTGATCTACTCCAGTGACCCATATAGGTCGAGCGCTTCACTCATAATAAAGAACTTTTTATACAGATAACCGTATTTTGTAATAACTTATTTTCTGTTGCCAACGATTTTCAAACGAATGATTCTATAATAGAAATCATTATTCATACATCAAAATATTTTGAATTATGACATTTTTTCTTCAATATACATAACACACACACCTAATATATGCAGAATCTATAACATTATACCTACTATTAACTCTTAACAATCTACTAAACCAATACATGTGCCATCAAATCACCGATTATCATAAAATGTGTTTATCAATGGAAGAACAGTACTTATAGCTTTTCTAATAACGCATTTCTAATTTGCTCGACGGCACGCGAATACATCGATTAGATTCGGACGAAGATAATTGCAAATTTTGATGAATAGGCATGTCATTACTTAGAATAATTAATGAATTAACTGCTTAAGTCTGTATAGCAGTTAACATTGCTAGAGATGTAACTGTAGTTTGTCACAAAAATGCTGATAGGTAGTTCGCTGGTCATACTTTCTGTTTTATGATTTAACAGGCAGTAAAGCCACGTTTCGCTCAGCACGAATGGGTTTAACTTTGCCGCAGAAGAACAACCCTTTCACATAATATTGACTCCAAGTAACCTTATTTTGTATTTCATAAGGTCTTTTCTCCATTTGTCACCTTTCTCTTCCCTCCCCACAGAGTAATACGCGATATACCCCGGCTCAGGTGTAACAACCGCACGGGTCTTGTGCTTTTTTGCTTTTTATCACTATCACTATTTATATACAGTAGAACCCGTTTAAGACGATCACGCTTAATACGATTTCTCGCATAATACGCCACTTTACGCCAGTCCCTGCAACTTGGAGACATATTTCATACATTTCTTAACGCTTAATACGATTCGCATCCCGTTTAATACGCCCGCGAGCCCTTGTTACAATATGACAATATGACTACAATTAAGCGAAAGGCATTGTCACTTCAAGAAAAAATTGAGATATTGAAAGTATGTACCTACCATTTAGAAGAATAGAGAAGAAATTTAAGAAAAATACAGATTGGGAGGTGTGCAGAGAAAAAAGCAAAAGGTAGGAAAGTTTGATAAATTGGAATTTCTTTTAGTGGAATGGCTTCCACAAGCACGAGCTTGAAAACTGCCCATAAGTGGCCCCATAATATGCGAGAAAGCACGTAAGATTGCTGAAAGCTTACAGATCACTAATTTTAACGGGATAGATCGTTTTAAAAATCGTATTTTCCCTATCCCGCATAATACGCTTTCCCGCTTAAGACGCGTTTTTGGTAGGGTCCCTGAGAAATCGACTTAAGCGGGTTTTACTGTACTATCTTTTTTTATTACATTTAACAATTTTATAAGCGTCCGTGTTTCGATTTAGCGTTACACACTCACACTTATGGTTCTTTATTTCTGATCTGAATTTACAAGTCTTGTTTTTATATTTAATCGTAATAAACTTTCACTGTAAATTTGGCGAACGTGGTGTAACTATTGAAGCCTTTTGAAATCGATTATTTTCCAAACAAAAATCGTTTACTAAGAATTCACTTTTTCTCGATTTGATTTCACTTTGGATTCCAAATGATGATCAAAGTAATACTTGAATATATGAAATTGATGCTCACCATGAATAAGCACAATAGTTTGCTAAGAACTCTATTGTATCTGAATGTCATTACGACGCCGAATATTATCGTTTACAAAGTTACTGCTCTTTTTGACTGTCAGTACCGTACTGATTCTGTTGTCGATAAGAAGGTACAGCGGTATAGATGACTCAGGAGGCGAGCCAGGCTAGATCCTCGGATTGGCATTTTCTACGTAAACATCACGGGACGTCACGTCTAAGTTGAACGATCTAAATTATCCAGCGGTTTTAGGATAAGCATCGTTCGTCACGTGTTGTCGGTTTTTTCTTCGAAAGTCCCCTGATGCAGTTATTTGTAGTCTATAAAATTATTTTAAATGGTCAGTTTTAACATAAGACTAGATTTTAAGTATTGTTATCGGATGATTTTTAAAATATGATATATCTCAAAGCGCAGGCTTAGTCGGTCATCAGGTATGTGGTACCTAGAAACAAATTTTCTTCTGTTTATTTGAGATTCTTTTACTCGAACCATCATAATTTACACTATGGTATATATAGACTATGTGCATCGGGGATAATGTACCTTTCAAATGGTGAAATAAAGCAGTATAGATTTTTCAGATTCATGTTATTGGGTAGCGAGAGTAGTTGAATTCCAAAATTACATACCTACTTAATAATACATTAGAAAAAAATTCTGAATAGCATCTGCATTATTATAGCTTAGAACAACTGTTCTACTCTTTACTTGACAGTTGTACTATTTCAATCAATTTATACATGTACCTATGTAAACGCCAGGTCAAGAACTGAACTCAACAAACAGTTGTATAATATCACAATCCGTTATGTAGGACTAGGAGGTCAATGCTAGGGCAACATAAGACAGACATGTTTACCATAGACACAAATCTCTGGTTCGCGATCTTGACAGGATCCCAACTTCGTGATGTAACCTATCGCGATAAACTCAAGTTGTTAAACTCTTTGTTTGCTGATGTTTTGTAAAGAAGTTATAGAACACTTACATACTGTGAGATTGCTACCGAGATTACTTAAATTTAATTTCAAATGAATGTTCATTCGCTCATTCTTTATTGCCTCGGCGTTCTACATAGCAACTGTCAATAAAATATAATTTTATCTGCTATTTTAACCCTAGCGGTTCTACCTTTTACATCACAAGGTTTAAAGGACGATAATGGTCCGCTTGTGTTTACTCTTACACCATCTAACGAGCTACCGAATGAGAAACCATTTACAATAAAGTCGGAATGATTGAGAAATATTAATAATATTTTTTTATTATTAGAGGGACTTGTTACTTCTTTTATTTTCTTGTTAGTTTTATTTTTTTCTGCGTCACGGAAATAATTATAAACGAAAATAGGGGCTTAATCGATTACCAAGCTTCTGACAGCGTTACTTATAAACGCTAGTTACGTATTTCACCGGTATTTAGTGTTGGGTTCCTCAACCGAAGAGAATGGAATTTAAAATTACCGGTAGCAGTTATCAAATGATGTGCAATTTTATTAAAAATATTCGTTTCATTAGTTTATTTTACATTGAGAATATCATCCCTAAAACGAAGCGAAGTGAGGAAGGGTTACTAGTATCTTATAGATTTCTAATTTGAAAAGAAAAACTAGAGATATGTGGAAGTACTTTGTAGACAATGTTATGAGAAATAGATCAAAAAAAGCGCGACCATCACAAGGCATATCGATGCATGGGGGCCCTGAAGCCCATTTTAGTCCTTAGAATTCTGATGAAGTTTAGGGACTTAAGCAATATGGAAAGAGACGGTGGAGGCCCGATATCCAATTCGGGTTTCCCCGAATTCGGGTTCGGGTTTCAATGAATGGAGAAGAATGGGATGATTAAACAAAAAGTTGGTAGGATATGTGAAACTTCCAGAAGTACAATATATATGATGTCTTCTGTGGGATGGAAGCATATTAAGTCGACACAAGATAAACTGGGAGTAGATTAGATAAATGATGATCAACGTGAGTTCGTAAGAAATGAGTTATTAAACGATAACTTTAACAAAGTTCTGAATCGATTTTAAATACTGAAAAGTAACCTTTTAGATACGAAATGTCTTTACATATAACTAATCAACTTTGTACGCCCAATGACTTCTAACAATAAATTATTGTCTGTTGAGACAACTACAACTTTAACTGTTCGCGCAATAACCGCTTTGATAGGTTAAAGCTTGAAAGCAATTAATTGCAGGATTCCACTAAACAACTGCATAGAAATGTGTCTAGAGCATCTTGAATAGCCTTTTCATGCCAGTGTGAATATAATTATTTCACGGCGTTGAATGACCAACGCCAATAGCAGATCAAGTAGGTACCCTATACAGAATCTATACAGCAGTCACAATAACTTGATACTTGAAAAAATTAGATATTGAAAACAAAATACCTACTCAAAATACGAATACAAGTTAATGTCTAAATAGCTTAAACTTCTAGTTTCATTTGCTAGTAGATTCATTACCCATATATAAATCTACTTTTCGCTATAATGAATCATATAGTAACCACCTTGGCAACTGCCTTTGTGTTAATACTCGCTCTAATGAAATGAATACTAAAATACAAGTAAGGACAAAATGTTCTAGATTTGCATACAAAATTAAACTTTATCTGAGAATACGGTATTAAAGGTAACACTTTGTAATTGGTTTAAAGGTCGATAATGGAATGATTGTGTTTACTCCTACGCCATCTAACGAGCCACCGAATGAGAAACACGCCATCTAACGAACTACCAAATGAAAAACCATTTACATTACATGTCGGTATCATTGCGAATTATTAACAATGATTTGCTTAAAAACCATTAGTGAATATAGTCTGAATTTAACTTAGTATTTATCAGATGGAAAAAAAATTGAAATAGTGTTCTAGTCCTCTTATAAATAATTATCAGGGCAAGCTATGCTAAACAAACTAAACGCACTACGTTCCTTTCTTTATAGTCTATATAACTATCAATCTCACTGTCTTCATCCAATCCCATTTAAATCCAAAAAAAAACTCCTCATAGTTTGTCACTTTTTTAGATTTCGGGGATTTTAGACCCGAAACTTTTCTTTGTTAGACTTTGTATAAAAAATGCACGGCATTTAATTTGGCAAGATTTTGGAGTAGTGTGAGCCCCACTACTCCAAAACCTTGCCAAGTTAGATGCCGTGCACTATACTTGTTTGTAGCAAAATACGTCGCATAGAAACAAGTATAGTGCACGGCATCAGCTAATTAGCTAGTATATAACAAAAACGATCAAACCTACGCAGTCGCTGTTTAGTCGCACGCAGTCTCCGTTCGTTGGCCGCGACCAGCCTCAATACAAGTTCAGAGTTGTGTTACGTAACATAATTACTTCCGACTGAATCCTGATTTATTTGCATACGGATTACGCTATGTTTAATAATTGCATTTCATCACTTTTAAACGTAGGAAAATGACTAGCTTCTTCGTAGAATTTAAAAGTAGTTTTTTATTACTTAGTACATTTTGTGTCACTGCTGGAAAAAAGCTCTCTTTATCCCATTAAATCTCGGTTGTAGGACCTAATTTTGCCTTACATCTTCTGATTTTCAAGGTGTAACCAAATGAGCCTATTTATCCTGTGGATATGGCCTGCCCAATCACACATACACACTACATGTCTGACTTTATAATGAAAATGTACCAACATATTTTTTTCAATTCATTTACATATAATATACTTAGCTATTGTTCGGCAATAGTACCTACAGTACTGTAGTTTTAGTAATATGCCTGTACATCAGTAGCTAGATTATTTGCTCTAAGTACTCATAGGGATTATGTAGACGTTTACGCACTCAAAGATAAATTAGCTGTACTCATCACTTGATCAACACATTCAGATGGATTGTAATACTTGAGCTTCACAATCCATCATCATTAATACCTTCCTATATTAACTCATATAATGTATAATAAGTACAGTTGTGGCGCCCACTCTTACACTAAAAGGGCTTGCGATAACGATTTTCATTTATTTAATGCTCGTTCTAGACTACTTTGAAAATCTTGTTCTGTTATTGCGATGCTTGAGGATGTTTATAACCGTTACTGTTACTTTCATTAAATATTAATGACGCAATAATCGTTTAATAGTAATATTTACTCGTAAAACATTATTTACGGTGTACTTAAATGTTTTATCGTTAACTTCAACTACGAATTGCGTATGTACCTACTGCGAACAATATTATTTATGTACCTTATATTATGAGAAATTTATTACTCAGTCAACTTACCTTCATATCGCAAAGAGCGCATAAACTTACATGTACACCCGCTAATTTGACGAAGGGTTTTCTCTCGTAATTGGGCGGTCAGATGGCAGACACTCACGTAAAAACCAAGACAACAAAAAATACCCCGGACTCGCAAAGTGCAAGCTCTTGGATGCAACTGGGTTTGAGCTGAGCTGGTAATTTATTGAAGCACTTTTGTAATTTAAATAAGTAATTCGAATGCAAAACTTTCAATTTGAAAGACACATCAACTATACTGCAAATTCTTGTAGGTAGTTACCTCTTTTTAACTTCTCAATACAATCTATCCTCATTACTTACACCTCACCACAGTATACTCATGAAATAGAATATCACAATATCACTGAAATTCTCTAGCGTAGTTCAGATTCCACATTTAATCTGCTTAGATGCATTTATAAGTCTATGTTAGTTTACTGTGGCTATAATTGCTACATGCGTAGGCCGAACCAATAGTACCTACCTAGTGTTGTAATATCTAGATACTGGTCTAAAATGTACAGTTGTAAATTCACTAAAAGCCCTTAGAGCTTCCCCGAGATTACTATAATTATTTCCACTAATGTTACCACTATTTACGTTCTGGCTATCTAGAATATGTTTACTGCAATTAGTTTAATGCTTACGTTTTAATTATATTAGTTTAATTAAATTTTATATCCAGTTTCCGTATAAAATTCCTAGTTAAAAGTGGCATTCGTATATATATATGATTACTACTCTGCTCCCCTGGGCAGTACCGTAATGATATATAAAATTATAGTCTTTAACCTTCCTCGATAAATGAAGCTATTCAACTCAAAATTATTTTTTCAATTCGGACCAGTAGTTCTTAAGATTAGCGCATTTTACCAAACAAATAAACTCTTCAGCTTTATAATATTAGTATAGATACAGAGAACAATGCTTAATTTCTTATTAATCATCCTCCAACCCTTTTCCCAACTTAATTGGAGTCCGCTTTTCAGCCTCGCTAAAAGCGGCCGTAGGTACCTACTTCGATATTTTTTCCGTGTAGCGATTGCTATATGACTTCCACATACCATAAGCAATATCGAATTTCTGTAGTCAGACCAGTTGTCCGACTCCAACCATTCATAACGATTGCCATAGATGCTGGTATGGCTACCGGGACCGACGGCGACGGGTTAACGTGCTTTCCGAGGAATGGTAGTTTTTTTATTATGAACTCAGTTAAATCCATAAATTACTCCTGTAATTACAAGAAAAGTGTCAATACAAGAAAATGTAAATGAAAAACACGTCAATGTATTGTTTCGAAACTAAGTATACAGTTTAATTTGCTATCGTTGCAATGACTTGCCTATGCGAACGCAAGCATGCCTTGTCAACAGGTTAATTCTCTATAAATACAAAGACCAATTTCATATTTTACTCAAATGCTTTCTTATCGCAGACACTTTAAAGGTGCTTGGAGCGTAGGGCAGATTGGCCTGTGACCTTATGGTCTTGGCCCATTATTAATCACTGATTTATCTTTGAAGTTGTCCATTATGTACTTTATACCTTTATTGTTCTAACAGTTATGCGAAGAAGGCAACATTGTAAGCTCGATTGGATTTTAGTTCCACATTGAGGTGGTAGATATTTGTTCAATAGCTGAATTGCTTGCGTGTTACACCTTTATAGGCGTCCGACATTGGACTGCAACTTTTAAAGAATCTGTATTGAAATGTGCATACAAAGAACTACTTTTAACACGAGTAACTGCAAGGGAATTTTGTTGCTGAACCTCTCTACTGGACAAGTAACTTCAATGGGCTGTAGTTTACATAGTCTTCAGTGCCAATAATTACCTATATGAACCTGTACTGATTTTACACGACATGCAATACGTAAGTTATATTACGTTTGGCAAGTGTATGGGCAATAGGCAACTTGAGTTCCAGTAAAGATAAAAAGTAATATGTTATTTAAAATCGCTATAAATGCACGGTAATTATAGCAATTACAAGAATTTTGTTTAAGTAATCCAGTTATAACATACGCGGTTATAAACACATTCACCAATCGTCAATCACATTCACCAATTATGATGATATGCCAATTATTTTTTCGCGAAGAAATGCATATTACGTTCTTGTATTCGTTCAGCTAGTCATTATAATATTTTATGTGTGTCATGATCCAAACCGCAGATAGGTTTGTATGTGAATCTCGTGTAGTTGAGATTTCTTCAACAGTATAAAACCTTGTTTTATGTTTTCTTTCAATAATTAACATATGAATTTTTCCGATATATGTTACTATTATAAAACTTGACACATTTGTTTCAGAACTTACCTAGATATGCAACGAAAGAGTGGTTACGTTAGATATAAATAGTAGGCAAGCCCATTGTTATTCAGCGGATAATGCATAGAATGTCGGTGGTGTTCTTTGTACGACACTCACTAGAAACGAGGTGGTTGCCATTGTACTTATTCTACCTTAATACTGTGATGATCGTCGGGAACTGCCCGATTTTTCAACTAACGTCATCTAAGCATACCGAATCCGTTAAGCCAAAAACTAATCTATTAAAACAATAGCATTGCACCAAAAAGGTATTTTTATTTTGTATTGCTTGTTGCAAATTATTGAGTCCAAACAGCTTGATTGTTCTCGATAATTTTTTGGGTCATTACCAGTTGACCGTAAATTAACCGGAAGTAGTAAATTTTGAAGAAAAAAGAACAAAACGGTAAAAATTTTGCCAGTAGTATAAATGTTCCGCAAGGTTTGAAATATTTTAATACGCGATCTAGTAACCATTTTTTTACCGGAAATGAGCGTTAGCAATCAACAGAATTTTGTGAATGGCTCCAACCGCAGCCAGTTACAGTTTTGGTTCTTAAGCTTTCATAATTAGAGACCTACAAGAGTTGGTAGAATTTTATACATCCAACACATAATAATTTACCTTCCTTCTTCTGTCTTTACACACTTCACGAGTTCTTTCTGCTGTCTTGAAACCTTGACGCAAACCCTACGGTTTCAAGTGCTTCGAACCTGTCATTTCTTCAATAATAATAATACGATAAATATTCTTCGACATTATACACAGCGCTCTCTCAATATCTACAATACATCATCTATTTGACTTTGCACTTTGCAAGTTTACTTCAAGTATTATAACCTTTATATGCAGTATTTACTCAGAGGAATATAATAAACTAACTGAGTGATGCAGTCCCGGTTGACCTTTGACTTGTATACTATCCGGCTACTGAATAAATTAAGCAGGTTCTCGAGATATTTAAATTTCAGGCAATGGTGAAGGAATTTTATGATTGCACAAGGTGCAGGGTTGGTTCATAAAACTAATACCGCTACTGGCTACCGTGTATATGTATATTACATGCATAAAATAATAACATACAGAAATTAAGCTTATGTATTTTCTTCATTTTTTATACCATGCATATATAATTTTGTGATTATAATGTATAATTTAGTTGGGAAAAGTGTCTTGCCACGTTCAATAATAATAGAAACATTTTCTCCACATTCCAAATGTTCACACACATATATATATAAAAGTATTTGTCAGGCGCTATCTGAAATATAGAACTGCCTCGCCTAGTGATATAAAGACCAAGTGTAAAAGTACCCTCCTGAAGATTGATTCTTCATGAGAAAAAAAATAAACTTTTAGATTTACAGTCTTATCTGCATACCATATCGGCGAATAATCGTTTCTTTTTATGAACGATCGGCTTGCATTTGATCACTATCTCACTTGTAAGTGATGATGTGGTCGACGATGGAGCACGTTTGCCTTGAGCAACCTATTCTCTCTAGACCTTAGTTTAAAAATATATAGAGCGCGGGTCTCAATAGCTGTTGTGCCGCCGATTGTAAGCAGATTTTATTTGACACTTACCGATGGGCTGCCCCTAATTATCAGTTCAAAGATTTTGTAATATCTTAAAAAATTACGAAATAATCGTCAACTCGGTATAGTTAATGTGTATAAAAATACTACATGACAATATAGTTAGAAGTAATAAAAATCACATAAAGTTTCCATTTTATTTACTTGCACCATGCACCGTACTGATTCACGCAAGTTATGACATCATGCAAAAGGTTATTAATAAACGTGAACTCCACATCGTTATTATACAACCTATTTAACTACTTCCAGACAAAAAATCTTGATAATATAATCCTAATGCTATTACACCATTATGAACTTTCACACGACGGTTGATATTAATTTCGCATTGTTTAGCAATTACTAGCAACAATCTGCATCATTCATGAAGCATAATTAATTAATTATCGCATAACACTTAAATGGAGTGTTCATACTTGATTTTCTATATTTTAATATCAGAAAGCCAATTCTCTCTCTCTATC
This sequence comes from Lithosia quadra, assembly GCA_963576445.1. Taxonomy (NCBI): domain Eukaryota; kingdom Metazoa; phylum Arthropoda; class Insecta; order Lepidoptera; family Erebidae; genus Lithosia; species Lithosia quadra. The sequence goes on from OY754891.1 coordinate 9,006,460, forward strand.
TCATGTCGATCTCTAAAGGGTCAAAATAGGTATTCTTTTGGTTCCAAGAAAACTTTTTTTTAAACAAGCAGTTTGTTGGAGGTCGTCTATGCTCCCCTGGCATTTCATGTGATGCCCGACTTTGCTCAAATTATTCAAAATCATTCGATACTAACCTGTACAGGTTGTATTTAATGTTTAGATACTTTACAAATAGCACAAAACAGCTTTCTCCCGCATAGAGTCCATTCATGCCGCAATAGAACTTTCCCCGGTTCCTCCTCATCGCTATTAGACTCCAAACGATTGATAGGTTAAACCAATAACGGAAATAATTGAAAAACTTACCATACATTTTCTTTAAATTACCGTCTGATTGATTTTATTACCTAAAGTTACCTAAAAATTAAAAAAAATGAACCTACGGAAGGTATGTTTCATTTTGTAAAAGTAAAATATATTATAAAGATACACCTGATGTTTTAGTATTTTATTGAAATAATTTAGTTTTTTATTTTAATTTTGCCATCGTTTTATATGGAGGGGAATAAATTTAGAAGTTAATTGACTAAGCCCTGCCACTTTAAGATGTGCTTTCCTTTTTATTACCAAACTTGCGACGCCACCGACTATTAAATTTATTTTTGTTTAAAAAAATCGCTTTACCTTGCGAATCCTTACGTTTTTCCCTCTTTAAATAGGATAAAAAAAGTTATTACCTTTTAATGTTAATATTTGGGTTATACCATACGGTATCGCTAAGACAGCGCTTTCATCTGCATAATACGATGCCGGCACCACTACGATGTGACACGCGCCGTGCGGGATCGTATCATACTCGTAGTGCAATTACACGACATGACAGTGGTCCATCAATTCAATCAATTAGTCTATCGCACTTTACTACCGGACATAGGTCTCTCTCATTGTGAACCTTACCTCCCGATTATGGTTAAAAGGTAGCTGGGATAGACTAGAGTTCCGCATCCAGTCTATCGCAACTACCTTTTTCAGGTGGTCGTTCTATTTGGCTGAGGGGCATTCCACCTACTGTTTACCAACTAGCGGTCTTCATTTTATCGCTCTATAATGAAGACCGCGGTATTTAGATATGGCTAGCCCATTATCATTTAATTTTCAGTTTGCTTATTCTGCGAGCTGTGTCGGTAACTTTATTTCCTTCTTGAATGACCTTATAACGAATTTTATTCTACAAAGCTCAGCTCGCTTAAAAATTAAAATTGTGGATCAACTCCACCGTTAGTGTTCACGTTTCGAGGCACTGCTGTCGTGACGTGCAAAGTCGCGCACATCATTAAGACATCGACGCGCGTTGCTGTTTCCGTACGCGTTTTCTAAGTTTATTTATTTAATTTTTCCCTTGTCCTTCTTGAAGAACCTTATATTATAATCTATTATAATGGTTAATCTACAACCTGAACAAAGTAGCTTTAGATTATGTTTTCAAGATTAAAGAAAAAATTCTACAATGGTGCTTGTGTCTACAATTTAATAAAAATAACATTTTTCTAAAAAATATGTTGACCGTCACGTTACATTCCTTTCTTCGATAAAAATACAAGTTTAAATTTGTCTGTAACCGAATTCTATTTCATAGTGAGGCCACCCGAGGGGACATTAAAGACTGTGTACATTGCCAATAACCGATAGGTCACGACCATTTGAAATACCTATCTGAAATTATTTTATTTCACGTTTTTATTTTGCGAATGCCCTAGTTTATGAAACTCAGTAGAAAACACCAAATATTGGTAAACGTTTTTTATTATATAAGGTACCTTTACTGATAACCAACATTATTAGTAGTTTCGTTAACCGCTCCAGCTAAGCTTATTTTACTTGTGTTAAGAGTGGGTTCATGTCGGGAATATAATGACTAGAAATCGAACTCACGGCCTTCCAATCGCACTGGATTATCACCGCTCATATATTACTCGTCTTATCGATTTACTGTGTTGAATCTATAAATGTTAGCTTACGTACTCCTCTTCGTCGCATTCAAATTTGGCACTTTGGAGCCTCATTTTTACCCCCAACTCCAATAGGAACAATAGGACAATAAGAACGTCTTTTTTTATACTACGTAGGTGGCAGACAAGCACACGGCCCATCTGATGGGAAGCGGTCACCGTGGCCTATGATCGTGTGCAACACTAAGGGTGTCACACACGCGCTGCTTACCCTGAAGGGAAGGGGGAGGGCTGAGAAGGGGCGGGGAGGCTAGAAAGGGTTGGGTGGAGGAGGGGTACAGTGAGCTTTGGCTACCCTACATACCGTCGGGAACACAACACTATGGTTATTATGGCCGCGGCGTTCTGTACTCGCGTCAGCACTAGAGTTTCGCCCATCAAGCAGTAGGTAAGCCATTACGCTTATAGCTGCTCTTGAGTTCTTGACAGACCTCTAACTCTACAAAATATAACCAATCTCACAAACACTAAAAAAAATATTAAATAGATTATGTTCTTCTCCTTTAGAAGAACATAATCTATTTAATATTTTTTTGTCGTAATAAATACGTGTAAAAATGTGATAAGATCGAACTAAAGCGTCACTAACCCACCTACCGTTTAATATGTTCGTAAAATCATGTTCTTGGGATGTTTAGATTGTAAGATTACATCAGTACAATAATTATAAGTACATAGAGCGCTTATTGTATGTGTCAGATAAGTAATTACGTGTTTATACGTGTGTGAACAAGTGGTTTCTAAAATGAGGCACTTTTTATCGACTATTAAGTTTAACTAGTAATAGATTTTATCTAGTAACTAGCTATAAGTAGATATAATATAATAGAATTTGTAGATATTTGATACTTAATACAGTAAATTCGAAGACTTAATTCGATAAATAAACCTATACCGATTATGTGCGGTATTTTGCGGCAATTTAAAATAAAACCATGTATTATAAAAAATTAAACAAATAAATAATGGATCAAAGTAAAAGTCAATCGATGTCAATCGATGGTGCTGATTACTTATGTTGTCACAAAAACTTAACCAGGACTAAAATGAACGGTATGTTCCAACACGTTCCGTCGATTAAAATGGAATAAATGAAACCAAACTTAATTTAAACGTTAATTAAATGGAACTAATGATTTTTTTTTCACACTGTTTCCATTGATTTAACAAGTCATTTAGGTACACCGTAGATCGGTAATAGGTAAGCATTATATAATTCCATAGTAGGTACGCATACGGCAACCTGTGTATAATACCCAAAAGTTGATTGATTCGAGCTTATACTTAGTAATTTTATAGGTTAATTTTAATTTGTTAGAAAAATATCTACCTTCTAGGCATACTTAGAAGCATGCAATCTTATTAGTATTTTAAAGTGTGTTCTATTCACTAAGTACACAGCCCGTTCGCTATTCATCTTCTAAAGGTACAGAAGTACATACCTTGACAAGGTTTTCTACTTAGCCGTATATTGAATACAATGAGAACCGACTATGAAAAAAGACTAATCACCTTTGAATGCTATGATCCGTATTACTGAGTAAATAGTTCCACTCTTGTGACTGACCTTTGAAAAATTATTTTATTCAGAAGCGCACATGTCAAATCGGCTCACAATTCCAATTTAGATACTTCGTTATATTAACCTTTAAGTGTACAAAACTACCTCTACGACATCTCGCTGGATAATTTGCCGCGTTACGATAGCAATTAATACATTTGATTAAAAGTTATTACTCTGGACGTAAGACTAATGTTCTCAGTTTTCTCAACAAAGTGACTCAGAAAATCGATGAATACTTTGACATAATCTCCGAACAGCAGTGATCTCGAAGCGAGTGCTATATCGAACGTCCAATGTCGTGGTGAAACATCGATACAACGTCGTGATGTTGAAGAAACTAGTCAGATAAACAATTCAGAGAAATACTGAGGAACGTCTCACAGATCGGGTTACAGATTGTCGTGTAGCCGTCTGGCAGGGAATTTGTTACGGTATGTTCCAAGTAGCTGGACCTCTTTAACAAGCCCCAAACAAGGCGTGAAAATGAAAATAAATAAGATTTTAGAATAGTGGCCGCTGAGTGGTAAATAATGCCCTTGCTTCTCCTAAAGTAGATACTTGATACACTTATCGGTTCAAAATATTATAAGTCTAATGCTAGCGGTCTGAATTAGGTATATGTAATAGAAGTTGTAAGAGCTAATTCAAATATACAAGATGCTATCGAGATTATATGGGACCACTTTAGATTAGTTTTAAATCATATGCAATAAATTAATGATAAGGAAAATCCTATCCCTTCTCTGTGCTACTTTCAGCACAATTTAGTGGCAAATACGTTGTCCTTATAAACGTCTTGAGAAATGTTAGCAACTTCATGCGTAGGACGCGAGATAAGTGAAAGCTAGGACGATTATCCTGTAGGGCGTAGAGAGATTTGACTTGTTCGATATGGGCCCACGCTAGCCTGTGACACTACACTGTCTAGACAAACCAAGATAATTTACCTCTAATAAGATAAATTGAATTTATCTCGCTAAATCTACTATTAATACCACAGTTCACTACTCATATTTTGCTCTGAATTATAGGTTTCGCTTAAAGATCATTAGCTGATATTACTTAGGCACGACTTGCATTGACTTGGTAATATATCGGCTTAGAATGAGTTAAATCAATAGGGCCTTGTACTTCCTTGTACCTATTCTTTACATTAGACTGACATTTCTTTTCCTATCTTATTCTATCTCGTTTTCTTTAGTTGTCTTGCGATACTTAAAGTTTTTCTAGGCAATATTAGCTAAGTGAATTAGATATCTAACGCAATAAAATTGCCAAGATTGACATTACAGGCGCATACTTTCCTTTATAAACGCTAACGAAAGTTGGAGAAATTGTCTTGAATTGTAATGTTAAATAGAACAATGCACAGCATTGAAATCAAGTGGGGAAAGATTTGCATCTGACGGTCGGTAACGATCTTCATTGTACGCGAGTTCTCAGCAGCTTTCAGGACGAGCGCGAATACACGACAATATTCTATGCGATATCGGATATCGACGCGGCTGCATCTGTGTATTCAAAGGCACGCGCGGCTATAGGGAACCGATATCCCGATAAGGTTGTGCCGATCGTACATTACGCTTATCCAGACTGTTGGTGCACCTAGCGCCTATGCATTTTACTCAGCTTCTCCCTATGTAATGAATACTTTGCGGACACGTAATTGGCTAGCACAACGCCGCTAGTACCCGTAAACGGCCCTATTTGCCTTAGCGTATAAATGCGCATGCACGCTACCGAACGCCCGTCATGGATGCCAAAGCTGCATATAAAATAAAGCTCACGATTCCGCTGAAATATCTGCTGCATTATTAGATACCTCAGAAAACAACGTTCGATTTTGCATTTAATAGTTTTTACTGCTTCTGGTTAACTGCAGATTAACAACGATACGACTGCAAAAAGTGCTTTAAGTCCAGAAACAAGGCTAGATTGGTGTGCGTATTTTTTGTGATAATCTGATCTAGCTGTCCATGACATGTACTTGGAGCTCGGACCGGGGGAATCCACAAAAGCTAGTCCCGTTCTAACAGAACTTACGGTAATCGCTGTCGGCATCAGTCTGCACAATTAACCTTTGTTTTTCTGTAGAATCTATTGTATTCGAACTTATCGATTATGACACGTTATTTGTGTGTCACATTACGGTGAACATTGTGCAATTTGACGTGTGACAACGCACCACTACAGCTTTGTAATTGAATTCATGATTATGTTACCATTTAAACACGGAAAATTGATTCTGGTGGCGCCAAGCTCTAACAGTTGTTGTGTAGGTACTTGACGATCGTAAAGTGAATTACGGCAGTTATTTTCGTATTTTGTCGGTATCATGACTCGTGTTCCAATATTTTTTGTTCCCGTTTATCTTAACAACCGCAGGTCTACCGGACTATTTTGTTTTGTTTTCTCGATGGAGTCTATTTGTACGTATTGCAACCGAAAGTTTGCATCTTAGTTGTGTGAGTTAAGACGTAGTACTTGTAAAATCTTAGTTCACATAGAGTTAGAAAGCATTTCAAGCAAATCTCGTAACAATGCTTACATTATTTATATGCTACATAAACTTGACGGTTATAGCTTTCCAACATAATTGCGCTATTATCGACAACTTACAGTTGTAATAAAATAGTGTTACATTTTAAAACTTAAGCTTTCTCTTTTTTGTCAGTTCTAATTTAGCTCTATGTTTCTACCAAACAATACAAGTGTTTCAATATGATATCATCGTATAATAAATTACATTAACGTATAACATTTTAAGGAGTTTCGCAGTTGTCAGTTGTTGGGACAATTCTGCCAACAACGGTCATTAGCTAGCTCTTCCGCACCGCGATGGTGCGAAACATGTTCTGCCTATGCGTAATGGGCGATCGTGCGTATCGGGACCTCTGCACGCACATGACTCGTAAATTACAATCTACAATAAACTGCAACAAAGATACCAAGCCTTTCTATAAAGTCGTAAGATTAAACCAAACGATACAATTTGAATGAGAATCGCATTAGCACATCTGTTTCAAATATTGAGCACGATAAGATGATGATTCATCTAAAACAGAAATGTCCATTATGTAAATACTAGAATTACGCAACAGAAAGATGCCTATCATGTATTATTATTGATGGTTTGTTTTGTTTTCCACGCTGCTGTCCGTAGAAAGTTCAACACTGTCAATATATTAAATTGGCGAAGCGCTCAGATCACGATTAGACCTACTCGTACAGAGGCCAATTCCTCCTCTGTAAGAAATGGCCTGTAATATCGATCGTGATAGCCAGGGCTATTCCTATTTTAATAATTGATTAAATCGCAGCTTCACTTTAGTTTAGTATAATGTATTTAACTATTGTTTAACATATTATTATTAGTATGGGCTCGCTCACTTATTTTTTTATACCACTCAGGTGGCAGACAAGCACAACTAAAACTATCAAGATGTATGAATAATGCATACCTATTTGCATAATTTTTATCGATTCCTTAAACCGAAAATTAACTAAAATTCTATAACTATCGCACAAACTTGATAGTGATAAAATATGAAATCCACATAGATCTTAAGTGCCCTTGAGGGAATTCACGTTTGTAAAAGCGGTTAAAAATACTTAATTATGTTGCGGAAGATTACATACATATTACATATTAAAAGATCTTGGTTTATACGGAATCCAAGACTCTAAAATAGCAAAGTACCAACTTTAATACATCGAATGCATATCTGGATTATACAACTTAAACATATAGTTGAGACAGGTTTTGCATAGTAAATATTGTTTAATTTAATTCTTCAAGTTGAGTAACCTACTGACGAGTTGACAGAGTGGACAATCCAGATACTGGCAAACGCTCGCATCGCCCTCACTGACTAATAAATCTTTGAGATGCCGTGATATACAAAAATTATTAGGCCAAATAATGCAATATGTACACAGTACTCAAGGCATACTGCTTTTTACAGCAAAACATCTCTAATAAATGTAAAATCCTATCACATGAAAACTACTTTCAGATAAAAAAGTGCAAGTTTAATATTTTACCCATTTTGAACGTCACCGTCAATGTCCAGCAATGACGACAGCCGTGAACTGAAGATTTACGTCCATTATCCAGTACCGCTGGCTGGCCAAATACAAAGACCTATTCCTGCTGATGTTATATAATGCACTATATGAACATAATTTGTAGTTAAATATAAAACTATAATAATTTTAAAAATAAAGCTTTTACACTCACAGATTTTTAAGATCGAAAATCGATTAGGCTGGCAAGCAAATGAAAACAAAATCGGCAGTTCTCAGTATGCTATGCCGATATTGACAATTCTGCCAACATCTCTAGCGATAAAGATTTGATACAAATTAAAAACACGGACAATTGAACTTCTTGTAGTTGTCGTAGACATTCTACTCCAAAATGGGCCCACATCTCGGTAGTGTGCTAAGAAGATCTTAATAACCGTTATCTTTGGCATTACGAAACCGCCCCCCACCGATGTGACTTCAAAAAAAAATACAATAGTCTACAAGTACACACTTTACATTGTGTATATGTGTGCTTGTAGGCTATGAATGGACTATAGACTTCATAATGCTAATCTTTTTATACCGTGAGTTCTTCGATACCAATGAGTATAATTATTTTTAAAAAGTTAACCCATTTGTTAGCTATGAAGCTAGAATGTTTTGTTTGAATTGTATTTGCAATGTGGTAATTTAGGCTCTCCAAAGTACATAGTTATTCGATTTCACTATTATTTGATTTTATTCGCCTGACTATTATGAATTGAATTAATGAATGGAATACCTAGTTCGTGGTTCATTTACTGATATTACTCTCTTTGTATAATAAGCTCGTTAAACATGGCCGCATGCATTTGAACGCATACTTCAAAAACAAATGCGCATTGATACATTAAGGAGATCCCATTCCATTAATCAAACTCGAATTTGAAAGGCTTTGGAAAACGTGACCTTATAACATTATTTATTTACTCCATACTCATGAGATAATAGGTAAGTTGCTCTACCAAATAAAGCAATAAGTTATTTTGATGTTTTGCTGTTCATGTTTGGTGTAATTTCTGTAAAACATGGTAGGATGAGACCGACGCACAATAAATCCTATCATATTGCCGTCATTATTGTGATTTATTATTTCATCGTTTCCGTATACCACGAGTTGCGAAGCTTTTCCTTACAATGTCTGGGCATCTCGTGCTTAAAGTTAACAAAGTCTAGGAAATTGCTCTTTCGCCAGCAATGATTGCGGCTGCCTAATGCGGCACCGCCTGTTGGAATAACACAGCGGTGGCTTCCGCGTGGCTAAGAGAAACATTTATTTTGAGAAAATTGATAGTTCTGTGCCGTCCCATAACTGTCATTAACGAGCTATGTAACCTCGTCTCTGCTTACTTACCTACTGAATCTGCGCTTGCTACTGATTTTCTTTGAAGCTGTATTTCTAATAAGCCTTAAGTAATTTATCGTATAAATAGTATACGAGAAAGTGTGTAAAGTATTTGTTACAAGAAGATTATTTCAAACCTTTTATATTACCCAGTTTGTTATTAAAGCTTTCAATTAGAGTGTTCAATTGACATTTAACCCATCCAGCAAAACTCAATGCTTGTTCACGAAATGAATTCACTTTGGTGGCATATTGGATGCTGTTTGATCTCATAACTTTTTAATTGTCAGATCAATTTATGAAAAATTGAGTCGTCGATGCAACTTGTTATACGCATGCTTGCCGTTGTCATACTAAGGAGTTTTATTATAGATACAGTAGTTTTAATTACATATTTTTCTTCTGTGGGAACGCTGTGTTGTCAAGATTGTAGTCTGTTTTTACTTATTGCGTGTCAATAGTATCTTAGATAGTAACGTGCTCTGAACAGATATGAATGTTTCACATCTTGTTCTACTTTAAACCCGTCGTTTATTTATATACGAGACATCCCTAAGCTTTTATTCTATTTGCGTCAAACGCAAAGAATTTATTTACAGGTGTATCAATTACACCTTAATTAAAACGATTTGCATAGGCAAATAGAAAGTTCTAGTGACCATGTGTTCCCTTAACGCTGCTTTCCATTTTGTCCACTTTAAATACATTTGCACGTAACGAGAGCACTTACTCCCACAAGTTTTAGCTTTAAAAAGAGTTTTGTGACTTCATTCAACCTACTTGACAACCGTTTTCGTGACGCTTCGGTATCTTGTACTACATTTGAATAATCGGCCTTCACTGTCTCCTTTGATAAGAAATTCTTGAAAAACTGTTCATGTTTCGAATACCAACCATAAAAAAGTAATCGGTTGAGACACGGTGGCCAGCAGTGTCGTGACTATCAAATTTTGTTTAACAAAATTGATTTTGATTTCAAACTGTATATGCGTTAGTTATCTTTTTGGTGTGTAGTTGATAATGTTACATTAGTTTACAATTTTTTTCGTCGAACTTCATTATCGGCTATTGCCGCGTCTTTACCGCGTATGATACTTTGAATGACACAATACCTAGCTATGACCTAACTTAAATCACCTGTAAAATAAATTTAACGGCATATCTACAATTGACAACTTTAAAAAAATCGGCCAAATAAATGTTTGTGCCGAGAGAAAATCGGTTTTTATTTGTAGTAAGTAGGTACTTAAGTATTTTCGGGGGTCTTTCACGCCCCGCCTAAAGGTCTCGGGATTGTTTTAAGAAGAAAACACAAAACTATACATGGTGCGGCAAAGAATATTCTAAAATTAACAGGTATAAGATGTTCCTTGCTAATAAGTATCGCCAGTGCGACAACAAGACCGTGTTACAAGTTACAAAGAACGTTTACACCGAAATTGAAAGTGACATGGAGGTGCGCGTGCGTGCATTCAACGTCAGCGAACTCTTCATAAAGATAAACGCCAGAAGTGTAAGTCCGTGGAGTGTATGATTGATCATGATGTGAATTTTTTGAACTGATAAATTCTGTGAGACTGATATTTTGGATTTCAAGTGTTTGTTGAAGATGAAAGTTACTGAGCACTAACAAATTTAATAATCATTGAAATATAAGTACCAATATTACATAATTATGTAAATAATTATATAATAAGTTACAAAAAAATCCGTTAAAATTGATTTATTTCAAAACAAATTTTATGATTACATTTTTGTATCTATTGTTCTATGAAAGGTTTCACGAATAAAGATATTTTGTAAATTGAATGTAATTTATGTATTTTTTTGTTTTTGTATCTATGTACATATGTAAAATCATGTACCTAATAAAAAAAAAATTGTATTGTATGAGCATAAAGTCAAGACATGAGGGTCTTTTGGCCGTGATAGGCTTGCCCCTTAATCTTGTGGGGCCGAAAACAGAATAGGTATATAAATAGTACTAATAAAACATGGTAGGCGAAATTTAGGTATTTAATACACCTCTACTCCTGTTAATATGATCACGCCTTTTCATTCTTACTAAATTTCTTCTAAGGAAAATAAGGAAAAGGAAAACCTATAATTATATTTAGGTAAAAAAAATTAAACATAAGTGTACTACAACAGACTACAACATACAAAATATTATGAATACAGATGGTAATAAAGCCTAATTAAACGTACCTTAACAGAATGAAGCGTTGATGACCTCAAGTTATTTAATTTAGATAAATAAGTCCACGAAAAATAATTTCAAAGATTATAACAGTAGAGCCTGTATACCTACAAAAAAAACGTTCCACCCAGTTCAGGTAAACAAAAACTGTAGGCGACTGTTACCTAACAGTAAAATATTAGTTATACCCGGGATTTAAAAAAACTGTTACCTACCAGAAAATTCAGTAACTCAAAGCTTACAGCTTCGGATCATTTGCAACCTAATTCAATCAAGATCACACAATTAAAAGCTACAAGTCTTTTCAATCACCGTAATAAATAAACAATGTGAGCGTATACGTACCCACAAAACATAAAAAATAGAAAGCCCCACAGAGAAAGGGCCAAACAAAAAGGTTTAATAGTTTTTTATGTTACCACAGTACATTACAAATTGTGGCCGTAATCTGGGCATTTGTACATTTTCACCTATAATTTGAAATCTAAATTATAGTCTCGAATCGGTATCAGGTTCGAGAGCATTTTTTTACCATACGCAATATCTTATTGATTTCATGGACGAATCCATTTATATCCCCTTTTACAATATACGATACAAATTCATTCAAAGACCCCACAGACGTTTGTCCTGGATACCGACTGCAGCGCTATCTGCCGGGCTGATTAGTGAATCTAAATCATCCAGGGCGCCACTCAAATGCATACAAAAAAATTCATTCAAATCAAGCCCTTTAGGAGGACTTCAGAGGCAAACACACGTACAGTTGAATTATATATACAGAGGATATGGGGATAAATAAACTAAAACAAAACCCCAATTGTTTACCTGGATAGTTTTTAATTCTAAACAAAACTATTAATTTCACCAACTTGATATCACTCGTGTGAAAAAGTTGAAATAAATCAGATCGACATCGTAATCATTCTGAAATGATCGAATTGAAAATAAAAGCTCGTCAAACCATGAAAATATTATGTTTCTCGTTTGGGTAAGTTATAGGCAGTCGTACTGCAATGCAAGTGTTTATTGGCAACTATTGGCAGCGAATTAAGCTCTCATATAACGCACAAGCTATTTCAATTTCACACACCACTCAAAAATCATGTGTTATCTAACCTCGTATACGTTTTGAGAACAGAAGTGCGCACGCGACTACAAACTTTCTTTCGCGCGTTCGGACAGCACCTGACAAATTGCTTTATAATGACAGCTAATTGATCGTTTTAGGTTGATTTGTGCGGTTCCGAGTTTTTTTTTCTCACTCATTGAGAAATGTATCGCTAGCAACCTGTAAACTTGTTAACCGTTCAGGTGAGATAAGATTATAATGTGATAAAGCTATTAACCAAATTAGAGATCGTAGATAAATGGGCGTAATGAATGATAATTATATCAGTACTATTAATTTTACTCCACTAACATTGTTCATTAGTTAGTTTTTTCAGTAGCAATGAATACCTATCTATTAAAACAAGTGGTAATGGATTGAATTTAGAACTCTTGGTTAGAAAGTATTTTACGGCAAAGCGTGCGTATAACTACTTTGAAAGATAATTGGGACGCTTCCGGATTTCAACTGAGACTTTTTCATTTATAGTGTGTATTTATTGTCGACACATCTGTTATGTATCAGTGTTATTACTATCAGCCGATAGTAATAACTCTCATTATTTTATATCACTATCGTCTTTTTCAACTCGTTAGCTAATACTCAAATTATACATTTCATAAAAGATGTTTTTGTATAATAGTACTTATCACTCAATTTTGCCAATCACGCTATGAGATTACTGGATTTTTGGAGAATGTTAGAAAGCTGCATCACTTAAAACTAAAAGTATACTAAAATAATCATATTTTAATGTGTATGAACTGTCAAAAATAAAACTTGAGTGGTTAAGTGCAATATAAAAACCTAAAAACGGATGAGTGGTACTGGCAGTTATTTATTGTCACAATATCTGAAAGCCGTATGTGAGTCAAGCTGTAACTATATATCGTAGAGGTTGTGAGAACTCGTTAGGACTGTGTAACACCCCGTGCACTGAACCCTTGCACCCGTTTTTCTGCGTAGGTCTTGTGTGACTACTTTATATCCCTATTAATTTTATTACACTTACAGTGCATCCAATAAATCCAAATAATATTAGTTCTAGGTATTACACAGTCCCGTCATTAATAAAAAATGACATTACAGTCTTCTGCTTTTAAATTAACTGTTGTGAATGATTTTAATATGATGTGATGAGTGATAAATGAAATTATTTTCACGTTAGGAATCCTGGAGCTATAACTGTTTGAAATAAAGGCTAATAATAAAAGGTATGTGAAAGGCTTGTCAAATCTCACTCTAAAATATGCTGATACAGATATACGATTTACTAGCACAAACATTGGTCAAAAGATAAGATCGCTTACAACTGCTTCAATGTTTTGACAGATGTTTGTAGTACAATAGACTTTGCAATATTCGCCTCTTAACTCTAAGATTGGTTCAAACAATAAAACCACTGTTCCAGACAACAATCTGCAGCCAACATCTAAAGTAATGAACTGAAGTTCTTATAAACACATTCAGTACATCTGATATATTTTTTTTTATTTAAATATTTTGTAAACTTTTGCTCGCCGTAATTAAAAAATACCGTAGTGTTGCTAATGTGAGTGAATGAATCTGATTTTCTCGTGTTATAAGTTCATTGATGCTATCGATTATTATATTATTTTTTAATTGTGCAAGTAAGAAATTTAAATACCTCTGGTTGTACACCATGTCTACCCATTTGTTGTCCTTTATATTCCCTTAAAACCTTTCTGAGAGAAAACTCAATTGAGTTAAGCTCGCCTTTGTACATAAATTTATATGTGTAATGTTTAATAATTGTTTACTGTATGGTGTACAATATGAAATGAAGACTTCTCTATAGACTTATTATTACAACACTGGTTTCAACATTTTTTTAACTATTTCACCGTAAACTTTCTAGCCACTTTTATACGGTCGCTATTAGATATTCTACGCATAAAATAAAATATGCGTTATGGTACAATGATAAAATTTAGAAGACGCCATCTGTTTGATTTTTTTTACTAGTAGTATTTTGATTTACCACACTTACTTCATCTCTTCAACGATCCAATAAAGTTTACTTTTTATGTATCGAGTACACAGGGTGTTCATACCAAATCAGTAAATACTCTTACCAATTTATCGCTGTATTAGCTTCGGTTACCCAATCGGTGATTATCCCTAGTTTACCGTTCATTTAACCGTATTTATGTCACGTTTACCTTCTATCGTTTAAGATATCTGTTTTGTAAAACGGGAACGTAGTAATATAACATAACTTCATACCATATGTGTTTAATTAATCTAAAATTGGGTAAGTGTTTCAAAATATACATACAGTGCTACTACTGCATGATATCTCAGAGTGGGGCATGTTTATTGTTTAATTTTTTCGTATACAAATTGTGTATCTGTCCTATCTGTTAACTTAAAAAATGTGTTAACCTATCAAACATAATTAAACCGGGAGAGCACCTAAACTAATTTAAACTTGGTGATTATTTTGTTGCTGTATCTTTTAATTTATTAAAGTTTCGTGTCACGGTGAAAAAACTAAATAGCTCCACCTGTATTAATGTTTGTTTTTGTTTATTTAGGAGGTATAAAAATGGGTCGTAAATGAGTTTTCATCCTCCTATCCTCTCTTCCCCTCATTTTTAATCGCGTTTTCAGCATTTTTGTATGAACAATATAATTTATTAACCATCGTTCATTGAAGTGAAGTCGTTATCATGAAGTGTCAAGACTTTGACATTTCATTCTGCATTTTTATACTTTCAATTTTTTTGATACTTTGTATCGCAGAAAGCTAGTATTGTATAAAACCAACATACTTAGGTACGTTTTTATTACAATTCTTAAAATAGACATAATTAGTATACAACAGTTTGGGAAGCTTATTAGAAATTCGTAAATGGATATTCAGAACCGAGACAATCAAACACGGGCCTATCAATGTTAAAAAAGTAGCTAAAATACACAATCTAAGAAATTTCTCCAAAATGGTGCAAATACATAATTTTGAATGAGAAAAACTGATAAGTAGACCTGCAATTTACTTAAAAAAAATGCAGTTTAGATGATGGCCTAGAAAATCACGTTCTACCGACAGCTAATCTATACATTTATTCTCAGCAAAACTGTCCACTTAAACAATGTGGCTTCTTCGATACCACAAACACTTTTTGCAAACTTTCTTATTTTATTTATCATTGTCGCATTTTGAATCTAAGTTTCTTTTTACTGATCGCATTGCACGGTGCGCAAGCACATAAAAAAAATGTAATAAAATTGGATGTCGAGGCCTGTCATTTCTAATAATGTTGACCCTTTAAACCCTGTCTATACGATGTTAACATATACGAGGACCCAAATACAATAAATTCATTAAAGATTGGTTGGTTCGTAATTTTAACTTTTATAGTTAAAAGTATAAACTAACCAATAAACATTACCAAAGCGGGATTCTGATTTAACGGCTGTACAATTGGTGCGCAATAAATTCTGCTTAATTGGCCAAGATAAACAGAAATCGTATGTACCTTTGGAAAGCCCTCTCGATTCAATTTGCCGCAGCCTATTCCTTCATATATCAGCCGTACATTAATGACTAAGCAAAATGCTAGTTACTTACAAAATATTATAGTAGGAAAATTATCCTGTCATCAAATAAGCATTGATTCTCATATATTGGTAGTTACCTGGTAATTTTGTACGTGGCATGCATCATATTCACGGGTTAATCGTTGGTTGCTTGTTTCCAACTCAGTTTGTAGGCTGCAGTACATTGTAGGTCAATGGAACACCGACTTGCACTCGCTGCGCTTTCCTGCAGTTGTCATATGCAGATGCAAGATATTTATTAACTCCTAGCTTAACTACCTCGGTATTGTTTGCAAATGCAATTTGTATCTTATTGCACTATAAATCATAGAGCCTTTTATAGTGAAAGTGCAAGAGGGCCACTCTCACTATTGCACTATTGCTTTATGCAGCAAATCTTTTTTTTAAGTCGGGTAAAAGATAAAAATCAATTTAGTTTAGAGTAAGGTGAGTCCTATTTTATTATATCTTGCTATCTTCAAATTGCTAGTTATTTTACATCGGTTGTAGATTTGCTAATTGTTACCAAAAAATTTTACGTACAAAACTTGAAAATACAATGAAACTTCTACTTCTTCTTGTTAAACTTCAGAAAGGTCCGAAATTCATGACACTAAAGTATCCGAATAAAAAATGATAAATGTTAATTTATGCAATTCTACGTCTGTTCTACTTAACACTAGTGACTAATTTATTTAAATTGAGTCATTATTCATGGCAATTATAGTAAAAAGATTATTTAAAAGAAATTCTGTGATCATATTCTTAGAATTTCTATAATTCTTAGAATCCTCACACACAACATTCTTTGTTAATTTTCATTAGTGAGCTAAGTATTTGCAAAATGCGAAAATTTTAAGTTCAGAATCGTCCACTTAACATAATGCAATTTTTTTTTTAATATCTCCAATGTACAAAACATCTACGAGTACTTTACATTTTAAAATAGATCGTATAGGTAGATTTAATAAACTTAGGTTTTACAAAAAATATATATAGGTATCTTGACTCACATTGTTTCGTTAATCGAGTGGTAGCCCAAGCGATTAACGAAACAATGTAAATGTAAAAGTATCCGAACCAAATCCAATTGTACATTTCCGTTCTCAGACATATCTAGTCCAATCGAAGAAAACAATAAAAGGAAAGCTTGTAATTATCAGGGTTCGTTGGTATATGGATATACAGCTGTCTTCCGAAAACACAGTGAGTAGTGGTATGCCAAAAGCGATTTATTGCTTACGTGCATTTAACTATTATTGTCTAGTCACTGTGTCGGTGTAGTTTCGATACATATCTAAGCGTATTGTTTTCTCATTTACCACATTACGAATCATTGACTCGCAACGCAGTTCAATTTGCTCTGAAAAGATCGATTTACTTTCTTACTGTACTTATCTGATCGTTGTGAAGATATTATCGCTTGCAATTATTTCAGCATAGTTAACCTTATGTAGCAGTCATTTTCTATCATAAAAAGATACGCTTTGGGTTTCATCAATTGGTTTTCGGTAGGTTTGAGACGTATTGTAAAATAATCGATCATAATAACTTTTCAATTGATATTATATTCACTCCTTTAAGTATATTTTGTATATAAATTATCTTATTCGTTAATCAGACAAGTCTATTCTAAGGTCTCAATAAATATAACGTGTAGCGTACTACATAAAAAAAAAAAACGATTAAAAATGCGTAATATTGGAGAATATCTGCAAATCACTTATAAATCTTCGTATCTTACGGACAAATTATCATTTAACTCTTGATAAAACAACTTCTAGTTCCTCAAATTATCATTTAACTCTTGATAAAACAACTTCTAGTTCCTCATATCATCTTAACAAGCAAGCACGAACATCATTTTTTATTGAAAAGTTAACATTTAGCGTGCAGAACTTCTTACAGTGTCGTTTGTAAATTTATCTTAATGCGGGTAAATGAAAGTATTTCTATCAACATCTGTATTCATTTTTACTGTGTAAACAGTGTTAGTGAACAAATTTCGCACATCATTTTGCAAATTTCTTCTCATGCTAACGTTGCGTAGCTTAGTTGGGCGTGACGCCACCATTTTGTCGGTTGCTCTTGCCGATACGGTCTATATGCGTCAGAGCATCCGTCGAGTAACCCCAGGTTTCGGCTCAGATTTTCTTCTTCCATGGGGAAAGCTATCGATTTCTTTTCTATATATTATGCTTATACATTTCTTATACATCACTTTCTATTAAATCCACGTTGTTACTGTAAGGTCAATAAGTGGTTCATTGTTCACAAATACATAACCAGGAAGGTGTGAAATTTTTGCAAAATATGCAGCAATAATTACTGCTAATTGTGTATTACAGCACAGTCCATTGTTTACAATTTTTTTCAGAAATTTTCATTTGTAAGTCCTGTTTGTTTTATATTGTTTTCCCACGGACTATTGACTATTCAACTCAAGAGATATGAATGAATTTACGGCTTTGGTCTTACATCAGTTATAATTATTCAAATTTTGTTCATAATACTTAATGGTGGTAACCTTTCTTTTTTATGGTCATTACTATTTTTATCAAGATTGTGTTCTTAAATAACATGTGTAATGTGTTCTCTAGTCAAGTTTTCACGTGCTTCTGAATAATTTGCTCATGCTAAGAGAAAATAAGTACTTTTTAATTATGGTAAATTAATTTCTACACTTTTGTGTTAATGGTTTTGTATTTATAGTAAATCTATTAGTCAGTTAGTAGTCATTCAATAATCTTAAAATGATTATTCACTTTTATTTTCATATTACAAAGGTAGCAAATACATACGCGTGGTATGGTATAAAACTATTGAAAAATTCTGGTGGAAATGGGGGCAATTACAATAGGAAATCTGACATTATTGGTACTTACAAGTCTTAAAACATTACAATTTTAGGGTAGAATGCCAGTTTTCAAAAAATATTGAACATTGGTAATTTTCGTATTGTAAATTTTAGTTCATTCAAATTAGTTTATTCGCATACCTAATATGGGTTTTACAATAGATGGAACAGATACAACGTTTCAGCATATTCAAGAGTATTATAGAAATCCTTTCTTCAGCCGAATTTTCTTAGAATACCTACAGTAAAATATTGAAACCGTCAACAAAAAGCAAATAAAGCCTTATTTATTATTATACTACTGCACATTTCCTGAATAATTCAATCTAGCATCATAAAGGTTGTCACTGCTTATTCCATAACTTCTCAGTATACCTAATAGATTCCACTTTATTGTATTCCATTTTCAATCATAACAATAGTTACGTTGCAATATTAAGCGGTACTCAAAACGGTATTACATTTGACGATGCAATTGAAACATTCGCCGGAGGTGGGATCTTCGGGCACGACCACAGCCCAGTTCTGAGGTGAAATGCAAGGTCGGGAACCGTGGAGTTATTGTGTTTATAAAGTTTTTGTCATGCATCTCACCAAGTTGTATTGTTAGAAACAACAGCTCTATTGAAACGGATATTATGCCGTGCGATACTCCACTCGGAAGCGTACCTTTTTTTCATCATGTTTCGTGATGGTTGTTGCTTGAGCTCCACTTATTCCAACACAAATATGTGTTGTGCTGATTAACCACGATAGCAATCAAAAAATCTAGTTACTACTGGATTAGTAATCATTTTTTATTTGATATAGTATCTTGATACTCGCTGGCTCTCGTTGCTTTGCCCGTAACATAATTCGTCCCCGTGACACTTATTTTACCCATACATTCGCGTAATTTGTCAGTTTAGGAGTTATGTATGACCCCAGTCCTGAGACCTTTAGCTTAACATCAGGCGTGGTGACGTCATTTTGACGTGTCCTATAAAAGGAATCCCCGATTTGTTAAATAATATGGTAACTGCTCCGCTCCTCAATAAACATGTTATCCAACACAAAAATATTTTTTCAATTTGAATCAGTAGTTCCTGAGCGTAACGCGTTCAACCAACAGCAAGCAACTTCGTGCGAATCGCCTACAGAAAATAGTAAATATTTAAAGGAGTCGATTCGCACGTTTCGGGCGAGTTCAATTCGTGTGAATCGTCCAATAAGCCGCAGACTCTTCAGCGTTATAATTTTAGGAAAGATTTGCTCTCATAGAGTAGGTATCCACATAAGAATAAGTGGTATAAAAAATGTATACCGATATCGTAAAATGTTTTCTTCAAGTTTATAGTCCGGGATGTACCTACCTATACTTGGTTGGCAAAAGTCCCGGTGTTACGATGTCGCCGACTATAACACGAATTGCCTGTGGTTAACTTTGATCTAAAGTGGAAATGAGCGCGTAGTTGGTCTTCCACCTTTACTGGAAACCACAACGCCGTGAGTGAAGTCTTTATTGTAGCTTAGAGTTTCCGCCGCGGATAAATAAAGTTCTCACTTGTCGCAATCGCATACCATTGCAGGCTGACTACCAATCCTTACATTTATCCCGGTTGCATCCTTTGCTTCCGTCTTTGGAAGCCGTTTCAGGCTGACAACTTAATGATATTATGACTATCAGGTAATATGAACATTACTACTTATATGTTAAGTTATTTATTTAGGTAGGTAGGTACTCGAGAAGTTAAGATCAGTTAAAAAACGGCTTAAAAATATAGAAAGGTCAAAAGTGATAGACTCCTTAGTTCACACTTTACGAGCTATTTTTTTATATAATTGTACCGTTTTTGTTCGTGTAACTGCTTCTAGTTAGAAATAAATGTATTATTTCTAACCAGAAGCATACGAAGGGATGGAGGTATACGAAATTTCGTCTACCTCCATCCCTTATTTTCCCCCTTGAAAGTTAAAAATCATGACAGAGCACAATCGCTGCAGATCTAATTCAATTTCTGAAGCGTACAGGTTTAGGTGTTTATAGATAGAATATACCTACATTTATTAAATACACAACAACATTCAGTAACTATAATAACACTATTGATAGACAAGCAATGAACACAATTTCTAAAATTACGTTTATCATCCTTAACTTTATCATGTTCTTAAAGGTCGAGATGAAAAGTCACCAGTCTTGATGATCGGTTTGTATAATTTCACGGTGCCGCGCGAACCTCGGGTAACGGACCGCGCTATCATGGAAACTCGGATTACTATAACCCCATGACATAGTTACCTTGGATACCTCACCAGATTGATTTTAGAGTGGCTATATTGCCCTCAGGTCTTACTTTGACCCTTTGAAAATAGGAAACAGAATAGATATTGGTTCAATTAAATGTTACAAATAGGTGCTATAAAGTCGTGAACTAAGTTTTGCTTACGGTTCATACCGTTGGGGTTAGAAGGTTAAATAACTTCATGGGTAAGCTTAGAGAAGTAATTTGTAAGATTTATACCCCCGCCTCCTTTGATAGCGATCGGTTGATGTTAATTCGATTTTATAGAACTAGCTATGTATATAAACAAATCCCAAAAATATATGCAACTGGCTAAAAATGACTAGTGCACCTCAAAAGATTGTAAGCCCTTGATTTATGTATAATATCATAATTTCAAGTATTTTCACATGGCAAAATATTAAGATTAAGCGCAGAAAAATATTGGTTACAACTTACGTAACTTTTATTACAGAATTACAACTCTAAACTATATCTATGCTATATTAGCTTTCTTACCGCAAATATTTATCCATCACTAATGCTGTACACATTTTCTTCGAGTAAAAACTTTACACCAAATATATTTTCTCTTTGAACGATACTTGATATTCCAAGCTATTAAATAGCTTTATACATAATAGTTGCCATAATATTATGTACGTTAGATCATTAATAAGAAACTGACTTCAAGCATTTCAGTATCGATCATAAATAATGAAATCATTAATAAAGCTCTATTATTATAGTCAGTTAACGACTGCTGTGATACTGTATGTATAAAACGTAACTGATTGCATTGACCGACAAACATAAATTGTGTACAAATGTGTGTCGCTGCTTTAATTAAAACGCAAATATCATTAAATGTTTTGCCAAATAATAATGATAAATACTGCGTTGTTAATACTGTTTAATATGTTAGCAATAAATTTGAGAGTTATTTTTAGAATATAAAATATATATAGTAATGGGATGAGCAGACCCTAGGCTTCGAGGTGAGAGCCTCAGATAAGACAGAGTCTACCCCTCATTATTATCTCGCCATGACGGCTGACTGGTGCAACGATCGTAACATTATTATTTACATCTCAAACAAAACGAGCTCATAATCCGTTATCTGTAAGATAATATCCATTATGTACATCGATTTAATTAACACGTTTCTCCAATAGCTGCGTTTTATTGCCATTACACGTTAACCGATAACTCGTGTACAATAGCTTTTCATGACGTTGTAGCCATTTTTAATGTTTAAATCCTGTTATATTTATTATATTTGCCTTATATTTATTACCATAATAATGCGGTTTATGGTAAAATATATGTAGTCATTAAAATCAACTTAAAAAGTAGCGATCATCGTTTTCTACATTAACGGGACGTGCCTGTCTCTACAAAGTGTTAGGATCTGACAAACTGAAGTATATAATAATATTATGGTGGAGGTAACACTAGTGGCTTACAAGATGTTAACAGTTGGGTATGTGTATGAGACAACATCAGATTTTGAACTGTATTCGGCCGTAATATTTTTTATTAACTGACTTGAAAAAGGTTGAGGTTCACATTTCAGATGTTTATATATTGTGTCTATATATGCCAGACTTATGACTGAACTAAACCTGTTTGGGAATAACTCTGTTATATATAGACAGATTCCCAAGACTCCTTTTTGTAATAGTTAGACATTTATTCCGAAATGGTCCCATCTCAATTTCCTGATGACAAGTTCCGGAGACAGACAACGGAACTCTTCGATAAGTGCCGGCAAATCATCGGCATTGTTTATGCAATTTCACAACATAACTTCACGCTTATGTCCATCGTTTATGCACCGACATGCCTTTGAAATCGGTTAATATTTTTTATCAAAATACATGTACAGTAAGCTTCAAGGTAATAGATACACTCTTGATAATGACATGAAAGTATAGAAGGTTTTTGGACCTTTGGGTATATGGCATGTTGGTCTAGCGGTTATGACCAATGCTTTATGATTACTACAAGCGGGGGTTCAAATCCTCGGACGCTAAGCTCTTTTTGTAATCATACAATTATTTTTTTATTCTCACAAGCACTTTTTGTTAATTATTATTTAAGGAATCAAATTTTATAGTAGGTATGAGGTTTGTAAGTAAAGATAGGCTAGTTGCATGAAAAAAATTAATTTAATTCGCCGAATTACATTTCTAGGACTGCATGGAGTCCATTTCCTTGTTGAGTATACAGTTTTTCTTTTCTATATGACTTAAATTGGGGTTACTTATTTTTACATTTTACCTGACCTAAATTTATTAACAAAACATAATGCCTAACCTAAGTGAAGTATAAATTGTTTAATATTACTTAGATAATTCCAGAAACATAACTACAATATTTATTTACTTATTTATTTAAAGTTGCAAACATTATTTTTTACACTTTGTATAATCTTCGAGTATGAAAGAATGGTTGAAAAATTAAATGTTATTTTATGCCTGTGAATCACGAAGAAAGAACCAACATGCTAAACTATAACAGTATAGCAATATACATCTTTCTCTTTGATCACATTTTCTGATAAGTAACCCTTTTAAGACAACATTAGAATAATATGTGAGGTCAGATGGTGAAGATTAATAAACTTGTAAACGAGAGTAATGGGATATATTATTATGAATGTTAGGACACTTTATATACAGCGTCATCTAGTCCAAAATAAGCACCTTAATGTGATATTGATACTAGACAACTGATATATAATACTTACTTATTTTAGATTTTTTTTTTAGATAAACTACACCCAGAAACATAACAAATAATCGTGTTCATCACACAAAGATTTGTCCTGGGTAAGAATCGATAAACGATCGAGGATGACCGTCACTGTCTATCACTTCTTGCTAACGACTTTTCATCCCCGAAACCATATTAAAACATATGGCACTATTTCGCATTAGTTCCCAAGTTCTGTTTACTTCTTTATCCAATTTTTTTTTACTTTATTTCACTTGAGTCCCAGTTTAAAACCATCTGACCCCACAAGTTTACTTAGGGCTATAGGACTATATTCAAACACCGATATAATTATCTTCTTGTGCATTTAGCCAGTCTTGCACAGTTCGGGACCGATGCACTGAAGATTTATCCTGAATCAGGTAAATTTGTTTCTGGATATGCCACCCGCACTGAAGGCATCATTACGTCTTTCAACACTCCTAGGTATCGCTCACTATTCATGCGGCCACCTATTTCCACTAGGTCGCCTGGACCCATTGAAGACATCCATCCCCAGTAACCTAAAATAATAGAACCTTTTCAATAATCTGTTGCAATATGTAAATCAATGTCAGCAGCAATAGTATTTTTTTTATACTACGTAGATGGCAGACAAGCACACGGCCCACCTGATGGGAAGCGGTCACTGTGGCCTATGAACGTGTGCAACACTTAAGGGTGTCACACACGCGCTGCCTACCCTAAAGGGTAAGGGGGAGGGGGAGAGAATAATTAGAAACATATAATATTAATTATATAATATGTATCCATACATACATATATACATACGTATTATATACACATATATTATATACTATATGTATATTATATAAAATAAATAATAATAAATAAATTACCTAATGTTAACCGCCCGCTTGTTCTTAAGCATAATACGTTTTTTGACTATCTACTTCTTCTTCTCTGATTCATGAGTGTAAGCAACTGGGCGAGGTCTTTAGCGTTCACATTTTTTACATCACTTCGAATCCATCTACGCACTGTTTTTCTCTGTAATGAAAACGATAATAAATAAAAGGACATCCGAAAATCTAACTTGTAAATGAAAATGTAATATGATTATGCAATAAATAGGTATATAATATATTTGTATTGTAACTCTTACCGTTATGCCCATATCTCGTGCTTAATTTCTTTATACTTTGTTATTGCTCCCAGAGAACAACAATTTTAGGTTTCAAAAATTTTGTTAATCGAAATATACTTTCAATTTACTTAAAAAACTTAATAAATTGAATAATATTACGAGGAGGATTAACATCAATACAAATTACCACGAATTATAAAGTTACCTTCAATCACAGTTTAGTAAATAAGGCAAAGAAGTATTCTAATTGCAACCTTAGCGCGCTGTCACAAATAACATAATGCTGTAGCCGCAGCTCATACAGCAGATAAGTTATTGTGACGGTAGTAGTGCAACAAGCTTTATCAAGCGTCTAATTTCAACCTTATTTTTTAGTCAAATGAGCAGTTATTATTATCACATATGGTGGAAGTTGAAATTTAAACCTTAAGGTCTAGAAAATTACATCGTTATCACTTTGTTCGATAAAATAGGAGTAATGTTATTCATATTTTCGCCATTACTATTAAGTGAACCGATAGCCTAGTGGCATAACGCACGGTCTAAATGGTCGGCTGGCGCTGGAGACGCGGGTTCGTATCCTCAAGCGGCACATAAATTAATGTGGCATCTTTTTGTGAGTATATTGTATCTTGGTATACAATTGAGCCGAAAGACGAAAAATATCAGAAAATTACAAATATGAACATGCAAATAAAAGGCAGATCTCAGCGACGCGACGATCGCATCACGTGACGTCTTCGTGAGTCATGTACCGCGGCCGGCGGGCGCAGTCGGCCGCGTCACCTAAATATTCTTTAAGTATTGAAGGGGTCTGGTCTCTATGAAGCTGACTGTACTACATACATACATACATACAAATCACTCCTTTACTTGTACTAGTGGAATTCAAATCCATTCTGTCCCAGTATATGTATATCCCTAGATAACGAGATCAAAATTGCACGCTAGTAACAGTTAGTAATAAAAAAAGAAACTATTATAAAACAAGGAATAGATCATTGTGATAAAACTGTATGTTAATTACCCAAGCTTTCCCGATGCGTATCAACAGTCGTCAAGAGTCATACATCGAGACTTCGTGACCAACATATTAGCATTATGCTGACCCCCGGCATTTCTCACGCCACAGACTCGGTTACTAGGTTGTCTTATGATGACTATTCGTAGTTTGTTCTAGGAAAATCAGTTTTTACTCCCGATATTCTAAGAAATCGAAATTAACATGAGTTTAAATAGATATCTTTGAATTTCGAACTGCGAGAATTGAACTTGCCCTTGCGGTTTTACTAACAAGTCAATTTGCTTTTATTGACTTCCGCTCATAAATTATTACATGGACGTTTAATATCTTTACTTCATTAACTGAACATTTTATTGCCATAAATATATCAACGGTTGACTACTGACAGAAACTAATACAGGAAGATAGCGGCTTTCAGCTATGAAATGGCATGTAACGATACAGTTAAGTTTACTAGTTACTAGGCATGCCCGCGTGGATTTGGTTACAAAGATTTTAATTATTTTACGCAGAACACCAACTCATTTTTCCAAAATTTAAATACCTATCCTTTTTTTTATCATGCGGAAATCCCCACGGATACCACCCCCGTCGGCCATCTAGGGTGGTTAAGTTGGACTCAAACCGACTAAAACCGCACGCCGTCTCGTGTCTTAATTACTAGGATGTGAGGTTACCAAGTAGGCATACCCCTCGCACCCCAGCTGATTCCGGGCATTACATTTTATAAAATAACATATCTACCACTGAAAGTCTCGTCTAAATCAGCCCAGCCGTGTGATCTAAATGCGTGTTTATCTATCAGGTACTTACTAGAAATGCGAAACTGCTCAACTACTGCGACTCACAACTATCATGCCTATAACAACAATGTAACACACAGCTGCCCTCTCCTGAGGCATGTTACATTGACAATTATAGGACATATTTACGGTAGCGTAAATTGTCATGTAGGTATATAAATATGCTGAACAACTGATGAATAAATTACTTGTAAGTAGGTACACCTAATAGTTACAAACTAGTTAAGAAGCTTCGTATTAACAGATGACATTTGCTTCTGAGATATGTCTCAAGCGTGCACTTGAGAGGTAAGTGTCTTCTATTAATACGGGTCTTAGTATCAAGTGAATATTATAATGGTTCTTGATATAAAGATCACTCCATCATTCAGGCAAAGATTTTTGTCACTATATTTCTTTTAAACTAATGTATTGTAATGTGTAAAACCCTCTATGGTTGCTTCCTCGCTAAAACTATCCTAACTTCGAATAGATGCGAAAGTGAGTTTGAGTATTTGTTTGTTTTTCGTTACTCAAAAAGACTAGAGTGGGTGGCTTTTGACAGTAATTTTGACTTTTGGTGAATTCAGTATTTAATAGTAGGTACCTAGTTTATTATTATTAGTTTGAACTTGAAGTTTTGTTCTTCTTGGTACAGAACTTCTTTTATGGAATTCTTTAACTACATAATTTTATGACAAGTTATTAGTAAAATAAATTTAAAGGTATCAATTTCACTCATCAACAAAATAACTATATTTATAGGTAATACAGCCAAATATGAAGATAGCATTATTCCAACACATAAATTCGCTCAATGCGATCGAACTTCAATTTCCAACGAAGATAAATGAAAACAAGCTATCTAGAGAAAGCCTAGCCTTTGTACGAACGTTGTAATCGAAAATATTGACGACTTGCTGAACACTATACAGACTATAGTGAATTATGACCATTTAAATCATTGTTTTTGTGACATGACAAAGAGCTATTGAAGAACATTTTAAAGAATAGTTTAGTGATATCTAGCATGTGAAATCTACAGTTGCAAAGCGAATAATAGTGACTGCAACCGCATAACATACAACGAAACCTATTATTATAAATCTTCGAGAAAACAACCGTCGAAGGTGTGAACTCTCCAATTAACGGTACACCCGATATCAAATTAGGACAAACTACTATTTTGTGTCGTGACGCGCTTTTATTTCACCGTATCAAAGGGAACGGCTGTAATTTCTGTGTCTTATGTTTTTTAGTTAAGTTTCAATTAAATTGACGACGTGTTTCCGGTACAATGACTGTTCTGTTCGTAAGTCTCGGAGAATATAATAGAATATGGACCCAAATTATCCATTGGAGCAGTCGTTCGCTGCGCCATTGTGCGACCTCCGTGGAATTTGTAGCTAACGGGAAATATCTTGCACTTCACTACACCACAAATGTGCGTGAGATGCATTTCGCTATGCTGTCGATTTATGGATCGAGTGCCCTCTTATATATACTTGATTCTTCGAGCCACCCAAGGTGAATTACTTTCAAAGTCATAAAAGTTTATGTAAGTACTTACCCATAAAGGATTTGCAGTATACGATTACTTTACTACTTTACTACCTTTATCTATTTCTAAAAAGCGAACCAGTTCTAAATGTATTCAGTTCCATAGGTTCTACTAAGCATCAAATATGTCTCGACTAAAGGTTCGCGATATGTGATTGACATAAATTGCATAGAATCGTTTCAAACCTCACGTACGCATAAGTTTATTGTATACCTACTTCAATATAATGTCCACTTTATCAGTATAGCAAATAGTCAGTACCTGCAACAAAAAAATTTATTCGGTCAGTATTACAAGCAAACAGATTGCACTCTCGAAATCATAATGCTCTTCGAATCGTCAACGATAATTAACGTCTCGTCAGTGCAGTCATTACTGCGTTTGGAGAATATCTTTATTGACAGCTCAAAAGCGAACACAAAGGGCCATGTGAAAGCCACCATTGTGGCTGGCCACATCGATGACTTACACAATGCTACCGGTGACGCCTAATAATCCATCTGTAACTTTACAACTAGCAACTCATTTAGGAAAATGAAAAGCCTGTTTCAATGAGCTCTACTCTCCCTTATTGTTGTTCGGTTAGAAGTTGCTCTGTACAATAGTGTGTAAGGTTATCAGACCGGATGATGAGGCCTTCAGATGTGCTTTCACCTATTACGTATTCTTTTGTATGCGTTTTACTTCGTCGAAAAATATCGACAATTTGTTACGTCATGATAGTACTAATTGGAATAAAAAACATCGATTCTCATCCGTAACAGGAGTGAAGATGTTCACCCGTTAACGACTCCTTTCTCCCCCTTTTAGGGCTATAATAACACTTGGGTGCCCACTAGCCTAGGCTTGAATTTGAGGTTAATTGCGGTTACTTGTGTGGTGGTCTTTTCCGTCTCTGACCGAAAAAATCAAAATGGAAAACGTATGAATTGACTTATCTATGTCTAGTCTGGCCATGTAGGTATATTGTTACACAGAAAAATGTTAATACTACTAGTCTATTCCCGTGACTCCACCCGCATGGACGTAGGTTTTCGCGTTTTTTGACTGTAACCCCGGTTCTACACAAACGATTGTGATCAAACATGCGCGAGATTAAAAATCTGATCAAAAAATAGCATCAAAATTCATTCATTAGTTTTCGCCTCCATCGCGGACAAACAGACAAGAATGCCAAAAATATACATTTTTGGTGTTCAGAATCGTTCATATATACCTACCGATTTTTTTTCTATCAAAGGTACAGATATATACTTATTCGGATAAATTCGAGCTATTGCCAAATTTGCAAAAATGTGTTTAACATTTTCCTTTGCCTCACGTTCTACTTGCTTAATAACAATAAAAACATTCGTATGTAATACATCTTCTGGTCGGAAGTCTCGACAAATTCACTCCACTTACAAAGATAGCGCTACATTCCTCGCAAGCGTTCTTGTTAACATTCTTATGCGAGATGTAGTGCCAAGTTTCTTTGAGCTGGCGACACTTTTAAATATACTTACATAAAAAACGGCTCAAGAATTGCAATGCCAAAGTATAATTTTTAAAGCAAGGCTGTTTTTGATTTCTGACCAACTTTTAATAACATTATAACTTATTACTGATACCTAATCATCATTGTCGAGCCTTACCGAATATGCTACGTAAATGGTTCAACCAGATCCAGGTCATCATGTTTCTGAATTGTCAATTACACCGGCTGTTTTAAAGTATAACCAAAATTAATAAGTTCTAAATTCTCCATCGCGAATATTGTCATTTCGTGTGATTAGTGATGGCTATAAATACCCCGAGGCAAGTCATCCGTCACATTACATCAGCATTAATGGGGCCTTTCTCGATAATGTTGCGGATAAACCTAGTCAATGCAATTTTATCAGTAATGTGCGCTTCATAATACAAGTATCAGTCATGGTTTGGTGCTTTGCTTGCTTATACGAGTATGGAATCTACTGATTCTTCATTTTCATTGTTCCAGTAGAATGTTTACCACATGCTTTCAAGAAGATTGAAGTTTGTTTTTAATGTCCAGTAAAATTATTTTGATTGTAATGTCATGAGTTTCATAAATCTAATGTTAATTGTAACATTGTGACTTTAACTGTTAATGTTCCTAATTAGTTAGTATCTGTATTCTTGATGTAGGTACAATAAAGAATTATCCATGTATCTAATTTAAAAACAAAACTCTGAACTTAATTCTAGTTAAAGGTCCCGAAGTTTTTGCTTAGTGTATTACCTAACATTAATACTGTAATGTATAAATACATTACTTTTTAATATATTGCCCTTAATGAGAAAGTTACCCACGCTTTACAAAATTAGTCCCAAGTCGCGCACATTTATTCAATGTCAAATTTTTGATCTATTATATTTATTTTATGTCAAGTAGGTACTGCATTTCAATCTCACGATCATTACCGTTGGTCCGGTGGGCGTCTGACCTCATTCGGCAATAGTACCTTATAAGGGATCCATTAGTTTCAACAAGACATGAACGCAGACAATGTCCGTATACGTTCATTGTTAATAGATATTTCAATGGAATATAGATAAAACAGAATTGGCAACCTGTTAGGTTTTGAAGGTTCGGATGATTAATATCATCAGAAAGCAATACTAGGAACTTAACATATTCAGTTAGGTGTTAAGTGTTTATTTAACCTATACATATACTTATAATCTAATAGTTTTACAATAATCTATGGAAATTTGTCCGACTTGATAACATTATTATGATTACTGGTCGGCCCCTCTGGATAGTAGCGTGATGAAATATAACCCACTTCAATAAATGAACATCTAACACTAAAATATTTATTCACTGCGAATTAGTGCTTCCTGAGATTTGCACGTTCAACCAAACAAACAAACAAACGAACTCTTCAGCTTCATAATATTAGTATAGATTGGTAGAGGGGAACCCACCATGAAATAAAATGGTTTGTCAGTCCGCACTACCAACTGCTCGATGTGTGGTGGGTTCACAAAATTTCTGTACAAATAACTGCATTAGATTTAATCAAGTTAATTAATACTAGTGTAAGACATAGGTACATTACAACTACACAAGGCAAGAAATAAATGTGAAGAATATAGAAGTAATACCTACCTATTCTATTCAGGAACGGATAACCTAACCAAACCTATCATTGACCTAATATTCAATGTTATGATAATAGTGGTTTCCAGTGTGTTTGTGTTTGCAAAATAACTTTATAGATATAACATAAATAAACGTTTGAGACAGCAAGCAATTGGACGCATCCTATCGGCGTATGTAAAACGCCACAAACTGTTCCGCTAAAACGATTTTCTACACGCATCTTTAAGCACTACTAGGGTTGTCTAAAATATTTTTTGAAACAGTTTTATTATTTTAGTAGTTACTGATTAACCGTAAAGTATTTTTTATAATTTCATATTTAATTAATTACCGTATTAAACACGGTATTTGCCTGTAATTAAAGAAAATTCCTATAAGTGAGCGTTTTCTTAGTAGAAAATCATAAAATCATATAATTACAGGTATTGACAGATACCAATGATATCTATAATAATTTTTATGCATCCAAGGGATTTCTTTTATTAGTACACATTACCAACATTTCTTATACCTACTAATTATGCCACTGAAACGTCAAAAAAGCAACGCATTGAGCTGTAGCAACCCTAGAAGAAACATCAGCACGGATGCGGAATATACGGACTATAAAATACGTTTCTAAAATCAGTTATCGTATTCAGATTAGATTAATCGAGAAGCAGCCAATTTCTCACTACAAGCAACAATGTGGAGAAATGCCTATAGGACCTATTCCTAGTTTTTTGCTATTATATGATTGACTATCATCCCTTCTATGTGATATCGGAGAATGAATCAAGTAATTATAGATAATTTCTAAGATGTTCTTATAGGTAAGAGAACGCTTTCAGGTAATATAATCTTGTTAAGTAAACACGTGAAGCTTACTAGATATAAGATAGAGAGTGAGTGCACTCTCAGTATCAACAAGTTACTCGTAAACTTGACCTAGTTTTAAGTAAACATACGGATTAGTAGTTCAAGTCACGTGGCGGCACGAGCCAATAGCACGAGAATTTCGCTTACGAACGTGTAAGACATACTGAACAGTTAAGTAAAGGAGGTGATTTGCGAACAACCTTTGCATTCATTCCGCAGTGCAACACACTAGCACGAATAAAGTATGAACTGCGTCAGAGCATGGATATTCTGTCCACTGGTAGGTATGTGGATACGTGCTGAGCTAAATGTAGGTTGAAACTTTCGTCGACTTGCAGTCATTTCAACCGCAATCCAAACAAGAGCACCGGTCACGTTTCCGAGTTCGCCACCGATGTTTGACTGGCTGATCATTTACACTGATCCGTACAAGAATACGGATCACAATACAGTTCGAGTCATTGTATAATTTATTCCGATTTCGCACTTACCTCGGCTACATAGACTATCGAATGACTTCCCACGTCCGCATGCTCCAAATAATGTAAGCAACAATTTCTCCACTCGATCAATCATGCTAGTGTTCATTACGTCCTTCTCGTTCATAAATAATCGTGAATCGAGAATCAAAATGCATGCCTGCTGCTGCAATGTATTTGCAAATGCAGCCGGTCCGTATAACAGTTCTGAGTCATTCTATCAGAAGTGATATCGCCATACAAGATTACGGGTTACAGTTACTGACGCCGGTTACTACGTTTAAGTACATTGTATCCGCTATCCACTTTTTACCTGTTGATCTTGCTATTTATCAGTGAAGTAGATTATGTATTCGAAACGTAAAGTGAACCTATTACTCAACGGTTTTATACAAACTGGTTACTGTTGTGGCGAGGAGTTCATTGGATATTTATGGCTACCTTTTACCCTGTGATTTCTAAGGGTTAGAAATCTTAGCAGAAAAATAGAGACTGTACACCTGCATATCCCCGACAGGTAATAATACCAACACCCCGACTGTTGTCACTTTCATGTGAATGACACTATTATGATCTATTCTATTACCATCAATGGAGCAATTGCTAATGAAAAACTAACGCCTAAACTTCAAAACATTGCTCGGTAAGGTGTTACTTATGGTGGCTGGTGATGATATTAAAACTTCAATGTGTAAGGCTAAGCGCACATTATAGACAAGACAGTCTACGAACTATTGCTCTACAAAAGTATATGAAAGTACGCATTTTTCTATCAAAACATAATTTTATTACATTTAAGTCGCATCGAGAGACTGATACTCTCTAAAGACTGTCTTGAAATTTTTTCTTTATGCTATGAAAAGGGGTTAACCCCTTTTCATAGCATAAAGAAAAAATATTCAGTCTATAATTTAAACGCGCACTACCCTTGCTCTTTTTTCTGCATAAAATGGGTAATCCTACTAAACTAGCGATGGAGACAGAAATAATAATACTATTTTCTGCAATACTTAAGTACTGTCATGCATCCTTTATGGTTCGTGTAATAGCTAGTTGCAGCATCTTACTTCATACAACATTTAAACAGTCATTGTCATTATTGACCATTAAAAAAGTGTAGCCGCGAGTCTTAATTGCCATATTGACTATCCCATTACTTGCTAATCGGGCTGTAAATATCAATGTAGAAGCATTAACCTTGACATTACTTTGTGACCTTATGAATAAAGATATTCAAATCTTAATTCACATTCGTCACACTTTTCAAGAAACAATTTTCGCTCTGTCGCTTTATCTTTTAAAGTACCTTCACTGTTATGCATGAGGAATTATACATCATAATAATATGAGTGCCTGAGGTGAGGCACGGATATTTGTCTAAGTTTCTAATTCCGTATTTACTATTCGACGTTTTTTGTTGGACATTCAAAATCTTATTGAATTGCTGAAGAACAGTAGATAATTTAATCGTCAACTTAGAAAGATAACAGATTTTTAAACACGAAATCGTTTAATTTGGGTAAGGCTTTATTGAGGAGAATTCCGTTGGACGCAACGGTAGGCCCATGTAGATGTTGCGACGGGAGACGAACGAGCGGCTCTTATCGTACAGTTTACGTAATTGAAGACTACTTACGGTAACTGGGGAACATTTTCAACGGCTTGGAGATTGTTGGGATATGCAGTTAATGTATTGCCTTGTATTTAGGTATCGATGCAAAACGAGAGCATCGTCGTAAACGTGTTTAATCAATTTAGCCATAATTTTTAATTGATTTAAAAATTACTTTAACTTTGTAAATTTTGGACTTAAACGTACATGTACAGTGAGCTCTGGCTTCCCTACTTACCGGCGAGAATACAACATGATGGTTACCGAGTATTATGGCCTGGTTTTCTGTAGGGTGCAGGTTGTACCCCAGTCGCACAGCTTATTTCGGACGGGAGATAGGTACCGTCGTGTCCGGAGGTACAGGTCAGAAATTATATTAATTTATTATATATCCTTCAATTCTTATAGTATTAGTCACATTTGACCCAATAAGAAAAGGAAGTAGAATACACTTTTCCATTGCTGCATAAATAACAGAACACGAATAATATTTACATCTATCAACGCAACCACAGTTACCATAAAACAACATTTACGACAAGATTGATCATCAACTTTGCTAGCACTTCCTTTCCTACTCACCCATCATGTTTGATGGGTGAGTAGGAAAGATAAAACTAGACCTTGAATTCTTTGCTAATTACGAGTATGTATCACGTATCGTTTCGCGATCGTCGTCATCGTCAATCGTTTTGCGAGAAAACTTCCTGAAGTGCCTACTTAATACTACAGAAAATATTACCGTAAACTTGGAGACCTACCAAGGTTTATACTTACTATCAGTAAAATAAATTGACTGTAATGCACCTTTTAACCTCTACTAACGAACGATGTGGTTTCATATAAATGTATACAGGTGTGGTTGGCTTAAATGCTCTGAGCTTCAAGTGTGCTGACCGCAAAAACGCATTCTATGGCCTGCTATATTCGTTTTATGGACGTCATTGATTGAGGATTGGATTATCGTGTACCAATAATGCATTATATAATCTTAACCTTCTATATTGGAGGAATTGATAATGGGTTTCACTTTATCTCAGTACAAGACTGAAAATGCGTTTCAGTTTTTCATGCTGCTTGACCCGAATGAAATGCACAGACATCTTCGTTTCGTATTACGTCGTTAGTAAAATGTTTTGGCATAATGAATTTGGCATATTTTAACTATGTAATTATGCCAAAAGATCATAGTCTAAATTACCATATGCCAAAATAGGTTACGATTATTTTTTTTATCCAAATGGATAGTGAACCAGTTGAAATATCAATAAGTTAAAAAATTAACCGATATCATTGATCATTATTATTCCCCTAAATATATCTATACCTATCTGATTCGCACGGGAAAAGTTTGTAATAGTCCTATTACCCGATTGCAACGTTAGCTATCAAGATCAAACTTTACTTATAACCTTTTCGCAAGTGCTATTATTTGATGAAGTTTTATCGCAATCGGACGTAACATAAAATGTAAAATTAATCTCATAACTGTTTATCTCCCAGCAAAGACGGTGATCATCATATAGATAGCTAGTTTTATTTGCAGTCCGTAAATACAGTGATTGTATTCTAGACAGAAATAACGAGCCGCAATTCCTTAATTTAATGTCTTTAGAGGATTGAGTTAAGACTATCCTCATAAGATAGATTATAATATCTTTAATAACAACACTAATAAATATTCTACGACATTCTACACAACGATGAGTAAGCTTAACTTAATTAACTTGAGTTATTAGTTAAAGAATACGGATATACATACTTAGATACATGTTTTCTTGTAAATAAGTAAGTACATAGATACATAGAGACACCCAGGCCCACGTAAATATTCATATTGATCCACAGAAATATTTGCACTGAGCGGAAATCGAACCCACGACTTTTGACTTAGCAGTCGAACGCTCTACCGCTACGCCATAGAGGCCTTAACCTCTTTTGATTGTAATAATATTCTTCGTATTAAAATAAAACTAATTTTGAAGGATTCTATCCACAGCTAATCACTATAGGTACCTATGTTGAGAATAGGGTAGACACAAGCTAAGGCCAGCCTTTTTTTGTGCGGAAATCCTCATGGATACCTACCACGCGGCCAGCGAGGCAGGTTATGTCGGACTCTTACCGACTAAAACCGCACGCCGTCTAGGATCTTCTGACGTCAGGGTGTAAGATGGCCCAAAGAGCATTTCCCTCGCACCCTGGCTTTGTAAGGTGGCCCAAAGAGCAAGATAAGGCCAGCCTGCATAATTACCTACCTCGTAAAAGCCTACAAACCGTTATAATCAAAGATTAGTTACACCTATGCCTATCACTTTAGGATCATTCACATAAGTGTCACGGTGGATTACCTACTACTATCAAAACATTTTATTCACACATTGAATCTATTTACAATCTCCAAAGAAATAATATTTATTTACATTATAATTGATGTACATGTGTGTCTAATATTCAACACAAAAACACTACAGACGTCTCAAGATGACACAGCAAATAACATTGTAATTTCTATGCGTTCTGAAGTAGGTATTCAGACAAACACTCGTGTTTGCTTAACGTGTTTGCTCATATATAAACGTCATTACATGCATTTTGCCATGGAAATAAATGTTAACTACTATTTGTGCATCGTAAATAAAATATACGCCAAACATGTATACCTATACGTATAATTGCGTAGACTCGAGACCCTATTTCAAATTGGTCACTATGGGCAACCTTTTCCTAATCAAACCATCTACTCGGTTTTGTGGGATAAAATGTATCATAATAAATACACCTACTTATAAATAAATCAAATTTGGAACCCTACCAAGATCTCGATAATATTGTAGTTTTCCAAGAAATAAACTACAGTTATTACTCGTCGAATACAAAAAAAATGTATAATATTGTATCTAAATGCCTCACAAACGCAGACAACTTTGCCGGTTGCTTTAATATAATAGTCCTGTTATATCATACTTCTTCATAGGGAACCGTTTATCCAACTGCCCAAGGCCTCCAATATGTTACAGACGGCCCCGCGTAGGCGCCTTTGGGTTACCGTTATATTACTAAACTTAAATACCTATGTAAACAATTACCAAAGCCTATCATTTTCATTATAGGGAAACTTAATGTTTTACCGAACTATGCAAACTTTTAATGGATGATTTCTAAGTGGAAATCATAAAGTTAATGTGAAGACAGTATTGCATTAGAATTCTCAACTTATATCCCTCGTGACCTGACAATCTATACATATAATAAAATGGTAGGAAAGTCAAAACTGTACATTGAATATTTTTTTAAAAGAATACTTGGGTTGTGATCTACAATCGATACCGAAGCCAAAAATATAGTTTTTAGAATTTTTGTCTGTTTGTCTGTTTGTCTGTATGTATGTCCGGGATAAACTCAAAAAGTACTGCATGGATTTACTTCAAATTTGGCAAGAATATTATTAAGAAGTCGGGTCAACACATAGGCTACTTATTATCACGCCATCACCTACGCGGAACGAGCAGTGAACGTTTATATCTTCAACGCATTCTGTAACAACGTGTAATCTAAAGACGCATATTTGAATGTTGTTATTATGTTAAACATGCTATAAGCTAGCTTCACACTATAAGTAACTTGACCGATAATGTATACAATAAAAAACAAACTTAATTTTGCGGTTCGATCCGTAGACCCGATTACTGTACCAACCGCAAATAATAAGTTTGTCGTAGGTTACATCAATAAAACTGTAGAGAGGTAAATTCTGTACATTGAAATATTTACAACATAACTATTCGGGGATGATTGGTGATCTATACCAATGGTAAAAATGCAATCAGTATTTTTTTTTGTCTTTCTGTATGTCTGTCTATCTGTATTTGATCAAACTTGGTACGATTTATAGTTCATACTTCTGGACAACATAATAATATCAACCCATTTATGTCCCACTGTTTGGCACGGATCTCCTCTCCTCTAACAAGAGAGCTGAGAGGGTTTAGACCTTAATCCAAACACGCTGGCCTAATGGAGTTTGGTCGATCGAACATGTCCTTAGAATTTCTTCTAGGACACTATGTTTTTCCTTCACCGTCAGCAGATGGTATCATGTGATTAGCACACATAAATTCCACAAAGTGAAATTCACATTGGTACTGTCTGGCCGGATTCGAACTCGATGCCTCTGAGTAGAGGCAACGTCCTTATCCATTAAGCTGCCATCGCTTACAGGACAACATATACTTAGACTACTTGCTATACAAAGCCGGGGTGCGAGGGAAATGCTCTAATAGGCCGGCCCCCTTACACGCTTTTTTTCCGTACAAAATCCTCATGGATACCTACCCCGCGGCCAGCGGGGCAGGTTATATCGGCCTCTTACCGACTAAAACCGTACGCCATCTAGGGTCTTCTGACGCCAGGGTGTAAGATGGCCCATAGAGCATTTCACTCGCACCCCGACTTGGCCTGGGCCCGACGGCTATTCAGGGCCTCCGCCCAGATCGGGCACCCGTACAGGGCCATGGATAGCACGAACCCCGCGTAGAGCCTCCTGCAGGAGTCATCCGGCCCCTCATGCTGGGCAACAGCTGCGCCAGAGCGTTGGCCCCCTTACACCCTGGCATCAGAAGACCCTAGACAGCGTGCGGTTTTAGTCAGTAAGAGTATATAAGAGGTTATGTTGGAACATAACCTGACCCACTGGCCGGAGGGTAGGTATCCGTAAGGATTTCCGCACGGAAAAAAGGCTATTTTTTATACAAGCTGATACCCGCGACTCCACCCGCGCGTGTTTTTAAGGTAGGTCATAATTTTTTAGTTAGGTATATCTCCAGTTCTACTTAGCCAATTACAACCAAACATAGGGTAAATTTTAAGTCTAAGCAAGACCTTTCTAATAAAAAAAACCTCATCAAAATACGTTAAGTAGTTTTTACGTCCATCGCGATTATCGGCTTTTGATGGGTTTTTTTTATTAGAAAGGTTTTGGTTAGACGAGTGGAGACCGGTGGAGTGAAGAGTATAGTGGAGAGTGGAGAGTGGAGTAGTGAGTGGAGTGGAGAGTTGTTTTATTAAAATAGACTTGGTGGCGATACCGACCTCCACGCGGGCGAAGCCGCGGGCGGAAGCTAGTATAATATATGGATAGCCAGAGATCATTGTACCCCTCCTCCCCCCACCCCTTCCTAACCTCCCCACCCCTTTACTAGCCCTCCCCTTCATCCCTTCAGGGTAGGCAGCTCGTGTGTGACACCCTTAGTATTGCACACGGCCATAGGCCACGGTGACCGCTTCCCATCAGGTGGGCCGTGTGCTTGTCTGCCACCTACGTGGTATAAAAAAAAACAATAAAATAATTAGAGAATTTTAAATGTAGTTTGTAAGTCTACTTAATCAAAATAGTCAAAATCTACGTTTATATGAATACTTTAGCAAAAGTAATTTATATTTCTAAAGAAAATTATTTCTCTGACCGGCACTCTCTTTCACTTGAATCAATGCAATGATTATTAGATAGCCAAGGAAATCTACAATTATTGATCGACGCCGATCGATAGTATAATTGAGGAATGTAAATTTTATTGCAAGCTATCCTGAATACCTACATGACTTAGGCGTGTCTGGCATAGCGTCAAATATATAGATAAGAAGATATACCTACATTTATGCACACGACAGAACCTCCGTTTTGTGTAGAGCTTTGTGAGAAATTTATTTTGTAGTTTGTATTCTCAACTGCTGATCTTTGCCCCGTGTGTGAAATTCGTCTGAATAGAATGTACAGATGGTATTGTATTCTAGAATACTAGCTATATATATTAATCTGATACACTGTTCATCTTATTCTAAAATATCGGTTGCATGCATGAAGATATAAATTTTATTTATTATTTTATTGCACGCAACGTTTATCAGACAGAGCGCATCGATGTTGATTCAGTGGTAAATATGATTGATGTTAATGAGGGTCCGAGTTCAATTCTCGTGTCGGTCAATAAATGCTACCGAGTATAACTGTAAAGTTTTCTCAGTAACAAAAATGCACAGGTGTAGATTCGCAAACTAGAGTGGGGAACGAACAGTTTCAGTGTTTATTGCACAAAACTACAAAACTAGCAGCTTTCGTAGCCATTCCGTTTTCATGTGTCAAATTTTGTCACATTTTATCAACCGTCAAAAAATGTTAAGTAGGTAAACTTTATCTAAAATACGCTCCGTTACACTTACATGTTTAGAAAATAATACGAATATTATGGAAATGTTTTTGAGATTCCTATGTGGAACATGTTTGTATTTTCAAAAAATTCGTTTATGTTCAAATGATGACATTGACATCAGTCACGGTGACTTGCTCTCTCAGTAGAGCAAGAGTGTGACCCAAATAGTTAGTGATGGGCTGTATGTTTACATGTTAACATTTTGAATGCACTCATCCATACCTATCACAAACTTTCTTTCTTTTTATCTCAAATACATAAGTGTTTTTAAAGTTTACATTTTTCGGGTCAAATTTGTAAACTGAGTTGAAAAAAATTCTAATTCAGTATGAATTCTCTTACTGAAGTTATTTTAAGTACAATTATAAACCCTTAAAAGGGAGCTGACGAATCTACCTAAATAATATTGTTTTTCTTGTTATTTTCTAAAATTGGATGGGAAATACACTTTTGGTTGAATACATAAAATGGTATAAAAAATATTTCGCCAACATTGCACATAGCCCAATTATAAACTTGACAACAAAAAATACGGTCGAAAACAGTTCGAATTCTCACGCTATCTCATCGATGTCTCATGTATGTCGATAAATACAGCATTATGTATTGTGATTACCCTAACGAGCCTGCAGGTAGTAGCCAAAAATTTCCCTTTTTAATCATTTCCTTTTTATTCCGATCAATAACGTAGGTACGAGCCTTGCATAGAAAGTTAATGTTAGGTAATTAAGTAAGGTAGCTGAAGACGTTTTCTACTTATTCCAATTGATAGAAATTTTAGAAACTAATATACACGAATGTAAAACGCTAGGTGGTAATTGGTCACGAATACACTATTTAAATTTGCGAAAAAAAAAACACCAGAAATAATTAGACCTCCGTCACGAAGCCCGAGAAATACTTGAGGATACTTAACCATCAAGCATTGGAATTACTCGTGTTGCTTAATACATAGTAACAGAAGATAACCTGATCACCTGATCGATTAACACTTCTGTTTGCGTACGACTACGACTCGCCGATTAAAACGCACTTGGAAATAATTGGCTAGGATACACTTCACATACAGGTGGAGTCACTTAATGCAAATTTACCTACGAAGTTGACTAAAACATTAAATTTGCATTCTTTAGCTTTTACGACACACAGACTGACAGTTTATACCTTTATAGAGAAATTAACACCTTTTGTGATGATTAAAGTAAACCGTAGCTTCGATTTTAATTACTCTAAAAAAATATCAAGCTTGTGTCTAATCTTCATCGCATATGCGATAATGCTCTACAGTTTTTTTTATAC
Source organism: Lithosia quadra (assembly GCA_963576445.1). Lineage (NCBI taxonomy): Eukaryota > Metazoa > Arthropoda > Insecta > Lepidoptera > Erebidae > Lithosia > Lithosia quadra. The sequence continues at coordinate 9,048,201 of OY754891.1, forward strand.
AAAAATAGAACTGACATAGTTCGTTTTTTAAGCCGGTATGTATGTATACTAAAACCTCCGGCATGTAAAAATACTTTTCTGAAAACCTCATCGACTTTTTTAACCAACGCGATACAATCTAATACTAGGAATAATATGCTGATACTAGGTTTTGAATTGGTCAGCCGTATTGTGTATCGTGAAAGTAGGTATAATCTAATTTTGAAGTAACACATTAATCACTTACATAAAACTCAAGTACACACCTATTATATAAATCTAGTGACCCCAATTAACCCTAAAAAATACACCAAGAAAAAGCCTAACGTTAGCCCAGTAACACCAATCCCTCATTTATAATGAGCTGGTATATTTGTCTACTATGTGACAAACCACTAAGTGGCATGTCTACATCATTTGTGTGATCTAACATAGAGATAACTGTGAAGACTGCTAGTTCCTTTGACAAACCGCTACGTGCAAATATTCGCGAATTTAACTCAACCTGGCCCCTTATTCTGATTGACCAACCGAACCGTAACTACGCGTATTCGTTTTACCCGACATATTTAAGTTGGTTTGGTTTTACACCGGTTTTTTCTTCTATACTAACCAATTGAAATTCACCGATTTCTCACGTTTCGACTGTGATTAGAACTCGATATTAAACAGAATAATGAAGTCTAGAATATCGTAGAATAATACCTCTGCTTTGAAACTTGTTGATGAAGAAGGGTAAGTAACCTAATAGTTATTTGGATTATTACTGCAAAGTTGTAACAGTTACCAAGTCTATTAGTAACTGTTCCAGCTTTGCGGTTTTAGTTGTTACCTACTTGTAAACTTTAATAGACAAAAAGTAGGATTTGAATTATACTTTCTCTTTCTACTTAGTAAAGTTTTTGTCTTGGTCTCTTGTACTGTTAAACAAACTTAGATTTCGGCATGTAAGTAAGTTATTAATTTTAAAAAGAAGCTTTTTCTAAAACAAGCTTTCTATAAGTAGGTACGAACCCAACAAATCAAAGACCCCAAACACGACGGATTTATCTTCTTTAGTTCTTTAGTTCCTATGAACATTCATCGTTGCCATCTTCAGACCTGGATATCACGTAGCATCAGAGTATTTGCCAAAAAAAAAACAAATGAGCCTAAACTCGATTGGCTTATCTTGTTCAGTTACTATGGACACCTGCTGACTGCATCATCAGACCAGCTTCATAGTACCTACCATATTATCGTATTGTCACCGACGATTCGAGACCAATCTGACGTCAGGAAGTGGTTCTAATTCGGTTTCCATAGCAAGTTAAACTAAAGCTTGTTAAATTCCTACTCTAGTATCTAAGTCGGTTTTATGTCTGTAGATGCTTGCACTATGAGGTGCAAGCCAAACACAATGGACGTAGGACTCGAAGAAGTCGTGAACTCGACGTCCATTATAACCCTTCTTAGAAAAGACACAACACAAAACACAGAAAAGATGAGACGCAGATACGACTCGCCCGTCTGCGCTCTGCCTATGCTTGTCCTATTCTTACGTCCGAGAAATGATAGGATTTGTTCGTTATTAACCGTTCGTGTATTGTGCGATATGAAGAAGCTGCGACGGCTATGTGGGGCTCAGAGTACACACAAAATAACCTACCAATATTCTGCACCTAAAAATGCGTGGACCGCCGCGCCTGTAATCATGGCGTACGATATCAACGATCCACTTCAGTATTATCTTACGATTGTCATGCGGAATTTTTCTAACTTCTAGATGATTTCTAGATACATAGGAATATCACCTAGACATACATACAACATTCGCTTGTATGATAGTAGATAGTAGTAGTGTATCTTTTTATTGTGCACCAAGGATATGACAAAAGTAATAATTAAGTATTACATTATGGTATATTGCAATTGACAGCCTGAGGGTCAGTTCTCGTAATATGTTCAAAAATTCAGTTCCGATTGTCGCACAAATAAAGGAAAGAGAAAACAAACTACGTTTCATCGCATTACAATATCTATCCAATACAAATCTAAGTCCAGCAGAATACTGCCTTTTTTCAACTTTTGGTTACAATTCAGCGGCATATCATTATAGCATAAGATGTTAAAATCTTTATCATAAGATTACTTTCTAATATTTGTGACATAGCAATGAGATCGGAACTGAATTTTGAACATAATTTATTACGAGAACTGACCCTATAGACGTGCTCATCATAACTTAGATATAGCTTGGTGCAGTTGAATAAGTTTCAGTTTATGATTCATTTCTAAAATTACTAGTACCGTATAAAGCACACACTATACATACACAACTCGCGAGATGGCTTGGATTCCGACCTCTACTTCGTGACAGTTGATAGGAAAACATCTCTCTATTGTTAAAGCTGCATGCGGTGAAGGTACAATGTGAAACAATGTAACGAGCTGCTGTATTGCTATAGAAAATACTTGTTATTTGTAAGCGACTTCAAAAAACGGGGAATTTTTTCAATTCTAAATCCAAATTCAAATTCTCGAATTGAAAAATTCCCCGTATTTTTTTTTCTATGTTTTTTATGTTAGCTCAGAACACGCTGCCTCAGAACTTATGACTGGATGGACCGATTTTGATTTTTTATTTGATAGCTGGTGCTTGTGTTTGCGTTTTGCGTGTGCTTTGGTTTTTTATTTGATGGGTAGTCCATTTCAGTTTAGCCCTGTTGATTTTTTTCTTAAAACGATTTATCTAGTATTTGTATGACTTTCAATCGAAATATAGATTTTATTTGACGCTGTAGGTATACATTTTTTTTTTGGAATTCTTACAGCTAATAGAGTTAAGTTTCACAAATGAAATATAACTGAAGGACATATCTAAGTTTTCACCAAAGGAAAAGTAAAGAAAATAACAATAATTTAACAGATTTATTACGAATACTATTATTATTTTATCCGAATACACGGTTAAGTCTATACATGTTTAATAATTTCCAGATACATAAAAGTTGATTTAAATGACACATGCTTCCTTATCCAGCATTGCCTATGAAACAAGCAGCTTTCTAGATAGCTTTCGCTCTTTATGACACCATCGGCAAGTCATTAACCCTCAGAATGGTCTCTGAAACCGACAATGGTCAAAGCCAAGTTAGCAATAGTTATATTCATCGCCATTAAAGTGACAATTTCTTGTGCAGAAAGCCTTTCACTTATAGACATCAACCTCCGTACTAGGTATTAAGACTCCAGATTTTTACACATAAAAAGCTAAGTCACCATAGGTGGTGGTGATCGCTTTCTATGATATTTAACGCTTTGTGATATAAAAAAAGCTTTCAAGCTTTTCCTGTTTAGAATAAAACTATTTTCAACAGATTTTAACGCGAGGAGGGGATATATTTTGTGTCATTTAATCATTATTACCATGATCCTGATGTTTCGGTTGCTTTTCTGCTGAAAATTATAAAATGAAATAAATAGCATAAAATTCTTCAAAATAGTTTTATTTCAATGTGTAATACTTTTGTAAACGTCCGTACTATACGTCCGGTAATCACGTGTTTCCAAACTATCCGCATAGACAGTAGTTACTAAATAGAAAAGTTAAAATATGAAAACTAAGAAGGTGTACTGTGTATTAATGTAAAGTATAAGATCAGTGTATGCTAAACAAGTACCTACCACTCAATCCTATCAAGCATTTCCATCCAAAGGTTACTTGGTAGAAATTGATCTAAGCGATAGAACGCCCATTGTGCTGCCTCCATAGTCATTAGGTTGTGTTGCTTTTTCTCTTGGCTTACAATAAAGTATAAAACAGATAAGAATAAACTGAATTTCATTTGAAACGGATGCATTGCTACATCTCAATCCGATATCAACACAGAAATTATTCATAATGCATTACAGGCATATTGAATTGCAAAAATTGTATTGTTCTTAATAATATTAATTCTTGATCAATTTGTTAACGTTACACATTTAGTTTGCTAGATTAGGTTCAATAATGGATAGAAATACCTATTAAATAAATCTCCGAAATAAATGAAAACACTGTATAATTATACAACTACTTATATCCCTCCTTATGATTCCTTCGATAAAATTATTAATTTGTAACTTTAAAATTATTAATTTGTAACTTTAATACGCTAATCGCGCAAGAACAATTTGTAATTTTTCTTGCAGGACGTCATCTCCTCAGTTAATACTTTTATTGCCTTTGTCCTTCATGAAGCCCTACTCTTAATCCTAAAGACCTCTTCATGCATACTCTGAACCTTCCTATCAACATTACTCTCAAAATTTCTGAAACTACTCTAACTAAAGTATCCAACTAGTTACATTAACGTAACTCGTAGTTCGGAAAGACTACTTAAAATCACAGTAAAATCCATGCAGTAGCTACGATTTTTATATATTAAGATTTTAGAGTGAAAGATAGCCAATTAAAGTATTACTATTATGTAAACTTAAAGCGTGCTAAACAATAACGCTCATAGTAAATATACCGTACTAAAAACTTCAGCAATAACGTTCACCATTCATGTTTGATATGGACATAATAAACTGTATATTTGTACTGGTAACATATTCTCGTTAAAACCCATATGAAATCGTATTGAGTTCTCACAATTCCGTTGGATAGCGGAATTCGGTTTTGTAAGAACTTTTTAAATTGTTGTGAGATTAACTGTGGGTTAATGAAACGTGTAGAAAGTACAAATTCAACGGTAGAGACATTACTTTATTTACATTTAATTGATTAATATATTTTTCTTACCTATGTGTATAATGAGGTCTATAATAAGGTAGGCAAGTGTAGTGTATTAACACTCAAATTTCGCTAACTATATTTTATAAAGAAGTCTATTGCGTCCGTCAAACGGGTACCTACAATTTCATTATTCGTATGTTTACTGTCTAACTTCACTTGTATGACGCCCACGCGAAATTCATAAAATATAGGTAGTAAATACAATCGCAAATTATGTCTAGTTGAATTCTCGAAGGCGAATATATCCTTGAATATTATTTGGATATATTCTATTATCATTATTCTCATAAACTCCTCCAGCTAAGCTAAATTGCTTTTCTACGCCACCATCATAACCTAATATATTGAATATAATGGCAATTTATGTTCCTTGCTGCGGAAATATTTAGTGGGTATATAAAATAGACATACTTAGTTGATAATGCTGATATTATGCTCGTAAAACTTTGCAGCCAATAATGAGGTGATCGTCTGCTCCTATAACCTTAACGGTCTTATTACAAAACACGGACTAAAGTCAGGCTTAAACCCAGACTATGAAGTCCAAGCTTAATCTTAAGACCAAGGTTTAAACTTCTTCTTATTACAAAAACTGAATAATCCGTGGACTATTAGGCCATGGTTTAAATCTTGGCCTAATAACAACCACAGATTACTCTAAACTTTTGTTCGTTCATTGTGATATCATTCGGTCGCAACGTTCCGTTTTCTCCGAAAGTAAAAATTTTCTGAAATCGTTAATAAATATTATTTACTAAAAAATGGTGAAAAAAATATTTACGACATTATAATTATTAGATTTAAAGTCATGAACGATAGTTGGACTTTATTTTATAGTAAAATATCATTATCATGCCTTTATTTAGCAATCATTGTTATAATATTGGAAGATCTATGATGAACGTTAAATGGAGCGTAGTTTTTCGGAGCCCGCGTGTTGTTCAAATTTTTTTTTAATTTTTATACCCACTTTTGAATAATTTCAATACCCGTACTAACTTTTACGTTTCCAGTGGTTTAAACTTTTAAATTTGAATTAAATAATGGAAGGAGAAAAGAAAAAGAGGGGCGAAAATTGGACTGCCGAGGAAAAAGTAAGCCAAAATATGATGTATTTTGGTATTTTCCACAAATCAAATCAAAATGACAAGTTTGACGTTTTATTTTCGTGGTTTAGACACTTAGACCAACGTTAAACTAGGTATCACGCAGGTTTATCTTTAGACCAGAGATAAACCTTGGTTTAGTACTAAAACGCGTTTTGTAATAACATTTTCGTTAAACCATTGTCTAAAGACGATTTAAACCTGGGTTTAAAGTTAGTCCGTGTTTTGTAATACCTAAGACCGTAAGTGTTATAACTCAGTTTAAATATAGTGAATAATGCCCAACAACAAGCTTGGGTAATCTCTTTAAAATGGATTTTGAAGAATTAGCCTGAACCTGAACAAAAGTGATTGAACCTATTGAGTGATCTTTAAAACCTGTATAAATTATTTGTTTGAGGTTGGCGCGACATGTGTATTTTTCATTTATTTCTACGCATTATTTATTATATATTAACTTTCCGTTATTGGCACCACTTTCAAACTTCCTCAAATGTACTAATTTCTAATTTCATCCATGCTGGTCACATCAGACATCCATCTCGGCCGCATGAAGCCGTCTGTCATTGGTCGGCTTTACGAGTCAGCTATTCTATCTATTCTGAACAGCAAACTCCTCATGTTTAATTTTAAGTAATATATCGTACTATTAACATTTTTCTAATATTATGAAAACCCAAAGAAAGTTATTAGAATTTTCCCGACTCGGGACCTTTTTTTTTTTTTTTTCTTTCGGAAATCCTCATGGATACCCACCCCGCGGCCAGCGGGGCGGTCCCGACTCGGGACCTTGATCTCAGATGAATTTTATGAAAATGAAATTATTTTTGTATTCTTATTTGTTATGAAATGCCAACATCTTTTCAGAGGTTTACTACACAATTGCTTAAAAGAGAATGTAATTTGCGTGTCTGGAAGGGTCTTTATTTCACCCGAACTTTAAAATGCCTGAACAGTTTTGAATGTACGAAGTATCCTTACATCGTCTTAATTGATATGGGCTATTTTTTTTTATTATTGCCAGGCCAGTTGAGTTTTTAGTTTTTTTATGTTATTTTTGCTTGTAGATAATATTATTATATCAAACAAATAAATCATAAAAGTCAACATGATTGCTTTAAAAACATGTGATACATAAAAATAATTTAAACGAAGAACCAAAAAAGAAGGCTGCCTTAAAGAGCAATTGTTATTGATTGCAATTGTCATTGATTGATTTAAGTTTATCATCTTGTGTTCAACATTGAACTTGCGAGAGCGTGGGACGGAAACTAAAGTCTGTACTTGTGATATCTGAGACCATGTTATTTAGAACGAGTGGCGTTCAATAAAAACAGAAATACTGCGCTAAGTGTAAACTATATTATGTTATTTTAAAAACTCTAGTAGTGATCTTGGTAATTCTAAAATTGCTAAAACTTAAGATCAAGATCGTGCCACTGCACATTTATAATTAATATAATACAACAACATTAATAGAGTATATTCCACTTAAAGCTATAATATAATTACTCCCTAAAGATTGCTGCCATCAAATATCAATTTTGCTCACCGAGTATATTACAGACAACCGTGACCGCTTCACTAGAAGAGGGATCGTATGCGTAGGTATTTGCCACCTTGGATTCAAAAATATGAAATCAATGACAAATTTCTCAATAAAAGCTTACAAATCAATGCTCATAAAGGCGTCAATCTCTTATTTAACCTTAAACACCTGTAAGTCGTATGTCAGAAATCTGTCATACTAATATCAGTTGTCGAATTAATTTCACTTTCGATTATCTTTTAATGAATAGAGAGGTCAGTAGTACCGCACTTTCGCTCGAGGCATCTAATATAATAGTGCTCTATTATGTGTGTTAGAATTCGTCATGTTATGACATCACTGTGTTACTTTTTATTCATAACTCTTTTTTGTTACAGGTATGTACGAGTATAGAGATCTTCTTATTAACGTAAGTTTACCGCCGCGTTAGTTGTTGTTTAGTAGGTATATTTCAGATTTTCTTTACTTGTGCAGTGAAAGAGACAGTGTGGAGTGACAATTGCCTTTTTAAGCGATTACAACAAAAATAATCACGGTGTATAACCAGAGGTTAGAGGACTATGCTATAAATGGATGGTAATCTATATTAGCAGGCAATTAGGTATTTTAACTTTTTAACTTATATACTTAGAATACTCGTAGTATCCCGCACTATTCTGAATGGACTTATCCAAAAATGAATCTGATTCTTAGATTTTCGACCCCAACTTTAAAGATGGACGTTATAATTGTACATCTGTATATCTGTCTGTGGCATCGTAAATAAATGCGTACTAATCTTATGGTGAAACCACACTTTGTTATTCGCCTTTATTCATGTGTATTATAAATCGAAGTGGGGCTTATTCATGTATATTCGCACGAATATTCGCCTTAGTCACTCTTCCATGACGAATAATTGTGAAGGGTTTAGTCATCTATAAGAATTTCCTCGAATACAATATAGGCGAATAGCGAAGTGTGGTTCCACCATTAAAACTTTGAATTAAGCAGTTATTTATATCCAATGTGTCGAAATCAGTTTTGAATTTCGACGCCATAGTGCAATGTTCTGTATTTTCTGTACAAGGGCTAAGAAACACCATCGCATAGATAACAATGAACTCTGTACTAACTCTAGATCAATCGCAGCGGTCCCGATGCCTTAAAAGGTAATTTACAAGCCACGCGGAAGACATGGTTGAATTTATAACGTTACTAGTTCCCGATAGCTTGCATCCAAAGCGCTGAAGTTTCGATCCGATTATACGGATCGTGTGGATACAGATGAACTTTAATTAGATCGGGTCAAGACGATTAATTCCTAATTTTAACAAAATACCTAGGTATACACTCATCGTTAAGAGTAACTTTACAGATTCTAATTAATTGAAAAACTGTTAGTAAAATAATAAACAAAAAGATGAAATATATTAATTGTGTTCTCTGGGAGTTTTAAAATTAATCATGCATCAATTTATTGGTACATGTGTATTGACTTGAATTTACCTTGATTTCAATTAAAGGTGAAAATGAAAGCAGTGCAAGTTATGTTACTAATGAATACGGCAGTATAATCTGATAAATAATTCGAAATAGCAATAATGGCTGGTTAATGTACTTTAGATCACATCTTAAACAAAAGACGAAAGGCTGATCGCACTTAGATGAAAATTATGGTGTGTTATCTCTTGATTTGAGCAGAATCTGGTTTCTGACCAACACGGAGCTCAGTAAGTTCAACAGATGTGCTCAAAAGTTGCTGAACACTAACAGATTTACGAAAGATAATTAGGTACATTGAAATAAATCGATAAATTTTAAATCACTTTAGTAATTTTTGTAATCTTCTGAGGACAATTTTAAAATTTTCTTAATTTTAGTTTTTTATTCGATGAAATGATTCTGAGTTCGGGGGTGTATAACGTATCAGTTTGTCTTCAACTCGTCATATAGCGAGCATCTAACAGATGTTATCTTTTTTCAAGTACCTAATAAGATGAGTTAAAAGGAAAAGATTTATTAAAATTTAATTGTGAAGTTAACATCGGACCACTTCCAACTTGTATCATCTTGTTGATGTATTAACACACTCATCATCTAAACCGACTTGTTAAAAGAATTTTGAAGTCAATACCTTTTCAATAGATTTCTTGTGTTACGAGTTAACTCGTAACAAAAACTCGTAACTGCTGCATTATTATGGAAGTAGCACCTGGGTAAACGAGCTAGCGCAGGTTAGTTTAGTTTTTTTTTATTCTAGGAGATTGACTCATATCTACCTATTTAGATGAACTTGACAGCAATACCTTAGCAAAATATAAATTTTCCTTTTAACATGTCTATTTTTAATGGTTTTTTTTTTCTCACACGTCTTTATCCGTGGTAATACCATACGATCTATATACTAAGTCTAAGTATTAAGGTGGGTCCAAGCTAGGCGAGCCGAGCACGAGTCGAACGCAATTCGCCTAGTGTGGACCGACTTACAAGCCTCGCACAAGCACGCTGGACGCATTTCGAGGACAGTGATCGTTGTAGATTCGTTGTACGTTACACTTCGACGAACGACGAAGCCGAGAACGGCTCCGCTCGTGCTCGGCTCGTGCTCGGCTCGCCTAGCGTGAACTCACCTTTATAGTATTATGTAAAAGACAATAAACACCTTTTTTTTCTTTTTTCGTGCGGAAATCCTCATGGATACCCACCCCAGGTTATGCCGGACTCTTACCGACTAAAACCGCACGCCGTCTAGGGTCTTCTGACGCCAGGGTGTAAGGTGGCCCAAAGAGCATTTCCCTCGCACCCCGGCTTGACCCGGGCCATCTCCGGGTTCGAGATGGCCCCCTCGGGTTTGGGAACCGCGTGGTTCCCGTCATGCCCCCGGAATAGGGGGGGGAGACAATAAACACCTGATTTCAAATAGAGCCAGTGCAACGGTACCATTCAGATTTGTCAGTTTAGCGCCTATGCCACAATATCAATTGTACTTTCCAACGTTAACTTTCTAACAAATATACGAAACATTTCATTTTCTAATCATATCTCACTCGAATGATATCTTTACATTCTTATTCACGAATGCATAAAACCGACTTCATTCTTGCAAATCACTATTATTAAGACCGTTTTATGGTGATTTACGTCTACGCTCTCGCTTCACAATAGACTCTTACTTCCCATGAATGGAAAAAATAGTTAGATTCTAAGGTCAAATACGGAACATTGGAATCACTATTATAGCTCTCGAATCGATTTAACCCGATGCTTTCACTGAAAATGCTTATTGTGTTCTACCCAATAGGACTTTCTTCACATAGTACCTCTCTACCTTCTTCAACCTAGCGTTAATCCCAGTCGCATCTAAAGCTTTCAGCTCGGTGTCTGGGGTCCGCTTTACCAGTCTTAACTGCGGATTTGGCTGGACCTCGATATTTTCTGCCATCTTCACAACCTAGTGGTGACATCATTGCAGCTAGACCGTTGTTGTTGAACTTTTTGGGGCTCCAACTATAGTACCTCTGTACCTATATAAGAAAAAATTGTATTTTTCTATTAGTGCATTAATTTCATATTCATTCTTGGTGTGTATGGAACCTCAACAAGATCTTAAGAGCCCAAACCAACTTCAACTGAAAGACAAACTGTGCCTGCTAATTAACAGATGAGATTCTGGCGCGGTTTTTTTTTTGGAATTGGCAAGTCAGGAGGCACTTGTTCCCGTGAAACCAGGTAAAGCAAGCCATAAGTGGGCGACCGGCCATCGAGCTATAAGTCGCAAGCTTCATTAGATGACGCTGATTTTAATCGATGAATGAATTCACATCAGTGCGTGTGTTGCTTGACTGACTCTATGATAACACTGCCAGTTCTTGCGAGTTAGTTGATGATAAACTAATAGAAAGAAGGCATTTATTGTGGTGTAAAAACGAATATTGTCTTACTTTGGAAATAAAAAAGGTTTCCACACTGACAGCCACACTACCTAATTATATCATCTTTCTACAATTCTTATAACGTAATCCAGCTTCAATATCCATCCAGGAAAAAAAATTGTGCTAACCACTGACTGTTAAATCATATCTGTAAACAACCACAACCACATCATATAAATCTTATAAACTTGAGTTATATTTTACCTCTAGAAAGCATGTGTATACAGTTTAAGGACTATTATTTCATCGGATATTACAACTGTTTCTATAATGAAAGATATGTTACTACGAGTATACTGAAGAAGAAGCCATGTGCTGTACAATAGTCATACTTTTTAATTTGCTGAAAAATCCATACCCAGCCCTAACAGTGCCGGAGTTATGTGGTTATAATTTTGTATCGTAATTTTGTTGTTCTTTGTCAAAATAATCTAAAATCTACATACATATGCTCACGCTATTTTCCCTCCGGGGTAGGCAGACACAACAGCCCTCTATCTGCTTCTGTCCTTATATACCTCACGCGCTTCCTCTACTGTCATTAAACCTTTCATAAAAGTCCGCCGGTTTCCAGTTAATCTAAAATTTTCTTCTGTAATTAAAATTGTTTAGCTGTATGTAACTTATATGTTACTTTACTAGAAAGTAAACATGTTATGTGTTGCTGTTTAACAAACTTTTTCTCATTTAGCACTTTGTTTATCCTACGTGCCATTGTGACAATTAGCATTTAGCTCGCTCTGAATGCATGATAATTATTCGCGGCTTACCGAGAGTGAAAATAATGTCCACCAACATGGACTAGCCATTTATCACACCACTTTCGTTCTTTCTCTGGTGCTCTGGTGAACTCTGAGAAAATTTATTATTTTATCCATTCAATTCCGATTCAATTTGTTTAGTCTTTACTATCGCTCCATTACAAGCTTTTACTTAACCACATCCTCAGATTAGATCGTGGTAAACACTCTGATACTACATGATATCCAAGATTTGAAAATGGAGACGGCAAGTGGTCATAGGAACTTTTGAACTAAACATGTTTGGGCTCATTTGATGAAAATTTGTTTTTAAAAAAATATTTTGAAGAAAAATATAGTTTCTTCTTGAAATATATAGGTCAATGTTCCCTTTGAGAAAATTTAAACACTGACTTTTAATCACCTGTCAGTCATTGGTATGTTCGAATACCTACCTCTAAATTGAACTGACCAATTTAGTTAGGTAGCGATCTTTCAGCATTACAATGAAAATAAAACAACTACTGAATAGTGTACAGAAATCAATATCTTTTCAAGACTCCAATACTAAAAGATCACTGATTGAATAGTTTTTGTGCATAACAGCCGTGAAAATGTGATCACACGTTCCTTTATTGAGTGGCCATAAGTTTTTGTATGTGAACGTTTAGCTATCTAATAGAATCAGTGGACGTATATCAGTGTATTGTCGTTCGTAATAAGTCACCCATTATCTCGTTTGCGGTAATCATAACATACGTTAACCCAAATAGTCTGATTCACCATATTCATTGTTTACTGAATTAGGTACATATTGGCACTGTGTTTCATAGCAAAAAATGTGATTATAATGATTTTATTTTAAACCCATATTATTTATATATTTATCTAATATCGTTCAATGATGTTTTATTGTTTTAGAAAAGCAAACAAATGTGTCTATAGGACGCCATTCTGAGGTTGCAGATAACACGAAAAGGTAGTTTGTAACATAAATGACTAAAACATGTGTGCTTATGTATCTTTTTTATTTCACCATGCAATATTTACCAATTAATAAAATTAGTATGCAAGTTAGCCGCATGCATCACCGGCGAAGTAAAATACAAGAACCACAGTATTTTTGCCCGGGGTTCCCGTAAAAGGCAATTAAGGGATAGGGCCGTTGTCTATCCTACAGTAGACATCCAGTCCATTTAAAAGTACCTAATTGACGTCAATAGACTCACCAGTAAAATATAGCATGCGAAATGTGGCTGTTAGTACGCCTGCCTACGCTTAACAATGAAGGCATGTGTAGATAATATTTTTTTCAAAAGCTCATATGTAATGTTTACAGTGGCAAACAAAATGTGTTCGTCACAATATGGTAATGCTTACAATCAAATTGTTGTATCGACTCGGGCACATACAAGAAAACAATTTTGTACACTTTCTACGATTATTTACTTGTTAGTTTCGCTTTCTTAGTGCCAACTATTTATTTTATAACTTGATGACGCAGCGGATGTTTCGGTAAGTAATGCTAATGAAATAATACATTTTCATGTCGATTCTATAGACGTCTTGACTTGTGTGCATTATACTTTGTTAACTTTTTTTATAGAAATATTCGGTGATTGTTAAAATTCATGACTGTCAGTAGTTCATATTTAAATGGACAGTTTGTATAATAGAAAATAACTTTTATGATTACTAATCTTTTGATCATCAATTTCCATATTATTATCATTATGTTTATGCATATATGCAGCAACTTAACTAACCGTTTAGTTCTAGTGAGAGTAGTGCTAGAAAAGACAAGGGCTAAAGAGAATAAAATAATTGTATCTTAATCCAGTGCATCAGAGTAATATTGTGTGGTTGGATGGAGGAGACCCCGTGATAAATAAAAAAGTTAAGCAGTCGTGACCCGTCGTGGGACGCTTGGCAGATTGAAACTATTTTACACTCAAAACAAAACTGTTTCACCGACAAAAAATAACTTTGATGACATCGTAGGTCTCTTGTAGTTTAAATGACCGTGTTGCTACTGATACTAATCTAAGTAATATCATAATTTATTTTATGTCATACCATTCATTCAATTTTGTTAACTTATAACGTGCACTTGTACCGAAGTCATAGGATTTCCCGTGCGAAGCCGGTACGGGTCAGCTAGTTCCTAATAAAAATGGATACAGATCCGTAGATAATTTTGATAGTAACAAAGACACGGCATTTTAGAAGGTTTACCTAAGTTTCCTAATTTTAGTTAAAAATACGGTAAGTATAATTGATTTTTATAGGTATGATAAAAACTGATTCCTTTGTAATGGGTGTACGGTTATTTCTTGAACAAAAAAACGCTATCGGTAAGTAACAATAACATTTAAGTTGTACCGTTTCGTGATAAAATGTTCGGAAGCTCTTCTTATATTCTGGTCTATATTCTGACTTTTTTTAACATAGATCTATGTATTGTGTTGTTAACTATTAATAGACTTTCTACAAAGAATCATCGTATGCTTAATAAATTTAGTTAAAGTTTTTATATTCAGAATCGGAACACAAGTTTATCTATCAATTTTGTTACTTTTTTACAAGTCTGCAAACGCTTAATGACAAAATAATACTTAACTGTTTTTAAAATAATAACATCACTTTTTATAGATGTCTCGTCAAAGTCAAAAGAACTTACGGTGATATTCGATTCTGCAAATAACAACAATGTTATCCAACATAGTACTTGTAGGTTTGCGCCCACACTCGTTCCTAGTATGCTACGGTTAATGCAACGGACGTAACGCGTTTCGGTAAGTAACTGTAGCGAGATAAACGACCTAATCGCAAACGGTAACGAGAACTTGGACAGGTTTCGCGTGTGGAATTCGCGTGTCAAGCGTACCGGATAAACACGTTTTATGCAGTCAAACGTGACGCCACTTGTAATTGGCGATTAATCGGTTATGTCGTATTCGATGCAGTGGTGAATCCTCAAGGCGAAATGCTTGATGCTGCTCAATTTCCTCGGTTTTGTACAAAAGAGTTGAACATTCTATACCTAATCATTTTACATAAGCGATTTTTGCCAGCATACTTTTCGTTTGGTACTAACAAAATGCACCATAACAGCCAGGGTTTTCGTTCTAGAATTGGAAAAGAAGCATACGGTGGCAGTATGGTGACAATAGTTGAGAACATTTGTGATTCGCTCATATTCTCACACTTAAATATTTACCTATTAGATCATCATAAAAGAAAATCATTCTTCATTCCTTTAAAATAATAAAGCTAAAGAGATTATTTTATGTAGCGCTAATCTGAAAAATCCCTTTACATTTATTAACTCAGTTGTTAAGGAAGATTATCTATAAGCTAATTACATCGCGCTATGATCCTTAGGAGCCGTATGCCACATGCCCACTCTACAAAAATATTAGCCAAAATTCCGCTTGTCTAATCATTGTTTTCACTGAGTATTTACAAATAAATAAAAAATGTTTAAATTGTTTGCATACTGACCTCCAAATTTTATCTTATTAAGATAGCACACGCTAATGATATTAAGATAAAATTATGAGATAAATATTAAAACATTAATAAATTTAAAGACGGTTAATAAAATTCACGAATTGAGATTTATTCAGTGTTAGTCATAAGTCATTTCATTAGGTGTAATAAGTCTGTCATATTGTTTCGATTCGCATGTATTCACTCGCAACTAAATACGAGAAATATTGGTTTCATGCCAATTTAGTGTATAATACTCGTATATATTATGACCAGTATCGTATATATTATCATTCCGTTCTATTCTTTTTTCTCCACGATTTATTTGTAGGAATTACTGCGCTGCCTTTGGATTTAGGTCAATCCATTGACGAGTAGCAATCGAGGTTGAAAGTAACTTCGATGACAGAACCGTCCTGGATGTTGACGTTTTCCAATTAAACTTACAAGAAAAAGTTAGTAATGTAAAGCCTTCAAAAAGCATCGAATTTGATTTGATTTGATATTGACGTTAAAATAGCTTTAAATAACTTTATAATAGTTTCACCAAATAGCGTTAGCTACAATCAAACGTACCATTTATATTGTTATTGATACGTGCTCTGATTTTTAAATTATTTTTTTTTGCAATCTGATTCCAAATCTCTATCTGATTGAAATATCGTTTCAAGTAAACACATTCAAGTTCTCTTTTCAAATTGTGAAATTCGCGATCCACTACCCTGGCCTGCATTCGGTGTACTTTCTGCACAACTTATCCTACATAATATCACTAAAACCGGAAAACCTTACGGGTTTTCTAAAACAATGTTTCAAATCCCGTACAACCGATAATTTTATAACATTCTTGTGGTTGCACGTCGGTACTTACTGCTTTCTATCATAAATTCATGAGGTTTAACACTTTGTACTGAACCATTACAACACAATATTATAAAATTTACATTTACATCCCAGGAGGTAGGGTACAACGGGATATCCCGTTGGAAGCGGATGTCATTCGACTGGAGCAGTATTGCACAGAAAAAAATATGCTCTGCTTATGTTTGAAGTAATTGGATTGACTTACTGTTAATAAGTAGTAATTTTGGACTGGTTTCATGGTATCTAGTTAGCAGTAGTCAGTATTAACAAGCATGTTTATATTTTTTATTTATTAATATATATATAGCTGCTCGTGCTGATTCACTCACTCATTGGTCACCTCTCCTGAACAATTTTGTATGAAATTTTTTTTTTTCACCGATGGTTACGTATAGAGGATGGAAATTCATTCGGAGGAAAAATATGGAGAGAGCTGATGATGGAGGATTTCGGAGACGGGTGAAGAGCACGCTTAAGGTATTGAAGATAGGTTGGTGGTGCTTGAGCAAATGTCACTCGAAACGTCATTCAATTGCCAGTGACCTGAAAAAAAATTCAAAATGGCGAAAAAAAAATGGCCGCCATAGAAATTTCCTCGGTGTCCATCTCGGAGAGTATAAAAGATGGAAGAGTAGTTTCTTCGCAAAAGATGATCAGGATCCAAAGGTCTACTCGATGAATAGAAAAAAAATTCAAGATGGTGGAATTTATTTTTCTATAGAAAATGTATGGCGAACATTGAATAGACTACAAGTTTTGAACTATGCAAGACTTTGATTTATACATAGTTTCTTTTTAAAATGTTTTTGTGGAAGAACTCTTAGTCAGAAATATGTAGATAGATGATGATCGAGGGTTTGGAAGATGGGTGAGAAGCACGGCCAAGGTATTAGACATAGGTGAGGGCTGCTCAAACAAAAAATATTCGGAACCTCATCCAATTGGCAGGGAGATGGAAATAAATCCAAAATGGCGGATTCAAGATGGCGTCAACACAAATGTCATGGGTGTCTCTCTCAGAAAGTATTAAAGATGGATGAATTGTGTTTCGGTTCACCTCTGCTGTATTTTTTTTCCCTGATGCTTTCATATAAAGGACGAAAATTCATTCGGAGGAAAAATATGGAGATTTTGGAGACGGGTGAAGAGCACGGCCAAGGTATTGAAGAGAGGTAGGGAGTGCTCAAATAAAAACCACTCGGAATCTCATCCAATTGTCAGTGAGCTAAAAATATAACCAAAATGGCAGATTCAAGATGGCGCCCATACAATTTTCGACAGCGTCTATCTCACAAAGTATAATAGAAGATAGAAGAGAGGTTTTTTGGCAAAAGATGATAAGGACCTAGCCTAGAGGTCTACTCGATGAATAGAGAAAAAATTCAAAATGGCGAAATTTATTTTTCCATACAAAATATAAGGCAAATATTGAAGAGACAAATGTGCAAGACTTTGGTATGCTTTTAACCGAGTTTTCGTCTTGGTCCCATAAAAAAATCTGGATCCAACTCCTTAATCCTGATACTGAAAGATTACCCGCCTAGGCCCTAGGTTATCAAGATTCAGAAAGGGTTCATTGTGAATTAATATTATAGATACCAAGCAACGACTTCATGGTTAGATTTCAAGTCCCAACCCCTCAAACCTGATAATGCAGGGTACAGCTGCGCTCACAAACTATAGTGATTCAGAAACTGCGAATGGTGCAATGCAATAATATTTTAAGTACCAAGCATAGACTACATAATTGAACTTCGGATCCCGACTCCGCAATCTTGATGCTGCAAGGTGCTGAACTCTTAAACCATGGGGATTCGAGAATTTCTTATATTTTTATTTATTTATAAAAACTTCATGCACATATGCAACAGGCATTCTCTACCAGTCAACCTTATAGGTGGTGTAGAGAATAACATAGCATAGCATAGCATAGAGAATAACATAACAGCATTTTAGGCATCAAGCAACAGCTTCATGATAACACTTCAAGTCTGAATTCCACAAACCTGATGATGCAGGGTACAACACTCCTAAACCATAGAGAATAAGGCACTGTTCCTGGTGAAATAATAGGTACCTATTGTAAATGCCGAGCATAGACTTTTGTTAGGTATTGAATTCCAGGTCCCAACTTTTCAATCTAACCACAAATTCACGGTTTTCAGATTTTTCCCCCTATGTCTGCTATAAGGCATACCGATAGGTAGATATGCCAAAGTGATTTAATTCAACGGGATTTCTTGACACGACACGACAGACAGACAGACAGACAGACAACGATGTGATCCTATAAAGGTTCCTTTTTAGGGTTCCATACCTCAAACCCTAAAACGGAACCCTTATAGGATCACTTTGTTGTCTGTCTGTCTGTCGGTCTGTCAAGAAACCTACAGGGTACTTCCCGTAGACCTAGAATCATGAAATTTGGCAGGTAGGTAGGTTAGGGGGAAAATCTGAAAATCGTGAATTAGTGGCTACATTACACAAAAAAAAATTAAATTGTGGTCATGAACTAATAATTAGTATTTTAAGTAAGATAACTATATCAAGTGGAGTATCATATGAAAGGGCTTCACCTGTGCATTCTGAAACAGCTTTTTGTTTATTTTTATACGTCATAGTTTTTGAATTATAGTGCAAAATGTCGAAAAAATACGACTGTAACACGGAACGTGAACGTACGAACGTGGTCCGCTTTAGCGGGCCGCGCACCCACGCGCCGTACTTGTTAATATATATATAGCTGCTCGTGCTGATTCACTCACTCATTGGTCACCTCTCCTGAACAATTTTGTATGAAATTTTTTTTTTTCACCGATGGTTACGTATAGAGGATGGAAATTCATTCGGAGGAAAAATATGGAGAGAGCTGATGATGGAGGATTTCGGAGACGGGTGAAGAGCACGCTTAAGGTATTGAGGATAGGTTGGTGGTGCTTGAGCAAATGTCACTCGAAACGTCATTCAATTGCCAGTGACCTGAAAAAAAATTCAAAATGGCGAAAAAAAAATGGCCGCCATAGAAATTTCCTCGGTGTCCATCTCGGAGAGTATAAAAGATGGAAGAGTAGTTTCTTCGCAAAAGATGATCAGGATCCAAAGGTCTACTCGATGAATAGAAAAAAATTCAAATTGGTGGAATTTATTTTTCTATAGAAAATGTATGGCGAACATTGAATAGACTACAAGTTTTGAACTATGCAAGACTTTGATTTATACATAGTTTCTTTTTAAAATGTTTTTGTGGAAGAACTCTTAGTCAGAAATATGTAGATAGATGATGATCGAGGGTTTGGAAGATGGGTGAGAAGCACGGCCAAGGTATTAGACATAGGTGAGGGCTGCTCAAACAAAAAATACTTGGAACCTCATCCAATTGGCAGGGAGATGGAAATAAATCCAAAATGGCGGATTCAAGATGGCGTCAACACAAATGTCATGGGTGTCTCTCTCAGAAAGTATTAAAGATGGATGAATTGTGTTTCGGTTCACCTCTGCTGTATTTTTTTTCCCTGATGCTTTCATATAAAGGACGAAAATTCATTCGGAGGAAAAATATGGAGATTTTGGAGACGGGTGAAGAGCACGGCCAAGGTATTGAAGAGAGGTAGGGAGTGTTCAAATAAAAACCACTCGGAATCTCATCCAATTGTCAGTGAGCTAAAAATATAACCAAAATGGCAGATTCAAGATGGCGCCCATACAATTTTCGACAGCGTCTATCTCACAAAGTATAGGTAATAGAAGATAGAAGAGAGGTTTTTTGGCAAAAGATGATAAGGACCTAGCCTAGAGGTCTACTCGATGAATAGAGAAAAAATTCAAAATGGCGAAATTTATTTTTCCATACAAAATATAAGGCAAATATTGAAGAGACAAATGTGCAAGACTTTGGTATGCTTTTAACCGAGTTTTCGTCTTGGTCCCATAAAAAAATCTGGATCCAACTCCTTAATCCTGATACTGAAAGATTACCCGCCTAGGCCCTAGGTTATCAAGATTCAGAAAGGGTTCATTGTGAATTAATATTATAGATACCAAGCAACGACTTCATGGTTAGATTTCAAGTCCCAACCCCTCAACCCTGATAATGCAGGGTACAGCTGCGCTCACAAACTATAGTGATTCAGAAACTGCGGATGGTGCAATGCAATAATATTTTAAGTACCAAGCATAGACTATTACATAATTGAACTTCGGATCCCGACTCCGCAATCTTGATGCTGCAAGGTGCTGAACTCTTAAACCATGGGGATTCGAGAATTTCTTATATTTTTATTTATTTATAAAAACTTCATGCACATAATTATGCAACAGGCATTCTCTACCAGTCAACCTTATAGGTGGTGTAGAGAATAACATAGCATAGCATAGCATAGAGAACACACAACAGCATTTTAGGCATCAAGCAACAGCTTCATGATTACACTTCAAGTCTGAATTCCACAAACCTGATGATGCAGGGTACAACACTCCTAAACCATAGAGAATAAGGAACTGTTCCTGGTGAAATAATAGGTACCTATTGTAAATGCCGAGCATAGACTTTTGTTAGGTATTGAATTCCAAGTCCCAACTTTTCAATCTAACCACAAATTCACGGTTTTCAGATTTTTCCCCCTATGTCTGCTAGGCATACCGATAGGTAGATATGTCAAAGTGGAAAGAAGAAAGAATTTGTGGCTACATTACACAAAAAGAATTAAATTGTGGTCATGAACTAATAATTAGTATTTTAAGTAAGATAACTATATCAAGTGGAGTATCATATGAAAGGGCTTCACCTGTGCATTCTGAAACAGCTTTTTGTTTATTTTTATACGTCATAGTTTTTGAATTATCGTGCAAAATGTCGAAAAGGTGTGTGTGTATTTAAATGTGAACCATGAACCGTACTTTTGACATGATAGTTGACCCATAGAGTTAAAATAGCGGGTGAGAACTTATTTTTTACGCATTAAAAACACCTTTCTTAAGTTACCCGTGACTACTGTAGTAGGTACCGCTAGCGGTACTTTAGTGTTTCTTGAAAAGAATCAGTGCTGGCAAAATAATGGGTAATTGTTATCCTACCGGTTGCGGCAATTTAATAATTAGCACTAAAGGACCGCTGTTTAGCCCAATAAAATCTTCAGAAAATCAGAATTCTATTTTCGGCGTTAATATATTGAAAAAAAAAAAAAGATTTAATTTAAAAAAATTGAATAAGCACTATAAAACGACAAAGTGTTAGAGTGAACAAAAATTGTCAGGATTGAATGAAATTTTAAGCAATTGCATGCTAACTATTTCCAAATGATTTTCTGATCGGAAAAAATGATCATCCCGTCCTGGATGATCATTGTTTCCGATCAGAAAATCAATTGTCAGGATGATTTCGAAAATCGAATATTTAAATGTCTAAGTAGGTATTTATTATTTTGTTGATAATAATAAAAACGGTTTTAAATTCTAACATTTAAAATAATAGGTTTATAATATTATGCTTAGAATTATACATAGTATAACACTTAAGTAGAATGTTTGTTAATTTTTAGACGAATACGGACGATGTTCTTTTTTTAAATCCGGAGTGAAAAAAATAAAAGGCGGTACAAATATTTTACCTTTCAGATTTCGTTCTACGTTGTATTTCTTCTGCGTGGAGTGTTCTAATTGTTCTAAACATATTTTTAGAGATTTATCAATCTCAAGAAGTTATTTATTATTGTTTAATTAATTACATAAAATTATTATTATCTAATTACATATTTCAATTTGGTAGTATTTCGTATTAAACTTTTAAGTGTTGGAGGCTTAGTAATGGGGCCCGGTTGGAACCTTTCTGGTACAGAACCAAGAAAAACTGTTACATAATTATTTACACACCAAAACTTTAAATCCAAACGGACCCCTGTTCCAGGTTCCTGTTGTCCACTCATCTACGTGGTCCGCTTTAGCGGGCCGCGCACCCACGCGCCCTACTAGTTAATATATATATAGCTGCTCGTGCTGATTCACTCACTCATTGGTCACCTCTCCTGAACAATTTTGTATGAAATTTTTTTTTTTCACCGATGGTTACGTATAGAGGATGGAAATTCATTCGGAGGAAAAATATGGAGAGAGCTGATGATGGAGGATTTCGGAGACGGGTGAAGAGCACGCTTAAGGTATTGAGGATAGGTTGGTGGTGCTTGAGC
This sequence comes from Lithosia quadra, assembly GCA_963576445.1. Taxonomy (NCBI): domain Eukaryota; kingdom Metazoa; phylum Arthropoda; class Insecta; order Lepidoptera; family Erebidae; genus Lithosia; species Lithosia quadra. The sequence continues at coordinate 9,070,789 of OY754891.1, forward strand.
AAATGTCACTCGAAACGTCATTCAATTGCCAGTGACCTGAAAAAAAATTCAAAATGGCGAAAAAAAAATGGCCGCCATAGAAATTTCCTCGGTGTCCATCTCGGAGAGTATAAAAGATGGAAGAGTAGTTTCTTCGCAAAAGATGATCAGGATCCAAAGGTCTACTCGATGAATAGAAAAAAATTCAAAATGGTGGAATTTATTTTTCTATAGAAAATGTATGGCGAACATTGAATAGACTACAAGTTTTGAACTATGCAAGACTTTGATTTATACATAGTTTCTTTTTAAAATGTTTTTGTGGAAGAACTCTTAGTCAGAAATATGTAGATAGATGATGATCGAGGGTTTGGAAGATGGGTGAGAAGCACGGCCAAGGTATTAGACATAGGTGAGGGCTGCTCAAACAAAAAATACTTGGAACCTCATCCAATTGGCAGGGAGATGGAAATAAATCCAAAATGGCGGATTCAAGATGGCGTCAACACAAATGTCATGGGTGTCTCTCTCAGAAAGTATTAAAGATGGATGAATTGTGTTTCGGTTCACCTCTGCTGTATTTTTTTTCCCTGATGCTTTCATATAAAGGACGAAAATTCATTCGGAGGAAAAATATGGAGATTTTGGAGACGGGTGAAGAGCACGGCCAAGGTATTGAAGAGAGGTAGGGAGTGCTCAAAAAAACCACTCGGAATCTCATCCAATTGTCAGTCAGCTAAAAATATAACCAAAATGGCAGATTCAAGATGGCGCCCATACAATTTTCGACAGCGTCTATCTCACAAAGTATAATAGAAGATAGAAGAGAGGTTTTTTGGCTAAAGATGATAAGGACCTAGCCTAGAGGTCTACTCGATGAATAGAGAAAAAATTCAAAATGGCGAAATTTATTTTTCCATACAAAATATAAGGCGAATATTGAAGAGACAAATGTGCAAGACTTTGATATGCTTTTAACCGACTTCCAAAAAAGAGGTGGTTCTCAAAACGGCCCGTTGATTTTCATTTTTTTGCAAAGATTTTTTTAAATAAACAGTATAGAAGTCTTGGTCCCATAAAAAAATCTGGATCCAACTCCTTAATGCTGATGCTGAAAAATTACTGCCCGCCTAGGCCCTAGGTTATCAAGATTCAGAAAGTGTTCATTGTGAATTAATATTATAGGTACCAAGCAACGACTTCATGGTTAGATTCCAAGTCCCAACCCCTCAACCCTGATAATGCAGGGTACAGCTGCGCTCACAAACTAAGTATAGTGATTCAGAAACTGCGGATGGTGCAATGCAATAATATTTTAAGTACCAAGCATAGACTACATAATTGAACTTCGGATCCCGACTACGCAATCTTGATGCTGCAAGGTGCTGAACTCTTAAACCATGGGGATTCGAGAATTTCTTATATTTTTATTTATTTATAAAAACTTCATGCACATATGCAACAGGCATTCTCTACCAGTCAACCTTATAGGTGGTGTAGAGAATAACATAGCATAGCATAGCATAGAGAATAACATAACAGCATTTTAGGCATCAAGCAACAGCTTCATGATTACACTTCAAGTCTGAATTCCACAAACCTGATGATGCAGGGTACAACACTCCTAAACCATAGAGAATAAGGAACTGTTCCTGGTGAAATAATAGGTACCTATTGTAAATGCCGAGCATAGACTTTTGTTAGGTATTGAATTCCAAGTCCCAACTTTTCAATCTAACCACAAATTCACGGTTTTCAGATTTTTCCCCCTATGTCTGCTATAAGGCATACCGATAGGTAGATATGCCAAAGTGATTTAATTCAACGGGATTTCTTGACACGACACGACAGACAGACAGACAGACAACGATGTGATCCTATAAAGGTTCCTTTTTAGGGTTCCATACCTCAAACCCTAAAACGGAACCCTTATAGGATCACTTTGTTGTCTGTCTGTCTGTCGGTCTGTCAAGAAACCTACAGGGTACTTCCCGTAGACCTAGAATCATGAAATTTGGCAGGTAGGTAGGTTAGGGGGAAAATCTGAAAACCGTGAATTTGTGGCTACATTACACAAAAAAAATTAAATTGTGGTCATGAACTAATAATTAGTATTTTAAGTAAGATAACTATATCAAGTGGAGTATCATATGAAAGGGCTTCACCTGTGCATTCTGAAACAGCTTTTTGTTTATTTTTATACGTCATAGTTTTTGAATTATCGTGCAAAATGTCGAAAAAATACGACTGTAATACGGAACCCTCCTTGCGCGAGCCTGACTCGCACTTGGCCGGTTTTTTCCTTTTGAGATACGGAACCCTAAAAATGACTCCTCACGATCCATTTTAACTTTTTGTGTTAAAATTCATGTTAAAAGTACAATTTTAGTTCTTAATTTAAAGGTGAACCATGAACCGTACTTTTGACATGATAGTTGACCCATAGAGTTAAAATAGCGGGTGAGAAGTTATTTTTTACGCATTAAAAACACCTTTCTTAAGTTACCCGTGACTACTGTAGTAGGTACCGCTAGCGGTACTTTAGTGTTTCTTGAAAAGAATCAGTGCTGGCAAAATAATGGGTAATTGTTATCCTACCGGTTGCGGTAGTTTAATAATTAGCACTAAAGGACCGCTGTTTAGCCCAGTAAAATCTTCAGAAAATCAGAATTCTTTTTTCGGCGTTAATATTTTGAAAAAAAATAAGGATTTAATTAAAAAAAATTGAATAAGCACTATAAAACGACAAAGTGTTAGAGTGAACAAAAATTGTCAGGATGATTTCGAAAATCGAATATTTTTTTAAAATTTTCATGCTATAGCGGCAATAGAAATACACATTCTGTGAAAATTTCAACTCTCTACCTATTGCGGTTCAAGAGATACAGCCCGCTGACAGACAGAAGGATGGACGGATAGCGGAGGCTTAGTAATGGGGCCCGGTTGGAACCTTTCTGGTACAGAACCAAGAAAAACTGTTACATAATTACTTACACACCAAAACTTTAAATCCAAACGGACCCCTGTTCCAGGTTCCTGTTGTCCACTCATCTACGTGGTCCGCTTTAGCGGGCCGCGCACCCACGCGCCGTACTAGTTTACTTATATAGCACAATCCAGTTGCCAATTAAACAGTTACGCGCGCTCTATAAATAGAAGGCTGCACATAACGCTTTTTTGTCAATTAATATTAATGTCATTATTATTTTTTATTTCAAAAGTAACTGAACACTTCGCTAATAGTAAGCGAAGTAATATTAATTTTAAGGTCATTATTTTTTTTAATTTCAAAAGTAACTGAACACTTCGCTAATAGTAAGCGAAGTGATTGGAGACTATGAACTCACATTTTGTTTTTAAGGTACCTTATTCAAATCCAAAGTATGTATTTTCAATGATTTAACCTCTTATAACGAAGGAAATTCGTGTAGTAGTGTATTTAGTTTATATGTCTAGTGTGAATCCCACTTCCAATTCCTAAAAAAATGATAAAATTGAAACTTAGTTACCATCATAATATCAATAGGCATACAAATAGACACTGAAGATCGACACGCATATACTCGTAATTCCCAGACGAATAGAGCGACTAGGATTCACGTAACCATAACTAGGGCACTACTGCGGGTTCGACCGCACGGAACAATTACTTGATTGAACCACATACAGTTGTTCCGAGTTTAGGTGTAGGTTCTTCGTATACAGTTGTAATATGAAACTGATACGTAATGTAAGAATATATACTGGATTATATCTCAGGTTCTACTCTACCGTTTGTGATCAAACATGCGTAAGATTTTAAGTCTGACCAAGACCTATCAAACTCACTCATACGCACGAAAGGCTTTGCGGATAAATTCATCATGCGTACAGCAAAGCAAAAGAGAATTCCCTACACGAGTCTGTGTTTCCGGAATGCTATAACCTGGGAATATTCAAGTCACAAGTGAATAGGATCCTTCTAGGCAAGGCTGATTCATCGTAGACCACATCGTCACTTACCATCAGGTGATATAGTGGTCAAACGTAAGCCTAGCCGTAATAAAAAAAAACACATCAAAATCCATTCAGTAGTTTTTACGTTCATCGCAAACAAACGGATGAAACAGAAGAATTTTTATTCAGAATCGTTTATATAACAATCCAAGTAGTTACTTTTTAATCGCCGATGTAGAGACACAGCTACTTCACAATTTTATAATAGTATAGGTGTAGTAAATACTGGTTTCCGTATGTCGTAATTTGCGCTTGTGTGACCGGCATTGACTCCAATCATTCGTTCAAGGTCATCTATTAGTGCATAAAGTATTTCACGTAGCTGTACCTTTACGGGCGAAGACATGCAACTAAGCTAGTTTACTATATATAGGTACTCGCAACCGCGGTAGCCTAGTGATCTGGGTAATGGACTGCTGAGACGAGGTCTTCGGGTTCGATCCCAGGTTCACCATGGCACACACCAATGACTATTCGATGCTTTTCGAAGTAATGTGTATTTATCGCAGGTTTATAAGCTGGGATTGGGATCTAAACATAAAAATGCGGGTGCTAGCACCTCTGCCTACCCCTTCAGGGATATAGGCGTGAGTTTATGTTATGTTTATGTGAACGCTTTTTTACGTACCCCGTCATCTTTTATAAACTGTCGTTGTAAATTATACCTCTGTTGTGTATTATGTATGGACATTTACATATTTCAACTCTTTTCTTTGCACTATTGGCAATAAAATTGTACACGTTTCATGATCTGGCTTTCACAAGCTGGTATAGCTTCAATTTATTTAATAACAAGCATCTGTCGATAGTAAGCATCCTTAACAAGTTATTTTAACGACTTAGACCTTTAAGTATCTTTCATAGCTTTAGAAGCTAATTGGGCATAGGTATTTCTTTTAAATGAGAGTACCTATACGTCTGAAATAAATCTCTACTTCACAATCTCTTCTCGCAGGTCTGCTGGAAGAGATTTCTTGCAGAAATAAGCAGATTCTCTATACACATCCTTCTACTTGATGTACTACTTTTCTTTGTGTGTATACCTACATAAATAAATAAAAAATTGGGACCCAATAGGTAACTTAAAATATTTTCGTTCGCGATGGAAGCAAAAACTGCTGAATTAATTTCTGTCTGTTTTTTTTTTTATTAGAAAGATCTTGGTCAGACTTATAATCTACCGTATGTTTGATTGCAATTAGTTTAGTAGAACCGAAAATCTGTCCAAAAAAGCGATAACCGACATCCGCGCGGGCGGGCGGTGCCGGGGTTATCAACTAGTATGTAAAATATTTCTACTTAAAGCAGGGGGCAATGATTCTCACTCCATAAAAGATCTTGATTTATTGACCATATTTCAGTTTTCTCCACCATTCGTCAGCTTAACGAGAATTTAACGTTTATTCTGCCGTCTCACCTTTCACTAGCACTCAGATTTAAACAACCCTTTCGATATCGTGACTAGTTCTACCGATACACGTTCTGCATATTTATGTACACGTTCAATGTTGCACAAAATAATGACGTATAAAAACTGGGAATGGATATCATTAGCTGTATGCAGCCCACCGATATAATACTGTGATCCATAATGATATCGGTAATCACGATAGATTGATGTAGTTCATTCCTCATTATCCATTTAGTAATGAAGTGCCCACGTCGAATGATTCTCCTCATTCGTATAATTATGATTTCTTACACGATGTGACGTAATTACGAATAATACATAGTAGTTTATTCATGGTTCTCGCTAGCATTACTGGTTCATTCTTGTTAAGTACGTTTTTCTACAATAGGATGTACGAGTATTGTATTTATAGGACTTAAGTGTATTCTATATCAAGAGCTTTTGATTATTATTATAAATTCTCTAAAGTAGCAAATAAATATACTACCTGCCTGTATTTTTATGTTAATTTTATTAATTAATAACAATTAACATAGATCAGTTACACACAAAAGTACATTAATCAAAATAAAAATATATTAGAATGTATATTAAATTTCGTTGAGTATACGGAACCCTAAAAGGAAAATTTTCTTACTGTATCAATTAATTGTTGAGCGATAAGATCAACACTCGCCAGAGTCGAGCGTGCTTCACTACCATTTCACTTAAATTGATTTCAGATGGTATGTATTTCTTACCATGAATGCAATTGTTAGCAGACGATTGTCTTATTTCTATTACACAAATTGAATTTACAATTACAACTCTGGATCACTCCGAACTTGTGTTGCGCAATATATTATAGTATTTGAATCTTAATAGAATGGAACGAAATTGAATAAATGAATGAAAGTGCACAGATAACGTTCGTTATAATCGGTTCTAAATAAGAAAACAAAAAATAAATGCGCGTCGTCTTACGTAAAAATGTTAAGCTTACGTAGGTAAATGAAAAGCGTAAAATTTGACTGTAAAGCCGAAAATTGCTTCGTCTTACGCGTAACAGTAATACAAACGAAGACACTGTCACGAGTCATGCTCAAAAGAATATTTTTCTAATCCATCAAGCGAGATGAACTAAATGAAACATCCATTACCAGTTAGCGATACTTCAATATTAGAAATGCGAAAGTAAATTTGTTTATTTTACTCGAACTGTTGAACCGTTTGAGGTGTTAAATATGAATTTAAATGATAATAACAAAATGAAAATAAACGTGAAACATGAAATTCTTCTTTCAAATGTATTTATTGTCTCGTACCTACTCAATGGGTACACAACCAAAGAGGTTCTGTGATGATTAGCTAATTAAATTGACACTGAACAATAACTTACGTATCCTTTACATGCGTTATTTACCTACTACTATTCATTATTGTAAGCTTTATTGTCATAAGATTTTTCCAAGCTATGTATACTATGCATAAATACTGATGGCTATATTGGACATAAGCTTAGTGGTAGAAATATGCTTATAAATATGGTCGATGCAATCTGTATATACAATTTATTTTGCTTCTTAAATGTATTATGCAACATGTTAGAAACTGCCTACATTTCTATAAAAAGTACAGTGTAATGCATGATACTTTTACGCCTTTATATTGGTTACTATCTTCAACAATACGTTTTTAATGAGCTGTACAGTAGTTGCTTGTATCAACCCAGTTAGTTCCTTAGCCACTGTTTCTTAGGTACCACAGCCCCTTTCTCTTCTGATACTTTCTACCAGTAATGCGTACTGATTAATTAGATTCGATTAACAATGACTGATACCTTTGAATGATTCACTTTACTTGCCAAAATGAGATTTGTTTGGGTTCATAAAAAAATAATTGTTCCGATGTTACTCTTTCAATTTTGTTTATTGTTAGTTTGTGTTTTGTCGTGCAGCTATGTGCTTATAATGACTCTTTGTGCAAATGATAAACGCTCCAGATAGATATCAGCTTGTCACTTTGCCAAAATGAGATTTATGTGATTTCATTTTGTTTATTTAAAAATCAATAGCAAATTAATTATTTCAATGTTTCTCCTTCATTTTTTATTGTTTGTATTGAGCCTTTTGTCGTTATAACTTTCTGTGTAATAAATCATTGTATAAATAACAAACAACAAATGCCCCAGAGATACATCGCCTCGCAATAATCGTTTTTTTGCGCTAAATTGTGAAAGGGTATCATATTGTCATTATGAAAAGTAATCGTAAAATAAGGAAAAGAAACATTATTATCATTGACAAAGGCGATAGACGAAAATCTATTATTGGTTTTAGATGAAGAAAGGTATATGATAGCACGGGTCGGTCCACATGACAATCTAAACTGAAGAGAATAAATTGCTAAAAACAACGTCTGCCGAATCTACCTGCCTAATTCAATGGCGGGATTGTAAATTTTCGAAATCTCCAGAGCCTCAATCACCCGATAGTAACAAATTTATAAGTCTCTTCTAATTTTGTTTTTTTTTTCAGTTCTCTTATTATTATATCACTATTGGATCAAACTAGACTAGGGTAGCCAATAGAAAGTGTTCAGCAGGATTCATCATCATGAAATATGTCAAAAAGTTTAAGCATATCTAAGTGGTACTTAGTACAAGCAGTACTCTGTGGCGTTGGGAACAGTACATTTGAGTATTTCATCGGGGGGCACGAGTTCGAAACCCGCTCGCTGCAAATATTTATATGCATGAATATGCCTATTTGCATTGGCCCGAGCGTTTCTATTTATATTATAATGTTTATGTATTTATCAAATAAAGTATACACGTATGTTTATCCGCTTTCTAGGACCCATAATTATGCTTTGCTTAGTTTGTACAATCTAACTTTTGCTGTGTAGAATGTCCTAGAAGCTTATATTAGTATAACGTAGAATTCATATTAGGTACTACTATACATTATATAGCTAATCATACATAAGTATATTATTATCTTTCTCTCTGTTCCTGTATTAGACAAGTGTATTCTATGAAAACATTCGTATCTTATCAGATAATCTTATAAACGTGAGCAATAAAAGTTTTAAATCTCGTTACTTAGAATATAAACAGTTCAAGACCTTTCCCAACATTATTCCGTTCATTATAACATCTAACAATGACTCCTACGCAATAATTAGATTATGGCTTACAAAGTATTTAATTATTATTACCGTAGAAATCGCTATTTAGTTGATAATGGTGGAAATATCTTGTTGAGCGTGATTTCTGGTGGGTATTTTAGTTTCACTGTTGATTGTTATGTTTTGTTTGTACATCTTACTGTTTGTAGATAGAATAGTTTGAAATGTTTTGTATTTTACATTTCTCTATTATTACATTTCTATTGATATAACACAGTATACCTACTGACATTAGTCGATCCGTTAGCGCGTTTCCAACGAAACCACTTACCAAATTGACATAGGATAGAATGTTTCTGTCTAGATATTCGATTCTGTTTTTAATTTAAGTTATTTTACAATTTACTCGGCCTATGGATAATTAATTTTCTATAAGTTTAGAAGTACAACAGTAACTAAGAGCTCAAGTTTTTGTAATTATTTCTAGCCTTTTCACATTTTGAAGCAACACTCATTATCACTGTTTTGTCAACGTTGCAACAATCTCAATCAAAACCGTTTCACTGCTGATGATTTTGTTACCATGACTTACTTACTAATATTTGCTTTAACAAAGTTAAAACTTCTATGAATATTTCAATGTCAAAGATGTCGATGGCGCTGTAAATAACGGTGGCAGTCACGTTTATTATGAATAAACGGCCAAAATGCAAATATTTCAACGTTGACGGGCGCTGCATCGCATTTGCAAACCCGTTAGAATCACCCGATGGCATCTTCCAACCAACCAACGGTTCTAGTACCTACTACACTAATCAACTACATGGAATAACGTCTGTTAAGTATGTTACCATGAAAACATAGATACCTACACTGTATGTTCCTTTTATCTTGTTACGTTAATATTCAAACGAAGCTTTTTATCAATTCATTAACCACCCGGCCTAGCTTCGTTTCGGTTTGTATGAGTTTTTTTTTTACTCAAGCCATCGTCATTTACACAATAATGTATAAAGCCTATGTCCATCAGGGATAATGTACATTTTAAACGGTAAAAGATTTGCAGTGGTTCCGTAGACTACTCTGACATATAAATGAATTCATTAATTTCGGCCTCTCTGTTTATAAAAGTTAGTATAGATGTACCTACATAAAAAAATGTTATGTGAAATCCGGTAGCCAAAACTCTGTCAAAGAGGGTACGGGTACTTGAGTTAACCTTTCATTTGCAACCGTTTCCCATTTGAAAGAAAGTTGTGAGTTTCTGGCCGTTAACGACGATTATTATTTTTTACTTTATCAAAAGTTAGGCAAACATTTTTGTCACTTTTTAAATGTCACTTGTAAACAAAATGCAGAACAGTGTATTTTTAATGTTGTTATTTAATTAAATTAAAAAATACATGACTGTAGATTTATCACGAAAATCTTTTCCAGAAAAAATATTGTGTTAGATCAAATTTGTTAGAGTACCTACTTATGTTAAAATTATTGCTTCGTATAAATAGAAAATGTACCTAATTCTGTGTGGTAATAATAGGTACGGATAAGTGATTAAAAGGAAATTCTGTAAATCACCAGACGATCATTGTGTCTTTGAAATTCCTCATTCATTAACCGTGTAGCAGTGAAAGTTCACATTGTATAGTGTCTCCGCTGATTTTGTTTCCACCCGAAAATTTGCGGCATCCATCACAGTTACATCAACCACAAGTCGCTAATGACAGGAAAGTACCGTCACAATATGATTTTTGAACGTTTGCATTGTCTACTATTTTCATAGTTTCCTAATCTTTATACTTTCTCTATTACTATTGAAGTTTTTCTAATAAATCTAGTAGTAACAATACAATCAGTTAAATATTCTTCGTTTTAGTCGTGTGTCGATAACGATTAAATAATCATTGAGAGCGTGTTTTTCTCTTCGGGGGTACAATGTTATGCTTTGTTAAACTTAATTATGTATGAAAAAAGCTGTAAAAAGACTGTTCGAATATTAAAAATGTCACTATGTACGTAATTTATCATCGGTTCCCTTGATGTGAGAAATAATTCTGATGGCTTCTCTAGCAGATTTTTTATATATTGTCGGGAGATTGCAAATTGCCTAGCGACCGAATATAGTTGTATTTAATGAATAACCGCGTTTTTCGTTTTGAATTAACTAATGGATTACATTGTTTGTTTTTTTTTTGTGGAATTAAAACCAAACGGAAAATTGTTAAATAGTTTCATGTGTATGTAGCCAACGAGGAATATAAATTCTTAATCCGTATTACCCATCTATCTGAAACTTTTTTTTGGGAATGTAAGTGTACGAGTAGCTTTACAATTATTCACCCATTTAATATAATTTGATGTTAGTTTAGTTTTACTTCTATAGGTACGGTGTGCAATTAAAAACGTATAATCATCAAATAATACCAAACCACTTTCCTTCCAACCCGACGTTTTTTACTATATTTTGATTAATGATCAGTGAGAATGATTTAAACCTTAATTATTAACCATTACAGTGCAATAGAAACTGTCTAACTGCTAACAATGTGTAATAATCGAGTTTACATATGGGCATAGGGCGGAACACAATACGTTTTTATACAGCTTTTTCACGGTCTTAATGCACTTCATCGGGTTTCAAAGAAATAAATAATTCATTGCAATTTGCACGGCTAATGTGAGAACATAGTATACTAGTGAACGCTCAGGAATCTATCTCTTGAGGCTCCGATAGGTCGGATTTATGTTCCACCACAAATCCACTAGCTAACTAACTATGAGTACTTACATAGGCAACTACTATAGTCTAATGTAGTTTACACGTAAAAAACACTCTCTGTATTTATTTATCGGTTAGATTCACCTTTAGTAAAAAAAATATGATCAATTTCTTGGTGAAAACAAGGTAATAGATGCTAGGAAAGTGGCAGCTATTAGACTGTGAACAATTAAGATAAAAAAGAAAATGGTATTAAAATCACTGACCTCTTTCTTGGTTTGCTCGTTGATCTTGACGTGGGTTTGCTGAGGCTTATCGCGGAGCGGCAGGTATCCTTCACGACTGTCGGCTGGCTCCACTGTGCTATCCGTCTGCGTAGAAGACTCCACAGTTGCGGTACTCGCTGTACCAGGATCCGTAAAACGTACATCGTCAGCGGTACTTAACGTAGGAGCCGTCTCCTTAGGCCCGTCGGCCGTCGTTCCCATAGTATCGATATCAGAAACTGTTTCGGTACTATCGCTGTTTAAAGTGGTTTCCGTATCCTGAACCGTAGGCGTCTCCGTGGTGCGCACAATCGGACGGATCGTATAATGCTTTGTCGGCGGCCGGTATGTAGTCGCGGACGAGTCTTTCATAGTTTGAGTAGAGTAATCGATTTTCGTTTGCGTAGTTTTTACCTCAGTTGTCGTGGTTGGTTTGCGGGTGGACTTTTTCGTTTTTGGTGGAAATGTAGCGGTTGGGTTTGTCGCGGGTGCTGTCGACTTCGTTTTGGTTGAAATTTTTTTCGCATACGTAGTGGATCGCTCCTCTAAAGTAGTTGGTGCAGGGGTATTATCTATCGTGGTAGTTGGGGGTGGCTTTCTATCAGCGGGAGGATCTAGATTGGATTGTTTAGGTGTGCGGGATGGCGGGAAGAAATAATCCATAATGGATGGAGATCGATTGCGATTAGAGGGTAGCCATGCCCAAGGGTTAAAGTCTATGAGTCGGGGTCGCGGCGGGTCATCGGCAGCGGCGATGGTAAAGAGGGCGGCGAGCGCGCAGAGTGCAATCAACGGACGGTTCATGGCGCGACGTGCGCGTGCGGCCGCGACGACGATGCAAGCGGGACTGCGCGAGCGCCACCGCTGAAGAGAAGCCGCCACCGATCGCCCAGTTCATTCCGCCCTACGGACACCGCTGCAGATGCAGCCGCTGTATTTCCTGTTTAATTTTCTTATTTTAGAACCTATAAGCGTCTCTTCTTTTGTGCGAAACTAATTAGGTACGTAATTACAAAAATGGATTAGTTTTCTTATATTAACGGAATACTATCTCGTAATTATTTATTCATTGACACTGACTATACAGGCTGGGGTTTTTTTTATTTAATGCATTTTGTTGTATCATGTAAAAATGCAAATAATATTAAAATGTTAGCACAATGGTAGAATTTATTCCTTCACGTTTAAAACAATACCGAGAACTAACTAGGAACCTTTGAATTGGAATATCGATTATAACTACTAATATATAGGTATATTTTTTAGTCCTTTACTTTACTACTTTAATGGATAGGACGTTTAATAAAAAGAATTAAGGGAATTCCAGAAGCATGACAAGTTTTTATGGAATACCAGTTACCTTTTTTTTTTTTTTTTTATTCATGATAGGCTTACGTTTGACCTCAATCTCACCTGATGGTAAGTGACGATGTGGTCTACGATGAATCACGCTTGCCTAGAAGGAACCTATTCACTCGTGACTTGAAAACTCCCTGCCTCTCTACCTTCGCCGCATAGTCGGGGCGTATTTGTCGGAGAGAGCCGTCATCTACCCGAGCATGACCGGTCTCGGCAGGCGTGAGATGTCGTGCGGTGTTCCGCAGGGATCGGTCTTGGGGCCGCTCCTGTGGAATATCGGCTACGACTGGGTGCTTCGCGGTGAGCTCGTGGACGGGGCAGCCGTCACGTGTTACGCGGACGACACGCTAGTGACGGCGTGCGGGGCGTCTCACAGCGAAGCGACCCTGAAGGCCACGACCGCGGTTGCCCAAGTCGTGGGTCGGATCCGGCAGCTGGGTCTCGAGGTGGCTCTGCATAAAACCGAGGCCCTGTTTTTCCATGGGCCTCGGAGCGCGCCACCGGCGGGATCCAGCATCGATGTGGGAGGCATATCCATCGGCATTGAGCCCCAGATGAAATATTTGGGGCTCGTGCTCGACGGCCGATGGGACTTCGGGGAGCATCTCCGAAGGCTGGCCCCCAAATTGAAGGGCACGGCTAACGCTCTGGCGCGGCTGTTGCCCAACATGAGGGGGCCGGATGACTCCTGCAGGAGGCTCTACGCGGGGATCGTGCGGTCCATGGCCCTGTACGGGTGCCCGATCTGGGCGGAGGCCCTGAAAAGCCGTAACTGGCGCACGCTGCGAGCGCCGCAGCGCGTTATGGCTATCAGGGTCATCAGGGGGTACCGCACGATCTCCTTTGAGGCGGCGAGTCTCCTTGCCGGGACTCCACCGTGGGACCTGGAGGCGAGAGCCCTTTCGCGCCTATACTGGTGGCGAAAGGAGGCGCAGGAGCGGGGACTGGACCCGGAGCCTCGAGTAATCGAGGCCGTCCACGCCCAGCTCCGCCGGGATACCGTGGTGGAGTGGAAGGACCGACTTGGGCAACCAAGCGCGGGGCACGCCGTTATAGCGGCGGTAAGACCCGTCATGGAGGACTGGCTGGAGAGGCCTTACGGGGGCCTCTCGTACCGGCTGACGCAGGTGATCTCTGGTAAGGGGTGCTTCGGGGATCACTTGTGTCTGATTCGGAAGGAGCCAACGCCCGAGTGCCATCACTGCGATGCGGGCGAGGACTCAGGGCTGCACACGCTGGCCGAGTGTCCGGCGTGGGAGGTGCCGAGACAGGCCCTCCTGGTAGCCCTCGGGGTGGGAGTCCTCACACTGCCGGTGCTGATCGCAGCGATGGTGCAGAGTGCGGACGCGTGGTCGGCCGCCGCCTCCTTCTGCGAGCAAGTGATGCTCGAGAAGGAGGCGGCGGAAAGGGTTCGGGAGAGGCTGCACAGAGCTCTCCCGAACGGCGGCAGGCGCGGACGCCTAAGGCGTCGGAGGTCTAACGACCTCCGTCCTCCATGAGCGCTGGCCTGGGGGTGACGGGTGGAGCCGCCTGTCACCCTAGCAGAAGCAGGCCGAGGCGGCGGCGCGCGGCAGCGCGCTCCCCCCTATTCCGGGGGTATGACGGGAACCACGCGGTTCCCAAACCCGAGGGGGCCATCTCGAATCCGGAGATGGCCCGGGTCAAGCCGGGGTGCGAGGGAAATGCTCTTTGGGCCACCTTACACCCTGGCGTCAGAAGACCCTAGACGGCGTGCGGTTTTAGTCGGTAAGAGTCCGACATAACCTGCCCCGCTGGCCGCGGGGTGGGTATCCATGAGGATTTCCGCACGGAAAAAAAAAAAAAAAAAAAAAAAAAAAAAAAAAAAAAAAAGGTTATAGCTTTCCGGAAACACAGACTCACCACTTTACCACTTAGAAATGTGCGTACTCTATTACTTTATTAATTTTATTACTATTTATAAACTCACACTACTGAGCCTTACTTACGATTCTTTCATCCGTAGCGTAAATTCATGGTATGGGCAGTGCAAATGGTGAAAAATCCTAAAAAAAATAATGTTACAATCTTCTTTTGTACCTAATAAAATCGAAGAAATTAGGAATATTTCAGTAGATTTAATACATATAATTATTTCCAAACTGTCGTCCCTGTAGGTAACGCTAACGGGAATCAACAGGCTGACGGGCTCATGTCAGTCAGCCTGTGCCCACGGCCATTGCAACCTGAACAAAATATACAATTCAAAATTGAACATCTAAATACCAGGTATAAATATGATTGCATTAATTTCCGTTAATAATATTGCATGTGATCAATTATTAATATTCGAAATCAACTTTAAGCCGCGATACGCCGAAATGTCTCTTCAAGTTGAGATACTATGGTCCAAATGGTATAAATGATGCAAAAGTGGCAATTTAATTTTAACCATCTTTACACAGAACACGGAATTTACAACACAGAAAATTACAGCTACTTGTAAGTGCTAATAAAATGTTCTGCAGCATGTAACCTACTATTTACTCTAATGGAGCCTTTCTAATTAATCGTAGACTAAATACATAATTAAGTACAACTTGCTCTATATACGTGACAGACATCCAGATGAATTTTACCTATGAGATATTCACCTACAGTATTTGACCTGTGGTTTATTCTTTGCTTCGTAAAATACAGTTATTCAATCATACCGTTGAAATTTGCGTAGAGGAGTAATGCACGTCTTTCTAAATTTGTAACAATATCGAAATTGAGATGCGCAACCACAGACCGTAGCCGCGGCGGCTGCACGGGCAAGCTTGCTCTCTACGCTCCATTTAGTTTCCAATCATTGTCTCCCAACTCACCTGCAGTTAGCCAGCGCTGAAGCAGTAACGCGGGATTATTTAGCAGGCCATTTTAAATTAAAGGAACCTAAATCACTGACCTCTCACTGCTTCTATGACGTATCTATAACTAATACAAACGCTGTACAAAAAGCATTCTATTAACAGGTTGTTCTAAAGCTTTTTCGTCTAGGAACTTTTAGCGTAGCATTTGGAAGAAGTACTTGGTACACAATATTGGACTTGCCTACACATATGACCGCAAATCTTATACTATATAATTCAAAGTCCTGACTGACCTAGAGACAACGCACAGCCTAAACCGCTGGTCGTAGAGACTTGAAATTTGCAGAATATGTGTGTTTTGATGCGTAGAGGTGTACTAAGAAAGGGTTTTTTAAAATTCGAACCCTAAAGCCCTAAAAAGGGCTAAAAACGTGCTTTTGCCAGAACTCAAGAACGGCTGAACAGATTTTCATGATCTATGATTTTTTGGATTTGTCTCCGCCTCGAATAGCATATAACATAATTAAAAATATATGATTCATTCAGGAACTTTAGTAATAAAAAGAAAATTAGATGTTGCAAACGTTTTTATCGCCATCTATAATAGTTGTCATAGCAACAGGAACTAAAATTGACTTTGTCTAAATTTTCATAGAGTAATATCCTTTACTTCTTTTTCCTCAAAAGTAAATAGAATGTATTAATTTTTAAAGTTCTGTGCCTGATTAGGAAAAAAAACCTTATCTCTTCGTTATCCGTCTGCCTGTCTATCAAGACCTCTTTCTTAAGAACCCGTAGAGGCATCAAGTTGAATTAGATAAAAGAAATGTTGCGGATAAAGCATGGCATTACACGAAGCGTAATATCCAAACTGTGGTCTCAATATCGACTAATAGGTGGCTTGACCTACCATCTCCTGGCCTGCACTCATGGAGGACGGAGGTCGTTAAGTTACCTGCACCGCAATCGGAGAGTTTTAGGAAGCCGTACCTTATTTTTCGTACGGAAATCCACACGAATCTCTCCCCTCCTCTGGCCAGTAGGGACATAACATCAGACTTGACCGACTAAAGTCGAACTCCATCTTGGGTCTACAGACGCCGAAGTTTAAGGTAACCCTTGACCCCGAGCTATCCAAGGCTTACTGATGGGCATGGCTGTTTTGGTGAGTTCCTGCATTGCGTTGGCAGGGTGCTGACGATTGAATGCCACCATTGCCGGGGCTGATCCGTGGGCACACCACCTCTTCATACACTGGTAGAGTCTCCAGAGTCGATAGAGTGTCGCCATGTCCTAGAAGCAGACGTCGGTGGGGTAAGCCTCATGGTGAGATCCCTGGTGCCGACCATGGTCACCATAGAGAGTATGTGGAACGCCACCGCTTTTTTTACGAGGCAGTAATGCGCGCAGAAGTGGTAGTGGAAAAGCTACGGGAGAGATCTAGCACTCCCCCGTGCCGATGAAGGCGCACCGGGCGGCGTAGTTCGCAGAACCATCTCCGTCCTCCATGAGTGCGGGCCTAGGGTGACGGTCGAGGCTAACCGTCACCCTAGCAGAAGCAGACCCAGGGTGGCAGGGTGTTATATTTCCAAGCGCGCTTTTTTATAGAGATGGGGGATTTAGATTCCTAATAACACGTTGAGGTCGCCAGTGCTGGTGGCCGGAACCGTTTGGGGTTTCTGGGATAGCCTTTCTAGGACACACCAGATTCCTCGATCACACAGGCATTGGTAGGACTCCGACATACCAACCTCTCCATTGGTTCCGTTGAGGTGAAGCCCGACGGGGTTTTTGCGCACGAAAAAAAAGGGGTATTTTCCTTTGGGCTAGAATCCAGATATTTTGCAGAAAGTAAAATCTTATAGCATAAGTACAGGGAAAAGTCCGGAAAGCATAAATATTACCTACTTAACCAAAAAAATAAAATGTATGTCTGTCATTCAAGACAAGAAGTTCGGCCCTTTTTTGTCGTGCGGAAATCCCCCTCAACCCAATTTTGTACGGAACCCTGCGTGCACGAGCCCAATTTGCACTTGACCGGTATTTATTAGTATATCCTCTTTCTTTACTTTCATGAACTTCTTGAATGTTAAATCAGGTTGTCAAATGTCAATGTCTGTAGCAAGATTTTAATAATAAAAAAATCTGATTTTCGGAAATAAATAATGTTCACTAATTTGAAATAGTGCATCGAATGTGAAAGTGCAATGCAACTATGATGAAAGGGTTTTTCAAAGGGCCTCTTCCGAGTCACACATACTTTGGCCAGAGCAGCTATCTAATCCCCATAAAATCTAGAAGACAATGAAAAAGGATAATGTTGGTAAATAAACGGGCTTTGGCCGCGATGCATGTCACTGTACTTTGAAGGGTTTGATAGAACTTGAGAAGAAATGAATACATTTAGCTGCAAACACTGATTGCGAAGGAATAGACATTGAAAGTTAGTACGGGCAGTCCCTCAGCTTAAAAAAGACTTGGTGGCGATAGCCAACATTCACGCGGGCGGAGCCGCGCGCGGGTACGCTAGTAGGTAAATATAGGGGTACACTGTGCCTACTCGGTACTCCACCGATAACAGCTTGTCTTGCTGATCTGATAGGTATGCGTATCAAAATGTCTACCCACGAATGACGAATTATATTTATAGCAAGGATTAGACAGTCGACATCTTATCATCATCCTCCGAGCCTTTTTCAACTCTGTTGGGTTCGGCGTTTCAGTCAGGAAGCTGCGTACTTCGATATTTACCATGAAGCGACTGCCACCTGACCCCCACAACCCATTTTCGAGATATTGTTAACACCTATTCGAACCTATATAGTACATCTCTGCTACTGTATGTTGTTATCATGCACAGACTGTGAGTATTTGATGTACGCTGTACGCAGATGATGATATGATATGATGAAGATGTAGATGAATGAATGTATTGTGAAGTAACTGCCTCAATCGGCTCACTCAAACTTAACGCAGTAGTATTCAAAGTGTACCTTTTTATTTGATCTTGATCTGATTTCATCTGCAATTACCTGATAATAAAGGGATGTAATGAATTTCTGCATTTATGATCACTATGAAACCACTGATATCCGCTTTCTCGTTAACTCTGATGAAACTAAACTTCTATTTATATATTTACGAGGTCCAATAATTTATTATGTTCCATCAAACCGTACAAGTTGACGACGGTAGTCAATCGCGAGCGTGCTATAAAGATCCTTCTAACGATGTTTATCACGTTACAGGCATACAGTACTCTTTCTTGACCGTTATTGCTAACTTATTATTGAAATAAGCTTTTCACACACTTTCATGAATGTATTTTTGTCTAGAAATCGCACGTTCTACTTGTCACATATGCGAATACTTAGAACATTGCAATTTTAGGTTGTGTGTTTTTGACACAAAAGTGGTTTATTTTTTTGTGATTTGAAATTACCATAATTTACAATCAAACTGCAGTTGAAGGTTAGTATTCCCCAAAAATTTGCTTCAAGCGGAAATTGAAGCTGCTACCTCTGGGTTAATATTCAAATGCTCTACTTCTACGCTCTTGTCAATGATTTGTAATGTATGAAATAAATCATCATCTTAGCGTTACTCCCGGTTACACCTGAAGCTTTCATTCCGTAGCATGTGTCCGCATAACCTTATATTTCAATCGTGCGGAAATCTCGTAGTATACATTCATGTCATTGTAAACCTTGGTTAACTGAGAGCCTTGGGCTCAGTTGGCTTTGGCGACAGATTGACGTATTCAACTGACATTTTAGGCCATGGTGAAGTTTTACTTAATCGCCTGTGCTATTTAAGCCGTAAGTAAATAGTTTTTTGTAAACATCACTCTTACAGGCTTTGCAATTTATTGATTTTTGATTTATCGTTATTAGATAGATAGACTGAACTAAACAAACGAATCAAAAACTCAAATCGCATTGCAATCCATTTTTTTAATGCAAATTAACTCTTTATTGTAACGAACTTCTCACGCGGACTAATATCGTTTTATAAGTAAATTATTTACAAATAATTTACTGACCAAAATAACTTTTAATAATAGAACAGTTTATTGATAGCCATAATAATCTTCAAATTGGCATAGCAAATCCAGTTATGCCTTTCTTGATATAAGTAGTGTGGTGTCTGACAGCTTATAAGTAAGTGCAGGTCCTAAGGTAGATAAATAAGCCAACTCGCATTGTTATTTTGATGTATAGTTATTATTGGGACCATTACGTAGACTTAAACATTACGATACTAGCCCGCTTAAGAATATAAATTCTTGGTGCAGGCGAACTCAGTTATTTAGTAGACACGAAGAATTATCTGAGAACAAATGAAGTGGCCAATAGCTAGTGAGAAAAATTAATTGAAAAGGTTATAAGCATGGACTATCCATACGTTAAGACTATCATTTTGCGTACTGCTATGGAGTGGAATGCCCTGCTGAGTCTAAGTCTACAAATGAGAGGTTGATTCTAGATAAGCGTTTTCCATTGTAGACCGATATAGTGGTAGTGGATCACTTACCAATAGTTCTCATACACAGACATATTGACTGGAAAAAATTAAGTATGGATGTATGAGCAATGCCATGTCCAACTTTATCATGAACAATTGATTTGACCAGTAAGTAAGTACTGCATTAAGACAGTGATAATGAGGCCTAGGCACAGTATGCTGGTCCCATCGCCTAGCACCACAATGACCATTGTTCTCTTTTGAATTATATTACCTATTATTCACTTGAAATGGCTATAGAGAATAACAAATACGTAAACACTCCTACGTGACTGCACAATTTAAACCCTACTTCTTCAGGTCAGGTTAGAAAGCAGACATATTTTAAGTGTATTTTTTTTATACTACGTAGGTGGCAGCCAAGCACATGGTCCACTTGATGGGGAGCGGTCACCGTAGTCCGCTAGACATATCACCAGTCGACTCGTTCAAATCGTACACTGCACTACAGTTACAGCCTCCACCGGCTAACCTTAAGCTTTGCTGTGATGATAAATATATCATCCAGTTCTTCTCATTTTTGAATGTCAACCTTTTCTGTATTTTTTTCAGTTTTTCATTGTGGTATGAATCCATTGAGCTGCTTTTGCTGCTAAACAGTCTTTGAAGTGCTTTTTGTTATTAATTTAGCTTCTGAAAAATGCATGCAAAACGGGACGAATACAAAAGCTTTTACAGTGTATCGGCATGCTTACCCGCTCTTTGGCTTTACCATATTAGAATGGATAGTGCATTATATAAATGAGAAATGAGACAACAATGTATTTGGTAGGATCGTATAATATAGTCATGCAGCGATTTCAAAGTGTACCTTATTTGTTGCACCCGCTCCACTTGCGCAGATAACGGAATTCGACAGTTTCACCAGACAACCGGCCCTCATCCAAATCCGGAACAAGACTAAATCCGCGTGAAAATGTATAAACAGACGCCATTTATTTACTTGTTTATAAGCTTGCCAAACCCATGTGCGTTAGTAAGTCACTCACTTTTAGGCAAACAATAATACACATTGTGTTGTAGACGATAAGAATTAAATTGAATTGAATATTTTGGGTAGCATTGTTGGATCTTGGTAAGGAATATTGAAATTCCAATCAAGTTCGTAATGCCGAATCGACAGTGTGACGAGCATGCATAATACCTTTAGATGAGTTTCAGATATACTACACTTCGTTGATCACTTCCTTTACGAATAAGGTTTGTGTGTCGGTACTTCAACTGAGAGTGAAATTGAAACTTATTTTGTACTAGCTGCGCGCCCTGGCTTTGCCTCAGTGCAATCATAGCACCTTATTCGTGGAATTGCAAAAAAACTATTTTATACAAGCCTTTTCCTGACAATTATTTTGGAACGAAGTTCCTTATCGCGCGTTGCGAAAGGGGGCTAGACGGAAAAAATTGTAACGACACTTTTAAGGCAAAAAGTTGTGCTACTGTTGCGACACTTTTTGCTGCTGTTGTGTTGTTTTTTCTACATGTAACTTTAAAAAGTCACTCGTGGGAGTGGGAGTGGGGGTGGCTACCCTACCTACCGCCGGGAACACAGCACGGTTATTATGGCCGCGGTCTTCTGTAGGGTGGAGGTACTTCCCCAGTCGGACAGCTCATTTTGGAAGGGAGATACCGTCCAAACCATTCGTGTAATTCAGCTGATAACCAATATAACTTGATTCTTAGACGGAACGAAGTCAATCGAAACTTACAGCTACTTGTTAATAAAACTTTGTACTGGAGGAGGTGAATCACCTACAATAAACGGTTATACACACCATACTTATGTTCTCAAACGGATGCTATAAAATTAATTATAAAAATTACTGTTAAGAAATATGATCTAGATTGGTTAATTATAAGTACTTAGCTCTCTGTTCACACAAATAAATAAAATTGAAGTGTCTGTTTGTAATTATAAAATAACAACTATCGCAAAAATGCTGTTTATTAAATTTTTATGTCTATCCTTCTGTCCTGTTGTCGATGTTATTTCTTTGTGCTTGATTATCTCCGATGGAATTGGACCGATTTTGATGAGATGTCTCACTTAACAGTATAGCAACTGTTAAGTAAAGAAAAGTACATTTGCCATTATAGGGTAGAGTGAAAATGTTCCACCAACAATTTAACAATGTAATAAAAATGTAACTAAAGAAGTAACCAGTACCTTTCAAGTAGACCAGCAAGACGCCAAGTCTCACTCTTAAAATCTTTTTAGTAGCCAGTTAAATGTGCAATTATATTTTGATGTTCAGCTCTTCTTATTGGTTATATCTTACAAAGCTAAAAGGCAACCGAAAGCTTTCCATGCCCGGAAAGTGCTTTCGATTACTAAGGCGTAGATTAAAACGAGCGCAATGCAAGTACACCTTAACCGACTTTCAGATATGGATAATAATTTATGAATGTCCGCTGTCAGCAAACTATTTGCCAAGTGCAGTGAACATTAAAGTTGCTTCATTTTCAGTAACAGCAACTGTTAGTTTTAAAATATTCGCTACACCAACGTATGAATTGGAGTGTGGCTTTCTGTTTATGGGCATTTAGTTTCAAGACCTTTTGCTAATGGCGAAATGGCATTCTCAATGAATTCATTTTGTACCACACTTTATTCATCATTCATATTGTTTGTAAAGTTATCGTCAATATTGTCGTAACAAACTAATAGCCACAAACTTTTTGTCAAGTGAGAAACCATCCGTATTTTACAATATCTATCAATATTGAAAGTTGAAAACAAATATTCAATAGAAATGGTACCATTAACAGTTAAATGTGGGGTATTTTCACGGTTAATGCACAAAATGGAAAATGAGGAAGTGATTTGGTAGACAATGGTCTTGAAAGCTGGGTCAGTAGCTACCATAAGTCGTGATTTGCTCTGACTCAATCAATTATCACTATTCAAAAATGCGTTTTTGTGTTAGTGGGTAAAACTGTAATGGTTCGCAATATCGGAGCTTTTTATATGAATTACTGATAGAATAAGCTTTTAGAAGTTTGAACAATGTCTAGGCAGCGTGACTAGTATGATTATAATACACGACCTGTATCAAAATAGCCCCAAGATTCTTACTTTGTTATTCGTGTACATTGTAACTCTACAGATATTATATAAAATAGAACACATGTAGGGTGTCGCTTTGCTGTTTGTTGAAATTTTCTAAAGAACTGTTTTTGTAGGTTGAATCTGAAGGTAAAATGTAAAGTGTAGGTATCTCATGTACCGGTGTATGTCATGTCATGTCGACGTATACGTTTCCATGATACAGTATAATTAAATGCACTGGCAGAGCTGTCAACATGAGCATCGCTTGTTATTATAGGAAAAACAAACAGCTATATACAATTACAATTGAGAATAAATAGTTACAAAAAAAATTATCTAATTTTAATTTTTGCTCTGATTAATTTTTATTCATTTTTGAAAGAATCTAAAAAATACTATTAAAGCTACCAAATAGGATGCATAAAAAAGCAGTGGTAGAAAAAATAGCGCAATTGAAAACCCATAGATACAGATAATGTGATAACTGTGTACATACCTATCTTTTTTTTAGTATGAATTTTTTATTCTTTATTTGCTGTAATTTAAAAAAATATTTTAGACGTTTTGTAAAAATACGTTCATTATATACTTACTCGGAACAGTATAATGAGTCTTTAGTGGCAGAGAGAGCACTTCTCACCAAAGTCTAAGGTGTGGACTATTGAAGTGCTAATAGTACCTTTCGCATAGTCTTGAGTGTATTGTTTTCGAATGCCTAACTACTGCGAGTATTAATGTCGCTGATTTGAATGTATCACATGCGCTTTTATTGTTCGCTGTATAAATTATATTTCGTGATTTGAAATATTTGTGGAAGTTTGCTTTGTATCTCTAGTGTGTGGTATTCCCATCGTTAGGTGTTATTTAATTAGACATGTTATATTAACTGTGTGTGGGGCAAAAACGAGTTGTATGTGAAGTGGGACCAGTCTTTTATCTAGACAAATTAACATACAACTGAATTATATCGAGATAAATCAAGGTCAAAATTTAAAAAAAATATCATCTCAGTGCGTCTTCTCTGTTGCATCATAGACTTTCAACTTGAAGCCCAAAATCCATTTACATCTTCTCCTCATTTTGGTTTGACTTATACAGCTTTTTGGGACCGAATGCCGTTTGACCTACCAATCCAAGAATAATGCCGGTGCCATAGCTTCATCCGTCAATCAGCAGGAGTACCCGGCTTACATGTCTAACCATAATAATTCTTGTCATTACTTTAAAATTTCCAATATACGATAAATGCTTCCTTCTGTTCAGCTTGTTTATCTACCATCATAGTATTTAAATTATTTAACGTGCTTGCCATCAATCAATCTAGATTGAATGATTATTACAAATTACAATCAAGACGTGACTGTCATTAGCTCATTACATAAAATTATAGGTACGGTAGCTCTTCCATTGGGAGATATAAAGACATGCTTCAGATATGTAATAGTGTGTAGGTTTCTTTATAGTATAATTATATATTATAATAGCTCTATAGCAATAGGTTTATACTCACACGCCATCGACTTCATCTCGTAATAGTTGAATTTGTTATTTTTTTCAAGGAACTCCCTCTTAACTACTAACAGATCTTGGGCCCGTATAAACATTCATTATATTACCGATCTAGGATCGTGATCCAATGATGTAAGCACCACACGCTTTGGCAACAGGCGGTTGCAGCTGGATCTCAAATTAATTCCCTCAACGTATTACTTCTGTATAGAAAATTTTAGAAATGCCTAGTATTTAGGTATGCACATTGCACTTGTTCCAGTTTAATCTTAACCACTAAAAAGTTATGTGCCATCGATAGGCGCATGACGTAGAAAAAATTCCCATAAACAAACTAATACAGTTATTTTCTAAGAGTCAAAAGTGCTTTTAAATCGAACTACAAACTTTTGGTTTCGAAAGTGAATGCTTACATCACTAGGCCGCAGTACCTACATCAAAATATTAGCAAAACCATAAAGTTATATATTTTATTGCAGTTATGTGCGGTTTGACAATAGCTTAAGCAACTTACGTGCTTTACTTTTCATCAGATATTACATTATCTTCAGTTGAATGCACTTATTAAGTCTCAAAACACAATGCAAATTTTCACTTCATGATAAGCTCAATGGAAACTGGGATCTTTCTGTGCTTAGTTTCAAAGCACACACGGGCCCATTCTCATAATAATCAATGTGGTCTCAGTAAGGAGTAACTGAACATAATGACCGCAAGTCTTGAGCCACGGCTTGGGATAATGGTGCGAACACGTATAGAACACTTATTTTATTCTAACTCAGTACCGGATTTCGCACTCGTAACATTATAAAACACATTTGTGTCGCGGTTTCAATATCTATACTAATATTGTAAAGAGAGAGGCCGAATTTTGTTTGTTTGTTTATCTGTTTGGCGGTAATCTTCCGAACCAGTGCACTTATTAGAAAAAATCTTACACCATTTCAAAAGTACATTACCCCTTTTTCAGTGCAGAAATCCCCACGGATATCACCCCCAATGGCAGCAGGGATGGTTATGTCGAACTTAACCGACTAAAACCGCACGCCTATGTTATATATATTATGTGTGAATTACGATGGCTTGAGTTAAACCAATGATGAATAAACCGAGTCGAAGCGAGGACGGTTGTTGGTCTATTATAAAACGTTAAAAACTCGAGCATGTTTGACTATACGTGACCAACTAAATGTATCTAAAGAGACCTGTAAATTCTACAAAGAAATGTTAGTGAGAAGTAGCACAGACACGAGTAGCGCTTTTCGGGTTCCGAGGTCATGGTCTTCTTTAGATCATCAAATTACGCTAACAATAAACCGACTTACTGTAAATACCGAAAATTGAATATCCGATGAGAACAACGGAAACTCGAACAAATCGATGCCGCTCGTTTCCTTATCTTGTTTATTGATTCTGAAAGAGCTTATAACGGTTGATTTTTTTAAAGTAGTAAACAGATTTTAATTACGACATTTGAAGTTAATTGCAGCTTATTTTTGTGTTATTTTTCAGGAAATTAACTACTTAAACGTAACGACTAACACTTTATACCTACATATAATTTAATGATATTGGATTTCAGATTTTGTTAATTTTAACTGTAAATTGAAAAATAATTTTTGATGCCATTGCTGGCCCTGTTTAAATAAACAAAATCAATACTTGGTATTTATTTTAAGTCTCAAATAACTGTACATTAACTGCCAGAAAAAAAATATTTCTTGTAACTTAATTTTCGACATCCAATAGTATAGTGTGATTGTGACTGAATCGTGACCTATAATTCAATAAAGGGCAAGTAAGTTATTCTGCAAGCTTAGACTTTGTAATTGTAATCTTCCCTCTTTGGTTATGCGTCAAGTTTGACATTAGGAAGATCGAGATGAGATCGGACCCCTTGGTTAATGTCGCTTAATTTAAGTCGCCAGATATCGTTATGATCTTTTATATTTTATATTTTTTATACTCGTATTGGTAAACTTGTTCTAAATATATATGTGTTGTCATATTATATTGAACATCTTCCTGATCATCGCTGTTAAACAAGACCCAAATTATTATTTTAAACCCTTTCGTTCATGCTGTTTATACTTTTATACGCTTTCCAGTATTGATGAGATATAAAACCAGTTTCCAATCCGTACCTGTTTGTTATTGAAGTTGTTATAAAGGAGCTGTCCGTAATTACTGTTTAATGATTATTTTTATATCTGCGACTGACGATGAATCCGTGCTATGATTGACGCCAGATTGTTCGCGTAAACTGATGTGAAAATAAACTTAGAAACTTTCCAATTGCGTAAGTTAATTACTAACTGGTAGTAATATTATGAAACAACAACAAATACAACGACTTTTTTCTTTCTCGCGATCAGTGGTTTATAATTCGATACGCAGACATCTTAAGTGGCTTGAAACATGTAAAGTTTAGGAGACACTACGCCTTCCTTCTGGGGTAAAACGGGGACACCGTGATTCCCAAACCTGAGGGGGTCATCTCCGAGTCAGGCGGCGTGAAAGGCAAGTGCCACTTGGGTGACATTCTATTTAGTGGAATTTTTTCAATCCGAACTGTCGAAAGTTTGAAATGTATGCGAGTGACATTATTAGTTACACGAGTATCGAGACATCTACTATGTTATGGAGTAATTTCGCTAATGGCCCGAACTAAACTGCCGTAAAACCACGTAACCAAAGTTGACTATCAATGTTATCCGAATCTTAATGTGTTAGGTATCATATTCGCTACTTATGTACCTAATGTAGGACTTCAAATTTAAGTTCGTTATTTTGTCACTCCGTCAATAAACTTCTTTTGGCCCACTTAGTATCTTCGTTGCTATGCATTTCCAATATAATTCTATTTTTTTTTGTTTAGTTTTTATCAATATAATTTTATAATCTCAGCAATTAGATTATTTAATGGTAATATTTTAAACACCACACACGAAACCCGACGTCCACGCAGGCTTAGCCGCAGGCATAAGCTAGTATAAATTGTTTAGTACATCGCCTGATTATGTATTAAATGCCGATGCAATTTGAGATATGCAGATGCAATTGAAATGAAAAGCTCCTTTATGGTCACAGGAATAAAAACTACAGCAGGAAATTTCTGTTATAAACCGCTCATGCATACTCTATGTTGATTAAAGAAATAAACTGGTTTTATGCAAATCGTAAAAAGAAAAGTTACATAATTGTAGTGTAAGATGATGGACTACCACAATAATTATTTCCTTTGTGTTAAAAAAGCAACAGTTTTTATTCTCACCAAACATAAATTTCTCGTAAGTGATAATGAAAACCTTCGTAACTGCATTTCACTTTAAGGTCTAATTTTCAGTGTAATGAGACAACACAAAACTAAAGATATATTTTAGTTTTGCGTTAATTTTTACAGGGTCAGTGCGGTGTTGCATTGCACACATCTATATACCGGTAACCGCTTCCCATCACGTGGGCCGTGTGCTTGTCTGCCACCTAAGTAGTATATAAAGAAAACTATAATAATGTAAAAGTAACTCTGTCTGTTAGCTTTTCACACCTAGACCGCTAAACGGAGATCCTATCACATATTCCCTAGTGAGAACTTATAATCTAAAGAACGATTTCAGAAAATCGCAATTTTCCGCTACAAAGGTGGAGCCACGGTTTGAAGCTACACGTATACAATAAATTCATAAAAATATATTTACAATGGTATCGCTTATATTGTTTTATAGGGGGTATAATTAAGTAGTGAAACGGGGCCACACTCTCAGTGTGACAGGCTGCCCCGTGGGACCTACACGGCCTCTTAACACAAATTGTGTCTAACGTCAACATTGCAAGACATGTATACAGTTGATTGGAGTTACGATAGCTACTGTTTATGAAGCCATGCAAACACAGTAGCTTTGAGCGCTATTCTGACGCACGAAAGTGAAGGAAAGTTCGTGCATGGAGGAATGTATAGAAGTTACCTGTTTATTCACTGAAGGTTTTAAATGCATTTGTAGGTCTATATTCTATAAATTATAATGTTTATTTCAATAATAAAATAGAGTTGAATAGAAAACCTACTAAACAAAATGCATTATCAATAACTTCAAGAGTCATTCTAGAAATCTCTAAAAACAGCGAACTTTAGCGAGCATCCGTGACTTTATAGAACTACTAGCAAAAAAAACCTTTTTATATTTTTGTAAATACTCTCACAATATACATTCCTACTTCTCTCAAAATTGGTATAGATTATATTTATTAATTGCTAAGTACCAAGTTGCTTATCTCATTTCACTCCACACTAATTTCTGTCAGAAAAGATATCATTCCATTTCGAAATAAACGCTTAAGAAGTTTTTTTTTATTTTTTTAGTGCATTATAAAGAATTCGAGTTACACATATTTTCGCCCTCCTACAAATCTCGGATACTTTGATGGGCACGGAAAAATATCGAGACCGTCTTACTGGAGACAACCATTTAAACATTAAATCTCTCTCCTCTCGCCTCTATATATAGCTTTCACCAGCTGACAATGAAATTTCATTTTTGACGTAGGTACCGGTCTATTTATGCATCAATTTTTTTGTTACCACGTATTTATTCTCCGATTTATTTCGCCATTAACATCATTAACATCCTGGTCTGGCCTGGTCATTAAAACCTGACAACACTTTATTCACTTACTCCAACAAATAGTCATTCCGACTCGGCAATCAACCTGCCGCCCTTGAGCCACCTTCCCATTAGATGTTACGTAGCCTAATCATAATAAATCGCTCACTTCAGCTAGAAAAACTTCAGTTCCTGTGTCTGGATGATGCTACAAAACGAAATAGGTTCACGGGTGGTCGCCCCTAATGATTGCCAGACACTGGTTGAGATGTACAGTCAGCTTCATAAATGAAGGGCTTGGGGAACAGCGGCCACGCCCCATTGAAGTCGAGGAGGCATACACTTGCATGTCCAATTGGCACTATAGTTTCTAAACTGTGTTCGAAATTATAGTACATTCTGACCAGACGGGTGTTTACCTTAAAGACTGACGTAAATGATTTCTTACCTTCATGTTGTAATGTGTTTCTCCCTATCCATTAGATTCCGACAGAATGGAAGCTCTCAATTACGAAAAGTTTTCTTTTTAAATGTAATACCTTGTTTACATACGGAATATTCTTAAATTATGGTGGACTTAAATTAATATTGTGCTTAATATATATGCAGTAAATATGACTTGCTCAGAATAAGTTCTACATTTATCATTTAGCATTGCAAGCAAATATAGATAAAATCAATAATCTTAAGTAACACCTAATGAACAAGTCCCGTCCAAAAAAACAACGGCAGTCATAACGGAAACTAAAATCAAAATCATTAAATAAAACTATCATAGTCATTTCAAGTATTACCCTAACTTCATGCAAACATTTTAAGCATCCCATAGGTTACTGACGCGGTAGCCCTTAGCTTAGACCACTTTGTCCTTGTAGCTACGACATTTAAATTTTAACTTTAATGTCATTCAATTAGGGTACTTTATAAAAAAATATCTGTCATACCAACTCACCAGTAGGCTGGAGCTTCAATACGATCCTCAATGCAATCCTAAGTTGAATATCAAAACTACTTGAATTTCAGTCTTCATTTCGTTACTTGTATAAATCATAAACTAAGGTCGTGAATCTACTACCTACACTAGTTTCACGACTTTAGGTCATCTATTTATTCAACTGACGGTACTTCAGTCACGAGTAAAGCTATTCACTATTCAATTACATTCTGCAATAAGACATGGTCAGAATGTGCTGTGTAGAAATTAAGGGCGTGTCCTACAAAGATAATAATATTCAACTAGCATAATTTCCGAGCTTATAATTAGATCGCATCTTATGTGGTCGTCGAAAACGGAATTCCTTTCCTGACCCTTAAAGATGTATGTGAGGTTCATTTGAGGCTTGGTAATCTCTGTAGATGTAAGGTGTAGTGTACTTTCTCCGTTTGGTATGGACTCGTATGTTTGTGAAATTGAGTCCTGATTGTTTTATCTAGCTAGATAATATCAATGGCGCAGTCGTAGTTAGAGCGTATGTATTATTAGGTACCAGGTTCGGTTAACGGGTCCGTCAAAGTATTTTTTTATATTGGTCACATGGTCACATCAACATGACATCACCTCACAATGGTGGCAATTGTAACAACTTCCGACGTCACACACAACACAACTATTAGAGTCCAACCCTCTTAAAAAGCTTCCTAAAGTGCCTACAACCATTGGTTTACGTAAACTAAAACCACGATACC
Source organism: Lithosia quadra (assembly GCA_963576445.1). Lineage (NCBI taxonomy): Eukaryota > Metazoa > Arthropoda > Insecta > Lepidoptera > Erebidae > Lithosia > Lithosia quadra. The sequence goes on from OY754891.1 coordinate 9,101,806, forward strand.
TGAGGTTACATACAATTTTAGAGAAGTTTCATTTAATTTGCAACCTATTCACACCAATAATAAAAACCATTTTTGTTAAATCTCAAAAAATTATCGGTAAACTTTTTGCGAATTGACACAGTAAGCACGAATTATCGTAATGACGGGCAGTTTAATTTATAGAAGAGCTCTAACTGTGCCAATTGTTATGAGAATCTATTGAAACTTTATTCGGAATTGTAACAATTCATAAGTATTCCATTTAAAATGCAATTTGTCTAGACTGCATTGAATCGTGTTTGTGTGACTTTCTTCTATTAATTTATATTTTAACAAATTAATTCTGCACGAATTCGAGTGCTTCAAAAGTTGGGCAGTACAATAAAAAAAAGGTTTAAAAATATCTCAATAAATAGATTGGTTTGTCGTGAATATAATAGTCCCTAAAAACTATCTCAATGTGGTTCATAATGTAAGAGCAAGCAGTGCATCTGATGCAATTTGAATAAAGAAAAGGGACTGATAATGGATTCAAATCCTGTCCTGGTTGCGAACTTTTCCGATTTCAATTTCAAAGTTGAATTATGGAATTTGACACGTAGGTACTTAAACCGAATAATTAGTCTTGATACTCATAGGGGACTTGTATTGTACAAACATTTTTTTAAAATAATATTGTCTTGGGACTCGTGACGGCCTTTTGTTTTTGTTTGCTTTATGTATTTTATAACAATTGTCTATACTCCGATTTTTAATTCTAGGCAAGAAAATGACAACTGTAACTGTCACTGATACAAAAAAGTGTGACCCGCTACAATAGTGATGTTCGGCAATCATTAGACTAGATATTTTAGTCATTCTTTATTTTTATCAGTGAATGAACCTCTTTGCAGTTTATGCTCGCCTAGTACATTACACGACGGAAATATTTTTTATAGAATACTAGCTGTGTCCCGCGGCTTCGCCCGTGGCATACTTTATCCCCGTGCCGTGGCAGGATAAAAAGTATCCTATGTCCTTATTCTAGTTCTAAGCTACCTCCCCATCAATTTTCAGCCAAATCGGTCCAGCCGTTCTCTAGTTTTAGCGAGACTAACGAACAGCAATTGATTTTATATAATATATAGATTTAATTACTTACTGTGTATGTTTTCTGTTTAATTACCGTAAATTACATATTTTTATTTATATAAAAATTTTATTTATATATTTAATAAAAGAATTATAATCTCGACTCACGACTAACTTATAATTGGAAAACTCGATTCAACCACATCACTATTTATTTGATACAAAAAACCTGCAGCACTGCAAATGTCATTTTCTTGCCTAGAATTAAAAATCGGGGTATATGTAATATCTGGTGTATTACTGCATAAGCTTAGATACTCTCCATTTATACCTATTACACGATCAGTGTGATTTATGTGAGAAACATCAACACAGACTACTTTCACAGTTCTCATAAAGGATAATCTTACTCAACATCTATATCAAAATGATGAAATCCCACGAAAATAACCGCAACCTACGCAATTTCACTTTCGGCAAAAAGTCCAGTCGTGACATTAGCGTAATAAAACTTATTGTGCGAGAGGAAATTCAATTACTCTTCCTATTTGTAAAATAATGAGCCTTTTCTACGTAGCGCTTAATGCGTTACAGGCATCCCATTGTACCCTTTTTCTTACACAACTACAGACAAAGGTGATGGTACTTTTTTAAACAGTACTTGAATACCTTTCTTTGAGTACGTAAGTAAGATACTTGTGATGTGAACGGTTTGTACTGGTAACGTTTTACATGGACTTGGAACTAACATCCTCGTTTACTGATATGTTGACGCCCTAACACATTTTACGTCATTTGCAGCATTTGTAATTCAGTAATGTATGCAACCCTGAATACTTCTTACGAGCTAGGCTTGTTCATCATCCGATAGTAAATACAGTTTGGTTGTCTACAATAGGTGCCTCCTATTACGTGAGTTCGAAAAATATAGTTAGTGAAATGTGGGCGTTAACACACATGCAGCCGTGAGGTTTATGTAATTACGGCTGGCTGTAGTAAGCTCTAACAAACTCTTGCACTATGCACAAAAGTGGCCATTAGCTATTATTAAACAATTTCTACGTAAGTATATAATTATGTACATGTACAAAAATTGCCAATCTCCTTACCATACAAAGTAGCAAAATGTAATCTTCATTTTTATTAAATTATCATTTTACTTGACTGCGCCAGTTAGTAATTTTTTACGCTCGAGATGCCTTTTTTTCGTGCAGAAATCCCCACGATCCTTTCTTATTTCCCCCGGATTATGTGGGACTTGAACCGACTAAAACCGCACGCCGTCTTGGATCTAGAGATGCCAGGGTGTAAGGAGGTCCCATAAGGCATTTCCCTCGAACCACAACTGACACTGCGATATCTCCTGTTTCCAGATAGCCTCCTCGGGGTCATGCTCGAGACCCTATAATATTTTATGTTGTTATGTTAAATACACGAGTATCTATATAACGTGTGGTTATAACAATCCTTCATCAATCTAACAGTAATATTTACTGTAGATACAGTATAAACCGCTTGTGTGATGAATTTGCCAGGTCTTCAGTTTACGGTTGACCTTATTATCACCGGCGAACCTGTTCTTCGACTTCCTTATCGCCTTTCGCTGGTCAGATACCGTGTCGTCCATGTACCATTTAAGAAGCTTGTCATTAAATTTATCTTCTTCTGAAACAGTTCTAGTAGGTATATCTAGATTAACATTTCTACATGTAGTCATAATAGCAACAATTGCCTCTTCAAAGTTGACTAAAATCTTGTAATTTTTGAGTTCGTCTCCAATGTAATGACAGTAATTTACACTAACTACATAAGTTGTGATGTAAGTATTTGATTAGTTTCTAATTTGTTGTTATCAGTCAATTTTATGTAATATCTATTTTCAGTTCTACATAGCAAAAGACTAGCTTCTGGCCGTCAACTTGTATACCTACTTTTGACAATGAACATCGAATAGAGAACAGCCCTTTCCCATTAGTGGACTTGTATATACGATTAGGTAATGTCACAACAAAACAAAACTGACGATACTTTGTTTATCGTATTATATTGATCACTTCCTGCACTCGCTACTTCTTTGCCACTGAGGAAGTCAATAACAAACAAAACGAAGTATCTTTATTTTCATCACAGAGATTCGTTAATCCGCAATGCGATAAAAGAAAATCTTTGTTTTTACTCCATCGTCGTGCATTCACAAACGATTAACAACTATTACGATCCACACAGGTTAAAAGCTCAATGACGGGCGTTTTTACGCTCGTAAAAAACTGATATATTGTGCGAATTAGCTGAACCTAGCGGGCGTTTTCCGGAGCCATTTGTTACGTTATTATAGCGCAATCTCTGATTAGATACACTACATGAAACTGCTTCATTCTGACTCCTATCAGCGAGTACACTTGTCTTTATTATTCTAAAAAGTTAACTGTTCATGAAGATGGTGTTCCTGGCGTTTTAAAAGGAATGTGGTAGTTTAAGGAAAAATTATATGGTTGTTTGTAGAAATCGTAAATTCGTTTTGTGGGTTTTAAATAATGAAATTAACAGTGTGGTATTTTTTTTAAATTAACTTATGACTTATCTGAGACCTAGTATGCGGTTTTTATAGAAATGACCATTGGCTAACTGGCAGTTTTTCACATGTAACTGAATGCATAAACATAAGGTAGAAAATTCGCCCTAACTTCAGTTGCACTCTAGTTTTAATTCACTGTAAATCAGTTTGATAGCTATTACTTCCGTTGGTGATAGCTGCCTCTAGGCGTTCCAATGCTCGTATTAAGGTTATAGACACTATACTCAAACGTGCTCCTAACTTCAGAACATCATACACACATTTGCTACCTGTTGTTAAGTCTTAAGGGACTTGACTTAAGCCTTCGTCGAAAAGCTTATTTTCAACATAAAATGTGAAATTATCACACGTGCCATTAAACCATTTCTTCGACCACTTAAACTAAGAAGTAAACTCATATCGTGACTGAACACTTAGCGTAAAAAGCATGATTCGATCTTTATTTGCAAAATTGTGCCGATTCTTATGACGATTAATTCATAATTCTATGAAAACGCGAGTACATGGTTTCGTTTTGTGTAAACCAAGCAATCTGTCATAGTCACGTTTCTGATAGCGAAATGATAACAATAGTAGAAATGACAAACAGTAATTCTTGCACGTAAAAGCATAACTGGTTCTTTGTGTTTAGCCGCTGCTGCCGACGCATCGTATTTTCTGATTAGAGGAAGTATTCCATCTTGTGATTTTTTTAAATATGGAATAGAAATTCAGAGAAAATTCTAATTCACCCAGGCAGATACAAATAGAAAAGTTTATTTCTTCAACCTTCCAAAAAAACTATAACAAGGCGACTCGTCAGGACTGAGCCCTATTAACTAACCTCAGTCTGGCATGACGGCGGCATGCTTTAAGTTTTTGCCATGGATATAAAATAGTGTATGTATTTATAGAAAAGCTGTTAAATTACACATCCCTTTGTAATAACAATGTATGTGCTTACATTCTGAATAAAACGGAGTAAGGGTATTTATGTTCTAGAGACATATATAACATAAACTCACGCCTATATCCCCGAAGGGGTAGGCAGAGGTGCTAGCACCCACATTTCGCCAGCTTATGTTTAGGTCCCAATGTAATAGGTGGCGAGCCTATTGCCATTAACCGGGCACTTATAAACCTGCGATAAATACACACATAACTTCGAAAAGCATCGAAAAGTCATTGGTGTGTGCCATGGTGAACCTGGGATCGAATCCGAGACCTCGTCTCAGCTGTCCATTACCCAGACCACTAGGCTACCGCGCGTTCTAGAGACAGGCCAATATAATAGTTGTTCGTTGGAATTACTTTAAAGTGTTATGTAATTATTCAGCTATTTCTCTCCAACAATTACTTAACATGAATATTCTCATCAAGCCCCCTTCAATTGTGTGTAGTATAGAGTGAAGTGAGATAGCATAAATTCATAGTCATAAGACAGGTATGACTATGAATTTTTCGTATTTCACTTTGCTGTATTTGCACATCTGTAAAACTAAATATGCACTCTATTCTTGGTACTATATATGTACAAATGACTATTTTATGATCACTTACACAATATAATACTGACTGTACGCCATTCAAACGGTTCTGACTGACAGAGAGTAGCACCGGAAGGTTTACTCGTGATATACTAACATTGAACTCGTTCCTTCAACTCTTCACTAGAAACACTTCATCGCCTCTATTTACATACAGGCAGATTAAGCATAAATAAGTAACTCAAATTGGAACAGAAATCTGCTATTTATAATATAATCTAGCTAGGAAGTAATGGTTTGCTCGGTCACCTGCTTGAGAAAAATGTCTATATTCATCTCAAAAAAAAATGTCGTCGTTGTACCTATATGGAAATTTCACTTTTCTAGTGTTTATTTTGTTAACAAGCAGTATATAAAAATGGAGTGCTTTATAAGAGGATGTAGTGTCAAGATCTGAAAAAAGTATGCTGAAGTGGTCTTCGCATGCAGCTCGAATGATTACTTAACAAATAAGAAATTAAAGAATTGTAAAAATGTAAATGAACAAGTCGAGTTCAATCTGATGGAATTAGATTGGACACCCAAAAATATGGTATTTTTCGTAAATATGTATAGAGAGATGGAAGTTCGCAACATGTGTAAGGAAAGGATATGCAAATGATTCCCCGTTTTTCTGTCCCTAGATAGGGAATGGCGTGATTATATGTATTTATATACGTATGCCTACTCAGTAAGTTAGAATTCTCCCATAAAGAGAAATTTACTGACCTTGGGTTACGTAATTGGCAGTGAACCAGGTGGTGGTCACAAATGATCTCATCTCGGTTCGAGGCACGTCGCGAGGCTGACGTTTTCTATAAAATACTTTTTAGCCTTTGCCGCAGAGCAGTGTTGTGAGGCTTGGTGATTCTTATATCCGTGACTTCAAAGCCCAAGCAAGATTAAGAGTTGGAGAGCTGGCCAAGGGCTTTAAATTGCAACATTTGAAATCAAAGATACAAGAAAATAAGACATTCATTTCGCCTTCTTCAAGATCTCCTCTCGTCAATCTACTGAAAGATATTTCTTTAAGAAATAAGCAATACCGTTATATTACTCCTTCCATTTTATGCTGATGGTATTTTTGTGTGCTTAATTTTTTAATGAAATATAAATGAATGCCGTTACTTAGGTACAGAAATGAACCTCGAAATGAACAATGCTAATTATCACGACTATTGTATTCATCCTTAATAGACACTGTGCTGTTACTTATGCTATATGTGCAATCCTCCATTTTATATAATTTAATCACTATACCGGAGCACATCTAGACAGAGCTCTACTATGAAACGTTTAAATTCTTTTTTTTCTCTTAAAAACTGTTCACAACCAATTCGCTTCTATACACTTAAGCTTATTTTGTCTCTTTTACATAACTATTACATGATTTTTTTATTATTTCATTCATACTATCTACCCATATACTGATACATATTATATAGGTGCTAATATCATAAGGAGATTTTTCTTAATTCTTTATTGTACACACAGTAAATAATTATCATACATTACAATATAGCTTTATGTGTTTGTGCTTTGTGAGTTTATTTATATGTTTGGGGTAATCTTCAGCTTTTTGCTGTGTGATGCCGGCTACGAATAGCAGCACCCCATCTCTTCCCGTGGGTGTCGTAAGAGGCGACTAAGGGATTTCAAGCCAGAGGATGGGCAGCAGCATCCTCTGTGTACTTAACGTCTTTCTGCGATCGCCAACCCGCCTGCCAAGCGTGGCGATTATATGGCAAATACCCCCCTAGAATGATCGACACACATAAACCCCGGCCCCCAGTACCCGGCAGCCCCGCTATTCCTGACTTAGGTAGCGGTCATGGTTACGGCGGAGCAGGGGGTGCGAAGAATCCCCGGCGGAGGCATGGCTACCACAAACGACGACCCCTGGCCCTGGCAACATATAACACGCGCACACTGCGGACCGACGAGAAGATCACGGAACTCGAGGAAGGATTGAGCAAGTTACGATGGGATATCGTAGGATTATCCGAAGTCCGAAGAGAGGGCGAGGACTCGATAATTCTCAAGTCCGGAAACTTGCTCTATTTCCGGGAGGGCGATCAGCAGTCCCAAGGCGGTGTCGGGTTTATCGTTCACAGATCCCTCGTGAACAACGTACTGAAGATCGAGAGTGTGTCGACCAGGGTAGCGTACCTTATACTCAGAATTTCCAAACGGTATTCGATGAAGGTCATACAGGTATACGCTCCGACCTCGACGCACCCCGACGACGAGGTAGAGGCTATGTATGAGGATATCTCCAGAGCCATACATAGTACTAAGACTCACTTCAGCGTTGTCATGGGGGACTTTAACGCGAAACTGGGTAGACGAGGCGAGGATGAGCTGAGGGTGGGAAAATTTGGATTTGGACAGCGAAACCCCCGGGGACAGCTGCTTGCTGACTTCATGGAGAAGGAAGGACTCTTTATGATGAACTCTTTCTTCATGAAGCGCGAGCACCGTAAATGGACCTGGGTGAGTCCCGATGGTGCTACAAAAAATGAGATCGACTTTATCATGTCGACAAAACGGCATATATTCAATGACGTCTCTGTGATCAACAGTTTGAAAACCGGATCCGATCACCGTATGGTACGGGGCACATTGAATATCAACGTAAAGGCCGAAAGATGTCGAATGATGAAGTCCACGCTCCGCCCAGCACCTGTCGAACTCCAAGACCCCGAGAGCTTTCAGCTTGCTTTACAAAACCGCTTCGATTGCCTAGGCGATTGCGTAGACGTGGACGAATATTGTAACAGGTTCGTGGATACTGTCCATACGGTTGGGCATAAGTTCTATAAGCCCCTCCGTACAAAAAGAACAAAGAAGATCTCCGACCCTACCCTCAAGCTTCTGGAAGATAGACGCAGGATGACCTTGCAGTCTTCCGGTGATGCTTCTGCCTGCAGGCGGCTCAATAGACGGATCTCTAAGGCTCTAAAACGCGACCTACGCCAATTTAATACTGACCGTATTAAAGAGGCTATAGAGCGGAACAAAGGTTCCAAAGTGTTCGCAAGAGATCTATCTATAGGGCAAAGCCAGCTAACGAAGCTAAAGACCGAGGACGGCAGGGTCGTGTCATCCAAACCGGAGCTTTTGGGAGAGATTGAAAAGTTCTACGGACAGTTGTACACGACTACACAACCGCCTGTTACAAATCTGGCGAAAGACCCAAGAGCTAGATTAACTCGACACTATACAGAGGATATCCCGGACATCAGCCTGTACGAGATTAGTATGGCTCTCAAACAGCTCAAAAACAACAAGGCACCGGGTGATGACGGAATAACGGCGGAGCTTCTGAAAGCAGGTGGCAAACCGGTGCTGAAAACCCTTCAGAAGCTGTTTAACTCTGTCATCCTCGAGGGTCAAACGCCACAGGCATGGCACAGGAGTGTGGTGGTACTGTTCTTCAAAAAGGGTGATAAGACCCTGCTGAAGAATTACAGGCCCATCTCACTCCTGAGCCATGTCTATAAGTTGTTTTCGAGAGTCATTACGAACCGTCTCGCTCGCAGGCTTGATGACTTCCAGCCTCCCGAACAAGCCGGGTTCCGAAAAGGCTTTAGTACCATAGACCACATTCACACGCTGCGGCAGGTTATACAGAGAACCGAAGAGTATAACCAGCCTCTATGCTTAGCGTTCGTGGACTATGAGAAGGCTTTCGATTCGATCGAGATAAGAGCTGTGCTACAGTCCCTCCAGCGGTGCCAAGTTGACTATCGGTATATCGAAGTGTTGAAGAGTTTGTACGAAAACGCCACTATGTCAGTTCGTCTCCAGGATCAAAACTCGAAACCAATTTGCCTTCAGCGCGGCGTGAGACAGGGAGACGTTATATCTCCGAAACTGTTCTCCGCCGCTCTGGAGGATGTCTTCAAGCTTTTGGACTGGAGGGGTCTGGGCATCAACATCAACGGCGAGTACATCTCTCACCTTCGATTTGCTGACGATATTGTAGTCATGGCTGAGACCCTGGAGGACCTTAGTACAATGCTCTGCGACCTCAATAGAGTCTCTCAACAAGTGGGTCTAAAAATGAACATGGATAAGACGAAAGTTATGGCTAACATCCGTGTTGTACCCACTCCTCTGAAGGTTGAAGACTCTATTCTCGAAGTTGTAGACGACTATGTTTACCTGGGACAAACAGTCCAGCTAGGTAGGTCCAACTTCGAAAAAGAGGTCAATCGACGAATCCAACTCGGTTGGGCAGCGTTCGGGAAACTACGAGCTATCTTCTCGTCCCAAATTCCGCAGTGTCTCAAGACGAAAGTCTTTGACCAGTGCGTGTTGCCAGTGATGACGTATGGAACTGAGACGTGGTCGCTCACGATGGGCCTCATAAGAAGGCTCAAGGCCACCCAAAGGGCAATGGAGAGGGCTATGCTCGGAGTTTCCCTGCGTGATCAAATCAGAAATGATGAGATCCGCAGGAGAACCAGGGTCACCGACATAGCTCTCCGAATTGCGAAACTCAAGTGGCAGTGGGCGGGGCACATCGCTCGTAGAGCCGACGGCCGATGGGGCAAAAAGGTTCTCGAGTGGCGACCACGAACCGGAAGACGTGGTGTGGGCAGGCCTCCGACAAGGTGGACCGACGACCTGGTAAAGGTCGCGGGAAACCGCTGGATGCGAAAAGCGCAGAACCGGTCGTCGTGGAGATCATTGGGGGAGGCCTTTGTCCAGCAGTGGACGTCCTTCGGCTGAGATGATGATGATGATGATGAATCTTCAGCACCACTGCGCTTATTGGAAAAATTGTTTTACCTTTTGAGAGGTACATTTTCTTCTATGGACATAGGATATGCAAGTTACGATGGTTTAAGTTAAAAAGCGCATATAAACCTAAGCGAGGACAGGTTGCTAGTATAAGTATAAAATGTAAGTCAAGTGACAACTCATATCATTCTTACTATAAGCGAACTTGTTCGGATATATGTGACAGATATGATTATGTTGAAGTAAATCAGTGGAGGTAAGACAGCGGCAGCCTTAATATGGAGATTAGTCTGACTAAAGAGCCGAATCTCATCTACAGAAGCCCGGAGCTTTAATAAATGTTGTTTTGTTCTGATGAATGAACGTTGCGCTGTCAGCGTTGTATCATCTTAATCTTGTACCATGACTGATATAGGTACCCTTGGTTCGCATAAACACTAAAGCCTTAGACTTTTATTCGCATTACTGTAAAGTTGACTTTGAAAGGAATTTACTACTCACGACACTAAAATACTGTTATAAATTTTCAGCTTGTATAGCATGTATGAAAACAATTATGAAAGTTGAAGAAGCGAAAGGAGTATGCCAAGGTCGTAGCAAGTGGAAAGATGTTGTCTCTACCTACCCCCAATGGGAAAAAGGCATGATTTGTATGTATGTATATTATGTAGGTTTCAGTATGTACCTACTCGTATAATGGAAAATTTTTTCTAATTTAAAAATTATTTTTAAGTTTAAGGTAAACATGCCTTCCAGCTATATACTTTTTCACTTCCACAGTTTCATTGTAGTTAGATTTGATTTGAATTGTATTCTATATTTTATTTCGTTAAAGGAAACATTTTTTGAACGTTATAATTTTTGCTATTGTGCCTATTGTAGATTTGGTTTGGTGTATAGATTTGTTTTTTGTATTCAATATAAGCTTTCGGTATATAGATTTGGCGTGTTTGAGACAAGCTGGTACACATCTACTGACTGACGGATGAGACCCTAGGGCAGGGTTTCCTTCCGAATAAGGGACGTCAGACGGCAGTCGCTTCCGTAAAATTCAAAATATAACCAACCTTTAAGAAAAAAAAAATTTTTTTTCTTTACAACCTTTGTGTCGAACACATTAGTACCCAGATCTCACCGATGCCCTAACTACGAGTACTTACTTTTTTTTCCGTGCGGAAACCTATGTCATCCACTAGAATTAGTGTAGCCAAATGCAAGCAAACAGTTACATTGTAGTGATCGGATCCGGGTACTCAATAAACATGGTTTAAGGGTGAACTGTAATGCTGGCTAATAAAAATGTTTTAAAACGTAGCAAATGTCGACTAGTTTATAAAAAAGTAGCTGTGTCCGTGACTTCGCTTGCGTGGATTTGGGTTTTCAAGGATTTCTCAAAGTAGCCTTTGTTATTCGTTATAGTATTGCCTATCTATCAGTAAAAGTCCAGTTCAGATCGACTCAGCCGTTCCAGTGATTCAAATTCAAATTCAAATAATTTATTGCAGACGTTAGTCTTGTTAGATGTATCGTAATTGGTAGGTACATACACTCATATGCATCTAGATACTTAAAATCTGTTATCTTTATATTATTACAAACAGACACTTCCAATTTCTTTATTTGTATAGATTGCAAAACCAATGTCAATGTCATACACACACTACATTACTTACATACAGTTGCGATGGCGTCCGAAGGTTTCCTAATAACGGGCATTTTTCTACCGTTGAATATTTTTTCCACATTAAACTACTTTTTGTCCCACATTCTACCGGTATGTTTATATTCCAGTTTCGACCGGTACTTTATTCCTTTTTCAACCAGTATTAAAATGAGATTCTAGGTTCAATTAAAACCTAGCCGTAGGTAACTAAGAATAAGCAACAAGTTGAATATTTTACTTCCTTTTTTTTCCTTCACACTCCGACATTACCCTCTAGGTACGTTAAAACTTTTGCGTATTAATTATAAGGCTTCAAAGGATTATAATTACAGCAATCGTGAAGGAAAAATTATTTAGCAGTTACTTGAAATAAACTTGACGTCTATGGCGACACTAGTTTACGCCATCTATTGGAAACATGCCAAACTACTACTGAAGTTTTCAATCAATGTCCCAACATCAAACAATCCATCATACATGATCACTGAGGGTCAATTCTGGTAATAAAAATATATTCAAAATTCAAATGACTACATTTTGAAATATATACTATGCTATATATTTCTAAATGTACTTAAAACCGAGTGAAATTATTTTCACAGATCACACAAATTACCGAAGCCATTTCTCCATTTTTCTCTCTGATCGAATTGAAAACACGCGTTTAGAAAACGTGTCGTTACTAAATAGCGCCCTGGATGAATTTGATTTAAATTTTAAACTCAAACTTAAATAAGAATATAAGATATTTTCAACTCCTCTGGATCCCGTAGCACTTGACTAGTGTAACACACGCATGTCAAAAGATGGACAGTTTAAAAAATAATAAAGCTCCTATAATTATGTTATTAAACGTCTCAGAATACGCGCACCTGCCCTTATATAGATATAGTTGTAGGGTGCTTGTATTTACGGGTTACCGCGCCAGTAATTGTTCGTAAATGGATGTATAATGATGATGAAAATCTCGCAAATGCGGTCCATTGCTAGCGCATGTCAATGAACCCGTATCGGAGCGATCGCAGAGCTAGTGTCGGTGAGTAAGTGATTACACACTTGGCACGCGTGTGAGACATCAATTAAATGCATTGTGTAGGGTTAGCATATTTTTGCGCCACACTATAGTAATATTGCGAATCTTAATTATGCCTACCTACTACCTACATAACCCGTAGTGCGTCTGTTCGAGATCATGGAATTTCTGACCGAGTCATTTAAGGCTATTTCCATTTAATATACTTATTTATTTTATCCGATATCGTCATCCTCTGAGCCCTGAAATTTTGGGACAATGTTTTGACAAAATTTGACATTTATTACTCAGACACAAGAGGAAATGAAAAAAAACTGTCACGAAAATTGATATCGAAACATTTATTTTTCTGTCAATAATTTAACTTATTAATACCTATACATAATAAAACAAATAAAGGAAGACATACCATTTCTTGGGTATCATTACACAAAAACCAACATTCTATCATATTTACATAAATACAGCGTTATGAAAGTTTTCAATAAATCGCCCACTAGTAAAAACAAACAATATATTTTATTCGTTGAGGTGTTAAAACTATTTATTTGTTTCTTTAAATAATTCAAATTTTCATTAGTGTTCACAATTATTATGTCACTTTTTAAATCTATAAACCGATGTTATAGATTTCAGCAATTCTGGTACCTATATGCTGCAATCAAACTAAATAAAAATACTTACAACCTTATAAATATCGCTATCCAATAACGCGTTTTCGTATAACAAAAATTATTATCATACAATTTGTTAACACAAACAAAACAATGGACATAACTTTGTCTTCTTGACTGGAATGGAAGACTTGGAACAAACGCAACAAACTACGTGAGTATGGCAAGTATATAATTAAAAATATGAAAAATAATAATTTAAACTAAACGTTTGGAATGATTCGGCTTACACTAGAATTATTTACACGATTATAACAGAAACAGTGCGTAATACAAAGTACTTAAATTATTTACAGTATCTGTATCACTTTTGAACATCGTTGTATATTTTACGAGTCAAATTTTTGTCCTTACGTATTTTGATCGCGTCACGTCATGAGACTAGCGTCCGATTGATACACGAAGTATCGGTTTCCAAAACCGTAGTTATAGACATCACTATCGCATAAATCATTTAACAAATTAGACGTTCTTTTTTTAAAACCAAACATGCCAACACTTTTTGTACTAAACAGGTAATGAGCAAAGCCAACATCATTGTGTTTTCACTCCATTAAATGCACGGTTTACGGTGCATTTTGGTTAGGATATCACATATGAGGAGTGGTATTGGTAGTCACTTTTGCATTCAATCTTTGTCTCCCACGAATCTGTAGGCGTCTGGTGGAGGCTCAGGCATGCAGTACCCGTGGTAGGTGCGGATGTCTTCAGAAGCGTAAGTGATACCAGTAAGAACGCCAGTTTCCGTGTGATGCTTTGGGCAAGTGTGGCCTCTTGGGCATTGGCAGATTGTGTTCGCGTTGACTTCATCGATTTGTTCGTGTCGCCGCCTCGCGCTGAACAACTTGCAAGGTTCCTTCCTCGAGCACCGAAGCCTCTGTAAAGATGAAACGAAGATTATAATTTATGAAACTTATGAAATATTTTTGAGTTTCTTGAAAATGTGATGAAATTATTTCAATAACACAACCAAGCTTGCAGTTTGGTGCCCAGGATTCGTCTCCTACTCCTTCTTCCCGTATTTAATTTATCTTGACTTTGTCAAGACTGCCTGTATGAAACCCCCTACCCGAAAGGAAAGCCTGCGCCAGAGTCTCTTCACCAAACAACAATCGTGTAATCTACGAGTATAAATAATTAAATCTGTCTACTAGTTCCATCTACCGCCACGCGGCCAAAACACAACCATAGTAAAAGCAACTTACGCTTTGCGGCGAGCACGCGAACTGATACTGATTCCCTTGTTCACCGCTAGGTGTCGTATACGGTAATTTCTTCAATAGATAAGTCACTGAGAACTTTGGGCAATGACAGTTGACGATCTGCTGGGTGGCGTTGCTATCTGGGAATGAATAGATGATCCAGGCGGCATCTTTGAAGTATCGGCATTTTGGAAGACGTTTCACAGGCTCGCAGGTTTTGTACAGGGTGGTTTTATCCGCCAAGGTATGGTTGTCGTCCGCAGTTAGATCACTAGAATGAGATAACATAAAATGTATTAATAATTTGAATAAAAATTAGTTTCAGCAGTGAGTAAAAAACGACAAAAATCCGAAAAAATGCGTTATAGAAAAAAAACACGAAAAGTTAATGCTACTGGAAGCAAATTAGTCGTTAACCAAAATCTAAATGGTCTATTTGCAAGGTTAACACGAAAATAACGACCGTCTAAGGAAGCCTTCGGATAAAGGATGTTTCTTATTATGGGCCTATTCCATAAATTAATTTAATGCGATCCATATTATCAAATCATAATTGAGGAAAGCCATAAACTAAATTTATATTAAACACAACGTAACCACAAGTGGCGTCGGTGGCCTCGAATAACTTCCATTCACTTTAATTTGGTATTTAGAAGCTACAGTTCATTGATGAAACCCTTCACCAAAACATGACTAGCTTCCTAACGTGAGAGATTCAAACTCCTACACTGGGTAATAATCCTTATTTCAAGGCAATAACATTATACACGGTACCATGAAACGAAGAAAAAGTAAGAAAAATAAAGAAAGTAAGTTATACACATGTTATACATTTGAAGATAGCAATAAGCTCACCCCTAATACTTAGGATCATAAAAATATAGTCAGTGAAATGTGGTGAATATTATTGAACTGTTTAAAACAAAAAAATATCATTTTTTTCTTGGTTCTGCAAATAAAATAAAAAACGATAAAAACAGTTCTCGTTATAAAATATATTCAAAATTCAGTTGCGATCTCTCTCTCTCTCTCTCTCACACACAAATCCCTCTGGAGAAGGATATCTCATACTTTTTATTCGCCTGCTTCAGTAGGTATTAACTGATATTCATACAAACGATGTAGAAAAAGTTAAATACACGACTATTATGTACATTTCTACAACATAGAAGTGGTTACTACGGCTAGATACTTGCATCTCCAGTAATTTAAAAAAAATACTGACCTAGAACATGGCCTATGCCCCAAACAGCGACACTTCCTTTCTATCCAAGGTTGCGTTGTATCGTACAGGTCCACTTTACTGCACACCTGCCTTGGCCTGCAGTCTGGAAGGTCCTCCTCTGAACCCTGAAAAATACCAGAAAATTCTTGTCAGTATACTGCCAATGACCTTCATATGGCAAAAGCCAGAAGGCTGAAGTTCATGACCATAATATAAAAGTAATAGGGACGTAAAATTTTTAAGTAGTCTTTATAGAGCATTATATTCATTTTATTACAAGGTATTTGACAAATAAAAACACGCAACAATAAACAATACCAACTAAGAAATACAATGTTCAAATACTACAATTTACTTCAAAGATATGGCCAACAACGTGCGATTGTATGATTGTCATACAAAGAATCTATCAAATTTCGCATGTATTTGTTTACAATTCAGCTTGCGTCGCCATCGATATATTCAACAAGACAGTTTGACTTAAGAATACTAAGTCAGGAAAAGAATTAATCATTACCACAAAAGAAGTTGGCGTGGGAAAAAAGGAAGGTGTGCCGAAGACACCTGCCATCCCAGGATACGTAATGAAAGAGATTATTATGAGACACGACTTTAAATCGATGTTAATCATAACGTTCCAAAAACGAATCACAATATGAACATGTGCGCTCTGAATCCATTCATTATTTTTTTTGTGTCGAAAAGGACCATCGGTCGTACTTCCGACCGGAAGACGTGCCATTCGGCAACCTGTTAGCTGTGGGAAGATTTTTTTCTGCGCACAACTTGCAGGGCTACTGCGTTTACGCTGGCTGTAATTTAGTTATTACTGCTTTATAAATTGTTGTATTTAATTGGAAACGATCAACATCCGATGAATATTTTTTGTGCCGCTTGTTTACGACTGTACTAGTTTTAATTTGTGTCAACATTATAACTTTTTGTTTCAATCAACATTCTTGAATTCGTTATTTTAAATAAAGAATGTTGCTATATATATTTCTGTAATGTAACCTTTTTCTGATTTGATGTACAGCACATATCTTTTATTGCATGATAAAATTCAGTATATACCTTAAACTCGAAAAATGCTTCACAGACAGCGATAAACACGGCTCCAAAAATATTGTATGGTATACGTATACCATATTCCTTCGCAGATTATATCAGAATGAGTATAAAAAATGTACTTGGTAGTAAAGCAAATAACAAATCATAGTAAATAAGATATACCTACCGCGTAATAATTCCCTTACCTTAGTCCAAATCAGATGACGAATTATAAAACATATTTAAAACTATATATACCCATAGATTTTATAATAAAATTTTAGGTTACGTTAATAATAATTACAATGATAAACCAACATTACTTCTATAAAATGTATATTATGTATATAATATTTATTTTTATGGCAGAGAAGAAATAATAAATTCTTATAGTTTCCTGTTAAAGACTGCTCTCTTGTTCTTAGAATATTGCGTTCTAATAGTAAGGCACCTATCTAGGATACTACAAAAAATATTCATTGTAAAACTAATGTTATTATTATATTAGCATTCAAGTCAAACTTCGACAGCCCTGTTTAACACATAATAGGTGTGAAAAAAGACCATTTTTTTCGTTGTTCCGGATATGCTTCCCGTTTCTTGTGAATTGCGATAGATTTCGCGGAAACGGCCTCACTTGGAATCTTCCAAACACCGGATACAGCCCTTTTGTGTAACAAACAAAAAGCCATACCACATACATTGTATGGGTTGTTGACTTACTTCGTCAAGAGTTTGCCTTCATTTAACGGAGTCTCGACGACGACCTGGGCCTCGATTCTGCTAAAGTCAAACCACTGTAAAACCACTGACACTCTTAAAATGCTATTTAATTTTAGACTTTAACCTTATACAGTTTAAGTCTAAAATCAAATGAAAAGAATTCGTTTAACTTTTTCATTCGCTCTACAAAATATCATTTGACTTTAGACTTTAAACTGATAACAATAAAGTCTACAATTAAATGGCATTTTTTAGAGTGTCAGTGGTAAATCAGTGGTTTGTTTTTAGCAGAATCAAGGCCCTGAATGCTAATGCCGGCCGTAAGAAAATTACAATTCGGGCTCTTTTGAATCCTTAATAAGGTGAACAAAACGACAATAGTACTACGCTGTTTGTAGTTAACAGTTTTATCATCGATCTCGGTCCGGTGAATATGGAAAAGGATGTTTTGCACATGTTTATGACAACGATTACTGTTGTGCGCTATCGTGTCGTTAATTCCATAATGAATACGATCGCTTATTATACAAAGGACTGGCTGTTTTTAATGCCTGCGGAGACGTCGAGTGCTGGTAAAAGATTTTTCGAAAACGATATCTGAGACACGAAACGCTGGGGGCGACGCGACAGTACTTAAGGACGTTTCGCTTTTGTTCTTTTCTAAAGTCAAAATTTGCAACCGTATTGGAAGATATTAAATCAGACCTTCTCGCGCTGTCATTAGGGTATAAAATAGCACGTAAGTTTAAGGTCTTGGAGAGATTTCAAGGCATTATGCGACGAGCGGTAAGCGATACTTTGTATTCTGTTATTTGAAACTGAAATCTTTTCTTAAAAAATAGTAATAATTGTATTCTTGTGTGATTCTCGTTCTTGTAGATGGCCCGGGGTCAGCTGGGGAGCGAGGGATATGCCCATTGGGTAACCTTACACCCCGGTTACTAAGGCCGAGACGGCGTGCGGTTTTAGTCGGTTCGATCCCGACATAACCACCCCCGATGGCCGACGTGGGTGGTATCCATGGGGATTTCCGCACGATAAAAAAAAGGTTGTAGCTTTCTTTGGGTCTAGATAACGCTATGTAGAATGTCGTTGAATATTTATTACATTGTTGTTATTAACTTTTGCATTCTGATAGTGAGTAAATTACCCCTGATGTAATCACCAAAGAACTGTAGGTACTGTTATTTAATTTTGTTCCTGAGAAGTATTAACAAGTGCGGATGTGAGCGATACAGCCAGTTGCCAAAACCCAACGTTCGAGATCGTTATCGACGTATCGACAATGATAAATTAAAATTGTTTAGCTTAATATTTGAATGGTACGGACTGTTAATATATTACATTCGATAGACACTCCTTAATTTGTGCGAGACAAACAATTTTTTTAGTAGGGAAGGGCCCAACTAGTAATTATTTAACGTGTGGAAGCACCCTCTACCCTCATCGGGGCTTGTGGTGAAGTCTCTATACAGGATTCGAACCGACTAAACCTAACGATGTTCTATCATGGAAGCTTATTCCTCCAAATTCAGATTATTTCCTTCAACTTTGGAATGGATTTCTCAGACAGGTGAAAAAAATAAATATAATCAAGGACACAGTACTATCTAGACCTAAAGTAAACGACGCATATGCTATAGCTAGAATGCGGATAGAATAGGATAGAAACACCCATACTTATGAAAATATATGTATCATCCACATATTATTTGCACTGATCGGAATCGAACCCACCTTTAACTTAGCAACGCTTAACCGATTCATCAATAAAATAGATAAGAAAAATAATAGTACGAAATGCTCGCTATTGCTCTTCGCTGGTACTGTAATCACAGACTCAGTCCCTTGTCGGGTGCCGTAGGGGTGTGCGGGGCGGGGGCGAGGCATCCGGTCGCCGAACAGGTGGCGCGCGCGCCGCCATCGCCGCGCCCACTCTAATGAAATAATTTGTTAGCCGCACCGACCTTCCACAACCTTCTCCATACGCCTACTGTCTCATTCTTACATATAAGAGCTATGTATACCCATTTCGATTAGAATTTCAGCTTGCAAATTTTAGATTATCGCTGAAAATATGGTGTGAGTTTGATAAAAATATTTTATAGTTAAAATAGGATTTCATAGATGTAAGTAAAATTATTGTCGTTTCGGTTGCTTTTCAGCCTTAGCTACGACCGAATAGGTGAACTCCCGAAACCCATCAACAAAAAAATGTTTTATCTACGTAGACTTTCACAAATGTTACGTTAATTTCGGGTGAAATAAATACCTGAATTACAGATTCTTTCTAATGATAAAAAAATGGTTAAAAACAAGAACTGAACTGCCCTTGCCCTGCACTACGTAGGTGGCAGACAAGTACACGGCCCACCTGAGTATACTAAAGCATACTCCAAATTGTAATAAATACTTTGAAAACCGCATCAAAATCGGTTCAACCGAACGCCAGATAATCGCATACAAACATAATATACAAACTTTCAGGTCAAACGAGAACCTCTTTTGAAATCTGTTGAAACGACATTATAACGTTTATTCTATGTTTTAGCAGCCAAAGGTATACTATTAAATAAATAATAGCTTTTAAATAATTCATTTCATCAAAAAGAAACAGATAGCGTGACTTCATAAAGATTATTATTGCATAAAAAGATGTTATTTTGTTTTATAATATTGTTGGTTGTCAAGTTTCGCCCAGTTCGAACACGCGAGCCGTTGTTTTCTTGTCATCGTTATCTATAAAGAAGTTTATATCTTAAGCTAATTTTTATAGGTTGATTAATGAATACAAAGGTCTGCTAATGACTAATTAAGAAAAGAAGTGCATTTCTTTACTCACTGTTGCCCTAGGCTCTACCCGCATGAATCTTATATCCCGTTCCCAATCATAGAAACCTATTCCCGTGACAAAAATGGCTACTATAATTCAAAGTTTCATCTAAATGCGTTCAGCAGTTATCGCATAATTGAGTAACAAACATCCGTACATTGTTAACATTATAATACGTTTACGATGTATAGAGTATCGAATCCTCGCCATTTCCGACATGAACTCGTCATTTTCACAGACAATTTAATTTAGCTTAGGAGATATAGCATTATTTTTATTAAAATATATTTTAAGTGTATAGTATACAAGATACGTCAATTCGATGATAGGCACCCTGGGTACCTGGTTCCGGGTCCTTTAAGCAGACTGCGAAAAAGCATTTGATGAGAATGGTGTTATCAGTGTATGTAATGGTGTCAATCCTAAAACTTCACCTTTACCTTTCAGGCGTGGTGAAGACATATTGACGTGTCCAATATAAAATAAAAAACTTCAAAGTTAAAGACTTTCAACACGTCGAACTATCCTAACTTCTTTCAACACAACATATAATATACGGTACAATAAATTATGTACAAAGATTGTTAGCCCCGGGCGACGGACGCCGGATGCCCCACACCATTCCGGGAACACAGGTAGCTGGTAACCGAGAACAAATTACTAATCCAGTAATTACCCCATAGCCTTCGGTCACATGTTATTACGAGAGCAATTAGACGGAGCCTACGGCTATAGCCGGCTGATATACTCTTGATTTGAGGATGTGAATGGTTTTTTTTACTACAATGTTTGATTCGTTTTTGACTTCAATACGCCCCTTTATAGGTCCTATGGATTCACCTGCCATAGTTCTATGGTACTCAAGTCTTTTTTATCTTTTTCTTTATTGCTCGCCTCTAAAGAGTTGTAGCGTGTGTAAAGTGCAAAGTTTGTATGCATCCAATCGCTACGCCGCTGATGATAATTATCGTTGTAGCAATTGTAAAACTAGTAGGGTGAAATATCTAGGTCAGGGTATAATAAAGTTTGGGAAACACTGACTTAACCCATTAATTGGACGATGCGATGTCCTTCCCACCACCTCATCCGTTCATCTGGACATTTTTAAGAGCGGATATCGCCAATGATAGGAACCCCTTCCTCAATGAATTTTATTGGGTACAACCAATGACGTCTATGTAGATTACTGGACAAGCTGTTTAGAACAAAAAGTGTGTCACGGTTCCGGGGTAAGACGGGAATTAATTTTGAATTTCGAATGTGGAACGGGATGAAGAAACTAGATAAATGAGTTAATGAATATTGACCCTTATCTAAATAGTCTTAAGTAGTAGTTTGTAAGTAAGCTAAATAGCAAACATTGCCTGAATGTAACCCATCAGTATCATTACAACGCTAATTTCGGTTACATGCAAAGTTTATTTTTGGGGTCGCTCTCCTACTATTATCTTAATTTAGCATATCGTGACTTTTGCAGGAGTGACTGCCGTTTAACTTCCCCATGCACGAGAAGAAAGCTTATTTCGTTAATCGGCAAGTGAAGTTCGATTTGTCTCTGAAGTGATTTGGCCCATACACCCAAAACAGTAAACCACATATAGTATATTTGCACTAAGCAGGAATCGAATATGAAACCTTCACAGCAGTGGAACATCGTGCCACCACGCCACTGAGCCGTCTTAAATAAATAAAAAAACTAACATCATAAACAAGAGCCGTATAAAATTAATAACATAAATGGCTGAATTCATTTTATGATGGCTATAATAACTCGTAGACATTTAACCCAACGCACAACTATAATCAAAATATTTAAATTTAATTCTATTCTAATTTTACTACACTCTATAAATCACGCAAACGGGTAATTAAGACTACGTTGGCGTATCATAATATGTGTTACGATCTCGCGTTTAAAAGACATCAACGCGTCGTGTTTCGGTTTATTCCTATTGAATGAATGGCCACGCGTCGTAATCGTCTCTTGTGTGTACAAATACATTGTCGTACTTGTCATATATGTCATACGTATGTGTCCAATGACACCGGCAGTTATGAAACACCTTGTATAATGTAGGTACGTGTGCTATTATACGTACGTGGATGTAAACATTTTGGTAAGTACGTGTTGTACGCTAAATTGAAACTTGTTTGGGATTTATACGATGGCGTTTGAATTGTTTCAGTAGTGTAGTGGTTGAGAAGATTAGTCTCCTTCATATTCATTATATTTTCGGGTTGAGTAAAATGTTATTTTATTGAAATTATTATATATAGAGCCTGGCAGAAGTCTTGCCTATTTGTAGAAATGTGGATTTTGAGACGTCTCTGCCAACCCCTTCCAGGATACAAACATATAAGTAGATATATAAAAATGAAGTTCTTTAAATAACAGGAACTAAAAGAAACAAAAAACTTTCAGAAGCTTTTTTAACGGAGATTCCGTTAAAAAAGCTCGCGTAAACTTTCAGAAATATTTTTCAAAACCCTCAACAAATACATTAGATAGCAATATTTTGAAAAGAAGATTTCTAAACAAACAGACAACCTCAATACCATCAAATCAACATTCAAACACTTCACATAAAGAACTTAAAAATCTCGACTCTTAAGACGCACTTCCTCATATTACAAGTACACAGGACGCATTCACACTTGATGTAAAAAGCCGTAAGCGCCCATACACGAAAATGCGCTTACGTCCTTTTACTCTTTTGCTTAGCATGTCTAAGTATACAGTCGTCCCTATTGTGGCACAGGGCATCCGGAGCGGTCCATTGAAGACGCACGTGGCGTCCCCTTGAGACGGAAGCCGGCCCAGTCCGACGGTAATCCCGCTTGAGTTTATCGGCACGAAAACGTATGAGACGTACAGTCAGCATCAAAAGTAGGTGATGATTGCACGGATCCCGGATACTTAACGAAAATGATTAATTATATTTCATTTGAAATTTTAAAACAATTCACTAGCTAAACGGGTAAAAAAATATAAATTACTTTACTCAAAAACTAATCTTGAAAATCTGAAAATGATGAATGAATCTACTTTTGACGTCGTCTATACGTAGGTATATCTATTAAGAGCAAAGTATTTCAGTAGGCATATTAAGAATTTCACTCTGCTTTATGCTTATAAGAAGTATTTCAGTATTAACTTTTAAATTCATTAAGGCTGAATTTCACCGATGAAAATCAATCAAATTAATTATTGTATCCGCTCTCCTACTCCACCCTCCTCATCTTCCCTATATAATTAACTTATATAGACAGATATACTAATGTATATTCTCTTGCCAGCAGGTAAACCTTACCTATGAACGATTACTATGTAGTATCTGCTAACCCTGTTCAAATTCATCTAAAAAACCCAAACTTCAGACCACAACACAATTCAAAATCACCATTGAATATTTTAGTTGCGTACACAAAAATCAAGCCCTTGCTTCAATTCGGAGTCGAAGCACTTTTTTGTGATGTTTTCTTGACGCGTGTCCCGGTGTCACGCTTATTGCCTGCACCATCCGTAGCGAAGCGGAAATTATCTCCTCCTATTGATTTTATTTTTCAGTTGATTCGACTTTTTTAGTCATATTTTTTTTTTATATAGGACACGTCAAAATGACAAAATGAATATTGTGTTTATTTATTTTTTATGTTCAGTATGTCAGTTGACTGCGCCCCCCTGGATGGTAAGAGGGTAGAGTGAAGTCCAAAAGATACGGGGTACCATACTAAATGCTAGCGATCCTAAAATGGTGGTCACGACTCTTGACAGGTTTGTCATTGATGCTTTTTCACACCCCGCTTAAAGAACCCAGGGATTTATTCGCAAATCAGAATTGTACACTATTTCCCACCAAAATCTTCGGGATCATAGCCAGTATTACAAAAGCACTTGAAATTGCCATATTTGAAGGAATGATTTAATGATAATAGAGGAATCTCGTGTGAAGTGGATAAGGACAGAAGTAGATGGCAGGGTGTTGCCTCTGCCCACCCCATAGGAAGAAAAGCGTGAATAACTTTATAATGTATGTTGCATAACGAGCATTCCTCACGTCGCTTGTCTTTTTTTCTATTGAAAGATCAAAGTATATCGTATTCTTTCTTTATCGATCAAGGTCAGAGTTATTGTTGAACATAATAATAAGATTAACATATAGACCGCGATACAAATTTGAATTCTAAATTGTTATCATAAATATACATACAGACTTACCTATTGTATTCTAACACTCTTTTTGTAACAAATTTTGTATTTGCAATTTTCTGCTTAATGCACATGCAAACAGAACTTTTATTTCTTACATCACGTTGTTATTATCTTCTAAGAGGTACGCAGAGGACTACTTTATTTGTCCTCCGTAATATGAAGCGTACCCAATACCGTCAATAAGGCGCTTGACTTAAGAAGCATAAGTAAGCAAAGCACTACCTATCTTTAAGAATTTACGTCATAAGATTTACATAAAAATCAGAAAATACTGACTCGACACACTGCAAAAAAATTTTGCATCGAGTGAGATGTCAAACAAAAGAGAGGAAAATTTTGACTTCAAAACAAGCGCCAAAAATATTTTACAAAAAAATAACTTTAATAACTAAATCGCCCGTTACAGTCTACGAAAGTTGTCGACTACAAAATTCAAACATTTAAGTTTGATAAAACTTATTTAAAAGAATTAATACGCATCGATATGTACGATTTTACTTTGATTATGCCTTACACCTTGTGCCTCATATCTTTTCTGTGTTATTCACGCCTCAGACATGAGTCAAGCCAAATCATCGTTTAATTATGCTGTAGTAATCTGTTGATTTACATAACTGTCGTCGATTAACACTTCTACGCATTAATTTCTTCATTAATATGCTGCTTAATATTTCTGCCTATTGATATAATCATTACTATCTTTTTACAACAAAAATGTTTTAACTTATTGTGGTCTTAAGAGGTTAGGCTGATTAGTATCACACTTATAAACGCGAAAGTTAGTATGTATCGAAAACTGCCAAATGAACCTGAATGAAATTTGGCATAGAGATAGGTAGTCTAGATTAGGATATTGTTACTTTTATCCTAGAAATAGGTTCGTATGGATCGCAGGAACAGGATCAGCATTCCACGGGAGTGGAAAAAAAATAGTTTCATCTATTTCTATCTAGTGAAAGATGATACGTAAGGCTAAAGGAATTCCTACTCCCCCCGGATAATTTAAATATCACGTCTCATTATACAACGTGATACAACATACCTGCAAGAAATCCAGTTTCATTTGTGCAGTGATTTATCATCAGGCATTCATTATGAATCTGTTATTATCAAAATATTTAAATGTTAAATATATTATAATAGATCAATTAAATGGCGCCAGACTTTGAATACAAAATGAAAAACTTCTCGTAAAACACATTATATTCAACTGAGTTAGTTTTTTTTTGCATAATCAACGTTTTTACGACTTTTAAATGTAGGTATGGTTTTAGTTGAATTATGCAACTTGAACGTCCGCATCGGCATACCTTTCTTTCTTTTTGTTATCGCCAAAAATTGCATCGCAACGCTATTCGCGGTATTTAATAGCCCATTTTATGGGTCTAATAAAATGTCACTTTGGAATAAAAAAGTTTATTATCCCTGAACGATTTCCTTAGCTGCGTATTGGGTCTCGCTTTAATGAGAGAATTAATATTCTTTAAATTGAATTTTGCGCCTTCGCTTGCGTCATTACCACAGCTTAAAATATTAACGAGTTCTCTTTCCATTATAGGTACTATATCCATTATGTTTGGTATAAAACCTCTGGTCGTTAAACGTAAAAGTTATACTCAAAGTATACCTACTGTTATTCGTTTGATTATAGATGTGATAAAGTAGTTTCCTTACCTTCTATAAACATCTTACTTCACACCTACCCACAAGACACGGAACTATCCATTGTGTAATGGAAAATTGGCGTATTACACAAAAACAGGGCGAGTCGTCCGAGGTCAACGTCTAATAATGTTTTAATAATGATTGATGATCTGCAAATAGAGTGAACTGACTAAATCCTGTTTTATATGATGACGGAGGGACTTTGTGGCTAATATCTAATATGTTTGCCACAGAAAATAATATTTTATATACGTTACACATGTTGGGAATCGTTTTGAATGTTCTATCCATAATTTTACATCCTTAGTAAGTAGTATGTATTGACGAGTATTTTACAATAATTTCATGACAGTGATGTTTTTTTTTTGTCACACAGATTTTAAGATCGACTGTATTCCAATTTTTTTTTTAAATATCCAAACCAATATTCTTGTAGGTAAGCACCTCAATACTATTAGCTACTATTCTACAATATTTAGATAGTAATTTTAAATCTTACGTTGAAACTAAAAGGATTAATTTCACTAAACGAACTTGTATAAGTTTATAATATTTTAGTGAATATTTAGTTTACTTTTGTAGTATGATTTTCCTTAAAATAAAGTGCGATTCTCAATCCAATACAGAATAGCAATTGATTGAACAAGACAGTAATATTGTGGCCCAAATGTAACGCTATTATCCTATTCAATATTACCGGCTTGAGCACACTGAGGTTGTCACTGAGTTGGATTATATCCTTCTTGTGAAAGGCATCCTTCTAACACTTCTAAATTTGTACCAATATTCAATCTTGACAAATAGGGATGATGATTTATATCAGAAAGTAAATTCATCTCATTCGAATTCATACCCATATTTACATAGTCTCAAAATTTATTTCTGCATTCTCTGACGTATTTTTTCAGAAATACGTGTAAATTTTAATGCCATTACATTTCATAATGACACAATATATGTGAAAAATCTATTCAGGATTCTATCATTCACTATTTCAAAGAGCCCGACAGGACTCAAGAGGTGTGTCGCACTGTCGCGCGGGCAGATCACAAACACCCTCTAGTAGTTTTGTTATTCAAATCTTGAGAGCACTAAACTCTCCTATTATTTAGCAGTTGGCACTCTAACACCCGCTGTGTGACTGAATACTTGATAACTGCGAACATTGCCGGCTTTTAAACCTGCACAATGGCACAATTGCGTTTTTTTGGTCATGGCTAACGAAGCTCAAAAATGTCGGTTGATGCTCGTATATCTGTCAAGATTTACCCTACCCATAAAACGAAATATGAATAAAGTACAAGATAACTTTAAATTCCAATGCTTAAAGAGACGATCGATCGAAAGACGGTTACCGTTACGAATGGGCTTAAAGGCAATGACATAAAAAATCGTTTTTTTATATACCAAATAGCACACACGGGCCGGGAGCGAGCTCGGGCCGTAAGTCATCGAAGCTGTCAAGATAAGAATGAGTGAATGAACACCTGCCGCCACTGGTGTTACGCGCGCGCCTACGCTCCCGCGCAACGCTTCCATTTTGTAATACAATTTCGTAGAAATCTTTCTCATTTTCGATTTTTATCTTATACTACCTGACTTTAGTGTCCATATTTGAATGCACAAAAAGATACTTTTAAACTTTTATAAAGCAAACGTAATTGGGAACCTAGGTTAGAGCGATTATATTCTTATCGACTTTAAAATTAAGCGTGGAAGTGATTGCCGTTGTTTTTAAAATTGTAACTGACGAAACTTGACATCCGGAACTACTATTATTTTTATTGCTACAAGAGCTTGTTTATTGTGTTGTTAGCTAATTTCTTGTTAGATTTGCTAAGAGACTTGTAAAGTGATATCCGCTGTCAAGATTCTTAAGAATGCTGTTATTTCTCTGCATATTTTTTTCATATTCGGTTTCTCGGTAGAGATTAGTCACAAGTTCTTTTCTGTATATGAAATTTAATGTGGTCGACGTTCTCGCACTATTTATGTGTTTTAATTGGTTAAATTGATGGGTGGATCCCTTCGTGGAACCTCACTAATTATCTTTGGGAAGAACTACAAATGATGCGTCATTAATATAAATGTCATACTTAAGATGAATTTCATTGACGCAGGATATTTTGCTTCTCGTATCTGATTAAAAGTCACAAAATTGAATATTTTGAATATTGTATTCTTTCCAAAAAGACTTCATATCTCAATTGTTTGCAGCTTACGTAGCTTCCCCTTAAGAATTCATATCCTGAGTGTCATGATTTCGTATGCTTTACATACCTACCTAACCAACAGTAATCTATATTGAATGCAGCATGCATATATAGGTAATATATTATCGCTCAGCATGTTATAAAATGATTTAGCAGTAGCAAATATTCAAAATTTACCATAATTATGAACTTCCTTTCAACATTTTGAACCCAACCAAGTTTCTTTTAATTATCGTCAGCATCTTAATAGCTGCAAAGAATTTCAAAAAACTATTGTGTATTCTATTCTTCTAGATCTTCAGTACGTTTTGATAAAAATAACTGTATTAAAAATAAATAATCGTAGCATAGTTTTTTATCCTGTTTAAAAAAATTGATAAACTGCACTGTATTTCAGAAACAGGTAATGGTTTCCTTTGAAACTCAACTCGTGATAGCCGTCACGACTTCTACTTTCAAAACTAATAATAAATTATACAACAATGTTCCAATAAGTTATTCACTTTGTTCATAATTTAAAACCAATTTATTTGCTTTGTTATCTTAATTCAGCGTCAATTCATGCGGACACAGCGCACCGGTAATTACTGCAATTTAACATACATTCGTAACATTTGTTAGTGCGACAAACTTGATTATTTGAAGGTTAACTTCCAGCCTCAATGCTAATATATTAACAAAACAGTAAGTAGGTGCCTTACTTTCATCAGTCGTTATTAAAAACATTTGCACACACACGTTGTCATATGAAAAAAGCTCTTAAACTTACCCCTGTCTGGTATAAAATTTTCAGGTCTCCTTTTTGTGCTGAAGATAACTTCTTATATGGTAAAAACGACAGCTTATCTGGCCTCCTCAGGTGCAGCTCAGCTGAAGGCCTGAACGCCTCCAACGGTGTTCTTATCACAGCTCGAACCCCGCAAAGTGCCCACGCCAATATCAAAGAGGCTAGCACTTGCATGTTTACTTGCACTATCAATTAAACACTAATAAATAAATCAATAGTCGTTCATTCAGACCCAAATTTAACGTTCGATTTGTTTAAAAATTGTGAACGGTGTTCGATATTCGACGTTCGTGCGTGTTCGGGTCGCGTGCGGTGTGTCGCGTCATGAGGTCGGGCAAGCTCGGACTGGCAGCAGCGCGCCGAGGCAGGTACGACCTAGCCTACGCGCCCGGTATAACCACCTTCGACTGCGACCAGTGTGACTTGATTCTTTCGAAGCTTTCCTGTCAATTTGGCGCGTGAACATTTCTTTGATCAAAGATTAAATTGTTGAAAATTGAAGAAAGGGTATTGAAAACGTCTCGAGTACACTCATCAATTGTTCACGTATTTATACAAATTTTTGAAATTAGCTTTATAGATAGTCATAAAACTCTTTTTGAATTTCTAGAAGATATAGGTATAAAGTGTAGATAAGAAATAATATAGTTATAATTGTAAATCTCATTTTAAGTGAACTTTATGTTTTTATGAGAAATAAATGTCTTTAAACCTAAACCTATAATGAAACTTATATCCGAAATGTTGATAAGCTTATAACCATTTTAATTAATTGTTATGTATCAAATACATTTATCAAACTTCTGATCAAAGATTTTGTTACACTCATGGTTAGAACTTTTAATGATACTATTATGGAATATTACTGCAAGTTTCGAATTTCGAAGTCGTTATAATGACGTCATAAAATATGTTTTTCTTCGCGGATCAAAACTGTTTGGTTGCGACGGGTTGACTTCCTACCGACGATGTTTTTTTACACAATCTTGTTGCTCTGTTGCAAAGGTGCGTCCACAGATATTGCGCGGTGTATAAAATAAACATTAATAGGGTTAATTTTATTATTATTTTACGATTATTGTCTGTATCCGTTGTAAAGTTAACACCTTCACCGCGTGTGGATGTTAAACTAAGATAATAGATATCAATAACAATTTATTGATAGTCAGTTCACTTATGGTGAACAGGATTAACTTGTTGGTATATCCAAACACAGTTCATTGCACCTACTAACTTACTATACCTAGTAGCTCAAACTATTGAAGACCCTCAGATTAAAATTAAAAGCAGGATTATCTACACTTCATACGAGTGCTGTGAGAAAAAAAAGGAACAATAAGTGGGGATTCCTGTAAAAATAAGTGTTGTTTCTCGTAACAGTCACTTGAACAACAAAAGCGCTACCACCGTCCATCGTAGGAACATATACAATTGTTTTATACACTAAACAATACCATTCATGTATTCGTAGAACAGGATTTCAACTCATTGATGTGAATTCGAAAAGATTCCATTGTTAATGTAACGCGACCTTATATCTCCTGTCTCGCTCGCTCCCATTCACCTCGCGGCCGCATGAATGAACCGCTTCTTATGAATGGACACAGTCGCTATAGTACTATACGTACCTGCTTGCAGTTGTGGGTATATGTTGTTTATATCGGGTTATATGAGTGTCGGGGAACACAGTATGTATATACATATGCATAGCTGTTGGAACCTATGGCACGTGGTCAATCGTCTTTTTATTCTTTATACGTAATAAATGTTCGGAGAGGCGAACGTTGCTTTTCAAATAAAAGCGTGTTTTGCGAAAGAGTGTGGACTTTGGATCTGAATTATTTTATATAGATTTTGCAGTATGTACTTTTGCAAACACGGTGCATAACGTACATCTGGTTGAGCAATGTTATTTGAAGACAGCTGACTCATTACTTCAACTTATATTTTATACAACTAAGATAGCAAACAATCATACAATCCGTGTTATGGAAAGCAGTTATCGTAACCTATACGTTTAAAACACCAATAGTGTCTAGCCTGCGTTTTTAGAACCTGGAAAGCCCTTTTGTGAAAAAGTTCATGACGATGTCATCTTAAGCTTGTTGCTGTCAACTAATGCCCAACATACGTTACAATATTTTTTGTGTGAGCTTCCAACAGTCCCGGTTCCTCGAAACACAGCGGCATAGAAAAAGAGAGCCAACATACGAGTATATATCTATAATGATGGTCCTCATTCTTTAGACTTTCTCGTTAGCTCACCATCAGACGAGGTAAGATCATAACAACGTACCTGGGCATTAATAAAAACCATCGAGAAGATTTACACAAATCCTTAAAGTCGGACTCTTACTTCAGATTAATTACATAAATCATAACAACAGTTTCTACCAATATAAGTACGATACATGTACCAATCCCATACCGTTACTAAACGTTTCCACTGGCGTTATCGCTAATAGAAAATCACTTAGTCTAAAGGCCCCGATTATATCGACTGATTACCCAGTCCTCTTTCTACAACAAACTGTATCAAATAATTCGCAAGAGCATGGTAACATAAACAGCGCGTTTATGTTACCAGTAATATTTATTCTACAGCTCATTACTCGCCATACACGATCCCCTTATTGCCCACAGCCTTTAATAAAAATGAATAACGACTCAGCCAGCGTCACGAAAGGTTACAATCAAACCTTCAACAATAATACTTACGTAGAAGGTGAATTTATTAAATAATATTTGTATTATTGTATTGTAGTATTCGTTTTATACAACTGCGTATAGAACCCCCACGCTCTACACACTATCGGCCTGTAGACATAGTGACATTATATTTGTGGAATCGCTTCAAAGCTAATTCGCTAAAATCGGAAATGAGAAAACGAGATTGACATTATTTGCTACATGTGATGTAACGACAAATAATTATCACTCCTCTACATTTCGGACTTTTCCACTGGGCGTAATAATGGCGTAATCGCTTCGACATCTGCCACCTTTTCGACAAAGGATAAGTAATTTGCTGTTTCAAATTATCTTTCGTTGAAAAGGCTTCTAGCTTCAGGCAAAACAAGAGCCAATTTATCAAACCACAACGCGTTTGAGGTGTTTTCGCACAATAAGTGTTTTCTTGAGCGTAACAAAGTATTCCATACTAACATTTTAAATGCGAAAGTTTTAGTGGACAAAGAACCTTCATGCTTAAGTTAACCTGGTACCTAAAAGTTTAAGTAAGTACGAGTTGAAATATATGTCCCTTACATCGGCTAGCCAAATATTTGACACTGAAATCTATCATCGGCAAAGCTGTCAAAGAGCAAAGTAATGAATATATACGGATACTTTCGTTTCTTGATTTGCCTTGACCTCTCAGCTAGTTAACATTGCATTAACTATTATTGGTCCAATGCACCTACTTGTACTAATCTGTAAATTCCTACATAAAGATTACAGTTTGTGGCAATATTTTATGAAAACAGTAATAAAATTCTTTATACATAACAAACATGTGAATAGTAGGTATCTTTAAAAGCTTCTTACGACCTTTCCGTGCCCTTGCCGTTTGTCATAATCATAATGATTAATGAATATTTTCTGTAATAAATGATTATGCGATTAAATAGTTTTTAAACAACCTGATGGAATGCTATTAATTTCGAACTATATTATGAACAATAAATGGTTTTCACCGATGAATATAAACGCGTTTTAATTCAAACTTTGTGTTCGGAATTCGAGTGAAACGTGAAAACAAAGTTTACGGATATTCACATAATATTTCAAATATTCTAATTCTACTTAATAATATGCACCAAAGACAAACGCAACTTGCAAATAATGTCTTTGTTTTCACCTCTTACTATCATAGATAGGTATCCACAGAATCAAAAAGGAAAACAGACCATAAAGTATTACTGACAATAAATACCTTTGCCGCACCATATTTTTTCTTCTGAAACAAACTCCATTTAAAAAAAACCAGTATGATCACGTTTCTAAGAGTCGTCATAAACGTGGGTGACAGAAGAGCACTCGAGCTTTTGTGTAAGGGAAACTAGACAAAGATGTCTAAAGAGGTGCTTGACTACGAGTGGTCAGCGTTTTTTGCAGCGCTCTTGGCACCTTCCCGCTACGGTGTAGGCATCGGCACGCGCACCATCGAAAAGGGTTGTCAAAAATGTTTAATAAAAGAAAATTAGTACACTTGATTCCGTAACGTCCACTTTCAAAACCTTTTTTTGTAAAGTAAATTAACCTAAAACTAGAAAAATTAATATACGATGTTAAATAAAGACTCAATAAAAATTACTTACTGAAATTTCAAAAATCTGTAACTAAAATATTGCGTTGTTACTAAATCAAAATAAAGAATATTTTAAATACAGCCGGCGGCGGCAATATTATTTACAATTTGTGAGATTCAATTCAATTCTTTTTACACGTGCAGTCTGTGGGCAGACTATTCGCAGAAATCGTACAGTGCCCTCCGTATTCAATATAATAACGCGTTCAGAGTGCTGATGGGGCTGTCCCGTTACTGTAGCGCGTCAGGGATGTTTGCCGAGGCTCGTGTAGATTGCTTTTACGCTACTATGAGAAAGCGATGTGCTTCCCTGGTGCGTCGGGTGCGGGCCAGCTCCAACAGTATTCTGAGCTGTATAGCGAGCAGACTTGACTGTGTGTATGTGGGTCGCTGCTGCAAGCTTTCCACCTAGGTGGTGGGCGGTTGGTGGTGATTCGCATGCGAGCTGTCAATTTGTTATTAGGATAGATATTAGAATATTAAAACTAACATAGGAGTAAGAAAAATTGTTACTAACACACTGAGTCTTGGTCACTTGAAATAAATGATTATTATTATTATTATTATTATTATTATTAAATTCGTTCTTAATTGTCACTTAAACGAAAAAGATATCAAATACGCTTGTAGGATACGTATCCGGTCGAGGCATCCGTGATAATATTCTTCTAGGGTACACCAGATTCAGATGTGATAAAACACCGTGCGGTTTTAGTCGGTTCGACTCCAACATTACCGCCCTTGCAACCGGGCAAGGGGAGGGGCGTTTAAATTAATGAATGTTTATCCATCAAAGCCAAGGTCTATCTTATTCGCGATATTATATCGTTTAGGTACTTTGCCTATAAAATTATTAGAACGACGCAATCTAAAATTTATAGTTACGTAATAACATGCGTCAACACATTAATTTTGTTTTGCTTTCTTCATATCTTTATTTACGAGTAATAAAAAAGCTCTTATTGATAAAAATGGTAAACAAAATCATTTTGCATAAAGTTTTATTATTATGACTAAGCATTATATGAAAGGAGTTAAAAGGAAAACTTTATTTTTTTATCAACTAACCTATTATCGTATATTTTTAGTACTATTTTAACACTACCTAAGGTTAAGGTGAAGGAAAAGAAAATATTAAGGCAAAATTGGTGTGTATGTTAATGACCGGTACCGTCTAAATGATTTTAATTCGTTGATGTCATAATTACATGATAATATATTAGCTTGTTTCGAATAAATCAATTACTGAAAATCGTATAGCATCATTCAAATCCATACTAATATTATAAAGATAAAGAGTTTTTTTGGTTATATATTAACAGTTGCACTACTCCGCCCGCGTGAAATACTGATCCTGTTTCTAAGACTCACAGGAACCTATTCCAGTAATAAAAAGTAGCCTATTTCAGACTACAATCATGTCTGCGCCAAATTTCATCCAGATCCGCAGCTGCAGCCGTTTTAGTGTTAAAGATTTACATCCACACACACATCCAACCTTCCTCACAAACCTTCAAATTTATAATATTAGTAGGATGTACGTTTAGAAATGTAGCAACCCTATAACTATTTGTTCCTGAATATCAGAAATATTTTTTTCTATAAGTATGGACTTAGAAGTGCGAAACCCAATTAAGCTATCTTTTCTTTTTTTCACTAAACTAGTTGTTACTTTTGTCAAGTCATTTAGATGTACCTACCTTTTTGTGGATTATGAATAAGTAAGACTCTAAAGATAGGTATATTTACGTTATGTTACGTATTTGTTTTGTTCTAAGGCATGTTATTACTAGCTGTTGCCCGCGCTCGTTCACGTGGAATTCTGATCCCGCGCCCCATGGACACCGAATATCTATACCTATCTACTTCTATCAATCCTTTGCCCTAATTTCAGGTGGATCATTTCAGGTTTTTGAGCATGATTGATACATCCTAATCCTATCCTACTATATATATATTACTAGCTGTGCCCCGCGGCTTCGCCCGTGGCGTACTTCGTCCCCGTGGCAAAATAAAAAGTATCCTATCTCCGCCTCCTAGTTCTAAGCTACCTCCCCACCAATTTTCAGCCAAATCGGTTCAGCCGTTCTCGAGTTATAAATGTTGTAACAAACCCGTCTTTGTTTTATATATTAGGATAAATGCGAAACTTTGTGAAGATGTTTGTTACTCAATCACGCTCTACCAGGTTAGCCAATCTGGCACAGGGATAGATTACAGTATGGAATAACATATATGCTAATTTTTATCCCTGAAATACTTCATAATATTACTGAAAACGTGGAATGAATTGTACGAAATATTTTTTGTTTTGTTACAAAACTGTTTATTGAGACATTTATTGTGGCAGCCAGATAAGGGTAAGACTTAATTTTTAGGCTAATCACCTAAATTGTGACAAAGTTGACAGTGAGAACAATTAATTAACAGCTATCAACAGGGTTAATCTAAATTCGTTTTGTTGCTGATAGTGTTTGTTATAATAATGTAGTAAAGGCCTATTCAAAGCTAAGCGGTATTCACTAACTTCTGCAGTAAAGGAAACCGGGCGAATATGCTGTAATACTACTGTTCACGATGAAGCGAGTTTCCCTATCCTTTTTTTATCGTGCGGAAAAAAAAGGCAGGTGGTAAGTTTTCATCAACTTTTCCGCTCTATCCACGGAACTACATACTAAATACCGGAGGAAAACCTGTCCGGTGTGTACCTATACAAACACCCTCAACTATACCACTCGAGGCCCCTAGAAAACTTCCATTGTACCAGTCAATTAATAAAAGTCTAAAACGTATGGGACTGACATTATTTGATACACGTGACATGTTGACAAATAATGCTACCTGCATTAGTGTAGAATGTATATATGTATTGTAGAATGTGAGTTTTTCCACAGGCCCAGGGTTGAATAGGCCTTTATAAATGCCAATAAAAAGCCTTATCCAAACTTTCAGGCCGTTGTACTTTTCGACTGTAATACCTAAATTCTAAATCACATAAGTACTAGATCACTGCCAGGACTATTAAGTAATCTTAATCACGGAACATTCGTGATCAGAAATATTAACTCTGGCCTGTCATACATATCTTGATGGAAAGCAACACGATATTAGGAACACGAAAGTGATAGTATCCGCCCTTCCTGGCTTAATTGGAACTACAAACGAAAACTTAGCTCATTTGTAACAACCGGGCTGCTAACTCTCTGCAATCTACTCGGTCGTTAAAACTTTAAATAATTATCACAGTTGAAAACACGCGATTCTGAACAATATACAATAAATATTTATACGAACTGTTGCCCTCGGCCCCGCCCGTAGTAATATAATTAGATATAATTGGGTAAACATGTTTGTGAATAGACTTATTATTAAGAAAAAAAAATAGATTGATAACTGCTTCAATTTGGATAACCTAATACTCGTACCTAATGAGTTATCACATTTCAAGTTACCGACCACCTTAGCTCCAAAATTTTACATAAAATAATAAACAATTGAAGTTTGACCCCTGAAAATTCATCACTTATTTATTTATTTACTTCAATGTGAAGTGAAGATTGTTTGTGCATATAATGTTAGTGTTCAGCAACATCTGAGGGCGACTGTACGTTCCCGTGGAATATTTATATTATATGCGTAAATTATTTATATATTTACCTAAAACCTGCAAATAATTTCAGCATAATGCATTACAAACGCAGATGAATCCAAATTCTGACTGTTTACCATAAGCTGTCCTCCTACGCAATAGAGCGACGTGTTACATAGAAGGATCGCTCAACAGCTGTCGCTGCTTAACATGGGGCATACTGACCTGAGCCCTTAATGCGAAAGGTCGGCAAGAATATTACTAATGCTCAGGCATATGCATGCTGTGCATATATTTACATTTTATGATTCGTTTATGTAATAATAAAGATAAGACCACGGTAATACGTTGTTATAATATGGACATGCAAATAACCTGTAGCTGCCAAGTATTTACAATAATTTATTTTTGTTAGTTTGAAGGGATTTCTTCACTGAACAAATACAGTAGGTAATGGATTTGTTTCCACTTTTTATTCTACACTAACCCCCTGTCGCCGTAGATTATTATTTTTCCCTTTTTTACGGTTATTCAATTTATCTGTTAGTCTGTTAGTTAGTATGGTTCAAATCTTGGAACCCCAACTAGAACCGTTGCTTGAGTTTAGATCGAACTCAAACTTACTTAGCTTCGTAGCTATAAATTGAATGTTGTAGGAATGTAGGGTCGTTATATATAACATTTCTGTATACCTAGACTAGATGTATACATAAAGAAGAAATATAATATTAACATTAAGCGTCTTTCATTACCATAATCGTGTTCAATTCTGTAATCTAATTGAATCTTTATAGCCACGGGTCCAATTTGTATTTACTGCAGGCTTTTAGTAAAGTTTTCTATACCAACGTTATTAGTCAGTCTCGTTATCGTTGTTAACCCTAGATAGCTAACCTTATTTCATACCCCTAATAAGCTAACCATCCGTCGTAACGACGGGTATTTTAAATTCTATTTTTTTTAGTTAGGAATGAAATAAATAAAATTATTTTTATGTGTATAAAAGCGACAAGTATTGTAAATAAATTATCAGTTTGGTTTATTACAAAATATATTTATTATTTGGTATTACATAAGTATTTATAAGGCACTAGAAAAAGAAGATCAATATGGACTAAACTTTTTGAAATGCTTATCAACTAGAAAAAAAAATGTCAATCGTGTCGTTATTTGGCATTTTTGATATAACAAGAACCTAAAATAATAACATATAACAAAAATAACTATTTATCTTTGGCGCAAGTTAGGCAAAAATCAACTTTATGTTCGCCGCACATTGGTTTCTTGCAAATAGCGCATCACATTTTTGTCATACGCTTTTTTTTTTATAATGACAGTAGCCGCACGTTCTCCTTTTGCGATTTTCTGTTGTAGGTGTAGACACAGAGCCTTCCGGGATGCCACTGGTACTAGCTTCAACTGCTGCTGATGTACCAGGCCGTCCATAGTCTGCCCTTGGGACATTCGTCCACTTAACAATTTCTTCATAAATTTCATTAGTAAAGAATTTTTCTAAGCACAGCAGCTCATCTGTTAGCCCCCTGCAAGAACGAGTTGGTCCTCTAGCCGTACGAACTATATTTCGCATCGCAGTTCTTCGAGAAGTTTGTCCTTTTGTGGTTGCCCATGCGTGCCGGTTCTTACCTCTGATGGTTGTTTGGGGTAGCTGAATTATTCGCGAAGATGAAGGCCTTTCGAGATCACTTATGGATGAGCTGGAAGGAAACACCGGAATCCCTGCTCAACAGGGATATTTTCTTCAGAGTCCGAGGGTTCGTAATTTTCATCTTCAAAGACCTCATCTTCCTCAATGAAGTCTTCCGTTTCACTAGCTGAATCTTCCTCGAAATTGTCTAAATGCAGCTCTTCATTTATTATAGCTGATATTGTATCATTATCTAACTGCATTCTACCCGACATTTTGAAAATCTGCATATAAGAACACAATTATAAGACAAAGTATAAGTTCACTGTAATACAAAAAAGTTACGTGAAAGCTAACCACCCGTCGAAACGACGGGCATAGTTAGCATTACTCGAGAACCAAACACTTACCTCCAGTGATGTGTGCGCCGTTGGGTCGAGTCAAGTGGGCACTGAGGTCATTTAAAGCGACAGCTCATTTCAACTCAAAATTAAAAAGATAGAGCGATATTTGTGCGCGGTGCCCGTCGAATCGACGGAGGTTAGCTATCTAGGGTTAATGACTTGAGTTCTTATTTCCTTTAGTTTACATCGTAATGATTTTATTGATTCCATTTGTGAGGGTTATGTAAAATCCTTGGATTGCCTGTTTTACTGCC
This sequence comes from Lithosia quadra, assembly GCA_963576445.1. Lineage (NCBI taxonomy): Eukaryota > Metazoa > Arthropoda > Insecta > Lepidoptera > Erebidae > Lithosia > Lithosia quadra. The sequence continues at coordinate 9,141,167 of OY754891.1, forward strand.
TACAGTTAAGACGACCTTAACAAGGCCACTGATAGCGCGGTCAAGATGGCAGAACTTTACTTACGCCCGAATAATTTTGCATGATGAATCATTGACATGAATGAAGAAGTTGGATTGCAAGCGGCAATGTCCACTGAAAGGTAGAGGGCGTCAATTCTATTGGTTACTAAATTGTACTTATAGTTGTCATTTAATTGTTGTGAAAATGATAAGATTAGAAAATCTCACGGCCACTGTTTTCCAATTTCTAACAGGGTTAGGAAGTAAAGTGCTGCAAGTATTACAAATGGTAAACTACACGACAGTTAATAATTTGACGCCAGAAGTTTAATGTGAAGAAAGAATTGATTTCATAAGTACAGCCCTCTTAACCATGGAGAGGACTTAAGCCACAATCTCCAGCTCTTTCTTACCCAAAAAATACATAAACATAAAACGTGTGTAATAAGTTTAAGTTTTACTGAAATTAATGATTGAAGTTATATTATCTGTAAAATGACAGGTATCTATGAGAACAATTGTTCTTCCTGATAGTAGTAGTAGTTGATTCCGTTACTTAATTAGGAAATAAATGTATCAACTACTTTTATTTCCGACGATAACCCGGTACGGGCCGGTAGACGATGTGATTTCCAATAGGTACCTACTGTGCGCACGCGCCGCACGCTCCGTCCCGCTTGATTTCCGGGCTCAATTTTGTAACTTATCAATGTAGGTAATAACTAAAAAAAATTTCATTATACTAAACGATTAGAATTTTAATCATATCAAATTATAAAACTCATGTCTATTGATTTTAAATCGGAAAAAGAGATCATTCAGGACGGGACTCGAGTCTTTAGATATAGTATAACTACTAATTGCTTCGAAATTCCATTGGACCAGTCCATGTTATATGATAAATTAATCCATGAATCAATCATAGATTTTCAACCGCAGTTTCCTCAAAGCACATAACCAGTCTTATAATAAACATTACAACACGTACTCGACAACCTGCGTCAGTTGTCGTAACGTCGTTATGTAATTTGTTTACACCTACCCACAGCATCGGGGTAGTGGGTTCGAAGCCCACTTGATGAAACCCACGGTTTCCTACCACCGCGCACTAATATGGCCACTTGAATACTTGTGGTAAACTTACCTTGGCATATGTTTGTACAATGAGTTTGATTGTTTTTGAAGGTGGCGACATTTTTAACCGACTGTGAAAAAGGAGGAGGTTCTCAATTCGGATGTTATAATTCTTTTATGTAGGTATATATAACTTTGCCACATATGGACGGATTTGCAAAAATTCTTTTTTGTTAGACAGATATTTATTCCATCTTTTCGTAGAGATCTGATGACAATGGAACTCTTCAATTAATAACAAAATATTATCCGCGATTGCTGTTATTTTATATTTAGTCATTGTAAATGCATTTTCATAGCATTACATCACGACTGTACCCGATAAAAGGGTTCGTAAACCTATACGGTATATTCGATTCTATGTCCGTCATTTATACACCGATATACTTTTGAAGCCGTTTTTTTTTTTCTATCAAAAAGTACTTGCTAAACCGAAATTTACTGTTGATTAGTTTTTGCATGCAACTTTGTCAAGACTGCTTTGCCAGATCTCAGTCTATATCAAATCTGCCGTATGTTTGAATGCAATTGGTTGCGTACATAGTAGATACTCTTAATAATAAGGCGGTCTTATTTATTAAGAGTTTTATGGTTGAGTAGAACCGGAGATAATGACTAAAGTCGCGATAAGAATGTCGGTATTCACGCGGGTGGGGTCGCGGGCTTATATTTTTTTTTTTTGCTTTATTTGGAAAACAAACAGTAAGATTTAAATAATTAGCAACTGAATGAAATTTTTAAGCAATTGCATGCTAACTATTTCCAATGATTTTCTAGCATCTAGAATGGGTCCAGGTAGCTCAGTTGGTCAGAGCATTCCCCCTGTAAGGGACTGGTCACGGGTTCAAGTCCCGTCCTGGATGATCATTTTTTCCGATCAGAAAATCATTGGAATTAGCAACTGCTTATGAAACTAAGAACCATTATAAATAAGCTAGTATCATAACATGATAACATAGAGCGTTCTTATCAATTTCGACTCTAAATTTGATCGAACTGCAACGTGTTTCTCTTTAGTTGATAACCTTGTGTCGATCGATCGATTCTGATATTGTGAAGCGTGCGAAGTAACAGATCTTGCCAGTGATACGGTACATAATTGACTGCGCGTGGCGAATATTAATTTTCGAATAGAATGCCATGTTATTTATTTAAGCGTTGTTCCGAGGTGAAACTTATGTCATCATCATCATCATCGCCGTGCTAGTCCCAGTTGCATCTAAGACTGAGCGCTCATTACCGACAAGATAGACTCCAGAGGGTCAATTCTCGTAATAAAATAATGGTATGGAATTCAGTTCCGATCTCATCTCAATTATGTCAATAATTATGTGATATACCAACAAACGTAATCCATATACCTTATGTAGGTACTATAATTTTTTTTTTATATTCAGTCCGTCAATTGACTTAACCCCGCTGGATGGTAAGAAGCTGGGGTAAAGTCCAGAGGGTACGGGCCGCCATTCCAAACACCATTCGTCCCAAAACGGCGGTCCCTACCTTGACGGCCTAGACAGTTTAAATTCAAATTAATTGCAATGGACTGGATGCGGAAGGCAGAGAATCGGGTGCTATGACTTACATTGGGGGAGCCCTATGTCCAGCAGCGGTCCTCGATAGGCTAATTGATTGATTTATATGCTCTTAGGTTCTATCTGCATCATAGGTTTTGAAGCAAATTTATATCCCACTATCTTATACATTCGAAATATAGTAAAAAAAAGATTCAATCAACTAATCTGACTGAACATAACAAGCATCACCACCCACTCGTAACACTGCTCTGATTCTCTATATATAGGGTGTTCATATAAGGCACAAACGATTAAAACATATCGTACGCAAGACATATTTGACCAGATGTAGGCTGACTCAGGCCTTACGTAGTACACGCTACACGATTATAGTGTGACCACCTGTTTACAACAGAGTCGGTAGAGCGGAAATGATTACTTTTTTGGAGAACACCATTTGTGATTTAGAGCCGCATGTGTTTAATCTTTGATAGTAAAAAAAGTAACGTAGGTACCTACGTCAGTCTCCATTGGAATCTTGGCGGAATGAGGCCTAGCTTTTACAAGCAATTTTTTATCGGTCACATCAAAATTACTTTACCGCGCCTGATGGTAAGCTAAAGGTAAAGTCTCAGGATGTTATTATTTCATCGTAGTGTAATCCTACTAATATGGTAAGTAATAACGAGTTTGAAAGTTTGTGTGTGGTTCACTGTGGTTCCCAAACCCGAGGGAGTCATCATGAAGTCGGAGATGGCCCGAGTTAGCTGGGGTGCGAGGATAATGCCTTTTGGGTCAACTTACACCCCGGCGCTTGAAGACCGCGGCGTGCAGTTTTAGTCGGTTCAAGTCTGACATATCCGCCGCCACTGGGTCAGCGCTGGGGATTTCCAAACAAAAAAAGTTGTATATATGAAGGTTTGTAACACTTTCGCGAAAAAACAGTTGAAAAAATCTGCATGATATTTGGTATCGAAAAACAATTACTTATGGTCTGGATAGCTTATATACGATAGATTATAAGTTTGACCAAGACCTTTCTAATAGAAAAACCGCATTGAAATCCGTTCAGTAGTTTTTGCGTTCATCGCAAACAAACAGACAAAGAAATAAAAAAAAAAGCAATGTTCAGAATCGTCCATGTAACATTTTATTTTAGAATATATCGAATATACAGAGACAGCTCACGTACAACTTTATAATAGTATCTATAGATATATCATGCATTTTAATGAGAATTACATCCATTCACAATATTAATATATTATAGTCGTACTATGTGCTATTCATAGTATGTACCTACACGTGTTCGTTGTATGCATACTTATGTAACATATTCTAAAGTACACACGGCAATTAAGCTGACATTAGCACATTATAACTACGGATATAGGTAGTAACGTAATGATATTGTATATTGAAAACAATAAAATTATAAATGCTTAATCGGTATATATAACGTGAATGAAGATACAGGTGTTGTAATATCCGTTTTCGTTCTCTTGCGCAAATTATATCTGTTTCCGAAGGATAAAAGGTCTGAGTTTAACAAAATTAAGTACTTGACACTATAGTCAAATCAGCTTCTTTTAATGAACGCCAAAACTGTAAGTTATATGGAAACTTGTGTATACATCTATACAACTAAATAAAATTTGTGTATATCTGTTTATAATATTAAAATAACCACTTTTTATTAAGTGCATTTGGAATATATACGCGGTAAATATAATAAAACAACATTTTTGATAGCCCTCCTCTTACTAGCCCTCCCCCCTTCCCTTCAGGGTGGGCAGCGCGTGTGTGACACCCTTAGTGTTACACACGTCCATAGGCCACGGTGATCGCTTTCCATCAGGTGGGCCGTGTGCTCTTGAGAGTGAGATTTTGAGATTCGAAATTGTTTTTAAAATGTATTCCTTTCGCATATTGCTACTAAGATAGATCGCTAGGTAGTCGTGGAGTGCATTTTGTCCAGGGAACTACGATATTGATTGATAACAAGTAGTGTTGATTAAATAATGTTCGTAGACGCTAGGGGGACCGTTACAAGATACTATTAACTAAACTGCTATGCAATTCAGTCTGTCAAAATGTCTGTCTATCCGTTAATCCACTTGTTACCTAAAAACTATAGTGCCGATTTATATGATTATGTTTTTCGGTTTAACTCTGGTGTGTGAGATATAGATAACTCTTTATTGCACACCAAAAAATACAGAATAGACATAAATGTTCAATGCACCACCTTATCGCTACAAGCGATTTCTTCTAGACAATCTTAGGATGACAATTCTATATTATATAATGAATCTTTTTCCTCTCTGCAGGTTGCTATGCGAGTTAGACTTCCAGTGCTGCTAGCTTTCATTGTTAATTTGCTACCTAAACTTTAGAACTTGTCATACCTGCCTAACCTTGACCTAGTGCCAGGGTTAAGTAGGGTATGCTCCTATGATATAAAACTTGAAGCAGTTTCAGCCCCTCTTTCCCAACTGTCCATTGATTACTACCATTTTTGGTACTACTGGGAATCTTTGTTTGGGAAAGTACTGTCCCAGAAGTACCATTAATAGAACTAGTAGACACCGCACATCCCGACGCGGTTTCACCCACAAAGAGTTTTCTAAGATACACGGACGTGAAATACGTACCGAGTAAGACCAGGTTAAACACTTGCCATGCTCGCCTGCCTTTCAAACAGACTCTGCGACTAACGAATCCGACTCGTTTTTTCTTATGGATATTCTATTCGCTAAATACATTTACAAGCGTCCTATCTTATATGCAGTGCAGTTTGACGTGCGTTAGTTTTCTAAATTCTAATTACAGCTGTTTTCTAGCAGGCGCTACCGACGTTCGCTTATCCGCGGCTAACTTCTAACTCTTACTTTACGACGGAAAGGGCAGACTTGTGTCATTATCGAATATCCTCCCACTGATCGGATTTAATTTGTTCTTATGTTATGCGTTATCGTGACGGGAAACCGTCGACAGGAAGCGAGTAAAAATGTTATGTCGGCCGAGTAATGGCAAGCCAACACGGATAGGCTTTTTACTTTACTCTGACAGGGCTGCCTCTTGAGCGAGATGAGTTTTTACTTGAGGGGGAGGAGGCCCTTTCACTGGCGAGCTTATGGTTGCGAGAGCAATTTTTTTTAATATTAGTAACTGAAATTACCAGTATTCCTGCTAACCTCTCCAGCTAAGTTCAATTGCTTGTGGGAGATATAGGTTCACATTGGTAGTGCAAGTTTTATTTTTTGCTATCTGTTGTGTTAATCTCATTAGTTCCAACTGTCATAGATTTGAATCCTGTAGTTACTACAGGGCCAGCATGGCATTCGAAGATATATTGCACAAAAAGTAGAGAGGTGAGGTTTAGGTAACGTTTTGGACACCTGACAACTTTTTTCTGCGATTTCATTGATGAGAGAAATCTACTGACACCATGCTAAGGCTTAATGTATGTCATTTTAAAGTTAGTGTGTATGTCAAACATATTCCGCACAAAAATGTGTAACGAGAGATATTTTACAAATGTTTGTATTTCACAACGAACTGTTTGGGTTTCAAGCAGTCTGTTTGGGAACCCTGGTCACTTGCTCAGTGACAAATTACGCTTCAGCGATCAGTGCTTCTGATTTGATTGAAACTACCATCTTTTATAAGAATATTAATGGACTGCTCAATTCGGACGGGCGATACCGTCGTGTCCTACCTCCGCTTGCGCCCATTCTCCTCTTCCAATCGCTGAAACAGGGCAAATTTCGTTGGAAATATTCGGTTGATCGTAATCAGATTTAGATTAAAGAAACTATTCTTACGCACAATAGGGTGTACCTAAAAATAGTTGTAATAATGGCGTGATGAGTCAAATTTACGGCACAGAAGTTCGTCATAAGCCTAAAAATAAACACTATGAACTTGTTAGTTGCTAATGGTTGTGGGTCACATAATGAACAAAGCAGTTGAATGGTTACACGCGATTCTGTCTAAAAATAAAACTTGAGATTATTGTGTTGGTTGATAAAGAAGTTAAAAAATCACGTGAATGTGTAATTTATATTAATGACATATCTTCATTCTATTCTACATATACCTACTTTTGCTGTCTGAACTGACATATTTTCATAATTTTCCACTAATTTTCTTATTCATTCCGTTAACCCCTCCGATTAAACTAAATTGCTTGCGTTAGGAGTGGTTTCACATCGGTAGAGTAATGATCAAGATTTGAATCCAGGTGTAATCACGTTAAGGTTAGGGTAATTGGTAAGTTGGAAAATGAAGCGACGCTTTACGTGTAAGGGCGTGAATACGTACGACACTTAAAGTAGGCGTTCATCAAGATCTACAGAGATTCTATAGTAATAATCATCGCGGTTGAAAGGCATGTGGAATCACTGTAAGTACCTACACCAGTTATACAGTATTTGTTAGCTGAGATATATACATAACTTGTGATTTAATTGAATAGATATTTGATTTGTGGGCTACCAGAACTGTCGTCCTAAAGAATCCAGCGTTCCCGGTATTCAGACCTACTTACCCATCATTCCCAGAGTGTATTAAATTATATTCAACCATCACTTGTTTATCGTCTTTAAATCCCACAGTAATAAAATCTAACTCATTATGTATATCGTTTTTTTTTTCGACAATTAGGAAGCGTATCGTATCGTACTAATATTTTTTGTTTATCACTAAATTAAAGTTACTTATTGTTTTGATCCCACAAACTGTATAAATAGACACTTAATCATTAGTGTACGTGTTATGAAACAGATGTTGCTTCCGTTCTTCTTGTGGCCTAAATCTTATTAACATAACAAATAAACATTGACAAGGCCGTAAGTTCCTGTAATGAACAGATGATCTCCAATCCACCCACCGTCACCTCATTTCTGGTCGCATTCATCGACTGCTTAGTTTTAGATTTCACCATAGAACTTATTAATAAGACATAAATAACGATCCGTATAGACTTTTAGTTTTAACAGCTCTATGCATTTGCCGAATATATTCCCAAGGGCCGTTCTCTGTGACAATTGAAACACAACTAATTTTGCAACTCTTCAACTACCTTAAGTTCGACTTTCTTTCTATAAGAACATAGAAACCATAATTTAATCGAATACTGAATTACAACAGCAAAAATATTAAATAAATACTTTACAGTTGAATTTACGTACGTAACGGATGCCCAAAATACAACACAAACATTTCTTAATGATGTACAATAGAAGGTTCTTTTAAAATATCAAGTCGACAAATTACCGCTGCGAACAAATACATTTTTTATATTAAACACGACAAGGTTTTGGCGTCGTGTGAGAAAATCGGTAGCCATAACAACAGCAACAATATTTGAAAAATGCAATTTCTCACCAAATTCAAGGTTATTATTAACCATTCAACAAAAATTTAAAAAGCTCTAGCCGTATGACAAACACGCACTTGCTTTTTTTCATTACTTTGTTTTGCACATTACCGTGTTCATAACCGAACATCCCCAGATTCGGTTACACTGAGATATTTGATGAATTCGTTACGGCAATTGTTTTGCTAACGCTACCACAGTCGTGGGAAAATAGTAAATCATGTGCGTACGAGTAGGAGTTACGAGTTGTCTGCATCACGGCTCGTGTACCACCGGCATATTAATGTTACTTGCTTACAGACAGCCATTTACATATCCGTGTTCTCGATTCTCGTCTAAGAATAGTCTCTTTCACTTATCGTGTGAAACTAGTAATCGTGATGATACCTCCTAATACTTCGGAACGTCTAAAGAAAAACTATTGTCCATTCTTTCTATGGCCCATAATTACGATGCGAAGTGACATAAGAAATTTATTTACAATCTAGTGTTAAACCCTCACTTTGCTATCGTATATACTAGGTACATGTATTTCATTATGTTAGCTCATACATAATTATTAGAAAATAATTATCAAACTTAAGTTATTTATTATTATTATTATGTAAACGTCAGGTGTGTGTGTCAAGTCAAAAACCGTTTTTCTTTTTTTTTCTTTTGCTAGGTACATTATCATGGCATATCAATTCAGGTTAGATTTTATGAATTTCGTCAAAATTGGCTCAGTTACCTCGGAGATTCTCGAACAAACAGACATAAGTACCTAACAAGCATACAGACAAAAAATGTGATAAAAATTATATATTATGTTCATAAAAAGGTGTTCTTTTGATATTGCAAACGGATACTTCAATTTTGAAGTAAACAAGATCAGGTATAGAATATAGCAGGTCCCGTTCATGCCGACAAAAAACTAGGAATAAAATAAATAATTAATATCCCATCTCCAACAGTTCCGTAAGGCTTTTTACTCACCATATAAGCCGAGTGTACGTGTGCATCTGTCTGACGGATGTCCTGCCCTTAGCACGCGGATGGGGAAATAGGGCACAACGGTCTGTGCAAGAACCCATCTAACTACACATACTTGACTGTTATTGTTTAACATAACTATAAATTAACTTGCTGAGGGATAAGTTGTTTCTATACCATGCCTATTTTCAGGTGACTGTACTTACTTACTTAATTTGACTATGCATACACCGTTACGATTAGTTAATAGTATGTATACCTACCCACCTACATTTGGAGTGGCAGGGGATCGTAGTCGTTAGATGGCTAGAATATCAAAGCTTTTTCATACAACCTTATTCCTCTATGTCAAAATTAGTTTTATGCCTTGCCCCATACCTATTTTTAATTGATGCATGTGAGTGTATGAATGATACCTGCCTACATATTAATAACAATTTTTTTTTAAAGATTGTCTCGGGAAATCTACGAAGTGAATCGGACTACGGAATCTATTAAAAATTGGGGACCGATTTTGACCCGATTTTTACTGCAGATAGTAATGATATAAAGCGTAACTTAACTACTTTTTTTTCTCTCAGTAAAATCTCAGTCATTAGTCCACGTGGACGAAGTCACAGCGGAACAATGATCGTAAAATTATATTATTCCTTAAATTTAAACCGGACAGTGGTGTTGTAAAAACGTAAATATTGTTACAATAATAACTAGCTGATTATGCAGAGAATGCTCAAATTACCCACGTCGCAAGTCCCCCACAGGAAGCGATGTGATTCTATTCTTACCGGAAATCGCAAGGCCACTTCGAGTGTAAATTGACTTAAATTGCAGTCGAGTGTGTGCATGTTACATAAGTGGGTGAGCAGCATTGTAAGTGGTATTTAGGATACAGCTTTAGATATCTACAGCTTTCGAACGCACGCGCCCGTCTCCGGTGCAAGATTGAGACACTGGTTCCCACATACGTGGAGGCCATCTCAAAGCCGTAGCCGAGGTGTGAGGAATTATAACAACACCCAAAGAACTAATCATCCAAACATCTTTACAAACTTCTTCATTTTTTTTTTGTATAGGACACGTCAAAATGACTTTACCTTGCCTGATGGTAAGCTTAAGGTTAAGTCTCAGGACTGGGGTCACCACTACATACACCGGTAGTGCTACAGTGGCGGCCCTCAGCTTGACGTCCTCATCAAATGCTTTTTCACGCCCCGCTTAAAACATTTATAATATTAGTAGGAAAGTAGGATACATAATATAAAATCTAAAATCTGGTATCACAGTGACCTCACCACGACACCAACCGACTTGTACGTAACCAATTAAATTACGAAGCAGAAAATCGCAAGAACACTTGTACATTCCTCACAAATATCTTCACAAACTATGTGGTCTGAACATAATTATCCCTAAAATCGATTTACAACGTGAAATTCGCCATTATCTCAATCAATAGCCCATAGCTCAAAGAAATAACTTTCTCATAGTCGAACTACGGCGGACCATTCATAAAGAATAATTACTATTTACTGATACTGAATGAAAACCACAGGAAATGGGCTCCTCTGGGCCGAGTCGAATTGCAACCACACTTGGTTACGTCACCGATCACCACTGCCTACCATTGAACGACTGTTTATAGTAATGGACCTGCAATACGTGTTCGTTCGATATAAAAATAAAACCTCGGCAAAGGTGTGTAAACATTTTAGGGCTACCGCACATTAGAGACAAGACAGTCTTTAGATAGTTGTGTCTCGAAATGACTTGTATGTAATTAGACAGCTTTGTTGTGTTCTAAATATGCACATTTTCTTATGTTTCTGTAGGGCAATAGTCTGTCTAAAGACAGTCTTGTCTATAATGTGCGCTCAGCCTTATAGTAATGGACCTGCAATACGTGTTCGTTCGATATAAAAATAAAACCTCGGAGAAGGTGTGTAAACATTTTACAGGAAGCATTCGGATGTTTGGGGATATAGAGCGGTGTTTGTACTGGTCACTCACTTACTGTTAGTCATTCCGAAGAATAAACTATTTTTGAACGTTCGCTCTTCTTACACAAATTACACAACTATTATTACTACAGAAATAATAATAGGTATAGAAGTGTGATACATGGTAATGGTAAAAACGGAGGTTGCCCTTGAGTCTGAACCGAAGTTAGTTTAATATTAAGTATAATTTAAACATCTATTAATGGGTGGAACTAGATTCCGTATAAGTTACCGCGCATTCCGATATTCGCGTCTGTGAGCGATGACTATGTATGTGTTGCAGTCAAAACTCTTAACCAGTCAAAAGTACTTTTGGCTAACAAAATCAGTCAAAAGTACTTTTAACCGTAAGCTTGCAGTCAAAACTCTTAACCAGTCAAAAGTTCTTTTAACGTTGGAGCTCCCGCCTTAGCTTTCTAACCTAATCTATCCGATTCGGGGTGCTCTGAGTCGGGGTGTTGAAGTCAAAATTCTTTTTGCCTATTTTATTCAGTTACTGTTTATTCTTTGAAAATGTACTTTACTGATAGTATTCTGGTCAGATAATATAATAAAAATCTCATATCACCGTATTTGTGATTACACTCCTCCGAAGCGCTCGACAGTATTTTTTTGGATAAACGGTAGGTGTAGGTCGTAAAGTATTTTACACCCTCCTACCCCCACGCCCATTTATATATATATGGTTGAACAACGTTTCTCGTGCCAGCATATATAATATTTATATTGATACCTCCAAGTCCTTCCCACCAAAGAACGACCAGACGAACAGCTACCGCTACATGATAAAATTCCACTCATACGCACGTATTATTGGTGTCACATTATGCGTACAGTCAATAAGTTGATATCCCTGCATGAGTCTGTGTTGCCAGAAGTTATAACCTGGGAATCTTACAGTGTCGAGTGAATAGGTTCCTTTTAGGCAAACGTGATTCATCGCAAACGTGGTCAAACGTAATCAATCAATCGATTAGCCTATTGTAGTCCCAATATCCCAAATCTCCCAATATACGCCATAGCACCCGATCCTCCGCCTTGCGTATTCAATCTACCTATCCCACAAACTTAAGCCTATCATTAATTAATAACAAGTACTTAACATATTTTAAGTCAAGAATTACGAATTAAAACCAGCAATAAATCATTGTGGTACCAGCCTAACATTCCAATCAGCCGTCGCATACTCGCGAGTTCAAAAATCGTTTTGTTTTTATATCAAGTCTTGACCGCGTAGAAATTCCGATGCGACTGTTCCGCCAATTATTATAGTGTGTGTTTTCCGTTACCAATATGTTATTATTTTTTCGTTAACATTCTTGGTGCGGGCTCAAATTTCTGTGTCTACAAAAAGCTCCCTTATTTATTGGACAAATACGACCGTAGTGCTCTCTAGACGTCTTGCGGACGTGACCAATTGAACCGGATGCACGCCCATAACCGGAAGTCCCCCTTTCATCTCAAAATGGCCGCGTCGAATCTGTAAGAAGCAAGGAATTTTTCTAGGCCGCTGACCACTGAATATTTTTGTCAAACGAACCCGGTGATATCACGAGGCGAACTTTTTTTGAATGTTACAACTTTTTAGGCTTCCTGCAGAGTTGCGGTTTTTTGTTGCTCGCCGCGCTGCCAGTGACGCGTTACTTACTATTTTTTTAAAGTATCTTAATTAGTAGCCTACCTAGTAACCTACTTGGTACATTTCTCAAATTTATATATGAGTATAAAGAATTAAAAAGAGAAGATTAATTGCGAAGACATTGATTATAAATTTCATATATTTAGAGAATGAATTATGTTTATAGTACCTACCTAGGTCATCAGCTACGTCCGTCAATCAACAAATGTATCGGCTTGCAGGTGAGGTTGTTCCGTGCCCTTAGATCTTGATGGGGCCTGTTAAAGCATGTGCGCTTAGTGGTTGATGAGTCGGCTTTACGTTCCCCGTGTCCGGAGTTCGAAACCTGGTCGAACACAGATTACACTACCGGTAGGAACCCACTCCTATCACAAGCAATTTAGTTTAGCTGCGGGGATTAACGGGAATACTAGTAAATACGAATCGATACCTACTAGCTAGATAGTACTTACATACTGTTCGAAGAATACAACAATAAGCAGTGTTCAATTTCTTGTATTGCAGGTAAACTATACGCAGCTCTAGGACGTCGCGGTGGACGAATCGTCGGCAGCGACATGCAGACGGGCTCGGCGTCGTTCCGTGTACAGGCGCTGATGCCGGTCGCTGAGAGTTTCAAGTTCGCACTTGAATTGAGGACGCATACCTCGGGCCTGGCCGCACCGCAGATGTTGTTCAGCCATTGGGAGGTTTGTATTGAAATCATGAATTAATTTATTTAAGGGACTTACTGAATATAAAAACAAAAGATGCTGGCAGATTCTGGCGGAGCTTCAGGTGCCATCTTAAAACGAAGTTGTTGCCCGAAATCTCGGAAACTATGCACTTTAGGGTAAAACACATAGAGTTCATTATAGTAGAGATAAACTTTTAAAGAAGAGATTTTATACAAATAAAAACAATTAGCGCTAAATTGCTATTTGAAATACTCCCTTGAATCTTCCAATTGATCCCATCGGAAAGCGTAACGAAAATTACAAACATTTCAACTTTTTTTTCCAGGTCATAGACATCGATCCATTCTGGAAGCCGCGCACTGAGGAAGAATACCTACATTGGGGTGAGAAATGGGATGGCGTGAACCGTGCTAAGGCATATATGGACTCCGTACGAGCCAGGAAGGGTCTAGCCACCGATAAACATTTAGTGCAGCACGCTGAGAAGCAAAGGACTCTATCGAAGAATAAATAATATCGATATAATTTACCTCTTCGGTATCTAGCAAAATGGAACTCTTTATAACGGACAGTTCCAGTGAAAACTTGACAACAAAACAACAGTTTATTCAACCTGGTTCATCTGAGTTTAATTCTAAGGTGAACAAAAAATCTGTTTATTAAACTTAGGTGAAATAATTCCAAGAACTAAACAAAATATAAACATAAAGTGAAAAAACTGCCAAATTAGATAAGTGATTACGGTTAAATAGAAATCAAGTGCTGAATATGAAATATAAAATGGTCAGATAAAAAGAAATAATTTATGAATTAACTAGGTATGTCGATGTCGATCTAATGTGCAGAATCTATATTGCATCATAAAGCGTAGGTTCTGGGCAATGTACTTACGCTTTTATTCCGCACCTCATAATCATTTCGTTCAGCTTTTTTTTTCGTGTGGGAATCCACACGGATACTACTAATTGTTACGTTTTGTCTTTTTTACGAGATTTTGACATTCTCGTTCGAGTTTTATACGGGCCCTAAGTTTCGGATGAACATTTCATGGTAGTCCATCTTCCACCACCTAGGTATTTGAAATTTTGTCCAATGACCATTTGCTTTCAATTCACCCCTGGATTTATATTCACCTAACTTTACGATCTTTAAATTTGCCTCAATACAATAGTCAAATGCTCTATAATAGTTTCCTCAAAGTAACAATGCATAATTGTAGATATATATTTTTGCATTCGAGATCCAGCGTGCCTGTTAAATATTGATTGGTAGGTAATGTATTGTGATATAAAAAGAAATATAAGATATTAAAGATAGGAAACAATTAATGTTATTTTAAATCAATTTTAGACTTATAATTAACAAATTATAGACCTCGCTGAATTATTTTGCTGTAATATTAAACGCATAGGCCACGGTGACCGCTTCTCATCAGGTGGGCCGTGTGCTTGTCTACCACCTAAGTTGTATAAAAAGGCAGTTTCTAACACAACTTTTTTTTGTTTGAAATCAACATAAAGGAATCACTAGGTATTGCAGGCAATAACAAATCGATCCATAGTAATTTAATACCTTTTTTTTTCGTGCGGAAATCGTCATGAATACCCACCCCGCGGCCAGCGGGGCAGGTTATGTCGGACTTACCGACTAAAACCGTACTCCGTCTAAGGTCTTCTGACGTTAGGGTGTAAAGTGACCTATAGAGCATTCCCCTCGCAAGTAATTTAATAACTGTTGTATGATATTTATCTTGTTCGTTGTTTATCTAGATAATTTTAATAGAACTTGACTAGACTCTCTTCATATATTAGATATTCACTCATCTATTTTAGTACTTAGGTTGCGATTGGACGATGTTATTATCGCTTTGTCTTACCTCATAGCCTCGGCGAAGTGCTTATGACATGTTCCCAGGTTACCTATAGTTTTTTTCGAAACACAGACCCAAGTAAGAATTTCCACTCCTTAGCAATA
This sequence comes from Lithosia quadra, assembly GCA_963576445.1. Taxonomy (NCBI): domain Eukaryota; kingdom Metazoa; phylum Arthropoda; class Insecta; order Lepidoptera; family Erebidae; genus Lithosia; species Lithosia quadra. The sequence continues at coordinate 9,156,460 of OY754891.1, forward strand.
GGTCCCCACGATAAACATTGCCAAAACGTTTCGCGTCTTGACAAAAGAATATGCCTTTAAGTAGGTAAGGTACCTACAGTCAACGGCAAAAGTTGCTTAACATTAAAATATTTCGAAATTTTTTTAATATTCCCAGGAGATTATGTTGATGTACCTACTTATTATGTGAACGTTTCAAGAGATATAGACGATAATTTTAAAAAAATCTGTTGTTAACTGTAGGTATATATTACATCACCACCAATATTCTCGTCAGTTTCACCCGACAGCGAACATCATTGGCACCGAACCTCGCCAACACCGAAATGTTAGAAAATGTTAAGTTATGCGTGATGTATCTTCCTGTTATTAATATACTTTAAGATAGCAAGTAGAAGACAATTAGATTAGCATTTTTAACTTGTTATTGCATGTTCCATTTTTAACATTTTGTATAGAATGCAGATGTTATTAATTATTAATAATGAATATTTATTGATAAACCGAGGTTGTATAACAATGTATTTGATATTTTTTCTTATTTTTAATAAAAATATTGAACACAATTTGATAATTTTATTTTAATTCATGTCTTCTGTCTCACTGGTAGTGCTGGTCGGAGATCTTCTGATTTTCCTCCCGCAATATGCCCCCCGGCCAAGGGGGGTGGTACTTAACGTACCTTATCGCAAAACAACACAATTCGTCATATAAGAGCGACTAAGGCGAATATTCGTGCGAATAAAGCAAAAATACACGAATAGGACTTCCCCACTTCGTTATATACACTTGAATAAAGGCGAATAGCGAAGTGTGGTGCCGCCCTTAGTTGCACCAGTTTAATCAAACGGCAGACTAATGTTGCCTTTGAATGATACCTACTTGTGTGAAAGTTTCCTGCTACCATAAAGTCCAAATACCAGAGTTCTATGACGGAGACCAGTCACGCCTGATATTACAAGATGAGCAATCCACGTAAACGTGTTAACTTGCGTCATACCATTCTCGTCCTTCGAGACTTGCTTCGAGATCAAATTCAAATGTCATCGTTTTAAAAATCACTTCTTTACAACCGTTACCATCAATCGATAAACGCTTCTTAGAGTTTTTATGCTAACCTGAAAGTAATCCAAGTTCATCACAAATTAGCCTGCGAGTGTAGCAGTGACGTAATCAACATTTTACTGAAAATCAGATGGCCTGTATGGGTGCATCCGAACATCGTTTGGCTATCACCTAATATCGATTTTAAACCGACTTTAAATAGAAGAGGTTCTCAATTCGACTGATTTTTTTATACTTGTGACCTCAGAACTTTCGACTGGGCGAATCCATTTTGATAAATTCTTTTTTATTTCCCATTTCAATTTGGTTCAGTAGAAGTCAGTTCTTTTGTAAGGAGCCGTTGTTGCGCTCGCTACCAGAAATTATTAAAACGTAGACATCATGCAGACACGATGTTACCGTAGCAGGTAATATGTATTTCAAATAAAACAACTTTATATTTAGTTAACTCATGTATCTAATATTTACAAAAATCAACAAACGAATCACAACTTGAAACGAAATATACAAACAAACGCAAAATCATGCATACGTCCATTAACAATTCTTACGTGGTAGCCATAAACAATAATACCATTAATCAGTTCTATCACCCATAAAGAATAATATTGTAGATTATTTATATTCAACTAAACTCGCGCACTTCAGTCGGGTCGAGATAATCCGGCTCTGAATTGGGTACTTTCCTATAGATCAAATATATTAAGTTAAATAATAGAAGGGCGGGAAAAATTAACTATTCATTTTTTTTATATCATCCACCCACTAACTTTAATAAAGGTCCATAAGTTTTTATACCAATAAGTGACAGACAAACACATGGCCCACCTGAAGTTTCCATAGAGCTTACAATTTTGACGTTTAATAACAAAAAACTGTCAGTCAAATACCCAATTACGCGCCAAAATAACCTATAACAACTATAAAATCCTATAACAAACACTTAATGGAAATACGTTTTACATCATTACTGGTAAAATATTGTTTTAAAATAATTCCTTATACATCTTTCTCACGACTTTATATAAAATGCATTGATTAACATCAAGTAATATATATATCTGTCTGTGTACTCTCAAAGACCATAGACTAAATGCGCGGTCACCGTTAAATTTCACTAAGGTGCTTTGGGGGTATAACCGACCGTAGTTGGTTTGTAAACGCTGCCGACAGAAAATCATAGCGTTGGAGATTTAACCTCTTAAGTTCGACCATGATCGGTACTGCCCACTGCACTATCAAATATTTCACTAGTCACTTGTTCTTTCTAAATTGAATATGAATACATTATTAAAACATTCGAATGTCATTGTAAAAGCATGATTACTATAAAATTAGAAATTAAAACATGATTTAAAAACATAAGATCGTAAAAATAATATAAGAAAATATACGTTTCTGCGGTTATGCACCAAAACATTAACTGTACGTAAAACCATCATATTTACAATGACAATAACTAAACGATAATTGCTCGAACCTTAAACTAACTATTGTACAAACCTTACTATGTATTTCTATTTTTGATATTTTAATTAATCTAATGTTTTTGTCTTTGGCAATATTAATTATTCCCGATAAATGACTCGTATAGGACATGAACAGCCTTACATAGTATGAAATATAAATAGTGTTGCCTTCACGACTAACTGAGCACGACTATCCGACAATTTGTATCGATTATCGACTACTTGTAGTTTAGTCGATTAAAAGTCTATACGGCTAGCGGCTAAACGCAAGTATTCATCTAATACAAAATTTCCAAAGTAACATAACATTACGATATAATGCCGAAAAAATTGTTCGGCAACTCGAATGAGAACTGTCCCAGATTGATCAAATGACAACTGGATACCATAATAGTTAGGTATTTTTGTATCATAGATATATGTATTTTTGGATCGTGGATATTTTTATGTATTTTTGGATCATGGTATTTTTTGATCATTGTACATCAGTAATGATATTGTTCTATAAGGAGATTTTGTATTAGATAGCTCATTGTTTTGGCCGTAAAAGAATACAATACAAAGGCCTAATTTTCAGTTTGGAATACAGCGTTGGCCGACTTTGGCACGGATGGTAACCTATAACAATTAGGCCCTTAGCACAAGTGAAATATTAACAACAGCCAATAAACGTATGTGTTTATATTCAACAAATTTTGTACATAAACTTCGTGTTAATCGTTCCAATTAAAATAATTATCTAGCACGTCTATATATTTTCTTGTAATGTACAATGTAACCTAATCATTCAAAAGAAATTAAATTCTTTTTATAAAATAGCATCAAAGGTATCTGAACCTACGGCAAATATTGAAAGAAAGCATCAAACTCATAATCTTTGTAACAATTTTCTGATTGCACATACTATACCCAACTTACGAAATCTAAACTCATATCCTAAGTACTAACCCCATAGAACCAAATAACAAATCCTTGAGCTTTACCAAAGACTAGAATAATAAACATTAATTACACAATCTTTACAAGTACGTACATAATTATTAATCTAAACAACACTATGAAAAACGTTTCAAAATTGTCTTAAAACTGAACGTTCGGTTCTATTTTCTTATAATGTTAGCCTCACTAGGTAAGTATTACCATCGAATCGTGCTAATCAGATTCATGCACACCGAACACTCTCCGATGCATGCAAACAGAACGCTCGCCGATGCATGCAAACAGAACGCTCTCCGATGAATGCACACCGAACGCTCTCCACTGCATGCAAACCGAACGGAAGATCCGATGAATTGTACAACGAAGAGCTTACGGTATTAATAACCATGTCGACAATTAAACAGCAAAATGTTGTAAGCGACATCGGACGTTCAAGGGAAAAAAATCCCAAACGATATCAAAGACACTACTTCTTCTACACTGAAAAGTGATTTTCTTGTGAACTGTGATTTCAAATAAGAAGAAACACATTGATGAGGCATTAAACTCAAAAAATACTGCCCCTACAGCATTTCTATATTTTTAAAAATCATACAAAACTTCTACTTGATGTCTCTTCATGCATCTGTATTTTGCGTTAGGTAATTATTGGAGCGCAGTGCTCGGTGTGCATAGACCCTAATTTCTGCACCTAACGATTCCTGTATCGTTATTTATATTAGAAGGTCCAATCTTTTGTTCATACTAATAATATTATTGTCGACATAGCAGTTTTAAGAACTTTGATCATGTTTACGCGAAATATATTATAAAATGTTAACTTATACTAACGACACGAAAACGTTAGGTACAGAAACATTTGTGCTGTTTACGATTAATGTCGCTTTAAGATTAACACATAATTGGCAAGAAATTTAGGATCTGCGCTGCTTTATGCGGTCACGCACGTCGTGCAAACAGTATGGATTTTTGCACTAATTCACGCAAATTATCTCTGCTTAAGCTCAGCATTATTTGCACGAAACAGCCTGTGACACAAAAACGACGCAGCGCAGGCCTATATGAAATTTGGCAAACGATCGAACAAGCGAACATTTGGCCTAGCAGACTCAACATTCAGGGGATACTTGCTCAAAAGGAATGTGGGTTATAATTAATTCTTATTTATATACTAGCACCGCTGCCTTCCGACACTATCACATTCACAATTGTATACTCTTCAATAACCCGCTTTGAAAATTCTTACAATAACTGCAATTATATCACCATAATTATGTGAATACTTATAATAACTTCATAACAGTTTGGACAAGCGTCCACTCAACTACTACATAGGAATATAATACGAATAGAATTGAGACAAGTACGTGAAAAATGAATATTCTTCCCAATCGTTAATTTGCATCTATTCTCTAATAGTTTGCAAATTAACGATTGCCGTATCGGAATAATATGTTTGTACAAGGATGAACTTGATGTGTTAGAGTCGTAGCTACACAGTACGAGAAATCGTAGAATTTAAAATTTGTCGATCTGTACACAAAAGCTATCGTTAATTTGATGTTAGATCGACCCAATAGCAGTCAATAAACCCACTATGTGAGTCTTAAACTGTCGTGGCATAAAATTAAATTGCAAATTTTGGAAAAATTATATACGTTTAATATACAAGGGTCGCTGCTTTACCCATTATAAAGAGCCTATTTAAAATATATATATTTATATATAATTATTGCTATATCCTTTGCCTATTTAAAAATATTTTTTCTAATAGGACTGGGGTTCTCAGTTTCATATTGACCAGTCAAGGAGGGAATAATTAGTTAAAAAAAAGAGTAACAAGGGTAAAATTGGACAAGTACATACATTCAATGAAATTATAAATGTTGGTTGAATACAACCAGGTCACGCAGGATCAGATTAATTTTCTATTGAGCATTAAAATTAATCTACCGTTATTGTATTATAACGATTCTTATAACGATTGATCGTATTCTCGTAATCTGCGCATATTTAAATTATAACGATTCATCGTATCGTGTAGCTGACATCAGCTCATGAGTTTGATCACCGAATAAAATTAATCTTAACATTGATTTTACATAATTACGAATAAATTGCAGAAGTTATATAATTGTGATTATGAAAATATCTATTTAATAAAATATCGAGACGAACAAATGCGATTCAGTTAAAACGGTCTATAGAATGAAACCTTTTAGAATTATGGGTTAATGTTTTAAATTATTGGTTAATGTTTTAGACAAAACTTTCATAGTTTTAACGTAATCTACATAAGTTCACCTCGACGCATACACATCTTACCTACATTACATCTTTGTGTTTGACACCAATTAATATAGGATAGCTATGCCTTATAGACATTACATGGATTTTGTCGACGTTTCTATACAAATACGTGATACTGAAATCAATCGCGAAATTCCTTTTTTTTTTCATGTTGTACCTACAAGATTTTTATGAATAGATAAAATTATTCAAGGATGAATAAATTTAGAAGACAAATTCGTTGAGTGAATTTCATTAATATACCAAGATGTTGATTTCAAATTCAAATCTTTGTGTGAATTTGAATCGAGTTTTACGCGAGATAAAATTAACAAACAATAGGTTTTAAATAAACAGATCGCTTCACCGATTTTGATCACAAAACCATAACAACAGTCCATATAACATAAACCATATAAATAAATAATATGTAATTCTAGTATCACTTCGTCTCGCTGACTTATACGCGTTTCTATTGACGACTAAAGCCGGCTCCACACTTAAATAAAACCGAAGATATTTCATTCGTGTTTTTAAATCATAACTTTGGATGCTAATATTGTAGCAATGTCAGTGTGCAGCCTAGCGTTATTATTAAGCTTTATACCAACTATTGTTCAGTTTTTCTCTAAAGGTTCGGGTTAACTGAAGACAGTTTCGTTGGGCACGTCAATGTTTATATCGGCCGCGCCGGCTTGAGCGATGTCGGTTAGTATCACACCCGATAATGCTTCTAAGGATTGCCGCACCTGAAAATGCAACGTACGATATGATTATTGATTTTATTCGTTATTATGAAAAATTACATCTAAGAGGTAGGAGGATGAGTAGTTTTTAGTAGTAGTGTAATATTTTTTGCTGTAGATTATAATATGCTGTATATTTTCGTGTCACAAACATGTGTAATGTTGACGTGTATCATGTACCTAGCATGTTGATGTGTAATATGTGACATGTGATGTGTAACAATGTGACGTGTAACATGTTGTGTGACATGTGACGTGTAACATATGACGTGCAACTTGTGATACATGTACCGACACAGTTGTTACACGACACATGTGACGTATCATGTTTAAGTGTAACTTGTGACTTGTTACATATGACATACTACGTGTGACATGTTACATGTGATTTGTATCAAGTGATATGTAACATGTGACGTATCACGCGTAACATGTTACATGTAAGATGTCGACGTGTATCATGTATAGTGTAATATGTCTGGCTTGTTTGCGCCGTGCGACGTATGCGTATGGTACGTGTGAGTGGTGGTGGTAGATGTTACCTTGGCAAGCAGCAGCAGGTTGGTGGAGAGGTAGGCGTGCAGTTCATCGGCAGCCCGTCCATGGAGACGCGCGCGCCACCGCACCAGCTCCGAGTACAGCTCCGAGCCCGACAGCCGCGCCGGGTCCGCCTGCTGCAAATATACATACACATAGCTACAGTCAACAGTCTTGGCAATTTAGTTCTTACATATGAATTATCTGGCCAATCAAAAGACAACAAAAGAACGGATTAACTAATGACGTTAACCCTTTGAGCCCATGGTAGGTTTCATATTCCATACATTTCGGACTTTTACGAATTCACTTTGAAGTGGTTCCACTAATGGAATATCATTGTCTACAGGCCCAGTAGATTATTCGAATTTTGCCGCAAGTGATTATTCAAATTTTTCGTTCTAACGTGAACACACTCCTAACACAAACAATTCAGTTTCGCTGGAGGGATTAGAAGGAATGCAAGTGATTTCAGTTAGAAATATACTTATTTTTTTTTACTAATCAAAATATATTCAATGTTTATAAAAATTGTTAGAATATTATTTTTTCTTCCAAGTTATTTATAAATATATTTCGCATTGTTTTATGCAATACCAGTCACACGCGACAAGAAATCACCATGCGTGTCTAACATCGGTTGAGGAAAATATTTCCTATTTGTCACGGCTATTCAGATTATGGCTGTAAGACCTGGTCAACTAACGTCAAGGTCGCGCGTCAAGCGTTCCTTTCATATCAAAGCGTGGAATATAGAAATATAATTAGATTTTATTTTACCGATGCTACTCGTAGGTTTTGAAGGAAGCGGTGTGGTGATAATCGATCTAACGTGCGGTAGTGAGATATGAGGTATCAATCTACATAATGGCAGGGTAGAGCCGGGTAGGGCAAAATCAAGCGGCGAGGATTAATGGAGGTAAAACACGACGGTATCTCTTGTCCGACTGGGTAGTCCCTCCGCCCTACAGAAGACCGCGGCCATAATAACCATCGTATTGTGTTCCCGCCGGTAAGTAGGGTAGCCAGAGCTCACTGTACCCCCCCTCCCCCTACCCCTTCCTTGACTCCCCACCCCACCAACCCTCCCCCCTTCCCTTCAGGATAGGCAGCGCGTGTGTGACACCTTTAGTGTTGCACACGTCCATAGGCACCGGTGACCGCTTCCCATCAGGTGGGCCATGTACTTGTCTGCCACCTAACGTGGTATAAAAAAAGGAGATGTTGGATATCTAAACATGTGTATGCCCTGATATAGCTTGTAGGGAGAAGAGAGGAGAGGGAAAAGAGCTGAGATGGTATCTAACCTGTGCTTCCTGAGTGGCCTGGTAGAGCCTGTAGGCGAGAAGCACTGCGGAGAACGCCAGAAGCGCAGCAGCGGCGAGAAGCGCGCGCCAGTAGCGCGGTGAGTCGCGCGTAGTGACGACGGTGGTCGGAGAACTCGCGCCTCCCGTCAGTAGAGCTGGCTGGATCACTGCTGCACCTGTGGCTACACGCAGACAAACATATTTATTATTATTATAACTGTGATGAACAGCGCCAGGCTTGACTCTCAACAGCTTAAAACAAAGGAAAAGTGGTTTTTTTGGTTGCAAGCGTTTTTCAGAAAATATTGCCATACGATAAAATTTAAAAAACCTATTTCAGTGATATAACTGGACATGCTGTTGTCAAACGGGTACTTTTTAACTGTATGCTTACCATCGGATGGGAAATTCTCGACTTCTATTACGCGATAAGAAAAGGGTAGGTGAAAAATATCCCTTCGTTAGTATCTAATAAAAATCATAGTGACAGATCAACTCAAGTGGGATTTTAATATGCATCTCAATAGCCACAGTCTAGATTATATCAGATAAGTTAATATACAAAAAATGTAAACATAAACGTACAAGCCTAACCTTTATATATGTTGTACAAAAAAACCTGAAAGCCCCTAAAAACCCTAAAAAACCCCTAAAAACACCCTAAAAATGTATATGATAATTACCTGCAGCAATAATGGCCTCGGATTCACGCCTGACTGGTGGTGTAGCCCCATCGTGGTGGTCTCCGCCAGCTGAACTGCTGTCATCTTCTGGGGAATATTCTGATACCTCTAATTCCACTTCTGACGCCGGCATATCCTGTAAAAGTAAATGAAAAAATTGACCTAATTAATTTGTCCTATAAGTAGGTAGGTAGATTTTACCTAATGCTCTATGGGCCACCTTACACCCAGGCGTCAAAAGACCCTGGACGGCGTGCGGTTTTAGTCGGTAAGAGTCCGACATAACCTGCCTCGCTGGCCGCGGGGTGGGTATCCATGAGGATTTCCGCACAGAAAAAAAGAAGAAAAAAAAGGTGGATTCTACCTGTTGTGGAGAAGAAAGATTCTATCGTGAGTAGGTTGTAACTCGTAAAGCGTTGCAAGAATTCTACTGGGGTTGGGTCGAATATTTAATATTACAAAACAGAATCAGGAGTCCGCGGTAGCCTAGTGGTCTGGGTAATGGACTGCTGAGACGAGGTCTCGGGTTCGATCCTAGAACTTTTCGATGCTTTTCGAAGTCATGTGTGTATTTATCGCAGGTTTATAAGTGCCCGGTTAATGGCAATAGGCTCGCCACCTATTACATTGGGACCTAAACATAAACTGGCGAAATGTGGGTGCTAGCACCTCTGCCTACCCTCCGGGCCTATATCCCCGTGAGTTTATGTTTATATGTTACAAAACAGAATACCAATAATCATATTCAATTCCTTTCTGGTAAGTGCACAACCAGACAAAACGAATAAGCTAAACAATGGTTATTTCGTAGTTTTCACTAGCCCTCACTATACTTTAGCAATGTTATGATTGACACACTGTTTTGTTTGCGCGACAGGAAACAAAGTCTAGAGTCAAATTTCCGTATCGATTATGAAAAATGAGTCGTCGAGTCAAGTTTATGTCAACAAACAGTTTCATAGAAAACTTGTTTGCAAATATTCAGTAGATACCTATATGAGTTTTATACGATACCCTATACTCAACGCCTATAAATTCTTTGCTCAACACAAAATAAAAGGCCCGTTTTGACGTTTGTCCTCGTGGCGTAACTAGTTATGTACCTATACAATTCGGTATTCGATACTCAGGATGAATCGAATCCAGTTTGTATGGGGATTTAATCGATTTGAATATGTATGTAAACTGCATTGGATTAAAGTTCTGATTAGAAAAATTAGCTTAACCTTTGATTTTGTAGGTATTTTAAAACAATACAATGTTTTTAAAGGTCAATTTACTTATATTTAATATTTTTGTTACAATAACATTCACTCAATCACAAAAACAACAAGAATAATTAAATCAGTCTTCAGAATCTAAACACAAGTATTTAAATAAATAAAAATAAAAGTGCGCGTCGGGCTTGAAAAAAAATATCTCACTCGATATTTTCTTTCCTTAACTGATTATTAATAGTCTGTGGACTACATGAAAAAATCGTTATGCACAGCACTTAGCCGAGTGGGCGGTACCTGTCAATGAAAAATGTAATTACCTTTAGAACATTTAACTGATAAAAAATTAAGAACTTCATGGGCACGAACTGTCAAAGTGGGCCTTTTATTTTGTGACAACTATAATATAACAAACTGTTGAAGTTTGTTATATTAGGGTCTATATTATACTATATAGGGTATATAGGTATAAAGAAGTCTAAAAAAACCGTAAAAGTCTTCGTTACCCAAACCAACCTTGACGGATAAGACTCTGGCGCTGGCTTTGCTCTCAGACTTGGGAGGCTAAACGGCAGCCAGTCCCATAAAAGCCGTGTAAGTCAAACCAAAAAGAGGAGATGGAGTAATCAGACCATCAACTCTTATATACGTAATGACGTAATGTTTAGTTGCTCTCGTAATAACCAACAACTAGACCAATAACATATTACAACTTCATTTGACATTTTAAAATTTGCACGCTCTATGGAGCTGAATATGCTGTAGGTACTTACGTACGTACCTACTAGTTTAAGATATACGTTAAAACCTTTATATTCATATTCGATGCGAATAAATAAATAAATAAATAAATATTCTACGACATTCTACACAGCGCCCTCTAGACCCAAAGTAAGTATAGTTTAACTAGCTTGTGTTATGGGTTCTAGAATGCTGATAAACATACTTATATACATTTTTTTTTGTAAATACATACTTATTATACATAGAAACACCCAGACCAATGCAAATAGACATATTCATGCATACAAATATTTGCACTGAGCGGGAATCGAACCCGCGCCTCCTGCGTAGCAGTCGCATGCACTACCGAAGGGGTGAAATGGGGCCAAATGAAGAAGACTTACTTGTGGTTTAGGAGCAGCCTGTTCGGGAGCTCTGGCCGCCTTCCATACATGCATCATGAGCTTATAAGTGGAGTCCCTGGATAGCAGGGAACCGAACACATGCCGCTCATCACGCGTGCAGACTCCGACGGCGTTGGGAATGATACGCGCGACCTTCTCCTTCGTGATCCGTAGGACCGATGTTGTTGGTATTAGGAGCTGAAAGTAACACTCTGTTATTTACTATATGTATATTAAAAGATGAAGTGAAATTATTGCTTAAAAAGTATGTAGTTAAAAAATCTGAATATGATAGAAAATGGATAGTTATCTGAATTTGTTCTAATTTTAAGAGACTCTTGACTTTGGTGTACAGTACCCGGATCTTAATTAAGCAAGTCTGGAGGAAAAGTCAGAGTCTAAGATCAGCTTAATTTTTTTCTTTTTTTTTAAAGAATACTACTCGTAATAACTGAAATTACTAGTCGGTATTCCAGTTGACTCCTCCAGCTAAGCTTAAATGTTAATTTTAGGAATGGGTTCACGTTAGTAATTTAGTGGCCAGGATTCGAACCCGGGACCTAATTGCGTATTAATCTGTCTTTCCATTTAAACTTTCGCATTTATAGAAAAAGTAGTATATAAATTTCAGATAGGCTTCAATAATTCATGTTTATGAATTTACTCATAACAATCAGTATATACAAAGACGTTAATAAATTGAACTATAAATAACAACGGGGTCTAAGATCAGCTTAATATTTTACTTTTTTTTTAAAGAATACTACTCGTAGTAACTGAAATTACTAATAGGTATTCCAGTTGACTCCTCCAGCTAAGCCTAAATGCTAATGTTAGAAATGGATTCACGTTAGTAATTTAGTGGCCAGGATTCGAACCCGGGACCTAATTGCGTATTAATCTATCTTTCCATTTAAACTTTCGCATTTATAGAAAAAGCAGTACTTATATAAATTTCAGATACGCTTCAATAATTCATGTTTATGAATTTACTCATAACAATCAGTATATACAAAGACGTTAATAAATTGAACTATAAATAACAAAAATTGCTAAGTCAATAATGAATACTTTGTCTCAAGTGGGTGAGACTGACACAGTTAAAGCTGCTCACCTTGGTCACGTAACCGAACACATTTGAGTAGAAAGCGAAATAGTTCTTCGTGATATACAGGTGACCTTGGAGTAGAAGATCACCTACCAATGCACACGAGTAATCTGCAATAGAAAAGGAATTATGTAAAAAAATATCGGAAACGCAATAGATAAGCAGACGACGCACGGGGCGGGGCGGTCAAAATTGCCGCGATACACTCTTATTTGTACGACTATAAGGTTGCATTTGTCCGTGAATTAGCTCATGTCGCTTGTCAGACATACGCGGGCTAAATGCGATCTAATGACAGTAATAATAAGAGTGCATCGCGGACATTTTGAACGCCCCGCGCCTACGTCTGTTTATCGCCTTACTGTTGGTCCGAATGAAAATAAAAAATAGAGTCCAAAAAATGTTGATTATTGGAATCTTTTCAGTACTGCGGCTGGAGTTAAAAAATCTCATGAAATCTTTTAAAAATCTCTACAGTAAAAAGTTACATAAAATAGAAATAATGATCCTGGTAATGATAATTGCACAAATTAAAATGAATACTTATTTGTCCAAGTACCTATTGATTAAACACTGCTTAGTCAGTTTTATCATTCTTTTATGTGATTTTGGAGTACTTGCAAAATATGATATAAATTTTATTAAACAACAATGAATAGAAAATAATACTTAATGGGAACATATTAAAACAATGGTGAATTCTAATTCTGCATCAGTATTGTACCTTTGTACGCAATACCACAGAATAAATAAATAGTAGGTAGGTATGGCAATACCTATAATACTTTTAGTATCTAGTTATCGCTTCGTTAATTAGTGGCAACAAAGTATATCAACTTTAGGTCATATTTACTGACCTAATTTTTATATCTCCAATTGTAAACTATCAAGAAGATAACTATACAGTGTAAACTATACCTACCCTGATACCTGCTTGTAACCTACCTACGATTGTAGTGTAATGTTTTTAAATGTTCATACAAATGTGATACAAAAGCTAGTAAGTGCATAACCAAACAAATCAAATGAGCCCAAACATGACGGGTTTATCTTGTTTAGTTCGGAATTCCGATCTTTGCGCCTACACCTTCCAATCCGACTCCATCATCAGACCAGCTTCATATTATTGCTTTTCATCGAAGATATGCAAGTAAACTAAACTTGAGTTTAATCTAACGTCAGGAAGTTGTTCTAATCTGGCTTCCAAGATTTGTCCCATAAGTAGTAGTAAGTAACAAACACACAAACTAACAAACAAGTTAAGTAAAAGCTTGTAACAAGAATAGACGTTTTGTTATTTTATTCTACCTCTTTAGTAGCAGCTTGCATGAATCGCAAACATAAACAACTAATGTCTTTTTTTTTTAAGATTATATTTATTATAGTCAGTTGTTACGGTAATTTCATTTGCATGATTGAGCTAACTTAGGGAGAAGAAAACGACTTGTACCTATCTAAAGATGATTGCTTTCATACATGAAATTATATCATTCAAGAAATTTAGTATAACATGTGAAGGAACGGGGTGATATGTTTCTTCCACTCCAAGGGAGGATCCTCCGACCTGGCGCCCGATTCAAAATCACACATTTTAGAAACCTAATTTTACTGAATCAGACTTCAGATAAGATAACCACACCAGGAGGGTGAGGGGGGAGGACGCGACCCAATTTTAGACGTCGTCTTTGAATATTGCATAGAATATAAGCGCGTGAATTTCAATTGTGCGATACAGGATTCGTTTCGAATTTCGAATTTGTTCAGTTTAATTTCGCTAGATGGCGCTAGGTACATATCATATCATCTTATCACTTCAGGTTGGAGGTTCAGGTCAGGAGGTTGATCAGTATCAGTAAATATACATTGATTATCTAGCCTACATTAGGTTACCAAGGCTAGATAAAAAATGTATAAATAACAAGTTTTTAGCATAACCAGCTTCATTAGTATCTCTCTATTTAATTGATAGTCAGTCAGTCACCTCACAAGTTTTTACATATTTCTCAATTCTTTGTATATAAATAAATGATAGTCATATTTGAAGGTCTTTAACCCGTAAATAAATGGGTTAGGTAAATGATCGAGGAACTCCATTTTATCAAGACGTTACGTGTGACAGATTATATATATTACAGAACCATCTATACCTATCTACCTATTATCTAAGTATATTATATTCTATACAATCTATAATATTATAAAATTGTAAATTAGCTGTCTGTACATTGAAATACAAATACTTAGGTTATGTTTAATGAACGATTCTGTATATTTTATGGAGTCTGTTCGCGATGGACACAAAAGCTACTGAATGGAATGGATTTCTACTCATTTTTTTATTAGAAAGGTCAGACAACAGTTGCTCTCAAGTCAAGAGCTAATTAAGTATATAGTTGTTACCGCCTGTTTGAAATTTCAAAAATTCATTACGGATAGGTAAGTAATTCTATTGAATTCAATTAGGGAAATACAATAGGAAATTTTATTTCGCAGTATATTTAATTAGCAAAAATAAACCTAATACAGTCGTTGAAAAACGGATAGGTTCACATAATAATCTACAAGGAAATAAAATATATATATTCAATCCACTTAGTTACCTATGGCTAGTAACAAAGTACAGATTGGCACCTCGGAAAGTCCCGCTAAAACTAATTTGCTTCGGTATTGTAAATTAAGAGTCGCAGGTTTGATTTCCACTCAGCGCAAAAAATTGTGTTTAAATTGGTCGCTATGCTGGTAGTACGAATTTACAAAAATAAAAGCCATCTAAGTATGTTTATCCTTGTTCTAGAATCCATATAGTTACAATCTATGCCTACTTTGGGTCTAGATAGCGTGGTCTTGTGTTCTAAATTGTTATTATTGTATATTATTTATAAGTGAACTATGTCAAGTAGGTATCGGCGTATAATGGTTGATCATGAAACAAGTTATCGTTACAACACGAATATCCATCTACAATAAGTTTGTGAGTAATATAATAAGCACGTTAAAATAAAAAAGTGATGTAGAAAGACAGCTGGGATAGATATTTGTAACACTGCTAGATAGATGGCGCTGTTCCATTCTGAAACGCGCTAGTAATTTTTTTACAGAAAGTTATTTAGAATAGGTACAGCATTTAGTAATTGCGCTATGTCTATGTAATAAGACTCTTAGATCATACCCTCACCATGTTTATTACAAGTGTACTTACAATTGAGCACTTTCTCCTCCGGCCCAACCTGCGGGAAGTGCCTATGGAACTTCTTTTGCCGCGACTTGCTGGGCTGCTTCCCATCTTTGGTCTCTGTTGCGTCAGCGGATCCTGGCGCATTTTGCGCTGCCACTCGCACTGAAGGTGCTGACCCCGAGAGAGGTTTTGTCTGCCTGTGAACAATAGATAAATAGGATGTTAATATTAATACCACAAGACGTACAACGACGCACCACCGATAGATAAATGACATTACACTTATACGCACAAAAGATTTTGGCATATTGCTAAACAGTGGAATGCCCTGCCTGAGTCTGTTTCTGGAAAGCTAACCTTGGAGTCTTGAAGTCTAGAGGTTACTTCTAGGTAAGCGAGCTCCATTGTCGACCACATCGTTACTTGCTAAGATAGTTATCAAACGCGAGCCTATTGCCAAGAAGTTCTTTTACGTTTTCTGCAGATGCTCATCATCATCCGAGCGCGAAACCCCCGAATATGCCTTTGCACTTTGGAAACATTCGCCTTCAATTCGCCAAACTGAAGTAAAGTTAAGCTAAACTTGTGAGAATTAATATATAATAGTAGAATGTGTTTTCTGGTGAAATCGGCCTGTACAATATTATGGTAAGCTATGCTATACGGCAACCACTAAGAGCGCTAAGCGTTCCATCTTGTGTGCACTTTGTCTAGTGCTTCACTAAATGCTGCGCGGCTTGGAGGAGTGCCAAGCCAAGATACGGGTATACTGAAGCTTTATTCATACTCCACTTTAACGACGCGGCGGGGTACATTTGACATTCTTAAAATTGCCCTATGGCGTTCTAGTCGTTGCTTAGTAGTTGAACCTGGTGAACCGACTAGCAGGGAGTCCCAAGCCCCCAAGGTGTTGGTAGGACCCAATACACTGTACACTCTGGTAATGGTAGCCCACGTATATTTTCACTTAAACTTCCACTAATAGACTTATCTATAGAACTGTACTTCTTGTTCATCACTAAGTGTCGTTTGACCCCTTAAGCCACGAGAGAAGCCTGTGCCAGTACCAGCTATTATTTTGTAAATAACTGCAGGACTAACAAGTCTAACAAGTAACTTTGTTTTGAAACTTACTTAGTTCAAACATAATAGGTAAGTACGGCGAGAAGTTATTAGGTCAATGTTGATAACCTTGCAGAATACATTATTTTATATGCAATAAAATATACCATATACTTTGACGCCATAGCAGGAGTAGTAAACTGTAGATAAAATAGTTGTAACGTAATTACGAAGCGCACCTATACTGGCAATTGGCTTCGTCTCTTCAAAAATTCTTATTGCCTAGTAAATCCTAATAATGCCTACCAATACTCACCTTATTATAAAACTGAAAGTTTGTGAGTATAAATGTTTGTTAGTCTTTCACGCAAAAGCGGTTGAACGGATCTGGCTGAAATTTGGTACAGAGGTAGATTATATTATCTGGAATAACATATAGGCAGGCTATATTGTAACCTTGGACAAAGTGCCCATGGGTATCGGGAATGGGATCAGAATTCCTATCGGGCGAAACCGCGGGTTACAACTAGTATAACAATACATTAATTAAGTATTATAGTTTCAGAGATCTTTTGGGCCTTTTATGTTTATGGAGCACTGTATGCGACCAAAAGTATGATCGTTTCAGAGATCTTTTGGGCCTTTTTATGTTTATGGAGCCCTGTATGCGACCAAGATTGACGCTCGGATGACAAGAGTTAGATCATTAGCAAATATCGAGTCGAGCTATGTGGAATAACGATAGAACTTTCGACGGCCAAGTCCGATGTCGCGGTTTCAATTCCCATTCAATGCAAAATTTGTAGGCATGAATATAATGTACCTATAACATTTGGACCAATGTGAATGATGTTTGTATTTAAATATGTAAGTTTCTAGAAAATAGTGTTTTAACCGCATGCCCTATTAGAAATTATTATAGAAGAAATTGGAAACTTCATAGAAAAAGTCAGCACCCTGATGACGCCAGGCACAATCCAGCTTATTAAAAATATATAATATCGGAACTATAATATTGAAATAGGAGATTCTAGTATTGGTATAATATTGTAACGTTTGGACGTACAGAACAGAAAGTCGTCGCTATTTAATAAATATTGAGCGTGTTTTATGAATACTGTGGTTGCTGCATTTGTTTTACTACACCCGCTTCTGAAACGGTGCGTACAATCGTCAAACTAAGTAGCGCGTAACTGTCAATCCAATTACACAACGTACTTCAACCATGATGGGAAGACACTGCCGTATCAACACGCTTGGATGCCGGCAAGTTATGAAATAACTCAATTTGCTGGTTTGAATTAACATTGAGTAGACTACCTATATGATGATATATCTATCTAATCACGCCATTATTTTTCGCAAAAAGATGTGTATGGCCTTATAGCCCTATGGCCTGGCCACTGCCATATTATTGGACTCAAATACAGCTCACTTAGAAACCATAATATTAGTTTCTGTGGCGCTTGTCTATTTAATAGGCAGTTTGACTATTTGTGCCTATTGTCTCCCGTTTACTAAGGAGGGAAATATTTTATGTAGTAAATAATATAAATATGCTGGATAGATCTATCATGTACGAAAAGTGTACATCAGATTCCAGTTTGATATTAGCTAAAAATACATACCTAACTACTTTTAACATTACCACGCAATACGAGGCAATGAAAAAAGGAAGTGTTGAGTTACTAATACCAGTAACGAGGATGTACCTACATCAAGGGTAAGAGAAACGTAGTTAAAAAAAGGTACTCATAGCAAAGCAAAAACGTTCCTGTGCATAAGAGCAATTTGCATAATTCCACGATCGCAGCACACAGGACGCTACTGCCCAACCCATTAATTATAAAACCACGTGACATGCACTTAATAACTAGGTACCTACTGCTATTGTGTGTGACACACTCATCGTATACGTTACAAATGAAAAAAATGTGTACTCAAGTACCATTTGATTTAAGTACGATACTTGTGTACCGAAAATTCAAATCTATGGCCGTCGATCTTCATATTGTAGAAGTACCTACAAAATAATTTAGTCGACAACGGAAACAAAACGTTCACTCAGATTGTTTACATCCGTCAATATACATATTTGGCTACTTTACTAACAACACGCTGTAGAATGAAAACATGAGTAAATGCTGATAGATCTCAATATGAACATGTTTAAAACTTCTTCTTCCGTCTTTTCATCCAAAAGCCAATCGCTTACAGTAAGTTATTCCTTGGAACCCAATGTCTATCGACTCTCCAACAACTCCATTATTTGGTTTAGTTAGATTGTTAGGAGAGCGAATGTCGCTTGATGTCATCTGTCGACTGTCGACTGTCGATTGTCGTCTATCGACTGTCAATAAATTGTCGTTCGTGATCCACGAGAGGTTTCCTCGTACCAGAGCCTCACCCGTCCATTAGCAAGTATACTAGTGTGCAGACGAGGTTTGGCCCTAACGACCAGTAGGTAGTGTTTCCTAATAAGACGTTTTAGACGAGCTTTGGTAAAAACGTAAATATTCAGTAATGCTGCTAATTTTGTTGTTACATCTCTAAACCTAAAATTCTATGAAATTTTCTAATTGCATCTGTTTCTTTCATTATCAGATAGAAAAGGACAGATGATTTATTTTAGTGAACACTTGTCAAATTAAGTCGGCGCCTTGACGGTACCCTTCAATTTTACTCGACATCTACGAACATGCGACTTAACTTACTACGCACCAACAAGGCGCTGTCTTAATTTGACAGGTGTTCACTAAAATAAATCATCTGTCATTTTCTATCTGATAATGAAAGAAACAGATGCAATTAGAAAATTCTAGAGAATTTTAAGTTTAGAAATGTAACAACAGAATTAGCAGCAATGTCAGCATCTGAATTATAGGTACTTCTAAACCGTGATCATACCTACTAATCAGTCATGTCATCTATTTCTGTTGCTACCTAATCGTGACGATGTTATTCCAAGAAGTGGAATTGTAGTAGTACAATGCCACACAAACTGTAAAGTTTAATTGCTTGTATAATAACAGATTTAGAACGGACCACAACGTGAAGATGTTTGTCTTCGATAACCTGCTGACTGGTGGGTTCAAACGTATGAACAAATATCAATGCATTTATATTTTATGACCTCGTTAAATACTTATCGCTATGCTGTTTGAAAACAGCTTGCGAGACAGCGTGCGGTTTTAGTCGGTTCGAATCCGACATGACCACCCCAATAGCCGACAGGGGTGATATCCGCGGGGATTTCAACAAGAAAAAAGTTTTAGTTCATACCTATTGCCTAGTAAACAGGTTTGTGTTTTCCCTTTGAGTAGCTACAATAGAATCGGAACAGTTTGTGCTTGTAAAGAGGTCAGATGTTGTGCTTTGGCATAGAAGTTCAAGTGTTAAGCAGAATGAATTTGTATTTCTTAACTATAAATGATATCACATAACTTTATACAAAGGATATATAAATCATTGCTGTAACCATACATAAATCAAGCATTAACAACACAAGAACCAAGTCCAAACAAGTAAGTTGGCCAATGTTATGGCTATAAAGATAGCATAATATGACACAAGTAAAGGAAACAAAATGTTTTGTTTACAGTTCAACACGCTCGGCCGCTAACAAATGAACACAATGATCGATTAATGTTAAACATCGTTATGAAAACGGAAACGGCTATCATTGAACTGTCAGGCGAGTTTACGATGTACTCAATTACATTTTATGACTAATTTTGTCAAATATTTAGCTCAAAAGAGGAAAGAGCCTAACAAGCAGTTCTCGCTTTCTTCAACAAGTCGAGGACCAGGTGCTTGATTCAGTAACGCTACGGTTTCAAAACCCGTGATTTCGATTCGATTAGATGGAAAAATGTGACAAAATTTTGTGATTTGGTATGATCTGTGAAAATAAAATCTATCTACGCTTTCGTAAGGTAGTCGTAGTTTGATTTGGTTTTCAATAAAATTAGATTTTGAAAAATTAATATCCAATAGTTTTCGTGAGCTTTAAAATCACATATTCTAAAACGTAATCTGTCCCCAGCACGAGCAAACACCAACTATGTCTGTTCCAGCGAATCATTCAGTAATTTCTTCATTCCTCTCAAAACTATAACTTTCATTTTGCTTGCATTTACTTTCACAAATTCAGCTTTAAAGGCCAATTATTACAATGTTAATTAACGCAAAAAATCGTAGTACTATAATATGAGTCAGTGTAGAAACACAACCTCACGGTAGTGTGCGTTAAAGTTAGGCACCTATCTCAATGTATCAAAAGTTTACTTTACACTTTAGAATTCAGTAAAACGCGTCTCCTAAACTTGTATAACGACTGTAGCGGGGAGATAAGTGCGCACTCGAGCGCAAGGGAAATTATAAGCTTCCTAGCTTAAATTTTTACTACATAATTTTTTATGATATAACATTTATGAAATTATTTATCTTAATCACTCCAAGTATGGGACCAAATCTACTTAGATAGTGATTAAATTAACTATGTACTTAAATTAACATTTTTACCAGCATTTATGATTTCAATGTAGAATAAAATGTCCAAAAAGCTTATTGCCAGAAATTAAATTATTTCAGATAATAGCGCAGACGCCCTATCAATATGTATTTTTATTTATTTTTATGAAATATCTTACTCAACAATTTATGTCGAAGGAAAAATCTAACCTAAATATACAATTCTTGCATTATGGACACAATACATGTTAAAAAATCCTTAACAGAATTTACGTATCATAGAAATGGGTATATACAAGTAACTACAAAAAGAAATCGACTTACTTCAGGAAAAACACAACCATTTTGAAACGACGAAAAATAAGAACGCGAACACCGACCGAAGGAGCCACTTATAACTGACCGCGAACTGTGTTTGTCCCAGGTTATAATGCATCCATACGGGATTTAGGATCCCATCTTAAAAAACCTCAGCCATACCAAAATATATCTTATTGCTAAAGCCGTAAGCTGTTAGGGGTTTTTTGCGCTAAATACATTAAACATTAAATGACGCAAGTATCTACGCAAGTAATTGAATTTTAATAAATTTATACAGATAACAGGGAACAGAATGATAGGTTGTTTATTATTCAGTCAGAGCGTGTGGTCAGAACCATTGCAATCGTTCTTGAATTATCAATAAGAATAACACATTTCTTTCGTAACTTGTTACATTTTCAGATGTGATAAATCCAGACCTGTATGTTGACTAGTCCGATTTCAATTTATAGATAGAATAGTGATTACCGTATATTCTGTACAACAATATGCAGAATCCTTTTTTTTCTGGGGATTTATTACTCACTTACTTGTTGAATTTTAAGTTGAATACAAATGTTCGGGATTTTGGACTGCTTCACAGTCAAAAATATACACCTATATAATGAGGGCGATTTATGTATCTATACTTATTAAGAATAAATAAATTTAAGAAGGTTGATTTTTTGGTATAACATAAATTTATAGATTTAGATCGTAAAAACGAACATTCACCACAGGACTTGAACCCGCCACCAGCCCCTGGATAGTTCAGTTGGCCATGTGAAAAACTGGTCGCGGGTCAAAGTAGATCTAAATCTATAGGCAAAGTTAGCACACTAATTGCTTCAAAATCTCATTGAAACATAAATTTGTTTGCGGAATTCGTGCGTGTAGCTTCATATCTTTTCCTTGTCGCAAAATCCTACGGTACCTACCTAATAAACGCACACCGAGATTACACAGCGCAAGCTTGATCTTAAGCACGCTTTACATTTAAATGTCTTAGGAATGGCTTCATATCCTTAACATTATTACCCCTTCAGATATAAGAAGACGACTAATAAAAAATTTAGTTTAAATTCTTCCCCAATGTTGAAAAAATAACCCAAAATATTATTTTAGTCTTTTGTTAGTCGACGTTTACCATAACGAGAACAGGGTCGAAATTAAACTCAATATTGTCTAGACTCAGTTCATTACCCTAAGAATAGTTTTAATAACTACTTATTTTAATTTGCTAGAATAGGTAGGGACTCAATTGTGTAAAAGCCTGGTGTAGAGTAAAATAATATTTAATGGTTGCATAATGTTACGGTTATACGTAACGAATAATGAATGGTTAAAAAAATAATGGTGTAGATACGCAGTATAATATTATTGGCAGGTAATAGGTGCCTATTTACATGGTAGGTGTAGATAGATATATTTTAGCTTTGTTTTTATGTAAGTTTGAGTCGGAGAAGAACCCTATTTCATGACAGTTCCAGTAGATAAGCGGGAATTGTGATCCAGTCCTAGTATTATCTATTTATTAAATTACTACGTAAAACATGAAGGGTCAATAAAAATCGAGAACTCACCCGTTGATACGCCCATTAGTATAACCGCTTTCTCCGCTAGATTCCTCCGAATATTCAAAAGAAGCGTTATCCACCATTATTTCAAAATTATAGTTCACTCACAGTCCAGTTCAAATTATAGGCACAGTTCGTTACATAATAAAATTTGGTCATTTTACATCTTCACTTAAGAAAAAACAATAAACAATTAATGATTGTTATCATTTTAGTTTAACCAAAAACAGAATGGTCTTAAAGCATGACTGAATAATTGCGCTTGCAATGAAGACTCAGATAGATATGAATTATAATTCCATCACAAAGATAAAAGAAGTTAGTCATGAATCACGAAATAGGGTAAACACATAAATACAGATTAGATTGCAATCAATTCTGATTCATTCATTGAGAATTAATTACAAGTATCTAAAGTTACTGATCTATCGAATTATACGCAAACTCGTGAACACTTAAGAATGTTAACACTTGGACATAAAATGCCAACCAGTTAACGTTATATCGTTTTACCCACAGAACAATTAAAGGACGACAGTATTTTAATTGTTCTGAGGCTTTATCTATTACTATATAGATAAGCACTGCCAGTATTTTCAAATTGTTTCGTACCTCAATTTACTGATCGATAAAAATGGTCATGAACATAAAAGCAACTGTAACAATGATATAACCTTTCCAAACTTCACTACAATTTCCCAAAGGTGTAAAAACACTACAAAGAGAGAATTATAAAACAAAACTAATTAGGAAACTAAGCTAGATCAAGTAAACAAGGTTTTTATGCCAAATTTATCGTTAGATTAGATATGCAAGCAATATCATTGTGATAACAAAGATTTAAGCATATAGTATCAGGATTACAGTGCTTAATAACTGATTAAACAACGAAACAAAAAAAAGTAAAAATCGCTGTATGTTCTAACAGCACTATGACATAAATGATCACGCCACCATGTTGAGCGGGGTCAGTGGAAATTGTTCAGTCGAGTAAAAGAGGACGTTTAAAACCGGTCTAAAAAATATAATTCTAAGTACAACGATATATTCACTGGATGCGAAATATGCCCACGATCCAGTTTAAAAACAATATAAACAAAAGCGAAGTACACAGAATGACATTGAAATCACGACTTTTATAGAACGTGATATTACTAGCACATTTCCATACACTTCACTGATAATATGACCGGCACCAATCTGTAGACGTTTAATGCACACTTTTTTTTCTTTTCGACGCAGAAAAAATATGAGACACGAGTTTTTACCAACGTTCATCGAATAATTATGAATTATATACCGCGTAACAAGACAGAGAATGTAGCGGTCCGTCTGCGCTCGCGAGAATAACTGTTGAAAACAGTTGTACAATAATGTATCTAGTTATAATATCGATTGTATATCGAGTCGAACTAATTTATCGCTACGATAAGATAGTAAGTCACGGGCAAACCAACACAAATTAAATGCTCGTAGAATATTTTCCAAAAATAGCACAACATTGGTAAGAAGTTTAACGTCGTTTGCATAGAACAAAGTGTGATTATTGTATAAATACCTACTAAACATAGTTTCCATCCACCTTATCCCTATAAAGTAGATGTAAACTATGTTGTTCAACGACCTTGTGATTCATTATATAGAAATACTAAGACTCCGGCCAGCTTACACAGAGATCAAGTGCCATTGACATCGATAAGAACGGAGAGAAAGGGTATGTAGAATCGTGCGATCGACGGAAGACACGAATCACCTGAGCCCCCTATCCGCTCTTCCGAACACCGGAACGGTACAGTGTGACTGCAACGCGAAAGTACACTGAATGGAAACAGTGTTAGCAAGCAAGTAAAGTAACAATGTTTATAAACAACCAATGTATGGTAAGAAGACAATGGAAATATAAAAATAAAGCATTTATATAAAATTCTTGGATCTGACACAAAACAAAACGTATGCGTGCCTCCTCAGACATGTATTATTCATCAGAATATGTTCTATTTTAACAATGGTTCAACCTAAGAAATTGTGAAGAAGGTTACCTCATTAAATAATTATACAGTAATAGGACTTCAAAGAGGACAATTGAAGATGTTGGTGGATGGTATAAGTACGGTTTTTGGGTAGAAAATACCTTTCAGGTACACTTACTCTACAGACTGCTTTGTCCTTCGTTGTTCTTTGACTTTGTTATTGCAGTTTCAAGTGTTGGAAAACAAAAGAAAGTCTCAGCTAATATTGTAAGTAGGTATCGAGAACCTTCCACTTCAACTATGCCAAACGGAGAAACTAGGGAATTGGATGCAACTAATGTCAAAATAGAGATAAGAGATAAAATAGTAATGGACTACATTGTAGACAAAGGTTGTCTACAGCCTGTTTCAGCAACATATCTCCATGTTAAAGATAAATGGAATTTATTTGTAAAAAAAAGTATTATTCTTATGCCGTTGTGACGATAACTTCAACTTCAATAATCTCAATATTTTTTACCGAATATATTTTAAAAATGGATAACCTAACCTATACAGTTGCTCTTTTTCATACAAAAGTCAACGTTCGTGCTGTCTGTACATCTAATGCCTGCTCGTGCTAAACGCGGGCGCACGGGGAACATCAACATTATCTCCGTTGATTGGACAAAATGAGCACAATACCTAAATGTATCATTTTACACGTGTATTTAACACTGAGTGTTTTTTTTTTCAATTAATCCTAATCTTTTGTTTTTGTTAGTTTGTTATTTACAATCACGCAAAAAAGGCCGAATGGATTTGGCAGAAATTTGCACACGATTAAAGTACGACCGGGAATAAGGTATAGCCTAATTTTATCCCATGAATACGCCCCTGTGGGTCCCAGGAACTGGTTCAGATTACTCGAGATTCGGCGAGACCCACGTCGGATACATCTGATCCAGCAAGATCATAGCAATACCACTAATCCCTGTTGCATCCAAAGGTCCATCCTCTTATGCAGTCTCCTCCTGATGAGGTTTAGTTTGACTTTCAGGGGCGAAACGAAAAAGCCTCTGCCAAAGCGTCACACAGTAATCAGCAAGCTAGCTTGGCTTGAGCTTCAAAGATGTTGGAGGGGAGCCTATTACGATAACCTAATATCACACCCTAATAACCATTACCATCGACCATATTATAACCATTATCGACACCATTTGTATGTGTAAATATTGGAAGAATTTAATATGGTTAATAAATCTGGCTAGTTGAACAACCAAAAAGTATGTCAAATCATATTAATTAGCAAACAACTATTATCGTTATTTGTTGATTTTATTACAACGTATAGAACGCACAAAGTACACAAATTTATGAATGTGCTATAATATTTTCCAGCTTAGTGATTAGGTGATCAATCACACAATGTCACTAAAATTTCCGAGATACTTAGACATCAGATAAACTAAACATAACTAAAATAACCTTCTATTATGATTGCTGTATCGCCCACTATATGTTTTATCGAAATACTCTTAAAAAATGGCGAAAAAAGATAACAGAGAACTATCCCGAACATACTTACAGGAATTTGTTGTCTAGCTGTTTATCCTTTTGCATTTTTTTGTCCTTTTTAGAAAAAAAGACGGAACCGAAAATACTTCTATCCCTCAATCCAGTACGGAACCCTCATTGCAGTCCGAGTCGTACTTATTTGGCCAGTTTTTGTTTTCATAACCTATGGATACTAACGTCTAGGTCATGTTTATTTGCCAGCTGTTTTAAAAAACAGACACCACACTGTATAATTTCTTAAGTTATTTTGGTCATGATCCGAATGAGTCACTCCGGAGCTGTTCTAACGATTATATCTAAAGTCGAGATGTTCTGCTTCTCTATAGTTATCTAAACGAGTGAATAATCTACTTGTGGTATCACAACATCTGTTATCTGCCAGGTGGGCACGAACTGTTATATCTTAGGCGTGTGAAATGGCTTGCTATCAAACACAGCTATGATAAATTTTCGATAAATTAAATATCATACTGTAATAGAACTTAGCTCTTTCCCGTTGTACCTACTTTACAGTACAAGAGACGATTTAACTGTGATAAATGATCAAAAATGTGTGAGCGACACTCGCCCCATCAAAACATCGCAATCTACCTACATTATAAAGCTTACTGAAACTCTAAGTTATCGCTTTCAATATCGTAATAATAAATGTCCAAGTTTGTACAGATATATATGTATATGTACATATATAGGTATCTTTATTTTTTCTTGTTTATTTGTACAGAGGGACGGATCTGGACGGATGTTGATGACTCAAATTATGCCAAACGGCTGGATAAAAATTGGCACAGAGATCGATTATTTTATATGGTCTGAAATACATAGGTTACATAATATCTCAGGAATATATAATATATGGTCCTTTGGGTTGCAGAAACATCATCAGTATTATACGTAGGAGGAGGTAATAGCTAGCATGAAATAAATTGGACTGTTCTTAATAATATTTTAATTATTAAAAACTTTTCCATATACTCTAAAATTTATTTTTGCACACTTTTAAAATGAAACAAACACGCGTTTTTATATTTTCATCTGTCTGTTTCTTGTCGGGGCTAATCTCTTGAACTGAAACGATTATAACGGGCCTTGCCTTGACAGGTACAAATAACTGTCCGAAAACATGAATGACGTTAAGTAAACAGACGTTAGAAATATAAATGAATACCTACCTACGTATAACAAAACGTACACAGGTAGGTATAATTCATATATCACGCAAGTGTAAGATATACATAACATAACGTAACATAACGTAGGTAGGTACAGTACCCGGTATTAGATGAGAAAGTGAGGGTTCAGATTAAGTAATCCAAAAACAACAATATAGAATTAATGAGTAGCCTAACCTATCTTTTTTTCAAACTTGGATGAGTTTTCCCAAGTCCGGAAGAAGTTCAAATCGAGGGCTAAACGGCTAAACTTTTTGGCTGTGTTTGTTTCGTATGGTTTAATAAAGTCAGAGCAACTTTTCCCAATGAGTACCTACCAAGCTCTCTTTGCCCATATATTATGCATTAAGAGGAATACAACATTGCCCATTTACGAGCTTCCTAACACTGGTATAAAAAAATTACCCATACAACCCTCGATATCGTGAAAACTCAAAATTTCAAACGCTTTCCGTTAAAAATCTGAGTTTTCACAATTTATTCAATCAAATTTACTTAACAAAATTTTTGAATGCAGTTTGAATGTAATTATACATGTTTTTATATTCAACGGTGAACGCAAAAAAAATAATCGCCAGGCAACAGCAATCAATGCAGATATTGCCAACAGATTGGTTTCAGACACACTTTCAATTCGACAGAGGCAGAGGTACAGATTTTAACCGGAAAATCTTGTAATTGGTCCCAAGCATACTTGGGTGTTTCAAATAAAGTGTTATATCCTTCACGTACTTTAAAATATAATATATATAAAAATAGATCAATCTTTTGTGGCGTCAGCACACGTTAGTCTCTTGTTCATTCTATATTATGTAGGTGGGTAAGATGCGCGTTAAAGTAAGTCGCAGTAAATTTTGTTTTTGTGCTATGAAGAAATATTAAATGCGTTACATTTAAATCTAGAATTAGACACGTACGAGAGATTACAATCCAAGAAAACAACAGTTACATACTTACAATCACATATAAATGTATTTAATTTAAATGCTCGCACAACACAAGTAAAGGTAACGTGTACTGTATTACAACTTTATGTAGAACAGGTATTGTGTGGAGCCCTATCAAGATCCAAGGAAACCTTAACTGTAAGCCGATACAACTACCGAATGAAGGACAAAGCTGTCTTCTCTGGCTTAGGAGGTCAGAAAACAATGGTCGATGCGTAAAAGCCTTATAAACTAAATTATACTCAATCGACTTGTATGAGGGCGAACCCTGAACTCCAAAATGAAATCTTTGGAGGCAGTTAGGATTTGCGATCGGATGAAGAGAAGAGTAGAACTGACTTCAAATACTACACATCATTTCCGTAGCTAACAAGCAATTAGTAGATAGTAGATATCACGTTCATTTTGGATAAATGGGTCAGTATATCATGGTTAAAACAATACTGAGTAACTATTGCGTTTTATGGAATATATTATAATTTGGTGGATAAACCCATAGACGGTGAGTCAGAGTAAGCGGAATACGCCTCGCATCAAGAAGTGTGTGCCTACATAAATCACGCGTATCACGTCCTTCATTCCAAGTAAGCACTTGAATATATATTTCCTCTATGATAACATTGGACTTGTAGGAGTTAATAATGGGTTTCACCCTTATCGGCTGTTGAGTACTGGAATGATTAACTTGAGAAGGATGGCTGTTATATTTTTAAAACAAGTCCCACTCGACCCACACTACAATTATTTTTACATTGCACAACCGACGTTTGACATTTGTTGAGAGGTCTTTACCTCTCGAAAAATGTCAAACGTCATCATCATACTTCTCTCTGTTATTTTCAAATGAAATTTATTACTTATGGGAAAAAATTAATAAGTGGAGCAAGTGTAGTAACAGTTCCTTGAAGTTGACACAATTGGACGACTGAGATTTTTCTAAAGAGTCAGTCGCACTTACATCTAAATTTTCGATCCAGATGTTTTTTATGAAATCAATGATGAACAAAGTTCTCTTAAGTAGGTACCAAGAGACCATACGCAATAATTATTATTGTTTTCTATAAAATAATCTAGTAATAATAAATAATCATTTAAATATTCAACTTCTAAATTTAATAACTACACGCATTTTTTCACCTATTGTTTGAATATAATGTAAAATGTCTTTGACCTTTACGAAACGTAGATACCGGAGATACCAAGAGATAAGTCCCGTTATGAAATATTTAAATTGGCACAACGCAAAAGCATACTTTGAGGTTAAATTTGTGTCAGCAACAACTAATAATATTATAAATAATCCGTCTGAGTTCTCTTTAATCAGATATCAAATAAACTCTCAATAAGAAAGATGATTTAAACTGTGTTTTAGGGTGAGTTTAGAAATCAACTGAAGGGGGGCCAGCCAGAGGCATCAAGTGAATATGCAAAACATTCAGTTGATTCCTCCAGCGGCTATTACTTTGATGATTTTTAACATACATAGACACACATAAACCTATTCTTAATTGTTAAAAAAACTTCAAACTAGTGGGCGCCAGGGGATGTATTTATATTTGGCGTATCAAGTTGGTGCTTGATTTGATAAATTTCAAGATTCACCTTTATTTATTGCGCTTAATTGTATATAAACGTTATCAAATAGATAGGCGGTATTGTTTGCAGACTTTGTGCCTATGCTGTAACCGCTGTAACGCTTTACCAAATTGCTATAAATTAGAGTCGGTAATGTATAAAAAAATCTTGTACACATGAAGGAGGTCTGAGATATAACAAAAATACCATAAGCTACGTTATGGGGCTATCACTCCATACAATTTGATTGCTCAATCAGTTTGGCCATTTTTAATCCACACTTCTTTCTCAATTTTTCGCTGCGATCCTCACGTAACCTAGGCTACCTAGATTTAACCCTAGATGTAACCTAACCTAACGTATTTTATTATTTCCCGCGGCTTCATCCACGTAAAAATCTGATCCCGTTTCCGTGACTCACGGGAACCTATTCCATGGATGGAATACATCATGAAAAATTAATACAAGTGAAGTAGGTACCTAAGCGAAGTAAGGTATTAATAATGATGGCATACCAGGCAAACCCACTGTGTTTAAGGTTTTGACCATGTTTACGATGCATGTATTATATTTTGTAAATAAATAATTTAAAAAAAACGTAATTTAATACGAAATACCTGAAACTTCCAAAAGCCAAGTTTGTCAGAGTCCTGACGGCTCGTTCAACATACTGTTCTGTCTCTTGAATTAAAAACTCCATTGCGTCAACTTCCAAATAATATCATAAACGATTTATCCCATTGCTATGTATGCCAAGCTACAAACTCATATGATCCACATTTACTTTTTAGAAATAGTATTTTTATAGTTCATTAGATAATGTTACTAAAAACGGTCGATTCGATAAAAGACGAAAACATCACTGATTATAAGCCGAAGTACCGACATGTTGTAATTATTGCGCGATCACTATCGCACCAAATTACCTAGATAACGATACTAGTTATCATTTCAACTTGTATTTCGCACGTGTGGAAAAAATGCTATTAGATAAAACTTTTTGTAACATAACTTGTTGTAGACCAATCAAAGGAACCCAAACATGACGGGTTTATCTTGTTTAGTTTAGAAGTTACTAAAATCAATTACCGTATAGGTACATCATTAGAGCCTGAATATCGTGTAACATCAGACTATTTGCGAAGACAAAATCAATGAGCCCTGAAGCCGATTGGTTTATCGGTGTATAGCTTTATAGAGAATGGGACCTGAATGAATTACTTCATTCCACAGACGCGGAGGTACCTACATGGCGACTGAACACTTGTTACCAACTTGAAATTATATTGGTCTGTTGACAGTGTGTTCGATCGAGTGGATTCCAATAGTTCAATAGTGATAGTACCTACTCTTAAATACTTAAAAATCAAGTAGAAAAATATTAATATTATGGCATTGTGAACCAGGTGAGCGAACTCTTTTTTTCACATAACACGTGATTTCTGTAATTAAGCACTATTCTTGTTAAAGATAATACAAGGATAACACACGTTCATAAGAATTTAAGTATCCATTGTCCTCTGAAATTGCTATTCTATTCTTGTTAGAATGTATGAAATAATTATTTCGAGTGGATTGTAATTTATCCTACTATCCTGCTAATATTATAAACTTGCAAGTTTGTGAATATGGGCGGATGTATGGATACTAAAACACGAAAGTTTGTGTTTATGGATGTGTTACCCTTTGTTAATAAAGAACACTCATTATAGGCTACTTGTTATACCTGGAACGAGATCAAAATTCCACGTGGGTGAAGCCTCGGGCAACTGTTAGTAATTTATACGTCGTAATGAAAATGCTGTTTAGTTCCTTATTAAAATATTTCAAGTTATGCTTAAGCAATTTTGATGCACTTTTTTAATTTTGAAATCTGTGCAAGTATCATCGATTTTTGACGCTGACTGTACTTAGAAAAAAGAAACTGGAACTTGGTCTTACTTATCATGTTTAGTGGTGCGAGGTGGATGAGGTTCTTGCTGCAGCGGGGTGGCGGGGGCGGAGCGCGGGGCCCCGACCCCGCCACCCGCCGCGCCTGCTGCGAAATTGCCGGTTGACCTGAAACAAGCAAACACAGAACTTTAAATTTCTTCCTTCTGGAGTTACATCAACTAGGTAGCCGACTGTCAGGTACCGTGGAGTCGTTTCGCAAAATGTGCGAATTTTACGCGAATCGACCATGAAGTTAAAAATCCAATTTGGTTTGTTTGGTTGCTGGGCTACTATTTTCCCTGAAGTTGTTATATTAAAAACATACAATAGCACTTTTATTAAAAACGAACACACCTTGTTAGTCTGTAACTTTTACGTCTTATAAAGTTAGATTGAGTCGTTACAAAAGAGGGTCGTCCTCTGTGTTTGCTCGGTAGTTTTCCTTTTGTCATATTACACGCACAATTTTCACTTCGCACCTACTACAAAATAGCACTGAATTCGTACACAATAGTTGGTGAAATGAAACTTAAAAGTTTTTATTAACTATGAAATAAGTCTTCATCACAACACAGACTTCTCACCGTAATGTAGGTATATCTACTACAAAAAATATGGACATGAAATACTTTCACAGTATGAGCAGAAACCTGATCTATTCGACACGACCTTACCGTCTGTATTATAAAGTACAATACGTACATTTGTTCAAATAATGATGACGTACAAAACTATTTTGTGGACAACAATCATTTCTTGCAACAAAAACTGGTATCCGCTGATTATTTTACAATGGTACGCTGTCTACGTACCATTGTAATTACCCAGTATTAAATATAAATAATAACTGGAGGTTAGCATTAACTGCACTAATGAAAGCAAAAAAGGTATAACAACATAAAAATATAATATTCAGATTCACAGCACAAGCTTTCACTGTAGCGAGGAAACAGACTGGTAATAGGTAGACTGGCAAGTAGATTAAATACTATACTTCAAGAATCATATTAATTAATAATGATAATATTATTTAATCCAAGGACGAGAGTTATTTATTAAGGGCTGAAATGAAAACAGTATTTACGACTAATAAATTTAATTCTATAGGTATTTCAGATTAATTATGTTGTACTAATTGTAGGTACTAAGGACTACTAAATAATTCAAGGACGAGAATTAATTCGTTATAATGAACACATCCGTCATGATGCCTGTCATGGACGCATATTAACCAACAAAATAAGTTCCGTATTAAAGGAGAAACTCTAGCCCCTACAAACATGAACTTAATGATAATAGAGAACTAAAAATTACACAAGAATTAATACAAACTTTCATTTATGAAACTTAACTAATTGTCCAATTAAGTCACAATTGGCAGAATTCTCAGGCTTAGGTTTCTCCTTTCTCAGAAAAGGACAAAGGTACGTAACCTTACTCTACAAGGGTGTCAAACAAGACAAGATGATTAGATTACAGTGATGAATCAACCCGTCATTATATCGTAATCATATTGTATCTCTCTGGTATAAAGTAAATGCATTACGAATTTAAGCTTTCATAATAAAGTACTACTTTAATAATTTATATTTTAAATGCAACAGTTTGGAAAAATGAATGGATGAACGATTACTCAATCATATTTGGCACCGAGGCAGACTACAGTCAGGAATAGCACATTATGCTACTTTTTAGTATAACAGATAGTTGTGGTTTACTGTAATGGGGTCGTTATTCACGCGGACCGAGCCGCAAGCAACAGCTAGTAATAAAATATGATTATCCTCCGTATCAAAACCGACTAAACATAAACAACAGGGCGCAATAAAACCCTGGAAGATTACGCAGTTGCTGAAGGCCACGAACTTAAACGAACATTCTCCTTGACATCGTTAAGATGGTCGTCTCCTGGAACGCCGTAAAGGAACCGAGATACAGGAAAATTCAGCGAAAATTATTTGGGATATTATGTTCAAGGACATTCTTTAACGTTATGTTCATTTCGGGGTTGTTAGAAACGTATGCGTGGATTATTTGTAATCAGGGACATTATTCTGTTTGACAGTAAGCTGTAATCACAGCGGTAACTTGAGAAGACGATTGATTTCAATTTCGCCAAAGTCGATAATGGATGTTTCAATACTTTCAATCCATGCAATTATCTTATTTTCTTCATCACCAAGCAAAAAAATAGACGTCAATGCGAGTAAGATTCGTCGTAGAATTATTATAATTGTATTTGAACTGTCGTAGAATTTATATTATAGCATATTCCACAATATACGTTAGTAATCCATTCTGCGTGTGGTTTGTTCAGTAAGTATACCGTCAGTCGTTGCCCGCAGTTCCCTGGGTAATACGGACACCCGCGGCGACCCGCAAAAGCCTATAATTCACGGGAATATTCTACCTCTGTGATAATTTTATTTAGTCATTCAGCCGTTTTACGTGAAAAAGTAAAAAACATCATCCTTCCTCACAAACTTTAACGTTTATTATTATCATTAGGATTGCTATACAACATGAAAGATACCAAGTTTACCCTACATAACCAATGAAGGCTAACATGTCCTTCTTAGGTTATGTTTTGTGGTTGTGGCTATAATAAAACCGATAAGAGCTAACGGTGTGTACAGGTGTGTAGATGTTACGACTGAATTATAAAACCCAGCAAAACCATAACAATATAGATACTTATTTATATTTTTCATAATATTTTCTACGATTTAGAAGGACACTTTATGAAGGGTTTTAAATGATAAGTTGAGAAGCGTGCGGGGTTCATAGTATTAGCATCGTACCTTTTTTATCATGCTGTTATTCAAGGCATTTTCCCTTACAACCCGGTTGACCCAGTCTATGAAAATGAAAACGACGATAGTGGTATTGTTAAAAAGGTTACACCTATGAATGTAGCGGCCCTTAGCGGCCTTAGGAGTAGAGGCTGGTCCAAGATAGATGGATTGCGTGAAATCGTACCTACTTGACAAGGATAGGAGGAGTAACTAAGGCAACAACGACGTCTACGAGTATTGAAGAGACTGAAATATTACACCAACCCCATTCGGAAAAAAATATGGTTTCTTACCTTACTTTTATTATAAATTGCTAGGTGGGTACCTCGAGATCATTGTCTTACAAAAACAATGGATTTATTCATAGTGTAGTTTTTATTACGCCACAACTTGATCAAGTAGTTACTGCGTACTGCCCTTGTCCCCTTTTTCTAATTAAAATGGATGCTTCTACTAGTGTAATAGTCGAGATGAAAATAATGGTGGTATGTGGATACTATACAATTGCATTTGCAAGGTATCATTAGTTCTTCAACTGTATTAGTTGCAGCATGCATCTGGCTTACCGACAATGAAATTAAAATCCCTGTCTTGTTTCTTTTTTTGCAATTCTTGTAATTCATAATCTCTAAGAAATGCTAAAAAGTTAATTATAGTATACTGTCAAAAGTTGTACCAAAACTTCACTTATCGCTTTATTTTCTGATAATACGAGTGTACTTAAATGAACTTGACTTTTTGCTTTCAGTTTAGCAGGACGAGCACGAAATTTCTTTTGAACAATAAGCGTATCGTATTCGTATCGAGGGACTGGAGACAGTCAATATATATATTTTAAAATAAAATAAATGTGTCTGCCTGAATTAACTTTCGAGAACTACTCCCTTGTTTTGAACAGTTAGGGAACGAAATGTGAAAAAAAGCTTTATAATTTGAAGCTGCGAAACTGGAGTGAGAAGACATTCTGATCGTTTGGTAGGTAAACAAGTTTTTTCAATTAATACACGAATGTGATAAAACTTATCAAGTCAGTGCTACCTAACCGAACAAAATAAACAAATGAAAGTTACAGGCGCCCGCCTGTCTGTCGATGTTGCTCTATGTGTAAACTCCTGTGTTATTTACGATTTCCAGGTACGAGTATGAAGTTATAATCGATCCAGTCATTTTTCCTAAAGTCCATCAGTATTCCGTGGAATATATTTCATATTGATTTACCTTGCAATTGCTGTATAGTTTCTCATACCAGCTGTTAGAAAATATAAGAAGCAAAAACCAAAAGCTATTTCATGAAAATTATGAAACGTAAACGTAATTTATCTCTAATCATGAATAATAGTATTAGTAGTGTACGTTTCTCAGAGTATTTACTCATAAAAATACCAACCTATCCGCAATAGTGGAAGCAAATTGTAACTCTATACTAGTGGTCGCCAAGTGGCCCAAATTATTATTTTTTGTCAAAGTGAATGCCTTATCGATAAAATGAAGTGATTAAGAATCAAGGGATGCACAGAGATAAAATGATCATTACAATTTACACAAATCTAGTTGACAACAGAGTTACCGAACACTCCACCAAAAACAACGCTCTGAGTAATCTATAAGTAATACAAATTAATAATGAACTAAAACAGTTATCCACAAGAACTCCGAAGGCCCTGGCCCTGGCCTTCACAAATCACTGTCATCATTATCGTGAGAACTAACATATTGTGAACTAACGTATTCACGTCACATATAAAGCTAAGCAGCAAAGTTTATTTTTGGTGAAAACTTACGTCGCAATTATAGGCCATAGCAGGAACTCTATCAGCTTGTCCCGCAGTCTTTGCTAATTCAACAACTAACACAAATTTGATTCCAGAAAGTAAACGTATTACATATTCATTGAAAACATAATATTTTCAAACCGAACTGATATTTGAAGAATCCTACTCGAATTCAACGAAACTAGTAACATTGTTTATAAAACATAGAAAAGTCCGTTCCTAGTTTGCTGATCACTTCATTTCATTGCTAAAACGCATGTGCATTCAACATGAGGTTTATTAGCATTACTCTTCTAGTAATGTATTATATACATCAAATCGAAAATGTAGGTACTTTGCCATGTCTTACATTCCTTTACTCGTCTAAAAAGTTTAGTGTTAATTGCTATTTCTAGAGAATGCTGCTATATAGTTATATGACAGGGAATTCAACTGAAGCGTCTCCAATTCATACGAATTCAGAGCCTATGGATAGTTTGGAGCACGAAAAATTCATGGGTTCAAAAATTTACGAAGATGACGATGAAAGTGATAAACAACATACAACAAAAAAGGTAACAAATCGGGACTAAATCTTCCATTAGAGAATCACCCAGTGTGTGTAATCAAGTTATCATTAGTTTTGACTTAATTTACAGCCATGTGCAATTGTAGTGTTTTCTAACATGCAGAACCCAACAATGCAATCTTTGCTGCGCAGATATCGATATGATTCAAAAGGTGAGCAAATTAATGATTCAATTTAAAACATATTCTGTATGTAATATGTGATGCTTTTTTAATGTTTTGGTTTTGTAGGAGTTTTAATTCCGAGCAGTGTGAAGTATTTCATTAAATTACCACAAGGTGTTAAAGAATCGCCACTTCTTGTGCCACTGAACGATAAAGCGTTCTCCCCCCTTGGCGGCTTTGTGAGGTATGTAGTGTAGACATTTTACTGGCTTATACGTATATATTTTTGACGATTCATTTTGGTACTCATTTTTATTTAGTTAG
Organism: Lithosia quadra; assembly: GCA_963576445.1. Lineage (NCBI taxonomy): Eukaryota > Metazoa > Arthropoda > Insecta > Lepidoptera > Erebidae > Lithosia > Lithosia quadra. The sequence continues at coordinate 9,194,229 of OY754891.1, forward strand.
CATACCCTTTTATATGTTTCAGATACTATAAGGAAGTTCCTCCAATTCCCCATACATTTTAAAATCACTTATACGAGGGAAATCATTGTGCCTTGAAATTTGATTGGTACCTATTGATATTTAAAATAAAATATCTTTCTGTCTATCAGCAATTTAGATTCTATCAACTTCTTAGTGTAAATAGTTATGCGGTCAAATACCTTGTATGTAAAATACTGTAGTTAAAATGCACAATGCAATTTAAGCAACGTCTACGTAAGACCTATAGTCATTACAAAATATTTTGGATAAAACACATCGAGATGAACGTACCCTAAAATTATTCGATTAGTAGTTTTATCAAAGAATCTTGTAATAAAATCATGTAACCTGTAAGCATTGTCCTTTAAAAAGAACTGAGCAAATAAATATTCTGCTAGCAAAGCATTTTTAATCCAGTCGTAAGAATACCCTGATATTTATAATACAAATTAATGGACAGCCACTTCCCAGGCAATGTGGATGGTTACAAACCTACTAAGTACGATTCGTATCGTACTAATGTGTTTATTAAGACGAATTGAATAAGTGTAAATTTGATTTAACTTCTCGATCAACAACAACAATTAGCGTTGAAAATAGCTGTCGATTAGATCAGCAGTAATATCTCATTTAATACAACTAACGATTGATGAAAAACAGAAGGCTTCGCCGAAGACGAATTATTTCGCAATTTCTCGCTACAGGTTGCACTTGAATAAACAAACGAGGGTACTTTGAATAATATAGCCCTGAAGTAGGTACTAATAAAATGTACAAGTTTGCTTGAGTGTAGGTGGAAAACGTACTTGGTATGAACAGCTGTTAAGTTTCATAGACTAACATAGAATCGAACCGATCTAGCATTAAGTAACACTTGTGAATGGAATACCTATGAATTATAACGTGGTGGCGTATTATTTTATTTTTGTGTAGCGACATGCGCAAAATAATAATCCAGAGGAGACTTATACCAGAACATAATGCTCGTCATGAATTCCCATCCAAATAAATTTTGATAACAAGACGGTGGAAGTAGTAATACATCGGTTATAAATAAACGATTTTATGGCACAATGTAGGTGTCTACCATGTAATTGTTCATTACTTTATTACCACAGATGTGTAATAACTTTTTACGCTGTAGCCATATCATTTTATATTAAACAATTTTCACAACTGATATAAACTCCAAGAAGCATTGTAATAGATTGGAAATAATTGTTGTTGTTGCTGCAATGCAAAAATCACTCTCCAAATCACTAGTAACTCCAAATTACAAGTTGTCAATTTTAATTACAGCAGCAGATTAGATATTATATTTTGTTGTTATTTCATATCAACGAAATGAGTTCAGTACACACAATAATTCTTTTTACCCGACTGCCGAAGAAAGGAGGGTAATGTTTTTGCAGTAATAAAGAGAATGAAACAAATAATTATAGCTTTAACAAAAAGTGAACCCTATTTGTAGAAAAATCTTTCACAAATAGGTATTAATATACCCACATCCAGTGTACAATTTATTATATCTAGTATGTAAACATCTAACATTACAAGAAGTATAATCTATGTAATTTGCTTATTGACAAGAATATTGATGAAAGTAATTGATAGATATATAAGTAGAAAGGATAAAGTGCTTATATTTGAAGGTTTAATATCTACAGTTGATGACTACCAAAATTATAAGACATAAATCGTGACAAATGCCTAAGTATAACATAATAATTACGCGACTTACATACTCCTTAAGCACCTCCACTATTTTAACCGAAAAACTGATCAAAATGACAGGTAGTTATTAAATGGAGCACACGGTTTCACTATTATACTTGTATATTGAGTATATCACTCCTTATTTTTGATATCCCAATATTTGATTGATTTAAGAAGGAAATTGTAATACTTGCTGGATACTTATTTATTGATGTAACACTGAACATGAATGTCTCTCAATAAATCTTCAATATATAAACAATGAGTCTTCTTACATTGTCAATACAACTAAAAATAAGCAATGTAATGTTGAGGAAAGACTAAATTTAACCTTGGGTTTACAATATCTACAACAGCTTTTGAATCTCTAGTAATCTTATCGTATTTATGATAAGAACTTGATGTTAAAAAAAATACAAAGTTATTGTTTGTTTTTACACGCCAGCTTGCATTTGTGCTTGCATAGATATAAGGTTGCAGTCTAAATAATACCTACTCCTATGATGACCGTAAGATATCTTGGATATTTGACAGGAGCGTTCAAAATCGCTACTGGGGTCTGATTCAGCAAAATAAATTTTTAAAATTTGTGACATAAAAAAACTTATAATTTATATAGATATACACAGATATAGAGTTTATATAGACAGATATAGAGTCACTTAGAAGAAGTAGTCAACTATGGAAAAGAAGTCACAGGTTAAGATAGTGCAAAATCTGACTGCACCGACACCCCATGGTCCCCAGGCGGTCAGTTTCAGCACAAAAATCGTCGGTGAAGCATTCTGCAGCTGCAAAAGCCTGTCGTCGAATGTGACGTAGATGAAAGGTTCTATCGGTGAAATGTCTGTAGGCGAAAGACTTTACTGAGTAAACGGAAATAAATGAGTCATTTTGTTGACGAATAGTCCAACGGTGAATTGGTCTTAGAAGAACGGTTGCAGAATCTTAATGAATTAGTAAGTAACTCTACAGTAGCTGCACCACGACTATGAACTGACCATGGACACAAAAATGATTGATATTCAAACATTATTGTTAGGTACTTTATCTTCACATATTGTGATTATTTAGGTCTGTTGTTCAGTCGTGTGACATTATCTGCTCCCGATAAACTGATAGGCATTGCGGAAAAGCAAACATGTGGATAGGATATAGGCTTAAAATTTTCCATAATAACTTTTATGGCAAGAACGTGGGCGTTATTAATAATAATAAATGTTTATTTCAGACATACGTCCATATTTGTTATTGTCTTAAATACACAACCTCTCTATACTGTGAATCAAATAGGAGTTGAAAGATTTGCAGCTGGCCTTCATTCAGCAGTAGGAGGACAGGCTCAGAGATCGTTAAATCTTTTTGTCTCTAATCTGCCGAATGTAAAGTCATTATATAGGATGTAGCAAATTGCTACATCCTATATTAATGACTTTACATTCGGCAGATTAGAGACAAAAAGATTTACATTTAAAATATTCTTAGCAATGGCTAAGAATATTTTAAATGTTTTACTCAGTTTTACAATTTAACTAAAATTTGTGGATAGCAAGGACCTATTCTAAATACTATATACTTTTTGTAGGAAAAGGATTTATTACTTATACTTTATATTATTTATACCACTTAGGTGGCAGACAGGCGCACGGCCCACCTGATGGGAAGCGGTCACCGTGGCCTATGGACGTGTGGCATCACACTCGCGCTGCCGACCCTTATTTTGATTAAGTTATGCTAACAACTCCTCGTGTGCCGTTTTGGATAGATCCTATAGGTGCACATGATGAGCAGGTTATGTCGGAAATATGGGGCATGCCATTTTACGTACCAATATAAATAGCACCCACTCGAAGCGTACCAAATCCTATAGCTGTGTGGTATAATTTTTGTGCGATTCAAAATAGGCTTGCGCTAAATGACTCTAAAAACCTATTCGTATTCACACAGTATAATCTCCAGTGTCCAACATTATACTGGCAGTCGTGACTGCCTTTGTTTTTTTATCGAGTTCATTATTCTTAATCTTGTTTTTATCTGCATATTTTTTTAGGTTATTATGTTTAAGTTCGGTAATACGATACAAGATCCAGTTATTTATGAACTAAATAGTCTAAGTTCAAAAAGCGATTATCGCTTTGCCGCAGCATAGACATGCCTGCGCTAGGCGTATTTTAAGCATGTTGCTGACCCAGTAAAACCTCAAAGGCATCAGGCCACAATCAACATGGTGATCTTGGCATCATTAGCAGGGCAGTGTTTACTTATGAGGGGCGTCTCATCTCCAGATATTTCTATACCTGACTATTCAGACTTTTGAAAGGCACTATATCATAGTAAAAAAATATACGAGACGAATACAACTGTCATCTAACATATTCAGTGCCCGATCTATAATTTTATGGCTAATTGTTTAACAACATTGTTACCGTTAATTTCTGCTATTAAAGTTTGTGTGACGTAGATGCTTTAACTAATCAAATCGTAAGTCTTGCTGCGCTGTATAAACTCTGGCGTATAAACCAGTTTCAATTCAAATGGAAATGAAACCTGTTTTATAGGTTTTTGCAACATATGTTTTGTGTTCTGTTGCTATTCGAATATCATATCTTCAAAATATATATAAATAAGTAGGTACTTAATGTGTTCAGTATACATATTTAGAAATCAATGATACATGAGTACTATCTGTTCCTGTATGAGTCATTTTCTTTTCGCATTGTCTATGCTACGAACATACAACTTAGGCAGAATATTACTCCTTGTGCTATACAAGTGTGCCAATAAATGGCGGTATTCTAGCCATAACCCATTACTTTACGAACATTATAATAATATTATGAGATGCTGTTGAGATACTGCACGTTTTCTTTAAAATAAATACTTTACATATTTTCTTTTCTATGAATCTTTAACAGATATAATGCAGTTAGAAGCAAGATGCAACAAACTATAACAGCGTAGAGAATACTAATTATGTAAGCTTTTAATTAAGTAAATGGGACGGTTTAGGTGGCACTCACCTATGGTTCCCGGTCCAGTTAACACGCTCTAGAAATTATACTGTAAAAATTAATCATCAGCGACCTAGTTGTCCTCTTCGAACTAGGGTACTTTAAGCACTACAAGTAAGTGGATCTGAAATCAACTTCGAAATCGACTTGAAAATTGTCAATTTTGCTGAAATATTTGAAAAAAAAAATCTATTTACAAAGGATTCCGCCGCGATTTATTAGTTATTTTTAATTTTGTTCCCGACATTTCGACGGTCAACCGTGAATAGAATAAGTTAAACTAGGTTACCTACGTATTTTTATTTTAAATTGCAATTTCACGTAGACTTCAGACAGAAAATTAAATCTGTGGTTAGGTAGCATAGAAGACGGAACGTAGGGCATTAAAATGATAAATAATACACATCACATCATAAAAATTTTGTCTCTATAATGAAGCAGTAGCAAACTAGTGTGCACCAAGTATTTATTTACATTGTAAGTAGTTATTATTGCTTATAACAGGTTTCTGTTTAATAAATTGAACTGTTTAATGATGTTGTGGAAAATAACGAAGTCACCAAGGTTACATTACAGTAGTAAGTAATATATCGTGAGTCTGAAGTTCACATTTTAAAAAGTACGTAACCACAGTCAACTTCTAAACACGTATTGTTTTTTTTTTGCAGCAGATGTTTGAAGTTCTCAAATACATAAGTAGCGCCTATAGTAAACCTTGCTAAGTAAATCGGATCGGAATAGGACTAATCGGAAAAGAGAATATGATGAAAATCAATCAAAATGAATGTGGCATTTCTATGTAACCTTTATACAAATACTCAAAGTTCGTATTTGCGACAGCATGTTCTCATTTTTTCTAATGCCTATTCAGTTCGATGCTAATAATAATAAAGAAGAAGAAGAATGCTAATAATAGCATCAATAATTATAATACTGAATTTCAGCAATTTAAGACAAGGATTCAATATAAGAATGCACAAATAAATTTATTTGGCGGCAATTCAATTCAATTTATAGGAAAATTCATAAATGCCCAATACCCAGGTGAAATCGAATGAAATTTATTTTCTAACAAGTCTTTATAAAATACTTGCGGTGTGGCATAAAATTACACCGAAATCGTGGCGAATTCCGAATGAAGTGAAGTGACATCATCTTTCTTGGAATTACCAACATCTTTCCCGCGATGTGTCGTTAATGACGTGGCATCGTATAGCGTCTTATGAACGGGCCCTAACGTGTAATTGGGTCAGCTACACATTATACTAGGATTCTCGTTAATCCTCCCAAATCGCTTATGTTAGGAAACTTAAGAGTGGGTATGCGTGATATACTATTTCAAAGGTTAATATGTTTCAGAGTAACTATTCCGCGAGCGGCTGGAAAGCTGTAACTATTTCAAAACCATTGCTGGCTTAATTTATTAATTTATCATTCTCTAGCATTGTAATTGGCTGGGTTCATTATCTATAACTTAAGATGAACCTTTGAACTACTATTATTATTATAATTTGGTTCAATTATAATAAAGATAAAAACGTAATAATACCAGTAAACTTTTTATAAAGAACTCTTCCCACTAACCTTGAGATGTCGTGCACGCAAAATGCTGTTTAACTACAGACTAGGTACCTATTCAAAATGGACGAAATAATAGACTTGACAAAAGTCTGTTAGGTGAATGGTTTATAAAAATAAAACAGATACTTTCCATTATTTTTAAGTTTGAACAGCGTTGGCTAGTAAATTTTAGTTTACGCATTGGGTAGTTTAGTATGCGGTAGAACAGCCACTGAAGATCATAAAATTTATAGAATTAAAGTTTAAACAGCTATCAACACAGTTTCTGAAACACTAAACAGATTTGAATACTATTAATCAACATTTTGAGCCACTGTAGAAGTAAGTAGTATATTTAGTTTAGTATTTTTACATTCAGGAAAACATTGAAGCAATGCAGCAGTTACAACAACACGGTCAGGTATATTTACAGCTAGCAGTGTATGGAAAAGAAATAAAACGAATAGATAGGCGACTTCCTAAGCACGTGGCGCACTTATCTTAAGAATCGATCGCGAGAGCAACCGTTGGCCACTTGCCAACTTCCATACTCGAAGTAGATAAACTGTAAGAGAAGTAGTATCTTGTAGTATTATGGCATCAGATAGATTCGAGTATAGAATCATCAAAGAGGAACAGCGCGACATATTAATTGTTAATTCAACGGTTGCTTAGTCACGTATGTTTAAGTGCGATGGCCTTGGCACTGGCTTCGTATTCTTTAAGAAAATAGACACGTACGATAAAATTTGGTGAGTAGATGTCATGCCACGTTACCAACAACAATTGAATAATCAACCGTCACGCGTCGCTGTTACCCGAACAGACGTTACATTTTTACATTTTGACGATGGTAACGAAGTAGTTAATCAAGAATAGTCCGTATACAATAATGCTACCCAAAGAAGCATTTATAGTTTCCAACTGAGATGGAATACTTATACCTATAATATTGGTAAACCAGGTTGCACCAGTCTACGTTACAATGATATAATAAATAACTACGTCAAACAATAAGTATAAATTAGTGTGTTTAGCGGAAAAAATATTAGGTATTTGATGTAGTTAATTTTCTAGTGAAAGATACTGAACTGAAAGAACAAGACTAAAATAGTGAGGTTTTTTATATTTACTCTAATATAAAGTTATACCCGAGTATCGTTTTTAATACAGTATTTAAAATAAATTTAGCTTCTTGTTTTTATATCAGCGATTTTTAGCGGCAAGAGTAAATGTTCTAATTTTGGGCTAATTGAGTTTTTGATGCCTTACTTATCTTTTACACTCTTTCGATGGGAACTGACCAATGGATTTATAATGGCATTATGACTATAAATAATATAATGCAAGGTAAATTACAGTAATTAGTTTTCTATGTATAATCTACACGTATATACTTATATACAAATAAAGATTGAATTGAATTGAATTGAATTATGTCTTGGAAAGTGAAAAACAAAACAGTCCTTGGTGAGAACCGTCTAATGAGCGGAAATATCTACTAATACATATGGATCGGAAAAAAACAGAATATAGAATGTTAAGTGCGCAGAATTTAAAGTAACATATAAGTACCTACAAAGATTACCGTGTGCAAATACAAACTATGGTAACTGCCAACTGGTAAGTAGGCACACATCAGATAGAAATAGGGAATGAATCGTGGTAGTATTTATGAGGTAGGTGTTGTTGTTTGTTTACGTGATGTTTGGAGCGAAATACCTGTCAGTGTAATCAAATGGAACATCTGATTAAAGCAGGGATGTATTCGGTAGCGAGGTTACGAAATAGATGTAACCGATCTGTTTACAGATAACTGGTAAATATGTAACCTACATATTTACCAGGTAAACAGTTACAGATACATAGAACAGTAGGGTGGGCACGAAATAACATTAGAATAGTAAGCGTATAGTATTCGTATAGGTACCTAATGTACCTATGGACCTTACACACAGCTCCTGGGTTAAGTATGACTTGACATATACCGAAAAAATATAGGTACCCAAAAATACATAAGTAGTTAAGGTTTAATATTCTGTACAGGGATTGTTTGACGAACCTCTACAAGGATTGTAACTAGGTATATGCTCGTATACTATTACCACACAATGCTATAAATAACATTCAACCTAAACCCTTAACATAAGCATTATATAAACGAAGGTCTTCCCTAAGCAATCCAATTTTTAGGAAGCGCTTTTACCCGTCCGTAATTTACACAAGGTTGAAGTGAAACCCTATGGATTTAATCCAAGATCATTCTTATTTGATAATACCTCCTCATTTTAAGTTTGATCTGTGAATATTGAACACTATAACCATAAATAAAGTTACAACGTCTTGTCTCTTGGGTATATAATAATATTCTTTATTTAAAAAAAGCTACTGCTTTCAGTAAGTTTTTCAAGTTTTTTTTTCACGTGTCCCTATGAAGACCAGAGAACACCGTAGAGAAACAGCGAGTTGCGGCCAAATTTACCATTTCTAAATTCTTTCGAAGCAATGGATATGGTATGGCACTGACCCAGACCACAGATCTGTATTGGGCAATGGACAAGAATAGCGGCATCAAGGTGCTACGACGAAAAAAAGCTCTGAAAAAATAACATCAGGCCTAACTTTACAGTCAAAAAACAACTGATTCAGACATTGACCACCGTCTGGTCAAGCAGTACCTAACATTAACCGGCGATAGGCATGTTGTTCTCTTTCACTAAAGACATAGCACCCTACTAGGCAAGTAAAAGTAGCACTCCACTAGGCAAGAAAGCTCCTGAAGCAAGAAAACCTGATAATAGTAGACTGGGCAGTGGGGAGCGATTTGCTCATTTTCAAATGGACAGTAATGATGGCCAAGGTCAAGAATACTATAGCGAATCGCAATCGCGGTTTTACTAGTCGATTGTCTAGGAGGCCACCCAAGACAAAATAGAGGGCATCCTTTATTTAACAAAGTGTGACATCATCTGCACAACACCTGAATATTAATCAAATAACATTTTCGACAGTAGCGGCAAAGATAATTGGGTCGCGACTAAATCAAACGTATGCTAGGAAAAAGATGCTCACAACTTCGATTAAATGTGTAACATCGTTTGAGGTAACTCGGTTACTGCACTGAGTTATGAGTTTGGTGTATCCTATGTTGTTCTAAAGAAAAATGTAAATAGAAGGTGTAAGGTGGCCGAATAGCAGGACGACCTGTCTTTAATATATTTTTCATTTCTGCTCTTATTCTTTTGCGGCTCGACTCTGCCGAGCATCTCTAATGAGTTACTAACAGTGTACAACAGGAGCGACTTATGAAATTAAATCAATGATTTATGGAATAAGACAAAAAATATTAAAAGGGTAATACATCAGGTTTCTTTGAAGTTCTACTACGTCATTTAATTCATTAACCGATCATTTATAAAACAATTTGTCCTGGCCTGGCCTTACCGTACCGGTTATTTTAGTACCGGGCGTTCAGTGTTATGTAGGTCGCCAACACATGGTGAGAATCTATCATAAAGTTGCGACACCAGACACCAGCGGTGTGCGTCCATTAGGCACCGCTTCACCGGCATACGGTCCTTTTATAGTCTAAAATACAACATGCTATAGCAAGAATGTTAGTTGAAGAATGTATTCGAGCGTGTCGCGATGCAAAAAAATGCTTTAAACATTCTAAAGTCTGAATTGCTAGATTTTAAATCCGATATCGACTATTAAATTTTTGTGGACGCGTTTTATTCACGAGAATATTTGGTTGGCTTTTCAGTTAAACTATTTTTATCATTCAAATAAAAAATAGACTTGGTACTTACTTTTCACGGATATAAGAACGATAAAAACAAGCTGGAGCATTTGAGAATAGGTCCATATGCGGATGTGTCTTTTGCGAATACGTCATTATTGCGAACCGTTATTGGTCAAAATGCGTGTAATCGATGGCCTCTATATCGATCGTCATTTTAACTGTGTGCATTTAGCAAATGTTGCTCATGCTCTTCATGGAGTAATTTGAGCTGCAGACGTTTTATGAAATGTCGGAAAAACCAATGATGATTCAAAACCCAATCGAGCCTTTTACCGGGCCATTATGTTTTCGTAAAAATTCACAAGTGTAACTCTTGTGATCAGAAGCTGTTTTCTTTATCAGTTTTATGACAACGCTAAAATATAGGTACATAGCCACTGCGGAAGAGGGAAATGGGAAAAATGTATTTTAATTATATATTTTTTTAAATTCCTAAGTTTATTTCATTTCTTTAAGAATTTCTAGATTTTTTAATTTAGAGCTGAAATTAGACACTAGAACAGGCTAATTCTTCGTCGTGTTTGCCATTTTTGGCGATTGTCACTTTGCCTGATGACCTGATGGTTATTTTAAAATTAATGTACTTATATAATATTACGGTTTATAAATGCTTACAAAAATAATAAATGAAACTGCCCATTACATAAATTTGAAGTTACCTACTCATCCATTATCATGCGCAATTTCCGGCTTTTCGAGTTCCAAGTTCTCATGTATGTGAATAATTAGTGTATCCCTTTTTTCCTCGTAACAACAAAATAGCGTTTCAATTAAACACGATAATCGATATCACTTCGTTAAATATATCCATAAAAAGAAACAAATTTTGTACCGAACGCATAAAAACGTATGGGGTGTTAATATTAAAAGTCATGTTCATTTAAGGCAAACCAATTAACCATGACCGCTATAGGGTTAGGCTCAAGGTCACGGCTTGGGGAGGAAGACTCAAGGCGCCTTAGCCAAAATTTGGCAACACATAGGTATAACAGCAATAATTTGTTATGAGTCTGGGGGGTGAGCAATCAATTAAGTAACGAGTAAGTAAACATATTATTCCCTTTTCACTCTTTCAAATTCTCGACCTTCAATACATTCTTTAGAAAACACGGGTTCATATTTTCATAAGAATTTACGTCATGCGAAACCTTAATATAGCTTGATGACGTCGGACGTAGATATTATTACTTTGACTTTGTCCTTGCTAAGGGTCCGATTTACCTACTTCTACTCTATTTCAGTTCATATTTGAAGGAGCGCTATTTGAGTAGTTTCTTCTATGGTGACGTCATATAGCGGGTCCCGGTAGTTTTCGGCAGACTACGTTATAGTTAAGTCAGCATTTCTGAAAATTGTCACGCCTTACATAGAAGATGATTTAATCATTATTCATCCTTGGATTAGACCTTATTCTTTTTTTCTTCTACTCCTACTGGGAGTAATATGACTAGAAGTGTTGTTCAATGTGTATATGACATCTCGGAAGTTGCGACAGTCTATCTATAGGACGGAAGCCGTGATTGGTGCCGGTGCGGTGGCAGACGAGCACAAGGTGGTCGGATGTTTATCACCTAGTTAATTCATGTATTGGAAATATATTATCACCTACATACGCCTTTCTCCTTTCGAGATAAGCACGCTATTTGCTTACACGCTAAACATCCCAATAAAATAAGCGGATTTTGCCTTCAGTTGATCGAATTAGGACAGGTGAAACACAGAATCGGTTATTGCTCAACTTGAAATAGTTTATGAGGAGGCAAAAACGTGTCTTGGCAAAGAATCCCAAGTACTCAAGAGTGATTAAAAAGAGGCAAGTAAGTATTAACAGTTTTGTTTGAAATGTACTTGTGTGCATCATACAAAGATGGGTTGAGATAGCTCGTTCTTTTAAATACGAGAGGGTGTAATTATTTGATAGAGGCATTGGTGAATTAGCCATGAGTCAAGCGCTGACATTCTGCAAAGTTAAAAGACTCAGGACTAACAAAGCTGCTACAATCTGTCAAGAGCCTCTAGGATGAACCATTGCAAAATTATACACAAGATGAGAATAGTATTCTACGCAGGAATGAAAAACCCTATGTTTAGGACTTCGAGTTCACGTGCGGCTATTTTCATGACGCTCTCGATGTAGTTTTTGTTGTTCAGTTTACAGCGAACGTCCATACCGTACATACTGAGATTGTCCTGCACTGGTACCGTGGTGAAATAATGCTGACTCATACTGGCTAATTTTAGTAAGAGAACAAAGCACGTCCAGATTAGGTACTTCGAGACAACATTACTTCGACATGTATTCTGTCCGGCTATCATTATCTGGTTACTTCTATGGCCGGTATTGGGTTTATGCCCTCACACGTCGGGTATTTATCGGGCATTTATTATTGATGCCCAAAGTGTCAGGGCATAAACTCGTCTATATATTATATGGGTTTATGCCCGGTATTAATCACCATGAAACATTCGAATTCAGAACCTCCTCCCTTTTTTTTCATATAGGACACGTCAAAATGACTTTACCTCGCCTGATGGTAAGCTAAAGGCAAAGTCTCAGGGCTGGGGTCACCACCACATACACCGGTAGCACTACAGTGGCGGCCCTCAGCTTGACGGCCTCATCAAATGCTTTTTACGCCCTGCTTAAAGACCCCGAGACTATATGAGGAAGGCAACACATGCGCTGGTAAAGAATTCCAAGTCTTTATGGTGCGGCAAATAAAAGAGGCACCGAACCGCTTAGTTCTTGATGAAATTGATTCCACTGTGTGAGGGTGATACCTCAGTCTGGCACGGTTTGCCTTTGCGACTTTGCGAAGTCGGTTATGATTCATACTTAGATCAAGGGGCCAAGACATTGGCACATATATCTACAACTTAATGTAGGTATTATTCGTATAATGAAGATATTACTAATATAAGCGTGAAAGCGATGACAGTCATAGCAATGACATCAGCAAAGATGAGTCAGCTTGCAGACCAGGATACTGCTGTAAGCCTACCTTAGTTTTTGAATTTTATCAGTTTTAGCAGGAAGGGCAACACATAGAGAGGGCCTATGTCCAGTAGTGAACAAGGTTAGTTCATTGTTCAATGATTGGTAATAAAATAGGTTGAATTGGTCATCACCTATGAACACCAATTTTTTAAACTTAAGCAATATGACTTGGAGAAATAGAAGAAGTAATTAAAGTTTGATTTCCCGTGTGGCTATGATTGGTCCATTGAAAATAATAATGTGGCAATATAAAAAAAACCTAAGTCTAATCGCACCTTGGTTAAAGGGGTTATTAGAACCAAAGTACAAAAAACCAGTGTTGAGAAAGTGGTGCTCAGTCTTAATATTTTTGTTTGTAAGAAAAATAGATTTACATAAATCTACTAGGTATTTTCACAAACTCAAAGAGAGATTTTACATACACTGTTTTCTATAAAATGCTGTCATTAAACAGTTTTATTTATCTCGACCTGTTTGTTTGGGTCAAATTAATACTATTGAAATTTGAACCCCTTTTTTAGTTTTCTGATTTGTCTGATATTTGGCAGAAGTCTTTAGTTCTGATGACTATACAATTTTAAACTGTTTAACTTAAAAAAATATTTATTCATAATTTATTTTCTGGGTACTGTCCTTTTAAGCCAAATCAAATATTTTTTATACTATTCATATTTTTTCCATACAAGTTGACACATCACATGATGTGAATAAACTTTAACTACCAAATAAGAATCAGCAAATCAGCAGTTGGAGATAGTAAAGAAACAAAGAAATACGAAGAAAGAGGAGAAAGTGTATAAGAGCAGGACACCAGGCACAAATAAACTAGCTTTGTTGCAACTAAGTTGAGATAAGAAGTCTTTTCAATCATAATAACATGGTGTCAAGTCCCCACCTTTACTGTTACACACAGATCACATTATTAGTGAAATTAGCAATATTTAGCAATTTATCGATACTAATATAATGAGCTAAAGAGATTGTTTGTTAGTTTGTTAGTTGAGTTGAATGCGCTAATCTCGGGAACTACTTACTGGTCCAAATTGAAAAAACCTTTTGAGTTGAATAGCTCACTTATCAAGTCAAGGATAGGCTATATATCATCACGCTGCTACATAGGGGAGCAGAGTAGACATATATGTATGTCAACGAATCGAGCTAATTTCCATACATTATTTCAAAACTAAGAATATTGGACATATTATGGGTTAAATAAGTACCATGGATGAAGTATGTCACGAGCGAAGATGCTAGGAATGTTTTATACCAGAAGAAAAAAAAATCCAGGAAGGGACTTGAACCCGCAATCAATCCTGTCTTCAATGTTCTTTTTTTGTGATTGGAATTATTAGGAAAAGTTAGGATACTAATTGCTTCAAAATTTCACTGAATAGTGAATTATGTTTCTACTTATAAATAGCTTAAGTTATTTTTACCATAGCTTTGGAAATATTAAAAAATTCATGTTATTTGTGTGGCTATGAAGTTCATGGTTGAATGTGGGCAATTAAATTACATAAGTCACATTACAATAGCTTGTAAGCATTTTCAATAATGAAATCATAAATAAATTTAGCGGTTGAATATTTAATTGCTATGTCAAAGGTTGCGAGTTTGATGTCCGCTCAGTGTAGACTTTAAATATAATTATTTTTATCTGTATTTTAGAAACCATAACATAAACTAAGATTAATATGCTTAGTACGGTACTAGATAGTGTTGCATACATTATCAGGGCATGGCAATCTTCTCCTAAAGATCTCAATAAATTATCTTACAAAACACCTCTTCATCATTTTCAACCATAATAAATCCATCCTACTGATATACACACATAATAGAATCAATATACCAACTAAAAGTAAACATTTTGTAATATAAATGACTCACGGTTAGCTAAAATGTTAGTTTTGAGTGTATTTTTGTATAAAAGTGATTGTATACATACATAATAAATTAAATATGGTATTTACCAAGTTTTTCTAATGGTCAAAAGATTCCTTGCAGGCCTCTTGCCACCTGCATCAGCAATGACAGAGAAGCGGTCACTAAAGCTCCTCTTTACTTCTGTGAACCGACTTCCTGATGACAGCCTCGACTTCCCAGAGACAAGAGCTTGCGGCGCTGAACGAAGTTTTACAATCTGATCTTCACTTTCTTTATAATCAGCTTGTATAGGCACTCTTTTGTATTTGCCCTTGGTGTATTTCAAATTAGAATCCAACACATTCCCATTAATCTCACGGTTTTTGCCATATGCGTGTTCTGCGTCTCCAAAGCCCTGAACGAAACAGAGCATAATTTCATCAGGATAGGACTCCTTCATCTAGAAGGTCATACCTTATTTCCGACGAACCAAATAGATTCAACTCAAATAAGGTCACTACTATTCGTTGCGATATTTTGATTAGCTACAAATGTGAGTCAGTAGACATTTTCCAACGCGAAAACTGAATAGACCTCTCCAAAGTGCATTTAAAACTTATTTTAACAAAATGGGGTTAAATTGTGATACATAAAACGTCAGTTTATTTATGAAACGAATCACTTGAACTACACCACGTAACTAAACAACAATAAAATGATCGTTCATCGGTTTAAAATATCATTATTTCACAAGAGTTCATCTAATTTCGTAAATATTATGTAGGGCGCCGAAAATTTTCGGGTTACAATGACATTTTCTTGTACGTTCGGTGACCGCCCGTAACTCGTGTTCGTTCGAAAACACAATTTGACACAGCGTCGGCTGTTTGCGAACTGACACCGGTTTACGAGTTTAGCCGCCCCCACTCAGCCTGCCACGCCACGCCAGTCACAACCTGGCTGCGCGGCGCAATGAATGAAGAATGTGACGTCGCGGTCGCCTGATGATCGTGTGTTGTGGCTGTGGCACCTATTTGAGTACCTATCTAACTATAATATAGGTAGGTACTTGTTACCTAGTGCCATTTTTTTAAAGATAGGGGCTACCCTACGTAACGTAGCGTTATGCAATATAAACCGTAATAAGTAAATTCTTGGTAAATTCAAATTCGTGTAGGTATTCTTACACCATTCTAGGTAGGTAGGTAGTAGTAGGTACTTATGCCATAACCTAGTGGGGTTATCATTATATCAACATTTCGGCAGTTTATCTATTAGCAGCTGCAGATAAGTAATTGTTGTGACGACTTATGGTTTTGGTCGACCCCAGAATAAGTAACCCCGCTTATTTATTGTAGGAATAAAACTTATTCACCTAAATTTTTAATAGCCAGAGTTTTATTTTTCGTGCGGAAATCCCCATGGATACCCTCAGTCCTGTCTGTCGGTCAGGGGGCAGCGGGGGTTATGTCGAACTCGTTATGTCTTGGGTCTAATATTTATGCCTATAAGTTAGCCCAATAAGACTGGCTGACTTTAAGTCATCTTTGAGATAATTGAGATGGTCCCTCAAAGTAGTTTTGTAACTACTAAAGGTTCCTTTTGATCAATGTTAGAAACCACAGAACAAAGAAAAATCCTTAGGACTAGAAACCTTTTAGAAACCAAATTTACTGGTATCTTCATTCTGTAACGACATTAAACACTAACTATCAACTTATCCATACTAATATTATAAATGCGAAAGTAACTCTGTATGTCTCTCTGTCTGTTACGCTTTCACGCCTGAACCGCTGAACCGATTTTGATGAAATTTGGTATAGGAGTAGATTAGACCTCTAGAATGAACATAGGCTATGTTTGGTCGCGATAACCGACATCCACGCGATAACCGACATCCACACGGGCGGAGCCGCGGGCAACAGCTAGTTATTATAATAATAAATGTGGAACTATGACCGCGGTCGGGTAGATCAATACATTCGGCGCCTTTCCTGACAGGATTCTCCTAGGTAACAGGGAACAAACTTAGGGGATTCGTAAAATTTTGTTGTGGTTACCAAAAGTGTAGTGCAGTGAGTCTACTACGATTTTACGTTTCTTTAAAGAGATGGGATTTTAATGATAATTTTAGATAGGTAGTTGATGAATTTTCAGTTCCGCTGAAATAGGTAGGTACAGTCAAAGTCTATGATGGGCAAAAGTCTATGATGATCGTACCTACTTAATTCAAACTTAATTCGAATGAAAATGATTCTTTATACTTATTGTAATTAAAGTTTAAAGGTAATAGGGCCAACTAAGTAATTGAACATCATTTTCATCAAGAACCTTAAGTTACTTTGCTCAAAACTATTTTGTCAAAATCTGAAAATCATCATAGACCTTTGACGCCGACTGTACAAAGTAAACTGAAAAAGCGTGAGCGTCTTAATTTGATGTTTATCTACATGTCAAGCAAGTAGTAGATAGTAGTAAAGTGTACCTATTTACTTACTTTGTTTCAATGTACCTAATGAATGTAGGTACCTACTGAAAAATTAACATGCGGGACTGAGGAAAAAACCTTTTTTTTTTCATAATTTGACAAGGGTGTCACAATGTGAAATAGGTATTCGTAACGTACCTTATGTAGAACATACATCCTTGTATTTGATGTTATTTAATGCTACTTTTATAAATTGCACTGTAGTGTTGGCCTTATGGGAAATCCGCCTGTTTCCAGATTGCAACTTGAGATATCAAGGGTTTTCACGGGTGAAAAAGAAAAGTGACCGTGTTTATTTTAAACAGTAATTATTATAATTAAATGTTATGCATAGGTATAAAAGTATTTCAAGGTGAAAATAACAGGTATTGTATAATGTCTTCACAATTAAAGTGGCGTAAAAAATCGTGAAAAATAAAAACCATGCATGACTAATAAAAATAAATAATATCATTAATAGCTGACTAAGTGTGCAAACAATGGATATTTTTCATCACATGATACACCTACTTAGTTATGTAACAAAATTACGTAATACTTACATATTTTATGCATGTATACGTAGGTATAATATCTATCTATGTATAGGTTAGTATGGTTAGTATTATAGGTCATAGACCAATAAATTATACTTATTTGTCTGTTCTATGGTATTATAGCGTATAGGTAGTTACAATTTACATTTAACTTAAATATTTAAGAACAAGCAGTTTGGAGATGCTCTTGTTTGACCTGAGCTGAAGAGATTTTTGTTTGGTTGAACACGGTAATCTCAGAAAATACTGGTTCGATTAGAAAAAATCTGTTTTGTCTTGAATAAGTGCATTTTATCCAGGAAGGCTATACCTATAACATCATGCTACGACCAATAGGAGCGGAACAGTAGTGAGATATGTTGCGAAATTAGTGAATGTACCTACGTACCAAATTACCTACCACGCGGACGAAGTCGCGAGTTGCAACTTGTTTAATATAAAATTGGGTTTTATCTTTGTGAATGCAATGTAACACGCTAAACTAACCAAATAATAAATTAATTAGAACAACACTGATTATACGTGCTTAATAAACATGTGCTACTCGTCTGTAGGTATGTTGTATTGTGAATACTTATTCTCTTTCAAGTGTGGCACATTGTGGAAGCACTGACGTGTGAAAATTCAAACACCGTTGATTAAAAGCATCTCGACCTGAATGTTTCTAGATCAATAAGATCATGAACCTAAAAACCTATGGAAAGAACACGTTGTACAATACAACTGATGACACCAGAGTGGGCCCACTTTCGTATACGGACAAGTCGGCACGCACACACACACACTAGTCAGCCACTACGCGATAAACGTCATTAGATTCAGTCAGTTTAATCAGCAAAAAAGAAAACACAGCATGACTTGTGTAGTGAAGTGGTGTAAAAACTGTAGTTACAGCAACAATTGCAACCTAAAATTCACTCTCACATAGTTAGCCACAGTCTTGTTTGCAATGGTTTCCGCCGGTAGATTTTACAGGTTCATGAATAAGGTCATAATATTAACATCACGTCTATATTTAAGGCATCTGTGTAACATCGTAAGCATACTCCTGTTATGATCGTTTCGCTGAAAAACAGGATCGATGATCGTCATCGATAATTTTATCCTATGATAGGCATTGTTGACGAAAACTGCACGATTGTTTATGGTGTTTAACATCGATTTAGTTATAATTATGACTCAAGTATTTTTCACTCGCCAGTTTCCCTAAATATTTTTATAGGTACGTTAATATTAACTAAGTAAGTGTTTTCAGGAAAACACATGGTTAGCACCGATATTAATATTAGTTATTACGTGCTATAATTCGGTACTATTATATATTTAGTGGTATAATTTAGTGCTCAGAATTGTTCCTACATAATGCTCGATTAATTTCAAGTCATCCTAGTTACAAGACACTACTAGACATATTGACGATACCTAGATATACTGTGTCCTTGATGTTGGTAGAGCATTACGGTTGATAATTTTATTTTTATTCTGTAATCTAAACTTACAACATTAGTTTATCTAATACAAGAAGCTTTATATTGGTATAGTATATTGCAAGACAATAATCAAATTGTTATATCTTAACCCAACACGATAGAGGCTCTATCGTGCTATATCATAGAGCACTACAAGATTCCTACAAGACATACTTTAAACGCATGCAGCTGCTGACATCATTTACCAAATCTCAAAAGATACACTGCGCCTTAGATAGCTGACACATTTAGGTCAGCCAGTCCTATTAACTGAGAATCCATTCCTTGTTACAACCTATTCAACTGAGTGTGACTCACTCGTTAAAATAAATAGACAAACATACTGTTTTGTATATTTCGCTTGTAACTACACAAAACAATTAGGTACTAAGTAGATTAATTTTTATCCTATTCCTACTCCTATTTTCCGGTCTGTATTTGTAGATACAATATAATACTCTATTTCCTCATACATCCCACGAGTGTATAGGACCATTTTTTATACCATAAATGGTACACCTAAAGGCAGACAAGCACACGGTCCACCTGGTCGGAAGCGGTAACCGAAGTCTAATGGACGTGTGACCACACCAGGGCCCTATGTAAGTGTAACGTTGTCTCTGCCCATCATAAAGGCACAGGGGTTTAGATATATACCTACTTATATTTGCATTGTCGTTCTCGTTACCGTCTGTGGAGACACTGGAGACTGTGAAGGTAATGACAATGCAAATGTAATGATTTTTGTTTTAAACTGGTCGCGGATTCAAATCCCGTCCTGAATGTTTACTTTTTCCTATTAAAATTACTTTAATTGGTTCAAAATTTTATTGAATGCAAATGTACGTATATAAGCCCCTGTGCCTTTATGATAGGCAGAGACAACGTTACATTTACATAGACCGTACCTAACTCATAAGCTTTCTCTACCTTTCACACGTCCTGTTGGTTTCAGTTAATTTTTTTGACCAGAAATGACCTTCTATGTGCTCATAAAAACCGTACACATCTACGTATTTACTTCACCAGACTATACGTAACAACGGTCAATTATAAAAAGTAATGAAATGACGTATCACTGTTTTAGAACATTAATCCGCGGCGCGGCGGCTTTCATATTTTTTGTTACGCAGCAAAATTAATCCGTGTGTGACGTCACGTCGGCAATATTTTGGCAAAAACACGAGGGAGTGTCGCCTAACGTCATACTTGGCATAAACATCTGTGTACAAATCACGTCATACGCCCACAAAGAAATCGGAATTTCCTTGATGCATGATAAAACAGGTTAGTGGCCTTGGTGGGAAGGGGCAGGTGATCTGTTGGAAGTGTTACGTTCAAATTTCCGTACCCATTCCAATTTATATATCCGTACAAAATTAAATATGGAGCCTTACTATGAGCTCTTAAGTACTCATAATAGTAATTCAAATGCACGCAGATCGAATCAGGGAGAGAGATGGAGTGGAGCTTTGCGTTGTGTATAGCGACATCTCACTCTCTGAGTTGAACTGCATCGCATTTAAATCGCTACTAAAAGCTCATGGTAAGGCTCGGCCCGGTCTGAAATCTTATCTTATTACCCAAAAGTAAATTAAGGACCCCACCATTACATACCTACATTTTAAACCCAGATTAAATTTAATTTAAATTCACATTCATACAAGCTGGAATTCATATCTACCAATTTATTACCTGCATAAGTTCATACGACACAGAAAAGGTTATGCTAAATTGGCTGGGTTTTATTGAGTCTGAGAGAATAAGGTCGAAGCAGTGTCAATTAGTCACTTAAGTAAACGGAGAAATAATTTGAACACTCGACCTTGGGTATTACGTTTTAATTTAAGTATAAGTATTTACCTATCTACTCGGTTAGTTTGTTTTTGTAAAATATATATTAGTAATCTACATCTTGGCGTAGCTCAGATGTAGATCATTTTGGTTTGATTGGTTTTGACTTATGCTTCTTTAATGGGAGTGACTGCCGTCTAACCTATTAATCGCAAGAGGAAGGCAATATCAGAAACTTGTCTGTCAATCAGCACATTATAGGTATATACGGCTGACATTATATTTGAGGTTGAATTAAGTCGCAAAGATCCCATAATACGTACACACAGCAACTTTAATCTATAGTAATAAGTACATTACGTTGTTGGGTGTCCCGTTTTTCATAGTATAGGCACTATATAGCCTATATTATTAAAAACAAGTCCCGTTTAAACCTTCAGGAACTATTCCGGTCATACTCTACCTATGTGGGGCTCTACAATAACATCGTCATCCCCAACTATACGTCAGTATGAATAACGCACCACGTTGTCGAGGTAGTCGTCTCAGACTAGAAGAATAAGATATTATTCTTCTAGTCTGAGGTAGTCGTTTATTCTGTGGTTGTGAATAAAGAATTTGATTTGATTTGAAATCAGAACATTCGGATGATTACCTAACCATCAAGATTGCGAAAAGTAATCTCAGTATCTTGTAACATTATGACAGATCCTTGAAAATAAATACGCTATAAAGTTCAACGGCGAAGGTTGAGCGTATACTTAACCTTGACCCTTCGGCATCCTTCGTTTTACATTCTTAAACACTCTTACAATCAAATATGAAGAGAATTCGTACACTCCAATTTTCACCTTATCTAAAATTCTTTCACTTCGTACGCTCTACCCACTTACTGGTGCGAACTCCAATATCCCTTAATGCACACTTCCAGGAAATGTAACCTCATTCGAAGCTGGGTCATCTTATCGCAACAAATAGGTAGTGTAGACAGATATTACCCTCATAATGGTGACATTGAAAGATGTTTGAATGGCTGTCCTATAAAATTATGGCACGTTATAACAGTTATAGATAAAATGTGCGTTTGTTTTTATGTGGGCTTAGAAATCAGAGAGATATTGATACCGTAAAGTCAAGATAAACCTATCCATAGAAAATAAAGAAGTAGGAGAGGGAACCGCAAGCTTAATCAGGCAAGCTTCAGATAATGTTCAATTTATTCAATTTATTCATCGTAGGTAGCAGGTACAATGTGGAATGAAGTGTTAAGAGAGAAGCGGTACGGATGGATGGAGGGAGTTTCTTACTTAGGCTGGCTTTTACTAGTGAAAATCCGTCTAAGTAAGCTGAATTCAATATCATTGAGTAAAATTTGCAAAATCTATTTAAATTTAATTAAACGCGTATAATATTTCATTCATCAGTGATAGTCAAATAATCTTATAGAAAATCAGTGACGATTTCAATGAAGTGATCATTTACGATTTCTAGTCGTTCTAGTCATATTTTAATATCAAAGGTGTTGTTATTTATTTCGAAACTACAAATACCTACTTGAAATGAGACCGCTTAAATTCCTATCTAGGCGGTCTCATTTTTTGGTTGTCATGATTGGTTCTTTATTTAAAGTTAATTGAAAACAAATTAACTGGATCGTTTGAATATAAAACAGAATCTGAACCATAAGTCCAGGTCAGTTGTGGAGTGAATTGGTTACAGTGAGGTTTCTAAAATTTAAAACGTTTTTATTTACCTATCTGTCTACACTATTAACACGTTCAACGCGGAAGCCCATTTATGCATCTAGTTATTATGACGCAACGAGATCTAAAAGTTCTCGTTGTGATCCATCAGGAATGACGCAACGCGATCCAACAGATCTCGTACGACTTAGTCACTTCAAACCCCAATATTTTTATGAAATTTAAATAATTTTATGATTTGTTTGCATGTGCAGGTAGGGTATGAATAGACCTTTCAGTAGGTTGTCACCGCCTCGAGGTATGTCAAAAACAATACTGTAAAATTTACAAAATAAAAAAACGAGAACTTTTGGATCTCGTTCCGCACTAGATAGCAAGAAAATGCGAGTACTTTTAGATCTCGTTTTGCAGATTTTACATAATGTCGATAAAAAAATAGTGATGGGAAACAATAAGACACACAACATTATCGATGATGAATCGTTTATTATATTATTACAGCAAGGCATTAGAAACTTAGTAACTATTCAGTCTAAAAAATGTCAATATTTTTCATTAAAACATACTTACACAGTTTTTTTACACTTCACACAGAAACTTTTCACCTATTTTGTCTATTATCCGCTTCTTTGCTAATCATTGTTTTTCATGCCTTTCCATTTGTGTTCAGTGGTCACTTCCGGATTATCTTTTTCCAGTTACATAGGAATCCCTGTGAATTTTGTTATGATGCTTTCAATATAGGTACCTAATCATATTTTTTTTTTTGCTATTTTCTTTTATTGCAACATAGATGAAGATTTTGGAGATTAATTATTCAGCTGTTGACATGCACTCATCGATAGTTGTACGGCACTAACTAATTTCTAGTTAAGATTCGCACGAGATCACTACGAGATCCTTAAGTTCTCGTTCCGCACTAGATGCAAAATTTTACTATTTGGTCGCAACGAGGCCTATCAGATCTCGTTCGTTTTTGTTCATAAAAATATTACATCCGATGTACCTAACATCAAAAAAAATATTTATCTCACTCTATCAGTGAAGAAACATACAGAAATATCATTTGCCGAAACGGGATGGACATAGGATTTCACTTGCGCGGTACTGATACGACACAAACGAGAACTAAAAGATCTCGTTCCGCGTTGAACGTGTTAAACAATTGAAAAGTAAAATCCTATATTTTAAAGTAGGTAGTTGTGTCCGTACATTAGAGATAATTATATTAAACTTGAGTTATGTTAACTCTCAGACTAGAAGAATAATCTCATTCTTGTAGTCTGAGTGTCAACTATTCTGAAAAATATATTTTGTTAGTTTGTCTGTTTGTTTGCGATGCACGCAAAAACGAATGAACGGATTTTGATGTGTTTTTTTATTAGAAAAGTCTTGGTCAGACTTAAAATCTGCTGTAAGTATGTTTGATTGCAATTGGTTGAGTTGAAACGGAGATATTAGGTAGGTACCAATAGTCAAATTTAATCTTTGGGTACCGTCCCTATATGGACAAATTTAAAAAGCAAAATCTTATCAAAATAAATATTTCCATTCAAGTTGTTTCTGATATAATATTATATTTTTAAATAAATTTATCGAAAAAAATATTTTCAATAATGTAGGTACTATCGCTTACTTTGTATTTGTTTTTGGGCGAGTGTTTCTCCAAAACCCGGTATAAAGATCTATTACGAGCTGAACGTGATTCCACAGAATACCTAATAGTAGGACTACGTGATTCTAACAATGTAACTACCTTACATCATCAATGCGTCAATTTCATAATTAAGTGTATGCGATAACACGTTATTGAACCCGTAGAAATTGTGTTAAATTATATCCAATATAACATCAGCACCTCGGTCAATTTACTACTCAGAATATAAAACCGATAACCTAACCCTGCCTAAGTGCACTGTACTGGCCATTCCAGCTCATTCATCAATATTTGCACGAGTGCAACATCAGGCTAAGAACTACTGATTCATATAAGCACATTATTTATCATGAATGAGAGAACTGAAGTCATTCACTTGTGTGACTGGGTATTTTCATTTTGTACAGGGTCAGAACGCAAGAGTATGAAACATATCGTGTAGTAGGTACCTTAAAAAAAAACACTTTTTAGGTAGGTAGACGTTCAAACTGAATCAAAGCTGAATTTTTACATAAATGTTATGGTTTGCAAGGGAATTGCCCCTTACACGAATCTGAAGACCCGAAGCGACGACGTGCGGTTTTAGTCGATTGGAGTCCGACATAACCGCTCCCGCTGCTAGCTGGGGGAAATCCAAGGATATTTTCGCACGAAAAAAAAAGGAATACCATTATAATGTAATTGTCAAACTTGCAAAATTTTATCATTATCAATTGCATCATTATGCAAAAAAATGGCACACAGAATGAACAGCATTCTGGGTGCAATTTTTTTGCATAACGTTTCAGACATGGGTACCTACTGGAACAATGAAACACAAACAAACTGGAAAAAATCTCTATAAAAAAGGTACGAACGAATGCTGTTTTTCCCTACGTAGAATCGTTTTGCAGTTTCTGAATGTGCGAAAACAAGTGTGCACAATTCACAAACTAAGTGCAATCAGCACTCCCTATCTATTCGAAGCATTTTAATTTAACGTAGTAGTTTGTAACGTTTCGTAGTTTTTAGAGTTCCGCATCTCATTAAAAACGAAAGCCTTTGGATCACATGTCTGACCTTCCAAACCCCGAAAGGAAAGCTAAAAGGAGTACCTACACATCCCGAACTCCAAAGTGTGACTTAGCACGGCGATTGGATAAAAAACATTACTATTGCAATTGAGTTGGTTGTTGGTTCGGTTGGTTGGTTGATGTATTCTATTATAATCGCCTTTTTATTAAACAGTTTTATTTAACTCGACCTGTTTGTTTGGGTCAAATCTAGTAATTGAAATTTGAACCCCTTTCAGTTGTCTGATTGGTCTGATATTTGGCAGGAGTCTTTAGTTCTGAAGACAATAGAATTTAAAACTGTTTAGCTTATTCATAATTTATTTTATTAGCCACTGTGAAGTAATGTATGTACGCAATTTGTTAAAAAAGTCGAGCCAATGTTGGTTTTTTTTACATTTAATATAATATAGCCATACCATGTCTGTTTTTAGCTTTCTTTATAGCAGCGCACCACGTTCTTAAGCATATCCTCAACCTAAACATACTTCTGAACTACCATCATATTTACATTATACCTACATGAATGCCTTTATTATTTATTGTATATCTAATACAATAAATATTTTAGGCATTCGTTGATATCAAAAGTAATTTACATGAAAATAACAGGGCGCTTAATCAAACAAGCTACTATCTGTTTTGGCACGACGCAAAACCAGATGGTCCACGTGATCCCACATTATAAACGCCGGTTTCACATTACAATAAATCGTTTATTATGGATACTTAGAAAGATTAGAATAGAGTTATTATATCAACAATAGTTTGAAGTTTAAGATTCTGGTAAAAAAGAAGAAAGAACAATTGTTTAACAGATTATTTCATATTCATAATGAATAGGCTCACTTACCGACGCCGCCAAAGTAAGTTATCAGGCGATATACTTCGACTTGTGTTTACCAGGGCTCGTCGGATGGTGGCCAGAGGCAAGCTATCTCGCCTCAAAGACCACCGCACTGTCCTTGTCACAACATGTTCACTATCTTTCCTTTCCATTTGAACTAACACATAATTCACTGCGTATTCAGGGCGCATTTACATACATCTTTCAGGTTTTAATGCCAGTTAGCACATAATGTACCTAGCGATTCAAACACGTTAAAAGTAAACTAAAATGTTATAAGTCTTATCTACAGAGAATCTGTTTCTTATTTACATTTTAAGATATCATAATATGTTGTAACGCATAAACACATATAATTGTGTTCGTGTTCATATCACATTGCAATGTTCAACAAGATATTAGACGTTTTTATATTTATGTTGGTAAAAACTCAGAATAATAAAATTACATATCTATTGTGTTTAAAAACAGGCTTCTTTTTATGTCCATGTTTACGATTAAAAGTCTTTGGAGCGATATTTTCAAATGTCTATTACAATTTACAATGATAGTAGTTTCCGCTTAGTAATACACTGGTAGGCTCTGCTAGGTGAAACTCTAAGAAGATCTCCAAAGGCGGGTTTACACAATGCGTTGCGTGCTTCTGCGCATGGAGGTGGATCAGCCCGCACCGACTCACCGTGGAAAGCGTCGTCTACAGAAGCGTAGTGTGTGCAGTGCATCGGGTTCAACTCTAACACGAACTGCACGAAAGAAGCTGATCTGCGGTGCGTAGCTATCCGTAGTCATCTGCCGTTGTGTTCTTGATATACAGAATTACGCACCGTGGAAAACACAGAACAAAAAAAAACACAGTGGTCGGCAAATAATTTTTCGAACCGCGACCCGTCTTACGCCTACCAATATTTTGTTTTAATAATTCAGCGCTGAAATGAAAATCTGTGACGCGCGCTGCACGTATACTGGACCGCGCTACCTGAGTTTACCTGCTTTTTAGCCTGTATTTCACCATTATCGACAAGTGTGACCTGTGTGAGTAGAATTTATTCGAATACGTGTTATTGACTATTGACACAGCTGCCTGGCTGAAGTTCTATTATATAGGTATGTATACTGTACATAATTTCAGTTAAAATGTCAGTAAGATAATAATATAATTGTAATTCTGAAGCCAAACACTAAGAAAAACAATCATAGGCTTAGGGTTGGCAATACCGTATTTATCATCTTTATTTAGTTTTTTATTTATTTAGTAAATATTTATCATCTAATAATCAATACATTATATAAAACTCAAAGTCCTGACTGACTGATTGACCTAGAGACAACGCACAGCCTAAACCGCTGGTCGTAGAGACTTGAAATTTGATGGGTGTGTTCGTTTTGATGCGTAGAGGTGTACTAAGAAAGGATTTTTTAAAATTCAAACCCTAAAGCCCTAAAAAGGGTCCAAAAAGGTACTTTTGTTAGAACTCAAGAACGGCTGAACGGATTTTCATGATCTATGATTTATTGGATTTGTCTTCGCCGCGAATAGCATAAAAGAAAATTAAAAAGATATGATTAATTCAGGAAATAAAGAAATAATAAGAAAATTCGATGTTCGCAGACGTTTTTATTGCCATCTATAATGAGGATCAGTCACTTTTTTAGCTGAGTATGCAGTTTTATAGACCTATAAAAAACAATAAATTCTGTAAAAAAATTATTTGAATTGGATCAAAAATGACGAAGTTATAGCCATTTTAGTGCGGTAATCTCAAAAACGCTCGCCACCGCGTAGAAATACCCTGTGACGTCATCGCTCACATCGTCGCGCGTCGCCGCCGCGCCGCTATGGAGAATATAGGGCTTTCGGATAAAACATTTCGTGAATTATTTTTTAATTATAGAATTAAGTATTTTTCTTTTTTTATACTACGTAGGTGGCAGACAAGCACACGGCCCACCTGATGGGAAGCTGTCATCGTGGCCTATGGACGTGTGCAACACCAGGTGTGTCACACGGGGTGTCACCAGGGTTCTGCCTACCCTGAAGGGAAGGGGGGAGGCGGCTAGGAAGGGATGGAGAGGCTAGGAAGAGGAGGGGGGGAGGAGGGGTACAGTGAGCTCTGGCTACCCTACTTACCTTGGGGAACACAACACTATGGTTATTATAGCCGCGGTGTTCTGTAGGGCGGAGGTACTACACCAGTCGGACTGCTCAGTTCGGACGGGAGATACCGTCGGCTCCCACGTATTATTATAGTATTAAGAATATGAAATATTTATTCTTTCATTTGTAGTGGTTCGATTATCGATAGCATTTTAAGAAATGTTGGAAATCAAATACTTATATAACCCGTGCGGAAATCCCACGAAGATAAAGATAAAAAAAGATAAAGATAAAGATAAAGATAGATAAAGATAAAGAAAGATAATTTATGTGCGCAGGTGGATTGACTGCACCCCGCCTGATGGTAAGCTGAAGTGCAGTCCTAAAAGTAATGGACATCATTCCATCAAAACTTGAACACTTTCCCAATAACGGATATCTATACAACCACTCTACCCTTATTTGCCCCCTTAACCGCGATTCACGGGGTACGTTTATTTTTAACCAGAAGCAGCTGTATCAAATTTCGTGCTCCTTACTTTCAAAATAACGGACTTTCAATGCAACCAGCCATCGCCTATTTTACGCCTTTAGTAATGAAATTTTGAAAAACGCTGATATACGTGTATAGGTATTTATTTCTAATCAGAAGTAGGTATATGAAATTTAATGCGTCTAACATTGAAAATGAAGAACTTTCATATAAATGTTCATTCCTTATTTTGCCACCTTAGGAGTAAAAATTCTAAAAATCCGTCCTTAGTGGATTCCTACAACATAAAAAGCATCTACTGTCAAAATTTCAAGTTTGTAGGTCGAGCGGTTTAGGCTCTTCGTTGATGTATCGGTCTGTTTATCAAAGGGCATCGTACACGATGTGAGCGATGACGTCATCGACAAAAATCCAGCGAGAGTGTGCGTTTTAAAATAGCCGTTTTTAAATCTTCGATAACTTCGTCATTTCTTGTCGGATTTTAATCATTTAAAAAACAAAATGCTTAGAAAGTTGTAGCGCATACGTTTCATTAATTAAAAATTAAAAGTTCTGTTATGTGACTGATCCTCATTGTTGTCATGGCAACAGGAACTAAAAGTGACTCAGTCTAAATTTTAATTCTTTGTTTCTTTTTGCTCAAAGGCAAAGAGGATATATTTATTTTCAGGGTTCTGTGCCTCGATAGGAAAAAACGAAACCCTTATTAAACCTCTTTCTTAGAAAAAAGTAGAGGTATCAAGTTAAATTAGATCAAAGGAATGTTTCAAAATGATCAATGGCTTGGCATTACACGAAGCATAATATCCAGACTGTGGTCTCACTATCGACTAATAGGTGGCCTGACTTACCATCCCCAGGCCTGCGCTTATAGAGGACGGAGGTAGTTGAGTGACCTTCGGCCACGTGAGTGAGTCACCTGCATTGCATCTTATTTTTCGTGCGGATATCCCCATGGATCTCTCTCCTCACCAGGCCAGTAGGGACGTAATATTGAACGTGACCGACTAAAATCGCACTCCATTTTGGGTCTTCAGGGTTTAAGGTGGCCCATGACCCTGAGCTATCCAAGGCTTACTGATGGGCATGGCTGTTTTGGTGAGTTCCTGCATTGTGTAGACAGGGAGCTGACGCCCGAATGCTACCGTTGCTGGGGCTGCTCCGTAGACACTTCGCCGCTTCACACACTGGCAGAGTGTCCACAGTGGATAGAGTGCCGGCATGTCCTTGAAGCAGACGTTGGTGTGGTAAGCCTCATGCTGCGGGCTTTCCACATACTCTCTATGTAATGCTGACCATATAGTCACCATAGAGAATATGTGGAAAGCCACCGCTTTTTTGCGAGGCAGTAATGCGCGCAGAAATGGTAGTGGAAAAGCAACGGGAGAGATCTACAATCCCCCGTGCCGATGAAGGCGCACCGAGCGTCGTATTTCGGAGAACCATATCCGTCCCCCATGAGTGCGGGCCTACGGAACGGTCGGGGCTAACCGTCACCCTAGCAGAAGCAGGCCCAGGGTGGCAGGGCGTTATGTTTCCATACGCGCTTTTTTTTAGAGAAACGTCGAGGTCGCCAGTGCTGGCGGCCGGAGCCGGTCGAGGTTTCTGGAATATCCTTTCTAGGACACACCACCAGGATTCTTCGGTCACACAGACCGATGTGACGAAAGACCGTGCGATTTTAGTCAGTAGGAGTCTGATATACCAACCTCTTCGTTGGCTCCGTTGATGTGAAGCCCGACGGGATTTTCGCACGAAAAAAAAGAAAAGGTACTTCCCTTTCTGCTAGAATCCAGATATTTTGCAGAAAGTAAAATCTTATAGCATAGTAAAGGTAAAAGTCTGGAAAGCGTAAATAATAACCACATTACCAAAAAAAATCTGTATGTCTGTCAGTCAAGACAAGAAGCACTGCAGCAAAGTTAAGTTCGCCCCTCAACCCCGTGTACCCAGCGAGCACGAGCCAAATTCGCACATGACCGTTGTACACAGTTATAAACTCTTTCTTTAGTTTCATGAACTTTTTGAATGTTAAATCAGGTTGTCAGATGTCAATGTCTGTGGCAAGATTTTAATCCGTTTTTAATCCTAATAAACCCAATAGAATCAGAGTTTTGGAAATAAATAATGTTTAACTAATTTGAAATAGTCTATCGAATGTAAAAGTGCAATGCAACTATGGTGAAAAGGTTTATCAAAGGGCCTCTTCTGAGTCACACATACTTTGGCCAGAGCAGCTATCTAATCCCGATAAAATCTAGAAGACAATGAAAAAGGACAGTGATGGTAAATATACTGGCTTTGGCCGTGATACCTACACGGCACTGTACCTTGAAGGGTTTGATAGGATTCGAGATGAAATAAATACGTTTAGCTGCAACCACTGTTTGCCAAGAAATACACATTGAAAGTTAGTACGGACAGTCCCTCAGCTTAAAAAAGACTTGATGGCGATAGCCAACATTCACGCGGGCGGAGCCGCGCGTGGGTAAGCTAGTATAATATATAATAATAAAAAATAAAAATATAGATTCATCGTAGACCACATCGTCACTTACCATCAGGTAGGTGAGATTGAGGTCAAACGTAAGCCTATCATGAATAAAAAAAAAAAAAAAAAATATGAGTTCGACCGGTTTCACATGTTCAAAAATATCTTATTACTTGCAATTTTCCCTAAAATCTTAAACTTCTTTCTTACTAAGTGTCTGGGATAGTTAATCTATACTCATATCGTCGAATATTTACGCCACGTATAAACCACTTTAGCAAAACATAGTGTTGAATGGACCCCACAACTCTAAGAAGCTGAATTGTTAATGGAGGTGCTCATTGCTCATAATTCGCTTCAACGCATTAATATAAGTAGTTGTATCATCATCAATCATGTAGTGAGACTACTGACTGCTGTCACGATTTTCCTGATAACGGCAACCCTAGTAACTAAATGGATTATTATTACATCAAAATCTTTTCGGGTAAGTGGAGTTCGTAATCAAGTTTCGTCCTTGTGGACGATTGAAACTTTACCAACTTTGCCGAATTTACGGTTCGTCTAACATGGTAAAGTAGCCGTAAAAAGCGTTCGAATAGTTCCTACAATTTAATTCCACTAGGGACGATTCCGTATTCGAGTCGTTTGTCCACTGTAAGTTCTTTCATCCTATAACTGAATAATGTAACATTCTCTCTTAAATGTTAAATTAGCTGCTGTGCCAGTTAGTGTTTTCCTTATAGAATTGCATCATTACCTACTTACTCTCTATTTTTAAATTTAAACATAAAACATGTGTTAAATATTATTTACATTTATAATAGGTATATCCTACGATCATTTCAATGCGTAATTTAAATAAATATTTTTAGAAAAAATATGATCCTCCTTTTTTAAATCAGTCAAGTACTAAAACCTTCTTCAGAATCCTTTTTTGAAAACCGTGTCGCAATCAGTTCAACCAAACGCGTGATAAACGCGGCAAACATAGTTAAACAGTGAAGATTTTTTGAAGTCGGTTCAAAATGCAAAAGAAACGCATGTCAACATTACGATATAAAAAAAACTTCAATAGCAGGACCTCTCCGCAAGTTATCATGTGGAGGGAGCAACTTCTCCTAAATAGCAAGATAGCAAAGATGACACGCCGAAAGTGGAAGACAATGGGAAATTACAACCTTTAACTCATGTACAGTAAAGAAACAAAATCGTCTTTATTTCAAGTATTATTGTAGGAACTTACTGTCCCGGGAAAGCCGGTGTGGGTACACGAAGGTGATGCCCTTTGCGCGGGCGCTCGGCGTCGCTACCGTCACTCGCCTCCTCTACTCCGACGGCGCTGCTCGACCCACCCGCGGACCTACACAGATGTAGCATACCTGTTATTCACCACACCCTTTATAGTTCAAGTTGTAACAAAGATTTTGTAAATATTTTAAACGGTAATTGATCCAAAAAAAATTCAATATGAGGATAAATCTTTGAGTCAAAATTCAGTAAAATCTTTTAAAAATCTATCGCGTTTAATAATATATTCATTAATCACATAAAACTTGATAATAATGTACTGGGGCCTTACAACGACGTTCTTATAGGTAATTTATTAGCAATTCAAATGTTGTGATGCATTCAACTCTGGGGGAGAGAGATAGAAGCATCCACCGCGTAGCGCTATCTCTCTTCCTCAGTTGAACTGCATCGCATTTCAATTACTATAAGAGCGTTGTGGTTATAATAATAAAACATTATAATATAAAACGCTTAGGTACAAAACAACAATAAAACCAAAACAGTTGTATATACAAAAAACATGTTTTGCAATTAAAAAATAATAAAAGTGTAATAAGTAAGACTTTATTTCTTTGAGTTCAATGTTTGCACTACGCATACGTAGCCTATAGGTAGGTATACGTACAGGGTGCGTGTTAAGGATATAATATATTATATGGTCTAAAGACTGTAAGATATATCTGTGTTACTAGGCATACAATATATTACTACTTAGCTATGCATGCTTCTAAAAATCATAAAAGACACTATTATACAGATTGAGTCACCTCATCTAAGACACATAAATTCTAACTCGAGAATCATGGACTTGGTGGTGGTGTACTTTCTTAGTTGTAGAGTTAATACGCCGAACTTCAAGCGAAAATCACCTATAGGTACATATCCAAAAATATATATTGTTATATTCTATAGACAAAGCTCATTACTTCTTCGTGATCAAGTCAAAAACTAATAATCTTCTTCTTCTGGCTAGATTCTTTCGACCATATTATTGACTAAGGCCACAGTGCTGTCTGTTGCTCTACATAAGTGCTCGATTATACAAGTGGAAGGGAAGGGCTTATTACTTATTTGCGTACATAAGAGTTATTGACAAAATTCCAACTTTTCGATAAAGGTAGACGGCAACGATTCTAAAAATATCATCACTTTTACTTGAAAAGGCGTATTACTTCTTTAGATCACGAAAGCTTTAAAGACTTTCCAACATACCATTCTTTATAAAATAATGATATATTGGAAAGTTATGTAAATCGATTACCTACCTACCTACACTTATTCGAATAAGTAAATTACTTAACATAGTAGAGACCTAAGTGTGGTAAGTGTACCTGTCGGCTGTCACGCCTACACACTACACACAAGAAAATAATAAATTTTACCTAAGTTAGATATCTACTCACCTCAAATGACAATACTCGTACACGTGAAGTTAAATTCATGTAGGTGCCTACCTCTATCTGCTAATACTATCTTTAAAAAAACTTAATCCATAGAAATTGATGTTAATATGGAAAGAGCAATATCTGTCTGGTTAGTTTCATTAAATACTAGAAATCCTGTCCTTTTTAACTCACTATGATAAGTAGTTACACGTTATTTACTTTATACACTTAAATTAAGCGTTACTCTAGCGGAAACAGATTAGGGTGGCGGCGTGCGATGATCCTTTTCCGGTGGCAAAACAGGTACAACGTGGTTTCCAACCGAGGGGGATATCACGAAACCGGAGTTGGCTCCGGATCAGCCGGGGTGCAAGGAAAATTCCCCATGGGTCACATTACAGACTAAAACCGCACGGTTTTAGTCCGTTTGATTCAAATATAACCGCCCCGTTGACGACGGGGATGGTCTCTGTGGGGATTTCTACACGAAAAAAAAGCGGATGCGACTTCAAAAAGTATACCTACCTCATATATTATTTTTGTGTTATACAGTAAAGTTAAATAAACAATAAATACCAGATTTCTTGAGCATGCCCACAAATAATACAAAAAATTAAATAAATAGTGTATAGTACGAGACTTTACTAGAATATTACTGTAGTTTTATTACTAAAGAAACAATTAAACTCATTTTATATTTTCGTTTACGTAAATAACATCAACTAAAGTAAACCAACGTTTCATCAACAACTGAAAAAATAAGGTTAGGTACTGTGTTGTTTGTGTTATGATTGTTAGTTTTCTTATCATGAATATTATGTAAAAGAAAATATTATTGATCGATGTTGTAGGCTATATAGTTATTTATTTCCGTGTACAATTATGTTTTACGCCGTATAGTTCGAATACATTTATTACGCAATAGAAAAGATTTGAGTCGGTGTATTGAACACCTGAAAGATTGGGTGGTTCTCACTAGTGCCAGGACTTTGTTACCTTTACAATAAATATAATACTTATACTTCTTGTATGATGTTTTCAAGAGCTTATGCGAGTTTTACCTATACCTATACCCATAAATGGAAATAAAATGTTATCGTTTTGTCCTATTTGTGTTAATTTGCACACGAGTTCTTGCCGACGTTTCGGTTGTTTTTCAGCAGCGGTTGGTTACAGAGAAGCCCCTCGCGATAAAAATCGTTAAAAACTAGTTTTATTTCAATAATTTAGACATTACTATGTTAACAAAACTAGTAGCTATTTATGACTTGAAAGACGATAAAACTGTGAGCGTATAAGCCATGTAGTTGGTAAAAGTTCTCTTTATTGATACTTACTAAAGTGTAACAAAGTGAACTAAAATTAATATCTATAAATAAAGGTATCTATTAATATATTACCTGCACCTTTCAAATCGTGACTCATAACTAAACATCTTGAATCTTAAACTATTTTAGAACTTTTATAACAATATTGAGCTCGTTTAACTTTCTTTTATCTATTTAACTATCTTTATTGCTGACCGCAAGCACCTAAGCGTATAGTGAAGTAATGACTGGCGTGTTGTTCCATTTATTTCTATACTATAATAGTGTAGAACACACTTGTGGTCTGCAATCTAGTGGCATACTGCCTTTATCGAGAAAGCACACCAACACTTTTTTTTTCATTTGTTTTCTTTTACAATTTAATTCCATATTTTAAAAGTTTGTTAGCATTTCGCAATGTCAGTATGCTGCCTCCGTAGGCAGCATACTGACATTGCGAATACATTACCTTCACAATATATAAACACAAGCATTGTCGTGATTGGAGAAGAAAAAAGAGTGGTAAATAAAGACAAATAGGCCTACCATGAAACTAATGGACCAATTACTCGTTGATAAATCCGAAGTTGTGAATAATTGCGTTATTCGATTCGTCCGATAATTGCGTTACATGAACCAATTACTCGAATTGGTTCATGTAACGCAATTATCCCGCAATCGGGTCCGAGGACCGAACGTCCGAAGACGGCATGTGATGTGACACTTCGTTCAGCCTAATTCGACCATGTTCTCAGTTACCGACCACCTTAGATCGGTAATTTAACGTAAAATAAACAAAATTGAATAATGTTCCATTTGTCCTCGGAAAATTACAAAAATAAATTGAAATATAGGATTTTAGGTTGACATGGTCATTTAAATCACTGGTATTATAATAGTTAACGGGATATTTACTACGAGTTTATTTTATTGAGTATCCGCGATCATGGCGCTTGCTACAGCGCCGAAATATCAGCTACTCAATGAAACAAACAAACATGGTACTTAAATATCCCGTTAATTATTAGGTATAACACCAGTGAATATATCATTATACATCAATTATTTAGTGGTTTACTTCAATGTAAAAAAAAAGTTTATTTTACATACCTAAGTGTTCAGTAACTTAGAACGGCCGTACGCAAATGGTTTGTCTTTCGTCCGTGTTTCATGCGGACCCGAAGTTTCGGATATAGGTTTCATGGTAGCCCCAACATAGATAATAATAAACTAAGACATGCACATGCAAATAATTTAGTACCTTGGCATTATAAGCTCTCAAAAAGCTGCAAGCAGGCTATATCTCGTCTATACGGTAAGGATTAAACTTGACGCACTCCATGCTGTACCTAGAAAATAAGGGCATGATTGGCATAAAACTACTAAACTTCTATAAATGTACTTGATGAACTAAAGGCCTACTGGGTAGGTAAGCACTAAGCACTTCCTGTAATTTATTACGTTTTTTTTATACCACGTAGGTGGCAGACAAGCACACGGCCCACCTGTTGGGAAGGAGGGAGGGCTAGGAACGTGTGGGGAGGCTAGGAAGGGGTGGAGGACTAGGAACGGGTGGGGAGGCTAGGAAGGGGTGGAGGTATGATCTACCATACTGAACTTATGTACGAAGATGTATATCCTTGATAAGGCCTCCATACGGTGTCTATCCAGAAGGGACCGTATTTGTTCAACGGACAGTGCTCTGTGGTTAATATTCATGAGATAAAAATAAAAACGTAGGAAATTCGTCTGGACAAAGTTTTAAAGCTATAATGAAAGTCTTTAAAGATGACAGGGCTTGTTATAAACCGGGTAGTTGCCGCATACGAAAGCGGCCTTCTTTGATTGAAGCAGATTTGCGACAACGATCGATCAGGTAGTTTCCGAAATAGCCATAGCCGACTAGCACCTGCGTCTGGCAAAAACTAGAGCGGGCCCCTTGCCTTACTAAGAAGACTATTACACCGGCTTAAGCGTCTCCACGGTACAATGGCTCTCACGTGGAGCCTTCAGCATCGATCATTGAGTTTTGAGTTAAGATAACAGAATGATGTAGGTCTACAGGATAACCACATTGATCGTTGGATTGCATCGTGAACTCCTCGTAAACGCTACGTGGGTCTAAAAGACTCCATTGTATGTACAACTCTATCCATCCCTTTGAGAGTGTACAAGTACATGTATATGTATGATGTCATCATTGTGTAAATAGACTAGGCAAGCCTTTTAATTAGAAGTAACAAACTAATTAACTTCCCTGCCACGTTTCTAAATTACTGGTAATTACCGGGAGCTAAAATATTAGACAGACTTGCCACGAACTCGCACATGGTGCTTGAGAGCACCCTGCTATAAAAACCATAAGTAGGTATAGCTACATTTTTTATGACGCCATGTAAATATTTATTTTGTTTAGTTTTTATTTTAATGTAAATATTATTTAATTTTCATTGTATTTTTACCTTTTCTATTTTATTTTCGGAGTCAGACTGAAACACTCTATAGTGTTTAGTATATCAGAAGCAGATGCTGTTTCAATTCAAGAGTTTCTTTAGGGTAATTCAAAATTATTCTAGACTTGTGTTAAAGTGTTCCGATTTGTGACAGCACTACGGTGGTATCGTGGGAAAAAATAATTACCCACCGTACCACCAGGGATATGGTCGGTGGTACGGTGGGTCAGAATGGTTCCGATTTGGGTTTGAACAAATCAAGTTTTCAAGGATTTTACAAGTATTTTAAGGATTTATCATAAGCATATTATGCAAAAGTTCTACACAAGCATTCTGAAGTGGGTCTGAAGCATTATGTGTCTGAAGCGGTATGTGGTGGAATAATTGAAATAAGGCAAATTAAGGAATGTGGAGGATTACTCTCTTTCTAGTAGATTATGTCATATTGGAAATATCTGCCATAGTTGACCTTTGATTTATATGTACTCAAGCGAGTTCAACTCAATATTGAAGACTCTACCAGCAAATCTTTGCACATAACACACCTCCCTTTTACCTTTTGTTAGGACCTTCTTCTAACCCTATCGTTTAGACTTTGGCAGTTTAAGTTAAGAGGCAGTGAGCGTCAAGTTCTCAAGTACATTTTAAATAATATATAATTTTCAACTTACCGGAATATTCTCTTCAGGCGACTAATGACTTGGTATTTTATGTACACGTTTGTTACACGATTTTAATTAAAGCGACGGCAAATTACACTCACACATACTTTAGAACACTGTTATTTTCAATAAACACATTCCGAATTACGATGACAGAAATTTTATTCACTCCATGTGGAAGATAGCTGAAATATGTTAGAGATTATTAACTGGGCCACCCTGGACCGCAGAAGTGTACCTACGTATATTGATTTGTTGCAACTTGCTGATAAGTTTTGACGTATAATCATTGAATTGAATGATAACTGAGCGTTTTATGTATTATCTACATGATAAGATAGTATTTTATCATTAGGAGAATTAAATTCGTACTTAGAACTTTTAAATTTTCTTGATCGTTCTGTTATTTGCACGTAATGCTGTCTATATTTTTTTAGTTAACGTTCGTACACATGTCCATTGATTGTATGTCTATCAAGTCCCTCTGGCTTTAAAATATTTAGGAAAAAATTCCACAAAGATTGTCTTTATAATTTTTTTTGTAAACTCTACCTGAACTTAGATCGCATTGTAAATACAGATTACGGATTGAAAGTATTGTTACTGGTTTCCAATAACGGTAAATAGGTAAAAGTCGTGCTTGGTTAGTATTATATTAATCTTTATATAACTATCGATAGCGGAAGACATAAGTATCAAGAATGGTAAGTACCTACTATCTACTGTTACAGTCTGCGACGATGCGATGACTTACAATTTCATTGGATTACATGCAATGACACATCACGTATAAGTTAACTTTTGTTTTAATAACACACAATCATGTAAGTTATAGTTAAGTACTTAACATAATTAAGAATTTTGTATTATTATTTAAAAAAATTGAATATATTTTTAAAATACTTTTTATTTTGAGCTCTGCTATTGATATTGTGGAATACTATGGTATGAGCACACATTAGAATAAAACTAATTTTGGCTAATTCTATTGTGTTTTTATCTACACTCGTATTTCCGACATTTAGATTTGTTTTCAGCGGCCATGGTCACCATGTTCATAATAGTACATGATAGATAACTGGATAACAAGTACCTACCAAATATCTAACTTTTTTACTTTTTTTTACTTACTTACGTTACTAAAAAATATTATTATTTCATTTCCATCGAATTCATGTTAGGTACCTTTATTGATAATATCGATGTAACCATATGTTTCACGTTCAATTGTTTTGATT
Source organism: Lithosia quadra (assembly GCA_963576445.1). Taxonomy (NCBI): domain Eukaryota; kingdom Metazoa; phylum Arthropoda; class Insecta; order Lepidoptera; family Erebidae; genus Lithosia; species Lithosia quadra. The sequence continues at coordinate 9,234,169 of OY754891.1, forward strand.
AAATAGAGGTTATCAATCTCGACTATTAAATATATTGACCAGCTCCTACATTTAAAGATACCACTTAGTTTATCTAGTTCACATAACGATATAAACAAAAAATGTTGTTCATAAAAAATAAATATAACATCCCAAAAATTGAATATCATCGGCGATTTAGGTATTAACATTAAGTATTTTATTCATATCTATCGCAATATGGTTTGTCATTATGTTTGCGAGTTACTAGGTGGAAGTGAGATAAGGTTTGCGTAAGTAGATAAGACAATATTGAAATTACAAACATATTTTACGACCTATATTTTTATACCGCTATAAAAATACGGCCAATTTTGCAGACCGACCCGTAATGTTATGTTTCAGTTATTTTTTAGTAGAAAAAAATGCTTTCGTCATCAACATAGCATGGATAGCTACCTGCCTAGTCCTAGAGAGGTGATAGTATTAGGAAATGGTTAATACACTTAACAAATTAAACCCGCCATAATGAATATTACCATCAAAAGATGTTCCTTCCAATTAATTAGCTAAACTGTTTTTATGAACGCCAAAACTAATATATAAACACGATTATCTTGACCAAACATTCCAACAAAATTATTATTTCAAAAATACACCACGTAAAGTCACTAAATTTAACACTAATACACAAGTTCGTTTTATATAAAACGACAGTTTTGTGTAATAATGTCGCTTTTTTAATAACACTTTTAGTTAATATAAATTTAGTCCATTCCTTGGATATACCCAGTGCACACTGTCCACTTACAATACCGGAGAGCTGTCATCTGGATTATAAAAACACGAATAAAGGATTTTCGACCTTGTACCAATAAAAATATTGTTTAGAATAGTAGAAAACCACCGGTGCTAGGGAAACATGCGCAGTGGTACATTGCGCAGAATATTGATTGCAATCATATGTATGTTAGAAAATATGGCGGAAAATTTGATTTCCATTGGAAATTTTATATTTTTGTAATGCGGCAACAAGAACATTAGAAATTTCCTTGTACTTAGCTGGACGTTTCATTTCGAACGAGCGGTTGTCTCCAGGATTTTTGAATCTCGGCCGGCGGTCATCTCTCTCGCACACTGCCTAAAATTGCCATGATACGTTAAAATTTCCCAATCCAAACCTGTCAAAGTCAAATTTACGCAAAGGTTGAGTTCTTCGGAGCTTCATTTTGATTCTAGTTGAGCTTTATGAAAATTCACAGAACACCGTACATATCAATTATTTTTAATTGAGTAATATTTATAGAAATTAATAAAAAAATTGACACATATTCGCTTCTTAGATTGTGGGTGACAGCCATTTTAATAAAGAAGCAACACTGTTTACCAAAAATTCGTAAGGTGACCAACCATCCGTATTTTGCGGGATAGTCTCCTACTAGAAGCTCCTGCATTGCAATAAATACATAGCATAGTCCCACAAAACGTCAAATGCTTTCCGCACGTTTACAATATCCATCATAATATATTACAATATTAACTGTAGAGAGGTCAATTCTATACATCCATACTAAATTATTATAAATGCGAAAGTAACTCGGTCTGTCTGTCTGTTACGCTTTCACGCCTGAACCGCTAAACTGATTTTGATGAAACTTGGTATAGGAGTAGATTAGACCTAGATAATGAACATAGGCTATGTTTGGTTGCGATAACCGACATCCACGTGGGCGGAGCCGCGGGCAGCAGCTAGTTGAATATATTTAAAAAATAACTACATATTGGGAAATAATAAGTGATCGATACTAATGCAAAAAATGCAATCAGTATTTTTTTGTCTTTCTGTCTGTCTATCTGTATGTGCACGCATGGATGAAAAACTACTGGAGGGATTTTGATCAAACTTGATACGATTATAGTTCATACTTCTGGGCAACATATAGGCTACTTTTTATACAAGCTGATATACCCATGGCTTCACCCGCGCTTCGTTTTTAGGTCGTTTTTGGTCATATCTCCGGTTGTACTTAACCAATTGCAAGCAAACATACGATAAATTTTGAGTCTAAGTAAGACCTTTCTAATAAAAATTCGTTCAGTACTTTTTACGTCCATTGCTAGGAAGCTGGTCATATTAAGTATATAATTTCAACTTTGACGCTTATTATTTATTGCTTTCTAGACATAACCTATACCTACTCAAGTAGGTATTAAGTTATCGTTTCTAAAAACCACTACACTTTTTTATTTGTTCACGACTGTACATACTTAGACCACGGTAGTATAAACTTACTGTATACAGGTTGACTCAAAATATTATTATATATTTATTATTCTTCACATACAGACAGATAGAAAGACAAAAAATTTACTGTTTGCATTTTTTGCATTAGTATCGATCACCAATCATCCCCCAATAGCTATTTTGTAAATTTATATATGCAAAGAACAGAATTGACCTCTCTACAGTTTTATTATAAGTATAGATCATGTATTTGTCTTATTTTGTTCCTTAAATTTACGAAAGAAAGTATAATAATGGGACAGGGATTCACCTGACGATTTTTAAAATTCACATTATCTTTCAAGTCCGTATCAATTCATTCGTTTCAATCGACCTTTTTTAACAGGTCACCTCATTATGAATATAAAACTGACAAACGTCAAATGTTACCTATTAATGTGACGCTACTATAGGAAACACGTCCCTTTTGTTGCTACTCTGTCGCATTGGGTTTGCCTGTAATGACACTGTATGTATAAAATAAATAAATACATAATCCTTCATTTAATGTCAATAATTTATTTTGTTATTACATGCTTACATAAGTAAGTCTCAATTAATAAATAAATAAGTTACAAAATTACTGTTTTCATCTTTAATAGCTTTTAAATATATTGTAGTAAAATAACCTTTTCAATGAATTTGGCCTCTCTTTATAATATTAGTAAATATGGAAACGTAGACTATACCATTTATTTTCATGAGCATAGACGTAAACTACATCATATATCCCAACCTTGCAATTAAACATGGTCACCGCAAAGAAAGGTACGCAACCCAACCAACTAGATGGAGACACTGCAATGTATGGCCTTGCAGTATCCATTACTTTTAATATTCTTGTGCGGCAACTAACCTTGACTGTCAGATCTCACTGCAGGATCATTGCTCTGCATGTATTAGCTGAGCTTTCAGGGTCATAGTACAAAGTAGCTATAGTTTGCATTCCTTATAAAAATATGTTGAATATTGTGTTCACCCCATTGCGATACAACACGCTTAGCACGCGTAATGTTGATCGTAGCATGATAGGCTCAAATGGACTCCTTATATATTACATTGTTCGTCCTGTTCAATAATACTTAAATAGAAGCAGTATAAAATTTATCCGTAAAGCTTCTCTACAATAAATACCAATTTGTAAAACTATAAAGCCTATGCAAATTAAGATCTGTGTGTAGGTACTGACACAACAATTTAAGCATTTCTAATGAATTAACTTGAATTAAATAGTGGAAGCTACAAAACAAACAAATTGTCACCTGGGTAACCGCTTTTGCACCGAGTGTTGTATATTCGATAGCCATTATGGGACAACTACTTACGTCATTAAATGCTTATTTAAATTAATCCCGTAAGTTATTTCATTACGTTTACTACCTATGTGTGGATATTCAGGATTAAATATAATTAATAAAAAGTAATAATATACCAACTAATTAAACTATCCTAATATGAACTTCGAAGATTTCTTCTCACTTCAAAGCTCAATAATAAATATTTTCCCGTAGCCCGTAGCCCGTAGCACGTAGACTCGTCTTCTTGTAGTCACTGTGACCAAAGAACGACTCGTAGACTTGTCTTGTGTCATGCAGTCATATTGAACTATGAAAGACTCATTGCACTATAAGTCGTTCATTGGTAAGACTGTAAAACACAGGATAAATCTACGTGCTACGGGCTACGAGCTACGATAGTAGGGATATTTAGAGCGTAACAGCAATTTTTTCTTCGATTTGTAGCCGACTCAGAGCAATCACAACTGTAAGGTCGGTATAAAAGTATAATAAAATATAGGTATTAGTTAATTATAACCACAACCCAAAATAAACTATACTAACAAAAAATTACAGGCATATTACAGTTAGTGTTTGTACCCTAACTACTATGACCATAGGTTATAAATTACGAGTGTAATTAGCAATAGGTCACCATGTTCCCACCCACTTAGAGACCGTTATCAAAACAATAATAGTTAATAACTTTACATAATTTCATACACTTACTAGTTACCTACTTACTGTTGTATAATGTTAAGAAAGCAGGCGAAACAGTACGCTAACAATTTGTGTGTGTGTTCGCGACTGTGTCAACCGTGTGTTCGCGATTGTGTGTGCATTGATGTTTTTGCATTATTCAGACCAAACCACCCATAAGGTATGCGAATACTTAAATTAGGTAAAGGGTTAAGATACCTATACTCACTTATATTATATAGATTTGAGTATATACTAATAATTACACTTTATTACAACAGTATTGCTACACACTGATACAGAAATATAGTATAAAGTACTTATTCTTTGATAGTACATGGTTGATATCCCACTCATACGCACAAAACGTTTTGGCAGTACGTTCATCGTGCGTACTGCTAAAGAGTGGAATGCCCTGCCTGAGTCTGTATTTCCAGAAAGATACAACCTGGGAGTCTTCATGTCTAGAGTGAATACGTTACTTACCTAGGCAAGCGTGCTCCACCGTCGACCACATCATCACTTACCAACAGGTAAGGTTGTGGTCAAACGCTAGCCTATTACCAATAAAAAAGTGCATTAATGAATATAGAGTCGTCATCTACCTGCCCTTGTCCCAATCATTTGCAACATTTAATTTTCCTCTATACATTCCTGTCCGATGGCGTTTCCTTCCATCCATCTTTTCTTAGGCCTATTTCTGCACTTAAAGCCCTTGAATATAAAGTAATAAGGGAAATTGACGAAAAAGGACCAATGGAAACAAAATAGAATAAATTTTGCAAAATTACGTTTATAATTGTATTCCGTTTCAATTTCACCTGGCAACCTGGTATTTAACTACTTACCTACGTATGTGGGTTAGAAAAATTACTGAAAATAATTCAGCAGTGACACGAGCTCTTACGTGATATAAGTACCTACTCACCTAATTATAACCTATTTACCTACTGGGCATTTCCTTTTAAATAACAATAGGCATAGAAGTTTTTTTTTCAACTAACGAATGTGTTACCAAGAGTACTGTGTGGTACTGTACCTTTCTTGCATTTGATATACCAGTTTTTATCTAACGTTTATAAAATGTTATCTTTACTGTAGGTATCCTATTCAGAGAGGGGCTGAGTTTTGAGAGTTTGTTTATTTTGTTTGTGTGGAGGTAATGTTCGGAACTTATTGGAAAAATCTTTCACCATTTGATAGGGCATGATTCCCGATGATATGTAATAGATGAGTTGAGGTTAAAAAAAATCATAGATATAAACCGAAGCGAAGCAAGGACAGGTTGCTAGTTACTTAGCTGTAGGTAGTTTTAAATATTTGCCGTTCTCGTTCCAAATATAAAAAGAAACTAGATTCACTATACCTATTACTTCTAAAACATTTTATAGAAGAAAATAAAACTTAACACAAATGGCGCGCCGGCAACGAGCCAGCGCCGTTTCCTTGATAAACAAACTATCCATCACGTAGTAATCTTGATTACTTACGAATAAACACATGTTCTCACATTACTCATAAATAAAAGATCAATGCCTGGAAATTAACATCACTATGATGTATGAAGTAGTAGTGATTTCAAATGAATTAGTTAGGTACTGATTCTTTACTATTTAAAGATATGTTTGGATAGTTTTTCCAGAACTGTTTGATAAACCAAGTGCCAGAAGTCTTATTTCTCTTCCAATTCTCCTCTCCCTCTTCGACTTCCCTCGAAGCTACCTTCGAAAGGTAGCTTCGAGCAGTGGGGCGAGTATGAAATTTCTTTCGAATCGAGTTCGTAACTAGTGTGACCAAAATTGTCAAATTGTCACATTGTTGCATTGTTGTAAGAAAAATTTAAGACAGGCACTTTTTTTTTTAACATCTATAACTGTATTCTGTTGATCTATAGTTAGCGTTTCATAACAAAAACACAAAATAAACATATATACAGATAATGCAGACAAGCTTCAACACAAGAATCGGTCAAATTCCAACCACTCACGTGATGTAAAGTTTGGGCACATCAGTTGAATCCTTGCCAAACGCCTGCAGAGAGCGACGAAGGGGCTCAGCTGGTGTGTCCAGGTACGCCCGCTCCGGATCTGTTGTTGATAGACAAATTGTACCTCGTGGTGAGATTAAAATGAGACAATAATATATTATTAGCTTGGCGAATGTTTTATTTTTTGGAAAAGCCCCCTACACTCATTCTGTAATATCGTACAAGGATTGGATACGGGAACATTTTTTTTATACCACTTAGATGGCAGACAAGCACACGGCCCACCTGATGGCAAGCGGTTACCGTGGCCTATGGACGTGTGCAACACCAGGGGCGTCACACTCGCGCTGCCGACCCTGTAAAAACCTTCTAAGCTCTTCTTGAAGAACCCCATATTATAGACGCCAGGGAAAACCACAGCAGGGAGATCATTCCACAGCCTTTCACTAGTTTAACATAATGCCTACTTACTAAAAAGCAGTATGCAGTACGAGTAGGTAGGTACTTACCTACTTGTATAATTCAAAATATTCGAACATCTGCTTGCGTAATCTAGGTGGGGAAAAAAGGTTTCGGCGAATCCAATATTGAAGGGAATGAGGGCCTAGAATTACCTACCTACCTAATAAAATTAAGGTTATTACCTATACTGCCTACGTATGTACAAGTGGATATTTTTATAGGGTACCTAACTTTGAATTTTTATAATGCTTCGTATGCCTCGATTTGGTGGCTAAGCACTAGATACCTACTACTTTTTTTTACAACTTAGGTGGAAGCGGTCACATAGTGGCCTATGGTCGTGTGCAATATCAGCGGCGGAGGGAGGGGAGGTTGGGGGGAATAGGGAGGTATACTAACCATTATCGACGATGCCATACAGTCCAGTGTCGGAGACCGATCGATCCCGAAGCCTGAGTCCCGGTCTACTCTTCCTGAAGAAGGACCAATGGCGCGCCACTGACACACGCAGCAGGCGATTGAACCTACACACATTATAAGATAAGTGTTGTCCAAGGCCGTGGGCAGTCCGGAGTAGAGAAGAAAAAGCCGGTAAGCGGACTATGAGGTGAAGACCTCGGATGTTGATGTTGACACTATAAGTTATAGGTAGACTTTATCGCAATATTTCTAGCTTATTTTGTTGCACTAAAGCGGAATGCCCTAGTCAGTAGCCAGAGTAGTAGACAGTACTGTAGGTACCTACTCATATTATGGTCTACTAATTATACACGAATATACTCGTAGGTACTACGTGGAGCGTTCCAACTGCTAAGGGGTTCGATTCCCACTCAGGGCAATAAGTGTACCTAAGTGAAATCGTCGTTCTAATAAACGAAAAGGAATATACCTACAAGCGAAACCTGACTAGCTTCGGTATAAATTTACTATGCTTGAACCGAACCGCGGGGTTCAGGCCTCCGAATGAAGGCGAACAAACGCTATAGAGCGTGAGTAGAAAAAACCATTTTATATTATAACTCACGTTACCTAATATACGTATACCTAAATCGCGCGAAAATCCTTCATAAAACTAAATCCTTCGTAAATTCAAATATAGATTGTTTACATCTTGTACCTATAGATTCTCAGATCGTTTATCTGTATGTCTACTTCATCATGCAATACACATTTTACTGAGTAAGTGCTCGAAATAGGTTGTGAAAACACTCATAAGCGAAACATGTTTATGGTGCCATTACATTATCGAAACGGTAGGTACTGTTTGTCTTTATTCAATGATCATAAATGTAAATACAGTCAAGAACGAAGGTAATGGTGATGTGTGATAACCGCTATATATATTTTTTCATTTTTAGAGGTAGCAACGCGGTTCGATACCTCAGGTGCTGCGAATGCGAACGGTATTTTCTCTTTTTTTATACCACTTAGGTGGCAGTCAAGCACACGGCCCACCTGATGAGAAGCGGTCACCGTGGCCTATTGGACGTTTGTAACACCAGAGGCGTCACACTCGCGCTACCAACCCTGTAAAAACCTTCTAATGCCCTTCTTGAAAAAACCTACGCTAGATAACGTATCGTTACAACTTCAAAAAATAATTAAGGCACGTCTTACCTCTTAAGTGGAGTATCAGAACTCACTGTAGATGAACTTGAACTTGATGTGTCACTGCTGCTTGAATGGAGATGCCGGTACATCTGATAACTAGCACTCTTATGTATAGTCATATTTTTAGCGGACTCTAACTCGAATACACACTAAATCCACAACGTACACTGTGAAATCTGTTGTAGTACTAAGTATGTTGACTATCAGAAGAGAATTTTGTCATTCATATTCTAAATTTAAACAGTGTAGACTAGTGGCGCTCGCGCAGACGGAATAACTCTGAGAAACGATTTGAGTCATCGTTAATTAGATCGTTTAGATCAGTAGAAAATGATCAAATCATGTTAACCACCATCCTAAATTCGTGTTCAAACATTTCATTTGTATCGTGGCAAACAGATTCTGGGCATAAATCAAACTTGCTCTGAATAGTGTTCTTGAACCATATAACATAGAAGAACTGAAAACTAGAAATTTCTGTCGGTCTTTACACTTGGTTGAATAAAAGAAATTATTTAAATGAAATCAGGACATTAGTTTCACTTGTGTGATCTTGACTTAGTATGCTAGTGTTAATAAAACTGCCTAATTTTCAAGATACTCAATTTTACAAATTACTAGTTGTTGCCCGTGGTTTCACGCTCTTGGAATACCGATCCCGTTCTCCCTATTCACGGGATAAAAATTAAGTACCTACCTTCAGTACTAAAAACGATCTCTGCAGAATTTCAACCAACTTCATTCAGTCGTTCTGGCCTGTTTAAGTAGCAAACATACATCTAACCTTTCACTCACATTGCAAGTAAGGTCCACAACGCACTTACAGATAGCACAACATCGCACGTCTATTTTTTATGATGCGTAGCCGCGCGGTTGCGGCTAATCGCACGCAAGTGTGTTGTGGGCCTAAGATTTATTAAAGCAGACCCATTAAATATAGAGGATTTGAAACAAAAAGTAAACGAAATTCAAACATCAAAATGAAATATTAAAACTTTATTTTAAAATTACCATACGCTGCTATAGTACAATCAAAATGGAAGATGTAACATATAACCGATCTATAAACTAAAAACCGGTTATTTAAACACATGATTTCTTACACAGAAATCGACATCAAGATATTTCATCTAACATTACACGTCCCGTTGCTTGATACCATTTATCATGTATATTGAATTTTTCACAATCCAACTATCACATAATTTGGCAGTCGACTTGGTACATAGGTACATCGTTGGGAACAAATTAATAAATTCTAAATGTGTTATAAATTCTGCGTAGTTCACACAAATTACGAACTACTTGGAAGTATGTAACCTAGCTACATAATTTTAGTGTAAAACTGTCGTCCTAATAATAAGGTCGTCGTGGGTTATTCTGTAACAAAAAAAGAATAGGTTAATATGTGATACTGGAGTATGACTATTTGAGTTGTGTTTTCGGGGCCCACCGACGTCTTCGGGGCCCACCGACGTCTTCGGGGCCCACCGACGTCTTCGGGGCCCAAGGCTACTTTATCTCCAAGCCAGTAGATAAGATCGCTCATTAACGAATGATGTTCTGGCGCAAGCTTTTCTATCGAGTTTTTAGATTGACACTGGCGGAAAATTTACCACGTTTGTTATGAGTTTCCGATTACATACATTCACACATGCAGAGAAATAGCAAACATGGTACATATCGCGTCAATTCTCATAATAGTAGTTTCCTATCGGGATCGAAAGCTCAGATAATATTCGCTTACATAAAAATCCTAGAAGTCAAACTAAAAGTAGTAAACCCCGTGCTTCGAGACTCGTTCACAACCAAGAAGAAAGGATAATGATGTAATAAAACTATTTTAACGAAGTCTCGCCGTGACTATAGCTGCTGAAAAGCAAGCGAAACGTCGTGATCAGCGACAAATAACGAAATAACGCTAAATAAGTCGTGAAAGGATCCGTTAAAAATAGTTTTATTCCCAAGATACAGTCAGCGCCAAAGTTTGGTTAACAAATTCTAATTTATTTATCACCTTAGCTCTAAGACCTTTAATATAACAATAAACAAGACATATAAAACATAAGCTTTGTCCTCTGAAGATTATAAAAATACATATAAATTAATGACTGACCTATGTATTCCAATGTAAAAAGGATTTTGTAAATATTTTAGTGTTAATCGACTTTTGGCGCTGACTGTACATACATATAAATTGGCTTTTTTTCCAAGGTTGGTCATTAAACTTGGGCAATGACCTTGGTTCAATCGTTAAACAGAATTATACGACAGAAGTAACCAGTTCAAAACAACAACAAGAAACTACAGGACAATAGGCCTATTCTCAAACAATGTTAGTCGCAAATAGAATAATAGTTTTGGTAGATTCGTTTGATGAAAGTTTGTGTGAAACTTGGAACATTGGTCATGTAACGATTTTATGCCTAGAAAGTAAAAGCACCACATTCTCTAGCTAAAGAGCAATATTTTTTTATAAATTCACAGCTGTAGCTACATATTATATTATAATAGGTGCGATGCTGCATTAAACGAGTCGTCCGTTACACGACGTGACGGATGCCCGCACCGGATCCCGCTCAACACAGCGGACGGCCTAATCCTGCAGATTGATACATTGAATTGCAATAACTTACCAGAGGATTTGGTCTAAAGCGATACGCAAGCATCATCCGCTTGCGATAGGCATCAAACTCGTCATCTTCTGGAGACACGACGTCCGATGTGTTGGCGCCCAGACCGAGGTTAGCCACCGGTTGGTTTGCTCTGTACCATAAAAAGTACTTTAAGCAAACTCTAACCTCTAAACTACTGTGTCGAATTGAGTTCGAACTCACGATCTCTGACTTAGCAGTAGGTGGAGATCGTGGGTACGATTCCCGTTCAATGCAACTAATTGTATTTTTATTAATCTATTATTATTATTCTCTTTATTTTACATACATTTATTATGATGTATCATTATCATTACTTAGTATATAATTGTATTAAAAAAAAGAAATAGCGTTCTCTCACTTTTTTACGCTAAGTCTAAAAAAAAAGCTTTGATGTCATTTTAGTCTTAATAGACTAAAATGACATCAAAGCTTTTTTCATGCTACTTTATTATTATAATTATACTTGGGTATATTTGTTATAATTATTTTTACTTTAGATTATATACCCTACTATAGATTATTTTTATCAATAAAACTGTCCATTGAATTCAAAAGTTTAGTTTTCTTGAATTTCCTAGTATATTTCTCGACTGATGCTGTAAAAGCACAGAATGTTGTTTTTCGCTTTTAATCGGTTCGATTACTGAGTGTTGCAGGCAAATTTCCGAAAATTCAGTTTAAATTTGTTTTTAAAACAAAAATGAAGTCTTCTTTCATAAAATTGTCTATCTACATTACTTTAGATGCTTGCTCGCCGTGAGACACCCGGTATATAATAATGTGATAATTTTAGTATTTATGTGCATTTTAGACCCCATAATATAAGCAAGTTTAGCTACTTAGCTTATTACATTGGGTCTAGATAGTTTTTTACGTTTGTTACCTCCGAACTTTCGACCGGGTGAAGCGATTTTGAAATTTCTTTTTAACCGACTTCAAAAAAGGAGGAGGTTCTCAATTCGTACGCTATTTTTTTTGTATGTATGTTACCCGATAGCGGTGCCAATTATGGATGGATTTTGAAAAATAGTTTTTTCGTTTGAAAGAGGCTACTTCTGAGGTGGTCCCATATCCAGGGTATCAGGATCTGATGCTGGGATCATGGGAAAATCGAGGGGAAATCATCAAATTTAGGGCAAAAATACTGTTTTTGATGCCTTTGTACATAATAAACCTCATAATTACGAACTTTTCTATTTCTGTGCACTAAAAAGTAAGAAATATTAGTTTCTGTAGTCGGTTTTTTAAACGTAGTTATTTTATTTGAAAACTGGTGCCCCCGCCCCATTCCAATTTGGTCCAGTTGAAGTCTGGGTTTTTTTATAAGAATTATTTTAAGACACACGTAAGGTTTACAATGACTTATATACTTACTTGTTAATAGGTTCCACTATCCCTGAACCTTCTGCACCGAGACCCTGTCCTTCACTCCATCCCAACTTCTGTAGCATCTTGAAACCTAAAACAAAATAATGTATCTTTTACCATTTGAGGTTGGCGATTCATAATTCGATTTATTTTAGGTTTTTTTTTGTGTGAAAGGATTTGATCACCAGCGCTTGAATAGAGAGTAGAAGCGGAGATATAGTCAACAACGTGAATACCAAAAGACAATGGAGTTATCATTGTCTTTGGTGAATAATGTCCATGCGGGCGGAGTCGAGGGCATAGGTCAATAGTCAATAATTTCGATATAAAATCAGAAAATTGTCTTTCTGTCTGAGATTTGTCAATACCTACCTTACCATAGTCAAATGTATTAAAAAAATACGTTCGAACCAAGCAAATCTAATAGAAAAAAAAAAACAGTATCCGTTGATTTGCGCTTACGCAAGTACAACTCAGTGCCAATAGGTGAATACCATACGACACTACGACACCTAATTAGTTGACTATTTGAACTTTGCCCCCACTACACAACTGGTTGGCATTCCATGGCATACCACAATCATTATGACAGTTACAAATTCCTCTTACAGTGACTTATGCCAAGAAATATTCATAAGAATACTAGGCGCACTTACCGACATTGTCCTCCTTCAATTTAAACTCTTTGTAATCACTCAAGTCTGGCTCCTTGCCACTTTTCACTGCCGAATATTTCTCCATGAATCTGTAATAACATTTTATATGATAGTATTTTTTTATATTACTTATAACGGATATTATATAACTGATGGGAAGCGGTCACCGTGGCCTATGGACGTTCAACACCAGGAACGTCACACTCGTGCTGCGAACCCTCGAGGGGAAATGGGGGGGAATAGGGATTTGTGAGATCTGGCTACCTAATTCACTGGGTGATTTAAGTGTAAGGTGAACAATTGACATGAATAATGTCAAATCATATCTTCTGAGTGATATCACCTAGGTGAAATTGTTCTAGGGTGACATAAAAACATTTTAATTTCTAATCCTTATTCGCCAAGGGTCAATTCAGATCAGGTGAAAAAATAGTCGAGCAGTGTTTAAGTGATATATAAATATCAACCTTATTGCATTGATACAAAGCTGAAAATAGTATGCATTTTATCCGAAAAGGCAGCAGAGCAATTTTCCGCCGGACCTGAATTTAACTCTTGGACTATAAAAAACATTTTGTGTGAAAAAAAAAAAAAGATCCGTGCGTAAAATAGGCTGACTAAAGGGTTAAAATTTGATATCATACTCACTTCTTAAGCTCCTCGGGAGGTAAGAAATCCCCAATGTGATGTTTACCAGCTGCCTGCTTAGTCAACTCCGTCGCCCATTTTTCAGTTGCATTCATTTCTTTAGATCGTAACCTGTGATTAAAAGAACATTTAATAAAATTGGGTAGTTTCCTATAGATGAAATAAACTGTTTAGTTATATTTAAAAAAATTGATTATTCAATAAACTTTATTGAATAATCGATTTTTTTTTAAATGAATAAAGTAATGAATAACATGAATAGTACCAGAACGGTAAAAATGTCCATGATCAAAAAAAGGACGGTACCAGAGCGGTAAAAATGTCCATGATCAAAAAAAGGACGGTACCAGAGCGGTAAAAATGTCCATGATCAAAAAAAGGACGGTACCAGAGCGGTAAAAATTTCCATGATTAAAAATGGGCGGTAACAGACCGGTAAAAATTTCAAAAAAAAAAGGAAGGTAAGACCCATGCAGTCAATTTAGTTTTTTGTTCTAGCAAGACTTACTTATGCTCCCATGTGCCTTCTGCAGTATCTTCATCACTGTCATACTCATATTTGTACTTGCCAGCAGCAGCTAATCGTTCCACTTCCTGCCTCTTCTTTAACATGTCCTGGGGAGTAAGTTATTCATGAACCTCATTCTGTTTCACAGCAAGTTGTAATCACAATCGCAACGTGAGAATTTGGTGGATTTCAATTTATCAACATAGAAGAAAGAACAGGCCTAAAACCTATACCAAAGTAAATTTGTCGGTTAATACGAACGCGTGGTCGCGGTATGGTTAATCAATCCGAACAAGGGGCCTGTATTAAATTAATAAATTATAGAGTATAGTCTTGTCTATTGCAGTTATTTTTGTAATCCATTAAAATACATATTTAGTCTAATTTCAAAAATGAACTCTTAAACTATTGAAACAACTACAGCTGTATTTATGCATTTACTAGCTGCTTATACCGCCTGTGGAATAAGCCTACATCAGAGATATGCCAGTTATTTTTGATGAATGTCGTTTTGTATCTTGGAAGTGTTCCACTATTTTTGAACTGTTCAAAAGACATTTAAAAACAAACAATCGTACATTAAAATAACCACGTCTTATTCTATTATTAACAGTCGAAAAAATAGGGCATAGGAACCAACCTGATACAGCAGATTCAGCTTGAAGTTATCCTCACACTTCTTCCAATCTTCTCCACTTAAGTTGGTGGTGCCGTAGTTCGTCATTGCGTATTGCATCAAAGCTTGGTTGCTGCGATGCATGGCCGTCAATCTCATACCTTCTTCATCAATCGTTGATAAACCTAAAAAAAGGATATAATATATATTATTTCAAAATTACATTGTACTTTGTGGCAGAACTATGAAAATTATGTACTTAAGGTAAAAAATGTCTCGAAATATTTAGACATGACTGTCATTGTACACGTTTAAAAGTATCATGGACGGTTTGTAGATAGGGGAAATAATCTTGCCAATGTACTGTAACTGTGTTTGTTTGCAAAGGAGGCCAAAAACATCTACACGGATTTTTAATTTCTATTAGAAAGGACAAACTTAAATCTGCCATATTGTTTCATTATAAATAGCAACCCATTTATGTCCCACTGCTGGGCACGGGTCTCCTCTCCTCTAACGAAAGAGCTGAGAGAGTATAGGCCTTAATCCACACACGCTGGTCTAATGCGGGTTGGTGGATCGGACATGTCCTTAGAATTTCTTCTAGGACATGTGGGTTTCCTCACGATGTTTTCCTTCACCGTCAGCAGATGGTAAATCATGTTTCATTACCCGACCTCCGCGCGAGCGGGGCCACGGGCATCAGTAAACTAATCACGGGCTCAAAGGACTCCACATTGGCTCATTATTCCTTTTATTGGGTTTTGAATAGTCAGTTCGTGCACATGCATGAAGTTTGACACACTCAGACACCGTCACCTTAATTTAGTATAACCATTACTAGAGTAGTTGTGTTTGCTGTTGCACGTTGTTATCGTTGTAAATAGACGGAAGCCTTTAATTAAACAATACCTGTTTACGTAAAATACTATGTCGAATCGTGTGAATAATGTGGCAAGTTAACGACACGCTGAAATAGCATAGATAATGTGTTGCAATTGTCACGCTTAAGTAGCGTGATCGATGTTCTACACCTTACTTATTTTCACAGTTTGGTGAGCATTATTTTTGATAGTAATTTTTTATTTTCATCTTCTTAGCGCTGTTGTATCCGAAACTTTCATTTTAGGAGTCTGAGGTCTGCTCATTCTCTTTTTGGTTTGGTTAATACGGTATTTATAGGAGCGATTGCTGTCTAATCTTGCAACTCCCGAGATGAAAGCTTGCTCAAAATCCTTTCAAATGCAGGTGAGGTTAGCTTAGACCTTTCTTTGGAATATAACTTAAAACAACTAAATGGACTGGACGTACCTAGTAAGTCCCTTAATGTCTATATTAAGAAATTAATACAAAAGCATATAAACCTATGATTGACGCAAAAACTACTGAACAGATTTTGATTCGTTTTTTTTAAGGTCTTGGTCTTACAATCTTACGCGTTTTTTATTACAATAAGTTGAGTAGAACCGGAGTAAAACCGACTTCCACGCAGTCTTTGGCTAGTTGTTTTATACTATCTAAAGTCTAAAGTACATAAATGTAACGTACCTGGGCCAGAGCCTGGTCCTACGTTAGGCGGTAGTGATGCCATGATACCCGGTGGTTTAATGTCAGCTGGTGGGGGATCGTCACTCCACCTGGATTTCTTTTTCTTACGTCTCTCTCTTTTGCTGTCAGATTCTTCGTCACTCTGAGAGCTAGTCTGCTCACGTTTGAATGAGAATTGAGATTGTTGATGTGGGTAGCTAGAAAAATAGTGTTAAGTTAAGAAGTAGATACAATTTTATACTTAGTTATATGACAAAATGTTCATACCTGTATATCAATTTACGTTAATTAATAAAAAATAATAATAACTCTGAAAAAAAAATTAGCTTTGTGGACGCCGGCAGATTTAAAACATTTACTTAAAATTTGTATATTCGCATATTAAAAACATGACGTTATAATGGAGCATCGTGCCAGTAGCCGTCACATAAGAGTCGCATTTTATCCTAAAGGCACGACAAAGGTTATACAAGAAAAAAAATAACAATAATAATTTTTCAAAATAAGTCAAGTAGAAAAGAACCACAGAGAGAGAACACTGAATGATTGACTAATTATTTTTAGGGATAAATAAACCGCCACATGAAACAAAAATATTAGTCAAGCAGTGTGTTTTTCCATCTCATATTTTTGAAAAGATTTCTAGCTAGCTAAATTAGGCAATGAGAATCTATACCTGTCTCTTTCTTCTTTAAAATATGGTTTATCATCATTACTATCATCATCCTCTAGGCTAAACTCTGGCTCATATTTATCTTCTGGCTTCACCTCAGGTTTTCTATCCGTCTGTTCACTCCTGTACTTCTTAATTAATTCCCTGAACGCCTTGTACTCGTTCGAGTTAGTGTTGTGTAGGAACCTGCAAGAATTTGCTATGTGCAGTTATAATGTATAGTGTGTAAACAACGACAAAGGATGTTTTTGTTTAAGGCTTATTTATCCTGCAAATAGCCTAGTGGAACCGTGTTGTAAATATTTCAGAAAGTTTGCACTATCATATTTCTAGAATGCTACTTTTAACTAATTTTAGAAAAACCACTCATGATTAAAATTTGGTAAAATAGTAAAGATAGTGGGGGTAGTATTGTTTTTTGTTAGTGTAAGGGTACGAGATGTATGGTGTAATAGATAATTTACTACACAGTTCCATGATAATTGCGACAAAGAATTGTAATTATAAAAAAGAATACAGCACGTATCCTCCTGTCGGGATCAAAATATTTTTACCACAAGGATTGATCTTGTGTGTGA
The DNA here is from genome assembly GCA_963576445.1 of Lithosia quadra. NCBI lineage: Eukaryota > Metazoa > Arthropoda > Insecta > Lepidoptera > Erebidae > Lithosia > Lithosia quadra. The sequence continues at coordinate 9,251,699 of OY754891.1, forward strand.
ATTGCTTTCAGCACATTTTCCCAATGGTCACCGTTGAACGCGACTTCGGAGGCGGCGCGATGGACAGCCGGCGGCAACGAATCTGCGAGAACTACACACCACGAGTCAAAATATGTCCGCTGTTGAACCACGGGCACTAACCTACTAACATGCACAGATCAACCCTAATAGACTCATTCATTTAAATTCATATTGGGCATATTTAGTTATAGTAACACTCATTATTTGATACATATATATTATGCATAGTACAACGACAAATTAAATAGTCTCGGTCTAGTAACAAAAATTCGTTTATCCAATTTATTTGTCATAATTTTATTGAATGAATGAATTTAAATAAAAAATCTATAACGTTAGATAACTTTATGCATCTTGAACTCATATGGCATCATTAGGGTTGATTCATGCAAACGTATCTACTGAATTTACATGATACAGGCTTTCTGATAAATTAATCATAATAAAATGCATTTTTAACCTAATTTCTAATTTAATTAATGTAAATTGATTCGAGTTTTGAGAGATGCCCATATATAATGTATTTACCCCCTTTTTTTATTTATAGTTTCAATTAGTGTATTGTTAAATATCAGAAAGCTCTGAAAATATCAATGGTTAGATTTGTATCGCCTTTGCGTTATTAGAGTCGATAACTATAACAATACAATGGCGCTTATATAATTCTATAGTCCGACAATCTTTACCTTGAGATGTCTTAAATGGTTCTAGTTTGGTATCCTTGTCTTTCTTAGGCGTTGGTTTGACGTTCATTTGTGATGTGTTTGCAGGATTCTTAGGTATCAAAGACTTATCAAATGATTTTGAGTCCGGCATGTGGTTAGACATTGTACTTGGCGGCAAAGGAGGATTCGGCATAAACGGCATAGGAGGGCCATTGCCGTTGCCGAAATTCGGTGGACCATTAGGTGGAAATGGAGGACGTGGCCCCATGAAAGGCATATTGCCATTATTCATAGAATTTGGAGGACCATTTGGCCCCATCATATGATTAGGAAATGGTGGACCAAAGAATGGAGGCATAGGGCCATTGGGTCCTGGCCCTTGCATATTGGGCCCACACATAGGTGGCATTGGACCGCAAGGGCCATTCGGGCCCATGAAATTTGGAGGCATTGGGAAGTTGGGGTGACCAGGAGGTCCACCCATAAATGGCGGCATAGGTCCACCAGGAGGCATTGGAGGCATTGGCCCTCTTGGACCCATCATAGGACCGGGTCCCATATTAGGGCCCGAACCCATGTTTGGCCCTGGGCCCACATTAGATCCAGGACCCATATTAGGCCCTGGACCCATGTTAGACCTTGGACCCATGTTAGGTCCAGGACCCATGTTCGGTCCTGGCATTCCTAGTCCCATCCTTGGGCCCATATTGGAACCGTGACCCATATTAGGACCTGGCCCCATATTTGATCCAGTATTATTTGAACCTGGCCCAGTATTACTTATATTAGAGCTAGGTCCCATATTTGAACCAGAACCCATGTTGGATCCAGGTCCCAAGTTCATACCAGGACCCATATTAGGACCAGGTCCCATGCCAGGCATGGGGCCCATGAGGGTTGGGGCCATAAGACCAGGGGGCATGGGTGGAGGCCCCATTGGAGTAGGTCCCATATTACTGGGTGGTTCATTGGAATCACCATCTTCATCTGAATTAGGTGACAACATCCAAGGCTTATGATCGGAATCTGAAGGCTGATGAGGAGGTGCCATTATAGGAATTTGCATAAGAGCAGGAATATTATGGGTGTTGCCCTTATTATCTACAAATTTCTTTTTGTCTTCCAGTATCGGCGTAGTTGGACTATGAGCATGATTACGACCTCTATCGTTCCACCGACGATGTTTTTCTCTGTAATCAAACACAAATTATAGGAATTAATGACTTGCAGGTTAGGATGATTTAAGCTTCAACCTGCTGATTAGGATTCTAGGCTCTGGCACATGTTTACCATCCTTTGGGGGTTTATATGGCACTGACCCTTGTAAAATCCAACTAATTTGGTTTTTAAATCTGTGCATACTGGTGTGCAAATACTTTGTTAATGTAGTTTTTACAGAAAGAACTGCCATTTGGTCTCCTAACCCTAAGAGTTTGTTAATGGTTCAGGGCATCAAAACATCATCAAATTGTAATGCTTTAACGAAACCCACTTTAACTTACCATCAGGCGGGGTGCAATCAATCTGGTGGACCAAATATAAAAAAAAATACCTTTGACCCTTATCGCCTGACCCCGACTTCCTTCGCTCTTCACCCTTATGAGCAGTATATTCTCTATCATATTCCTCATCTGTAGGAAATTGCTCAGTCATTTCTTGGTTTACATCTTCTTCAGTTTGCTGCTCATTTTCTTCTTTCTCTTTTATTTCTTGCTTCTGCTTCTCTAGCAATGCTTTAAATTGGTTCATGAAGCTGCCATCATTGGAAAATATGTTAACCGATCCTTTATCATCAGATTGTGTGGGGCTGTGGAAGATAATAAATAGTTTTATTTTTGTGCAGGGTCTTTACAACTTGTCAACTTAGTTTCGAATAAAAGTTTTACATAGCCGTATCACGCTACATGCTATAATTGTAAATATCTGGTAACATATTTTTTAATTAAGCATACTTGGATAATTTGGCCTGTGCGGCAAGTGCGGCAGCTTGCTTTTGGGCTTCTATCTTAGCCTGTATCTCCATTTTCTTTCGCTCGATTATTTGTTCTTGCTTCGACATTTGAGCCCATCTTGTACTAAGTGCCGATTTATTTTTATTGTCTTTAAAATGTATCATCTTTAACTCATTAACTACAGTAAATAGCACGAAATTTTAAGAATAAAGTTAAAAAAATGAAAATTTTTACTTCACATCACATCACAGACACCAATTCACAAACAGTGTTGCCAATTTTCTACTATATTTTCCACTAAAAAAATCTTTAACACAGTAATAACCACAAAAAAGAATAAGAAAAGAAATTAGCAGTTAGTATTAGGTACATTATCCTTTATAATTAAGTAATAATATTTTTTACGATACGTGTTAACAATCAGACGTAACGATTTATTTTTCGTCGGTCGATGGCTCTGCTTCTGCTAGAGTGAAAGGTATGTCACTCTAGCAAAAGCAGAGCCAAAGCAGTGGCATATCTTATCATGACATAGTGGGGGTAGGGAGGGGGGTCAATCCGCGGAAAACCAATAATTGCGAATATATGCTAATAATAAATTAGTTATCATAATAGCTTTCTTTTTTTACTTTGCATGACATTTCCGACATATTTTCACGTAAGGCGCCGGTATTTAAAATAGTACACATCCTTTATTTATTTTTTTATTTCAATAAACACGCACCAAACGTCATCACCGTTTACAAAAAAAAGTCGAGTAATAAAGTTCCACAATTATTTCCCAAAAATTGTACTAGCACTTTCCGTTTTTTCTTTCATACTTCGAAAGTATACATTATCTACAATAACATAACGAACCATGATGTGATTTGATATCAAATATCATATAAAAATAAATTAAATAAATTTTGTCACGAAAATTCGTCATCACCGTTGCGGCACCGTCAACTTTGTATTCCTCGAAAATTCTAACTACCTAGCCCGATCTAGACGCCCTAGATCTCCTTTCCCAGTCTCTCTAATGAAGCGGAGCGCAGCGCACGTCAATTTTATCCACGCAGGAGTCTAAAAATTTTCAACTTACATTGCTTAGGGGCAGTGTGTCACGTATTTGCATCATCACCATTATCAGAGAAATTTAGGTAAGCACTAATTACTAGATCTTTTTAAAATACCCAAGCTAACCGTAATTAATGCACAATACCATAAAAATGGTTGGTTGTGCTCTCTGCAGCATGGTATTTAGTTTAAAAAATCATAAGCTATCAAACGTCATAACCATTATCATCATTACCATTTGTTTTCTATTAATGGTAATGATAAGAAGTGAATGGTAATGATCTTGCTCTATGTGTTTTGTGTGTTTATCTCATGTATTCTGATTTGGGTGATGTTGAATGACCCTGGGCCACCGGTAAAGGGGGGTGGGGCAAGCATCGCCCGCAAGGTGCGTTCCTGGTATGGGCGCGAGTGAGCGAGATTCACCAGAAGCTGATAACCGTGATCCAAACGTAGGCCGGTTCAAAACAGTGTACATCAAAGCCACAAAGTAATGCTGCAAGAAGGCTCACATCAGAGCGGATTCCCAGTGCATTGCACGGCTTGGGTAGGCTTGTAGCGCACCCCACGGGCAGTTGTGGCTACTGGCACCTGGCCAAGGCCGTGCAACTACATCCTTATCAGGCAACGCCATATTCGTGCAGTGCTGCAATCACTCGATGTCCGGCAAGCCAGTGGTCCCGATGGAATTCTAGCAGTGATTCTACGTAAATGTGCAGCGGAGTTGTCTCCCATGCTTACGCGTCTGTACTGCATCTCTTACACTTCGGGCGCACGACACGCTTTCTCTATGCCGACGACCTGGCTCTTACGTCACAGGGTTCCTTTGAGGAGGTAGAGGCAAACTTGAATGCCGCACTCGAGGACTTGAGCTCCTATTACGACAGCAATGCGCTGAAGCCCAACCCCTCAAACACCTCACTTAGCAACGGGCAGCGTGAGCTTGACATTCGGTGGCGTGGTATCAACATCGTCCACTGCAAGCATCCCGAAATATCTGGGAGTTACTCTGGACAGGTCCCTCACGTTTAGGAAGAACTGCGAAAACCTCAAGCAGAAGGTCTGCGCTCGTAATAACCTTGTTAAAAGGCTGACGAGTATAAACTGGGGGGCCGCACCACACGTGCTGCGGGCAACGGGGCTCGTTCTGTGTTATTCAGCTGGTGACGCGGGGCTAGTGGATGTAGCACTTAATGAGGCCTGCTGGATAATAACTGGCTATCTAAAGCCGACTCCGGTACGGCAGCTATACCCACTGGCTGGCATTGCACCTTCCAGCGTTCGCAGAGATGTGGCATCATCCATGGAGTGGGGCAAACTGGAAGCGGACCACCGACACCCCATGCATGGTCACCCTTACGTACCACAAAGGCTGTAAAGCCGAAAGAGCTTTTGGGTATGCGTCGCTACCGCTGACAGTGAACCCCCAATAGCCAGAGTGACTCGCTGGAGAGCTTGAAGTCCGTTTCCGACCCCTTTTGTTCCGTGGGCGGAAAGCCTCCCTGTGGCTTTCCGCCCACGACCTTCCCTGGGTCACGTGGAAGTCTCTAAATAGACTTCGGACACAGGTCGGCCGAAGCAAGGAGAATCGGTCAAGAAGGGGGTTCTCGGGCAGTGCAAGCCTGCAGTGCGAGTGTGGAGTTTCCCTGCAGACTATGGCCCACCTAATAACGTGTGCTGCATGCCCATGTACATTTTGCACACCAGTGGAACTCATGAGTGCCTCTGAGAACGCAATCCAGGTAGCAGCACACTGGAAAAGTAAAATCTGAGAGCAGAAATGCCATCGATACGATAGAAGAAGAAGAACACTTCGGGTACAGTACCGCCAGCTTGTGCAGCGAAGCGAATGTGCAGCCGATCCCCAAGGAAGGGGATCGGTCAGACCCGGGCAATTATCAACCCATAGCCGTCACCTCAGTGCTGTGCAAGGTTTTTGAGCATATCATTAACGCACAGCTCATGTGTCACCTAGAGGATCATTCCCTAATTATTGATCGGCAATATGGCTTCAGGCCGAAACAGTCAACGGGTGATCTTCTAGCGTATGTCACCCATCTATGGGGTGAGGCTTTGGACAAGTATAGTGAGTCATTGGCTTGACATTGCCAAAGCTTTCGATAGGGTCTGGCACAAGTGGATGCGGGCCGGAACCTCGACGTGGTGCACCTGGGCAACGGAGGCGAGCAGCGCCTCCCACTTGCCACGGGAGACGCTACTGCCTGCGGCCAATCCGGCCGGGGTGGGAGCGGCCGTTTAGAGGGCTGCTCCGAGGCTCTCCACGTGTCCCTTTGACTAGCAGATGGCACAGTGGGGAGCAAGCGGGGGGTGAGCTGATTGTCTGCGCGCCGACGGTTGGGTGACAGGACGGCCGCCTGTAACCCTACACCCCACCATCGGCGATATGGCGTGATGCTCGCCCCACCCCTCCTTTCGTGTGTCGCGGGGGCCATCTTAAAACCGTAGATGGCCCGGGGTCAGCTGGGGTGCGAGGGATATGCCCATTGGGTAACCTTACACCCCGATAATTAAGACCCGAGATGGCGTGCGGTTTTAGTCGGTTCGATCCCGACATAACGACCCCCGATGGCCGACAGGGGTGGTATCCATGGGGATTTCCGCACGATAAAAAAAGGGTCTGGCCCAAGTCATTTATTTCCAAGCTGCCTGCTTTTGGTCTATCTCCACTGTTATGCAGCTTGATTGAGAACTTCCTGCAGGAGCGCCGCATTCGAGTGCTCTGTGATAGGCGCAGGGGTCCGTTTTGTCGCCTACTCTGTTTCTTCTGCATATCAATGACATGCTGTCAGTAGGCAGCATTCACTGCTATGCAGATGATAGCACCTTACACGGACGATATCACGGTCACCCTGCGAACAAGCAGGCTGACGTAGGGGAAAAAAGACAGCTTCTTGTCACTGAGCTTGATCGGGTTCTGAATCACATTTCGCAATGGGGCTCTGAGAACCTGGTCGAGTTCGATGCCAAGAAGACGCAGGCTTGTGTGTTTACAGCAAAAGTATCTCCTTGCCTGCCCCTCCCTGCTCTTCGGGACACTCCACTGCCACTTCAGGATAACCTAGATCTACTCGGAATGGATGTTCGCTGCAAACTGACTAATAATAACTACATCGAGAGCATCATCAAAACGGCCTCGCGGAAACTCAGAGAACTGAACAAGGTGAGGCGGTTTTTCACGCCGGAGCAGCGGTATCTTCTATACAAGACACAAATCCGTTCTGGCGTAGAATACTGTACTCATCTCGACGTACAGGCCGTATTATTGGGACTCTTCAAGTTACCAACGCTCTCGAACCGTTACAATTACGTCGATACATAGCCTCTTTGGCAGTTTTCGGAACACTCACCATGGTAGAGGCGGTACCTCTACCATGGTGAGTGTTCTGATGAGCTCCACCAACTAGTTCCATCCTCTCCTTTCCTATACAGAACAATACGTGCAAGGCTGAGATGTCACCCTCATACCGTGTTGAACAATGCCATCAAGAACTAAGAAGTTCGGTGCCTCTTTTTTTGCCGCTCAATAAAGACCTAAAATTCTTTACCAGCCCACGTGATTCCTTCCTCCTACTACAGTCCCGGGTCCTTTAAGCGGGGCTATAGCGGGGCGTGAAAAAGCATTTGATACGGCCGTCAAATTGAGGGCCACCATTATGGCGTGTATGTATGTAATGGGGACCTCCTTCCTGAGACTGTGCCTTTAGCTTACCATAGTTACCATCAGGTGAGGTGAAGTCATATTATTAACGTAACTGTCGGTTACGTCTATATGACTTCTACTAAAAGAAAAAAGTTTATTTGCAATATTCTTTTATGTTTATAGTGATTTAACAAAGGAGAAACAAGTGTTATTCAGTTTTTCATCATTCCCATTAACATATCGTCATTACCGTTATAGAAAAATCATTACCATGCTATAGACGTCATTACCATATCAATTAAATAACTTTGAAGATCAATAACTTCTGATTCTCTTGTTGGATTTTAGTGCCTCCAATAGTTTTGTAAAGGTTATTAAAAAACCTTTAAATTTATTGCGTTTGACACGCATTTCCGACAAGTTTCAAAAAAAGTTCAAAATAAATAAGAAAGAATCAAAACGGCGGATTCACCCAGGGTTGCATGACACCGCCGCCGTAGTACTATTAGGTATTCTGAGCCGCCGCGCCGAGTTGTCTGCTGGGGTCACCACCCCTCGTGCTCGGTGAATCTGCTCACCCATTTCCTACTGTCCACTATTATTATGACCGCGGTCTACTAAAGCATGGAGGTACTACCCTAGTCAAACTGCTCAATTTCTCGGGAGAAACCGTCGTGTCCTACCTACGTCAGTGATTCATAACTTTAGGTGGTATAATAATGTATAATCGATTCAATGCAACATTTTCCTTCCAACATTAAACCCACTAATTCTACTTAACGTGTATGGAACTCTAAGTCAATAAGTTTGAAGTTGCACAGCTACTGTACAATTTTATAATAGTAATATTTTCATAAACTTAAAAAAGCACTTCATAATATTATAGTACGCGTCGAATATTCTAATTAATTGTATTCCTCAGCTTATTTCTATTACTTAGATTGATACTGCTAAACAGTCTCACAATATTGAAGCAGTATTAGAAGAGTAATGACAAAATTAGTTTTTCTTAAGTTTGGATTCTCCAACCTGAATTCAACCACTAGCCGAAAGCCGAAACCACCAAATTTAGTAGTAAACCACTAAGGTGGCAACACAACACAGATTCACACCCGGCTCCACAGATATTTATAATATTATAATCAAAAGCTAAACTCAACTCTATTTACTATGGTTTATAGATTGGTTGCCTATGGCCAGTGATGGGTTTACGAATTTTACGTTATGGGTTTAATACGGCGTTATATTAAACTCGGTCTACGGTTTACGATTAATGCCCTTAGAAATGCATTATTCTTACACACATTACGATTACGATTAATAATCTATCGTATATTTTTTATAATAATATATAATCGATCAGTATCACCCTGTTCCTATTTCTTTCTTGCTCATGCTCTGTGCGCTCATTCTCAAATTTTCCAAATGGGGCAACCATTTGGAAATTCTCCAACCTAAGGTAGCACTTATTGAAAACATTTTAAAACAATATTATTGGTTTTAATACTACCGCCTTTTTTCTTATTTTATCTTCAGCCGCCTATAATAATAATGATTGTGTTCAGATGAAATTGTAGGACATGACATGCCTACAGCCACGTGTGAAAGAAATTTCATTCCGCGCACGCTTAGATTGTGGAATGATCTTCCTACTGTGGTTTTCTCTAGCGACTAGAACATGGAGTTCTTCAAGAAGGGCATTTGAAGATTTTTACAGAGTACCTAACTTAACACCCCGTTACTAAAAGAACCGAGAGGGCCGATGGCGGACACAGGTTGTATCCGTGGCATTTAGAAGGTACAAAGAACATTAGTAACTATTCACCCCTTACCCAGTCACATTCAGCTCGTGTTAGGAGTGAGTTCACGTCGGTAGTGTAATGGGGCCAGGATTCGAACCCGGGACCTCTTAACCACTAAGCTACCGGGACTTGACTTATAGTACGTAGCACGTATATTGAAGTAAATATGGTCCTTTTTTTTGCTTTTTTGCTTTGCTTTTGCACGCGGCTTCCCCCGCGTGGATGTCGGTTATCGCGACCTCATTCATTCTCGAGGTCTAATCTACTCCTATATCAAATTTTATCAAAATCGGTTCAGCGGTTCAGGCGTGAAAGCGTTACAGACAGACAGATTACTTTCGCATTTATAATATTAGTATGGACAATAGAAATATAATACTTACACATGAAGTAATAATTTGAGTTACATTTCATTTTCATGAGTATTTCAGGCACACGTCGTCGTCGTCATTGTTGCAGAGGATACACGGCACCACGGAGTAAAGCACAGCACACATCACGGTGTAGATAAAAACGCATAGATTTGCTTATGTAGCTTTTTATGAAACCTATGAGGCTATGAATTACTTGATGTACTTTAACGTAATGGCGAATCCTGTATTTAAATCGTTAAGTGAAAGTTCGTTATACGCCTTCAGATTTCGCAGTTCTTTTGCTACCTTAGATTGTGCACACTCAGATTGGTCTGAGTGTGCACATGAAATAATTTGGTTGCATTTATGAGTGACAATAATATTTACGTTGACATTTATGTAAGATGGGTTTTATGATTGTCTATTTATTGATTGCTTGGGAAGCATATAGCTTTTTACGATACAAGTGATATATTTTCTTTTCATTGAAGCACCGAGTAATCACATTTTAGGTTTTAGTGATAGCAGTCATGTCATAGCACAATGTCGCGATATAAATGATGACATACGTACAAACGGATCGCAAGTGTTTTTACTATTAGCCTCATTGTGGACTAAAATAAAACATCAGATATCATTGCATATTATTCTTTTTATATTTTTTTTTCATCAGTTTAAATGGAAAATACAATTTCATTTATTTATATGTTGTCATTTATTTATTGTAAACAAATATATTATAAAAGATTTACATATTACTATCAAAACAAAATATTCACAAAATGGCAGACTAACTAAACAATTACTTAGCTGTTTCATCAAGCATGCTAACAATTGCATCGTTTTGAGCTAAACAAGAAGGAGAAAGTTTGGCACTGATCCCATTATTCAAATAAAAGTGAAGATGGCATAAATGCACATTGCAGCAACACTATCTGTCGTACAAGATAAGTTAGTCTGTTTGTCCAGATTTTGAATAGGTACCTTTTATAACGATACTCTTCACAACCTCTCTTCAGCTCATGTATTGTATGATCTAATACTGACTACTTATTTTATTTCCACGTAATCACTGCAGACGGCTTGCGTCTATGCACTGCCAAAGTTTTCAAAACTATAAAGGGCAACGCCAAAGAGAGCCTACATCTGACTATTGTTTCTGTGGTAACTTGACAGTTATAATAAACTAATCTGCTGCCTCATTATATCGAAATTCAAATTGACTTAATTAAAAAAAACAACAAACTCTGGCTCCTTTCATAACAATACAAATTCCATTGCATGGATAAAATTAACTCAATTTTAAAACATTCAAACAACTCATCAATCAATTCAAATTAAAAAGTACCTCTTCACATTTCTGCATTACCCTGCCTTAACAAAATCATATTATACACTTAGACAGTTGACAAACAAAAAAAAAGCAATGGAAGAGGATAATGAGCAAATGAAATCACAAAATATATAGAAACAATCGACACAGTGTCAGGTTGCTTGAGTAAGTGTGCTTTGGTGCTCCAATTGAACTTAAGAGGTTGCAAACTTACACAAAACATTTCAGTGTAGCAAAAAAGCCTTAAATCTCTTCCACTGTTACATGAAATGCCGAAAAGAAAAGTATAATTCATAAATTGTACCTATACTTTGTTTATACTCTAATTTTTTTTTACATTTTAATAATTTAAAAACAACCAGAACTTGGTCGAGAAATTTATATCCATTTTTTTTGTGTGTTTTATTTTTCATGACTTATTTATAAGCTAATTAACGTGAGCCGATGTCAGGATTCATAGCTAGTCGTCGTTCGCTCGAAGCGGCCGTGGGCCGCCCGAGCTTGTATAACGTATCTATACAAATTAACACTACCGCATCTATACATCTTGACTCATATATAATGCACTGATATTTCGAGGGGCACAAGGAATATCGCAGCATTGTTTCACGGCGCTCAACGCCCGGCCGCCGCCGCGCGACCGACACCAACCGTCTCGTATATATTTTCCGGTCATATACATTTCATAGCAATTAATAAAAAATAAACACTAACATTACATCCCTTAACATGTCTAAATGTCTAATTCGTACTCTATTTACATTTGACATAATACATAATATTCAAATTGTTCGGTGTAAGGACAGTCTTGCGAGATCGATGTCGAGCCCGGGCTCGCGGCGACGGCCTACCTCTCATTACTGTACAGCAAATTTACAATAACATTTGATCAGAATACGCAAACTCAAAGATCTATATCTAAAAATTAATGTAACGTAAGGATCATCATGTATGTAACGCCCGCCTTAAGCCGCTATTATAATATCGGTTATGTTAAGTAATTTAACAAGTTTGCACATGACAAAAATGCCACTTTATATATGCATAACAATATTGAGTTAAATAAAATAGGCCACGTTCATTGTTGCCGTTAAAATACGGGGTTAACACAACCAGATTTGTTAATTTACATACATACAATACATACAATAATTAAACTCAAGGTGCCAAAATTAAGTATAGTTACTGTGGCGCATTTGTCATGCTGCAAAATTTATAGTTTTAATCTGGAAATTAGTACTCCTAATGTATCACTAACTAGGATTTAAGAAGATGACATCACTAGATTCTAAATATCTTCTATTCTGTACAATGGACTATGATATTTTATTGAGATATTTTTTCCTTTGTATAAACATGACAAAATACAAATATTTTCGTCCAACTTTATAATAACTTAATCGGTAACAATCGAGCAACATTTGACATTTATTACTCCCTTTGTGACAGTATAATTAGATATTATATCATATTACGTAGTAAAGGGATATCTTATTTTAAGTAATTTCGGCATTGTAAATATGAATCTAGTCTACTTTCCATAGATGTCAACATGACACTACGATGTAAGCATAATATAATGTTTATTGTAGGGTAGTGTAATATTATTTAGAACTTTTAATAAGGCCTAATGTTTGTATGCATTTTCCCTGGCTGTAAAAATATATATTTTCATATCTTCAACGCTATCCGTGTACTAGGTGCGTCAATGAACAGTGCTAAACAACGGTTTTGACAAATGGAATGCATTTTTGATAATGACCGCTTCAATATTCAACCTCCCCAATATATTAACAGAAGAAATTCCCTAAGTAATGATAGAATGATTCCATTAGTATAAGTGCGCGTTATATGCAATAGTTACGAATTATATTAAAACAATTGATAGTTCTTAAACTAGTGGTAACAATAACATTTTAATTGATTGTTCTTGTCGATTCCAATTGAGTTCTTCAATATACTATATTCATGTAAAAAATACGCTTCACACAATGTGATACGTATGAAGGAAATCAAAGATTGCCTGAACAAAGGAATTTGTTACGGGAATTCACGGGCATTCGTGTAATTGTTCCAAGTACGTACCTAGTTATTTTAATTGGGTCCCAAGCAAACGATAACTCGAACATGCAAATTCCCGCATAAAACAGCCACATAGGTTTTTTGTTAAAACTGTTATTATAACAACAATGTATGTATATAAAATTTGTAAGCTATTACTATTAGCAATTGGTCATTGATACATATAACACTAAAGAAAGAAACAACTGAAATATGAATGCTATTTACACGGAAGGTTAGCTCATTGTAATAATAAAGTTTTAAAACAAATGTGTTGTAGCGACTGACTCTTTCAAACGTAAAATGTGATTTGAATAAATAAATAACCAAAATAAATAAAAATCCAAAGAGAAATTTAATTATCTAATATCATGGCCATAATATTGAGCATTATAATGAGTAAAAAAAGTAATGATAAATCCACAAACATGTTAACATGAGCAACAAAAGGGCACTTATGTTTGAATTGACCAAATAACTTCACATCACTAATGAAAAATCTACAATTTCTGTATATACATAAAACAATTGACGAGTATAATGAAAAATGAAAGACTAATGCCGTTTTGACACATTAATTGACAAAAAACTAACAGAAGTAACGTTATCCTTTAACAATAGTTCGTAAATCTACGAAGGTGTTCAGTTATATTATAATATACGCATATAATAACAAAGTATACATTAGGCGAAAATTAACATTACAATGACAATTATCAAATTTAAGGACGCTTATGCCGTTGTAAGTTGACTTTAACAAATTGCATTTGGAAATACGCAATGGACTTGCACAAATTGTTTGGCTCAAAGATAAAAATCAGAATTACCTAACGCTAAATCATTTCAAATATGGACGTTACTTTCAGGACATAATATACGCAAGACGGCTTTCCACACATTTGGACCAGGGAATACGAACAATAGCGTTAGTGTGAACGCTCGGCCGAGGCTTGTCGTCTGATCCGAATGTGTACTAAATTTACTAAAATTTTATTGTGATATGGAGGGTATTTCCAAAAGGACCAGAGAAGTCCCTTACTTCTAGTGGATGTTCAACACTGGCCGGTTGCTATTATTTAATACATTACATTTAGCGATGGAAAATTAACATTTGCTATGCAATTTTGGCAAATATTATGCATTTGGAACTCTGTCGTGTAATCACCGGCAAGTTTCTAACACTATAACATGAGCGCTCAAGCTCTGGAAGAGCTACTTTGTGACATTCGATGAGTTCCTTTGTATCCTTTATATTTATATACATGATTTACACACGGCAATAACACGACACAGCCAAATATTAATAAATATGATATATAATATTGAAAAAAAAAACCTGAATAATTACACTAGTATAACAAAATTTAACAAGAACTCGATAAAATTTCTTTATTAGTTACTACTATTTACAACACGCAAGCCGGGCAAGATAAAAAAAAGAAAATGAACGTCCAACATTAAAATATGGATGGATTATTCAGAAGCGAAAAGGACGATCTTTAAGTAAAATAGTAAAAATATTAGACAAAAGGTTGTTGTGTATAATTGTTTCTGTAGGCCAATTGTCGGCTTAAATTGACTTCTTAAAATTGTCGAAGTTCAGAGCTGCCTCATTAATTCGCTATTTAGCAACGATTAAACTATTTACTCTTTGACCTTTTCTTAAAGAGAAAAATGTAAAAATGATTCCGTAATCGGCATTTATAAGCAAAATTCATTTGGACAACAATAACATTAGACGGCAATAATTTTCAACTGGAATTAAATGTGGACGAACATATATCTACTGGACTATTATATACTTATATCTTTTTAATATACATAATATAATATTTACATTATTAAAATCAATCAGATAGGTGTTCGAGATATACATGTCGTCAAATTCGACGCGAATGACGAGTAAGAAGTTGCGATGGTCAATGTGTAATATACTACAACAAACAATGATAGAAAAACGCTTGTTCTTGCGTCGGTAGCAACAGCAAGAAAAAAGTGCTAGTTAGAAAAAGTACCAACATGTTGCATTAGATTACAAATAATAGTTAAATATTCAAATAATAACAGGAGTTCAAATTAGGCAGAGTGTGTTATCACTCTATAAATGGTTAAGGTATCGCTCTGTTAAGATTAATGGAAGAACAATGAAACTTAATATACTACTATGTAACTTAATATTTGTATTTATTAACTACAATGAAAATGACTAAAACAGAACAGAAATTACCTCAACCATATGGTCACAGTCTCAACTAGACATTGTCTTTCCAACTTGGCAGGCGTCCGGCATGAATACTTCTAATGCCAACCTCAAGTTCATTAACAGGGCGCTTATTCATATACGAATATAGAACTTTCATTTTCGTCCTTGCTTAGAGGTCAATTGTTCGCATAAGTATAATTGAAGGATCATACTCCATATGCATGAATCATGATTCTGGTTTTCCTTGTTGATGCAGTTGGTGAATAATAAAACGTTCATAATTTAACAAACATTTTGAAAACTTCTAAAGGGGACAAAAATACGAGGACTGTGTTTCGCACAATATATATATAACCTTAATTGGAAGTCCACTCTTAAAATAATGAACATCTTAATATGTCCTCCTACTTTTATGCGAGTTCTAGAAGTTATTTTTTAAATAAATATCACAAAGAAATAAATAAAACACTTACGCGTCAAACCTGCCAAAGACATCGCATTCAAATCTGTGATATGTTGTGTTATTTCAGACGAAAGCCAGTATTCCCTTTCAGGGGATTTCGTCTTCAAAACGTAGGAAGAAATAAAGAACTGAATGTTCTAGCGTATATATCTTATGGATATCTTATACAAACCTCAAAGAACTTGGTATCTAATAATCAATCATGGGAATATATTATCGTAGATACAACCGAATTATTATACGATTATGTCACGATACTTCTAAATCCTTGTGATAAAACGTATTACAGTCAGCGCGGCTTAACAAGGCCATTGAGTACATACAGCCTAACGTTTACAGTTTACAATATAATATAAAAAGCTTAAACTCTGTCACTATGCGGGAGACACTGGCTCGTATAAAAACTATAGATCTTATATTACAAATGTCCAGTATGAATGTTGAGATGCTCTTGTATAGCGTTATATCAGTACTAAAGGCAACGGGCGGGCGGCGAATAACTCAGATGTCAGTACGCTTGCGTAGTGCTCGCTGTGGAAACACGATCCGGTTTCAGGTTTCGCTGTAAATAAAAAATAATGTTACTAACTTATCAATAGTTCATTAAACGATAGTGGTAACCTCATTCTAACAAGGTCAATGGCTCTATCTAAAGGAATTCCTATAGTTCTGATTCACTGTTCGCTACGATTATAGAAACTAGATACGAGTGGAAGAAATGACAAAGTATAGGTTCGTGGCTGTCACTTTTGCACAGCCCTATAAAGTGACATCAATAAGTCGGCAATCGGCGGGAATACCGCCTCTTATAATAATTGCTCAAGACATCCAATTAGTCTCGTCATCGGAATAGTAATAAAAATCTAACAAGTCTGCATAAAATAGGTAACTTAGATGACAATTTATATTCTCTATAAACATTCCAATAAACAGCATTACTCATTGATATTATTACATAGTCTACGTAACGGTGCGTCGGTCATGCATTAAGATACTAACTACATTTGTTAACATATATTTTTCTACACATTTACTTATGTAATTTTTTTCCATAGTAATAATAATCAAATATCAAATACCTACCTACCTATCTTTTCTTCCCAAACATACGACTAAATATAACTGAGTCTTTGGCTACCAACAATTTATTGAGACTTCCATTATTTTTCAATTATTTTACTATCAAAATAATACTCAAACTATCAAAAGCATTCAGAGGATTGGGAGGCATTGAACCCGACATTTTATATAGGTACCATCTTCAAATGAGACGCCTTCTACAAATGCTATTCATAGTACTAATATCGCCATACCATGCACACAAAACAACAGATTCACATTGTTCTAATATTGATACACACTTACGGGCACATTTCCATAGTCCTTTAAATGAGTCGTCACAGACTTGAAAAGAAACAATCAAATTGAACTAGATAAGTTCTAAGATAAGCATAAGATGCACCGAGTTGAATATTATGTTTCATTGCTTCGTATCTTTTACAGGTAAAGAGTGGAATGACTGATATCATTAATTTGACCGAGTAAACAGTTTTTGGCTTTCAATTACATTCATATTATACGATACGAAGAAACAATACGCAAAATGTTGATGTTGATTGATTAATCAACTGCATCATAAAATGAATAAACAATATGTTATATTGTCAGAAATATTAAAATAAGAAATTGAATAAAGTCAGTGACATTATATTCATTATGTCAAACTTTCTTAAGACCTTAATTAAAATTAAAATTAAAACTGAAATGTAACATTTATACAACAGATAAATTCATAAAATACGTCATGTAACCTGTTTAACAGATATTTAGAAATGCAATTACCTACATTGTTTTCGTTAAACAGTTGTTATTATGAAACTCTATTGACGTACGTAAACATACTTCGGAACATCGCGCGTGTGCGTCACCGTCCTATAGCATGACTAAATTGTGTTCGTTTTGAATTCATATACTACAATATTATAATTACTCAATTACAAGGTCATATTCGATATGTCCGTAAAAACCTGTACTCCAGGATTTAAGAATGATAAAGAAGTGCTATTTTTATGCCAGACATTTTATACCTTAAGGTAAGACAATATAGAATATATTTGTTTATCAAAAGTTAAATAGAGCAATAGTTAAAACGTATTACGCTTATGTATCTAGTACCTCATTGAAGCAAAAAACAAGTGTAATCTTAATATGTGATGAGTAGACAAATTTACATAATGAAAACGTATTGCGCATAATCGGCATTGGTATAATCATAATAGGTTTTAAATTCGTATAAAACAATAAATCTTTAAAAATAAACGTTGTCAGCGTTCTGAGAAACTGTTGTAGGATACAGTGTTATATTGGGAGAACTTGGGCCTTTTACCAGCTAGTTGATATAACGTTTTAAAATGAACATTGTAATTCCATAATGTACATATATTATGTATTCTACGGCCCGTATTTTATCATGAGACTCTAGATTTAAAACTAGTTTTATCTAAGTACAGATTGTATTCTAGTACTAAACTTTAGGGGATTATTGAACGCTAAGATGATTACCAACCATTATAGCATACATTATATACTTGAAACTAGTCTCAGGTCGAGATTTATAACTGAGTATCTATCAAGAATACGGATACCCTGTTGCCTATAACACGACGGTCTATTTATAAATATCAGACATAGGTGTCATTAGTTATCAATTTTCTTAATAGTACTAATTACTATAGATTTTGTTTGCATAGAAATGAGAAATATAGTAACTCACCAACTGATCGTACTGATTAACCATACGCTTGATGTGATTGAGTTTACGATGTAGATAGTTGACTCGCCGCCTCTCTTGTTTGTACGCGGGGTCGTTGTTCACGCGACGGTATTCGTCCACAATGCGTTGCTCTATACTCTGCGAACAAATATTGCTACAGTTAATATACTAATCACATGTTCAGTTTAAACAATATAAACGTGGGTTGCCCGATGGTAAGACATTAAGCATGTTACCACAGTACATGAATGCATGCAATATCAGGGACGTCACATGTGCGTTATTAACGTATATGTAGGTGCACGTAAACACAATTGACAATAACAACGTGGTAGACAATATTGCGAAAAGTTAATCAGACATTTTGATTATAGACAGTGATGGGCTTATGCCCTGGCATTTTGGGCATTTATTCGGGCGTTTATAATATAAAGTCATAACTAGATTGAACTAAGTACATTGAACTCAACAATTTGGCTTTATGTTACGTTAGTAAGTCAGTTATCAACTCAAAATGGCGACTATTAGTACCTAAAATAATATACAAGTGTTAGGAAGACATTTAAGTGAAGCCACAGATATCAGTCACGAATATCTGTACGAAAGATCTAAGAGGTCCTTAGAAGAATTCCTTTTTTAAGAAAAGTGGCATAACGCCAGCAGATAATTTGAAATTTTATAACAGTACTTATACATCTTGCAAAAAGTCGGCAAACAGTTACTAAACTACTAAATGAGTATCAGTAATATGGGTTTCTGCACTTAAAACATTAATTTAGTTGGTCGTGTAGTTCAGTGAGAACGATTTCCGTTCGGTGCGGATAGTACAAATATAATTCTTATAGTACACATATAACTCTCAACTACTCCAATCTACTCTTAACTACCATGTTAAAGTTTTTATCTACTGTAGAGGCCATTACCTCTATCCTAGCCTGCCAAGGGTGCATGTAAAATTTCACATCAATACATTAATTTGTTATGCTCTCATATTTGTTATGGCTAGGTATTTGTTGGGTTGCAAACAGAGCAATTGGGTATTTTCTGAGCATATTGAATGAAGAACGGTAAAAATACAACTAATAACTCAGATATTTACATATAAGTTTTTATAAAACTTACAGGCTCGATGTTTCATAAAAAGAAATTGTTTTGACTCGACAGTCAATTACTCAACTATCCTATTTTCACCAGAGCTCGCACTACACGCGTGTACACAAAGGATCTGTTAGGCTTTGGGTGAATGTAGTTAGCCTATACCCGAACATTATTAAAAAATATGTACATCACGCTAAATTTTTAGCCACAATTTTTATGTTAAAATGCATATTACAACAAGCGTATTTGGTGATGGGTTTATGACCTGTCACTGGGCATTTAATCGGGCATTTATGTAATCCGCCCGATTATTGCCAGGCATACACTCATCTATGTAGATGGATTTACGCCCTGGCATTTTAGTCATCTATACTAATGTTATAAAGAATTAAAGTTTGTGTGTTTGTATATTTGTTAAATTGTAAGGGGATCGGGATCTACTCAACCGATTTTAAAAATTCTTTCACCAAATGAAAGCCACATTACACTGAGCATATAGTATCTAGTAATCTATGTTTACATAGCATTAGTGATCCTGGTAAGTGTTTGATTACATTATTACTAATCTATACGTGTGTATGTGTGCGTGTATAGGTATAAGGGGCAGTGGTTACCTGATGGTGCGGCGAGAGCGGCTGTGCCCGCTTGAGCTCCTGCTCGAGGCGCGTGAAGAGCGCCGCCACCTGCGCGATACGCGCGTACAGCGCGCGGTACTCCGTGTACAACTCCGCGAACTCGTTTTTGTACGCCCTCCGGACATTCGAACTCGTAATGGCCGGGTATTGCCTGCAAACATTACAGCTACGCTTGAAAACATTCTTAATGACAGTAGAGGAAGTTTTGTTTGTTTCTGCCTACCCCAGAGATAACAAAAGACGTGAGCCTATATGTGTGATGTGTTTGGAAAATGGCCTGAATTTTAATTATTACTGTTAATTTTAATGAACTCTCATTATCATTTTAGTCATTGTTCTCGATTGCATCCAATGCTTTCAACTTGGTTGCTCCTCTTTTGATTCGGCTTTTATGGGAGTATTTACCGTCTGAACTTCCCACCTCAAGAGGAAAGCCTGCACCAGTGCCTTACCTATCAATCAGCAGGTGAACTTTGATTGGCCCTATACTCCCTACACATCTACATTTTAAAAGTTGTTTTGGCCTGGATACAGACTGCTATGACTGTATTCATAGTCTTTGCTTGTATTTCGAGCCTGAGAATAGAATATAATAATTTGAAAGAACGCTAGTTTCCTAGATCATTTTAGATGTAAATTTTATAAAACAGTACGATTGTAATTTGGTCGCGTGTATTTGTGCGTTTCTATGAATGTAAACCACTTGCATCCTTTCACTGGTCGCTACCTACTTGTGTTAACATACATGTTTTCTAATGTTACATAATAAGCAAAAGCAAGCACCTTTTCATTCTGAGAAATGCATCATTAAGTAGTACGAAGACTTAAGTTATGCTAAATCGATCTACGATTGTATTAGAATAACTAGTCTATGCCCGCGGCTCCGCCTGGACCTCGCTTTTCGCGTTTTTTGACTATATCTCCGGTTCTACTCAACAAATTGTGCTCAAACTTGTATAAGATTTTAAGTCTGACCAAAATCTTTAAAACAATCACATAAAAACAGGTCAGTAGTTTTTGCGTCCCTCGTGAACAAACAGACAAGAGTTCCCAAAAACAAAATAGGTGTTCAGAATTATGGATACAATACCCAAGTATGTTTTTTTACGTCTCTAATGTACAGACCCAGCTACTTTACAATTTTATGACAGTAGAATATAGATGTTAAAGACGCGAATATAGTCCAAGATTCAATCTTAGGGTTATCACGTCCGTGTTTCTCACATAAGTGTTTACTTATCTAAATGTTATGGAGTGTTGAACTCAGCATATGGAACACTGGGACCGTATTTATAAACAACGTAGAAACATGCACATTTTTTTTATATATTCGAAATTATTTACCTTTCAATGTCATCCAAAGTGTCAGTCATATTCTCATCAGGGACAGGCGCTAGTTCTGTATTTTCTACGGGTTCATTATTTGTGATGTCTTTATCTAAAAACAAACAATTACAAATACATTATTACAAACAAAAATAATCTATTGATGTAATATCAGTAAAAGAAAACCGATTGGTTGTCTGCAAGAGATAGCATTTTGTGATAGGGCCGCCATTTGTATAACAGCTTAGTATTTTAGGTTAGTTACAATAATTTATCAAATTTTTATAGTTGCTAGCCTTGTTAAATGCACTTGTTTTTGTTCTGTTATTAAAAAAATGTGTAATGTGTGGCAATATAGTAACAGCTTAGTAAATGTCTCTTATAATATAATTAAAAACAGTATACTTAATATGAACTAATAAAACAAATTGCATCATGATGACAATTATAATGAAACGAGACGAAAATAATCTGTTTATAAACAACATATAACATAATGAGATATGTTGAGTGCGTTTATCAATCAAGGTGACGTATTTGTAACGCTTCGTGTGTTAAATTAATTATACAAAATGGCCGGTTAAGGTAGATACTGCATCATTTGCGATCATCAATCACGAAGGCTGATTATAAAAATGCCCAGAGACCGACAGTAAAGACTACGGTTATAAAGAAATTTATAATCAATGCCAACACTACTTGTTGCGCCGACCCCAAATAATTGGAACAAGGGCAGGAAGAAGACTACTTGTTGATGTGCAATCATAATAATAATATCATTGTGCATGGAGTATGTCATTGTGAGCTATTCGTTTTCCAACAAAGCTCAAATAGGACCTTAGAATTCATTTTGTACCTATAAGTTCTAGTGTAGGTATATAACACACATATATTTGTGCGCTAGACACAGTAAACACAATTTTATACAGTTATTTTTTTTGTGTCTCAATGTTTTTTTTAACTTGTCCCTTATTGCGACTGACCTTCGTAGTCTACAGAAAAGATTAAGCGTGCTTAACCACGACAACTTCTTGCCTGATTGCTTAGTAAAGCCTGATACTATTGCTAATTTTATCAAGTTTACACATAGCGTAACACTGTGATGATTCATAGTAAAAAATCTTAGAATATCTAGATTGTTAGGTTTTATACTATAATGAATTTTATATTGACCAACTCTGTAGCGTAGCGGTAGAGCATTCGACTGCTAATTGTGCATGAATACGAATATTTGCATTGGTCTGCGTGTTTCCATGTATAATGTATTCACAAAAAAAAGTATCTAAGTAGGTATATTTAGCCCATAATACAAGCAACTTAAGCCATGCTTACTTTGGGACTAGATAGCGCTATGTAGAATATCGTAGAATATGAATAATAAATACATACCTGTAATATTAGTTTGCTCTACTGGGGGACTACTTCTAAAACCGTTCGTCTTCACAGGACTGGGGCAGAGATCCTTAACAGTAGTGTAATTGAGGGTGTAACCATTGTCTTTTTTAACTGTAAAAGAAAAAAAAAAGCATTAAAGACTTGTCCTGGATGTTTACTTTTTTCGATCTAAATCATTAGGGATAGTTAGCATACTAATTACTTCAAACTTTCACTGGATACATTAAAGAGGTTTTTAATTTGATGTAGGTTATTTGTTGTTCGCCGCCAGAGCAGTGACATCGTCTGGCAGCTTAGACTTGTGCGATTTATATCTGACACTGGGACTAGCAATAGTAAGTTGCTGAAAATTGGACGGCGTTGCCACGCGACGTTTTACGGTCCACGGATCTTAACACAATAACTCTGGATGACCTTTAAATATAGGAAGGTTAGAGTTTCACTGAGGTGCTTTATGGCAAAGAAAACGCACGTTTTACTAGCGATAACACTATTCAATCCATTTCAACCCTTTTCACAGGTCACCCGGACTAGTCAAGAAAAAAATTATCAATATATGCATTTTCCAGCTAATCTATCTTTCTGTGTATATAAAAGAAAGTCGTGTTAGTTATGTTATTTATAACTCAAGAACGACTGAACCGATTTGGCTGATAATTGGTAGGGAGGTAGCTTAGAACTAGGAGACGGATATAGGATACACATAGAATACTTTTTATTTAAAGAGTGGAGAGCGGGCGAAAGCTAGTATGTTCTAAAAAAGCAACAGGTAGTAGAAAACTAGAATAAATTGTGTACATTTTCAACCGGTTATGCATTTCCCGTATTACAATTGAACCAATGTACGACTGTAATTTACGTAGGTAATCAATTTTGATATGTTAAAGTTACAGTTTAATTGGCAGTCAATAGAAACCGTTGTTAATTACCTTAACACCTGTTCCATATTCATCGATACGAGTTTTCGCGAGCTATATATTAAGGTTGTAATGCAAAATATTTACAATTTGTGAACATAATATATATCACTTGAGTACCGGGAGAGATTATTATAACATAGGCTACTTTTTATCCCACGAATTATTTTCATAGATTGCGGGAACCGAATCAAGATTCGGGGGCAGCGCTTAATGTCATTAATATTATAAAGTTTGTAAGTATGGATGTTTGTTATTTTTTCACGTAAAAATGGCTATAGGCATCGGAATGAAATTTGGCACAGAAATATATTATGTTCTAAAATAATGCATAGACGTACTACTTTAACCTAAAATAACACATAGTTTATGGTCTATTAAAATAACACATAGATCATGATTTACTTAAATAAATGAGAGACAAAAATTTATCGGGAATAGATTCTCGCTTTCCGCGGGGACAGGTTGGAAATTAAATGGTATCATTAGTGGGTAGTAAATAAGTGGTGTTGGGAGTGTTCTGTGTGTAGTATGTACTAACCATTGGTCCGGTCGTCCTCGTTATCGGAGGCCTGGCGCTCCCCGGAGGAGGTGGTGGCGTAGCCGGAGGAGGGCGGGGAGGGGCGCCGGTAGTGCGAGATGCGCTGCTTCTTGGCGGCGGGCGGCTCCGCATCCGGCGCGCCGCCTACCGCCGCACTGCACAACACAAACAACTTTATTACACCTTATACTCATATATGATAATAAACATTCGCAGAGACAAGTTTTGGCGCCAACGCTGAAAAACACACATCGGGGCATTGTATCATTTTCTAAAATTAGTGTAAAATGTAGTAATTATGTGTAAAAACAGTGGATTTTTAAACATAACATCTTCGGCAACGTGCACGAGTTTGGGAAAGTGGTATATTACCGTGAATTGTGCTTTTTAACGTTGATTCCAAAACTCCATAGAAGCCTCTAGTATAGTCTCCACTATTTTACTGGGGCAAGACTATGAAGGAAGACTGACTTGACTGTGACTAAATAACGAAAACGCTGCTTATTACATTTATATGCAAATTATAATACTTGTTTGTGGCAAATTGCAAAGCAAAGAAGCCATTTAAAAAAAAGAAACCATCGCAGATCATTTATAGGAATAACTTTGTTACCAAAAAATACAACGATTACAGGTAGGTAGAAGATAAGTTTACAAATTAAAAATATATAGAAACCAAATTAGTCCACTGTTTATGAAAGACGCGTTAAAAAAAAAATATTTCATTAGTTTTTGGTGTTTGCGAGTGTGTAACGGAATCTTTGAACTCGATTTTGAAACATATCTATACTAATATTATAAAGAGGTAAAGTTTGTGTGTTTGTTAAATTGTAAGGGGTAATCTCGGGATCTACTGAACCGATTAAATTCTTTTACCAATAGAAAGCCACGTCCATTCGTGAGTGTCATAGGCTCGCTATATTTTATTGAAAAATTGGAATTTACACCCGGGCGAAACCGGGTCCCGAGTCGCTAGTATTGTACATGTATACATAGTTATAAAGCGTGGATGGTGGTAGAGCATTCTATTCGAGCAATTGGTCCATAGTTTATAAAATATTGATGGTTGTTTTTAAGCCACCGACAGTACGGTCACGATGATTCTAGGATTTTTAACAATACAATAATGCTCGAAACGTTTAGTGCGTCACACATCGGTGAATGCCCTGCGTGCTACGTGTACGGAAGGGTCTTATCAGTCTCATGGTCTTTTGGTCTCTCGGTCTTACCTGTTAGGCGGCAGTGGTGGCAGGGGCGGGAGGGGCGCGATGCCGGGCGCGGCGGCGGCGGGCGCTGCTGGCCGCTTGACGGCACCCGGCGACCCTCGGGGCGACAAGGAGTTGGCAGAATCGCTGCTCAATGGCGGCGTGAGGTTTTGAGGTTTCCGCCTGTAAGATAAACAAACTGATAACGATACGCTCGAAAATAAAACAGTAATATAATATATGATATATTCATTCGGATCGTCGATTTAAATGTCAGACTTAAGAACAAAAAAACGATTTATCAATGAAGAGTTGGTATATTTTTCTACATATTTTCAGTTAATAGCTTAACTACCTGTATTTGGCAGATAAATAAATATTCTACGACATTCTACACATCGCTCCCTAGACCCAAAGTAAGCTTAGTTTAACTAGCTTGTGTTATGGGTTCTAGAATGCTGATAAACATACTTATATACTTTTTTGTAAATACATAATTATGATACATAGAAACACCCAGACCAATATAAATAGACATATTTGCATACAAATATTTGCACTGAGCGGGAATCGACCTCTATAGTAGGCTAAATTCCGGCCTTAGTCCTTTTAAAAATACCACGGTTTGAGAACCACAATATCGCATCTCCTCTCTATCAGTACTCTTCTCATCAGTTCTACACTCACAAGACGTGTATCTTTTTTTATACAGCTTAGTTGGTAAAAAAGCACACGGCCCAGCTGACGGAAAGCGGTTACTACGGCATATGAACGTGTGCAACACCAGTGACGTCACACTTGCGCTGCCGACCCTGTAAAACCTTCTAACTCTTGAAGTACCATATTGTTGTACCTCAGTAACCAAGCTTTAATATAAACAGTTTAATCTGAAAGCAGTGTATCAATACATACCTCTTGAGTATACGTTTCTCCTCCTCAGTATAAAAAGGCCAATCTTCGTTGACGTCATTCCACATGGCTCTCCGTAGATGGTAACAGTTATCCTTGAGCACGCACACCTGGGGCAGGATTTTGTTGAGCATACTACGGTCTTTTTCTTTCAGACCCTCTGTAATGGTTAGGTTGACCGTTAAATATATTTAGTACGTACGTAAATACATTTAAACACTCGGAACCTCGACTTACCACTATTTAACCTGATATACAATTCAGGTTTTTTGAAGGGCTTCAATGCTAATAACTGAATAAGTCTTTCTCTGAAACAGAAAAAATTACAAATTAATTTACACTCGTAATGGTAAGATTTCTAATTGTGGCATCTTTAAATCACAAAACCACAGGATTTACATATTTGGCAGATATCATTATTATTTAAACCTCCGTGTTCCACGATATACCTACTAAGCTCCTAATGCGATCATGGCATATGTGATACCTTTAAGGAGTATAGAAGTTGTTTACCAACTTCAAGTGTATTACGTTACGGGTAATATTTGCGAATGTCTAAAAGTTTACAGTATCATCCGCAACTATATTTCTTCTCCTCGTTTAACTTTGCAGACACAGTAACAGTCAGTAGCATAACATAACATAAACTCACTACATATATATCCTATATCTTCGAAGGGGTAGGCAGAGGTGCTAGCTACCACATTTCGCTAGTTTATTTATACTTAGGTCCCAATGAAATAGGTGGCGACCCTATTGCCATTAACCGAGCACTTATAAACCAGTAGTAGTTATTTATGTCACAGCTAAAAACTCCATAGCGTTCAGTAAAACAACGTTAAAATTCTTAAATCATTGATGAAAAATGGTGTTCTTGACACGTCTATAACAACGTATTAATATCTGTTCAACATTTGAATTATGAGTCGAACAATTAGGCAACATCATAACCAAACAAGGCCATGTTTCATCATATAATCGACATGTCTATTACTTTTTACAATATTGTATGAGGAGTGCATATTGTTTGTAATTATTATGAGTACATAAAACCACTGGTCTTTTGTACATCAGCCGCAAATTATCAGATTGGTTTTATTGTGATAACGATACGACAAAATGTATTATCAAACTGCTCTGTCGGCCGCAATTCTGCTGAAATAAAACCTTACGTAAGCCAATTTATTGCCATGCAATATAATTTATGTAAATTTATAATTTACTTCATTCTTTTTAATTCGGATCAATGTGTTCTAAAACATAATTTGAGTAAAAATAATGATTTGTTCGACGCAATATATATTTCGTAATCATTTCTTCGGAATTCAGACTGTGGTGTAATTGCTGAAGACGGAAAATTAAAAGTACCATGACTAATACTTTTGTGACTCACTCCTGAATCTATCTACATTACTTCCAGAAGCGAGCTTATTGCCGTCAACCAGGTGCTTTTTCATGGTCTGTAGGTACATATAGGTCCTATCTGATAAAGCATAGTTTTATCCCATAATCGCGTTATTAGACCATGTAAGGGAAAGTATACCTATCTACTTAGCCAGGAAACCTGCAGTTGGAAAACCACGACACGTAATTGTGAATCCCGGCATTCTTTCATTTCTCGGTCATCGTGAGCAATTAATTATTATATAGCTACATGTATACGCTCGCGCTTGTATAACTCTGAAGAGGTATGCAGAGGAGAAAATAAGCACTTACATTTTGAAACTATTTAGTCTCACTTTTGGCAGACTCTGTGCTGCTACTGACAACTTACGGATTGAAAAGTTGACAATTCTGTCCAAATCGGAAAATCCCGGGGTCCACATCGTAACACAGCGCACTTGTTTTCCCGACCGCTGCGCTAGGCCCGGTGTGATAACGTAAATATGTAGCAGGTGATATGCACAAAACATTAAAAGTAGGTATTATGATATCTACTTTTGATAAAGGTTATCACCCCTTAAAAAGAATCTTCCTAATTTGGCAGTGAATAGTATCTTTCCGTAGCAATGATCATTATTAAAGAATATCCATAATGTTTTATAAACTAAAGTGAATGAACAGAACCATTGGAATTCATTGTTATTACTAAAACTTTCTACATCTGAAAAGGAAAATTTGAAAGACGTGGACCGGCTGTTTCCGGCTTCTAAGTGATCATGTACCGGTCGAATACTCACTACTAAGCAAGTGGGTGCGAAATAACCGCTCACTGGACTTATGACAGCAAACACGAAATTTATCACCGACGAATAATAGATAGTTTGGTTCAATATGCGACCACAAAGTATAACGTGCAGGTTATTAGGCAATATTTAACAGAATATCCAGGTTTTCTGTTTCCACGTCATAACAGAGCACAGCTGTCATCAAAATTTGATGGCATAATTTTATTATAAGAGCAGGACACGTTACCGGGTTATCGTTTATCGATAGTACAACCACCACCGTTCTGATATGCTATGCAATATGGCATGCAATGTGCAAGCATATCAGAACAGAGTAATTATAACTATAAAATGTTTCTTTACAGTGAAATAAAAATTGTAGTTGCAAATCCTGTTTTATTTGAAAACATCATAATACGTGTATTAGCATATTACATTTTCATTATCAATATAATATCTATTCTGTATTATGATAGCGGTTTTGATTTAAATGCACACATGAAATTTTTCAGGAAATAAGCAGTATGAGTTCAAGAATCCAACTTGAACGAGGGTATAATACTGTCTACCCTAAGGGCTGTATTCATGTATATTTCCGAAAGATACTTCCATAGTTGTAATACAGGTTCCAGTTGCATCAAAATTCATCATACTCACGTATAGAGCAAATAATAATATGAAAATACTACTGAAAACTACTATACTAATTACTTGAAAAAAAAAAAACTGATTATTATACCAAAATGAGTATACAAACCAGGTTTAAACTTTTTAGGTTTTATTTCGTTATATATTATTTTTATCTAGTAATTATCGATACTATCGTCATCCATATTACCGTCACAACATTAGTTAGAAAGCCGAAAATCTATTGCGGGCGTGCAGCGTTTGACGAAATGCAATTTGATTGGTTAATCGCCAATCGCGTCACATTAACCACACCTGTTTCCTCGCAAAAAAAAAATGGCTCTAACAGATTTCATGATTGATGTCTATGTTGTCGTTCTATATACTTTAAAAGACTCATTTACCCAAACCTCATAAGATTTAGTCATTACTCTCAGTAATGCCGGTGATCCCTATCAGACGGACATAATTACAAATTAACACCACAATGGAGCTTTCTTAGTTTTGACTATAACGGGGGCACAATAATGTGCGTTTTGTACGGGTGTAGGCTTACTTTGCATTCCTAGAATTTTTTAACTTTTGTGTCGCAGGGTAATTCCCTACAACGGGTGTTTTAAATACTAATAGGACAACAATATACAAGGGTGTGCTCTTAGGTCAATATATAAGTGAGCTAGGTAAAGTTTTAAGGTAAACAGATTAGTGACTTACTTTATGGATCGCCTAGTGAGATCCGGATTAGGGGGTGGCCGTTGCGGCTGGTGCGGATTGGTGTGCGGGTGTTGCGGATATTGGTGAGGCGGCGGCGCCGGTTGTGGAGCCGGACGGGGCACGGGTGGCGTGGGCCTTTCGACTCGGTCTGGGCGGTCCACCCGTTCAGGTCTCTCCGGTCTATCGGACCGTTCGGGCCGCTCGGTCCTCTCCTGTCGTTCTGGTCTCTCCGGCCGGTCGGGCCGTTCCGCCCGCTCGGGCCGTTCCGCCCGCTCGAGCCGTTCCGCGCGCTCTGCTAGCTGCGTCGCTCCCGAGTACGGGTGTGAAGACCGACTCGATACTTTGACACGACGTCCAATGTCATTTTGATTAGGTTTAATCACGCGGGTGCTGGAATACGATGAATACCGTGAATTGGGGAAGTGAAATGTATCATGCAAAACTAACAAATTGCTGTTTTACTTAATTCAAACGTGTTAAGTTTTAATTTACATAAATTTAAGGAATTCCAAATAGTAGTGTAACATTAACAGAGTTCATAATTTAAAGGTGATTTGATGAGTATATCGCACTTTTATCTTAATTTATTATTTATATAAATACAGTGTAGCTATATCTAAAAGGCTTAACATTTATATAAAGTCCTATAAAGTAATTAACCGTTATAAAGCCTAATTTCATTCAAAATGTACTGTCAACAAACATTGTTGGCCTTTAAGATATCGTTCGAAGAAAAGTAAACAGTAATGGTAATGAAACCTCACTCAGTTCAGTTTTATGAAACTGAAGCAGTTAAAAAATTATAACTTCGTTAAATAAGTTCTTACTTTTTTGGCTTCGTGAAACCTTTCATTTCAATCATAACAAACTCGAATAAACATGTTTTTAAGAGTAACTATGTGTATGTAATAAGTTTAATAACATAGGTGTGTTATACATGCTAGCTGTTACTAACCATTTGCTCTGCTCCGCAGCGACTGTTCTCGCCATACGGTCCTTGGTTGCCTCATACGAATCATCGTTGGCCTGAACGCGCATCCTGCGCGGTAGTGGCCCGCACGACTCCAAACGGCGGGCGCCGCCACTTCGTACACATTCGAACGAACCCTGAAGTACATTAATATCACTTTATTATTTAGAAGACAGATATAAAAATATAATAATGCGAATCAAACTAAAGAAAACCACGAAAGGATGTGGTTGCAAGTCAGTCAGAGTCAGAGTCAGTACAATGGTAGTATAAAACAATAAATTACAATGGCCTGGGTTTATTGATTGACAGTCTGTTTAGTAATTTACACATAACGCAAACTTATTGTATCCAAATTTGATTACAGCACTACAAAAGGAACAGCAAATTTTGTGTTAAGTTCGTAATGTTATTTACGCAATCCCTTTCATCCCTGTTACGAGGAATAACAATAAACAACCTTTAAACTCGTCGAAAGCGACGCCCTTATACGTAACGTAGGGAGAAATAACCTCCCACGCAAAGCTATTTATAGATTATGTTGAATCAATACTTATTTACAATCTTTTCTATAAATATTTGATAGAAAAAGTATGACTTTAGGCTTTGTGCTGCAATGTATGCTCCGAGCGACTAAATTCGCACTTTCTAACGGGTGTTGGGTAACGTTCTTAGCGACCCGCGTCGCTGCTGCATTCCCATCCAAAAGTTGATTTCCATTATTTTGTTAATACTGACCATGCCTGAACTATAAAATGTTAATGAGAAACACTTTTGTTTGAAAGAACACATTAGTTGCTCTAAGAGAAGTTAGTCGCAAAGATCGAGGCTAGAATAAAATCTGAAGAATACTACTACAAGATAATCTTACCCATGTATTTTCTAGCAATAACACATATTTGTTTAACGTTGATCGAGGAATTGAGTAATTTAGCTAGTGTGAAATATCATTGCGTTTATGCACATCAATAAAGATATGACAGTAAAATTAAAGATGATGAAAGCTTTTAAAATGTTGAATACTTTACTACTGAAGGAAGAACTCAAAACTAGAACATTTTGTTTTTCATTGTCGTGTCCAGCAACTTTATTACAGTGATTTTTACTTAAATTCACACGCTAAATTGTGTTAAGAAAACCATTACATAAATTACAGTTCTTATTTCAGTTCTGAATTACCTACCTTACTTTTATGGCTATTGACTTTAAGAGTTATTGCTTAAGCCATTAACAATTCATAATTAACAGTATTAACTGTTTCATAACTACTTAAATTTTCTTATTTAAGTATCAAGAGATTAGGCAAGCAAAGCAAAAAAAATACATATTCAGGGCATAGCCGGGTTGGGCGGAGGCGCCACAAGTAGGTACATAAGTTACGGATTTGTCAAACACGCAATGTACCTACATATTATCGACTGCAACTGTTCCACGACCCACAAACGAATACGTCACTATAAATACAGAAGTAGGTAGGAGAATATGATGAGACGACTTACACACATGTCTATATAATAGTACTACCTACATGCTTACAAAGTATTTGCATTCTATTAATTCTCGTGGATGTGAATGGATACCAATTAAATGATTTAAAATAAGTGATTCAACAGGTCACTACTGTCACTAGAATATACTACATTTGTTTTAGTTAATCAGGAAAAGTATAAAGTAAAACCGGAGATATTAGCAAAGATTGCGATATCCGACATGTATGCGGGCGAAGCCGCGAGCACCAGCTGGTACATAATATAAAAACATTAACTAATCAGGAAAATATAATTTAACATCATGGGGAAACTGGGAAACCCGAAATAGTTGCAGATAATTATTCAATTTAACGATACATTGATTAAGAATCGCAAGTAATTACTTGAAGAGCGCATACGGGCATTACCATTCTTGTTAACCTAATGATATATGTATGTCAAGTGTGATAACTATGATATCTTGTAAAACTGCAATATTTATAACAATTACTTTATACAGTTAACATTGGATGAAAGTCAAATCACGATAATGTAATTATTATATATTTCAGAATAACATAGGTACAGACTAGTAAAGTATATCTAATAATGCTATCAATATGAAAGACAAGGTAAGGTAGGTTATTAAAAAGAAACAAAATCAAGTTATGCATATTCAACCTTCAACCTTGATATTCAACAGTATTCAAGATACTATAATTTGCAGCAAAAACTACATTTATTTAAACTGTGTATAAAATAAATAGCTAAGAATCGACAAGTATAAGTGCAGCACTAAGTGTTTGGTTTAACATCTTTTTTTTCCGTATGTAAACCCCTTATAATATACATAGTAGCACGTTTTCATACACGTTTGGTCGGCTAGTTAATGCTTGTAATAATACAAAAAGAAAAGGAGATTACTACAAATGAGCGTCCAGTCTAGGGTAATAGGATTACGGTTTTGTAAAGGTTTTCCTAATCTTCTATTCCACACAGTCTACTGTTACACGATACCAGTCTTTCGGAAACCAGTTAGGCTCACGCTCATACCCATCCCGGCTTCGCACGAGTGCAATTGATTTCCTGTTTTTCTTCGGTTATGTATTATGCCAACAAACCTACCGTAAAAAACTAATCAAAACTAGTTTAGAAGATCTAAGCGTACAGACTGTATTATACTGTGTTAAGAAGATAGACGCGTTATGATCATGGAGATCTACGCAAATTTTTCTAATGATAGCGATATCAAGTTCAATGAATGTAGTGCTTGTTAGAACGTATCGCGTTACATAAAGTGGTTGTAGGGACGATACACGAAGTAGAAAAACATGTAACTAAAGTGAAGACGTGTACTAAAGGAACGTTTACTTACGGTCCAAATAGGCACGTCTCGGGAAAAACAGAGTGTGTAGTGCAAGGAATAAATAAAAGATTGATGGAGGACAAGGGATGTATGTAAGGATCTTAGATTATAGTGGCGGTCTATTGTCTCTGTCTACCAGTATAAGAATACGTAATGAGGGTATTTTTGCATGAACGAATGTGTTTTCGGTTGTGTACTCACGAGTTGTGAATAAACAGTTATACATAAATATAACTGGTATTGTCATTAATTAGTACATAAGCAGGTTATTATGGACATATTAGCTTTAAGATATTTTTCTTGTATGTCACTTTATAATTTACAATGATCAGTACATCAATATGTTGTGATAAAAAAGTAAGTAAAATATGTACCAACTGTGTATGGTTAGATAATACCCGCATGACGTAAACACCGGTTTTTAATCAAGGTGAACTGGGATGTGTGCTCAATAACGTTACGATTTGTTAAAATTTTAGCCTACATTTTATAGACGTCTGCATTTTCAAAGTGCTACAAATATTGGCATTTTTGCTGGACAGGCTAATTCTAGAAATCTATGATTAACA
Source organism: Lithosia quadra (assembly GCA_963576445.1). NCBI lineage: Eukaryota > Metazoa > Arthropoda > Insecta > Lepidoptera > Erebidae > Lithosia > Lithosia quadra. The sequence goes on from OY754891.1 coordinate 9,285,954, forward strand.
AACTGGTTGATGTCTACGAAGTACATATTATAATACACCCTGCAAACGTGAACTAGTTTCTTATGTACGAGTATTTAAAACACTTGTATAACTGGTCGGTTTCCTCAATTTGACTAATACTGTATTAGACGTGTTAAGGAAACAGACCCGTTTATAGAATGAGATGTATTAGGAAATTGGTCGGTTACACAAATTGGCATATTATAACAGTATTAGTGAGCGATATTAGGGCAGATTTACCAAAATTGTGCACATACTTCATTTATCTTTAACACGGATGCGAACTAAGACTTCCTACTCCTTAGCCAACATCGTCTTACATGGTAGCGAAGTTAAAATAACATGTATGTATTTAGATTTTTTATGTATTTGTAAATTATTTTGGGCAGCAAAAGGTTTGCCGGATGGTTATGGGCTGGTGGTGATGGTTATGGCTTGACCAGTGTCACTTACTCATTACCACCCGCAGTAGGGGCAGAGAGAGGGAACAAGGAAAGGAAGGGAGGTATGGATACTATCATCAATTGTCATGTGAAAGTTCAGTATTCTTTGGCCAAACCGTGGGCTGGTTTGGCCAAAGAAGTTCTTGTAAAAGTTTAGTTAATTTAACTAAACAAAATAAGGTTTTGAACACAAAAATGTAATTTGGTAAGGTGGAATAGTTTTTTATGATGCTTTATAACAATCATGTAAATAATAGTACGTTTAGTTACCTGTGGACCTTCCATCTCAGCATTACTGTTAATGCTGAAGTGAAATGTAGCCTCGCCCGACTGCCCATTGCCGCTGGCAGGCGTCGGAATGGAGATTTTCTGAAATAAATAGTAGTCATGATATTAATAATATAATTTGTTGTGTAATGATGGACTGAATAGATGCGAGTTGGAGAAAATACATAAATAGATTGACAGGAAGAATTGGTAGAACCGGAGAAATAAACTCGCTAAAAAATAGTTACTGTACTACAGATATAACTATCATACGCAGTAACTATTAAGTAATCTGTGGTATCATTTAGTCGAAACTTATTCCTTAAAATCCATTTATTACTCTGTCGCAAAAGCAGCTTGGTTAGTTTAGTACAAATTAACGAGAAGAACAAGATCGAAGATCAAATGAATTTTTAGAGGCCGGTTCATGTTCATATGATTTGAGAGACGATTTTGAAGAATTCATACAATGACAACCGCAAGTATTTGGATAGAACTGGAAATGATACAATGTTAGAAGTAAGTATTTTTACTAAATAATAATTGTATTTGTATATTTATACAGAAATGAATGTTTCTTTGTATGTCCCAATAAGCGTTTTTATACCATCATCTGATTGCGATGATACTGTGTAAGTAATATATTTCGTGTAACATAAATTATGATATAAAGGTTTTCATTCTATACATTAAAGTGGACAGCTCGGCAAGTGTTCTGCCTGCCCTTATCAACTGTACAAATATAAACAGTGTCATTCCGTTTACGCACGTGACATCTTCATGAAGAATAAAAATTACAGCAAACATATATTTGAATTCAATACTAAGTAGAACCACTGTACTAATAAAAATGGTCCTTGAATTTCTTTAAACAAATTATATGAACTGCCTACATTATTCCATCTTTCGTACTGGATAGCATAATGAACAGCCCAAGTTATGACTTGTAATAGTTATAATAGCTTTATCCCGGGAATGCTGTAAAGTAATTAGTCTTTTTAAATTTTCTATTTTTATAGATACGTCGACAAAAGTCTTGCCATTTTGGACTGTGAAGCGTGGCCGTTGCTAGAGCGCCACAAGCAGGAGCTGCGTGTCACGGGGATGAAAAGAAAATGTAGCGGTGAATGTGTGGTGTCACGCATAAGGATCACGTGATAAACTGCCACATCATTGGCAGCCTTCATGTCCGTGTCATCGCAGACAAAACTCAAGAGAATCGCCTTTGCTGGTACGGCCACGTTTTGGGGAACCGCCAGTTTACGAGGGTGACAAATGTCTAGTCATGCTACTTCTGTCGAGTTCCGGTAGAAGAAAGACTTAAGAAATATTAGCTTGACGTTGTAAGGGATGGCATAAGTTTCATGTCAATGGTCTCACTGCCATGTATACCGAAGATAGTGCAAAGAGGAGTAAAAGCTAGAAAGCGCCCTACTGGCTCCGAAGTGAAGGCCTCGGATGCGATTAGAGTCAACGCTAAGATGGTGACCACACAACATAATTTTTGGGCAAGAAAAATTAGGTATAATTTGCATTATTCGTATAGTGTGCGGGGTAAGGGGGGTTTGAGATAAATTGTCTTCAGTAAATTACCAATCGAGAACCCTTTTATTATAACGACAACAATAAAATTTCAATGTAATTAATTTTTCTTTACCACTTAGCTTCGCATAAAATTCCATTGTGATTGGTTGTACTTATAGGTATGTATTATTATGTTTTATATACATAGACGGCTATAAGTTCTAGTGCTTTCTAGATTCATCCAATGCCATTCATAGAACGTTCGAGTTTGATACATTTTACATTACGCCGTGTTGGTTAGTTGTTTCACTCAAAAATAGATAGCACAAACATAAGTTTGCTGTACGTACACAACGGTTTCGTCTAATAGGTGGTGTCCCATAATGCCTTTTTAAGATGGCTCTACCATGATAGAGCTATAGCCAAAAGGCAAAGATTGATAATGAAACTACTTTTGTGCAATATAACTAATAACTGTAATTCTAATCGATCTTAAACTGTGATACAAGGTGATGATACATAACTTTTTAATAGAATTTGTTTAATCGCGTGCCTGTGAGTTAAGAGTTTAGTCGTGGGAAATCTGGCACGAGATCTCGTGTGAATCACATAGGATAGGAATATAATACGTCCAAATTGCTGTAGGGTATTTACTACCTACATAAATTGCATAACGACATACCACTGAAATATATTGTGTTACATACATTTCTCCACCTGTCACACGATTACAGCTCAGATAAAAGAGTATAATAATCACATGAGAAATCTACTGCAGTTCTTGTTACATGTCCAAATAAGACAAACCTGGGCTACTAGGTCTAATGCAATTGCAGCTGCTTACATACACACGTAGCAGTGTGTATAATAGAACTCATGAAGTAAATGACTTTCATCGTCTGGTATGGCAACTTCGCGGCTACACAACCGAGGAGCGTAGCGCACCGTTTCACCATTAATACGCATCATTTTATCCAAATTAAAACAATTTAAGTGTGTAATAAATGTATGTACGTGATATTAATACTTTAAAATGAAACAATTATAATCAAAACGAAACGATACTTTCGGAATTCGTTTATTGAGGTCGCTACAAGTTCTTCATGGTTCGCCACACAGTGCCAGGAAAAAATGAACTCAATTTATTTTGTCAAGACTTTCCACTTCCCTTTCACAGATACCATAAATATGGGACACATTGGTGTCAAGATAGGTGATGAAAAATTGCTGTAAACTTACACTAAGAAATTGTAGGAGTTGGTATGTTAATACATTGTAAAGAGCAGAATTGTTTGTGTCCAGGCGTTTCTCATTTGGTATCGCACGCACCTACATGCGTGGCCGCCAGCTTCTCTAAGGTCGCAGCTGACGATGTGTGCCAGCATCACAATGCCACGCAATTAACCTATTAAAGAGTGCGCTGCGAAGCGGACACCGATGGAGCAATAACCTGACAAGTCCCGTCGCTAATGTGTTAACCGATGCGCAGATCACTAAAATGAAAATCCATTTCGATGTTTCCTTGGGTAATTTTTTACGATAAGTACCTATTATGTAAAATTAATTCTATTTGTAGAACGATTTCGTTTTAATAAGTTATCGTTTTCATTATAGGTAATGTAAAGTTAAATATTGACAGTGTTCTACGTATGAAAACTAAGTCAATAATGCACAAAGCAACGTCCAACACGCGAGTCAAGTCTGATAAATACAAGGTAAAGGCATAGAGCATAATATGGAATTATGGAGTTAATGAGGAAAAAACCCGCTACGAACGAGCAGCAGACAGTGCGGGGAGTGCGGGGGCGGCTTTCTCTACGCCACAGCCGACCGATATAAAGAGCGCCTCGCGATGGAACACTTCGGCATTCGGTCAACAGCCGTCTCGCCCGCATCGCGTTCCTTCCATGGATTCTAAATAGTTCTGCTTTGTTGCTTTTATTGACCGATTTTTGTGATTGTCACTAATACAATAACATACATGCATATTTAGACAGTTATTTATACGTAAATAGTCTAACCATCTGCAAATGGTATCATGTCAAGGTCGCTGGTTTCATTGTGTCTTCTCATGAAGGTCGGGCAACATCGTTTAGACCGGAAAATAGGTGTACACGAGGAAATCCGCCGTCCGTTTTTCAAGGCATTATTGAAATGCCGCTTGGTCGATTAATTCGTAGAGCTACCATTTTAGACTTCATAATTATGACAGCTGTGGTAGTAAATCTTATGGTTACGTAATTCTAAATGCGTAAACAACTGTTTTCACTCAGATTCTTTTAATTTTTCGATTGTGCCAGGCGTTTTCTTCATTGTGTATTGCTCGTCGTGCGCAACGACTGAGCCTTTTGTTGGTTACCTAATTTCTCAGCTAGCGGCGAGCGGTAAACAGACTGACGAAGTGAGAGGCCGTCGCAACCGGTCCGTTCGGTTCGCTCGACCGATAGATATAGGTACACACTATGTCGTAGATAGCGTACTCGGCACCGGATTGGTTTAATGATCGCGACTAACACAAGAACAAACATAAATATATATGTCATAATCACGGTTTGGTTTCTACTTACAACGTCCGCGGTACTTGGTAAAACACAAAATGCGAAATTTATTGTACAATTCCACGGGACAAACCCGGACGCAAAACCAGCGGTCGTGTGCCTCAGCTTCGAGTTAACGTGTTGTATCTTATTGACGTAACACCGCGGAGGTGGCACAGGCTATTCGATGCAAATTGAGCTTTAAATGTATGTCGTGTTGGTACATTATTGTTCGCTTTGATCGAAGCCTACGTCAGTGGTGTACAATATAAATGGTTCACTTCAACACGAATCGTAGCGGGAAATTCACGCAACTGGCTTGTGATCGCCACTCTGTTAATTGCTTGTCGACTTGTTGTTTTCTTTACTTCATGATATATGATAACGAGTATTGGTAACGATTACTGCAAACTTGTTTATAATTCAACCAGACTAGAGGTCCGGGTAGTCGAACATGTTAGGTTATTTCGGTTTCTGGTTGTTCAAATATCTACAAGTTTCATCATATTTAAATCATCCGTCAATTTACACGCAATTTCAACAAATAGTTTTATTATTTTTAACACGTCCACTCTATAAATATGTAAAACAAATTTCATAGTATTTAAAACAAAACAAATTAAGACAATTTGATGTTTGTAATTCAACCTTGAAGTCAAAAACAATAGTTACAGTACAAGAGAAGCAATGGAAGGCGACTTATCTTATAGCTTTTAAAATATTATGTGTTGACAATAATTTAAGTTTAGACGTTAATCATTATTAAGAAAGATGATCGAAAGTTGGGTCGGAACATTAACAAGTTACGGATTTAGTACCTACATTAAATAAGGCCGACGCGAAGGTGTGACAACGTTTAAAATTTTTCCATAAAATATCGAATCGTGAGAAGTAGTTGGGCTATCTCTAAATAAACAAACGAATGTTAACGCTCACGCAGCTGACATATTGATAAACAATGATCAGTTGAACACGAAGTTTTCCATAATTATAATGTTACAACAAGACAGGAAAGTTGAAACAGACAATCTTAAATCAACAATATGGAGAGCAGAGAATTTGGCAATGCGTCCGCGGAAGAAATTGTTCTAACACAATTTACTAACGGTAATAGTCACTTTCATCGCTGCAGACACATTTAAAGGCGAAGTGAGTGGCCAGTTATTCGTGAGGTTTCTACGATACTATTTGCATATTCGCCGACTTTCTAATGGACGATGCGGCCGCTCTTGTCGCAATCGTCGGCAGCGGTGAGGTAACACCGATTCATTTAATTATATACTTATGTTGAGAAAAAAAAAACAGTATTCGAGTCTCGCGCATTGTGTTGCCATTGAACAGTAACTTGTGTGTGTGTCAGTGTGTGCGCACGCCTGTCTAACTTGGGTTTTTTCGCTCAATCGGCGCACGCTCATTGGCCAGCCTTATTGAAAAGCTGCGTTCGAAAACTAGAATACCTTGCCTTCAAGTTTGTACAATCGATAACAATTTTAGTTGACTAACTGAATTATTTTAACATTGCAACTCTTCTGAAACAAATAATTACAAGCATTACATTTCAATTTCCTTGCAATACAGTATTGACACGCTTGCGTAAATTTTACAGTAGCTGCATAATCGAATGCCTTGTCAACGAAATCCTTATTTTGTACCAAGTTTTCTTTTCCGGTGAATGAACTATGTTAATTATTATTTGCGCGTGGTAAATGATTAGATTACAGTACTCGAACCACTTGTATGCGTATTTTGTTATCGCGGCTTCCTATATTTATAGATAGGGAGTTACGTCAAATAATTTTGATTTTGCCCTTTGTAAAGTAGCCAAAATATCATATTTATAGAATGTAGTGCACGAAGACATGCAGGTATTTAATAATGTCAGTTGAATTGCAAATATTAAGAGCATTGCCGTTGACGGGTGGGTCTTTGCAAGGATTCATTCTGGTGCCGTTCTCCTTCGCGGCGGCCGCTCGCGACCTTCCGCCAGAGGAGGGGCACCTCTCACCGGCGACGTGACTGCAACCACGGCCTTACGTCGCGAGGCTGTATCGAAACCTCTACGTAACGAAGCTCTTTCCAGTCGCGGTTACTCAACGCCCGATAGTTCCATCGATACATACATACTTGCCTCGCCGTACACACCACCAACAGATCACGTGATTGCCTTGCGTAACGAATTATTACCGGCACACCTTTTGATACAACGTGAAATACATAGAAATCTTTCATTATTGAGACACATAATAATGGTGAAACTATTATCAGGGTTGTGAAAACGGAATCACATTATCGTAGTCTTTGTTTCTTGAACATCAATATAGATAACATAATTTTATCACTGACAATGCCTTCACCTTAATTTTATCAGCTCTTTTAATTGGGAACGTTTCAAACAGTATTTTGATTGACGACAGTAAACTGGTACGAATGAAACTGATGCGAGAGAACGTTTCACCAAAAACAATGGCAAGTAAAAGGCGAGTGGATGTTCCCACTACACATAAGATGAAGCTATTGTATGGAGCAGACTTACTTTTACTGACAACCAGACTAAATAATAACTTAGTCTTTTGGTTCATTATATACACACACATTAACCGACATACAACAGCTCATTACTTACTGATTGCTCACAAGCCTCAGGGGATATTGTCACAAGTTACATATAAATCCATCCATTTAATACACTCATACCTCTCCGCCACATGGGTAGAAATAGAGACAAGAGTAATTAATAATTTGTGTTGATACAAAAACAAAACGCGTCATGAATGTATATTTTGAATTCAAAAGATAATAAAAAAAACTATTTCACAGAACTATGAAATTGTTTATGTTCTATACCACAATTCAGCAGTCGACATTTTATTTTTTGACATCTCATATTTGAGAGAGAAAGGAGTAGGTACGTCTGACATTGAGGAAACCGTACACAACTACATACTTTTTATCAGAAATATTAGCAATAGCTAAAGAGTAAATGTTACAGAAATCATAAAAAAATAACACATTATGCACGAGTTTCAGACTAACAAAGAATATCAACAAGCTAGCGTAGTTAAGTATTGCAAGTGACGTAACGTTTCATGATTTTATTCAGTGACACAAAAACAAAGACACGTTTTCAAGAGTATTATAAATAAAACCAGGAAAGCAGATTTTATGAGATACAACATTATTCAAAATGCTGCATACTAACGCGCAAGGGGATTGACCGAGGTTATTTCCCTCAGGACTCGACGCCAACGAATAACGGTTATGCGAAAAATTTGTTTATTTTTTTTTCTGATAACCGATAAGGCAATCTGAATTAAAAACTGTTCTTCTTTATGTAAATTTGTATACAAATTATTTTTCCATGCCTTGCCTGTAAATCCCCGTTTAGATAGAGGTTATTATGTCAACTATGTTTTGTTAACCGGTCACGTTATTAAACTCTGTGAGAATATCCTAACAGAAAAAACATATTTTTTACCGATCAGAAAATTATACATCAAACCGTAAACGACCAATGGACCACGGGGCTAACTTGTCAGATAAGACAAGGTGCTTTAATGAGCTCAAAATTATACCTGCTAATTGAGCATATTAAATATATTTACGGTAGTTCAAGGTACTCGAAACTGTCGATGCAATATCTGACGCACAATATAACGACGAGACCAGATAATGTCGCAAGTATTTAGATCAAGGTGCGAAACACGCGTTCGAGAGTCGAGATCGGATCCGAGGAATTTTTGTTGAAGATCACGCTCGATTCATTATGAAATCAAAGTGAAATACAGTTTTAGAAAATATTGTTTACCATAACATATGCACAGACAATGATATCTAGCCTCAATGGCGTAACGAGTTCAACTAGTCCCGGGTTCGATTCCCCGATTGACTCAATTATTATTGAATTTTTCTGTTAGGGAATTCTTAATAGTACCGCAGGAAAATACGCATCTAATGGCAACAGAGTCTTCCTATATTATGTAGGACAAATAGTACCTAAGTCAAATGTAGATTTTAAATGTTAACACACCTCTACCTACCCGTTCGCAAACGTACAGTGTACAGACGTTATTACCATGTTAAAATGATCAAAAATTACAAAAATGAAATATTGCAACATGATGAATCCTTAGGAATTAGAGGGTCGTGTCACGAGAAGGATACAGTTTACAGTTATTAACAAGTTTAAAATAATCTTATCAAGAACTAGCAAAATATTGATAAATTCTACATATTTACACATGTATTAGGATTCCTTATCGAGACACGTGCTTGATATAAAATCAAGATGTCTAAATGAGCGATATGTGGAATTGCAACACTACTAACTGAAATATTTACAAAATAATAAGCTGGACCCTTATCATGATCATTCGAACGCCAATCCCGGTATCATTCCTCCATCCCAGTCTGCTTTCCTAATCCCGGAAAGGGAAAGGAATCTGTTGATTGATTGACGAGGCTACGGTGTACAGTGCCTGTCAATCAGCAGCTGTGGTAGGTGTAGAGCTCGCAGATCTTAGTAGGGCCCGATAAACATACATAAGCTAGCTGATATTCATCACAAATATGCTTTAGTAGTTCTAAATTAATGCTCCGCATCTAGAATATTCCAGTAGCGTAGCAATAGCACAGACGTGGCGCCGACGCGACATGACGCTGACCACGCCTCCCGATTACGGCTTTATTACGTTTGCTATTTTATCATCGTAGCTACGACGAGCCTATTACAGGGGGAAGAAAATAACCGGACAACTACTACTAAAACAACATTACGGCTCATTCGCGTAACAGAATATTGGAATATTCATTGTGTCTAAATGTTAATTTACCAATTATATATAAAATGTGGACGGAAGAAGTTACATTACATGTGATCACAAAAAAGAAAAAGCTTTTAAAAAAAGGTAACTTGTTATTAATGGCTAAAAAGTATTTAAAATAAAAAAAATACAACAAGGATATTTTAAATTCACATCAAGTCTAAATAGTGGATGTCATGATTTCTAGATTGCATTTTCAGACCTATATTGGAGTATCACACGCTTAAATGTATGAAAACCATGCATGTCAATTACTGCGTACAACATATACTATGACGTTAAGAGATCAATTCAGTGATGGGAGAATTCGATATAATTATCTGTCTCTATCAGTGTTGGGTTTATGCCCTGGAATTTTCGTCGGTTTCAATGAACGCCCGATGAATTCCCAAAATGCTAGGCGATAAACCTATCACTAGTCTCTAGTCTCCACTATTATTCATATCTCGTGTTTGTTTTATATCGACAGAGGAATAAATTTTGTATGATTATTACACGACTGCTGTGTTACACCTTAGCAAGTTTGCCACATCACAGTGGTGTCCAACTTTCAACCCAATAATCACTCATTCTAAGCTCTTTTAAACGGTTTCATTTCACTTGACCTGTTTGAGGCTGTTTGTTTGGGTCAAATCTGGTAATTGAAAATTGACCCCTTTTCAGTTTTCTGATTGGTTTGATATTTGGCAGAAGTTCTTAGTTCTGATACTTATGACACTACAATTTGAAACCGTTTAACTTAGAGTAAATGTTTCTTATATTAAATATTGACTAATTACAAAACAGCTGCTGTGAGACCCTATGTACTCGTATATCATAAAATTAATATTATCGGTTAACAGATACGTTCATGCTGATAAATTAGAACCATTACATAAAACATTAAAAACAGTTTAGTCATATTGTTAAATGTGGCACAATTCAATCAAAAATAGGCTTCCAGGTGAAGGTTACACGACTCTTACTAATACTGTTTTTGGGCCACACGGCGTAATTCTGTAAGAAACGATTAATTTATACAACGTTCACTATTATAATGTAACCTAAAAAATATAGACCACTTCTTGTTATTGTTGTTTGAAATAGTCTGTCATTTTATGACTAGTAATTCTCCATGTAACTTTATGAAACTGCTCCAATGATCAGAAATGTTGCCAAAAAGTATTCTATTGTCCGAATGCCGCCTACTTGTGAAGTTCAGAATAGTGCTTGAAGCGAGCGGTAACTTTTACCTGCTTACGTAATGGTGCCAGGTACAATTTATTATCGGCTCCAATGCAAGCTTTCGTAACATAAGCTAGCGTACTACTTGTACACTTTGTATCTATCTAATAAATTGTCCTCTTTCCGTACTCACAATTATTTACTTCGTTAAGACTTAACACCTACCATCATAAAAACGAATGAAAATTGTTGTTTAATTTAACATAATTACAGGACAAAATTATTTAAAAGATATTATAGAGTCATTGCAATGAGTGGTAAATGTCAGCTGACACAATAGGAATTGCGAGGGTGGACAGATCGGGCCCTATCAATAAGCTAACTTGCTAGTAGAAATTGCTATTTCCCAGTTGATATCAATCGAAACCGTGTTATTTATTTTTATTTATTTTACTTTTTTTTAGACTAGGTTTAGATTATAAAACTTTATTTGATAGTTGTGTAGAGATTCAGATTTGTTAGGGTTGGTAGTAATAATATTGATTGATATAAATTTAATAACACATATGATGTCATGAAAATCCCTCAGTTATGTCATGATGTAGCAGCGGTAATTAAAAACTATTATTTATTGATTAATGATTGGTAAGTACATAAACTTATCATACTACCAAGATTGAGTAAACAAATGTAAATATAAAGCGAAGTTTGTAGTAATAGCCAACTGTTTAACGTTGAACACTTATAAATGCCTGATCTTTAACCTTTCAGTTTTACAATTAACTATAAACGTATGCCAACGTTGAGAATTTTGTATGGTAAAACACAAAAGTAAAAAATCGTGGAGTTAAGTTTTCTTTTTATTTTTTCTAGAACCATTTGATTATGTAAAAAATGTTACATACAAGATCAACTAGTTTTGAATCTTCTTATAAATTAGAAAAAAAGGAAAGTTGCAATAGCTGCAACGTGAAATTCCATGCATCATTGCACATAATGATCTCATTCTCTTCCAAATTTAGTAAATTTACAACAATTGGTTTTGATAATAAAAACCAGCGCAATCTCGACTTTTTATACTTACATGAATATTTTACCTTAATGTTTTAACTTATATTTTTATTTTTTAATATACTTAAATGCATATTTATTTTGACATTTAACATACTAATTGGATTCTCACATTCACCGTGGTTGCGGGCGGTCATTGGCAAACTTGAGATTTAGTAATCCAGCATAGATACATTATACATTAGATGCTATATGTATGGTAACATCCAAAATAAAAAAAAATCTTTTAGCTTCAGTTTGTTTTAAATGTTAATTGTAATTTTTTTCGGCCAACCTCGGAAATAAGATAATAAATTAAAAATATTTTATTTAGAGTAGATTGGCGTACTGCACAATATATTATTATTTATAATTTTAGTGGAGCATTTTTATGATAACAGAAGATAAGATACATGAGCAATTTTCCAGGCCGGATTATACGTCTCTATGACTATGATAATTATGTCATATACTTAAGAATAAGAATATCACATTATCACAGTGCCAAATTTAGTATCTTTTTTCTCCCTTTTAAACACAATCTCCGATAACTTCAACGCAGTGACATTTATCACTCACAAGTAGGTAGTTGACAGAAAATATCTAGAGGAAACGGCATTTCTAAGGAGAAATTGTCGACGCGTAAGTTTAATAAGCATTGGATGCATGCGGGAGAGGCGCCACCTATGCTTAGTAACCGTAAACACAACGATATATGGATGCCCTCTCTTCATTATCCAATGTTTATTAGAACGATGCGAGGGCGATATTATATTATTTTGGTTAACGATATAGAATAGTGATGAGAGTATCTATGTGACGTGCATTTACAAAACTGTTCGCTTTATGAGCCGATGATAGTCTTTTAACGGTGTCATAAATAAGAAAATATTTTAGTAAGACGGTGAAAATTAAATTTTCAGTTGAGTTTCCGTAGTCAGTTAACGTAGGCGTCGATATTTTATGTAGTTTAAGAATTTGTTGACTTTGACACTTAAAAGAGTTTAGGTTAAAAAGGTACTCTTCCTCGTTGGGCATCGAAAGCGGTATTAGCTATGTATGATGGATACGCGGCGTCAGCGCACTTAACAACTTTCCCTACTTTAATGGAAAAACAACATTAAAACAACAACCTTACGGGTAGATCTTGAGAGGCAAGGCGCATAGCGTGTGGAATATCGGCTGCGCCACAAGCTCGACTTAGTCAAGGTATTGACAATCTTTTGTATAAAAGACAAGGTTATCGAATCCGAGTATTTGGTTCTGTTAATATTCATAATATAAAACTGTTTGTACACAATAATAAGCTAGATTGAAGAGAGGTGACAACATTAAGAGTTGTCTTTTATGTATTTATAAATAATTGCCACAGCACTAACGAGTTCACTGTTTGGCAATAATTTCGGCGACATCATTAAAAGTTTCAACAATAATGTAGTACCTACCTATGTAAGTAAAACTAACTTAAAAGTCATCCTGGATTTACCAATTACTAATGTAGACTGTTGATTAGATGGCCAATTCTCGTAATAAAATATCTTTTGGTTACAAGAATACTTTTTTGTCATTTAGGAGATCGATATGAGATCGAGACTAGATTGAGACTGAATTTAGAATATTATCTTTTTCACAAGAATTGGCCCTCAAACAGCTTCTATATATATACTCTTTAATTATAAGTAAGCGTAGGTCAGATAAGATAGAGTTGTTAATAACTACGATGACGGTCGAACACCATTGAAGGTAAAAAGTGAAAGTTTATGAATATTCGATAATTCGACTGTAAAAATCGAAACCTAGCAAGTGTTCATCGAAACTTCATACATTTATGTTGATAGTGTCCATGAAGTGGTTCTAGATTAATATCTGACAAAACACGCGTTGCGTCATTTCTAATGGCATGCATCACGTGTGATAAAATTTCATTTTATTTTCTCTCATATTCTCTTATCTTCTTTCATAGAAGTAAAATCAAGTAGAAAAATATTTGCCTAGCTTCGCTCCATACGTGTAGATCATTCCTCACATAAGGTGCGGTGTGCGAATCTGAAGTCAAATGTTATCATAAATCGTTTGGAGCTCACGCTAACAATTTCTGACCCCTAATCACTTACAAGATTTATTAATTGGTCGATGCGAAATGCTTTGACTTAGATTAGTTGTGAAGGTTGTGAACAAGTTAGATTGTTCATATTTTTCCGCAATATTATTTTTGCACTTTTCTTCTTCCTGCCATTTTCTTAACGTATCTTGGTTTTAACATAAAGCACTCAAAATAAAAATAGCATTGATATTAATAACTTACAAGGATTTTAGGTTAAATATAATGCTGGCTAAGAATTATCACAACAAGAACGAATATTCAACCTACCTACATAAATATAGGTATTACAAGAAGTACACACACAATGGAACATCATTAACCTAATTGTATATTAAAAATAAAATAATATATAAATAAATACAAATGATTTTAAGTAAAGTAATTAGGTACTTGAGTACTTAAATAATTTACAAAATAATAATTTTGCTACAACTCTGCTGAGTCTCCTGCAATATAATGCTGATTTGATTTGCAATACACATATTACATGAAATTATTGGATTATTTCCGTTATTGGATCACATAATATATAAACAAATTTGGGAATATCGACAATATAAATAAATATATGTAGGTAATTTAATATCTTTTGTCTACGCGTATATATAGCATGTCCTGAACTGGGTTTGTGAATTAGTGTGTGTTGTTAGGTTTATATTGAATAGTAATGAGAAATTATGCAGAAATTTTGATTTCTCCAAATAGTTACTTGATTTTGGAATTGTATGACAGCCGAATTGACGATGGCAACTTAATTTCTTGTTCTAAAAAAATCTTTAGGATGAAGTTTTCATATAAATTTTCCGTAAAAAATATCTAAATAACATGGTTTTCACAGCCGTAACATAGTCCATTGTGTGTTTTAGAAGAAGTTAATGGAGAAATAGGTGTAAAATGGCTTTATACTATGTAATAATGTTTCACCAGAGGGCTACTTAGTAACATTAGTAAGTTACATATATTCAAAACTTCACCCCAGTCTAGTCTCGATCTCGCAAATGTCAAAAAGGGTATTCTTGTACCTTTTTTGACATTTGGGAGTTCGACATGAAATCGAAACTAGACTGTGACTGAATTTTGAATATTTTTTTTTACGAGGATTGGTCCAACTAAAAGCAATATTACTTATAACATTACACATTAATGTTTGCGTGCTTCCATGACATAATATAGCATGATGACGTTATTATATTATACAGTAGGTACTTTCTATTGTTAGTATGATGAGTTTGTGTAGTATGTACAGGATTTTCCTGATAGTGGACATAAAAGCGGATTTCAATTTTATTTAACTTTTCTCGTTGAGTGGCACTTTATCTAGGGTACGCTGACACCAATTTCAATCCAAGATACGTCCAAATTTACGTAGTCGTACGTTTCGATCCAATAGCAAAAGCACGCGCTATGAAGTGAAAGTGAATAGTGCGCACGTACGGCTGGCCCGGAGCCCCAATAAGACGACACCGCCGCCGTCCGCATACTTCAGCAATTACCACGAGGAAATCAGCACCGTTCCGCCAAGACACTCCCAGAGCCCTGACTCGAACGGCGAACGCTATTAGACGCCCATCAAACATATCGACCGCACATAAATACTATAGAAGTGTAGAAACACTTGAATAATATAGATTTTCTACAGCAAACAATTTCATTAGCATACATATTTAAGCGAACCAATATTTAACATTTACAATGCATAAATATGGCTTATTAACGTTTTTCATGAAAAGCATGCAATTAAATAGATCACGACCAAGGAGTGAGCAGGTTGATTCAGTTGTTGACAATCGCCCTACTGCATGCTGAGGGAATATCTGTTAAACGTGGTAGCAACCCTGACCCCGAAGTTAAACCGACCTCATGTAACTCACCGGCCTCAGTTATTGATTCTACGAGTACATTAGTTCCGGTTTGCTATAGATCAGGCAGATTTAAACGTCACGTAGAAAAATGGTTAAATATTTTGTTGCTACTGGTGAATTTCTAAGGTACATCATGTGATATAAGCAAATTTATTATGTTGTTTCATATGAAAGTGACTGAAGAATTAACTTTTAAATAGTCCTTCACAATAATACCAAGCAAAACATTACAAGCAATGTTATACAGACGAATAAATTTAAAACCTCTCAACTTGATTAGAAATTAATAGCTGCAATAACATTCCTAAATGCCTTATAGGTTCAATGGGATATCGTTTCATTGCATTATGCTAGTATATAATATTTAAGAAAAAAAAAATAGAATTATCAAGATTGAATTTACGTGTAAATTTCGATTCGTTAAATAATTTAATATGAGCATATTTATATTCCTGACATGACAATAATTATGACCAAATATGCATTAATTGAAAACTCAATAAGAATTTTGTGCAGGAAGCAGTATATTACATAACACTACTAGGTATTGTATTACATACCTACTTGCAAAAAACTAATCAGAATGGTGTAACCAAGCAACATACATCACACTTGACTGAAGGAAGATAATATATGCGAAAAGTTATAATATTTTATGGTATACACAAATACACAGTTCAAAGTATATTACCTTTGTTTTGATTTTCTTCATTATTAGGTTTCTTACAATTGATGACAAATATGAAAAGTTCGTTAACATCAAGACCATGTACTGACTTCGCTATTTAAGGATTTTAGATTATTTAACTGTAATTAGGACCAATTTATCCAATTACTTTCCCAATTATTGCATAATAACAGTTGCCACACGATCCAATGCTCAATCGGAAATACCTTGATAAGCAAATGCGGTAGTCGAAATTAGGTTGTTATAACGTATTGAGTGAGAGATATTATGAACAGAAACGATTCGAATATCAATAATTTCGAATACAATGCACTAGTGCTCATGGGAAACAGTCATCCTAATGAAGTAGTTGTTTCATTCGTATTTTGTGGTTTCCACATAACGGAGAGTGAGATGCGAAAGACGTCCCCAGTAGACGGCAATCATCTACCAAATCACATTGACCAAGTCGTTATAGACTTCTACATTGTGGGCTTTGTTCAAAAATCTCAAGAAATACGAGTACGCTAGCAGAAGCAATGCACTGAGCAGTAAGAGAGTTACTGAAGTAATTGTGAAAATTCGCATGTGTTTGCATAGATGATTCAAGCACAACAAATGAAAACTAAATTACACATTTTGGGTGTGGGTATTGAAAATTATAGGCTTTGTAATTTAGCATTTTTTCTCGTACAAGGCCTCCATAGACTAGGCCAAGTTTATCGCGGGACATGGCTGTTAAAAACAATAGGTCTGTATTCGAGATCTTTTTTAACTGGTAGCTACAACAGGTCGTCCTTGTGGCGAATGTAAACACTATTGTTTGATCACGTGGCTGCACCCATTATGATCTGATAAAGGGGTTCACGCCAACACACCTTTGTTCTATAGTTACTTCGGTAACAATGTCTGCCATAGAGACGTTTATTTCTCTGAATTAGCATTTTTTTCAATTAACCATTCGAGAATATTCTATTTCGGTCTATCCATAAATCTGTGGCGTCTAGAAAGCTATTAAATCTATGTCCTAGAATATTATGTAGTATAGTAACTTCTTATAATGTGTGCCACATAACATTTTCTAAACTTACTAAGTGATTTAATTCCACCTACTAATCATGCAACTTCTCTCCGAATGATATGACATGGACTTTAAAGCAAGATAGAGGTATCTCAAAAGTTATGTAATAAATGTGTAAATCTAAAGCTAAACAAGATAGACTCAGCTACGCAGGTTTACAATTATTTTAAAAATATAGGTATTGGTGCTGAATATGCAAATTGAATAGTGAAATTTAAATATTTTTATACTTGTTTAATAGGTATGTAAATATAAGCAGCTAATGTTTCGTTTCAAGTGGAACAAGGTTCTAGGGCGGGTTAAAAGAACAAATCTATAATAAGTAAGCGTAATAGAGAAATCGTCAAGCAGCCTTCAGTGATCAATCAAGTATTACAAGATGAGTAAATGTGACCGGAAAATCAAACCTAGGCGAAGGTAAATGAATGATTTGTGCAGTAGGCACCTACAGAGAACGTCACTTTGCTATGTCAGTGCTAGTTAACAATGATTGCTCGCAGTAGTCGTATTGGTACCTACTAATATATAGGTACTATAGGTGCCTATGTACTTGAGGTAATTGGCCTTAGTCGGGTCTAAACCATATAACTGTTAAATAACGGTACATTTTGCAATCTCTGACAAGTTGAAATTTAAAACACATTGTGTTTAAAAAGAAGCTATTATTATTATATCGGACACTCATGAGTACATAAAATATCATAATATTTTTTTCGTATCGAATAAAATCGAATCCTATTTTCAAGGACTGTAATAATATTTCGTTAACCGTTTGGTGAAGGTATAAGTGTCGGGGGGACAACGACCTACCGCGTCAAGACTTATTCCAATCCAACTAACAATGTGAGGAATATTCAATTTTATAATGCAGAACATTGGGTTCAATGTACATAGTAGTGGATGAGTCATTAGATGTATAGATATATCGATACTAGTGGCTACGTTGTATTATTTGTGTGATACAGTAAATTAATGCGCATAGTAGCACAACACAACGTATAAGATATTCATCTGGCGAGAAGTAAGAACATAATCGCATAGGGGACAACGGCCGTCGCACCTGTGAGGTGCACTCTACTTGTGCCCACTAGCGACTGGAACTGTTGCTATTTATACACGTCCACTCTATCTTATTTACTATTCTGGTCTGCGACTCATTGAATTGTGGTTATTATGTGCAAGTTGGATGTGTGCCAGCGAGTCTCGGACCTAACACACCGATACAGAGATATTCGAAGAACGATGCCGAACAGTTTTCAGAAAACAGTATTAATCTCGAACATGTACTTAAACACAAAAACACAAAGTCAATGAACACTAAATTAATTTTATGGATAAGTTTAACACAATCAAATTATTTGTCGAGTATGAAACTGCCACGTATATCATACAACCTTATAATACAGGAAAAAATTAAGGCATGACACTTTAGATTTTGAATAAGGTTGTCGGGGTCGTTTACATACGATACAAGCAAGTGACTCTCGACGAGCCACAAGAGAAGAGATCACGTCAAACCGGCAAGCGAGCTGTGCGGTGGCAACAAGTAAACCGGTCGAAGGCGCCGGTCGTCGGGCACGGGGATCGACCGAGGATTAACAGTGTAAACAAAATTGCATTAGCCACGTTTTTTGCAACGAGTAAATTGACTAGGACTGTAGGTAAATTAGGTGTTGCTTTCATAAACTGTTGCATAACTAAACATACCTGGCTTTAGGAAATGTAATTCTTGTGTTACATAAGCTTTTAAATTAATTTAGCTCTACATACTCTGTTATACATCACGAGTTTTAGCTGTGTTCAGATTAAGACAATAAGGCCTGTGTGAGTTTTGAAGGAAAATGTTTGAATTTGAATGATGACATTCTTGTCAGTACTACAAAAATGTACTAGCGGACAAAGGCACTGGATGTATATGTAGTTAGAGACTGAAAATGACGTCAACGCTGGCGTACCTATGCAAAACGTGTGATCTACGAATTTGTTTTTCTAAATAATTTAGGGTAAAAATTTTAATAGACTTCCAACCGCAGCGTCAAGTAGCAAATCGAAATCGTGTCAAAGTGGGTCATCATATAATTTCGCAAGCGTATCGAGTGCCGCAAGCGTTAACTGGTACGCTTGCGGCGAGTCAAGGCCTGTATGACGATGAAGCCAAGATCCTGGCGATGCTGTACTGTTTCTTTGTCCGCACTTTATGTATTCTTTCCACTATCCTTTTTAGATATTACAGCATTATCATGTTCGAAATATTAGTAAGGCCTAGACTTGCACTGTGGGAATCACATTATGGCCAGTGAAAATTTTATGTTTCAGTTGTTTTGTTCCATTTTAATTTAGTTTGGTACATTGTATCATTAGGTACTTTTAATAGGCTGGTAAAGCTTCAAACGTATGATTTTATAAGAAAATGTTTCTTAACATTCATTTAATAATAAACGTCATTAGTGATAAGGTCATTGAATTATGTAAAATGTACAGAGAAGTATGTGCAATGTAGACAATTGTTATATCATATCTTGGGAAATCTAAGAGCAAAATAGAATGTAAATTACGTCTAAAGAATATACTGAAATAAATCATAGATACGGCGATGTAAATATAACATGTATATAAATAATAATTGATAAGTAAAGTACTGTTCATCGGTAAAAAGAGTATTGAATAATGTTAAGATATTGAAATAATCACAGGGATGTGAATTATTTTGCAACAATCATAGAGACTGTTTCGATATTCGGACTACTTGTAAAACAATAAGTTGCGTGTTTTCCCATTATTATTTTGTTTCTGAGATACAGTTTAACAAAACTGTGGCGTTTAAGTAAACGTAAAACGTTTTATTACGATAATAGGAATCAAAATAGAATCAACGTACCAGAACATTAAAATTATACTATTTTAGTAGTTACATTAATTTATCTATATTGGCATCAGTGTTAGTTACACAAAGCTCTAAACAACATAACTCGCATAAATTCCATATAATGTGTAAATAATAAAACTTACCCCGTCATTTCCGGATAGGAACTGTATTTTAGGTTTGGCCAATCTGTCCTGAAATAG
The DNA here is from genome assembly GCA_963576445.1 of Lithosia quadra. Classification (NCBI taxonomy): domain Eukaryota; kingdom Metazoa; phylum Arthropoda; class Insecta; order Lepidoptera; family Erebidae; genus Lithosia; species Lithosia quadra. Next base: position 9,306,539 of record OY754891.1, read on the forward strand.
AAAAAAGAGCTAATTAAGATTTGTTTCTAGAAACATCATATTATCAAAACTGATTTTTAAAATATTGAGAATATTATAGAAAGGACTACAAAAGGTAGTTGATTTATCAAAATAATACTGGTATTATTTTGATAAATCAAAATAAATATCAAAATAATACTGGTATTATTTTGATAAATCAACAGGACTAACACACCATGAGTCAAGTCATGACTATCAAAATATATTGCAGTAGGTCGTAGTACGTACGAAATTACAAGTTGTATACTTCAATATCATAAAACTTACAAATAAATACAATCAGCAGCCTTGATGGCCCTGAGGTAATAGGTAATCTATTAAATGCAAGCCCACCAGTTACCATAACACGGAGAACATAATTATCTTGGGATCGAATTACGGATGCATGTTTTATTAAAAAAACCCGGACTTCAGAAATTATCCCAAAATTTCCACACTTTGACAAAAGTCAATTTAGATGCAATCTGCTAAATAATTTTACTTCAAACATGACGTCTATGTGTCTAGTAGTGACATTTGAAAGATTGTAAGCTGATTGTAAGCAATCCCAAAAGTAGAAAATAGTAAAATACCTAGTCAGTTATTTAAACCTCGGTGCAAAAACCACGGGGAAGGTTGAATCGATTTTCATTTTTTTTGTTCGAAAGATGAGCTAGTTGGGAGTGTTTTTGGCTGTTGGGGATATTTTTTTCATTTCATTTTAGTTTTCTTTCAGACTCTGTGAAAGGTATCAATAGGTTGACAAGATGTAAGGTGTAATGAGGCCTATTTCTTTGCTCTGTGCTGTATGTAGAAAGATATTAACTTTGTTTATATAATTCAAGGTAAATGACAGCTCCTAAGCAGTTTGTTTGCGTTCCATATTTCAAAATAATATTATTGTTGTTATCTTGCGCGTTCGAGCGCTCCGTATAATGTTTTTATGAATATAATAAGTGTTTTCTATTTATTATTAAAATTTATAATGGCTTTAAAACGTTTTTGGCTAAGTTTCGTACTTTGCTTGTATGTCGATTTTGTCAACACAAATTAAAATGAATTCCTGATTATAGGTAATAGATATATTCTATCTCACGAAGGCGGGTAAAAAATTAAATAGTAGTAGGTACATGTGTCTTGTAAATACGCGTAAATGTGTGTGCGAAAGTTCATGATACCTAATTTGAGTCCAATCTAACGGCAAGAAATGGATCTAAGTAATTGGGTTTCCAATATTTGACCCATACTAACAAATTACGGAGCAAGTTAAATAAAAGTTAGCAAAATAGCACAATAGCTTAATGAACTCTGAAAGATCTATGTATTCCAGGAACAAAATACAAAACAATAAACTTGACATAATGATTTACTAATATTGCGATCTTTGTAGAGTTGGTACTTCTATGATTGGGCGTTTAGTCACGCTAGAGCGAGGAGCGCGGTCTTATCGCCGGCTGAGATTTCTTCCAGACAACCGTAATGGACTATATTGAAGAATTTGGGTTTGATGGGGTGTTTAATAAAATGGTCCAAATAATATGAATACTATAATAAAATATAATCCGAAGCCCAGCATACAAAATAGGGCAGAAAGACAAGGGCGGGCAGATCCATGCGGTACGATACGGTGGGCGGCGGTATGGCGGCGGCAGTCTTAATAGAACCGAATAGGGTGGGTGAAACCGCAGGGGCTGGTTAAGAATAGATATGCTTGAAATTTTATAGGATGACACAAGTTTATTCAAATAACATAAGTACCATCAGCAGGTAATTTTTTAACATCTCACTCATCTAAAGCTGAATTTGACCAGTGAAAATCCGTTTAACAAAACTTAAGTGCACGGCCGAGCGCAGGAACGCGCACGTGTTGGTGCAATCTGGTTATAGGATTTTTTTAAGAATTTATACCCGGGCGAATCCGGTTCATGGGCCGCTAGTAATTTATGTTACTGTTTGTAATAATAAATTTAATAACAAACATATTTTGTTGGTAATAATACTTCAATACCTATATATAAATTACTTATTTGTTAAGTAGGTATATCTAAGCAGTTACTCGTTACAACGCATTAATTAATTATTCTCATAGTCTTTGGCGTTAATTAATTACGTAGATAGACAGGAAAATATAAACATGTTGTATCCTTGACGAAGTTTATGAAACAGCTGAATTACAACGGTAATTACCTAAATCCTAACATTAAAGGCATAAAAATTAATATCATGATTTTTCTGGTTAGGTTTTAAGTATCTACATGACAAGATGAGTTATATTTGTGGTTTCATCACCATTTTAGGCGTAAATTATACAGAAAAGGCAAAAGATTAAAGGTGTAAGGTATCATTTAAGCAAAATCGTAGGTTTCGACGTGATCCACAACCGTGTCAACCTCATCTGCTAAACACCAGACAAGGCTCTGGTGCAGGCTTTCCTTTTGGATCCGATCTGCCGCTGGTGAAACGGGCGGCAGGGCAGCAAGTACTTGTGGCTCATGCCACCCTGTGTGTAGCTGCGGGTGTGAGGGACGGGGTTAGCCCTCCACTCGTTGATCTAGCCACCCACGAACAGATAACGTCCGTGTGTACCTGAATGTCGCCTAAGAGTTTTTTGGTGCCTGTAGCACGCTGCCAACACGTGGAAAGAGTCGCCATGGAAGTATTCTTGGTTTCAGACCTCCCAACAAGGCACAAAGTATGGCACGCTGCAGGGGATTTAGTGCGTGAGAGCCACACATATCGCTTTCCTCTCGGGGTTTGGGGGTTGGAAAAGCCAACATACTAATGAAAAAAAATAAGCAAACAATTGACGCAACTGGGAAATAGCTGTGAAGATGTTGATGAAGTATAGTAACGACAATGACATACGTCACGACTTTTGTTCCTGATCATTTTGTAACACTGAAAGTTAGCCAGCAGCTGACTCATTGTCAGCTGGTGACGCGCGAGTCGCGACCGTCGCGTGCTACGGATAAAATGACTTTAAACGGTCATTTGCTTTATTTATTTTTTATTTATTTATTCGATAGTGTAAATTATTACAAATGCATTAATAGAACTCCTGAAGTTTATGTTAACTAAACACTTAATAAAATAATAAACGCGATAGTTTGTGCGTATGGATTTTTGTTACTCTTACACGCTAAAACGGCTGAAGGAAGATCTGCCAGATGGCTGAGGCTATTTTATCCTTGGAATAAGTTCCCATGAGAAACGGGAACAAGAACAAAATTCCACGCGAGCGAAGTTTAGGGCAACAGTTACTTTGTTACATAATAAAGAGCATTAATAAAATTTGTCCTCTTGAACCACCAGAAGCACATAAATTTGATTTTCGGGCGTTCTATTCGTGCATGTCATCTATCTGATACATCTATACTCTGTACTAGTCTATAAAAATAATTAAAATTGAATTTTCTCTTTGTAACATTATCATAACAGCTTTACTTTTTGATTAATGTATACACCTACACGATACCTCTAGCAAAAAAATTATTTTTAAAATAATTGTTATCTGTCAGTTTCAATTAGGTAGGTCTCTGGAATGGCTGGGCCTATTTTAGCGGAACTGTATGTTACTATTATTTCGGACACAAATAGCAAAGAATAAAAAATGGCACATCTAGTTCAATAAATAAAAAAGGTGAATAACCTATTTTCAGGTCATTTTATAACTATGTGTCGCAGTGCTGGTTGTAACAAGCAAAATGACTAACAAAATACCTACCTTTGGTGCAGCAAAATATTGAAGGGTCACAGTAAACGCTTATTACTAAGCGGACAACTAGACATGTTTGCGATTTTTAGGTTACACTTATTTTACTTCTACCTTTCGATTTACATTCTAAAACTAGACTAGAATTTATAGTTCTAGAATATTCAAAACAATCAAAATCAAATCATTTTTGTAACCATAACTTACCTACTTTGAATAGGGCTTTTCGATCCCACGTACTTCTAAATGAACTATGCTAACTATCCAATAGAAAATCCGTCCCACAGGAAGAGATTTTCCTAGGGAAACCTTGTTTGTTTTTACTGTTTTGAAAATCGATCTCAATATTTTCATCCACTGCTGAACACATGCCTCTTCTAACGACCCTAACAATGAGAGATCTTGTGCTGCCTTTATCCAAGTCTGTCCAGGTCCCAAGTACCATGGACCAGGTACAAAGAAGCCAATTGGATAATCAAGGTATACATAGGATTATGTGGCGTTTGCCGTCAGCTATTTAAATATAGGTCCTCAGTATTCTGGTTTTGACCGACTAAACCGAGAACCACCGAGGAAATACTGTTCTTATAAGTCACAAAAATACCATAAAATCAATGAATATAAAGAATGGATGAAACGCGCAAATATAGACAGATAGTGTTATGAAGTCATTGAAGTCATTAACCACGCATAAGACTCCATTGTAATTAGTTTTTATCCAGATAAATAATGAAAAGTTTGACATGATTACTACGGTATATCCTAATGAAACGTCGTAATTAGGCGACAGAAGCCAAACTTGTTAGGCAACGAGTTGGGACGGCCACAATAAGCAAGTGTCGGCAAGTCGTGGCGTTGCACAAGCGACGATGGTCGAACGCGAGAAACATAACTAGGCTGGGCGGCAGCGCTGATGATGTAAACTTAAAAATTGCTTTAGTTACTTACTTAACCGCGAAACTCAATGTGAAATTCAAGTAGTTGCATTGCCGTCTAGACTCGGAGTGGGAAGGGATGACCCGGAACTAGCAATGGTTAGCATCCATGGCCGTGACTCGCGGTACCTTGAGTTTCAGTTCAAGCAATTACTGTGCCAATACGGATAAAAGAATAGACAAATAATACTAGACTCAATCGGTTATGATTTCCTGTTATGGTTTTTAGTTAAACAATGCATTTAAAACGCCGCGAATGTTATAAATCCGCGATAAGGGAGTCGTCAACTTTAATATTCAAATCGGTCGCGAATGGCAAACCAGTCTTAATATAGGCAAGGTCATCAGTAATAAAATTACAGATACGGGTATTAATTTAATTCCTTACTAACTTAAGACATTAAAATAAATATTGAAACATTTACATTAGACTCAAATGATATAAATTAATTAAGTAATTAGTTTGATTCACTTCGCACGACAACATTACGATGACAGAGATTTTGTTTATGTTAGGCGTTGACGTAGTCTGATAAAATCAATACCCTAGCTAATGAGAAAACATACATTTAAGTCGGGGAATTTTAATATTACTCACAATCATTGATTGGATATCTATGTCAGTGAAATACGTAGAGATAGGCAGGTTAATAACAAAACAATTATCGGCTTGCAATTCCTTGATTAGAATGATTTTTGGCTTGGGTTTTACTGAATTGAAAAGATTAGACCATTTGCAGTAGATAAACATAACTATACCTCAACTATTACTGTATACATAAGTAGTAATAAGTATTATTTGCCAGAGTAAAAAATATAAAAGCAATTTTGGCCTTGTGTTGAATTGCTGCGTTGTGCGGTGTGAGGCAATAAAATACCTGCACTAAGTGACCTTAACGGAATATACCGATGACCTTTTAGCAAATAAAACAGATAATGGTTTTACAAAGTTGATTTTGGAAGAGTGAAATCCGAAGTACATATTTTATGACATTTATAAATAAGAAGTATATCCATAATAATAAGGTAATAAATTCTATGAAAGTTATAACAAGAATTTTTTAAACTAAGATTAAGTTAAACTAAAATTTCAGTTATTTTGATTATGGTGTTAATCACACTTATAAGAAATGTCCCCGTTAAAGTAGACTACAACGGCCCCACCATCTCTATTGGAAGTTGTTGTTAGCTGCTAACACATTCCAAGAAGTTAAAATAATAAGCAATATTTGAGTTTTTCCTCTGAAAATTTGAAAAATAATCAACAATTAAGTTATTGATTTATTTCAATGAAAATATCGTTTGTCAAATAGTTAAGGTAGGTTGGTTTGATACTCAAAAATACTAACAGATAGCGCTAGCATAATTTCTATTCACTGAAAAATAGTAATTACCTATAACATAGATAGATGGCGCTAGTAGTATTTGAAATTCTGCTGAATTCATGTAGCAACCCTATATAGTACGACTAAAATGATCTTGATAGGTACTAGAAGTTCGTTCTGAGTAAAATGAGTTAATAAAATAAAACACAATATGCAGTCATAATTTTGTTTCTGTTTTATTTATTTTAATCAGGTCAAGTATAAAGTTTTGAACCAGATCTAGTAGAATAAAGTTATTGAACCAGATCCAGAATAAAGTTAGTTCAAACTCAAATTTAATCGTTTATTAAATTCAATCAGTTACAAAGATTAATTACTCCGGATTCCAAATATTAAATATTGAAATGCGTTTCGTCGCCACTTTCAGCAGTATGGTTTCTCGGGCTGTTGTCCGCAACTCCACGTCATGGCGCGGAACAAATGATTAGAACACAGCACAGACGATCGCTTGTTCTTATTGTCCAGTTATGGGCTCTCATGCTATCAAGCCATGAATTTCTGATACCTCGATCAGTTGGAAATCTGCAATGAAATAAACATCCATCGATAGAGTAAAAATATTATCTAGTAGGTATTACCTACACAAGTGAATGTCAGAAAATTCATCTTACCTTTTTTTTTATGTCGGTCATGTCAACATGACTTCACCTCGCCTGATGGCAAGCTAAGGCAAAGTCTCTAGAATGGGAGTCACCATTGCAAACACCGATAGTGCCAAAATGGTGGCTCTCAGTTTGACGGCCTCATCATATGCTTTTTCACGCTCCGCTTGAAGGACCCGGGACTGTATGAGGAAGGAAACACGTGAGCTGGTAAAGAATTCCAGGTTTTGATGGTGCGGCAAAGGAAAGAGGCACCGAACCGCTTGGTTCTTGATGGAATTGTTTGCACCATATGAGGGTGATATTTCAGCCTTGCACGTGTTGTTCTGTATAGGAATGGAGAGGGTGGGACTAGTTGGTAGAGCTCGTCGGAACACTTCCCATGGTATATACGGTGAAAAGCTGCCAAAGATGCCATATCTCTGCGCAATTGCAGGGGCTCGAGAGTATTGGTAACTTCGGGACTCCCAATAATACGGGCCGCGCGTCGCTGCAACCTGTCGAGAGCATCTAACAAGTACTGAGCAGAGCCATCCCAGAGATGAGAACAGTATTCCACGCCGGAACGGATTTGTGCCTTGTACAGAAGACACTTGCTCCGGCGTGAAAAACCGTCTCACCTTGTTCAGAACTCCGAGTTTCCGCGAGGCCGTTTTGATGATGCTCTCGATGTAGGTCGATGTACCTGTGAATGTTATGGCTCCCTTTTTTAAAGCTACATTTTTTGCAAAACACACATTTCACCATGTCTATATTACACACAAATCAGCACTTAACTACTCAAAAGTCCTTAAATTACCAAATTAATGCGTAATTTTCGATACGATACGGGAAGCCATATGCATTAAACGTCAGATTTAGTTCCTAGACCTAACTCGGGTGGCGTTTTAAATCGGCCCAGACAATTCGCTGTCATTTGTATGGAAAAGCCAATCCAGATGTAATACAGATCAGAGCCCCTAACCCATCTTTTAAACAAAGGAAACAGAATCAAAATCGGTTCATCCGTTTGGGAGCTACGATGCTACAGACAGACTTACAAACGCACACACCCACACACACGTCAAACTTATAACACCGCGTTTGGGTTTCCGTCGGGGGTTAAAAATAATACGAGTCAATGATTTGTTAAAGAGAATGTATTTATTAAAACATCTATTGAAGTGCCGGTGTTTTATAGAGAAAAAAATTAAAACTAACTTGTATGTTTCATAATGCTATGTACCGAATCGGACAAATTCACCTTAATTATTAATAAACTTTATGATTTAAGAATAATAAACTTGTGTACAAATGAACTGTGAACCTTTCACAAATTGACAAATTGTAATATTAATGTTATAGGTGTAGTTAAATGCTAAAACCTACGAAGTAGTTGTTAATATCTGCAACATACGCAAATTTATTATTTAAGTAGGTACTTATTTGCTTAAAAGCACTGCTGCGTAACAAATGACATTTCAGAAGCATTTGTTTAATCTACTTTATTTAGTAATTCCAAAGTAATTAACATAAAAATATAATTTATGGTAAAAATCTAAAAATGCAGTCACGGTTTAAATAGGTTTTAAACCTGTATTAGGTAGGTACCTACTGCTCTAAATCTTCTAAAATTATGTACCGACTGTAGAATAAATAGATTAAGTATTATAATACTGGTTGATTTGTTACAGAAAACAATGCATGGTTGATTTGTTACAGAAAACAATGCATCATGCGTGTCAGAGATATCTAGATCTTATTAAAATTATGACATACAACTAGCTCAAAATAAATCATCATTGTTCTTCTAGCTAAGCATGAATAAAAACTTAGTACCTGCTTAAGTACTTTTACAATAATTTGTTACCACATTTTTTAGTGTGATCTAACTCAGTAATAAGCTGTTCCAACGTTGTTAGGGACCTTGAAAGATCTTCAATTCCTTAATGTTTCAATATTGACCAAGAAAGTGATCATCATAAAATATTATTATCTTTTAGCACCCCTTTTCAAACCATCTATTCTTTTCCAGAACACGTATTCAGAGGGCAGGTATCCTCATCGGCCGTAAACTATAGCAACCTTCATAAAACACCGCATGGTTTGTAGTTATCCATTTCTGAGTTTATTGCCTTTTTATGTTTTTATTAAGCAATACAGTCCATCTCTTAACGCCATTTCACACAGCTAAAAGTTATATTGTTGTTTAATTTTAAGTACCAACGCGAATTTTTTTGGAAAGGTGTCCGGTAGATGGCATTACGTTGATGAAATATGAATGCAAAATATACCTGCCTGTCCTGAAGGGTATTAATATAAGTATAATATACTCGTATGTCTGAACAAAATAATTAGGTATATGAATTAGCAAAATTTAATTGAACAAAAACTTAGGTTCAAATCCCTGCTTAAATAGGTATGCAAAATATGTACTACGAGTTAGCTAGAAATATGGTACCTACTTAATTAATTTTGATTCTAAAATAATATGGAATTGAAAGAAATCAAGATAAAAATAGTTAAACTATAATCAATTATCCATTATTGAAGTATCATATAGGCGCTAGACTTAATTCGGCTTCCAGTTTTTATGGTAATTTTATTACATTCTACTACTTACTATAACTAGCAATACCAATCTATAAAGAAAAAAATAATAAGTAAGTATGTACTTAGTAGTCTGGTATCGTTTCGGTAGGTTAGTTAGCGTAGGTGTTTATTATGCACGCAAACAGTTTGACGTGATATGTGATATGATAATACAGTTACATGATGCATATATCGTGGAGTGCAGTGCGAAAGAATTAAATATTCTTTATCATATTTTTACTATATTGTTAAGGTAAAATTAGGTGAATATTAAATATTTCCATTTGCTTCAAATAATTTTTTTTACGTGTTTGTAGACTTTTATGATCTAGTTTCACAGACAAAATAAATAAGATAACTTTTTTGGCAGAAAGGTAACTTGAAGTAGACAGGACAAACTTGGTAAATACTCTAATGCTAAATGATTGGGCGCATTCGATTATTGTGGTTATGCACTTACTAGAAAGCTTGTTTTAAAAAGGTTTTTTTGGTTTATCGCTCCCGTAATGCTGAGAAATTGATTGCATCATATTTGAATTCATTCTTACAACGCATAACATCGGGTCGCGCCCGACGATGCTGATTGATCTTAGATTTGAGTAGCAACTATAATAGTCAAATAAATATTACCACAGTAACAGCTACCATATAAGTAAACTTACATTTCTTGCATTGGTCAAACAAGAAATGTATTTTAATTATTGAGTTTCCGGGCACCTGTTCCCGAAAGGACAGCAAACGCAGATCCAGCAGTTTACGGAAAGGCCCCAGAAAAGTTTGATAGTTTCGAAGTTAGCTTTTTTATTAGTTTCACTATAATTTTAAGGTTTAATTTTGATGCAACGGTTTTTTTACCAAAACTGCGGCACGCCAGTTGGGGTTTTTAATTTAAATGCATCTCATAGCATTTGGGATTGCGTAAAATCACCACCGTGAAAAAACATCGACATTTGCGACTACAAAACAATTTTCAAAATATGATAACATAACAATGGTGACGATTGTTGTCAAATTTATGTAACTTGTTTCTTGGTGGACGTTGAGTTTTGGGACAATAGAGTAATTGACTTCTTCATTTACTCAGTTGTCCCAAAACTCAACGTTCGAATAAATAATTATGATAAATGAGGTATTAAATATTTACTATGTGCTTAGTAATCAGCGTTAATAGGAATGTTTCTAAATACATTATATCACATTCAAGTCAATGCTGGGATAAAAATAGTGTAAGGGGCGGTTGATACTTGAGTCAAACATCTGTTCGCAAGTAACTGCTTAGGAACAACCAGGTGCTTAGGCTCGGGGGACGGTAGGGTGCGACGACCTCGGGCCCTATCGTTCGTGTTCACCGTCACGCAGACGTCACATCACATGCCAACACTTACTCTCCCATAGTGAATTTAAAGATCAAAATTGTGAGAATCTTCAATATTGAACTGAATATTGGCAGATTGGCACAGAACTAAATTATTACCAAGGTTTTGATTACTTTTTGTGAAAATAAAAAAAAAAGATTACATTTTATTGTATTGTAGTAAGTACTGGTTACTGGGCGAAATTTTACTGAGTTGACCCTGATGTCAACCTGGGATGATAGTGTTATCTAAGTACGTTTTATGCTGGCAAATGGTATGCTATAGATAACCTGTATTTTTTCAAGATTGATTGTTTCCAATACGTCAGGATGTTTTCAAGAATTCTAAATCCTAATTACTTATTATACGAATTCCATACTTGGTGCAAATAGGTACTGACATACTTTTGTGCAGCATGGATATCCGGTACAGATACCTACATTTCGATAGCGCACGTGTCATTTCTACTTGTGTGTGTCTATTCGCCATTAGTTCTAATAAACTGCAATATGAACAGAGCAGAATTCTCTTTACATTATTATGATTCATTCAATAAAGCTTAGGGCCGTATTCTTTTAAAATGACAAGCTGGACACTCATTCGGCAGCGTTACAAAAGTGATTCATGACTTTCAATGCATAGAAAAAAAGACCAGGTGGCACGCTTACAAAGCGGCAAACAAAAAAAAACGGCCACCATACCTGCCGTATTGAGAAGTTTGAGGGAATTTATGTTTTGCCATCATAGAGAGAGTGTTGATAATTGTTTAGCAGAGAATATAATAGGTGCTGTGATCTTAGGCCAACACAAAACATTTGTAGCGTTCTTTAACACGTGCAGGGCGCAGGGAATTATAATCAGGTGGGCGACCGGCACGAACATTTCAAGTGCAGTTTGGGGCTGTTTCTTATTTCATAAATAAGTTTTAAACTTCAACGGTCGATGCTATTCAAATGATTTAGGCGAATTATTATCGTTTAGCACTATTATTTCCAATGATACATAATTTGTATCTCATTAAATTTTGTCTACACATAGTTACGCACTTTAATTGTGCAAATATGACCACAATGACATGACTTGGTACCTACTTAACGTGCTTATTGTGGTTTCGAGTAAAATTAGTAAATGGAAATTCGAAGCTAAATAAACCTAAGTATGGTATTTTACAATATCGTGTTTACATTTTTTGTTTCATGATATTCAATTACCTACTTATACTAACATTGTCGCAAATTTTGTGCAACACCTCAAATCTATGCTTTGGATTTCATTTTTCTTCAGTCATAATTTTATCTATGCTAAAAATTAATAAAATAAAGCTGAAGAGTTTGATTGTTTGAACGCGCTAATCTCCAGAACTGCTGATTAGAATTGAAAAATTATTCTTGTGTTGGATAGCCTGTTTATCGAGGAAGGTTATAGTGTATAAATATTATTACGCTACTACCCAGGTCAGCGGAGCAATAATCAAATATGTCAACAAATCGGGTCAATTTCCATACATTATTGTAAAAGTATTAAATTATGGCATGTATGGGTTAAATAGGTGCCACGGGGACGAAGTACGTCACGGGCGAAGCCGCGGGTGACAGATACCTGATAAATAAAATACGCGGGTACCTAATAAAAATATTTATTCAGTGCGCGTCTATAGCGTAGTATAGTTTGTGGGTGCAACCGGAACTAACGCCTGTAATGATACACGCACCTCTCAGGATCCAAAATCTTTTAGCTATGTTCTGAAGCCCTAGCACAAAAAACAATAAGAGCGTATTAATGACAACCCTTTTACTTGCCAGGGTAATATAATGCTCAAACAACCTCGCATTAACAGATATAGGTACTTATATGAATAAAAAAAGTAGATTACGAGTAAGTAATCGTATTGGTTGAGAATTAAGGCATGCATGTCCTACTGGAATCGTCATTCCTTATAACGCACCACATCCTGTAGATACTCATCGTGACTAAGCATTTACACATTTTAGGAAGGTCGGTAAGTAACATCTGCTTGCGATAATCTAACTGTTATCTTCCATTCACCCACAGAGTTCCGATAATGGCAAATAGCGACGTTATTGTGCAGTGGAACACTCAATATTGGAAGGCAGCCTGTTTGGGGGTACCTAGCGACATTTTGTTAAACTCAGAGTAGAATATTTAAACGGAATGAAAGTCATCAGTAATGTAAATGTGTGGTATTTTTATAGTATTTTCTGAAACACGACACTCTTTATAAATTTAAATTGTGTTACGAATCTTGGAAAACATTGTTACGTAGTTAAGCTAAGCAATTAGTGAGCATGATATTGCAATCGATGTTAAGTTATTAATTACAATGATTTATCATAGATTTCTAATTTTTCAAGTATTTATTCAAGTAGGTACCTCTGGTTAAAAATAATATAAATAACTTAGAAATTGCCAGGTGTGATTGGTTTCTCTGTGTAAAAACTAGCAGAAAAGAAGCTTATCTGATCTTATGGGAACAACTACCTGATCATAAAGGTTTATAAAAAACTGTATGCTCGGGTAATTCGTAATGGTGGCCATGCACCGTGCTGCATCATCCAATCGGCATGACGCTACCGATTGTATCAAGTAGCCGTGTATGGGCGTGAATTGGACAGTTATACTTGACAGAACAATAATCTGAATCCATTTCTTTTCGCTTGATAAACCCGAATTGACGATATGCAGCACGGTTTATGGCATTTTAGAGATCGGCCCATATGAAATATTTGTGGTTACAAAAATATAATTACTCTTCTTTTAACGCGTTCTTGCGTACATTACACTTTCGAAGTTTAGACGAACAGTCATTAAAATACGTATCTCAGGTAGGTTAACGGACCCTTTTTGGACAGTTCTAAACCCGAATATGATGTATTAAGTATAAAAGACGTGGCCCCATTACGTCTTAGTAAAAGTACCTCAGGTAGCAAAAAAAACCCATGCTGTTTACTGCGATACGAAAAGAACGAATGACTCGACATCATATAGGTATCTACTCATAAAAAACAACGATTTGTAGTTCTATACAATCAATTTTGTGTAAACAACATTATGTAACATGATAGGGAATGTTATCACACATTAGCAAGCAACAGCAATGAACTCCGAACGCATATAGTTCATTCGTGAAGTTATTGCGATCATTAATAACAGACGTTAATTATTTAGAACGTGAAACTGCTGAGCAGTTATAGTGACCGTAATTATAACATCTTAGCTAATGGAAATAATAACGATTTAGTCGCTTTTCACAAGTCGTTATCGTGAATGGAAAATTCTAGTACTTACTTATTTACAACAAAATATGTAAATGCAAGTACACTATACTATACTTAACACAATTATGTTTTTGGTAAGTGCATAATTGTATAATGTACCACTAACTTTACAAATTAAATAAAATTTACGTCATTAGTATGCTCTGGCCTCGAACAAGTATTTAATGACTTATACATTTATCAATGACTTTATGGTAAGTGTGACCTTATAATAATTTAAAATACTCATTCCACAATTGTATATCCTCATTTCACTAATCACAGCCATTTTGAAATAAGGTTCTGTATGATGTTATTTGATGAGATGTCGTTAATCTCACAATCGAGGTCAAAGTTAAGGGTAACTAGATTATGTTTACAACTATACGACATTTAATAATACTCTCCACATACATAGTCAAATAAATAAAATGTGAAAATCTTTTGAAGATACGTTAAAATAATTATACAAGTAGGACTCAGTAAGTTATCCTGAGATTTGAATAGGTAGTTACTCTGCATGTTTTGGTATGCTTTTCAGTAAGCAAGTATAATGAAAAATATAGTCTTTTCGATATAATATTATTTTAACTTGTTAGATTAACATATATCATAGCAAATGGTACTTTCACCTGCTCAGGTTCCGCCCCAGCATTGTCATTGCGACTATGGGCTCGATTCGCTTACCTAATAATAGAGTTGCGAAACTGGGTGGACCTGCCCGTCTAGTCTAGACAGTCGTGATCTGTCTAAGATTTCCATATAGGACGAAGAACGGAGAGACGTCAAAATATATTTACGTATGTACATATTACGCATTTTACCCTGAGTTTGCATGAAAGGTTTAATGACAGTACAGATAATGTGTAAGGATAGTTCAGAAGTAGATGACAGCCTGTTGCCTCTGCCTATCTCAAAGGGAAAAAGGTGGCAATTTGATAGTCGTGGAGTAACCATAACCCTAGGAGCACACTTGGTGGCAGGCGACGCTGCGACAGTAGCGAGCGTGCGCGACTCTCCTAGCTTGCCGTCGCAATTCGGCGTCTCTGACGCCAAGTGTGTGGTGCTTAGAACAAAATATATGAAATTCTCGGCCACAGCCTGTCGTCACGTCTAGAACTGTTGCTGTCGCCTATCGCCTATCGCCTAGTGTGCGCCTAGTGTCACAGTTCAGTACGGCCGCAAGAAAATAAAATTGTTGCAAAATGAAAAAGATTTTTAATAGGTAGTATATATTTTTTGTATTTATAAGACCTACCTAGCACTGTGGTAGGCAGGTATATCAATTCAATTACCAACCACACATTGCAAAATTATTATAAGTATTCTGACCTCTTGCACACAGAGGGACATAACAATAATATGTGCATGTTCAGTAGACACTCAATTTGTTGGTTAATTGGTTTTCAATTACAATTAATCATTTAAGGAAAATTAAGTACTTGCTTTATGGCTCTGTTATGTCAAAAATGGTTTTAGCAAGGTACCTGTGTATTCAATTATTAAACCAGTCAACTATACGTGTGTGTGTGTGTGTGTGTGTGTGTGTGTGTGTGTGTGTGTGTGTGTGTGTGTGTGTGTGCTTGTAAGTCTGTCTGTGGCATCGTAGCTCCCAAACGGATGAACCGATTTTGATTCTGTTTCTTTTGTTTGAAATATGGGTTGGGGTTGGGGGAGAGTGTTCTTAGCTATGTTTCATAAAAATCGGTTAAGCCATTTCAAAGATATGGGGGGTGGAAGTGGTGATGAAAAATTGAATGTGTTCAAATATACCCGTTTTGGGTATCAAATGAAAGGTCATAACTTATACATTGCGATACTGCAAGTTTTATGAAAATCGGTTTAGCCATTCGAAAGATATGAGGCGTGGAATGTATTTCTAATTCTGTAACCACACTCCGCGCAATTCGCATTAGCTCTGAATAATTGTTGATAGACTATACGTGTGTTGATATTAAATAATGAATTAGTTACCCCTATAAAAAGCATGAAATAAAAAAATTTAAAGGGCAGAATTTAAAGGTGGCAATGTAAAATTATTACATAATTTGTAAGTAATTATGTACCTAATTAAAATTTTCAATATTCAAATTATTAATTTCAATATTGAACTTTAATTGTCAAATGCATTTTAGGATTATAATGTTTGCCAGATTCGAAATACATCAATTCACTTTAACCAAGACAGTAAGATTTTCAATATCTGACTAGCATAGAAGAAAATGTAGTTAGTTCTACTGGGTTACAAAAATATTTTTTCTTGAAGTTACCTATTTGATCTACAAATACTTTCAAAACTGGTCACTTATTTAGTAGACATGTTGTAATTTAATGACCTAGATACAGTTGAATATATGTTACTCAAGCAATTACCAAAACAATTAGGTGCTTGTGTGACCCTGTTTTTTATGACAGAGAAAAGGCTGCTAGATTTTATCTTTCTTGCATATTATACTAAATAGCAAGTCACACATATTTTTCTTTTATAAAGGTAGGTACTGTTAAGGTGGCATACAAAAATATGGCTAGGCAATTTTACTACTAATTCTAATACAAGAATATGGATGGATGATGAGGCTGTATGAATGTGTATGAAACATGGCATAGAAATTATTATATTATGATATACTTAAGTACCTAATACTTTTAATTTTAGGAATAAGTTCACATGGGTCAGGGTGGGATCAATAAACTATCCTTGGAAATAATAAACTAGGTAATATGTGATGGTTTTCAATGTTCTTATACTTCACCTTCTAGATAATACTGAAGGGGTGGAAACACCATTGCAGAGTGTGAAAGTGACTTTGTACTTTCTGACTTTGATAGTTTAGTAGGCAGTGTGACATTTTGAGGGTATAGGTTCCAGAATACTAGAAGCCAACTGACTTCTGAGAAATTCTGCATGTTTACAGGTAGGTTCCCCATTTAATTTTGCATTCATGATTAAACTCTCTTCTACTCAGGACATTTTAAGGACAGTTTAGGTCTCAGAGCTCACTAGCCTATTCCAGCATGTCTTTATGTCATATGTTTATCCTACTGCTGTTATACAATCACTAGAACCTTATTACATGAACAGCTTTGCAAGTATAAGGAAGGGTAAAATATATTTTGAAACTCAGAACAAATTTGATGAGAAGTAGGTAAAATGGAGTAGTTGCAAATATAATACATAAACTTTTTAGCATAGGGGCATTATCATTTTAGGAGTTATTAATTTATTTACTTACCTTTTTATATTATTTAATAAATAAATAATACTAACTGAGTAAGTAAATGCTTTAAAATAAATGTGATAAATCCTACCCTTACTATGAATCTCTACAAACTTAATATATTGCATAATATTATTATTGCATAAATTAAACAAATGAATTGTTTTATTATGCAATGATTACAGATATTATCTTTATCTATTGTGATACCTACTTAGTGTCCTTCTGATGAGTAAATAAGTTACTTCAAAAGGTTACTTTAAGTTCTGTTATTAAAAAATAAAAGCACTGTTGAAATATAATAACTAGTTGCATCAGCTCATGTGGCCCCACTCCTAATGCTGAAGATGGATATCTTCAGAATGAGTGGAGTTAAAGCCACAGTGACCAAAGGAAAAGTATTGGTCAACAGACCTTCAAGTTGTTGAGATTTTAAAGAAGTCCTTTTGCTTATTGAAAAGTTTTTCACAATCATTATAATATTGATATAAAGTTTTTATATTTCTCTTGGAATTTAGTATTGAATCTTTACAATTGGAAATAAATTTTGCAAGTTGAATATTTCTTTGTGCCTGCCGATTACTAAGGCAGGATTGCATTCCATTCAAAAAGCTTACACATTTTATGCAGTGGATACTTAAGTGAGTAAAACTTGAAAATTTACCAGTAGTTCCACAAATTTATCTTAATAGTAAAAATTGGCTTGATAAAAATGGGTCAAAGTAATACCCGAGCTCCGAGATTGTAAGTCTCGAATGCAACTGGGAACATTGAAGTCTGTCAGGGAAGAATGACAAGTTAAACAGATTCCCACTTGTGAAATCGGCTCTAAGTAGATTAGGACATACCAATCATTTATTGACATGTTGCAGTGTAAATGTGCAATGTTATTGTATTATATCTTTAGGTGCCTACTGATTATGTTCATAAACAACTGTGGCACATACATAATTGAAACAAATAGTTATTCAGTTGTAATATTATCAGTAAGAAACAAGTAGCGCCATCTATTATTATTTTGTAACACTATACTCAGTTATTGATAAAATGAAAAGATTTTTGACTTGGATTTAAAAGGTCTTTCAAGTGCAAGAGGAAATCCAAGGGGGGGAGGGTCATGACTTATCCTTGGGTTAGATTATCAGAACTATCAAATTATTTAATAAGTTTTGCTTGTGACCATAAATTTTTGTTTAACAAATTCTAAGGTTTTAATCTAGTTAAGATAATTTAATTTTTAACATGAGTTATGCAATATGCAAGTTCTGGCAAGGACCTGGCATTTGCAATGAATTTGTTCATTGGGAAGCTAAGAGTTCCTCTCTATGAAATAATACACCTGGCACATTCCATGGCATTAAATTAATGTGTCATAATATTTCGCTTGCACAATTCTAGGATTAGCACCCCCCAGACCTTCCAGGTTGGAAGATTTTGTCAATTTCATAAATAATTCTTCCAGAATTTTATACAATAAGCACCAAGTGAAACTCTGGACTTCAATTATTTTACATGGTATATTTAATTTACATACTTAGTAATAAAAAATAAAAAAAGTCTTCAAGGTTTAAAGTTTAGGGTAGAATATTGCCAATAAAACTTGAGAACTTGAGTACCTACCTAAACTATAGAAGTCCTGAATGTTTAAAAATTAAAAATATTTAGTAACATTTTTCAATGCAATATTCCTTTACATGTCTCTGATCCAACAGTTTACCAGAATTAGGTTAGATGATGGTCTACCTAATGAAATATTATGATATAAGAATGTGGGGTCATGTTTATTGAATATATCTACTTTCTAGAATCAATTTATTTGTGAGAGATCAATTCTTATGAAATAAAACTTTTGTAAGCATATTGCAATGTACAAGTTGAAGCTTTTATGGTCAACAGTTTCTTAAGCAAATTATAGTATCAGATTAATAGAAGTAGACAACATAACGTGGTGTTTTTCCAGTACGTAAACCAGATAAGTAGGATGTTGGTCTTGAATGTTTTTATACAGAATTGGATTAATATCTCAAATAAGGGCATATCGTTCAACAAGAACTACCCGAGGATGAAAATTTGCAGATTGTAACATTACCCCACGATGTACGTCGAATTCCGCAACAATAAGTTCGAATTCTCTAATTATAGCCATATGAATTGAAATGTAAATCTGTGAAAATAACACAGCAAATTTTCTACATGTTGACGTGGCGTGACACTGGTGAGGAGTATTTATCGCAATCCTACCTACATAAACTTGTTTTCATGCTACTCGAGGTAATTATAAAACTGATTTATGGCAATGAAACATTATAATTTGCAGTTTCATTTCAATTACTGTAATATAAGTATGGCGCCTGACATTGTTGGCTTACCTATCTTTATTTTGGTATAACAATATGGCGTATGTACTTACCCTACTATTCCTAAGGAAGTCTTCAATAGCTTTAAGCGCTGAATCCGTTAATTTCACAAACACTAGTTCCTTATTTTCTTTATAACTAGACTCCGATGATAACCCATACTGAACACCTGCTGGCAAGGCCGCCATTTCTTTATTCACTATTCGCACTGTAGACCAGCTGACTCCTTTGCTAGCCGTTCATATAATACACTCTTCATATCAAACACTCATTTTCTTAACTTTAATCACAAATTCACAACCTATATAAAATTATAATTACAACAACAAAAGGGTTTTAAAAGTCCAAATTAACAATCTTTTTGTAACCCCATCGACTCGGCCTTTGTTGGCAGCGCTCTCTCAGTCTGCAAGGCCACACTGACTGTCATGCGCAATGGTGCTTTTGACGAGAAACGCAAAGCATTCACTGCGACCAGGGTTGCCAACCATAATATTGTTAAAAACAGTATTATTTATTATACAGTCATTTTGGGTAACTTTGAACATTTTTAACGGATTATATACTCTCTGATTATATTTATTACATCTTTATTTTATAGAATAAATAGTGTTCTTTTGAGCTGGTTTATGTTTCTAAACCCACAAATTTATGGAAAAAACACAAAGACTGCCCAAAATTTGCCCCAAAACTGACATTCAAAGTTAGCACGAGTTTTGGGTAACTTTGAATATGTATTTTTTTGGATTTTAAAACCTTAATTATCCAAACATTTTAAGATTCAGATAAAATTGAATGATGTATTCTTGTAAAAAAAGTCCAATCTATGAAAATCATGACTAACTTGACGTACCTACCTTTGAAAAATAGCGAGGTCTTGCCATATGAAACAAGGTGGACCAATTTGGTGGAAAAAAAAAAACACTGTTATTTTTATATTTTCTAATAAAGTAAGATAAGTAGGAACGTAGTGCACAACATAATAAATTATATGTTTATTTGGTTATCAGATGAGATCAAAATCGTAATGACTGCTAATAATTTTTCTGGAAATTTTATTTTTTAAAGAAAACTAATCACCTTTTTCCATGAACAAAATGTCATCGTCAATACGAATTTTTCCATCTTTTTAGGGCCAAATGGCAAAAAACAGAACCCTTATAGATTCGTCATGTCTGTCTGTCTGTCTGTCCGTCTGTCCGTCCATCCGTCCGTCCGTCTGTCCATCCGTATGTTACACACCCACTTTTCTCCGAAACTATAAGGCCTATGCGGTTGAAACTTGGTAAGTAGACGTATTCTGAGAACCACATTACGAATTTCACACAAAAATAGAAAAAAAGCAATCAATTTTAGGCGTCCTCATACTTAGAACTGAAACTTTTTATAAGACACGAATAACTTTGAACCATTCAATGTTACCCAAATCACTTCGATTTTGATCGTCGTTACAACTTTATCAGTTTTAGACAATTTATGTAACACCATGTACGGACAACGATTTAAAAATAATAATTTATTTAGTAGATTTTAAAGATAAACACCAAACATACCTGTTTACAGCAAGTTTTGTACAAATAATGCTGATATTAAATTCAACTAACAAAAACTGCTAAAAACTTCACTCGAAAAAGGCGGTTAAATTACAAAATTATGACTTTGAAAGCTTAATGTTTGACGTTACGTTTATTAAAAAACATTATGGCGATCCGTTTAGGCAGTTATAATATTGAAACAATAAAACATTTGCATCAAATAAATTTTTAAATCTTTTTCACAAATTTATTCAAAGTTACACTGCGATTCAATGTTACCCAAAATGACCGTACTGTTTTTAACCACATTATACTGTTTACTGTTTAACAAAAAAACAGTATCCAAAATACTGTTTTCAGCATCAAAATGCAAACCTTATTAGGTACATAAGTACCTACACTATAAATGTCTGACTTAACGCCCAAAAGTTTTATCTTATTTGACTGCAGTTAGTGCTGTACTAACCGCAGTCAAATTAGATAAAACCTATTACTTGTCTGATCCCGCCACTTCAGCATTTACTGAAAGGCGTTTTCAGTTATGAATGCGAAGTGGCGGAACGATAGAAACAAACAGAGCTAAAAACAATTTGATGAAAAATAATGGACTAAGAGCCCGTGAACCCAAGACTTTCGTTATTTTATAAAAGCTGAAAGTTTGTCAGCGCATGCTCCCAATACAGGTAAGAACGATGGCCCATTATGAAGTTCGTGTCATAGTGGCTTTGGCAGATAAATGGTACTAAAGTGTAGCAAGCGCAAGGCAGTGGGTGCGAGTGAGACGGCAAGTCAGGTCTATTGCGACCCCTCACTGCGCATATTATGGAATTATAAAATTGGAATTCTAATTCTAATTTTAGGTTTATTGCGATCCCTCACTGCGCATGTATTGGCATTATATAAATTGAATTATAATTCCAATTGTGTAATTCCAATACATGGGCTGTGAAGGATCGCAATAGACCTGACTCGCCATGTCACTCACACCCACTGCCCTGCGCTCGCTCCTACAGCTACCCTTTAGTACCGTGTATCTGCCAAAGCCACTATGACCCGAACTTCATAATGGGTCATCGTTCTTATCTGTATTGGGAGCATGCGCTGACAAACTTTCAGCTCTTATAAAATAACGAAGGTCTGGGGTTCATGGGCTCTTGCTCTATAAGCTTCTCGTTTATTTTAATTATTATTGTAGTGGCATATGAGGTTTTTCAAAAATGACTATAAATTAAAAAAAAAAAATGTAAATAAATAAATAAAAAAGAAAATACTGTTCATTTTTGTAAAATACTGTTCAAAATTCTTCTCAGACCTAATTATACTTTTTTTCTTGGAAAAAAAGTTGGCAACCCTGACTGCGACACCAGCGCCAATTAGCAGTTGGTAACAAGTATTTTGAACTGTGACTAACTTCAGATATGTCAAAATTGCAATATTTTCATTATTTTTGGGGACAAAACAAACGACAATCTATAATTGAATAAATTAGTATGATGTACAATTTGTTATTACATTGGTTTTTACAGTAATTGATACATTAGGCTATTGTTTTTGTGACTTTCTAACCTGTAATAAGTTAAGAGGTTATGTTTCATGTATTTCGTAATCTACTTTTGGTTTTGACACTTGAATACTTGAACACTACAAATTTACAATTTCACATACGTGTTCATATTTCTCATATCTTATTGCTGTAGTTTATGTATTAATTTATTTTTGCTATCCGATTACTTCGATTAAGTATAAAAAAAAACAACTAAAAGGTGAGTCTCAATATAATAAAACTTTTCAAAAGAAGAAACTACATTTTATTTCTACTAAGCATGGAAACGTAACCAATTTTTATATTTTGCAAATTCTTTTTAGTGGTTTAACCATGGCTACGTGGGAAGAGAAAAAGCAGTTAATAACTCGTAATTTGCAAGAAGTTTTGGGTGAAGATAGACTTACAGAAATCTTAAAGCAGAAAGATCTTAAAATCTACTGGGGGACAGCAACAACTGGACGGCCTCATGTAGCCTATTTTGTGCCTATGTCTAAAATAGCTGACTTCCTAAAGGCAGGTTGTGAGGTAACAATACTTTTTGCAGATTTACATGCTTATTTAGATAATATGAAAGCACCTTGGGAATTATTAGCTCTTCGCACTCAATACTATGAAGCTGCCATAAAAGCTATGTTACAATCCATTGGTGTGCCACTAGAAAAGTTAAAGTTTGTGAGAGGAACAGAATACCAGCTTAACAAAGAATACACACTTGATGTATACCGTATGACATCTGTAATTACAGAGCATGATGCTAAAAAAGCAGGTGCAGAAGTTGTGAAACAAGTCGATCATCCATTACTTAGTGGACTTTTGTACCCCGGACTTCAAGCCTTAGATGAGGAATACTTGAAAGTAGATGCTCAATTTGGTGGTGTAGATCAGAGAAAAATTTTCACTATGGCTGAAAAGTATCTACCACAACTAGGTTATGCGAAAAGGGTACATTTGATGAACCCCATGGTCCCAGGACTTACTGGAGGTAAAATGTCAGCATCTGAAGAAGATAGTAAGATTGATCTTTTAGATAATCCAGCAAATGTTAAGAAGAAACTTAAGAAGGCTTTTTGTGAACCTGGCAACATTACAGATAATGGGATTTTATCATTTATAAAGTATGTTGTATTTCCGCTTATGAAAAATGGTGAAGACTTCTTGATTAGCAGACCAGAAGAGCATGGTGGTGATGTTCGGTTCTCAACTTACGAAGACCTTGAAAATGCTTTTGCCAATCAAGAGATACATCCAGGTGACCTAAAGGCTAGTGTTGAAGCCGCTATTAACAGACTTTTAAGTCCCATTCAGGAAATTTTCAAAGACCCCAAGCTACAAGAGTTGGCTAAAAAGGCCTACCCATCTCCAACAAAGGTTAAAGCTAATGCAACACCAGCTGGGGCTGACACACCATCCAAATTGGATATAAGAGTTGGACGCATAGTGGAAGTGTCTAGACATCCAGATGCAGATGCTCTTTACGTAGAAAAGATTGACCTTGGTGAAGATGAGCCCAGAACTATAGTTTCGGGGTTAGTGAATTTTGTACCCATTGAAGAAATGCAGAATAGGGATGTAGTTGTGTTATGTAATTTAAAACCAGCTAAAATGCGAGGTGTTGAGTCAAGGGGAATGGTCTTATGTGCATCAATTGATGAACCTAAACAGGTAGAACCTTTGCTTGCTCCAGAAGGTAGTAAGCCAGGAGACAGAGTAGTAATAGAGGGACATGAATCTGGTGAACCAGATGATGTACTAAATCCTAAGAAGAAAGTTTGGGAAAAATTGCAAGTTGACTTGAAAACAAATAATGATCTTTTTGCGGTTTGGCAGGGTAACAAACTTATTAGTAAAGTAAACGGAAATCCTGTGACAACTAAATCTATGAAGAATGCTCCTATTAAGTAATTAGAACTTCATTGCAACTTACTTCTGGAATCTTATGTGCTTAGCATGATATTTATTTATTTTTATACACATTTCAATTCAATTGCCTTGCTTTTCAGTTAGCCAGCAGCAGCAAGATACTCATACAGAAATATATTTTTGAATCTGTTAATGTGTCTTTTACTTTTGTATTAAATCCAAGAACCTTAGTTCCATCACTTCAGTGAAGTAGCGCCATCTACTGTTCTTTCATTTGCATTGCCACAGGCCGCAAGATGGCGCTATAGCAGATGTCTCCGTCTGCCCACGAATTAAAATTATTACGCTATTATCACAAAGTTTTGAAATAAATTACTCAAAAGTTTGTAGGTACCTAATACCAAAAAATTGTATGCTTGAATTTTTATTATACTCCTTCCAAGGCTTTATTTTGTGTTGTGTTTGGCATTACTTACAAGAAAAGATACAGTGCAACATTAACGAGCACGTGAAATTGAGCTTACGACTCCGATAATAGTGAAGACCATAGTTAGATGATAGTGAAGACGATGAAATAAGCGGCATCGAAGTGTTATGTTACCGCCGATACGTAGGTATTCTGTGCCGATAGGTTATTAAATAATAATATAATAGGTACCTAAGTACCTACAACAGGATAAGTAAGATATTTTCTTACTTATCCTGTTGTAGGTACTTTTACCTAGGTATTTATTAGAAAAAGGGAATAGCGATGTAAAAAAATGTATTTGCTGACCTTACTTTATACAATGATGAAGTAAGCAACAGGAATCATTTTTAATGAAGGCTTGTAAGGAGATAGATACCTAGATAGATAGTGATAACTTTATTGTACACCAAAGTTCACAGGAAATGCAAGGAGGATTGTGATAATTTACTTGAAATTCGAATATTAAGTCTTAGATCAATATAAGGTCATGTACTTAAGTGACCACAGTGCGGCACGGGCACTATGTATTAGGAGCGCGGGGCTCAACGGCATGCAGAGCCACAGTAGTAGTTATTTAGTCTGTGGTAGCCCGCGTCTGCTAAGTCAGAGGTCGCAGGTTCGATTACCGCTCAATGCAAATATTCTTATACCTACTTTATGTATTAAACAACCTTTTTTTATTTTGTGAAGAGTTGAAGAATAGCAACAGTTTTATGATATTCTAATTGTTAGGTAGTGTATATATAAGTAAGGAATGTATAATCAATCAATCAATAAATTACGCCATTGACGTCCATACCTAGTCCTCCCCAATGTGCGCCATACCACTCGATTCTCTGCCTTCCGCATCCAGTCCATCCTAGCTACCTTTTTCAGGAATGTACCTACATGACTGTGTGAAATATGATTGGTACCTATACTGACATCACATTCGGGTTTAATTATACGCCTTAGGTACCCATCATTTATCAGCTATAAGCACAATGTTACGTTTTATTCACATTAACGTAGCAAGTGGAAAGGTGTCTTTGCCTACCCACCCACCATAAAGAGAAAGGGACGTGACTACAGACTGTATCTATATTGTAAATGGACGTTCAGTCACGAAATAAATAACAGTGTTCAGTTGAAAGCAGACAATTGATTTACAGAGATATACCTAAGTGTAACACAGCTGAATCAATAATACTCGAGTCACATAATTTTATACCCGAGTGGTGAAATACTCAATCGATGCGTATTTTGACAAAGTACCTCACCACAAATTTCAGTGGGTTTCTGAACCGATTGGCATACGAGTATCTTATCAGTCTTCTCTAAGGGATTTAAAATACATTCAAGATGGTATATGCGATGAGATGGTATATATTTAGCAGGTACTTATTTAGCTCTCAAATTCTGGCGACTAATTTGGTGTATGGAGCATGGAGCTCCATCAAGACTTCAGGAATCCAAGCCAACCTGACCTGCAAGCTGGTAGGTACAACTGCTGCCGAGGCTTTGGCGCTCTGGCTGTAAAAAGGCAAAATACTTGAATCAAATTGTGACTAGAAGGTGGAAGCAAATGCATGCTTTGGCTGCGACTCGGGTAGGCACTTGCATAATTTTTTTTTAAATTAGAGGCTGAAACCAAAGACCTTGAGTCTTAGCTGGAACTTATGTAATCGTATACAAAATCGTATAATGTAGGTACCTAGTTGGCACCATACCGAGGGGACCATCTTAAAACCATAGATGGCCCGGGGTCAGCTGGGGTGCGAGGGATATGCCTATTGGATAACCTTACCTACACCTGGGTAATTGAGACCCGGGACGGCGGTGCGGTTTTATTCGGTTCGATTCCGATATAACCACCCCCGATGGCCGACGGGGTGGTATCCGTGGGGATTTCCGCTCGATAATAAAAAACGATACCTAATGATTATGATGATAAAGTATGAAATTTTTTTAATAAAAAAATTTTGTTTTAAAGTTTCTAAATATGGCATTGCGAGTATTGCGTTACGACATACTTTTTTTTAATGTGGGTATACCTACTGATTTATACTTTGCTGGCCGTTTCTTTACGGTTGGATAGATTACCTAAATCCTGACAATAATAGGAATAGAGAAGCCGTATGTATGTGATGCAAAACAGACTCTAAAAGCTTTTAGCAGCTTTCATCCTTATACGTGCAACTACAATTGGATTATTTGGGTCAGGTTAATCAGGTTGGCAGAATAATGTAGTTAGTCTCTCATGCATCGTATCTGACACTAAATGAATACCGGTAAAATTAGATACTCGATAAAGGGAAGGGGTCGGAGGACCGCCATTTTGGAGCTTCGGCCATACGAGGGTACGGGTGAGGGGAACCGAGCATGCGCAAAGCTTGCACCCGCACCCTGTTAGGGCCGGGACCGTGTGCTGTGTCAAAAAACACGTTATTCTCTCCCCTAATTCTACTAACCTAGTACGTTTAAATGAGAGAAATTAATATTACACACTGATTTCTGTGATTTGGACGCTACTACGTTATCCTTGACCGAGTGATTTAGATTTAGATTTTAAATATTTATCAGTTCGGACAATGACAGGGAACGGCTGATTTGCCAGTGAATCATTGTGTTAATATTTACGTGGGAACCTTGGACATATTTTGTGTAAAACCCGTGAATAATATGGGCATATATTTGAATATTTGATCAATGATATATCGTATGTGTGCATTCAATAACAAGTGATTATTCGCAGTTGAATTGTGACGCTTAGTGAGAATTATAATGGGATGACATCAAATACAGATGGAAAAGGTCTGGCGTCGGGTAGGTCTCCATTCCTCCCGTAAGAAGAGGGATGGAAGCGGGACTAGCACCACAAGAGAAGTGACGTCATCGACACCTCAGGAGGCTGAGTATCAGAACATACACACCTTGAGAACAGCTGACTTGATAAGACAAAGGCAAGGTGACGAGAAATCGACTCTGCGTTCTTCGTATATTATAAGGAACGGGGATAATTTTATTCTGGTTGAAAGGAGGCGCCGGCGACGTCGTAGAAGTGGTACAAGAGCATCTTCCGGGAGTAGACATCACACACCTCCTGTCGAGGAGCCCCGCGCAGAACAAAAGCGGCGGCCACCAGCCAGATTGAAGATATTCGGCATCCAATGGCCCTTACATTCCAGTGATTCTAGGTAAATATTAACTTATTTACATTGGAAATATGTCAGTCAGTCACTTTGTCAGCTAAGTTCATTATACTGCAATACGGTAGGTACGTTGCACAACATGACTAGTTTAACTTATGTAAATTTGTGATGTACTTAGTTGCATACGCCTGGGGGGGTAATTTGTGTTAAAATGAATTATGAGCCTTATTGAGTTGGTTGTAAAATTAAATCTTCTAGTGATGTGGAACTTGGTTTCTTACACGTTATTCAGCTTAATTGTGCATGCACACTGAACAGTTTCAATTTTGATACCTACTATAGTCATAATTTCTTTAACTGGAATACATTATAAGTAGCTATACCTACTTACCACTTACATACTTACTTACATGCCATTTTGGTTGCTATTTTCGGTGCAATACCTACATACGTCAAGATTATAATGTTAATTTGTCTCGTGTATGCCAAAGCATACCTAGGTATACACATGCAATATGTATACCTAAATGAATTGAGACTTAGTCAAATGTTATGTTCCATGTTTGTATGAGCCACTTCTTTTAATCTTGACGTAGTCACAGTAGGTAGTAACAGGTAAACTCAGCTGTGCTGTGAGATACCACCTTTGAAGTAATTTTTCATGGTGACTATATCCACTCCCTTAGTCTCATTGATGTACCTACTTATATATTACTAAAGTCAATGCTTACAAGTATGGGGCGACGTTTTATAGTTTATCGAAACTATGGATCCTAGTGGAGGGAGTCGTTTTTGTTTGTACTACTCGTACAAAATTTCCCGTTGACGCACTCAGTAACCTACCCATCTCCAAGACTTCAGGCGTGACCCGCTCCATTTCCTGAATCGAAAGCATATATTATTTTCGAAATTATACGGTACCTACCAAGTAGGTACACAAGTTGCTTGATAAACTTTATATTTACTTGTATGTATCGTATCTGTTCTTTGAGAAGTGTAAGAAATAAAAACTAAACTGTTACCTTGCATGAACGCGTAGTGAATAACTCTTCGTAATATCGTGTTTCCGCGTTAACATTTTACTGTTTTCTTACTTAACAACTGCTTTCTGTTAAGTAAAAAGATTCATAATATTTCATTTCATCCTAACCTATTCAATTAAATTCAAATTAAGTAGAGATTATAAGTATATTAGAGTTATGAAAGTCAAAATCATATTTTATTATTTTGTTAATTAACGATTTATATATTGATGAAAGATATTTGCAATCGAGTATCAACATGGAAGAGGCAGGTAGGTACGTACGTTGGTACCTACGTTGTGTAATTGAAAGTACGATACATTGAGATTATCATATTATAGATTTAGATTAGATTTGATTCGTAAGTGGTCTTATCTCAACTACGTTGACATTGACTCTACTTTCATGGTTTTTGTGACATACCCAAATATCGTATATATCTCACTATTTATACGATTCACTACTGCTTTTCAATACTTTCTTCGCAATCTATGTGCCTATATTTTTCGTGTAGCAATGAAACAGGCAAGTTTTTGAATACTGATACTTATTCAACACATTGATTAAGTACCTATATCCTAAAGTCATTTCGTAATGCCTCTTAAAACTACTTATAACAATTTATCGAGCTTGATTTCATTTTCAAAACTTATGCAGATATACCTATCAGAGCTTGAGCAGAGGTTTGAAAGACGATGTAGCAACGAGAATAGAAGGTATGCTGAGAAGTTAGGGCAAGTAGAAAGAATAGAAGTAGGTATGCCAATGGGTACCTTGCATAATTGGTACTTAGGTATACTTATACCAAATAAATTAACAAATACAGGCAAACATAATAAGCTTAATTTTGTAACTAAATCCATGAAACTGAACGTGACATGGAATGGCTAAGTATAGAAAACAAAAGGTGACTTACAAATGAAAACCATTTGGCATGCAGCTTGAAATCTTTAACATGACATGTTTTGTTTTTGCTTTTGATGTTTATTAGAAACCTACCTATATATTATTATGTTATCTTATCACTGTTGACATCATGTAAACACGTGTTATCATTGATGTTTGGTTTACCTACTTCAATTCGGTTAAAATAAATAACAATTAAACAAGCACTTCCATCATTCTTAATTTGTGATATACAACATCTATTGGTTCATATACTTCATATCACAAATTAGGCATGCATTTAGGGGGAAGATCACTCATGCATGACAGTCATGACGGCAATTTTTCTGATGATATGACGCTTTCTTTTGACGTCACCATCATAGCTTCAAATCATAATGTTACCACCACTATATACTTACTTTTTTCATTCATTTTTTTGGCCCAGCGGGGGCGTTATGTCGGACTCGAACTGACTAAAACCGCAAGCCGCCGTGGGTCAACAGATGCCGGGGTGTAAGGTGGCCCATAAGGCATATCCCTCGAACCCTAGGGGAATCAATTTTTTTGACGGGGTGTAACGGTTTGACTATTGTATGACGCTTTCTTATGACGTAGCCATCATACGATTTTCAAATCCTATCTTATCACTAAGTAATAAGTATAGCTAAATGCGAAAGTGTTGATGGATAAATCTTTGTTATGTAATACAAATAATTTAACAACTGTACTTATACTTATTTCAAATAGACGCGGTCTCATCCTGACGAATTTGTACATAGAGTACAATGACTGATAAGACAAGAACCTACTAAGCGACATGCGACAGAACGTCACTTAAAGGCTTAGACTATAGGTAGGTAGATATAGATAGGTATAATTTTACACAGGTACGATTCCTGTGCATTCATATAAGTATGATATAAGTACGCAGAGAGGATGCTAAAAACTACTTTTTATCCCGTGAATATGCCCTTCCTTTTATATCGTGGGAATATGAGTTAATTTAAATAAATTGTGAAAAATATTTTCAAGTTAAACGGTTTTAAATTATATTGTCATCAGAATCAAAGACTTCTGCCAAATATCAGACCAATCGGACCACTGAAAGGGAGTCAAATTTCAATTACTAGATTTGACCCAAACAAACAGGTCAAGTTAAATAAAACCGTTTAAAATTACTAGATATGACCAAAAAAAAACAGGCCAAGTTAAATAAAACCGTTTAAAAACAAAAGCACGCTACTTTCTTACGAAATTTGAAATTATGATCAACAACCTGTTGCAAAATTATATGTAAGTATGTACTTATTAAAATAATAGTTGTGGTCCGAGTGGGGGCAACGTGTGATTTTAATACCTTCAAATACTTATAAAATTAAAATATCAAAATCTAAATAGGTACCATACATAAATATCCTGACGTCTTTTTCCCGGCTTAGGTGGTTACTCACCCTGGTAGAGACGGCAACCCGCCATTTACTTCTCGGCTTATATACTTCACGCGCTTCTATTACTGTCATTACCTAAACCTTTCATGCAAGCCCGCCGGTTTTTAAAATCTAATTTAAAAATAAACAAACTGGTAGTGATTCTGAAGGTAATAAACCTTACGAAAGCGTAAATAAGTTTTGTTTCGACATTATCATACGGCATAACAAAGATTTTCCATATTTTTCTACCTATCGAATTTAAAATGTGACGTTACTGAATACGGCCACAGGTAGAAAAATCTACAGAAATTCAGTGACACATTATCGTCACGAGTCACAGACAGCAGCTCTCTTGAGACTGATTCGGGATTGGTTGATAAATGTGTAGGTATATCCAGGATCCACTGCTCTTTATACCATTTCTGAGTGCCAAACAATGTAGAGAGGATCTATAACTATGTAGAGAACATCAATCAGTCCTAATGTAACTCAGTATATCGACTAGACTTTAAATTCATTGGCTTTATACCTACTATTACGTTTCTGAGTGCTAAACAATGTAGAGAGACATTTATTATGTAGAGAACATCAATCAAAACTATCTCTATACATTCATTGACGACCTTTGTGGCGTAGCGTTTGAACGTTTGACTCTATGTCGGAGGTCGCGAGTTCGATTTCCGTTTAATGGATATCTTTGTATGATAGTTGGTATGGTAGTTGTATGATAGTAGATGTACGTCTATTTGCATTGACCTGGGTGTTTCTATGTTTAATATGTATGTATTTACAAAAAATATATACATTATAATCTAAGTATGCATATTTGCATTCTAGAACTCATAACATAATTAAGCAAGATAAGCTATGCTTACTTTGGTTCTAGAAAGCCTTGAATAGAATGTCATAAAAAATGTTTTAGAAGTAAATGGTCTCGTAGCAGTCGTACTCGTAGCACAGAAAACCTAATAGTACTCTCGTAGCTCAAAATATATTGATTTAGGTACCTATACTATCTATACCAATGTGACTTTTGTGGACCTACAAGTTTTATAGTGCACGGCATCTAACATCAAAACCTTGCCAAGTTAGATGGCGTAAACTATCTGATAGTGTACGGCAACTAACTTGACAAAATAATAAAAAAGATTATCTGTATTGTAAAATGGCCGGGCGGGCGGCAAGATCAAAGATGTATTTTTTGTGGTAATTATTTGGGGTCTCAGGAGTACTATTATGTATTCTGTGTTTCAGGTAAAGAATCCAAAAGAATCCATTGTCCAGGGCATAGTCGCCATTCTCTTAAAATGTGCTAATATTTCAAAGTTAATTTCACTGGTGTAAGTACACGCTATTAAGTCATACAATACAACGTTATTATTTTTTATTGTCTTGTATACTGAGAATTTGTCAATTTGTGTTTCTGACCATTTGTCTCTGACATACATAAACATACATAAACTCACGCCTATATCCTCGAAGGGGTAGGCAGAGGTGCTAGCACCCACATTTCGCCAGTTTATGTTTAGGTCCCAATGTAATACGTGGCGAGCCTATTGCCATTAACCGGGCACTTATAAACCTGCGAATTATACACACATAACTTCGAAAAGCATCGAAAAGTCATTGGTGTGTGCCATGGTGAACCTGGGATCGAACCCGAGACCTCGTCTCTGACAATCTGCGTTTAAAAAAGGTTTAGTTTAATACATACATACATACATACATACATACATACATACCTACATACAAATCACGCCTTTTTCTCATGGGGGTAGGCAGAGACAACAAAGTTTAATCAGATCGTAATTACTTCACTGGTAAAATCCGACCTTATGTGCTGTAGGTAGGTATTTCATCAATACTACGGAAATTGTGTTTATCGATTGACGATTTCCTCATACAATAATCTCGTCCAATAAATGTGCAATAAATTTGAATAAGATAAGTATACATATACATACCTACATAAGACATTTTTAATGATAACGAAATTAGTAAGTACTATTAGTATTAATGATTAAATGTATTACGATATGAATACCCAATACCCGTTTAACACCACGCCAACTTTTTTTTGCCCGTAATTCACCTAGCTAGGTGTTCCGCAGTTACTTTCTTGTACCCCGTAATTCACCTTGGTGTACTTCGGTTAGATTCTTGTATCTATAATTTCACCTCTAGGTTTTCCACGCTTGGTGAACCCGAATGCTATAGATAAAATTATAGGCACCTACTTACTACTATGTACAATACGTTTCGAGTAGGTACTCCAATGCCCTTCGAACCCTTCTAGGAAAAGAGGGGAAAATAAAACGAATATGTTTTTTATTTATTTACTTGAAAGTGGATAGAAGGTAGTGTGAGCAGACATAGCGCACGTGACAATACGTGTTTACCACTATCATGTAGGTATAATGTTATCACGATTATTAATATCCTATGTCTTTGTAATAGCATGAATAATTTATTAAGCATTAAATTGTGTAGAAAACGAAATGTTTGAGTATTTATTTATACTGATCCAACACTCTAGAATATTAGGTACCAGTTTTACCACTTCAAGTGAAGGTGTTTCCTGTGTTCCTGGGGTTTAGAAACTGGTGCAAGAATCTTTAAAGTTACCGCCCAATATGTGGTAATGGCGTTGCGCCTCTTCTAATCTCTCTCTACTTAATACTAGGTAATACTACGCGTATGAAGAAAAAATATTTGTTCATTTGTAATAAATTAACTCTGTAACTACTGAACCGATTTCTAAATTATTTCACAATGGGGTTGGCCGGTGAAAGCTAATCCCAGATGGCGCCAGCATAGCTAGGTCCATTGTGTTCGACGGCCATTTACTGTGTCATTATTGTTTACAAAAAAAACCTGTATTTATTATCCTTTCATAGCTTAAAGAGGGACTTAAAACAGTATTAACTTGTACTTTGTGAATTAATAAATCATGTATTTTACCTGGCGAGTGAAGGATCTTAAAGATGAACATAGAAAACGTGGTGCTTCTTTGCAAGGAGAAAAGGCAGATCTTGTGGAAAGGTATATTATTTTAAATAAATTACCACTATATATTCACAAGTTTCGTATTCAGAAACATTTTTGTTTTAAAGATACTATTATATAAAATGTAACAGACTTGTAATACTTAAGCTTATTATATTTAAACTACGGGGATAATAATAATATACATTCTTTTACCTTCAGGTTTGAGCTTTATGACCAAAAATTCAAATTTGAACACCTATAAAGTTCTGATAACGAAGATCCTGAAATGCAGTTACCATTGCCAGAAACCTATCGTGATATTAACAGTAACACGGGTCTACATCTACTACATCTTGATAAGACAACCATAATAAGGCATTATCTATGCTAGTAAGTAGTTTAAACTAAGTATAGCTTTATAATAGGAAACTGCATTGAGGTAGGATATAAACCAAAGTGAAATTTTAACGGAGACCCTAGCCTATTTTCGCCATTACTTATTCATAACTATATTTTTTTCTTTTCAGTAGACAAAAAAGAACAATATGGCTATGCGCCTGTATGAAACCAGTCATTTATTGATGGCAAGATCTTCTGTTGTTGGTGATAATACCTATATAAAGGGATATTGCAGAAAATCAATGAAAATTCTTCAATATGAAGTGGACATACA
The DNA here is from genome assembly GCA_963576445.1 of Lithosia quadra. Taxonomy (NCBI): domain Eukaryota; kingdom Metazoa; phylum Arthropoda; class Insecta; order Lepidoptera; family Erebidae; genus Lithosia; species Lithosia quadra. Next base: position 9,341,491 of record OY754891.1, read on the forward strand.
TAATACTTGGACGTGGATAGGACACATAAAGCTTTAAAAAAAAACACTTTATGTCATGTTAGTTTTTTATTTACAATACCTGCATCAAATGCAAGTCTCATTATCTGCAAGTAGTAGCGCTGTGGAAAATAATCTTAATAAAGTATGTTAGAATGCTTGAGTACTTTGATGGGTGTTTTGATTGTGGCAAGTTGTTGGTGTCATTTTCAATCTCATGCTCTTGAGATACATTGTAAATCATCATAGTACCTACACTATCATTTATATTCAATGGCACTATGTCTTCATAGTATTGGGAAGTTGATGGCATTTCAAATAGCTGTTTCTTCGGGTTCCGGACTCCCAATTTATCTTTCTTGTTCTTGCTGTTTCTGATAGTGGTTAAGTGTTCCAAGGAAATATCTAGATGGTACCGCACCTTTCTTTAAATAATTATTTATGTTGGTGTTCAACTCCTAGAGCAAAGAAATGACATGTTATTATTAACATTATAGAAGTAAATAAATTTTTATGTTATTTTATGTAGGTAGGTATATCAAGTACCTATGTATTAAGACTACTAATAATGTTCAATAAGCAACACTTACCTGTGTATTCACTAATTTTTTTTTCGACACGAAATGTTCTCGACATAACCGCTAACTATTTATAGAAATAAAATTCTGTCGGCGGATGGCTTTCATATTATTATCTGTAGTTATAAATTATTTTGTAAATTACTCCATACAAAATATTAATGTTTTGGGAGCCAAATGTGCTAGCACCACTTTGAAAGTTGCCGACCCCATTAGAATGCTACATTATCCCTGAGTAACAAAGGACTCTTTTTATTACGATATTTCCACGGGATCAACACTCACGCGGGTGAAACCGTGTGGCAATGTTAATATTTGGCAAATATTTTACATTCTGCCAGGAGTTTCACCGCTAATTTCTTGAGGAGTCAACTGGGAGAGACAGGGAGAGAGAGTTCACCACCCTTTCGATATGGGTATCAAATAAACTGGTCTGGTTGTCTACCATACAGATCTTTTACTTTAATAAAAGCTTCTTCTTAAAATAATAATAAAACTACAGTTCTACCAGTGGTAGAACTGTAGTTTTATTAAAGTCAAGATGGCCGCCGCTACAAAATGGCGACTTACAAAGAGAGAGTAGACGTTTGAATTTAGAAAATTATTTATGTTGATAGGTACCTATTAAACTGATTGTGAGCCGGTTAGTCGTAGCAAATTGTTAAATGAGAATAAAGCTAAAACGCTGAAACAAACAAAAATAATAATATTTACACATACACAAATATTGTACTGTTGAGGTGGGTAAAAGTGCCTCCCTAAAGTAAAAATGGGTGGAAATTCCATCAAAGTCTGACGTCATACAGACGAGTTGCTTGAGAGGTCTGTCTCGTTACTAGTTGGTGTATCGTCGGGTTTGACAGAGACTCTTTCATTCTTTTTCCTTTCTCCATTTTCAAACAGAACATTCAGTTCTTAACACAGTTATTGTTTTATAAAGATGTCTGGACGACTCTGCACCTAAATAGTTCTACTGTGAAGACGTTCATTCAACCGTATTGATATTTTAGTTTAATACAGCATTTCCATACACAGATGTTAGTGACGCGTTTACCTACAAAACAACTATACACTACTATCTTTATACACACTCAAAATGAGAAAAAAAAGCACAGTTCATTCATCGTAGAATAATTGCCTATCAAGTCTGTTGTTTGTTGTGTGTATGTGAGCTGCGCTAGCGCAGGTGAATGCACTAGTCCGTGCGAATAGCGGTCAAATTCTTCGTGCGCTTAGCAATAATGACTTACGTAATAAGACAGACGGAAAATCGTCATTTAAACTAAAATCTGATCTTCAGGGAGAGTAACCTCCTCCCCTTTTCCATATTGCATTTATCTGGTTGGCTTGGCCACCAGTAGGAATGTTATAAAAAACTCTACCATAGTAACATTTTAGGAAATCATAACACTGTCGGGTCGATTGCAATTTTTCAAAATTCCCTAATTTGGGAGGAAAGCTTAGCTACTAGCTACGAGACGGAGACTGATAAGATACTGGGGTACAACTACAGAACCTTATTTGTCTTCGTATCCTAGAGTATACAGGTGTCAAATTTGTCTGTACCATGTTGAAATTGACTGTACTGACTGATTGATGAATTATTCATAGTACTAATAATATCTAATAGCTTTTGTACGATTTCAGACATACGTCGATAACACGTCGTTTCTGCCGTGGTCGCCGTTCCCGCGAGGACAACGAACTCTACCGCTCTAACAGCTTCAAGTTCGAGAGATTTACGAGAGAACCCCCGGCTGATGAGTTTGCTTCTGGCTCACAGGTCAGTTGATAGGACACCTAATGTCGTAGTACCTACATAGTTTCTTTTTCCTTCTGTTAGTTACATCAGCATTGATATGGCTTGAGGTGATGGTAGTCGCAGTGCTTGTGGGACCAGTGGATATTGGCGTAGTCTGAACCAATATCTGCGCTTTGTCACGCAGTGCTGCGACGACAATCACCTCTTCTTTCATGAGGTCGTCAAGTTAAAGGCCACCATTATGTCACTGTCGGCATATGTAATTGGGACCTTTAGCTTGCCATCAGGCGAGGTGAATTCATATTGACGTCACCGATATAAAAAAATACAAACGTGCGACGATCATGGAACAAAAAGTGGAAGAGACAGAGACAGGAAAACTGAGTTCTTGTCTTGAACTCATTATGTGGTAACATGCACACAATGGGGTCTTTCGATACAGAAACATTTATTATAGCTACTGACGTCACTGACGTGCATTTGTATCGCTACTGAAGCGCGTCTGGATCGTAACAGAAGCGCATCCACATTGCTACTGAAGCGTGACACTAATTAGTACTTATTAGCACAGTACCTATATATGCTTCATGTACTGTGCTATTAGTAGCAACATAACTTGGGACTTCGATGAATGTGCAAAGTCAGCGACAGAATCGCAATTGTGCGTGGCCTTTTGCGATTCTATCGCAAAAAATTAATTGTGGGTCACCTCCCAAAGGACAAAGAGATCGTCGAGATAAGAACGCCTTGCAGCAGACAGGGCTGTAATACATTAGTCTATATTCTTATCATTGGTTGTAATCAATTCATTGTGATGTTGAACCCAAACGTAATGTTATCTATTCTGTGAGATCAATAGATATGTTTATTTTTAATTTTATAACATAGGTGACACATAAGAACACGTCTGCACGATAGCAGTCAGATAGCTTATAGATAGAGGCTTGCAACACTAGGGACATTACTGGGTTGCTACTTGTAAGTCCTGTAAAGCATAAGCATTATATATTATCTAATGCTACATTGCCTGTATTTAGACTAAAACCGCACGCCCCTACGGAGTTCTAGGAACATAGTCAGGGTTATTTTGGCAGCATTTTTTTCTAGCAACATCTTGTAGCGCAACTTCAAACTTAATTGTTTCATGTGAAATCATCAAATATGATATAATACGGTTTTCAGAAGTTTTACAGACCTAGTTAATATAGTGTGTGTAATTAAATAGGTAAGTATCCTATTTTTTTACTATAAGTAGAATGAGAGGATTTTCACGGTAAATTTTGTATTTATTTTCTATTCGATAACAGTTATATGCCTTTTAATAAGTCACTTTAAAATGTGTAACGTTAAAAAATAAATTAGGTAAACTATAGGTGTAATTTACTAAAAAGGTAAAACTAATAATGTAAGTTAATGATCGTTAAAACTGTAGATTCATTTGATTATCTCCAAAGCCACTTACTGACAGATTCCTTTGAATAAATTCGCAACTATTCATGAATGAGCACTTAATTTAATATCTTGTTATCTTTTTATTGTCGCGTATTATTAAACTATTATTGACTAATGAAATAAACAGGTATTTTGTTATTTATTAACACATGCTAAACTACAGACGAGTCTTTGGCGCAGATATTCCAATCAGGGTCAGACGACAGTCGTTCCCGCAAAAGTCGACATATCAATCAAAAACGATGAGCGGACTTTGAGTTTCGAAGTGAAAACATTGCATGCGACTGGGAAATCGCTAAGAGGGTAATTTTAACATGATGAATTTATTTCACCCGGGATTCTAATTGATCCTGGAGCGGGATTGTGTACCTATCCATAGCTGATTCACACTTGCTGCTGTAGCTCTACTTATAAAATAATACGATATTGGTACTTAGTAGAATATTGACTTGGAAATAATAAAACTACTGAAGACAGTCTTAAAAATATTATTATTTTTTAAGAATTGCAATATCAAAATTTTCTTCGAACATCCATCCTATCGTTGTACATCCGAGTCCTTAGAAAAGCAAAGGAACGGTTGAGTGTCGACTCTGTAAGGCTATGCTGTGTGATATCCGGCCAACGTTCTCACCATGAAAGCGTTACCCACTTATCTAGATGAGCTATCTTACCCACAAAGGGTCCACTTTACAAAGTCTGCCCGAAAGCTTTTCTATAAAGAGCCTTCTATTGAACTTCAGAGCCGTCACAATACAGACGGCGCGCGGCGTTCGGACAAAATTGTGTTAGCGATCTGTGATTTTATCTTGGAAATGTGCTTTCTTCAATTATTATTATTAAACTTTCCATTGTACGAAGAAGCACCTAGAATTTGTGTTCAAGTACCTGTACCAAGTACCTCAGACTAAATCTGTAGTCTGATTTACGCCTACCTACTTATACTATACCTAGGTTATTATGACTGCTGCATTTCGATGGCTCAAAAGACATTTCCCTCGCGCCTCGGCTGATCCGGGCCATCGGGTGACACCCGCTAGAAACATAATAATAGTACCAATATAAATAATTCGATCATGTTGTGTGATAAATGGTAAAAATTTGCTATAAAACGCTATGGAACAATTTTTTTACATAATATATTGTTGTAATAAAAAATCAGAAAATAACGTTTCGATTATTAAATTGGCCCTATAAATTATTTTCAAAAGTAGCCTTATAGCGCCATCTAGTGATGTGAACTATAATACATCAAGAAACTGAGACAAGCAACTTTTACAATAAGCTAGTACATAGATAAATCAGTAGATGGCGCTGGGATACGATTAAAGTTCTGCACTTAAAGTTCCACAAGATGTCATAGATGGCGTTTTTGTATTTGAATATGTGCAATGAACACCTGTAATAAGATATTGTACGGGGGTAGGCAGAGTCGTATTAACACATGTATCTATATTAACTGTAGGATGAGGAACGGCTCTTTGAAATTAAAAACCCGATAAAACCTATGGTCACTTCCCACAGTCATCATCACTTTGGAGACAGAAGGACAGTTCTCTTACTCCTCCTTTACTAATGAATAGGTTTATCTTGACTTTTACGGGAGCGACTGTCATCTTAATCCCAACTCCAAGAGGAAAGCCTGCGCCAGGGCTTCGACATCTTGCCCGAGTAAGGGTCTCCGTTATTTGGGTAAATAGATTTTATTATTAGATATTATATAACAATTATTGATAATTATCTATAATGCAATACGTTCATCGTTTCTAAAAAGAGCACATATTATAGATAACTAAGTAGATATATAGATCTACTAGCTGTTGCCCGCGGCTCCGCCCGCGTGGATGTCGAAATCCGTTTCAAAAACTATCCTATCTCTCAAGTTGGATCGAACTGCACATGGTGTGCGAATTTTATTATAATCGGTTAAGTGGTTTAGGAGTCCATTGAGGACAAACATTGTGACACGAGATTTATATATATTAAGATTTTAATATTAATTTCGCCAAATAAATGCGATATCAGATAACATAGCAACCAGGTGCTTCCCAAAATGTTCGGACATTGTTAAATTAACTATGTTTCGTGCTGAAATTCCGGCCAAATATCCCCAAATACAGGGTGTCCGGAGTTTCTGCGGTGTTGAACCAAATATCCCAGTATACAGGCTGTCCGTAGTTTCTCCGGTATTGAAACATAAATTGAGTGCACACGTTGCGTAGGGGACATTAATATCGTCTGTCCTATCAATTACACTGGCGGTCACTGACGACAGCGTGTAGGAAGAAAATACGTGAAAAATTTGACACATGACTACGACCCTAGAATATTTTTATAGGGCTGTCTCGATAAAGACTTTACTATTTGGTAGCTGTAATAAAATTATCACAAAGATATAAGGTACTGAGGTACATATGGAACATAACGAAGAAAATACCTAAGTATAATAATATTTGATACTATAAAATGATGTATTATGACCGTTAGGAGCTGTAATTACTGTTAAGGGCGGATTTTATCAATGACAGGAACCACGAGCAATTTCAATTAAGTTACTTGAGAATATATACCACAAAACTGGCATGAATTTTTACTGTTCATACTTAGCGTGTAGGTACTAGAGGTAGGTATTTACTAAGATGCTGAATGCTGACAAATTCAGTAGGTATCTAGATAAGTTTCTGAATATTTCGACCGCCAAGTGGCCACACAATAGGAGGGTTTGATATTTCAAAAATCTTGGCATTCATAAGTGTTATTTTAAATGAATGAACCTAAATAATAGGTATTAGAATACTTGATTTATTGCCTGTTAACAAATTTATATTAATCTCATACTCAACTTCAACAATATAAATCTCTCAACTCTATATTTACGCAACAATTGTCAAGTTTCTCAATTGCTAGATTTATTCTCTATACGTATGTAAGTACACAAAATCTTTACCTAATAGGTACTTGAATTCTTTTACGTATCCCAATGAGCCTTCGATACACTTAATCCTTAGTCCCATAAAAAAACCTGCAAAAATTGAATTCTTCCTACATGTACCTTTAGCACAACCCTGTCGGCTATATAAATCACGTTATCCCCGCCGTGATCGCGATTGCCTCATCAACATACTAATGCGAACACGCCAGATGTGCCCGCTAGACTTATAAAATTCTGCCAGACTTCGTGAGCGACGGAAAATAGATTCATGAATGTTACTTTTGAAAACTTGATTTGCCTGGTTATGCACTTACTGGAAAGCTTGTCAAAAATACTTTTTAAAATTAAACAGGCGGACTATAGGTACAATACATAATCTGTAAGATAGAGTACAAAGCAAAAGTCCACTAAACTGTAGGTGACTGTGAACTAAAACCCGCTCAACACTTTCGTTATGAGAAAAGTTGGACCATCCTCTTTTCGACGGCCGTTGTAAATATACTCGTTATGCATATATAGTGATAAAAATCACAAACTATCTTTACATGCATATAAAGATTAACCACAGAAATTAACTCACAAGAAACTAAAAAAAGGGTTTAGATTATTTTTTTCGTAGGTATGTGGTTCGTACTAAGTATTTTTATTTAAATAATATATCTTCATTGTACAGACTGGTACAGACATAGCTTATTTACAATTTTACAATAGTATATAGATATACATAAACCTCACGCCTTTTTTCCACTGGGTTAGGTAGAGACGAGAATTTAATTTAGCTTGTTCAATGAATAAACATGATACTTAACCCATTCAAGTTCGATTTGATCGAAATTCTGTCATAGGTGAAACCCGTCCTTAGTGACTTACAATTTGCTTATTAAGTAGCCCCCCTCGGTGTTAATTATGTGAACTGTAACTGTGTTTTGAACTGTAGCCGGTTAACGCCAATGAACTGTTTGCTATTTGGGTGGTCTAAACAAAACTATTAGTAAGTATACATGATTTTAATAATCACTTAACATAATATACATTAATGTTCTTAACCGACGACGAAAAAGGATGATTTTCACAGCCCAATGGCTTTTTTCCTATCTCTTACGTTTAGCGATAATTCTTGAAATTGTCAATGACCAATGCCGATATGTATTGCTTTTTGTTGGAAAGATTGGTCAAGTGTGATTCCATAGAAATTTGAAATGCAGGTCACTAAAAAAGGTTGATGATGGAATCCATGAGACAAGTTCATCATACATACAAACATACATACAAATCACGACTTTTTCCCATTGGGGTAGGCAGAGACAACATTTTTCCACTTACTACGATCTTGGCATACTCCTTTCGCTTCTTCAACTTTCATAATTGTTTTCATACACGCACGCCGGTTGCGGGTTAAGTATAAGTTCATCAATCTCTTAAATTTACTAAGATATTTGGAAGTAAAATATCTTATTGTCATGCCTGTATATTTCCAAATGGGTAGGTAGAGTCGGCTCTTACACTCACATTTCATCAGTTATATTTTGATTGACACGGGCATGTTCTCGAATTTCATAGCAATTTGGAGTCCGGGATTATGCTTGTGCGAATAAACTAATAGAATGACTTAATAACTCATTGCCTGAACCTTGAATCGATCTCGTGACATTTAAGAGCACAAATCAACCGCAACCTATACCATGTTCCAAACTCATTAAAAAATTAAAACTTAAACAGTTTTTAAATTAATTTATACTTATTTAGCAATAGGCATAAATTAATGAAAAAAAAGCTAGCATCTTGAATATATAAATTATTTATAATCAATTAATAATAATATATGTAGTAGGTACCTAAATGAAAGTCACAGTTAGACTATAATATTTGAACAGAAGATAACCATAAAAATGACAGGTTTGTGTCGATAGTATTAAAAAATAATTAGAGATAAACATAATGATTATAATGGCGAAGAATTATAAGTTTTGGTAAGTTTGTCATTTAAATGTTAATGACCGTAAAAGTATCCTGTGACCTTTGACTTTAAGAAAAAATATTAAACATATTATTAGATATAAAAAATGTTGCTATCAAAAATATTGGGTACAGACTATAATTAATGACCACAAATAAGTTAAAAGTGGTAAACAAGAGGCAAACATTGTTAGAATAAACTGCTCATTTGTTTATTTACAAAAGAGAAGCGAACAAAATTGTTACTTTTTCTTATATAAAAAGTCAATATCAAAGTGGGAATTCAAGCAGTGACAAGTCCTTTTTTAAAAGGAACGCTCAAATTGGTTCGTGAGATCACTCAAAGTGTCTCTGGAGTTCAAGGTCCAATAACAATAAAATTTCATAAACGACGTAAAATATCGCTGTTATATGCAGTGATAAGCATAGATAACAAATGAACATATAATTATAACCTACTCCTTTTTGAAGTTGGTTTCAAAAGAGCATCGAACGTACTTCCAAAACCAACGCCTACGAACATACGCACACGAGTAATATTTTGTATACTGCGCATGTACCTACGGGTACGTTAGTGCTAAAAATATCAGATCACAGTTTTTTGAACAATAAATCAGACTACTCTTGACACTATAATAATTTAGAGTACTATTTGATCGTTTTTGCAATATGTACGATATCTACAAATTGGCGATAGACTGACTAGACTGTACAATATCACTAGAGGAACAAAAAATCCAATAAATCAGATAAAAACCTGTCAAAATGAGGCTAGTTATAAAAATGTGTTTTCAAAAGCTTACGATAACGATTTGTTCTTAACTGAAAATGAGATGTAATGAATTTATAGCAATTTATTTCTCGGTCTCGGTTTAAATTAAGTCCTCTCTGCATCAACAATGCTGTATCATCTCTACTTAAAACAGTATTTTGTTGTTTTGTTACACATATTGTTTACATAAGTATACGGAAAAGACTGCTGGGCCGAGAATAATACCCTGCGGAAAGTAAAAGCTGATTCTTAGTTTTTCACTTTTTCTTCCTAAGTTCATCAAATTTTCTCTATAGTATAATCGTGAAATATGTATGTAACTATACTTATATTGAATCATTATGAAACAGTATAGCTACTTATGGTTGATACGATACCTTCCAAACAGACGACACAATTCCCCGATACTGACGACTAACATTTCAATGTTATCAGGACCACAGATCGACGACACATTATTTAATAGCCATTCATTGGTGAAATTAATTCGCTAAATATCCCTTAAATTCGTGATTCGACTCGCTAGTTTTTAACTGGATTGCAAAATGCGTATTAAACCAGCTCGACTATTCCCTTCGGGCCTGCTGTAATCAACTTCTGTTTCGGATACGTAGTAATTGAAATTGTCGAGTCGCTGGGATGTTCATTTTCCACTAATTAATCGCTGTGATGACATTGCAGCTACCCCTGTGCCGTACGCATTGTTGCCTATGTGCTTAGGTAAGGTTGGTAGGGTTGTGCATCTACTAGCTTGAGTTTTTTATTTATTTAAATTTTACTACAGACAATCCATCCTCACTTCACTTCGATTTATATAACTTTCTTTGTCTATCGTTTATATTCTATCGGGGACGACCTCTCAAATGTTGAAAGAATTTTTCCAATAAGTGCTATGTATTAAGATTATCATCAAGATATAAACACACTCACAAAATTCGGCTTCTCTCTTTAAAAAAGGAAAAGAAAAAAATAATAGACACAGACAAGCTCTGTCTCTCTGTTTCTCTCTATCTGCTTGCTCTTATCCTTAGGTTATATAGTAGCTGCTCTTATCTCACTTCTAAAATTGTAGGATACCTTTTTTTTTTTTTTTTTTTTTTTCGTGCGGAAATCCTCATGGATACCCACCCCGCGGCCAGCGGGGCAGGTTATGTCGGACTCTTACCGACTAAAACCGCACGCCGTCTAGGGTCTTCTGACGCCAGGGTGTAAGGTGGCCCGAAGAGCATTTCCCTCGCACCCCGGCTTGACCCGGGCCATCTCCGGATTCAAGATGGCCCCCTCGGGTTTGGGAACCGCGTGGTTCCCGTCATACCCCCGGAATAGGCGGGGGGGCGCGCTTTGGCGCGCCGCCACCTCGGCCTGCTTCTGCTAGGGTGACAGGCGGCTCCACCCGTCACCCCCAGGCCAGCGCTCATGGAGGACGGAGGTCGTTAGACCTCCGACGCCTTAGGCGTCCGCGCCGGCCGCCGTTCGGGAGAGCTCTGTGCAGCCTCTCCCGAACCCTTTCCGCCGCCTCCTTCTCGAGCATCACTTGCTCGCAGAAGGAGGCGGCGGCCGACCACGCGTCCGCACTCTGCACCATCGCTGCGATCAGCACCGGCAGTGTGAGGACTCCCACCCCGAGGGCTGCCAGGAGGGCCTGTCTCGGCACCTCCCACGCCGGACACTCGGCCAGCGTGTGCAGCCCTGAGTCCTCGCCCGCATCGCAGTGATGGCACTCGGGCGTTGGCTCCTTCCGAATCAGACACAAGTGATCCCCGAAGCACCCCTTACCAGAGATCACCTGCGTCAGCCGGTACGAGAGGCCCCCATAAGGCCTCTCCAGCCAGTCCTCCATGACGGGTCTTACCGCCGCTATAACGGCGTGCCCCGCGCTTGGTTGCCCAAGTCGGTCCTTCCACTCCACCACGGTATCCCGGCGGAGCTGGGCGTGGACGGCCTCGATTACTCGAGGCTCCGGGTCCAGTCCCCGCTCCTGCGCCTCCTTTCGCCACCAGTATAGGCGCGAAAGGGCTCTCGCCTCCAGGTCCCACGGTGGAGTCCCGGCAAGGAGACTCGCCGCCTCGAAGGATATCGTGCGGTACCCCCTGATGACCCTGATAGCCATAACGCGCTGCGGCGCTCGCAGCGTGCGCCAGTTACGGCTATTCAGGGCCTCCGCCCAGATCGGGCATCCATACAGGGCCATGGACCGCACGATCCCCGCATAGAGCCTCCTGCAGGAGTCATCCGGCCCCCTCATGTTGGGCAACAGCCTCGCCAGAGCGTTAGCCGTGCCTTTCAATTTGGGGGCCAGCCTTCGGAGATGCTCCCCGAAGTCCCATCGGCCGTCGAGCACGAGCCCCAAATATTTCATCTGGGGCTCAATGCCGATGGATATGCCTCCCACATCAATCCTGGATCCCGCCGGTGGCACGCTCCGAGGCCCATGGAAGAACAGAGCCTCGGTTTTGTGCAGAGCCACCTCGAGACCCAGCTGCCGGATCCGACTCACGACTTGGGCAACCGCGGTCGTGGCCTTCAGGGTCGCTTCGCTGTGAGACGCCCCGCACGCCGTCACTAGCGTGTCGTCCGCGTAACACGTGACGGCTGCCCCGTCCACGAGCTCACCGCGAAGCACCCAGTCGTAGCCGATATTCCACAGGAGCGGCCCCAAGACCGATCCCTGCGGAACACCGCACGACATTTCCCGCCTGCCGAGACCGGTCATGCTCGGGTAGATGACGGCTCTCTCCGACAAATACGCCCCGACTATGCGGCGAAGGTAGAGAGGCACTTCGTGATACACGAGCGCCTCCCTAACGCAACTCCAGGGCAAGGTGTTGAACGCGTTGGCGATGTCCAGGGACACCGCCAACATCACCTCACCCCGGGCAACTGCATCCTTCGCCAGAGCCTTCACGCGCATGATGGCATCCACGGTGGAGCGCCTCTGCCGGAAGCCGTACTGGCCATCCGACAGGTCCGGCCCCACTCTGTAGAGGTGCTCGACGAGGCGCTTCGCGATCACTCTTTCAAAGAGCTTGCACACCTCGTCGAGCAACACTATGGGCCGGTAGGCGGACGGTGAGTCCGCCAGGCGCCCCTCCTTTCGGATGAGGACCAGCTTCCCCGTCTTCCACAGTCTCGGAAACTGGCCCCGCTCCAAACATGCGCTGAAAAGCCCTCTCAGTCGAGGCCCGAGAGCATCGTCGTCTAGAGCCAGGACCCACGCTCGGCCTGGAATGCCGTCGGGTCCCGGGGCGGTGTTCTTGGCTTTGAGCCTTCGCACCGCCAGCTCCAGTTCTACCCAAGCGACCTCGGGTACGTCATCGTCATCCACGCTGAGCGCCACAGGCGACCGAGGCGGAGTCATTTGCGGCGGAAAATTGTAGGATACCTAATAAGTATTTCTTTCGCGCAAGTGTATCTAAGCGATAGTTGAATAAAACACTACTTTAACGGATTCTGGCTTGATTTATTTTGGTGCTATTTTATTATTTATACTGTTCTGTCTGAAATATCGCCTACTGACTGCAAACTACACCTTCGCGTAACAAAATTTGTTCGTAATCAGATGAACTCATAAGCGGCATAATATACGGAACACCAACCAATTATGACCTAGATTTATTAGATACTCCTTCGTTTTTCTAATTTAATGTTATGCACCTCCATCGGTCTATGTAATACTTACACAATTGTCCTACAATAAGTATAAGAAAAATATATATTTCTAGCTGGATGTAAGTATCAATATCTTGGACGTAAGAAACACCAGAAAGTAATTTATTATGGCGACGTACCCGTAGGACCTCCAAGTTTGGACCGTTTTTCAAATTATTTACTTACAAGTCGCGATGTTATCTTTTCCTGTCGCTGTCATCGTGTTGTTTAGTCGTATCATTATGTTCAGAACGATAAATTAAGTTCAATAAAACCGCGTCTTATCTTTGTGCAATCAACAATGAATATAAATATATTATCACATGCAAATTTGTCGTAAACTACAACTGTTTTTCAAATTTTATAGCTCGTCAGGATTAATTTACCTACATAGATTTATTCTAGAATCTAAAAGTTCTGAGAAAGTCGAATGTGTATTATTAAATAAAACACTTGCATAAGAATTAAGTTGAGTCCAAAATAGGTATATGTGTTTTTATCGGGCATCCATTTTACCTGTTGAGTAAAGGTGTATAGCAAATCAAAACCGAAAGGTGCAGGGCAAAGATACACTTTAAAAAAAAATCTCATATTTTGCATGATGTTCGCACATCTGTCAGTCTTGATATTACTATCGAGATGTTATTATCATGATAACATCTTCAAAGAAGTAATGAAATATTGCTACTATTTTGTGTACCTACCTGCCTCTACTGACAGTCAACCAACGTGAAAGATGTGAGAACAGAAATTAATGATTAGTCAGTTCATTCAAACATTCTTAGATTTAAATTTAGTAAAACGTGTTACCATTTCGGCATATCCGTTTTCATAAATAAATATTCATGAGCATACTGTATTAACTGTACAAAAACATGAGTTTTCGTACCTACTCCGTTCGAGTTCATGAGCATGGTAAAAAATAATCATTTATTGTGTTTATAATAGTGGTTTAGAACTCACCGATTTGATCTTCGTTTTGCCGGGCAATCAGTATTTAGTTACTACGTAAAATTGATCAGTTGCAATCAGTCAGTGAAGGTAATCCTAGGTTCTTTATTAGAGATTAAGCAATTCCTTTGAATGCATTTCGGTTTTAGATCAAGAAATTCAGTTCATAAAGACTTTAGAAAATACCTACGAATGATATTTTTTTTTATACCACTTAGGGACAGACAAGCACTTCTTTTTTTCTTCTTATTTGCAGGAAGTAACCTCCATAAGTATTTTCTTCACCTGGGCTAGCGGTGATAGTAAAACCAGGTCCCTTTTTCGGTATTGGACATGTTATTCTTTCATTTCATCTGCAGAAGCAGAGGTGAAGAGGAGGGAGCAATGAGAAAAATAAATGTCCCATCTCTTTCAGAAAGGAGACTTACTAATATACAGTACGAAGTGCAGTATCCCGCTATGTTACGTCGGCATTAATTAGATATTTATGTGGAAAGGGTAAAGGCATAATGGGAAACAAAAAACTTTTGAGTTTTTAGTTTATTCTTCAAATGCGTGATTTCTCTGCATTCAATTCTATTATAGAATTTTAAAAAGAAGTTGCTAAATATTTGACATTTAGTTGACTTGCTATCTATCAGTAACACATCTTCCCACGAATTAAAACGCATTTGTATGCAAGTTAGAAGTTGAGGAAATAGGGAAAATACAACATGAGAAGGGCAGTGGTATAATGCTAATGCCATTGAACATATTTCTAACAATCGTTTTGTTTTTTCATAGTGCCTTAAATGCCTGAACAATCTTTTGTGTAAAGATTTCTTGTTAATATCGGCATCTAAGTTGATGTTTTGTTCTCGAATAGTAGTTAAGTGATTAGTGTCCATAATATTTGGTAAAAATAATTGAAGGCAGAAGAGAGTGTATGTATTTGAGTTGTCATGTTTTCCTCAGTGAAATTTGTTGAGTAAAATGTGATAGTGGAGTTTGTTGTGACTTGATCGCAATCATTTAAGTTGATGAAAGTTATAGAGCCAATTTACTAATGGCAATGACCGAGGTCAATTTGAACTATCTTTTCGATTTTTCGGCAGTGCATAGGAACTCCCAATACTATAGCTAAAGATGTATGGAAAACTGTATCTTATTAGGTAAGCATACAATATTTATAACCCATTTAATAATAAGAACATTAACTTTGGTTGCGCGAGTTATAACTCTTGTAGCCTCCGAAATCTTAAATATTTAACCTTCTTTGAAAGACATCAGTGATAAGGTGCATACCATGTACCTCTTCATATACAATTCTAAAAACATATTAATGCATGTATATTTTTTGTTAATGCATCTGATTTAAAGGACTTTAATGTCACGATTTGGTTAAACAAATACATGGTTTTTCTGAACGTAAGCTTCATGTGTTCCACACAATGGACCTGATACTCGTAAAGTGAATTCATGGCAAACTAATAAAGAGTTCTATCGCCTTCCATCGGACTTATAGGGCATACTTGAATGGAGTAGGCTTCCCGAAAATCATTCTTATCACTATACGGCTAGGCAATGATTCGAATGGTTTTTGGAGGAGCCTGCAGCCTGCGCCTAAACTTTGTCTGTCCATTTCCTATTTTATAGAATTATCCAACTATCAGTCCTATATATGTACGATACGATGTGTGATTCAATAAGGTCCTGCAGAACCTCGTGTAAGTAAGGACTAATTTCTTAAAACTCTTAAAGATATTAGTCCGCAAAGTACTTATTAGTACAATAAATGTTAAATGAAAAGTATGATAAGTACTGGGTAAATTTCTAATAATTGTTATTTGTACGGTATCTTTTCTTTAAATGTAGGTATATCCATTATTTTACGTGAAAGGTAGGTAAACCTATACAACAATATCCTTCATCAAGTCACAAAGAGAGTAGTTTGGTCTGGGATTTGTTTAAACAGGGTGTGTGAATTGATTCCTCCGATATTGCTAAAGTTTGTAGCCGTAAATCCCGGGCTAAATCTGGATAAAGGTGAAATGTTACTACATACCCCGTTTTATGTTAAGGTGTTGGTGAATTTGTTTTGACTTTTGAAGGGCTTTTTAAGGAATATACGCACAACTTCAAATAATGTTGATTTTGATCTACTTATCCTACTTACATTTTTGCTATTTCAAATTATAAGATATTTTATTCTTCTTTAAGGTCACAAATAATATTTTACGATATAATTCAGCGCTATAGATTCCATATACTCATATGAGTACAGATACTTACATTATTATAAATAGAACCACTGACTACACAACAACAACACACCTGACTAAAGCGAATACCCATGTTCATGCATACAAATATTTGCTATGTGCGGAAAACAAAATCACAATCTCCGTCGTAGCAGTCTAACACCCTACCGCTACGCCCAGAGGTCGTAGGTATACTTACTCATAAAGTTATACTTAAACAAAAAATAAGTACATGATATACATTTTAATATAAATAGGCACGGCAGGTACTTGTGTCAAAGTAGGTAGTTCTAGTTAAGATAATATAATCATGATTACCTACTGAGCTTACACAGTAGTAATTTCTAACAGACAATAAATCACTGTAATCATTAGGTATAATCTTGTAATAGACGTCAGAGTTATCACCATTAGCTTCACTTGTATTAGATGAATGAGGTCTTGATTCATTTGGTCTATATTTTTATATGTCACGTACATTTCAAATACGAACACGGCTCGCCCAACGACACGTTTTTGTTGAATAAATCACTATCAGTATAAACTACTTCTAACAACTGAGCGATTTTAAAGTAAAAATAAATAAATAAGTTTAAATTATTAATTCCGTTCAAGTTTTATTGTTTACACATTTTATAGATCTACATCATCAATTACTTCTACAAATTACAGTAAAAGTTAAGGATACACACACATCGTACATAATCTGATGATAAATGCTGTTATTCTAAATTGACAAACAGACACTTGAATTTCAGTCATTTGTATATTTCAGGTCATTTTCATAGGCTTGTTACTTAGACTATTACCCTATCCATAACACAAAGTAGTTTGGAACCTTTCAAAGAATTGATTACATCGTTCCACTAGAGATGAAAAAGCGGAGTTATGTACTCTCCTCAAAATATCCCTCGACACGACAAAACCACATTACGTAACAACCTTTGTTGGCCATAACCGTTATAGCCAAACTTTGATCGTTTGAGGACCCTAACGGGTTTAATGATTAACAGTCAATAAAGGAAGATAGGAGCTTGTTATAACGGGTAATGATTCATAAAACTATTATGTTTTGTTTACATAAGGCGGGTTATGTTGTGCTACTGTATGAGTTTGTACGAGTAGTTTGTTATTGTACGCTACTAATAAGTTTTTAAAGGTTTAAGGGTTAATAGGAGTCATCAAAAATCCGCCTACTGGGAAAATACCTGTGCGCGGTTGTACCATTTGTACAACTACCATACCATTTGTACAATACAACGTGAAAATACATTTTAACTTAGATGAAGGGATTAGTGAAAAATGTATTTAGACTGTATTTTATTTGTTAACTAAATTAGATCCTCTCGTTTTATTCATGAATTCAAATGCCAAATTTGAATTGAACGCATTTATGTTCAGTAACGAAATATAACCTTACTTATGTATGACTCTAGTAGACTTTAACAAAAGTAGTTACTTTGCCAGTTTTGATTTGTAGTGGTCAATTTGTATTGACCACTACAAATCAAAACTCTTGAGTAAAATAAATACGTTTCATATTACTCCTTGCCCATTGAAGAAAACTGATACCACATCTTTCTACTTGCTATCATCCCTTTCATGGTATTATGATAAATGCTATGTACGGTACTTTTGACTTGGCCCTTTGTTAACACGTGTTCAATACGTCAAAGTATGTCAAAAGATAAAGAATACAATATAATATTTGTTTGTTCATTGAACGTATCAAAACTATGAAGTAATGAAAGAGCTTTTATTTTTAGTTGTTCTTGCATTTAAATACGTTGAGGATAAAGTAAGGATTTAAACATTATTTAAGTATATATACTTAATAAAAGTTTTACGGAGTACAAAGTTGCAGTCAGAAGCATTACTAAATCCATTTTATATGGTCACGTATAACCGTATGGTACACTTGAAAATATTGGTCCTAAAGTAAATCACAATAGACACATTAGAATTAGTCAAAGTAATAAAAACCTACATAAAGAAGCGTAGTTTAAACTAGGTATATTATAAAGACACTTTAGATATTCGTGTCAAAGTTGATAACCGAATCTTGAGAAAAGACAGTGTCGACGTTTTCATATACAATAACAGCATTCTCTTCCATACTAAACTTATCCTAACGGTCACCCTACATTATTTATACCTCCACTTTGCTCTTTTCACTCGAATATGCTATAAAATCATTATCTTCCACTGGAAGTGCCAGAAAATGTCTTCTAATTATTTCAACACTGTACTGTTTTAGCAATACGTTCATGCAAATGCACTGCCTAACCCTGTGTTTCCAGGAAATTTTCAAGTCCTGAGAGAAAACGTTGATTCTCGGCAAGATTGCTTCAACATCGACCGTCGACTATAAAAAATAGTGTACGTCTATATCAGCCTTAAAACATGTAAAACTAGAGGTCACTACATTGTTAAAACCAAAAGTATCACCTATCTATAAAAAGCTTTTTGTCCAAATAGAAAAAAAACACATAAAAGAAATCCGATGTTTGGTGAAAATCATTCAGCTTCTGTGCACTTTGATCTCATGGCATTAGAATTTACATATTTTGTGTGTGTATCTATTTGCATTACCACTTTGATGTCCTTTCGTCGCGGTTTGTGTTCACTGCGAAACGAGGATGACTTGATAAAATGTTCTTAAAGGAATGCTTTATGTTGCTTTCTTTTGTTTTTGTGCCGACTCCTATTTCGCAGGTATTGTCTTACATGTATTAAAATGTACGCTTATATTCAATCAAATTTTGAACGTGATTTTTTATGTATATATTGTCGTATGTGCTCTCGGTTCTTGTATTCTGAATTTTAAATGATAAACTATTCAAGTCAGAAATGAAAATATAAATACTTTTTAAATAAAAAGTAGATATTTTACATTATTTACCGAACAAGTACCGAACAAGAGTAAATATATTGAATTCCATAGATAACCAACGTCTGCGCTATGATTAGACGGCAGTGTCAACCAAACGAGGTTTTGCTCGAATATACGATGTAATTTGCGTAGTCTACAGACGCGGCGCAATCAGCCGCGCGTATTGTGTTGCCTTTGAGCTGTTTTCTTAGCACTGAACACGTGAATTTGGCAAAATTTTGCATAGAGTTTACTATAAATTTGGAATACTCTATACTAACGTAGAATTGTAAATGTTATTCAAATGATACACTGTGTTTTTGAATTTGGAATTTGCAGGGAGTTTGAGTAAAAAAAAAACCATTTGTCGATAGAATTTTAGTTAACCCTGAAATAAATGTTGTAGGCAAACTGTATAATAATTTATGTTTTAACATAGCCCTGTAAATAGATATATCTAGGGGCCATTGGAAAGATCTCAGGATATACCTACCTTTAGTACGTTAGAATAATCATAATATATTATATCGGCTTTTCGACACCCGCATAAGCTCTTCCCTGATAATGGCTTCTTCGTAAATCTACGTACGTGCTGTCATCTTAAATCATAGTCCCTCACTATGTTTATACTGATTTTTTTCAAAAACGAGTGATATATCGAAACTTGTATAGATGTTTAATAATAATATAATCGCTAAAAGTCCATCTAAGTTAATTCTCTAAAACCCTGTTAGGCTAAAAGTGCTTAAGGTAACATGCACTGACGTGTTAATTTGAGCAGATACACATGGCACTGACGGCGCCGATTATTAAGAGGGCAACTGGGTGCAGTTTAATTATTAAGTGCAGGTACATGTGTAAGGTATACTTTACCCTTACCTATACTTACTTTTCTATTACTTTAGAAAAGATAAAAAGATAAATCATTCTTCTGGTAGAATAATAATTATGTTTCTTAATTCCTAGAAAGTTCTTAGGAGAATGTTGTAAATTCGTGTTTAGAGCACAAAGACATAAAGTTTATACAATATTAGATTTAAATACTTACTTACTTTTTTTTCGTGCGGAAATCACGACGGATATCGCTGGCCAGCAAGGGCGGTTATATCGGGCTTAAACGACTGTTTTTAAAACAGCTGAGTAATTAGTCAAGTGTGTTTGACGCGGGCTCGTACAATTTCAAATATGATTGGCATCATAATTACGCCTTGATGTTTTTCTTTTAGTTGTTTCTTTTACTTTAATTTATCATGAGTGTTATATTTATATTCTTGGATCTTGGTCTTAAACATTAGTAAAGGTGTTAATAATTTTTAACATTTTTTTTTTTTTTTTTTTTTTTTTTTATATAGGACACGTCAAAATGACTCCACCTCGCCTGATGGTAAGCGAAAGGCAAAGTCTCAGGACTGGGGCCACCACCACATACACCGGTAGTGCTACAGTGGCGGCCCTCAGCTTGACGGCCTCATCAAATGCTTTTTCACGCCCCGCTTAAAGGCCCCGGGACTATAGGAGGAAGGAAACACATGCGCTGGTAAAGAATTCCAAGCCTTTATGGTACATTCGCATTAGTTACTATAAATGAATGAAGGTTTACCTCATAATTTTACAAAACTCATTTATCATACAAAACATGAGCATTAGGACTTGGAACATAAAATTGCGTAAAAAACGAAAAATTGAGTATCAAAATAAATCTTACACAAATAACCGTTGAATGCTTAATGAGGAGTAGATTTTTGTTTAATTAAGTTTCAAATAAAAGCAACCGGCGTAATTTGAATAATAATAAGAATGCCGAGATTTCAAATCTTAAGGGCTCCATTGTGGGATCTCTTTTGTTTATGCTGTGAAGATCCACTCTTCTGTTTGTTAAAACAACTGTTCGACTAAATTGTTTTGACACAGTTAGGCTATTTTGTTGTATATTTTAAAGAGAACCTTAAGGGTAAAACTGTACCAAATGAACGGATGTATTTTGTTATTGTACTAATAATCAGATCGAGCTATAATTGTATGTATCATGACTAGTCTGAGGTGGTTAATAACCATAACCTTACTTGATGATAGGCGGTCGGTGAACTTAATTTTTTACTTTTCCTGAAACTCTGTCAGTGCTACGTTTAGCTGATCGCGGTCATTACTCAATTACATGGCTAGCGCATAAATGAGGCATTTTGTCGGCTAACTTTTTCGTTCTTCAGACATTATAAAATAGGTGCCGTACAACTGTATTGATTAATGCATACAATGGATTAAAAGTACCGCGCACAAAAAAGCCTAAAACCCTACGTACCTACACCCATATTCCGTAGGCAGTCGCCAAATTATAATGTGTGCTAGTGGAGTAATTCGGGTAGGCGGGCGGAGCAAAATAACCTCATTTTTTCAGTAAAGTAACAAATGGATGGGTTTTCTTCGTTAATGCAAATGGACATTTGACCCCGTTATGTACTTATCACGGTATTTACTTTAACGATTATGCCACCTACTTTTTATGTATATTTTATGAAGTCTACTGTATTTAGGGGCGCCTAAAAACTATTCTACAAAGCAACTCTTTAATAATACGACTTAATGTATGTAATATTGTAAGTATACATACTTTCAGACAATTTATTCAAGGCTCCTTTTCATTCCTATAGGCCGAGACAATATCTGCTCTTTTGCTACGAACCTAGCATACGCCTGTCGGTACCTTAACTTCAATAATTGTTTTCATACCTGCTCGCTGGTTGCGGACACTTTGGACCTAGCCTTTCCTTAGAGCCACTATACGCAGGTGCGTCGGCCTTGCCCATTCATCCTTACCTCATAAATCTGTTTCATCAATCTTCTTTCTTCCATCCGTGTCTCTACGTGTCCGAAACATCTAAGCGTCACTTTCTCTGTTTTATTCCTACATATTTTACTTAACGAACATTATCGCTTATTACGCTGTTCCTCACTCGATTCATCAATGTCACTTCTGCTCCAGTTCTGTGTGAATAAAATTATATTACAACGTAGTTGGCGAGATGTATGACCTTCGAGATGTGTATGAATATAAAAATAAAAAATATAATAAATGTAAATCCTTCAACCCACATAGTCTGCGGTAAAAGCAGTTTAGGTTCAATTTTGTAGGTCTTTTTTGGGATACGATTGTACATTTTATGTTTTTGCTGTCCTGACAGCAACCAATGCGTATTGGGTTATTTATTAAGACGATTAACATCTATTACTGTAGTTTTATGGTTATGTTTTTGCTGTCGAGACTGTAACCACGGTGTATTGAGTTAATTTTTATATTATCAACACGATCAACACCTATTACCGTATTAATTATTCTTAGAAAGTTTCTTAGCGTTACGCTTTCAATACAGACAACAAGATCACACATTGTTACACGCACACGATCATTACTTATACTTTCGACGCCATGGAATTTTTTTTCATTTCTATGTATCTTAGTAAATACATGCTTTTCTGTTAATTTGTGTAACTAGGTTAAGATCAAGTTTGATCTGAATATTTTGTACTTTAATTATCTAATGTTCTTGGTAAACAAACAATTGTAACTGATAGTTTATTTTTCATAATTTGATTCAAACACCAAACACCAGAGTATAGTCTCCATAGAGCCTCATCCATTTAAGCTGTTTAATAATATTTGGTGAGGTTAAATCATTACTATTTTATAGTGTAATTTATTTAATACTTGAAGACATTCGAGTAAATTTGAAAAGAAGTTGTTTTGAATTGAGTTAACGTTAGCGACGATCTAATAATGAAATTGTTGTCATTATTCTGAGGGATTTAAACATGTACAATATTTATCAGTGCGAATAGATGCAAGATGTAAATAATATTAACTATGTTTTATTCACATGTTAAGTTTAAGAAATAACATAACTGATTTATTCATATATTTATTTAACTGATAACTAAATAAATAAATCATTACTAATAATATATTCTGACCTCTAAGTCAGCGTGCGCGTCCTACAGAAGAAGGAAGATTTGATTCCAAACAACATATCGGGGTCTCTAACGTTGGTGGTCAGGACCAATCGGGGTCTCAGGATCATCAATTTTGCGGTATGCCTAATTTTCCGGCCATTATACGTAGATGTAACGAAACACCGTGTGGTTAGCCGGTTGGAGTCCGATAAACTCACTGTTAGCTTCGATGAGATAAAACCCGAGGGGCCAACAAGTAAGAGCTAAACGTTCACAGAAGTTTTTAATTTGAAAAACTTACGTTAATAAATGCATCAAAATATTTACAAGGTAATAACTATCACAGGTTTTTAATTACTAATATTATACATACACTGGTGGCAGATAGGTCTTCATCGTAGGCCCTGCTCGCCCTAAAGGAGGTAAAGGTGGCCTAAAATTCACTTTTCTAAGTCCATTGACGTCATTGTATTCTGCATTCGCTAAATTATTATGTCTTTGTAAAACTTTATAATTTTTTATAGATCCTTGCAGTTCTTCTTGCTGTTGTAGTGTACGTAGATTCCGAACAATTTTATCCTCCACCATTTTTTTATGATCCTCGGTAGGGAAGTGTTCAATATTACTGTGAATATGCTGAGGTTTAGACTTCACTCTATTCGATTCGAACTGATTTTTTGATAAATAATTAATTACATCAGCTATGTCCACTGATTTCTTTTTCAGTGGCTTGATTTCGTTATGAGGCTTAGTATCGTATTGTATGTATTTGGAGTTAGCAAAGTGGTCAGTTTTTGGGCCCGAAATAGTTTTAACTTCAAGATTTTTAGTTCCATTTGTTATTTTATCACGAATTTCTTGATTATTCTTTTTATTTCTAAATAAATTCTTCAAGAAAATATTTTCTTCTAGCATATTTTCTATATTTATTTCAGTTGTAACTGTACTTTCTCTAGGCTGTGTTTTAGTTTCAGAGAAAATTGGTTGGAAATCACTTTTAGTCTCTTCAGGTACGATAAAATCTGTCATTTTGATTTTATTAATAGGGGTTTCAGTTGATGTTTGTTGAGTTTCAAAAATATATACCTTTTTGCTGATTTTTGGAGTTGCATTACTTAGTACGGGTTTTTCGAAGCTCAAAGGTATAAAATTTAAGGGCGTATCATGTGCATTGTCGTTTTTGTTTTGAATTCTCGTTCGTCTAGGTTGAAAACCATTGTCTTCATAATTATAGCTTCGGGTTACGGTTTGGTCGCGAGGAATGAATTGATCTTGTGTTAATATCATAGATCGCGAAGTTTGACTACCCTGATTATGGGTTTCCTTCGTGTTTTCTTTGATAAATCGTTCATAATCATTTTCTTGTTTATCATGTACCTCTATAGATTGAGTGGAAGGTGAGATTGAGATTTCAGTTGCTTCCATTGTTGTGGGCTTAACTGTGTTATAGTTATTATATAGGTTCGTGTACCCAGCATTTGCGTAGCTGTTTAAACTTTCGTAATGTTGTCCTTGATTGTTGGATCTTTCAGGAAGATGTGGAACTTTAGAAGTTTGTTCCTCATTTGGTTCTAATTGTTGCTGTAACATTTTTGTGTATTGATCTACAGTCATATCTCTAAAATTAATGCTTATATCATCTTCTCCAGATGATCTGGAAATAAGATTCTTATTTATATTATGGTTTGAATTTGCATTCATACCATATTGCCACCTCCACAATGCTGCATTACTATCCTGATCGTCTTTCATGTTAGCCTCATAATTTATTAGCTGAGGCATTACTGGTCTTTCAGTTGTATATACGTTATTTATAGTATGTTCTTGGGATGGATAGATGGGATTTGCAGATGGAACATGGGCACCCTGGGAGGCAACAAAAGTTATTTGCGGGGCAATTGTTGCGCTATTCGGTTTATTTTGCATGTGATCCGTATAATCAACTATCTGAATGGGAGCTTGGGAACTAGCTGCAGGTACTAACATAGTTTGTTTGTTTGTGCCTTGTAAAGAACTATGAGAAAATGCTTCCGGAGTTTGTCCAGTAAATAAATGATTAAAACGCGGTACTGAAAAACGGTTTCGTGTTTCACTTTCATTCAATTCATTTTCTTTTTCTTCGTCATTCCACGACTTTAGATGTGGTGGTTTCTTAAGTTCTTCTGCTAGGTTATATTGAACTGCTCTAAAATAAAATAAAAACATAATATTATATTTTTAATTTCACGGATAAGGATTAACTTTGTTGTGACTAGCTTTAATTTTATTACTAAGTATTTAATAAGTATGATACAAACCTCTGAATAATTTCGGGTATTGGTGGTGGTACAGGTAAATGGTCACCAGTTGCTCTAAAACCATTGGAGTCAGCAACATAATGCACCGTGTAAGTTTTCCCATCATCCCCAACGTACGAGTATGATCCTTCTACTACTTGTTCTTCTTTATCAGCACCCATATTTTCCATGCGACTATGTTGAACGTAATGAGTCTGATCAGCACCTAAAGCCCTAAAATTAAAGAAAAACTTAGTACTGGTTTATGAACCAAACAGAATGCGGACTCAAAATATTAATACTTACTCATAGCTAAAACTTCCATCTAAATCCATTTCATTTGATAGACGTAATATCGGTATGGCTGTCTCTGTTGTTGACACATAGATACCAGGTTGGGAGATATGCGGTGAGCCTAAAAAACTAGCTGATTTCATTTGGTCCAAGTTGTGATCTCTTTGTAAATCCGAAATCAATATACTCCGCGACATAGTCTGCATACCTGAGGTCTGTGTTGAAGGTTCAGAATTGAATTGAATTGGTAACTTCGTGTCTATTCTATCTACCGAATGTTGGTAGTTCTTCGGTATTGGTCTTATTTCTCGTCTATCTTGTCTACTCGTATGTAATGGACCTCTTTGAGTTCGGTTATACTGACTTCTAAAATATGGTGGCAAAGAAGTAGATTGAGTTCCATCATCAGCCTCGTCGTCAACTTCATCAGAAGTCAGTAATGTTGATGATACCACTACAGGAAAAAGACTGGAAGTTCCAGTGGGAGATTTTGTAACAGTTGAAGGCAGATACGAGTACGGCAGTTTAAAATTCTTCATAGGCAAATATGGGAGAACGGTGTGACTTTCAGGCGGTAGGTAGAACTGTTTCTCAGTCGAAAACATGCCAGACGGGGATCCATGGTATTGTGGCGAAAAGGTAAATGATTCATGAGCTTCAGCGTCCAGTGCTAAACGTATCGTCAATATTATTAATGGTATCTGAAAAAATCATACGAAGAATAAGTTATGCACTAACTTACAGTTTTGATAAGAGATCCGTAGAAATCCTTAAACAAATCACTTAAACACACGATCACTTCACTTACCAGCTTCATTTTCCCTGAAGCTGAAAACGTTTATGATCAAAATTTTCACGTCACACTACAGCACTTGTTGTAAATAGACTGGTAATGAAAATGAATTCCTATACATTTATACGCACGCGAGATGTGTCCAGGCATTCGTGAAAGAGTTTTACAACGTTTCTCTTATATGAAGCGCGCTTTACGCCTCGTAGTTTTGTCAGGTATGTGTACAATATCTGTATAACTCAGAATTACGGCTACGGAGCAAAATCAGTATCCAAAGATATAAGATTTACGCCTGTTTCCCTATAGTCTTAGTATATTCACTCCCATTATAGACAAACTCTAATTGACGCTGTGTAATAAGTTCTAGAATAATTTACCATTAATATCATTCAATATCATTACTAAAGCTATAGTAGGGATTGTTATGAGATTATTAGAAAAAGGCATAAAAATATTTTTAAGGGTCAGCAACGCGTTGTCTAAGTTACCACCGTCGTCGTTTGGTAAGTATATATTATATGTGCATTCATACTTTATAAGTTTGTATTAATGAATTCTTTCACCAGTACCTACATTATTATTCCGGATTACGTACGTTACTAATATAATGAATAAAATGGTAATAAAATTGTATATTTAGTTCGAGAAGGAATGCCAATACAAGAAATAAAAAAGTTTAAATAATTAAAATGATCAAAGGGTCGAGGCGAATGAAAAGTCGTTCAATAAATTGCAAGATAAATGGGTGTTGGGTGCTTCACATGCGGTTATACCAAATTCGCGATCGTAAAGTGATGCAAGTTTTGTAATGACCAAAGTCGAGTCAATGGCCCTTAAACCAGTTTGGAAGAATTTTTGGTCAAAACCAAACCGTGGCTATACCAGTCTTGTGGGAATATGCTTTTCTTTTTTTATTTACTCGTTAGTATCGTCAGGTGTCTTTTGAAACGGGACTTTCCACATTGAAGGAGCTTATTTTTGCTTTTTTATTTTTGTTTGTTTCTGTTCGACTACATTGTACAATTCGTACATGCATATTTTTTTTTATTATAGATATATTTTAATACCTGTAATTATTCTACAAAATACTTAATATGCTTAATATGATTTAATACTTAATATGATGCAGTGATCTTGCGTTTTGATTCCCAGTCAAAGTATTGTTAAATTTTTTCATACAATCTTCAGTATAGTAAGGAGTTTAGATCAAAGTTGTTACGTAGGTTCGTAGGTAAAAAATTGTTATAAAATATACTTCTGCTTATCCTTTCAGGAACGAACAAGCATGAGTATGTAACTAATGATGGTGTCACTTATGTTCTTACTTTACAAACAGTAAATATTTTCCAAAAACTTATAAAAGGCCTTTAATTCTGGACATTCATGTACAATTAAAAAAAATGAAAAACTTATTATTACCTACGTTAGTCTACCGACCTTAGCATAAAAGCGTAATCTAAGCTAGCATATCTAGCTTTTATGCTAACGTTACGTCGTCGTGCATATAAAAAAGAAACCTTTCAATCAATATGAGTTTTAGAGAGTATGCTGCATTTCGAACTACGAGAAAGCCTCAGGGCCTATCTGCCTTCCTTTTTCTTTTCTATTCGCCTCTTTTCCCTACTACGGGAAGCAACCCGTGAGTGAAACATTTGGTTTATGGCTGTAAGGATTCATAAGTCACAGTAATACAGTTTACTATTCGAATGTTCGTGACCAAGCACACGAACATTCGAATAATTCGTTACTTCTTTAGTATAAAATTATTTGATGTGAGACAAAACATAATCTATTTCTTTTGTAAAGTTTATAAGTGCGACTATTTTACATTATTTCATTTGTTTATTATGCTTTGAGCCCAGGTTCTGCTTATTATTTTTGATACGTTTCTTGACTTTTAAAAGAGCGTCTGTAGTTGTCAATTCACCCTGTTGTTGGCCCTGAACACCTCTCTCCATAGGTTTTATAATATTATCGAAATAAGCACATCATATCGCACCGGTTTTATTGAGGGTGGTCTGTTAAAAACCATCTTCTTCATAATAACTTCCGATAACTTCTGAGACAAAAAAAAAATTACCCTCGCTGGCGCAGTCGGGTAATAAAACCGAAATCGTGACTTTTTTTATGATCTTTTTTTCATAATATATTGTGACTTACTACCTACTGAATGGGATTCGAACCCATGATCTCTAACGAAATTTTCAAACGGTATAATATCAGACACATTGTCAGAATTTGTACTTATACCTCTATTTATGGCAGTGTGAAACTAATACTATCGCGTTTCTAGTCATTGGTACATCGCCATCTATCGAGTAGCCTTTTAACTAAGTTATTATTAAAGACACCTCTTTATTATCACACCATGTGTACACTCTTAACGAAGTTGCTAAAAAGGTTAATTAATTAAAGAAAACACAGCACAATTATATACAAAACTTATTTATTTATTACGAATACAAATATCACTTGATTTGAACATTATAATACCATGACAAGCCATTTACATCTCCATCAGCGATCGAATTCACAATTCGCAATCGTGATTAAGATCACTGACAATCGATTTATGGAAACGATTCTATTGACTACACTAAAATCGTTCAGAGGTAAAATAATTCGTATACCTATCATTGTTATCTATCAAAGCGTATCGAGAAAAATAAACAGGGGCATTATTCTGATGAACGTGAGAAGTCGTTGGATTTCCATTGACTAACATAGATAAAAGAACCAGTGTAAAACTAAACCAACTTAAATATGTCGGTTAATACAAATGTGCGAAGTTATGGTACGGTTTATTAATCCGAATAAGGGATTATTTTTCAGATGTTTGTGTCTCTTCGTTCAAGTATATGTTGCTGTTCTATTAGTTACAATAGAATGTCTCAGATACGCTTCAATGGATAGTAGACCTTTACATAATTATATTACAAACGAAATGTCTATGGTTTGCAGTCGTTACTATACAACGATTTTAATTATTTATTGATAAACGTTGTAGTTTGGGTAGTAGGTCTGTGGTTGCTGGTTGTAATTCTGTTGGTTAGTTGTTTGGGTTGGATAGTAAGTTTTCTTGGGTGGCTCATCGTTGTATACCTGCTGGGGTGGGTTGTAAGTCTGTTGAGGTGGGTTGTATGTCTGCTGAGGTTTGTTCCAAGTCTGTTGGGGTGGGTTATATGTTTGTTGAGGTGGATTGTAAGTTTGTTGGGGTGGATTGTAAGTCTGTTGGG
This sequence comes from Lithosia quadra, assembly GCA_963576445.1. Lineage (NCBI taxonomy): Eukaryota > Metazoa > Arthropoda > Insecta > Lepidoptera > Erebidae > Lithosia > Lithosia quadra. The sequence goes on from OY754891.1 coordinate 9,371,195, forward strand.
GTGGGTTGTAAGTGGGACGCTGTGTTATAGGAGTCTGAGCAGGATATTGCTGGGATCTGTAACAAATGAAATCAAGATTATTTTAAGATATCAAACACTGTTACCATCACAAAGTTATTTCTGGTTGCATCCAGAAACTTGTGCCTTGGTGGTCAGAGCATATCTCTTTTTATCTTCTTCTTTTTATCTTGATTTAGTTTCTTTTAACTTTTGCGGGAGCGACTGTCGTTTTTCGAGCAAAGGTTATGCCAGAGTTTCGATAGTTAATCAGTAGGTGAACCGACTTATACATCCCATTTTAAAATATCGAATTTATAACATGTTGTTGTTACAACTGTGACGTTGTACGAAGATCTGTATAAAAGTCACACGTGACAAATGAAAAAGTAGAATGGTAACGTTATTAAAACGCGTAATATATGACATATAAGCGTCGTGTTTATAGATGCGATAACGGTAACGTGTCACAAAAACCGGTTGCAAAATATTTTTGTAACGCGAACCCGTGAATTTATGCGCGGTATTTATAGAATTTGTGTTATTTTAAAATAATAAAATATTTCGTAACATGTAAATTTGTTATTATTTTGGGCATATACTTTTTAAATTCTAGCGTTAGTCCCATTTGCACCCCGTGTTGAAAAACGTGAGAACTCAGTGTTTGAATTTGACTGCGATTTATTTCTGAGATGAAACTCGCTCTCAGGTCGTATTTGTTACATTTCGTCTTCATTACAAAATCAAAATCCTCATGGCGATTTCCCAGTGCATTCCAAATTTGAAAAATAAAACTTCAACCCCGAGTCTGCTTTCTTATTTTTGGTAGTTATGTAGAACTAGTTGCACACGTCGATAGGCCAAGATGACCGCTACCCATCAGGGGGGCCGTGTGCTTGTCTGTCACCTAAGTGTTATAAATTTCCCGGAGCAATCGAAAGCCTGCGCTGCCTCTCGTTGTTTATCAGATGCACCGACTTGCGGGTGAGGTTGGATGGGGCCTCAAAGATGTTGGTAGAACTCTGTATTTATCAATATAATACTTACGGATTCGCCGGTGCTGGATCAGAAGAAGGAAGATGGCTGCCGTACGCATGGTAGCCGGTATGGTCGGCCCAGTATCTGACTGTGTAGGTGACGCCGTCGGCACCGCGGAAGGAATACCAGCCCTTCTTCACAAGGCTCTCTTCCGTTTGCTTAGGGTCGGTGTAGTAACCTTCTTCGGCTACGTGAGTGCCGTCTGCGATTTGATATCTGGTGCAAAAGAATTCCATAATTGTACACGATAACTAATTACATAATAAAAACGAATGTCTCAAAAACTATACTCGGTGCAAAAGTGCCCATCATTCTGGCCATATTGTGTCGAGTTGTGGTGACTAACCTTTACATCTGACTTCTCTTCTAACCTAAAATGCTTCAACAGCCCATCATCTACACCGCGAAGCTTCACAATTTCATAATTTGTAAATGTTACTAGTATATGGAGGTTACGGACCGCAGATCACCAGATTTTTATAATAATTCAATAATTCAATGCATATGCTAAGAGCTGGTTCTAATAAGTTTCTTTTCTGATCCGCTGATTGCGCTCTAATGATTTTAGATACAAACTGTTGTACAGCAGGTGTTTAAATGCGGTAAGCGTCTGCATCCATAAATAGTTCCTACGAGACTACTAGACTCGTAGAATACTTTTTACGCACGTTATACCTACACTGCGATAGCACTTTTTACTCAATAAATATAATTGAGTAAGACGTGAAACTGATTCTCACTTGAGAAATTTAGCTTTAGAAGTACGTGAGTACTTTTATTTTAGAAAATACGACAACTTAAGTTAATCTTTTTAGTTACCTCTGTATGTGGGATTTAAAAAAATATTACTATCATTAAGTTTAGTAGTACATCAACAGTATTAGATTTTTATCTGCTAAAACGATAATTATATATTTTAAAAAGTAGTCATAAATTTAATTCTTAAACTAAAAGGTGTAAAGGAAATGTTAATTACGTTGAATAAATCACGAGTCACGATAGCCAACATGCAAATTAATGTTGAGAAAACGATTAATGTCATACGAAGTTTTATGACCAAGTTTTGCAGGGGACTACTGGCAGCAAATATTTTTGTTAGGTAAACATTATAATAAAAACAACACGAGGCGCGTACGGGCTTTTCCCGGAACTCAGCAAGGGTCTAAAGGAGGAAACTGGTGATCTCCGAGCACGCAGTTTTTTCGCACGGAGGCTTTCCATAGCGCTGAAAAGTTGCACTGGTAGTGTTCCAGCGCTGAATTGCCTAGGGTATCTGGGGTGCCTAGGAGATAGATAGCACCCTACCAAGGGGGCCTCGATATTTAAACCTTTATTTTTTATTTTATTGTATTTAGGTTAGTTTAATTTAATTAGTTTAGTTTTTTTTAATGTATTCTAATCTGTTAATTATTTAACAGATTATTTACATTTTTTTATTTACATTATTGGGGCTTATACCCCAATATGTAAATATGAACAAAAACTGGCTAAAGTTCACGTCAATACCTTAGTTACCTAAACAAAGACACTGACTCAGAATCCTATACGATTGTTGTTTGGACGTACACTTACTAATTTTATGTATTTTTCTTTGTAGCCGTTTCGCCAAGGTCTGCCGCACTATAAAGATTACATCTCACACATTCAAAACATACTTAATAGTTTTTTGCCCATCCTCTGTACACCATTTGTTTGTAATATACCGCGTACATTACCTACTTAGACATCTTCCTGTCATATCATAACTTTAGTTGTACTAAATAAGTGTATTCTAACACGGTACAGCCATTTGTGGTTCACACAAATTTGTATTATTTTAGGAAGACTAACAACATGGTACTTTTAATGTAGATAATTTGTAGAAACCACAATGTTCTTGACATTGTCGAGTTTGTTTGACTTTACGCGAATACTAATCATCTAAGTATACTTCTAATCTAATATATAAAATTTCCATGTCACAATGTTAGTTACCGTACTCCTCCGAAACAGCTTTACCGATTTTGACCAAATTTTATATACGTATTCAGTAGGTCTGAGAATCGGCTACTATCTATTTTCCATACCCCAAAGTGATAAGGGGTGTTCACTCTTAAAAGGCAAAACAACGTTTGCCGGGTCAGCTAGTAGTATTATAAAATTGAAAATTAGCTGTGTCTGTAGAAAAATTACGATAATTATAATTCAACTAAATAAAACTAACATTTAAAAATTGGATTCTCGCGCTGAATGGCGATGGAAAGCCTTTGTGTGAAAAAACTGCCCGCACGTGGATTACCAGTTTCTGTAGATATTGTATACTAGCTTCCGCCCGCGGCTTCGCCCGCGTGGAATTCGGTATTGCCACCAAGTCTATTTGAATGAAACGACTCTCCACTCGACTTTCCAAACCAATCGACTCCCATGGGCAGAGCCGCGGGTATTAGCTTGTATAAAAAGTAGGCTATATATTACTCCAGACTATAATCTATCTCAGTACCAAATTTCAACCTGATCTATTCAGCCGTTTTTACGTGAAAGAGTAACAAACATACATCCAGATATCCCGACTGATCGACTCCATGGGCGAAGCCGCGGGTATTAGCTTGTATACAAATTAGCCTATATGTTATTTTACACTACACTCTATCTCGGTACCAAATTTCAGCCAGATCCATTCAGCCATTTTTACGTGAAATAGCAACAAACATAATATTTGGACATCCCGACCGATCGACTTTGCGAGCGGAGCCACGGTATTAGCTTGTATAAAAAGTAGCCTATATGTTATTTCAGACTATAATCTATCTTTGTACCAAATTTCAACCTGATCTATTCAGCCGTTTTTACGTGAAAGAGTAACAAACATACATCCAGACATCCCGACTGATCTACTCCGTGGGTCGACTGATCGACTCCGTGAGCGGAGTCGCGGGTATCAGCTTGTATAAAAAGTAGCCTATATGTTATTCCATACTTTAATCTATCTTGTTACCAAATTTCAGCCAGATCTATTCAGCCGTTTTTACGTGAAAGAGTAACAAAGATATATATAGAAATCCCGACCGATCGACTTTGCGAGCGGAGCCGCGGTATTAGCTTGTATAAAAAGTAGCCTATATGTTATTCCAGACTATAATCTATCTCTGTACCAAATTTTAGCCAGATCCATTAAGCCGTTTTTGTGTGGCAAAGTAACAAACATACATCCATACATCCAGACATCCAGACATCCAGACATCCAGACATCCAGACATACATTCTTACAAACTTTCGCGTTTATAATATTAGTAGGATGTAGAGATGGACGTAAAAACTACTGAACGGATTTTGTTGCGGTTTTTTTTATTAGAAAGGTCAGACATAAAATCTGCCATAATGTTTAATTGCAGCTGGTAAATTAGAACAGGAGATATGATCAGAAAAACGATAACTGACTACCAACTAAGTGGTATAAAAACGGGTAGTGATTTTTTTTATCTATTGAACAAGTGCATGCCTATGTACTTGTTCAATAGATAAAAAAAATCTTTGATATTTGATATGATCTGACAAAATACAACCTACCTACACTTTTGTGTTATTGTTAAGCCTTTAAAATCACTCTTCAATCGTTTTCAACTACATTTTAATAAATCAGTTTTCGTTAACTCTAAAATCACACTTTAAAAAAAGTTCAATGGAACAGTCTCTTGATTGAGAGGGTCAACTAAGCGATTGAGCCATTGTGGTTTCTGTTTGAAGAAATTAGTTATCATAATAATGGGCAATAAATAAAGCCGCTAAAGCAACGTTATAAAACTTCTGTGTATAATAAATAGAATACATTCTTTCCTTATTAAGAAACGTGATTTGAATTGAATTCCGATTTGAGCGGAGACATCATAAAATTATGCGCTAATAAATTTTAATCCCGATATCTTAACGGTAAATTGTCATTCTTAAATGGATTTTTTTTTTCTTATAACAGTTATTATGAATCTTAAAATATGCGAAACCTTTGTGGGTACCATTTAAACGGTTAAAGTGTACAAAAACTGGAATACCTTTGGTTTTATGGCACACTCAGACCATGGACCGTTGATCGACCGTTAGGGATCGATGCGAAAAACAGTCTGTAATTTTAACAAAACACGTATCTGCATTTTGAACACATGGGCGGTTAATGATGATACGTTTACTGACCTTCAATACGCTGTTGTATGTTAAGTATGTTTTCAATATATTTGTGAGTTATGTGCTGGCTCGTATTGGATTCTCACGGGATTTTTTTTTAAATTTTCCCGTGCGTATTCAGTATGAGCTAAAAAACACGATTGCAATACCAACTTTACGCAAGTGCAGGTTTTAAGTTGTTATATTTTTAATAATATGTAAACGGGAATAAACGCGATCATGGTATAGGTATATACATACCTTTGGAATGCCTGACGTTTCGACCAGGTTACAGCGGCCGTGGTCACACCTATATCATGATCGCGTTAATTCCCGTTTACATATTATTAGAATCATGGAACGCGAAAGTTTAAATGTTATAGTTTTGTCGCAATAGGATAAATAGTGCGTAAAATACGAGTAAAAGTAATTGATTTTTATGTAAGACATTTACGTGCGGTAGACGCTTACGTATAATTTATATTATAGCATAAGACGCTCTATACAAGGCTCTACCGCTCGACCGCTACGTGGCGTAGCGGTAGAGCGATCGACGACTAAATTAGAGATCGCGGCTCAATGCCTGCTCAATGCAAATATATATGACTTTGCATAATTCTGCATGCAAGTGTGCATCATTCCCGTATTCTGGAACCTATTCATATATGCTAGTTTATTTATGCTTATTTTTGGTTTAGAACATTGATCTTATCTTTCTGCGACTAGTTGCCGGGAGCACAGTCTCGAATGAACAAGGTAAGGCTTATCATGGAGCTCAAGGGGCTTTACAACGCTATTACAGCTTAGAAATGCAACAGGTGTCTTGTTGTTGGATGGACGAGAATTTGGACTTCGTTGTTCGATTTCAATGTACCTACTCCGTGAATTTGAGAATAGATGTTATGTACAGTGTATATAGGATTTAAAAATAGTTTCACTAGCATCATCTATACGTTCATAACTAGTCATTACGGTGATACTTTGGTACAAATTTTGTGGGTGTAAATAATGGTGTATGGTTGCACTAAAGGTCTAAGTTATGTTTGCACGTTGGAGCCCGGGATTCTCTCTCATCTTCATAACTCGGTTCATTTCAGTTTTTACAGAAGCGACTAAGAAAGAATAGCCTGCCCCAGAGCCCCTTCCATCAATCATATGTGGTGACGGTGAGGTTTTCTAGGGTCTCAAAAGTCTTCGTGGGATTTTTCAAGTATGGCTTATAATTGTGTGACAATAATGTCGTCCAAATGAACCCCACAACCAATGTTCATTATGACCAATGGCGATATCGAAGTTCCAAGTTAGACTGGTTGGACTTTTGTGCGCTCCAACTACATGTAACGACTGCCATAGATGTTTCTATGGCAACCGGGACCGGCAGCTTAACGTGCTCTCCGAGGCACTAATTAACCTGCGATAAATACACACATAACTTCGAAAAGCATCGAAAGGTCATTGGTGTGTGCCATGGTGAACCTGGGATCGAATCCGAGACCTCGTCTCAGCAGTCCATTACCCAAACCACTAGGCTACCGCGGTATGTAGGTATGTGGCCAACTTTCAATTTGTAAGTATATACAATTTTGGTTTATAAGATGTCGAATGATTTCGATAGTGATACAGAACAGTAGATAAAAAAAAAATTACAGTAAGTACTTACTCGTATTTGTAGTCCCCGTTATCACCATAGTATATCTCGTTCTTGATGACAGGCACTGAAGTAGTAGTTGATGGTGCAGGAGCGCTTGTACTCGCCCAGTAGTAATCATTCTGCACTGCAGGCTGGACCCAAGTGTTCCCCGCATGTTTAGACTGCTGAGATTGCCACCGTCGCTCTCTTTGACCTTGGGCTTTGCTAACCACCGGGGTTAAGTCTGCTATTTCCTTCAAAAGCTCGACGTTTGTGGGTTCCGCTGCAGAATCATCAACTTTCTCAATTTCTTTGACTGCCTGCTTCTCTTCTGCCAGTGATACAGCCAATAAGGCGGTGAAAAAGTATAACTGTGGAAAAAAGTTAAATTCATTATTGATTTTATTTGCAATTTCATTGAGTACTGTAAATATTCTTTAAATAACCCTATTGCAATGTCACCTATTAGGCCCAAACTATGCCCTTAACCATCGCGTAAGTACAAGCTGTAAGTTATATAATACGCAATAACAAATAAACAATAATTGAACTGATGTAAGCAGATTACTTAGTTAAAATAATGGAGATGAATGAATTCAAGATAATTCTATTAAATTTAAAGTCAAATCAAAACATTTTAACTATAAATCGAAAATGATTACTAATTACGAACAATTTATTATTATTAAAGTAGACTTTAGATTAGATTTTTTAATTAAATGCCATAGTTTAAACATTAATATCGATCAGGCCACCTGGGGTTTGATTAGTTACATTTATTGGCTATAATAATATTAAAACCATTAATTATAATCAATCGTTAAGTTTTATATCAAAATAATCTGAGCTTTAATTAGTGTGCAAGATTCTTAAAATTTGTTTTTAATTTCATAAAAGGCTGCTGGGTGGTTATAAAGAAAATAAAGAAACCTAGTTGGTGTGAATAGTTTCTATTATTATTTATTCCCAGTTAATCCGAGATAAGAAACTGCTGTATTAAATGGTTATTAAAATCATGAAATCGAATTAGTATACCTAATGTGCATTCTGCGATGGTTCTTAATTAGCTATTATATATTAAATAGTTAAAAAACTTTAATTAAAAATCTGTACCAAAACGTTAATTGAGTTTGTAACTGGTTCTTTCTTATGAAGTTTTTCTTTTATTATTCCATATTTTTAATTTTATCAGAAATATCCGTAAAAAATTGATTTATAAAAAAAATTCAATTCAAAAAATTTCAATTGGTTTTTGAATTGGATACCTAATATTTAAAAAAATCCCTAAAACTTGCACAATAGATTCCTTTACTCTACAAATATTATTTTGCACTTATTTGTTTTCACACGAGGCACTTGCACCAATTTCCAAGGACTCACCAGCTTCATGTTTGTGTCCTTCCGAGTCGGTTCCCCGTTCGATACTGTGACCATATGGGGTCGCCCCACATTTTATAGCAAAATGTCCTGCGTCCTCATCTGTCTGTGAATCTTGGCTGGCGCGTATATCGCGAGATTCAATGACCTCACTCAGCCATGATTAATAAATAACGCTTTCGGGTAAAGTCACATTTAGATATAAGAAGGTATTTTTATTATATGTGCTGAGATTTTTTTTTTTGCGATCAATAATCCTTCGTATATATACTTACACGCATGATATGCACAACAGGATGCCGTTCATGACACATTGATTTTTTTGGATATTGGATTCGGTTGTTTTAGCCTGAGGGAGAAAAAAGGATTCTTTTATAATATTGCTTAGTAATTTCACCGTGGGGTCATGGGGTTATTGTGACATGTCAGTGATTGGGACTTGCGACTCAGACGTATGTTAAGACGTATGAATAAGTATTGCTACTGGATTGGAACTGGTTTTTGGTAAATAAGTAGTTACTGTTACTGTGGTTGGTGATTCCGTTTTCTCTTCCTAGATACTTATAGTGTAGGAAGATTTCTGGATATCTTGTAATTATTATTCTGAGTAGTAAATAGATTACATTCTCTATGTCGGTAGTGACTTGATGTAGACGCCTCGAAGGCATATCTGACGCTTAGCTATTAGACACTGTTACGTCCAATACAATATGTCTAGCAACATATTTTATGTTAGTGAGATAATAATTAATCGTTTTGATTATCTCGTTGGTCCCATAACACAAGCTTGGGTTTATAATTGCATACAATAATGAAGACCTGGGTTCTGGAAGTAAGCTTTAGGTGTAGAAGTAAGCTTAAGCCTAAGAAAAGATGGATGGAATGCATGAAAGAGGATATGGAAAGGAACGATGTGACTGAGTAGATAACATTTGACAGGAATGTATGAAAGAGAAAGTCATGTTGTTACGATCCCAAATTATTGTGACAAGGGCAGGTAAATGATTTAGAATCTGGGTCAGGTTTTATAGTTTACGGTAAGTACCTAAATAAATTATAAAAGTTAACGGTAAAAGACAACAATAGAAACCCCCGAAATTATCCAGTCCTATCTCTTTAGGGATACATGGTGACAATTAAATGAATTAAATAAATGAATAATATTTTCATCATGTAGGTATTAATTTTTTGATCTAATTTGTCAATTTAGGTCATTACTAACGGATTTTATACAGAAGTCGGTCTTCTGAATCACTGATATTGTGAAATAACATTATTTTCTGTGAATAATATAATGTCGTAATTTTCAATTCAATTCAGTAAATGCGGTTACTAAACAATTCAGTGAAAAAGTAACCAAATAGAATGATAGTAAAATAGAGCAAACCTCACATTAATGAGATACGTATCAAGAAGGAAGTTAAATACAAAAATACTAAGTGTACTAGCTTCATATGCATAAATGCAAAATATGAATAAATTAAATATTATAATAAATTAAAATTAAATATATTTTCTATTAAAAAATCTGTGACAGATAACGTTGAAAGTGGAAAGGTTAAATCTTAATATTTATAAATCTCGTGTCACAATGTTTGTCCTCAATGGACTCCTAAACCACTTAACCGATTATAATAAAATTCGCACACCATGTGCAGTTCGATCCAATTTGAGAGATAGGATAGTTTTTGAAACGGATTTCGACATCCACGCGGGCGGAGCCACGGGCAACAGCTAGTATTAAATAAAAAGGATTACAGGATATTATAAGCAGGAGATAGAGGACAGGATAGGATAACAGCTAATAATGTAAATAAAATAAATAAAAAAGAAACATAAAATGCAATAGGAGGAGGTTGGATATTATAGGATTATTTGTTTAAATATGGAACAGTTTGAATGAGTAAAAATTAGATACTATAAAGAATAAGATATTAAATATTCTACGACATTCTACGCAGTTTTATAAAGTGTTAGGTTCAGTTAACATAGCTCTTTGAGATCGACAACGCCGGTGAGCTCTATCTCATGCGCTAGTGGAGCGGAAGAGCGATTTGATAGGTCTTTCCAACCGCCTTCGTTTAACTGCAAGTTCGAGCAACAGGTCACATAAACGACTCGTTTTTATGTATGAATGGATACATGGATAAATTAATGATTGTTAGTCAATTGCGCTAAAACGGCTGAACGGATTTGTATGAAATTTGACACAGAGACAAATTATAGTCTAGTTATTTTTATTTTGGGGAAAGTTTCCTGTGGGTCGTGAGTACATAAAGGGCATCGTGTTGTCGAACTTCTAAGCGAGGACTATAAAAAAAGACATGTATAATTTCTTCCGTTACTCAAAAAATTTAACTTTTTTAATTCCGTCAAGAATTTTTTTTACAACCCATACGACTTTATCAACTCAATAGGTACAGTTAACTAATATCATAACTTTTAACATTTTTATAGCGTCTAATAGACACTTTTACGATTTTCAGATTTCTTTAATAACTAGTTTTTGGGATGGAGCGTCACCAAATATAACTGTTTATCGGTAATGCTATCTACTCGTATAATGATAGGTATATAAGGTATACTATCTTTCGAATTGGCTGCTAAATCAGTGGTCTCGGTCTCAACGCCCGCTAAGTGCAATATTTGTATGCATGAATATATGTATATTCAAATTGATCTGAGTGTTTCTATGTATTTATATTTAGTATTACTTTAGTGAAAAATGTATCTTGATCCGCATTCTAGAACCCATCTTACAAGATTATCGCCATAGAAGGTATTTTAAAGAGGAAAAGGACTAACCATCCAACAAATCTGAAGTAACTGTCCAACATTTATGCTGCTTGGCTATTCATTAATTCAGCAATCAGGACTAAAGACATTTGGTTTGGCCTTAGCCTTAATCCTACTGAACGAAATCTAAAGAAACCTCACGGTACCTAAAATACTACCTTCACAGAACTTAAGTATCATAAGAGATATTAGAAGTATTATCGCTTGGTTTTCTTCCAGAACCAATCTCAACGCTTTCTTGCTTTTATCACAGAATACATACTTAACTCCATACAATGCGCGTTTGAGCGACGCATACATAGAAATCGCTTACGGACGCCTGCACCTGCGGAAACTTATACCCGGTCGAGTTCTGTGGAGTTTACAAAATTGATAGTGCGAGTGTTTATATTGACTGACAGGCGCCTAGCGCTTCTATCTCACATCATATTTATTCCATACCTCTTATTATGGACCATCCATACGACACAGTTTGATTGCCCAATCAGGCGCCACATTTTCAAAACACGTAATTTCAATTTGATTAAAAAGAAAATAAAAAAATCTTTATAAGTTTCCGTAAGCTTTCAAATCATAGGTTTTAATAACGTCATGTTACTAAACCAGGGCCTAAAATCAACAACAGGACAATTACTCTTTCCACACGATACGATTCAATTTTAATACTGTGGTAATTAAATGGTTTTATTTAACTTGCCCTGTTTGTTTGGGTCAAATCTAGTAATTTAAATTTGACCCCCATTCAGTTGTCTGATTGGTCTGATATTTGGCAGAAGTCTTTAGTTCATGACAATACAAGTTAAAACCATTTAACTTGAAAAATATTTTTTTACAATTTATATACCTACTTAGCAGTATTATTCATTCGTCTTTCGTGCGGAAGTCGTAGATTATATACTTTACACAGTAACTTCTTTAGTTATAACTCTTTAGTTGCTACAACAATGTGTTATCATAAACATGTCAACAATATTATAATGATTGATATAAAATAGTGGCCATGAATTTTATAGCCATATTATTCTTTTCACATTGATGCTACCTATTGCATTGCGAATCTGGCTATAAATTTTCTCATACTTTAGAGGAAAATTATGGATATGACTTTGAATTGACGATCATGTAAGGGTCTCGGTGGCTGAGTGATTAAGGAATCGGCTTTACAAACGAGAGCACTGGGTTCGAATCCCGAACATTTTATTATCAACGTGAACCCATTTCTAACACAAGGAATTTAGCATAACTTGAGGTTTTGAAGGGTATATATACTGCTTAGTTATTTTGTTTATTATCATAATTATATTATGATTAATAACCTAACCATCATAATCATAGCGTTAGTATTAGTTGCATCCAAAGCATGTACTTAGGAGTCAAGGGTTGACTCGTCTTTTCCTGCTTTTGGTTCGGCTTAGCTTTGAAGGGAGCGACTGCGGTTTAACCCATTCTTTGATCGAAGGACCTCTCGTATCCTGGTGAGGAAATTTTGCGCCTAGTGCAGCACTCAGCAGAATAACAGGCACGTGAGATTGGCTTGAGCCCCGAAAACTTGATGGCGCCCCAAATTAACGTGTTAAATTTTTTATTAGTAGCACAGTTTAACTAAGTAGCTAAAATCAAAATAGCATACAAAATATGGGAAATATAGGTAGGTATTAAGCTAAAGTTTAAAAATTATGACTAATATTACGATTCTTAAGTGTTATTTTATGAATAAAATATTCTATTAGTTATCCTTATTTAGTAGGTACCTAATATCGCCAACTATTGAATTATAGGAAAGTAACGGCTATTTGTAAAAAAATTACCTATTAAATATTAAAGTCTTTGGTTTAGCTTACTCGTATAACACTTTTATGTGTATCTTCAAAATTCAGTCTCAGCCTAATGTCGAGCTCATGTCGATCTACCAAATGGCAAAAAAGTATAGTTTTTGGTTACAGTAATATCTTTTTTTGACATTTGGGAAATCGATATGAGGTCGAGATCAGAATGAGACTGAATTTTGTGCAAATCGATCTTCAGGACGAAAACCAGCACCCTCAGTGATACAGCAAATGTACTTGCAGGGCAAGTTTCACTAGGGCCCCGTTAATCTTGGTTAGCAAAAAAAGAACTATTTTGTGCAAAATGTTTATTTGTATACAAATACTAGCGTACCCGCGCGCGGCTCCGCCCGCGTGAATGTTAGCTATCGCCATCAAGTCTTTTTTAAGCTGAGGGACTGCCCGTACTAACTTTCAATGTCTATTCCTTCGCAATCAGTGGTTGCAGCTAAACGTATTCATTTCATCTCAAGTTCTATCAAACCCTTCAAAGTACAGTGACATGCATCGCGGCCAAAGCCCGTTTATTTACCATCATTATCCTTTTTCATTGTCTTCAAGATTTTATGGGGATTAGATAGCTGCTCTGGTCAAAGTATGTGTGACTCGGAAGAGGTCCTTTGAAAAACCCTTTCATCATAGTTGCATTGCACTTTCACATTCGATGCACTATTTCAAATTAGTGAACATTATTTATTTCCGAAAATCTGATTTTTTTATTATTAAAATCTTGCTACAGACATTGACATTTGACAACCTGATTTAACATTCAAGAAGTTCATGAAATAAAGAAAGAGGATATACTAATAAATACCGGTCAAGTGCAAATTGGGCTCGTGCACGCAGGGTTCCATACAAAATTGGGTTGAGGGGGATTTCCACACGACAAAAAAAGGGGGCGAAATAACTTTGTTGCAGTGCTTCTTGTCTTGAATGACAGACATATACATTTTTTTTTTTGGTGAAGTAGGTAATATTTATGCTTTCCGAACTTTTCCCTATACTTATGCTATAAGATTTTACTTTCTGCAAAATATCTGGATTCTAGCCCAAAGGGCTCTACCCTTTTTATTCGTGCGCAAAAACCCCGTCGGGCTTCACCTCTACGGAGCCAACGGAGAGGTTGGTATGTCGGAGTCCTACCAATGCCTGTGTGATCGAGAAATCTGGTGTGTCCTAGAAAGGATATCCCAGAAACGCCAACCGGTTCCGGCCACCAGCACTGGCGACCTCGACGTGTTATTAGGAATCTAAATCCCCCATCTCTATAAAAAAGCGCACGTGGAAATATAACACCCTGCCACCCTGGGTCTGCTTCTGCTAGGGTGACGGTTAGCCTCAACCGTCACCCTAGGCCCTCACTCACGGAGGACGGAGATGGTTCTGCGAACTACGCCGCTCGGTGCGCCTTCATCGGTACGGGGGAGCGCTAGATCTCTTCCGTAGCTTTTCCACCACCACTTCTGCGCGCATTACTGCCTCGCAAAAAAAATGGTGGCGTTCCACATACTCTCTATGGTGACCATGGTCGGCACCAGGGACCTCACCATGAGGCTTACCCCACCGACGTCTGCTTCTAGGACATGGTGCCACTCTATCCACTCTGGAGACTCTACCAGTGTATGAAGAGGTGGTGTGCCCACGGATCAGCCCCGGCAATGGTGGCATTCAAACGTCAGCACCCTGCCTACGCAATGCAGGAACTCACCAAAACAGCTATGCCCATAAGTAAGCCTTGGATAGCTCAGGGTCAAGGGTTACCTTAAACTTCAGCGTCTGTAGACCCAAGATGGAGTTCGATTTTAGTCCGTCAAGTCCGATATTACGTCCCTACTGGCCAGAGGAGGGGAGAGATTTGTGGGGATTTCCGCACGAAAAATAAGGTACGGCTTCCTAAAACTCTCCGATTGCGGTGCAGGTGACTCACTAACGTCGCCGAAGGTAACTTAACGACCTCCGTCCTCCATGAGTGCAGGCCAGGAGATGGTAGGTCAAGCCACCTATTAGTCGATAGTGAGACCACAGTTTGGATATTACGCTTCGTGTAATGCCAAGCATTATCCGTAACATTCCCTTTATCTAATTCAACTTGATACCTCTACGTGTTCTTAAGAAAGAGGTCTTGACAGACAGGCAGACGGATAACGAAGAGATTAGGTTTTTTTTTTCTAATCAGGTACAGAACCCTAAAAATTAATACATTCTATTTACTTTTGAGGAAAAAGAAGTAAAGGATACTACTCTATGAAAATTTAGACAAAGTCAATTTTAGTTCCTGTTGCTATGACAACTATTATAGATGGCGATAAAAACGTTTGCAACATCTAATTTTCTTTTTATTACTAAATTTCCTAAATGAATCATATATTTTTAATTATGTTATATGCTATTCGAGGCGGAGACAAATCCAAAAAATCATAGATCATGAAAATCTGTTCAGCCGTTCTTGAGTTCTGGCAAAAGCGCGTTTTTAGCCCTTTTTAGGGCTTTAGGGTTCGAATTTTAAAAATT
Organism: Lithosia quadra; assembly: GCA_963576445.1. Classification (NCBI taxonomy): domain Eukaryota; kingdom Metazoa; phylum Arthropoda; class Insecta; order Lepidoptera; family Erebidae; genus Lithosia; species Lithosia quadra. Next base: position 9,386,504 of record OY754891.1, read on the forward strand.
CCTTTCTTAGTACACCTCTACGCATCAAAACACACATATTCTGCAAATTTCAAGTCTCTACGACCAGCGGTTTAGGCTGTGCGTTGTCTCTAGGTCAGTCAGGACGGATACATACGCGGGATCAACAGTTCATAAGGTCAACAATCAATATGTCAACGCCATGAGATCAGCAGCTTAAAATATCAATAGCTTACTACACCAATAAGTTATGAGGCCAATTGTTCATTAGGTCAACAGTTCGTTTTGCCAATGGTTTACTACATCAATTGTTCATGAGATCAACAGTTTTTGTGGTTAGCGACTGTCAAGCTGAGTGTCACCATTGTACTTAATTGTAACACGGTATATGATGTATTGTTTTTTTTATTTATCTTGTAAAAAATACCTACTATGGAAGTCTTGCTTGAGCGAGTTTAACTAATTTGTTCATGCAGGTAATGCTAAATATTATATAATAAAGATTGATTTAATTAATACTTTTTTATTTGTATGTTAACTCCAAAATACAGAAAAAAATAATTTTACAATTGTATCTCAGACATACATTTCTTTTTTCAGTTTATGAAATCACAACCGTAAAAGTATGGTAGTACCATACATTTTACGGTTGTACCTAAGTTTGCGTTACAATGTAATTTTATACTGTATATGTCGTGGTAAATCATTGTAAATCACAAAAAGTTGATTAATATTCATGTATATTACAATATAATCATAATATAAAAAGTATGGCTATTCCCTCCTTGCTTCAAATTTTCAAGGTTGGTCGGCATTAAGACTTCGCCTCGCCTGATGGTAAGCTGGAGGTGAAGTCTCAGAAAAGAGGGTCACTATTACATACCTACATCATATACCGTGTTACAATTTTGACACTCAGCTTGACAGTCGCCTATCAAACTGTTGATCTCATGAACAATTGTTGTAGTAAACTGTTGACAAAATGAACTGTTGATATAATGAACAATTGACCTCATAACTTATTGGTGTAGTAAGCTATTGATATTTTAAGCTGCTGATCTCATGGCGTTGACATATTGATTGTTGACCTTATGAACTGTTGATCCCGCGTATGTATGGGGATACATAGGGGGGATTTGAATTATATAGTATAAGATTATTTTCTTTGTAAAAACTAATATCTACTGTCTCACCTATATCAGTGATCGAATTCACAATTCATAATCGTTACTAACATGAATGACAGTTTATTGATTGGATTATTGACTCGTGCAGTGGTATTACCAATTCGTATAATTATGTACAGTCTACGACAAAATTAGTTTTACAAATTCGAATTTATTGAACACTTAACTCTTGAACCTAAAATAAACAAAACATGATATATATGAATTGTATCCTCTGGAGATTGTAAAACTAATTATACGTCAATGTATTGGTCCATATGCCTACAGTTCCAAAATAGGTTTGTAAATATTTTAGTGTACATCAACTTCTGTCGTTGACTGTACTTTGTCTATTAAACTGTATCATAAGGCGAAAAAAAAACAATACAAATACGCTGTGATAAAATTAAGAGTATGAATTAATTTTATCACACGGTGTTTACTTCTTCGGTCATACTTTGCTTTTTAATATTGTTATAGCTAGTTTAAATGTTTGTTGTTTTCTAATATTTGTATCCTTCATATACGTAGAATCAGTGTCAAAAGTAGATGACCATGTTCAGATATTAATATTTTGGTTTAGCTTTAGGGCAAAGTAATTTATATTTCAAATCTACAATTGATATTCAACTTTGATATTTTGATATTTTAGATTATATAAAAATATTTTATAGTTGTATGTATAACATAGGACATAATAAAATTTTGATAATATTTTTTACCATTTGAAATCATCCAGATTTCAAATACAAAAACTATGAAAAAATATCTCCATCTACTTTTGACGCTGACTGTACTTATATAGAAGTTTTTGTATGGGGTCACATCGAGATCTTCGGGGCCCAAGTCCAGCGTATCCGCAAGCTGGTACAATTGCTGTTTGGGGTTGGGGGTTTATAAGGTAGTTGGTCTCGAAAAAGACCAAATAAAACCAAGCACTGGGGTTTACCTACATCACTTTTCCATAAGACAAGAGATCTAGGAGACCGGGGCTCTTAAATGTAATCGTTGGATGCAACCGGAATCTAAAGTTCATAATTAATTATTCAGGCATTAATTCTTGTAATTTAGGTAATAGTAAGTGCTGAGGCTATCTGTAATTTTATTATATTCATATAATTTATTTTATTTCTATATTAAGAAATCCGGTTGATACCCAAGGAAGGGCATCAAAGTTGGACTGGGTGCGTGTAGATAAGTGGGTTGTTTAGTTCTTGAATGGAACGGGTGCTGGTGGCTGTAACGGTAAAATGACCAAATTATACTGCTATTGTATTATAGTGTTGTAGGAAAATATTATCGAAAACTGAAACAGAACACACAAGCTATATAAAAAATATGAAAATCCAAATTCAAACGAGGTGACGCAGACATTTTTTCCCGTTGGTCTGACTGATCGGACAATACGTATTTTCTTTCCTGTTGGTCTGACTGATCGGACGACGTGGACTTTTTTCCTATTGATCGAGTGATCGGACAACGCAGACTTCGTTTTCTTGTTGGTTTTACTGATCGTATGACGCGAATTTTGTTTTCTTATTCGTTCGACTGATCGAATGACGCGATTTACCTTTTCCTGTCCAAATAAACAACTTCTAATATTTATGCCGTCGCTTTAACCGCCTTTTATCTTGTTTAAATGGACTCATTTAATGTAGCGTCATAGTATTATGGTCAAGCTTCAGATTTTAAGGATTCAAATGCAGTTATATATAGATATAACTGCATTTGAATCCTTAAAATAACCATAAAGTTATTTACATAAAATCTCTGAGCCTGAATATTACAAACGAAGCTTTGAAATGACCAGGGTTCGACTAAATCATTCAATCAACTAAGCATATGGATCCAACCAAGATATTTGAGGCTCAGGTCAACCATTATTGTAATCGTGCGGAAATTCCCGCGGATACCACCCTCGCGGGGGTGAGTATGTCGGACTCGAACCGACTAAAACAGTAAGCCATCTCGGATCTTCAGACACCCGGGTGTTACGTGGTCCATTTCCATGAGCTCAAATCAACCTCACCAGTAATTATTTAGTCAAATATTACACTTACCGATTCATAGGGAGTTCATTGTGACCGGACGAATGAAATCCAGTTTTGTCAGCCCAGTAAGTGACTTTGTAGGTTTTGCCGTCAGGACCATTGTAAGTGTACCAGCCCTTCTTGATAAGGCTGTTATGAGTTTTTCTAGGGTCGTTGAACCAGCCTTCTTCATATACATGAGTTCCACTTGGTGTTTTGTATCTATGTAAAATAACTTAGGTTACTATCTGCAGGTTAATCATTATGCAGGACATTTTCTACTTTTAGAATAAAGTTTATTTAATTCGTGCAAAATATGAAATCTTTTGTTTGTGTTTGTTTACTCATACAGTTAAAATGAAAATGACTTACTCGTATCTGTAGTCACCCTGATCACCCCAGGATAACTCATTTTTGGTGTCAGAGTTGGAATATTCCTGATATTCATAATCTAAATCTGGCTTATGAGGCTGGCCCCAAGGACTTTGCTTTTCAAATGGCAGTTGGAATTGGAAAAGGTTTGAGGTTTGAGCTTCAGAATCTTCAATTTCTTTAGTTCCTTTGACTTCCTGCTTCTCGTTTTCGGCCAGTGTTAGAGCCAGCATGGTGGTGAACACGTAAAGCTGTAAAACAAAAAAAAAGGTGTTCTTGGTTTTCATAAAAAAAAACCAGTTTTTATGTAACTTCATTATCACAATGATGAAGTTTAATGGCTTAACCTTGGTTCTTACGGTGGGAAATAATATTCAATATACATTTCATTAACCTTTTTGTTTTACTAAAGCACTTTTTTACTTTTTGTTATCAAATAACCGTCTGTTCTAGCACTGAATTTTATCACATGAGATACATATTTATGCTAAATTTTGAGCACTCACCAGCTTCATTTTTGGTCTTTCCGTATCGGCTCTCCGTTCAATACTGTGGTCTTTTGGGAGTCGTCCTATATTTTTATAGTACAGGACCTCGGCTTAAGAATAAGTCGAGAATAAATGGCGGTATCACGTGTTAATGCATAATTAATTAATAGTATTTTAGGCAAAGTACATATTTGGAAGTCGGATGTAGTTATGTTATTCTTTTGTGTTAAGTGCAGTATTAAAATAATATATTTTTTAATCTTTTGATTCTTGTCTAATTGGATACCAGCCAGGTTAGGCCTAAAAAAAAAGTGAACAGGACAAATTATTTTTCAATCGTGTAATCTTCTTTGTCTAGAAATAATAAATATTATTATTGTCTAGAAATAATAAATATTATTATTATATAACTAAAAACTAATTTTCATCGTTTTTGTGGAGTACTTAAAGAACAATTTATGGCCAGCAAAATATTTAAAAACCGCTCGTCAGTTAAATATATCACAAGTAACTACAACAGAAATAAATGCTTAACAGTGTTATAAGAAAAAGCTTTTGACATCACTTTCGTTCCCATCCCTCTACAAATGAGTTGGGTGGGAGCATTAGTATAAGGAGAGTGGCTATCTTCCTTTGAAAGATATTTGTATAACTGAAGACAACAAGTTGAAATTATCAACCTATGTAGCAGTAGTGATACGGGGTTCCTCAGGGAAGCGTGCTTGGTCCAACCCTGTTCCTGATCTACATAAACAAATTATGCAATATTGTCAGCTGCTGCGGTCGCGTGTTTTCTGTTCTTCAGATATTGCTGTTACTTAAAATATTAAACTTACCATTTTAAAGTTTTATAGATAAAAAAATTTAATAACATGATCTCATGCTATTAAATTTTTTTTTTGGCTTAACGTAAGTACATACATCTATATGTACTTATGTTAATCCAAAAAAAATGCTACCACACTTAACACATAGACAAAAATCCCATAGAGCTGCTTATAAATATATTTTCTATTATTATGATCCTGTTTTGTTAGATGATATTGTTAGTCGTCATATTACTTAATTCAAAAGACTTTAATTAAACCAGGTAGTATTGATCATGATTAAATATCTAAGAAACGCAGAAGCAAACAAAGATTAACTAAAATACTGGTACTTTTTCGAATGTCTCACTTTTTGTACTATTATTATGATAATATTTAAGCACAACCGCTCGTTTTAAAATGCCAGAGAGTTATAATTATATTTAAGAATTTGTCTGTACTCGGTTCTAAAGTATTAATGTCTGAAGTACTTATTTTACTTTTTCTACATTTAAATGGTGTATCTATATTTCAAGTTAGCTTCTGTACTTAGACAAAGGCTAGTTTAACTCATAGTTGACTTTTCTGCCTGTAAAGCCCGGGATTTGTTTGCAAAAAATAAATACTGAGTAATTACTTGTATTAGTGTAGGTACATATTTACTCGTGTAAGTTCATCCCTTTTTTTCGGGCGGAAATTCCACCATCCCGTTGGCCATTGGTTATGTCGGAACCGACTGAAACCACACGCTGTCTTGGGTCTACAGACGCAGGGGTGAAGGGTGGTCCACAAGACATTTCCCTCACACCCCAACTAACGTTTCCAGATTAGGTAAGAGAGAGAGAAACAAATTAGGTAAATGAATAATAGTTAGTTTGTAGATAATATTCATGAATATAGTGATTATATTATTACGTCGAAAACGTTGATATAAGAATAATAATAAAAGTATTCGTTTATCAAGTTGTTTTTGTTGCTTTTTTGTTGTGAGTGTTTAAAAGCAGAGACCACTAAAATATTTGCTCTGGTATGAAATATTGATGGAAAAAAAGTTGTATCTTCTCACTTAAACTAACGAGACAACAGTCTTGCGTCTGCAGACACAAGACGGTGGCGTGCGGTTTTAGTCGGTTCGAGTCCGACATAACCATCCCCGCTGGCCAGCGGGGGATATCCAGAGAGATTCCCGCACGTAAAGAAGGTACCTACGAAATCCTACAAAAATACGGAACGATTCACAGACTATTGATGCTTACCCAGAAACGTCACATTATAGGGACACCAACTTACGGTTAGTTTGTGTTTTTTTGTCACCACAATTTGTGACCTATCAATGCATAACGTTTACTCAGGTCAATTAAGGCACACAACATTTTCATACAAGTTATTATACGTGATCGTGGTCAAGGTCGATTATATAATTCACCACTTATTATGGCAGTAGGTTTTTTGGACAAAAATCATAATTATAATTTTGTTCTGAAATAGGTACCTATGTACAATAATGTCCAGTTAGCTATATATTATATTATTACAAAACTGATATACAGGCTGAATTTTTCAAGTGAGTGTATAACGTGATGTGTATAGTGGTCCAATTTCGATGAAAATTAAAACTAATTTGTTGATTTAGTGAAAAGCGCATAACCAATACGGCATACGGCACATGAAGAATCCTGAAACCGTGAGAAATATTGTACTATCGTTTGTACAATAATGATCGATCGTCGGTGATATTTGGACGGCCGAAGTCAAGATGTACGTTTGTTCCCACTTGTTCTACTGAACAGTTCTACGGTAGAACAAATGGGACTTTTTTTCTCACTAGATCTACGATATTAGATGTAACAATAGAGTAGAACTAGTAGGAACTTCTATTCCCACGTGTTCTACCAGCTCTATCAGGTAGAACTAATGGGAGATTTTGTTCTCACTAGCATACACCATTGACTTCGGGTCACTTACCGATGGTACGTGTATTCTTCGTGTGTTCTTAAACTACCATTTATACAAGTTTTATTTACAAGACTATTTATTTATGTTTCAGTCTATAGGTTATCACAGGATCTAATGTTTTTTGTGGCCGACAAGAAATTCAAGGTTTACGAAACTCAAATCAACTAACTGCTAATAAACGGTAAAATCAAAGTATTTTTTAGTTTTAGATCTTTGTATTAAGAATCATCAATCCCATTAATTTAAATTGTGATTTTTGATTTAGTTTATTTTTAGTCACGTGTCGAGTTTTGGTAAAATTGATGTTTAATTGTTTCATTATTGGCCCTGGTCAATCAAACTGCTGTTGGACTTTTCTATTAGGAACTGCTTGGTATTGAATTAGGTGTCGTAGTCAGTAGGCAGCAGTAGGCTTACCAGTACTCGTAGAGTAGAGAAACTATGAAAGTGCTAGTGACATAACTATTGTTCCTACGATATAAAATAAATTTAACTTTGCTGCTATATTTGTATGTCCTTTTTCTGTTATTTTCAAATTGATCATCATCATCACAAACTAGTTATCAATTGTAAAAATATCTCCTTTCGTCATGGATTGGTGTATATTAACTTTTACGGTAGGGTCCGCCATCTGACCAATTCACTCCAAGAAAGCTTGCGCTAGAGCTTCATTGGTTAATCAGGAGGTGTACCAGCTTGCAGGTGAGGTTGGCTTGGGTCTTAAAGATCTTAGTAAGAGAGACACCCCTTTTTTTTCGTGCGGAAATCCTCATGGATACCCACCCCGCGGCTAGCGGGGCAGGTTATATCGGACTCTTACCGACTAAAACCGCACAAAGTCTAGGGTGTTCTGACGCCAGGGTGTAAGGTGTCCCAAAGAGCATTTCCCTCGCACCCCGGCTTGACCCGCTTCTGCTAGGGTGACAGGCGGCTCTACCCGTCACCCCCAGGCCAGCGCTCATGGAGGACGGAGGTCGTTAGACCTCCGACGCCTTAGACGTCCGCGCCCGCCAGTAAGACAGGCACCCTGTATTTAATATAATCAAATAGTATAACCCAGCATCATACATTTTGTACTTTAGTGTGTTGTCACATTAAAAACAAGTTTTGGGTTATCGAAGTCATTAAGAGATTACATTGTCAAAGGAAACAAAGGACAATTATATAAAACATATTTATTATATTATCTTTATACATTTTCGTTTTTTGTACGTATTGTTTTTTCACAAAATTGTCTCACCTCCATCAGAGATCGAATTCACAATTCGCAATCGTGACTAAGATCACTGAAAATCGATTTATTGAATCAAATCGATGGATGAACAATGAAATACTTTTAATGTTGTACATAAATAATTCCTATAGCCAGTAGTCGTTCTCAATATTATACATAATTATACATATATAACGGTTCGAAACTGTTTATTTAAGCATTTAAGTTATAATTTGGGTAATATGTCTGCTGTTGAGGCTGGTTGTAGCTCGGTTGCTGGTTCTGGTAATTTGGGTAGGTGGGATTGGGTGGGTAAGTGGGATTCGGATTTGAAGGATAGGGTGGGTATACTGGGTGGATGGGTTTAGGTGTCCAAACGGGGCGCTGAGTTGTAGTTGTGTACGGGTTCTTTGGGCTGTAACAATAAAATGACAGAGATTTAGTTAAGTAATCAAGGATGAATAGTTTTTTGTGGGAAAAAATGATTAAAGACGCATAATTATTAGGCAGGCGCAACGGTAGAGCGTTTGGTAGCCACCCCTCCCTTATACGCAGATACTACAGTAAATATGTATGTTATATAATATGTAGTCTTATTTATATTTTACAAAGATGATAATGAGTAGTTAATTAACTAAACATTGAATTAACGTATCATAATTATATATTGCTTGTTGTGTTGTGGAGGTCAGATGGCAGTCGCTTCACGGAAAATATCGAAGTTGAGCCGCATCACAGTTAGAGGGAAAAGGTTCAGAGAATGATGATGAATTATGTATTGCTAACTGTTGCCCGTGGCTCCGTCCGCATGTGGGTATCATTCCCACATAGTTCAAAATTTAAGAAATGCTCCATAGGATATTTTTTTATCATCAAGTGCCTATAGGTATACAACAAATTTCATAGCGACACCTACGAATGACGTATTTTCATACATTCTCATACTATATTTCAACCCCTTCAGCAATTTTGCGATAAAAAATTTCTATCCCAAGCTCTACTCCATCTCTATGTCGTCATTAGCTTCTCAGTTTCATCAGAATTGGTTCAGTGGTTTAGGCATGAAAGTGTAACAGACTGCTTAAGTTTAAAGAGTGCTTTGGTGGCACAGTAGCCTGCAGTGGGGTCTAGCGGGTTTGTCTGTACGGAATCAGGAACAGTTCCACATGACAGCAATAAGCTTGACCATATCACAATGAATACGAAATGTTCATTTGCCAAAACGTTACCCAAGCCATATCACCCAAAACATTATTAGAAGAACAAGAAAAGATTAATAGTCTATATTGTACCTAATTAATTACATTACACCTCATTTGTATTGGTTTTCACTTATTCATGTTCTTATCTAAATGACGGAGCCCTCTTCTCACGCATATTTAACCTTTTTTTTATCTCCTGAGTTACAAATAGGTATCTACACAAAAAAATCTAACGTGTTTTAAGACCTCCTCCATTTTCGGTAATTGACACTTGACTTTTACGATTATTTAAACATACTTTGTGCCTATAATGGCGACAATATGAACGAGTAGTAGCTGATTACCCATTGGAAAGAGGTATGACTGTATGTTATGCTAATATTCAATTAACTTTCACATAGTATAACTATAAGATGAGCTACTATCAGCGAATCATAAACTTAATTGTCGGATTGAACTTAGAACGCATCGCGTAGAAGTAGTTGACCGGCTAAATCTCAGCGCCTGACAGAAAGGTTAGTGTTCTTCGAGCAATGCATTATTATATTATCTCAAAATATTATCATATGAAAAACCGCGGTTTCCAGTAGGTACGTGTTTCAAAGTCGTGTCAACTTAACACACCAAATATTCGTCGCTCATTGGTTAACTTTTAATCATTATATCATTTTCAACCAATGAGCATACAGTATCTAGTGTTGTTTACATGGGTTTGATAAACTTCGAGAAACAGGGTTTACTGTCGCTATGGCTTGGTAATTAGACAATTTAAAATTTCAAAGTACTTACGGGTTCGCGGAAGGCAGGTGGCTACCGTACGCATGGTATCCAGTTTTGTCAGCCCAGTAAGTGACTGTGTAAGTCTTGCCGTCAGGTCCGAGGTAAGAGTACCAGCCCTTCTTCACAAGGCTTTCGTCACTGCGGTTGGGGTCGGTGAACCAGCCTTGTTCGCCTACGTGAGTTCCACCTGGGGTTTTGTATCTAAAAGGAAAAATAAATTGGTCATTACTAAAAACTGACGTTTATAATACTAGTGCAATATTATCAGAGATAAAGATATTATATTATAATATCTCTCCTACTCTGATAACATTACACTCCTTGTTTGGGCAGTCGTGTAATAAGGTAAATTGCTCGTGCTACGAGTTGATTCAAACTGTACGTGTAGAGCAAGCGTTACAGCTTATTATATGTAAATGTTTACATAAAAAATGTATGAAGGTATGCTTATCCGCATTGTGGAACCAATTTTATAAGCTATACTTAGTTTGGGTTCAGATTATCCTAAAATATACTTATATAAAAAAATAGAACCATTTTCATATCAATTGAGTCGTCACGATCCTCCGGACATTCGAGCCGTTTTCCAACACGATTTCAGCCGAACAACGAAAAGGCCGAACTTCGGTATTTTGCCTGAATTGATTACCATCTGACTTCCACAATCAATGGCGATATCAAAGTTCTGTACTTAGACCAGCTTGTCGGACTTTTTAGGGCTCCAGCAGTAACGAATGCCAGGGACGTTCATATGGCAGCTGGCATATTATACTCTTTGAGGCACGAAGGGTCTCACTGAATTAAGCATGATCACCCATCGGAAGACTGACCACGCTAGTAGAACTTGTAATATGCTTACGCGGTTGCCACTTAGAACTCCATAATTAAGTATTCAAACTTTATTTTTGAATATGCGCAAAGCGCAGTGTGCACACTCACAGTTGTTAATAAGTTGTTCGCCTGGTTAGGCGGTAGCTCTTTGAGATAACTATCGATTGAATATTCTTAATGTAACATTTTTTAAGTATAGTGATTGTGTACTGATGAATATTTATACGAGTACAGTGGTATAAAAATAAATCGGCCTCAGTTGTAGCATAGTGTGGATGATGTCCCTCTGGCCACGTGGTTCGACCGTATGGTTCGATCAATCGCACTACGTGAACTTTTTTTTCCAGTTGGTTCGAGTGATCGAACCATGTGTTTTTAAGATTCCTGATAGTTCGATCAATCGCACTACATGAACTTTTTTTTCCACTTGGTTCGATTGATCATATGTTTTTGAGAAAATATAATAGTCATTCGGACTACGACTACCCGATTTTCGTGCTTCATCGGAACAAAACGCAATGATGCGCGTTTCATCGTGACAATAATCGCCCAATATGAATGCTTTAAAATCAAGCGGAACCACTACCTCCATAGGGTCTTCGAATATTAACTTTGGTATATTGTGTGCATTTTTTCGGTTATTGAATAAACTACTTTTAACAGAACTATAGGTTGGTATTTTCGCGATTAAATCTATACCTGAGTTTTTTAACGGAATAACGTGATCGTCATATACCTATACTTTTTATAGACGTTAAGTTTTCCGATGCAGCCTTTTTCATAAAATAAAGCTGCTTGTCGATATCATTTTTACTGTAGTCAGAAACACATGAGTGATCGTTTGTATTTGTTATCTGTGAATCCTGTTAAAGAAATATAGGCATACTCGTAAATAACTTCACATGAAAACATATTCAGTCATAGATACATTATTATCAAAAGATACCAACTTACTTTTATGGTTATAGATCCACGACATTTCTCAGATTTTTTATTTCGGCAAATCCATAAAAATGACCCGTTTTTAAAACCTTTATTGCGGTAAAACTGGTGACCATTATACAATAGTACAATTCCGCGTTTCCGATGAATATATAATAATTCTTCATTCGACATAATTGTATTCAATATCTAATATCTGATGATGAACTAGACATAATCTATCATTATCATTGACATCCAATTATTACTTTCTAAGGGGATTTGATAACCTATTGCATAGAGGTCGGTAGTCCGATTATGAAAACTTGTGATTCGAACCAGCTGGAAAAAAAAGTTCACGTAGTGCGATTGATCGAACCATGCGGCTTAATCACGTGGCCAGAGGGTTATATATTTCGATGAATCGAACCAGGTGAACTGGTAATCGTGGTTCTACTGTTGAGTCGAACTACGTGGTCCTAAGATTTAGTAGTTCATCTGGCAAGATTGTAAAATCGAACCAAATGGAAAAAAAAGTTCATGTAGTGCGATTGATCGAACCATACGGTCGAACCACGTGGCCACAGGCGATGATGTGTAGCGTAACGGAAAAGAGTTCAACTGCCATGTCAGACGTTATGGGTTCGATTCCCGAACAGTGTAAATGGTTTTGAATGTATCTATTTGCCTTAGTTTTGTTGTTTTTGTCTTATAATGTTAAAAAAAAACCTAAGTGTGTTATAAGACCTAGGGTTTGGAAAGTCGATTGTATAACCTAGAATATTGTTTTTTAAGAACATTAGTAACCGAAATAGCCAATATTCCCTCTAATACCTGCAGCTAAACTAAATTGAAGTGGGTTCATGTCCGTAGTGTAACGGAATTCGAAACCAGGTCCTCTTGATCGCAAGGTTGACTACTTAACCACTAAGTTTTGACGCCTTACAAACACATTTATGAGAAGTATACTTACTCGTATCTATAATCACCATGGTCACCCCAGTATATCTCGTTCTTATAGGGGGCTGGAGTTGTGTAGCCCCAGTAGCCAGACTGCACAGGAGGTTGCGTAGGCTGCACCCAAGTGTTCACAGGCTGAATTGGGCGTTGGGGCTGATATATTAGCCCCCTTGGGCTTGGCGGTATGAGCTCGCTAGAGGTTCCTTCCTGTGACCACTGATTATTTGTTGCTTGAGCTACAGAATCTTCGACACTATCTATCCCTCTGACAACACGTTTCTCTTCTTCAGCCAGCGTTAACGCCAAAATGGCGCTGATTATGTAGACCTGTAGAAACAAGGGCAGTTTAAATAATACATAAATAAATATTCTACAAACTTCTACATAGTGTTCTCTAGACCCAAAGTACCTATACCTACGGCACGATATAATGGCCGGTTTGACGTTTGTCCGCTCATGAAGTTTCGTAGTAATTATTGTGACATTTTGAAAGAGCAAATTGCTGTTCTTTATTGTCAATAGTGACGTACAGTAAGTCATAAAATTTTATCGAATGTAGGTATAATTTTAGGACACAATATTTACTTATTACATTGATTTCTGAATTATATAATGTATATTAGTGTCCCACGATCATTTATTTTTTATTTTTATAAGATTATAATTACCCATTGGTGTACCTACTTATTTCACACAACTCGGTATTTGTTTTTCGAAATTCAATTTTTTTAAAATAAAATCTATATAATCGACACTAGGAGCACTGGCAAGCACAATTAATACCTCCGGCAAACTTGCGTCAAAACAAAGCAGTTTCGACTTGACGTTGCTTCGAAAAGTACAAACTAGGAGTGCACTGCGATTGCGATATAGTTTAGACCTCCTCGCCTGATGGTAAGCTAAATGGTAAATCTCGCCTGATGGTAAAGTCTCAGGAAGGGATCCCCATTACATACACTAACAGTGATAATTATAATGGTGGCCCTAAACTTACTCTTTTTACGCCTTTTGTTGTGGAATTCGTCGATATGGCCGAACGTACGCAGAGCTGTTCTAAACAGTCAGGCATGTGTGTTCGTTATAGGTACGCCTTCGTAACATTTCGATCGTGAATCTCAAAATGGAAGGTCAATTTTACCTATAACTGTTAGACGAATAGATAACTAAAGAAAAATTTGGCGAGACTGGCACAGAAGAAAATAAACTTCACACATTAAAACAGAAAAAAACGAGCAAAACCAGTCGAAGACCATGTGTGTAGCAACTATTTACGGAAGGAGTATCCAACGAGAAAAAAGTTAGTGCAATTACTGAAGGAAGCTGGATTAATATATAGTACTCATTTTCATTCCTAAATCCAATATTCAGTTCGTTCAAATGTATTTAGTAGGTAAAAATTTATATTTTTTACTAAAGTTTTTGAATCAGGTATTGTACTGCTTGCAATAAGAACTTATAGATTTGATTATATTTTTATCGAGAGTAAATTGACATTTCACATCACTATTGTAATGTGTCAAACCGGCCATTATATCGTGCCGCTACTGTAAGCATAGTTTAACCAGCTTTTGTTATGGATTCTAGAATATAGATAAATATACTTATATACTTTTTTTTTATAAATACATACATAGAAACACCTAGACCAAAGCAAATAGACGCATGAATGCATACAAATATTTGCACTGAGCGGGAATCGAACCAGCACGCCCTGTCGTAGCAGTCGAATGCACTACCGTTAGACAGTGGCCGTCACACAGCTTGATGCCTATACTTAATTAATACTCATAACCTTGGTACCGATTGCATCCAAAGTTATCACCTTGGAGCCCAGGGTTAGGAGAACCCATACCAGAGTCTTATCTGTCAATCAGCAGGTGTACTGGTTGACAGGTAAGATTGACTGGCCCAAAGGCCTTGATGGGGGATAGGGGAGTTGACTTCACCTACCTCGAAAGAGGCATAAATGTATTATTTATGTATACAATCTGTAACATTCTCTTGTACAGACAGCTTCAAAAGCAGATGATCATTTTCATTTTGAAGAATAGTTTTTAGCAAAAGAATTTCTATTTCTTAGTGAAAAAAGTAATGTTTAACTAGTTAGTGAGCTTTAGTAAAGGCGACCCCTGTTAACGTAGCGATAATGCGTTCGATTGCTAAGGAGGCGCGGGTTCGATTCCCGTGCAAATATATGTATGCATGAATAAGTCTATTCGCATTGGTCTGGATGTTTCTATGTATAATAAGCTTGTATTTACAAAAAAAGTATATAAATATGTTTATCCATAATTTAGAATACAAGCTAGTTAAACTATACTTGGGAACTTTGAGATCCAGAGCGCTGTGTATAATGTCGTAGAGTATTTATTTATTATTTTTATTTATAGTTTTAAATCTTATTAATAATCTTCACCTACTTTTGACGCTAACTGTACCTATCCTATTCTAGCAATAATGTTGATTTGATTAGTATCGAATATGTGCACATTGCATGTGACACGCTCACACGCAAGTTAGAAATTATTTATGACAAAATACATTTCCGCTGTTAATCTCTAAAGAAGTTCTTGTTTTTAGATATCTTAGTTTTTTGTTAACAAGTCGACAGTAACGTGACAGTTATAATACATTTTCTAATTTATAGGCTGTTATTTTGGTTGTTAGGATTGATGGTTGAATGAAATTAAAAAAAAACATCTTTAAATGTGTTTTGAAACTAGGTATAGATGTTCTATTTTAGGAAGGCGGTTTTGCTTTGGTTGTATTTAAACGTATATTTACACACTGCTTTCGTGTGCGTAAAGGCTGGAGCGGTCAGTCGGGCCCGTGCCGCGGTCCGGATCACTAGTGTATAATGCGTTCGCGCCAAAATCTAAAAAGAACTACCGTCAGCATGCAAAATTCGTTAAGTCGATTTTACGTCTATCGCTCTAGCGACGGACGTAAAAACTACAGAACGGATTTTGGTGCGGTTTCATCATAAATGTATAAGATGATAATGATGGCGATAGCGACACAGATTCGTCAGATTCCTAATAATTGCATAAACTTAAAAATATATTCGTACAATTTTAATTTACGGATTTTTACCCGGCTTCAAAAAAGGAGGAGGTTCTCCATTCGACTGTATTTATTTTTATGTTTGTTACCCCAAAACTTTCGACTGGGTGATCCGATTTGAATGATTCTTTTTTAATTTGATAGCTGGCGCTTCCCGTGAGGTTTCATTTCAATTTGATGCAGTTGAAGTTGATTTTTTTTTAAGAATTATTAAAATTGGCTTTTACTTTCCTACCTGTCTACCTTATCCCATAACATGTTATGCCAAAAAATAAATCGCATTGGACCAATAAATTATTAGTTCATTATTTGTTGGGTAACAAAATCTATAAAAATACTTACGATCTGTATACTCATCAAAAATCAATTACTTGCAATTATTTTTCTACTACCACTACCGCTACATGAACTTCTTTTGACGTGACATTGCGTGACATGAACTTTCGCACACAAATGCATGCGTATTGACAAGACACTCATACTACTATTGCAAACCCGCCTTCCTGAGATAGAACAACTATACAAGTAACTTCAAAAAAGGTAGGCACTATTAAATTCATCGGAATTAATAAACTTTCAACAATATGTTTGTACCATATTGTCTGATTTCAATGATTCGATATGAATAGGTGGGTTGGTACCTTTTTTTTTTAAAGATCTGATCTGTTCTTTTCAGCGTTTGAAAGATACGAGTAAAGGAAACGAAATACAATGCGATTATTTTTTTATATTGGTCAGATGATTATATTGGTTACATTTAATTTAGATAGCCACTTTAGTTAAGTTTATTAAATTTATTTTATTCCTTTTTCGTCATATTGATTTTCATAAAGTAAGTTGTTATTTCCATAAATATGCTGTATTGATTTTAAATGAAACATGAATATAAATTGCACGGATATCCAAAATGAACGTGAATTCATCGTGGAAAAATCAACCCCAATTTTTTTTAATTGAAAACCGAATTGGAAATTTTTATTACTGGTAATATTTTTCTTATATGAAAAATCATTCACCCGGATGAAGAAATTCCATGAAATTTTTTATTGTATTATTCGAATTTTTGTCACTGATTTTCTTTTCACACGAAGCACTGCAAATTTCCAAGGACTCACCAGCTTCATTATTGTGTCCTTTCGAGTCGGTTCCCCGTTCGATACTGTGGTCATATGGGGTCGCCCCACATTTTTATAGCACAAAATCCTGCGTCCTCATGCGTCCGCGCATCTTGACTTGCGAATAAGTCGCGGATACAATGACCTCAAACTTCGATTACACTTATATGACCAATTAACTACATTTTAGGAAAAACTTGTATTTAGTCATCGGAAATAGGTATTTTATTATGTTGTGTTATTATCTGACAAGTGAGTCTTAGATTAAGAGTGTTATGTTTTCGTAATGATTACAATCAATCTACACAAGATTGATTGTAATCATCAATAAACCTACCAATAATCCGACCCACTATTTTTGAGCATACTAAAGGACTTGTCTTGATCATTAGATTCTTCGATTGATACTAAATACTAGATAAGGTACGAATATTTCTTTTTGAGTTCAGATATTTTAGCCGACTTTAAAAAAGGAGGAGGTTTCAATTTAGATATTTATTTGAAACCTACTTATTTAATTAATATACAATTAGTACTACTATGTTTGGTTTGTTACTATAAGTAAGTTAATAGGACAGTCGGTTATTTGATTCATTATTACAGGAAAATAACACAATTTCCTATGCAAACAGAGTATCGTCACTTGATGTCTTTGTGTATTTATCTTCGTATATAATGAAAACTTCTAAAAACAACAGTAATGCGAATTGAAAAGTTGCAAAAAGAAAAAAAATAACTAAACATTTTTGCAATCATCACCGTCGGTTATAGCGTAATTAAACCGCAGTGTCGAGTGTTGAATATTAACAATTAATTGTTTGATTCGTGTAAAGATTATATTTATCTTGGTTAATTATTCGTGTCTGTGAAGCCCTCACAGTACAAAAAACAACAGATGAAATAAATTTTGTTACATATTTTTTATTTTATTAATATTTATGCATACAAAATAGAATGACAGAAAATGGAAAAGAATTGTTTTTTTTTCTATTTGAATTTAGAATGGAAAAAGTCGACAGCCTGTGTTGGACTTCAACCTGCAATAATCTTTAAGACCTTGTATGTAGATGAGAATTTCAACTATTCAGGGCAGGTCTAGGTTGCTTAGTTACCAGGGGATTACTTTTAAAGGCGGATTGGATTAAAGGTTGCATGTTCAAAATGTTGATTTTGTCTTATATTATCTCGATATTAAAATAATATAATTTCGAAATATGTAGAGCTCACACACACATACCTAAGAATTATACGAGTATAAGGCTAAGGTGTAGTTAGACTGGTGAAATTTTTCTCAGGGCTCTCCACGTGTCCCTCTGACTAGCAGAGGGCACAGTGGGGAGCAGGCGGGGGGCGGGCTGATTTTCCTCACGCGGACGGTTGGGTGACAGAACGGCCGCCTATCATCCTATACCCCACCGTCAGCGAGGTGTAGCGATACTCACCCCATCGGGGGGTCTAGCGGCCATCTTAAAGCCGTAGATGGCCCGCACTAAGATGGGGTGTAAGGTTATCTAGTAGGCATTTCCCTCGAACCCCAGTTCGTAATAAAGATGATAAACTAAAAGGCAGAGTCCTAGGGATGATGGTTACCGATAATACTGCAATGGTAAATGTGGTGCTCTGCTGCAATCACATATTCGACACCAGAAGTATCAATTAACGTAAGGGACAAAACACGACTTTTCAGGAGAGCCAAAAAACCATTTTTTTTTACAAATTTGTCTGTAACTTTTTGTCATTTACCTTGATCTCAAAGGTGTCTAAGGCAAAGTTTCTTAGAATTTTCTCTTCTTTATAACTATAAACAAAAGATTAATGTAAACTTACGCGTTTAGAAAATAGCATGTCCCTTACATTAAAAAAAGTTGCTCAGTTGTCCTTTACGGCACTGAATTTTTCATTGTTAACTATTCCATATTAAAGCACCAAGTTTAATAGGAAACTACAACACAAATCTACTGTAAAGGACACAAACAATCATGACTTGGATAAAATATGATGTATGATAAACTATTAGGAACAAGTACCAATTGTAATTTTGGACCTTATGTCCTTAATATTGAGTCCATACTTATACTAACTTTACCTTCTGATTTATTTCGGCGATTTTGAAGAAAATTTTGACTAGTGGAATTATTGATGGATGGAGTGTCAAACCACTACGTTCCCTCTCTCTCCGCCAGTTCAGCCTCGGATACAGAAGGGACTACGTCCACCACGGTTGGCTCCTGGGTGCGAGACGACATGATCGGAGGGACCCATTCGTCTCGCGTTGGGAACAGGGTGCCGATCACTTCCTCAAGGGACCTGGTGAGAGGGAGCACCCACGGTTTGAGCTTTTGGCTCATGACCTTGTAAGGACGTCCCTCCCTACTCATCGATGCGTCACAGACTCGGTGAGTCGCTCCAAATTTGCGTCCACGTCCAGATGGGTTGTGCATCAGCCCACCGTTCCACGATCGCCAGCTCGATAGCCAGCTCCCAATTGTTGACTTTGAATCCCTGTTGAGGAGCACCACGCCAGTGGATACGGCCCACTCTTCCAGCATTGCTCCTCTATGATTGGTGTTCGGTGATCCTCACGCACACGAGTATGCGTTGAAGTCTCCGGTAATCACTACGTGAGTGGGGCGCACCCCTGCCACCTTACCATCGACTTCCCTGAGCTGTTGCTCGAAGTCGGCGAGGTACCTACTGGGAGGACAGTACACCCCGATGACTGCGATGGCACCTAACGTGACTACCACACATCCCCGGCCTCTCAACACTTTGTTGAAGGCAGCGGAGCCGGGGACGTGCGGTTGCGTAATGATCGCAACTAGGTCGTCCCGGTCACACACCCAGTCGTCGCGGGGGCGAACGTAGTACTAGAACGTAGTCCGCTGCCTACAGCTCGGAGATCACCGTAACCGATGCCTGCCACAGCGCCATGCACTAGGTGCATCAGGTTATCCTGAGCGGCAATGCAATGGTTGATATTCGCCTGTAGGAAGGTGATACTGGCCATATTTATGACTGGGTCATATCCATCGCCTCCTCGGACTGTGTGGGAGCGGCCGGCTGCGAGGGCACCGCGGGACCACCCTTCGCCACCTTCTGCTACGCAATCTTTGCTGCCCAGCCGGTGATCAGACACCTTGCCCGAAGCCGCACAGAGTGGAAAGTTGGGTTTGGCCACGCACGAGGATGCCTTGTGACCAGGCTGACCGCATTTGAAGCAGAGTGCACTGCGGTCGATGCCCAAAGTGCTCTTCACCCCGATGTGACCCAGTCGTCGACAGCGGAAGCACCACTGCTGCCTGGGCTCCGGGAGTGTTAGTCGGACCACTGACTGCCCTACGAGGATGCGGCGACCATCGGTCACCCTTTAGGCCGCGGTGGTAGGGCATTTCGCCCAAACTACAGAAACACGTTACTTGAAAAGTGGTGTTGTCTATTAAGGTAAGGGACAAATTATAGCGAAGTTTTTGTGTCGAAGAATAATTTGTGCAACGTAAAGGACATGTTGTGAAAACTGAACTAAACTGCAGTTAACGTAAGGGACTGAATTGTATATGTACGTCCGTTAAATCATTTTTTTATTAAAAAATCAGTTTAGACCCTCATAAACGTGTACTGTAAAGGACATTTTTTTAACGATAGAGAAATTTTAAATATACCAAACGATAGAGCGCGAAATTCTGAATCGAATGGTATATATAACTCATTTTGGCCAAAATGTCCCTTACGTTAATTGATACTTCTGGTGTCGATTATTCTCGTACCACTTAAAAGACTTGGAACTGTAGTAGCATTCAATATTTTGATCTAATATTGACTCTTTTTTTGCAGGTAAATAATCTCTGACGGTTGGACAATGGTCGGTAAGTAAATGGGTAAGTAAGACTTCCATATAAGTAGTATTATTTTCGTAAATTTTGAATATCCGACAGTCCCATTATGTTGAGGGAGATGCAAAGTGAGTAGATAATTTCAATGCAATTTACGTGGGAGATGGATTCTGTGTCACATTTTGATTTTTTTTTGCAAGTGAGTGCATTTATACAATTTTCATACGTCAAATCCTGCGCAAATAATCGCGCGGTAACATTTCTGTGTGATAAAATGATCCACCTTAAGTCATATCATCTCCAGCCACTGGTGAACGTCTGGAATAAACCTGATGAAGATGACGCCCCTTAATTGATAAATTCTAACGATTTTGCCATTTCTCTAGAAGGTCTTCATTTACATCTTTTTGCTGGTGAACGGTCTAACTATCTCTTTCTGGAAAAAAAGGTGGCATCCATGCCATAACTCGTGGCATAGTACATAGCCACGCGTCTTGAACCTCAAGATCGACTGGAAGTACACCTATTTACTCGTAGTAGTGCTATCTGTAATTTTTATTTCAAAGTATAAATTTTTGAGCTGCCAGATTAAACCAACCCTAAGTATTGGATTTTCAATCTGCTCTTGAGTTTACCGTAACCAGTGGCTTTATTGACGATAAAAATCTCACAGCGCCCTTTAAGTCGACGCAAAATACCTACGTAACATCAATTTTTTTTGCATTTAAAAAATTTACCTCATATTGCGAGGTTCCCGCTAATACCAAGAAGGATGATTCAACAAACCTTTTAATAACGGTTGTATAATACTTTGTATATATTGTGCCCAGTGAAGTGAAAAACAGAGGAAATTAAAAGGTTTATTATCCGATAAATGTTTATGTAAAGAGACTCAAAAACGAATGGAATTAAATATTGAATTAGGTTTTAAGTGTGTTGGGCTTTCATGTTACAATGAAAGCTTTTATAGCTATCATAATTATAAACTACCAGTTTGAAATTTACGGGACATGTTGACTTTAATTTCCGAATTCCTGATATTAGTAGGTGAGTTAGGTACCTATATCAATTAGTTTACCTTTGACTTTACAGTGTTGTTAGACATCAAGTCTCTAGTAATAACCCAATGTAGCTACTATCTAATTGCTACGTAAAATTGTAACATACTATGACCAGAGAGACACTGACTTAATTGTTTCTGATTCTAGTTAATACTAGCTAGTAATCCTTCATGTTATTCACCTTTAACCAACAAACCTACTCAACTACAATTCAGCAAAATGTACGTCACGCATCGTGAAAATGACATCACAAATTCTTGAATAATATCAGATACCTAGTAGGTATTAGTTTATAATAACATGTAAGAAATTTCACAAGTCAAAATTTTAGTGAAAGGTTTTGGAAGAATTAGATTGAAAATTACATTTAAAAAATCTTTCTCGATCAGATATCATAATCGCAAAAGCAAATATATTTACTATTTCAATTCAATGAATATTCACATAACATAGAATATTCTGTTCAGAAGCCGAGAATATACCTACATAATATGAAGACATATAAGAATATCCCAAATTTGTTTTCATAAAATACATGCGTCAGGAAAAATATTTTATTAAAAAAAGTCAGTGAAGCGCGTAGTGGGGATCCTGAAAGCTTTGTAAAGAATATTCCTAAACTGCTATTTTTTTAAAAGCTTATATTGATGGGCAACATCAATCGATTACTAAGTTAATCGATTTCTTATTTAGGTAAAACAAAATGGTTTGGGTTTTGAATGCAGTGTGGGTAGTTCTAACTTTGAAGGTTAAAAAGTTTCTTTTTATTCGATATTATTCGGCGTGAAAGAAGATGACAGCGAGAATTAAGGCGTCAAAAATGTCTTCCCTTCGAAGTCAACCCGCAGGCTGGTGGTAGAGTATCCTTCTATCCTAATTCCTACTAATATTATAAACGTGAAAGTTTGTAAGAATGTATGGATGGAGTTTCTGTTTCTCTTTCACGCAAAAACGGCTGAATGGATCAGGCTGTTTGATACAGAGATAGATTATAATCGGGAATAACATATAGGTTACATTTTTTCCTGGGATCAGGGATGGGTCACTGTAGTGGGAATAGAATTTCACGCGAGCGGAGCCGCGGACAACAGCTGGTTTATTATATAGGTTAAACTTTACATAAGACTCATCGAAACTATTCAACGGTGGTCTTATTTCCCGGAGTTCACATATATGTAATCAATTTTACTGTTGGGGTCAACGGTATTTCTAATCAAATCATGACCATGTCTAGTCTGATTCATTGTAGCCTATTGTCGCATATTAACTTACATCATTCTAAATTTCTCGGTTTCTGGCACTAAACAACATCTTTATATTCAAAACATCAAATTTACGTCTGTAGCTACAATCCATTCATATCAAGGAATTTAAGCAAGAATCCATAAAATATTGATCAGCGATTAATAATGTAGGCTTTGTTACTAAAAAGCTGTTAAAATATCGTTGTGACAGTGACAAAGGTGAACATAACTGTCCACTTGGTGACAGCCTCATAATGAAGCATATAATTCGATTGTGGGTTTATCTTGTGCCTTACGAGCATGTTAGGGTTTTCATACACTAAAACCGATTTGAGGTGACTAATAAATGTGACTGCCCTGAGAGACCCTTGTATTTAACACAGAAACTGGATGTTTTACTTTTTAATAATACTAGCTGTTATCAGCAGCTCCACCCAAATGGAATACTGGAATAGTTATCAAGTTTTCTGTGATTTTTAAATGTTATTCGTATAATCTTATAAGCTTCTATAATATATCAGAAAAAAAGGAAAGAAATGTAATCGGTAGAGCCGTTCTCAATTTAGGGCATGATCAAAGAAAACAGGGATTCATTTTTGTACTATAATCATCCTAGTTATAATTTTGAAGTATCATATTAATTTTTATTCATTCGTTCTTAATAGAATTTGACAAAGTAGTGTAGTCTGTTATGTAATTTAGATTGGTCAGTGCTCCGACATTAAAACAAAGCTGGGATTTTTGGTAACCCTGGTTTAAGTGGATTTATATCTTGACAATAAAACAAGGGTTTGTATCACAAATGAATACATCAATATCCTTGACTCTAAGTCTCGAACTGACTAAAGATAACTCGAATTCTCTCCTGTTAAATTGAATAAAAGCAATTAAGTTAATCTTAATATGATTAGTAACTGATTAAATTATATTAAGTAAACGTAAGTCAGCAATACTAAAAGTAAAATTTATAGGCATGTATAAGAAGAGTCAGATATGAAGTGATTGGACAAAAAAAAACTATTTATCTAATCGGACATAGTTCCTAATTAAACGGTTGAATGGATATATAAATCGAGGCAAAATTACCCGTGAAATAAATAAAAATAAGAATTAATAAACTACCACTGAAATTGATACTACGTCATATTCTGTGTTACCCCCACGGTGGTGGTAGAACGGTTCTTCAAGATTGCTTTGAATAAGTGTCGTCTCCAATAAATATGATTGCTATCTTTCAAATTGTTCAGAAGTAACCATCGAAGTAACATTATTGTTAAGAGACGCACCGAAGATTATACTAATACCTACCTATAAAATTTATATGAAATATGGTTATAAGAAAGCTGTGAATAAAATAAATTTATGTCTCAAAATGTCATTCTATGTCAATAAATAGTGTAATTTAGAAGATTATTGAACTGCCGCTGTCAAACCAAAAGATTCAAAGAATGGATGTTTCTTTGAATGACTCATTATTTTATAGTAAGACACAAAAATTAGGCATTATTCTAAAACGATAGTACCTAGTAAGTATATTTTCTTACTTCTCTTTCTATGTATAATAAATATAAGTATATACTTAGTACTAAGTACATTTATCCGCTTTCTATAACCCTATTACAAGATATGCTTATAGGTACCTAAGTCTTAAATTTAGTAGAATGTTATATTTATCAATTTTTATTAATTAAAGCGCTCAAATTAAAAAAATTGGGAACTTACAAGTCGATATTATTTATTATCTTTTAAACTTTCGCGCTCCTTGATTATTATACGTAAACGGGAATTTTTTTATTATTTAATTATGTCATATTCTGCGTCTACTCTTTAGTTCTGTTAGTTATACAAGGAAATTTCACTAAAGCGTTTTAAAGATTTTCAAGATATTTCGAAGTAAATTATGATCTCAGAAATATTGAACATGCTAACTGCTTTTTTTTAATTCAAATATTTGTAATTATATATAATTCCTATAAAAACAAAACCCTGTGGCAATAAAAATAAAAAGAGTGCAATAAAAACTTAGGTATATTTAAGGTGTTGTTTGTTTGTTTTGTAATTTAGCCCAGACTGCATGAATCAATATTTTTTTCGCTCAAGGTCTAATAACTTATAGTTGGTTACATCATTGTTTTACGGATGCAACGATCCTAAAATGCAGTTCAGTTAACCTTTTTTTTGATTCAACCCTGGAACAAGCATAACCGGGAAATTACCACCTTTCAAATTAATAATTTTAATTTTACTTAATATCAACTATGAAGAGTAAATTTTATTTGCTGCCTAATTAACTGCTATCTTTTCTTCCTTCTATTCTACTATCTTCTATTATTTCTGCTCATAGTTGTTGCCGGCGTTCATAGACTAGGTACTAAAACCATTTACCATCAAGTGGACACTGTAGTTAATGTTTTCATGGTTGTCAATATCATATAATATAAGTGTACCTAACTTATTAAAAAACAAAATATTACTAGGATGCAAAAGTATTTTCTCTTCTATGAAATTTGTATTTATCTACATCTAGGTGTAAAGTAAGTACCTACTTTAACAAACTCAAAACTTGAACCATAAAAACAATCGGGTTTAACAGGGAATAAATATCAATTATCAGAATAAAGTATGCCAGTCATAATCAACTGTCGAACTTGAATTTTTTTTATATTGGAATCGAAGTAACGGTGTTTGATTTTTTGCTTGTCCACCTTAACACAAAGGTACGTCCTTTAAGTATTCAAGCTTTATTTTTTATTTACTTAGTCATTATATGGTATAACTCCGTAGAGGTAAGGAAATATAGTTATTTAACTTCTACATTTCGGGCTCATCATGGCAGGTGTCTATATAATATTGCCTTTTGCCAGGCACGTTGCATGACTTTGTGCTGCTCCTGATTTTTGAAGTGAAAAACTCAATTAAACTTTAATCGATTCGTAAATCGAACTCAAAATCTCATTATCACATGCAAACTTATGCAACAGGGCTAACGAAGTTGGCAAAATTGAGTTATTTACAGAAGCGATAACGCCTCTCGAAAAAAAGACGTTTTAATTTTCTCTTCGTGTCGCGATGAGATTTGCAAGCTCAGTACTCCATGCTTCTGTAAACTATAAGCAAAACCATTTCGGCACTGTGCCCCTATGTTTATATTTGTTTATTTTAATTCCGAATAAAAATATACTAAAATCGATGAACTGTCGTTCTTTCGTATATTGTTACATATTTTTCTATACAAGGCAAAGTATTATATATAAAGCTACCATACAAAAATTTAAAGTTGTCGCCATTCAAATCGCATGCGCCCTTACCGCACCAAAAACCTACGGATGTACTCTACAGATAAAGTTAAGTGCGTGCGTGTGGTAAGTTTAAAATTGCATAGCTCTCTATGCAATTTTAAACTTACCGGAAGGAAAAAGTGTAACGAACTTTCTAGTTCGTTACACTTTTTCGTTCACTTTAAAAATACAATTTAATTTTAGCATTTAACAAATAACAATAGTCTAAAATTAAATGGTATTTTTAGTGTCAGTGGACTGACAGAGACTTGTTTTAACAGAATCAAGGCTCTGAAAGTCGATGATCACTTCAGTCTACGCCGATGTATAAATACTAGACATAAGTTACTTGTAAAAATTTAATCAAACCGGTACTTATGCTTAATTAAAGTTTAAATATCTACCTCAGACATTTTTATATTGACTTCGATTGCATTTTATAACACACACATAGTGACCACAAAAACGTACAGTACCTAACTGTAGGGCAAAAAAAGACATTCTGGACTTAAGATACGTGACGGGTACGCCAATAATCTTTACAAATGAAGTCTCGTTATAATGAATAAGATCCCATGCTGTCAATTAATTCCTTTCATTCGAAATCTTCATGTCAGTATTTATTGTGCTTCGATACACCGAAAGGGAAAACTTCGGTGAATTAACGCTCTGTTAAGATATGAAATAAAGTTCATCAGAGATTTCGGTTATTTTCAGACATTTTTTCTGACGTCACCTTCCTTTAGATTGCACTGCCTAAATTCTTGTTTAAGTCAATAAATATCAATCCTTTTCATTTGCAGATATGTAATAAAGTGCACCCACGTTGTGGTCAGGCGAAGATAACTTTTACAAGAGCGTCGAACAAGAATTTGATATATGGTAGAACATTATGCGTTCTCCGCAAACCAATTAATTTAAATCTCATTTTAAAAACACTCACGTCTTCCGAGTTTGATATTAATATTAAAGTTGGAACTTGGGTTGTCTGCTGTTATAACTTACATTCACTTAATTATGATTGTTGATTATCTTATTAATCATATATAATTAAAAGTTCAATAAATCTAGAATACAGCAATGTATCATTTTGCACAGCGAACAAGTTTTAGAATATTATTGTTGTTATTGTTATATTATTGTTATTGTTTTTATTAAAGTTCGTATATGTAGGCAACCATACCGCTTTTATGAGCCATTTGTTACCTATTTAGTTATTTTAGTTTAAACAGTTGTGTATGTACTTAGTTAGAAATTTCAAATATTATATTGCCCCAATTTAAAGTCCAATTTTTCTCACCATCCAATTATAGGAGTCTGTAAAAGATTACAGCCAAATATTAAAAATTTTCATACTTTACTCATGTACCTAACTTCTTGGTGTTAAATTAAGAGAAGTCAGAAGATTAAGTTATTAAAATAAAATACAGAAGATCTCTAAGTTGATATCTGATTGATCAGTATTGTTCATAAGGGCCACCAAGAGTGACTTGTATGATATATCGGTGTGTTGGATAATTTTATTTTTGCAAATTCCTTTCAATTCCCGAATGATATATGAAACATTCATTAGCCATATCGTTCTGACTCAGTGATGAATGTACTTAGATACCGAGTTAACAGTTTGTAATTTTGGCGTCTCCCAATACTGGTTCGGTCCCAATCAAAATCAATTAGACATATCTTCTTGCGGAATGCTTCTTTTAATGTTTTAATGAAATGATTATTTTAATTACTCATCAAATAATCTTAAATTTCTTTACCATAGACAGGTTTAATAAGCTACTCTATATATTAAGTCTTCTGTTAAATTCACTTATTTTTTACTAGTACTCCTGCTAACCCCTCCAGTTAACCAAGAAATACAAATTTGAAATGACTTTGCTCAAGAAACGAATTTTGAAAATCTGAAAATAATAATCTACTTTCTACATAATTTGTACGTACAAACATCTAAATGTAAGTTTAACCCAAATAGTATTAGATTATCTCATTATACAAAGTGTAGACATATACTTGTAGAAGTAATCATGTAGACCCAATTGAACAGCTACAGAAATATCAGCAATTTCTTTTTACACTATTAGGGCGTGTAAGGAAACCAGCACCTTGGAAATCCCGAAGGATCATTCCGTAATTAAGTTTCCCACACAGTCCAATAAGTCCATACGTACTGACGATTGCAGAAATATGGGGAGCGAATCACAGCGTGATTTATTTCTGAGATAAATCCTTTTAATTGTGGTTTATTCAAGAATCCGTTTGTGGTTTTCAACACTTACTTGCAATCATGTTGTTTTTATTTTACACTTAGGTACACAGACTAAGAGTTTTTTAGACAGTTGCAATGTAATTAATATATGTATTTAGTAAAATGAAAAATGATTGGATTGATATTAATCAATGTTGACACAATAAGCCAATCATTATGAATATTTCTGCTAATCGTGCTTGTGGAACACAACGGAACGGAAAAAAAAGTTGCAATGTAGGTAGTCTGTTGTTCAATAGATAGTAAGACCCTTATCTGAAAAGGTAGCTAGGATACTCCATCCATAGGAAGGCCAGGTAATATGGTATATATTGGCGTATATTAGACTATCTCCAACAGTCAAATGCTTTTAAGGCTAATTGATTGATGCATTTTAAATTATTCTTTAATAGTACAGCAAATCCATTATGACATGTTATTATAAGACTTCGTGCTGCGAATGAGAAAAAGGTATGGAACTATACAGACCGCACCTATAGCTTATCTACCTACCCCTGTTTCTTCGTTTACGCTAAGCCAACAGAAGAGCTGTTTGACATTGTAAGGATGAAAAATTTAACCATTCAACATTACAGCTTCAACATTAAATTAAGTCTTACGCACAGATTTATAATTTTGGTTTCTTGTGCAAATTTAGATTTGAGGATATGTGTGATTTCAGTAAAAATGTGACAATGAACTATTTTTTTGCTAGTGCTTGTAATAATATAACCGCCTAAGGGAATTCCAGGAACTGTGTCATATTTATAACGAACGGTGTAAATAATCATGACATTTCGTAAATTGCTTTGCAACTGGTTCTTGTGTTAGTGACCTCTGATGGTGAATCATAAGAATGTTTACCTCACCATGACAAAATAAGGGGTTTATATGTGGTTACATCTGATTAATGTCTTAGAGATAACATGTATTTCATATTCTACTATGACATATCATTGCTAATTAAATCGAATTCCTAGTCATAGTTATGTTTGTTAAACTTAAGTCGATCGTATAAAGTTTTAGTTCATGTTTCTACTATAAGACCCCTTCCTAGCCCTCCCCCCTTCCCTTCAGGTTAGGCAGAGCGTGTGTAACACCCTTAGTGATGCACACGTCCATAGACCATGGTGACCGCTTCCCATCAGGTGGGCCGTGTGCTTGTCTGCCACCTACGTAGTATAAAAAATACTATAAGAATACTGTACCAATAAATGTTATTGACTCGGTACATCTTCACAGTGATTTTGTTGAAAATAAAAATAAATTGTTTTTAGGAATCCGTCATTATTTGCAGTCGCGGTGACGTTATGCGGAGTTAGTTTGACCTACATGGGTGATAAAACCGTTAACCAAACTTGTCTAATATAATAGTTTTCATCATCCGACTCTGGGAGTTTTCTAAGTCAATTGTTTGATTTTCATTCTAACTACGAAATGGCCCAACCTTTTGCAATACCAATGTATGTAGACAGGCCAACAGGCAAACAATACTTAGACCAAGTCTCTAACTTGAAAGCAACCTTTTAGTAACATTTACATTTATATGATAATGTAAAAGGTACTAAAAGGAAAAGTATCAAAATAATAAAAAAAAGCAAACGAGCCTTTAGAAAAAATTCGCCATCAAGGTCATGTAAAGTCAACGAACTTAAGTTTGGTACCAAGTATACAGACTGTGTGTTGGATAGAATTGTGCAAATTGAAATTACAGCATCTGACTGTTTTTGTTACAGTTCTTTGCCCTTTTGTAATAGATGCTGTTCAATGTCTGTCATGTAATAGTTCTAAGTGGTGGGATGGTGACATCGTTGGAAACCACGCCTAGATAGCAGAGATTGGGTTAAATATTTAAATACGGCGACAAGTTCCCAATCATTGAAGCTGTGGGCGTAGGCTACTATTGTTTTCATAGACGACTTTTAACAGCACTGGATATCAATGACAAATAATCCGTTGACCCTTCACACATTACTTGTAACTATTTAAGTTTTTTCCATTGATTAGATCATTATGATGCAAATACAGAAATTATATTCACCATAAGAGAAATAAAATATCTGGGGAGCTTAATAATATCAAATAATTTACTTGGTGAGCTCGTTATGCCGTCTCAGTTGTCACACGATCATCTATGGCAGTTGCTATGGTAGTTGGAGCCCTAAAAAGAGAATTTCGATATCGTCATTGGATTATGGAGGTCAGTCACTTCACGGAAAATATCGAAGTACACTGCTTCGTATTTAGACTGAAAAGCCAACCCTGAGTTGAGAAAAGGCTCAGTGAACGACATCTCTGCGTATAGGAAAATGCTGTAAACGTAAATGAGGATAGATACAGTTGCTATGACTTTGGTTCGCCCTATGAACGTTGTAGGCTTGTGTAGATATATAGAATATTCTATATTACCAACTTTATTATCAAAAATATGGTTGCTCCAATAAGAGGCCTTATCGTTAAGATCGATCTTTGCCAGAAAACCTTTGGATGGATCTGTTGGCAGTATTTTGTACTTCATCATTTTTTATTATTATAGTAGCATCAATGAGTCAAATTGCTTGAATTTTGTTGATGATTCGTTTTTTCCTACTTCCTTGACAAAACCAAATTCAGACCATATGTGGCTTGTCGGTCCATTTGGTTTTAAAGGTATTATGATATCATAGTTTGAGTTTTTAAATAGGTGGGCACAACTTTTTTACACAAGAATTCTTTTAATTTAATCAACCAAAAGTATTTAATAAACTAGAACTTACCTAACAACTAATACAAATTGAGTTTTACTAATCAATTCTTTGCTTAAATCCGATCCGATTACTTGATTATACTTATTTTGTATTAAAGATTCTTGTTTAGACTTTTATTACGTATATAAAATGCATGTTGTTTTCACTGGCGCTTATATGTACAGTTATACAAGCGTTGTCTCTCACTAAAACATACAATCATAAAATTTGTAAAGATGTGCAAAGTTGTTATGGACCAGGTAGTAAAAAAAATATGTTTCTGGGTCTTGGATTGGTTGGTCGTATTATTAAAAGCATTGTGCATAAATTGAAAATAAATAAATACCTAAACTGATTGTCGATAGAATTTTTCAGAGAATCATCATTATCAGAAAAATTTTAATGAGTTTTTGTGACGCCCGAAGGCTTCATGTACTGTTTCTGTAAATCAATAAAAATGCACAACAAGAAAAGACTACACGAGGTCCTGAATTGGTTATGCAACAGAATTGGTTATTTATAAGATGCATAATTATACTTTTCAAGTGCTATTTCATTTCAAGGACGGAATGATATTTAGAACGAATTTCGATAACTTTTCACAGCTTTTGCTAGCAATTTATTTTAGTACAAACTATACCTAGTAGTTTTTCTTCCTTTTACTTTAATTTTTTAACCCATCGTAATTCAAGTTTTATAAGAACTTAGTTAACTTTGGTACGTTTTATTTTACTGCTTCCAGCCCTGACAGCTTCCTGTAGTCGTGCATAAGCAAAATGTAGGCCAGCGTTACAAATGTCTTCAACCATGAACGTCTCTGTACTTAGATGTTGCTTGATAGGTATAGATGCTATTAGGTAATTAAATGTAAAAATCGAATACTTGTAAAGAATTACTTAAGACTTATATGCTCGATGGTCATGTAAAAAGTAACTTTCTTTGTTACTTCATTTCACAAAAACTGTTGGATGGATCTCATTGAAAATTTACACACACTAGTTGTACGACCTGTAATATGACATAGGCTACTTTTCTTAATCAGGAAAAGTACTTAAGAGTCGTCAATGAGGATGATCCATGCAGGCAAAGCTGCGAGTATAGTTAAGGTAAGAAAAGTTTGATACTACTCGAATGAAAATTAAGTTGGACTTGAATAAATAAATATTCAAGTTGAGAAATCAGGCCTAATGTTAGCCCTCAAATGAAAGTACGGGACAGATTCTGTTTTTGTCACATTAGCGAAAGTAATCGCAATAATGGAATAAATTGTGTCTAAACTTGGACACGCAACAGAGTTATATTCGGTCTGACATCCTAGGGGAGAAGGAACAACAAAGATAGTTACTTCACTTCCTCAACTCAAACTATGTAAGGTAAATACTAGCAAAATAGAATCAAACCTTAATAATACAGGAAAACTTCCACATTAATCAAATACCCTTTAATAATTAAAATATTTCTGCCGAGATGAGAAATTATCAATCCCATAAAAGACATTCACCATATCCATGACATTGAAAACTATTGATAAACTATAAAAATACGACATAATGAAAGCTTTACAAACCCTTAACGTGCCGCCTGTAGGTACCTATCGATTATGTAAATTACATTGATGGTGACAAGAGTATAATCTCCGCTGTAATTATCGACTCGAAAGCAATTTATTTCGTGCCAGGATCATAATACCAGATTAAAACGTTTCATGCTGACGTGACAGGATTGTCAGTGGAAGCTATATTTCTTGATATTTCTAGACACGTATGAATTCTAGATTGACATCGGTGTTATGTGCATGACAGATGACAAAACTACATACGCGTGGGCTGCTCCTGGAGTGATGTCCTTGCGGATTTGAATCATTTCCACAATATAGTCTATCTTTATTATACAAACATGTAATGAATGTATGATATTGTCATCAAGTTCAGTCGCTACAGTAGCATATTGTGTGCGACATAGATGGCTAACGTAATCTCCAAGATCGTTATTTGTTCCGACATCAACATAAAGTAGTACTTTATCGCATAATTTTTGTTTTTTCTTGTCAAAAATGATCAACATTGAAGGCGAATTAACTGCATTTGCACTTTGATAATCTGTCATTCTAATAAATTAATAAATCAATTAATCATATTTTTTATTGTAGTATAAATCGTAGTATCAAAAAAAAATATGGTCATACATAACACTTTTTTGCCTCAAGATCTATTCTATAAGCTCGTAGAAAATATAACAAAATTGTAGCTAAGTTATCGCTCTATTTGAAACTACCTATCCATCTAATATTTTTTTTAGTTGTTACAAAGCCTTATTATAATATAGATCTTGATACCTCTTACATTACAGAAATCAAGTTCCGAGAGGTGTGACCTTGTGTGAACACAATGCCTCGTAATGATTGTGGTGCCATTGTCAACGAACCGTGCTCCGATCATCGATATATGCATTAACATTGGCCAGACCTCTGAACTTCTGAAGATGGCATGTTAGTTTAACAATTTGGCTGCCAGAACTCCAAATTTATGCATAAATAAATTTTTAACTGGAATATTTTTCTTTATTTATTTATCTATTCTTCATAAAATTATCATTATAGGTTGTAACCTAACGCAATAGTAGATAATAATTAACGTTTTAAATATTATTTTTGCCTCGCGTCTTTCTTATTTAAAAAAAATGCATTTCTGGCTTAAGTTTGTAAAAAAAACCTTATAGAATAGTGGTAGAAGTACTTATTTTTGGGGCAGTAAGGCAACTTTTATCTTTAGTGTCATATTTTATTTCAAACCTTATTTATTACTTACTTGTAAGGCGGCCGTTTAAAGATAACATTACGCCGTAGAAGGTTTTCGTGGGCAATGGTAGGTACTTTCTCAAGTCTGTGCGGAATGTTTTTTACTCGTATTCGCATGACGTGGTAGATTTTATCGATCGTTATCACTCACTTGTTCGGTCTTACGTTTTATTTATATAGTTCTCCCATCAAATATAATATAATTGGATTTACGTCTCGAATCAGATTGCGATCATACAAAAGCAGCTGCTTGATATATATTTTTCATTGTTTTTGTTTTTGTAGAATCAGCGCTACTACAAAAATGATAATGATCTTAATTTTATAACGGATATTAAAAGAATGAACTAGTCTAATCTATTTATGAATGATATTTCAAGTGGTGTAATTTTAAATTTAACGCATTTGAATGTATTTCAATAATTAAAAAAAGGTTCAAACGATTGTGGTATATCACTTGGAGAGAGACAACCACAATTTCAAGAGACAAGGGATCAGTAAAACTGCATAGGATGCACAAATTATTTAGTCGTATTTACTATTTCTAAGGAAGATTATATTACACCTTAATTTTTATAAGAGCAGACCACAACACTATTGCTTGGTCACCTCATATCACCACACACCGCGGTTATCAAGATGAAAAATTGGTTATTATACTAATCATGGACAAAAAATACGTAATTACAATGTACTTGTTACCCAAGCAACACTAGCACAGCCACCTAAATAAATCTCGTGCATTCAGAAAATATACAGGGTTATTTGTAAATAACTAGCATCCTCGCAGGGGTAGATAGCTGACATCACAACTGACCATTTTTCTACGACTTTTTATAATTCGTTAAATTTTACTTTCATACAAAAATAAACATTATATTTCTGCAATAAATACGTACAAGTGAAAATAGGTATAATATAAAAAACTTGCCTAAAAATAGTTATCAAAGTGTTAACAGCCTTTTATGACTGTCCGTAACATGATACTCCTTTAAAACATTGATGAATGTATTCTTGTTGTCACAAGAAAAAAAAATACAGTATGAGTCAGACTTATGTGTGATGGCATTATTTTCTTTTTTTTATCTGAAAAATATAAATAATATTTTGATATAGAGTGCGATAGTAAGACTGTTTCTTATTAATGTGTCATTTAGCTTGAACATTTTGATCTGATTATATTATGGGAAGCTGTTTCGATTGCTCTGGGTACTTACATCAATTTGAACATTGTAGTTGTTATTATCAATTTGAATTTGTGGTATACCTACAGTTCTTTTTCAGTATTGAGCAGCTCTTTGCAAATCGGATGCTACCTGTATCACGTTTTTAGGGTTGCGTAGCCAAATGGCAATAAACGTAACCCTTATTAATGGCTGTATTTGATGATGTAACTTATTTGTTTTTGTTAACATAACATAAACTCACGCCTATATCCCCGAAGGGGTAGGCAGAGGTGCTAGCACCCACATTTTACCAGTTTATGTTTAGGTCCCAATGTAATAGGTGGCGAGCCTATTGCCATTAACCGGGCACTTATAAACCTGCGATAAATACACACATAACTTCGAAAAGCATCGAAAAGTCATTGGTGTGTGCCATGGTGAACCCGGGATCGAACCCGAGACCTCGTCTCAGGAGTCCATTACCCAGACCACTAGACTACCTTTTATTATTGTAACTATATTAAATTGTCTAAAAATATTTGCTATAAATCTATGTTGTAATTAGATACTTCATATATCTTGGGACGAAGGTGTCTTGTTGACAAGCGTGAAGCGTCTAAACTTTAACCTCAAGGATATCGCGTTACATTTGTTGAATGTTTGATTTACTTCTGTTGCATGAACTTAGTACGAAGAACTTACCACTTTTTATAGCTAGCAGGTAATATAACAGGTAATTCTATGAATGAGAAATTATAGTTTACTATATTATTATAAATCAGAGAGACGTCGCGATTTAACACACCAAAGGTTATGGGGATTAAAGACGATATTTACCATTATGGCTATTGACGTTGAATAAGTAATAAACACAAGAAAAAAAAAATACTAGAAAATATTATTACAACTTTTTTTTTATTTCGTGTCTATGCTGTTGATCACTGAAGAGTTCCTTTACCTGGATTCGGCCCTGGATGTTGATGCAGGTCATGCTTGCCAAAAAATTAATTCCCATTGAAAATGTATTAATCAATGTAGAAAAAATCATTTGCATAGGTTATGGAGAAGTGATTCTAATTCAACTTACATCATGGCAAATAGAATGAACATTTTTAGGTTAAGAATATGCAAATGATTTTGTAAAATAACGCCGTTCTGGAAATACTTAGTTAATTATAATTCAAGTTTATTTTAGGCACAAACCTTGTGAACTCAATAACATTTCATTACCATACTGGAATTTAGCCCTATTAAATGGTAAGTATGTTTTATTCAATGGATACTGGCATTTCGTGCGTCTATCAAGTCTTTAATGATACAGAGAAATCTATAGTTTAAAGTAAAAAAATCTCATTATCATGTACACGCAAATTTTGGTTTGCGAATTCAGATACCTCACAGGAACCAAGTTTTTGAAATTATCTAGTGAATAGAACTTTAAAAGGAAGTCATAAATGAGTCACATGTGCTAAAATCGTGAAACGTGTTCAATGGAAAGCCCCAGTTCCTACACCAGTGCAATTATTTCTGTATTATAAAATAAGAAACAAAATATAAAACCCCGCAGAGTTCGGAGTGGAATTCCCCAAGTTGGAACAAAACCTAAAAATGTTACCGTACTTAAAATACTTATACCTATATGGGGGATTATAACGTATTAATGTTTAGTTATACAGGGTGAATTTTTCAAAAGGGATTGGATGGCCAAATCCGAAACTATAAGGAATAGCGAAAAATGCTGAAAGGAGTCACGAGCCCGATTTTGATGAAACTTAAAACCTCATCATTAGATTTTTGAAAAACCAATAATCCTAGCCAGGAATCGAACCTGTTGATTTTGAAAAAAAAAACACACCCTATATTATTACACCATGCGATAGTGTTGTTATTAAGGATCTTATTCTGGGAAGTAATGACATACCGCAAACTAAAGGAAAGAGCTCATCTTTAACAAAATACATTTTATCTTCTTACATTAACTGATTAATTGTTCAAAATGTAGACCATTGTTTTCAATACATAATCGTTACGTACTGCATTCAATATTAGAATGTTGTTGATTCCGTTTAGAATATTCTCCAAAGAACGTTAAGTTTCAAGTCATAGACTGTATCTCTGTATCATACGTAGCTTTGTAAATTTCGTTTTTGACATACCCTCAGAGAAAGTAATCTAAGGGAGTAAGATCCAGGGATCTCGCTGGCCAAGGCACAGGAAATAAAATTGTCGTCAAACTGCTGAATCAAAATATCTTTTACGGCTATTATGGGCTGGAGCTCCATCTTGTTTAAAAAAAAACATCAATCATTATAATCATTCCGAGTATAATTTAAAACACGGAATAGTTACGATCTTTTTTGGGATTTTGAACGAAACAAATAGGTACGTGAAACATGAATTTTATTAAATTCCAAATTTTCCTTAAATTTGCCGTATATCATTACTTCGCAGAATTTGTTCCTTAACAGCGACACTATCGCATGGTGTAATAATAAAGGGTGTGTATTTTTTTTATAGTTTCGAATTTGGCCATC
Source organism: Lithosia quadra (assembly GCA_963576445.1). NCBI lineage: Eukaryota > Metazoa > Arthropoda > Insecta > Lepidoptera > Erebidae > Lithosia > Lithosia quadra. The sequence goes on from OY754891.1 coordinate 9,424,252, forward strand.
CAATCCCTTTTGAAAAATTCACCCTGTATACGTTATTAGTTAGTTTTATTTATTTAGTTATTTTAATTTTTTAATGTTTAATAATTGTTTACCGTCTATTTAAATAATTATTGTATATTTTAGATTTGTTTCATTTTATCATTAATGGTATGACTAATATAGTTACTTATTGAAAATTTTGTCACAGTAGGTAACTATGGGAATTAGGTTATTAATAAAAGTAGACACTAAAAGAAATTTTTTTTCTTCGATTTTACTAAAAATCAGTTTTTAAGACGTAATAACTATTTATTAAATTAGATTAAAGTAAACCTTGAAAAAATCTGATGTAACAAGATTTTCGTCTAATTAAATGGTTTTATGTGTGTACTCACTAACAAGTTTATTATACCTAGGTACCTACATATAAATACGTAAATATTATAATGAATATAAAACTATTCTTATATAATTCTTACAATAAAATTTATCCTATCCCTATCCCTAGACCACGGTAACCGCTTCCCATCAGGTGGGCCGTGTGCTTGTCTGCCACCTAAGTGGTATAAAAAAAAAAAAAAAAAAATCCTTCTGCTCTGCAGCAAAAATTAAGTTTCAACGCTAAGGTGATCTATAATTTGGAATCTGATAAGTTACTGACTGTCGTAGTTGGGTGGTCGGAAAAGCTACGAGAGCCGAGAGCTGATCAGCTCTTTTTGTACTGGATTCATTGTAAATCAATCAATCTGATCATCATAAGTAGCATTATTCAAAAGCAGATACTAAATCATATTTTACCTTCATTTTACAGTTACCTACATAAAAAATTAAACACTAGAATATTTTAGAGTAATAAAACTCCAACGAATGGATATACCTATATCTTGCTTCTGAAATAATGAGTGCCTATCTTATGACTTCGATGTTCCCAACGGAAATTATTAGACGGGATCATAGGAGCGGAGAGATATCGGAAGGTAATAAGGCTGCATTTATGCCGAGTGCGACGCTTCAGTGCTTGTTAATGTAACTTACCATTTCAGAATTCAACATTTGGCTTTTTTATATACTACGTAGGTGGCAGACAAGCACACGGCCCACCTGGTAGGAAGCGGTTACCGTGGCCTATGGACGTGTGCTACACTAAGGGTATCACACCCAACCTACCCTGAAGGGAAGGGGGATGGGCTTGGAAGGGGTGGCTTGGCTAAATTTTTCGGGAATAATATCGCCTGGGTGGACTCCTCTGTGTCGTAGAGGCAGAGCGTTGCTTGGCCTGCTACGTCAGATATCGTGGGTTTGCATACCGCACTTCACAAAAGTATGCATGAATATGTCGATTTGTATTAGTCGGGGTGTTTCTATTATGTGTTTATATATAATAATATATGTGTTTACAAAAAATGTATCTAAGTAGGTATCTTAACAAAAAGAGCCAAAAGCAACACGAGTAAAAACACATAACGCAAGCTAGTTTAGCTATGCTTACTTTGGGTCTAGATATGTAATAGTGTTTGGGTCTAATAGTGTTGTGTAAAATAATATCCTAGAATATTTATTTATTTATTCATGGATAAGTTAGTGAAAAGTTCAAGGCTTTTTAGCAGTTCAAAGATTTATTAACTAGCAAATTCTAAAAATATATTCTTATAGTAAACTATCTGATTAATAGTAATCCTTGTATAAGTATTATGTGGACACAGAAATGTACCTAGTTGGCAAAACGTAGGTACACCAGCTTGCCTACCAACTTACACGTGCCTTACATACTTGGTGTGTCATTCATTCAGTACACGGGAATATACAGCCTTGAGTACTGATTAATAAAATAGTAGTTGTATTGAAAATCTATCTACCAAAAAACTATTTCTTCGATATAACTATGGAGCCAAATCGTACAACGCTTACTTGTTCATGAGATAGCAATTTACGGTGTCAAATCAAAAGTAATATAATGATATTCGACTTCGTTCCAGGAATTTCAATGGCTTTCAACCAAACTGCCAAAACGTTGACCTATACTTATTCCCGGACGTTAAAACCGGTTCGGTGTCGGGAAAAGCTTTGGATTACACCAGGATAATACCGCGATTATAATATTTGGGCACAATGCGCCACTGCGGTCATTGGTAGATCTCTTGATATTGCTGAGAAATTTATGTAATTAAGTTCGTATTACTATATAATAATTATAACATCTGTGGTATCATATTTTTGGCTAGCTAGTGTAAATATGACGGGAATAACAAATTATCATCAAACATTAATTTTATTATGGAGCACCACAAGGAAGTATTTTGGGACCATTAATATGAATTTAGATTTGCCTTATTTGCAACATTGTTTGCAAATGACTTTGACATTTAATTTTAATAAAACTGTAGGCAATTACGTCTATGAATTTAATTTGAGCATTAACTATCCCGAATTAGTCATTAAAAAATCATTTCAGTAACTGAATAGGCGAATTAAATGCAAATTTTTCGATAGCATCTATATGTAGTCTAGACACAAGTATTTTATCTATACTAATATTATAAAGAGGTAAAGTTTGTGTGTTTGTATATTTGTTAAATTGTAAGGGGTAATCTCGGGATCTACTGAACCGATTTTTAAAATTCTTTCACCAATAGAAAGCCACGTCATTCGTGAGTGTCATAGGCTTTATATTTTATTGGAAAACTGGAATTTACACCCGGGTGAAGCCGGGTCCCGGATCGCCAGTTTAACAATAAAGTAACAGTTTACCATAATAAAACGTTTTTGAGGTTGAATACGAAAATACAGACATGATGTATCGATGGGTTATCTTGAACTTTTAGTTTGGGATACAGTTTGATCACTTATCAAATATAGCTAAATAACTCTTTTTTTAAATCTATTCACAGATAAAAATTCTAACAAGTATTTAATAGTGATGTAACAGTTTACTGAATATCAAAGCGTATTTATTTTTATTGACTACGTTAATACTCAAATAATATTGATTGGTTACAAAGATTTGTAGTTTAATTGACAGTTTAACCACATAAGATACATAGCTAACCGGGTTCCAAAGATCCTGGTGGGCCCTATTTATCAATATAACGTTTTTAAGGTATCAACAACTTATTATCACGATAATATTCATTTCAATTAAAAGCTACGATGTGAAGATTTATTACATGGTTTTTTTAACTAATAGGTAGGCTTTGAATTTTTAATTCATTGAAGTTAACATTGAAATTGATACGTAATTTATACCTATTAATTAAAATAATAATGATGATGATGATACTATGATTATAAAAATATGATATATAAAACTAGCCGTTACGCACGGTTCCACATTCGACTAATCCTAACCACGTTCCTACTTTCCATATGAACCTATTCCAGGGATAAGAAATAGCCTTAATTGTTATAACGAGCATTGACCCCACAGGAAAAAAAAGTTAATTATATAAATACCTACTTATTAATTTTAAAACGAATACTTGGTGTACTGGTATTTATATATTTATTATATATATTTATATTTTTGTTTATAAGAAAAGATTATGACCTATATTGTGTAGGATTAAAACTGAATATCGTCGTGTTGAAAAATGAAACAGAGCCTTTTTGTTAACAGGTTTATCGGTTCGTCCCACTTTCACAGAATAATGGAACATACTCGTATCTAAAGCAAGTACAAAACGTGTGGCATGACATAAAATATAACGAAGCTTCGAATTTTACACCTATAAAAGGGGTTTATTAAAGTTCAATTTTTATATTCTTGTATATTCACAATTACATTTTGTGTCTATAATTTTTTTAACTCCTTTTATTCACAATAGCAAGCTGCAACTGAAGTCTAAATAATGTTTAACTATCCAAGACAATTTTTTAAGAATCATTTTACGTGATTAAAAAAAAATCGATTAACATAGCTAAGTTTGGTAGCTGAATATGTAAATTAGGGAACTTATTAAGTAGGTATATTTGTCTACTGTTGTACCTAACTATTGATTGATAGGATTATATCGCTCACGTGTGTCACGCTTTGCGTGCGTTAAAATCTATTGTATGGAAATGAACATAATATATTTTGTTTAATACATATTAAGTATGTCGTTTTATGAGATAAATCGATCAAGCAAGCGTTTATACAAATTTTTGACTTATTCGTCAAAGCTGAGTTAGATAGGTATTTTACTTATTGATTTTTTTTTCGATCACTGCAGTAAAAAGTTGTAGTTTTCCTTGTTGTTTTTTTCTGTCAAAAAATATTTTAGGACCATACATCCATACATCATACCATACACCATGATCATCACCATCACCATCATGACCATACATCATCTAGAGCTGATTATGCAAATCTAAGATATATACCTACTATAAGGATACAAATACTAAGATACATTTATTTTGTAAATAAATAAATACATTTATACCTCCACCTCAATGTAATATTTATGTTTGCAATGAGCGGGCATCGAATCCGCGACCTTTGACTTAGCAGCCGAACTCTCTATCGCTACGCCACAGAGAGTCACCGTGAATCTAATAAAAAGCCTGTATGATAAACAACGACACTCAATAATCCACAGTCTCTCAGTAATAATTTATGCTTTGTTCCCTCTATTTCGTTACATAAACACCATGTACTCACCCCTATTGTTTAGGGATGATAAATTAGCAGCTTACCTGTCGGGGATTAAGCCTGTGCGATCGACACCCCTAGTTTGTAATGTTTTTATTTGCATGACGGCTTCATTATTTGTACAAATTGCTTTCGAGTGTATTGTTGTGTTGATAATGTATTGAGTTCAGATAAATATGTGCGTTAGAAATTATACACAAAGCTCAAATAGGGCTGGTGTCCTCTCTAATCAGTTTTAATATATACTGCACTCTGCACTACCTAATAGGTTGGTATTACGAAGATTGCCCAGCATAGGCGGCGCAACCTACTGATTGACGAGCGACGGCAGTCGTTCTCGTAAGTGTTGTATCGTAAGAGATATCAAATTATGCAATAGGGAATAGAAAAGAGGACTTTGCGGCCCACCTTGCAAGTTTAAGATGCTATGTTCAGATGAAGAACTAACTACACTTACATATAAAATGCGCTAATTGCTTTAATGGCAAATGGGCTCACGTCTCACGTGCATTCGAGACAGAATCTTGAAATGATGATGATGATGCTTAAAGTAAGCATAAATATAACGGATACTTCAATGCCATCAACGTTGTTTTGATTATATTAACCTGTATTAAAATGACTCTGTAGTTCCCCACTAACAAAGTTAATGCAAAAAAGGAAAAATCACGTGTTACACAAACATAAATGAGGTCATTCACCTTCAGCAGTTCTTGGTTAATAATTTTTGTACGCTGGTTTTTTCATATACTTAATCACACTTGTTCTGAGTTTTGTAGGAAGTTAGAAATTAACTAAATTAATTGAAATAAATCATCTTATTTGTTGTAAGACTTTTAATATATATATAATCATCTATCTATGCCCGTGGCTCCACTCGCGTCGACGTTTTTGACGATACCTATCTCCGGTTCTACTCTGGTTATTGTGCTCCGTGGTTCTACTCAACCGATTGTGGTCAAACATGCGTAGGATTTTAATTCTGACCAAGAACTTTCAAACTATAAAAATGCATTAAAATCCGTTCAGTAGTTTTTGCATCCATCGCGAACAAACAGACACGGATTCCACAAAAAAACACCAAAAAGGAAAGGACCCACGGCCACAGGCTAGGAAGTAGCTAAAGCTATGGTGTTTTGTAGAAATAGAAAGTAGTTCCAGAATATTATTCTCAATCCTTCCTTAATTAAAATCTTAAATATCCAACATAAGACAAAATTACTTGTCGCATGACTGTCGCTAAACTAATTCAATATCAAGGTGAAGCTACACGGAGCTTCGCAAAATATATTAGAGTCACAACAATTACACCTCACTTAAGAAAGCGCCGGGCGTCTCGTCGAGTTTTTACCAAGCGCTTTTCTGCCAAGAGTTATGACGTCGCCAGCTATCTGGCGATAAATCACGAAGACACCCGAACATTATCGTAACGACTTTCTTGAGCAACTTGAGCTAGGATTCAAGTATAACTTCTTTCTATTCGCATTTTAAAAGTCCTAAAGGACATATTTTAGTATTCAGTCCACATAATATCAAAAATGTGAAAGTTTATGAGGATGAATGGATGTTTATTAGTTTTTCACGTAAAAGTTGAGCAGATCTCGATGAAATTTGGCATAAAAATAGTCTATCTATAGTGTAGCATAGCCACAGAGTAAATAATATAATACGTTATATGGTTATCTTTTTCATGGGCAAAAGCAAAAGGCCGTCTATTTTATCCTAGGATTTTTTCCAGGGCTTCAGAGCCGTATGCAACAGCTTGTTATTAAAGTTGCCTGGAAGAGATCGCTATGAGCGATAAGACCGCCCATTGTACATGATATAATAGCTAAGTTAAGTACTTCTGAATTTTTTTGTTGATACAATAAAGTGCAATATATTCTGTTCTGTTATATAACTACAAACATATTTAAACACTCTTTTTCTAAATGTTACTCTCTATTCATTCAATCTATAAGGTACGAAATCAAATGAAATGTATACCTAAGCTACCTACACAATAATCTTTCACTCTAACAAATTACAGTCGTGAAGAAAAATCTGCTCCATAAGATGGATTGTGAATTAAATACTATTCGTCGGCCGTTGTCGGACCGTGTGTCAGCTGGAGTATCGGACGATCGAGATTGATTATGAAAAAGCACCTTGTCAGATTACATTTCGATTGTAACATATCGATCAACGTATGACATGAACGGATTTTGATCAGGAAAATGTTATTCGATTAGAAAACGAATCGCCATAAGGTAGATGAAATCGAAGGTTGTATTGTTGTATGATTTTTCTTGTTTAGAGAGATTTTGAAATCGTGTGAAATGATTTGAGTGCGTGGTGATGGCTGCAATTAGAATTGTTATGAACCAATTTTTTTTAAATTTCACAGAACTTTTTTAAGAAAATTATTTATTGAAATTGCATTCGCCTTAACCCCTAGAGTTAGGTTGAATTGTATCTATTAGGAATAGGTTCATGTCATTAGTGTAACGGTCAGGATTTGAACCCGGGACCATTCGTATATATTGGCGACTCCTTAACCGCTTAGCTACTTTGTTGCATTTCATTAGTGTAGGGGGGAATCCGGTATATAAAGATATACCACTAAATATACTTTTTTTATACTTCCTGGTTATGTAATGTTTACACTGTCGTTAATAATTGAATTATCTGTTAATTGATGTCATTATTGTCTGTCAGATCTATTGATGTAATCGGATCCCAAAGCGGTACAGCAGACTAATTGTGTATCTCGTATCCAGTCACCGAGAATCACTAAGTAATTACGTAGACGGGTTTTGTAATATTGAACGTTCTATTGACTTAATTCCTGGTGTAATGTGTTTAATTGAAGGTAGATCCAGTAATTGTTGAAGACTTAACAACTAATAATTGTGCGTTTTACGTCACTAACACATTCCATTCTGCATTAAAATTAATAAATTTTATTAATTGCAACCCCAATTTACAGTAAAAAATACGTCCCGGTACGAAGTAACCCTTCCTCGGAATGTATGTTTAGAATAAAACGAAATATTTCTCCCCAGTAGCGGGCAAAACATTTGGCCCCGCGAAAGAGCAAATTAAATCATACACCGAGCGTCTCAATTATTCCAAACGCGCGGTGTATGCCACAGGCAGTCACAAAAAGAATGGTGGCGCTGGTCCTTTGAAAAGCCCATCGGGGGGTGCTCTCAAAGCTGTCACCCTCAGAAGTACACTTCACTATGAATGTAAACATCTAAGTCTACGAAAACTCGTGAACCAACATCTACTGCCGGCTACATTGCAGGAACGCTACAAACAGAAATAATCAAAGCGGCAATGTATACAGTGCGCAGCGATGTAGTGTGTGACATCGTTTCGGGATGGAATACAGGCGCCGCGGCGGCTGGTCTAGCGCGCATGCGTAGAAAATCACACCCCATTGGTTTACGGTGACGTCATCGGGGTGAACCCGTAGGTCTGAGTGACACTAACAGTCACCCCTGAGCTGCGCTAGGGTAACCTCGTGTCTCCAGTGGTGGAACAAAAACAAACGTTGAAATTACTGATACAGACAGTGAAATCGGACAACAGTTTGTGTTCTGAGTGAAATTCATTGAAGTGTAGAACTGCTGTTTTGATTTCGTTGAGTAACCGAAGCCGACTCGTCGTTGAATAAGGTAAACCTATCTCACGTTGTTTATAGTTCCTGCTCATGTCAGTGTTCTCAATGATGCTAGCTCGTAAATAATTCGTGAGACGTGTTTTATCATATTTTGAGAATTTTAGCCGAGGTTGTTGACCATTGTTAACGTGTAAACATTTTTAGACCGTTTCCTTGTTTGAGTCATCTCTTAATAATTTTGAAATCTAACTAATCTAAAATAAGCAAGGCATTCGAAAAGCTCAAAAGGTACCTGTCAGTACCAATAACTAACAATAGTAACGTTACTAAGATTATAAAACGATCTTTGATAATGTTTTCGATCTTAAGTTGATGTTACTGGATTATAACGAAGTGCTGTTATGTTTGATTTGTTTCTTTCATGTACAAAGTTCTAGTAGGTACTTATTATCTTTCTTAGCATAAAAATCGTCTTTCTTTTTAGGTGGTAAGCAAAACATTGTGTACTGCATTTTCAATGATAATACGATCATTAAAATACTCAAGTTACTCACTCAGTATCAATTTAAGCCAACAGTCACGTTTTGTACATTCAATATCTCGGGGTAGATATCCTGTAATGTAATACTTTCCATAAATTAACGTCTCCAATATGGATCCATCTCTGATCTAACCAAGCATTACCGCGTTTCATATCCTATTTGAATATTAGGGAAGAGAAAATGTGGAGTGATAACGTTTGTGCAAAACTGTTTTATTTAGAGTATGAAGTGGTTTTGATTGGACAGTTTTTAGGCAAACCTGAAAGTAACAACTGGAATATCTGTTTACTTTCTAGAATAAGAGATGTAGATTAAGTAGTTGTTGGATAGCTGTGTGTGTAATTTGCTTAGGTACCTATATGAGTAAAAGTATTAGTGAAGAAATGCTGATACGATTTAATAAGGTATCAACTTTTTATCAGTTCAAAAGGAGTATTATTTATTTTAATAATAATTTGGAGCAGGAAAACTTAAACGCGAGCCTATTACAAATAAAAAAATAACTTTCAAGCTAGGAACCATCGTTATTTTGTAGGAAAGCACATACAATTTATGTATGTAGAGATATATACTAGAGTTCATTATACGTCTATCTATAAGTTCCCCGAGTTGCCAGAGGTTCCACACGTATGAAATATTTAATCCTGTTGCAGCAACCCACAGGAACCTATTCACTAAATAAAAGTAATCATTGTGCCGTTTTAGACGAAAATCTATTATTGTGCGAAAATTCATCCGGATCCGGTATGCTGTTTTTGCATGAAAGAGTAACAAAAGTAATGAGTTTAAAAAAGGTAATACTTTGCATAATGTTTGTTTCTATTTTTTTCTGTTTAAGAAACCGTGACTAAGAGCAGTATAGAAAAGCTTAGAAAGAATCTGTTAGCTTACACGAGGTTAACATGAACACTATGAATAGTAGTTACAGCCCTTTTCATTCTGAAAAAGGCACAGATTTCTTAAGAATACTACCTACAGCGGGTAGTGTAACGGTTATTTGTGTTAAAAAAAAACATTTCATACATTGAATTCGATTGGGCACATAACCTTTTAATGACAGTTTTACTCCATATTGGGGCTGATGGGGCTGACAATGTTACTTAAAAATGTTGGTAGTAAACTGGTTTCCATTTAGTGAAATTTTTTACCCAACCTTTTTAACGTGGGTGGTTTTCTTATGAATGGAACCGCCTCCAAATTTCAAATCAATGACGTCAAATTTCAAAATATTTTAAAGATATTTTAAAATTTCGGTGCTCGGTATTCACGATTAACTGCGTCTCCATTTGCATTTACACATTGTCCAATTTATAATACAATAAATAAAACCTGCTTGCCTGGAGACCTCGCTCTTCTATGATTATAACAAATAGTTTATGACGTTCGTTTTTAATTTGCACCATCGACAAAAATTTCTTGACCTAATTTCCGAAGGACCAAAACCTTCGCCCATGACCGATGCGTATTTTGCTTATTAGTTGGCACTGGTATAGTAAGTGATTTATAATTTGATTTGTTTGTTCGTACCGCTCTTCGTCTTAGTGATTTAGTAGGTGACTCGAGCTTTATTGTGAGATAAATATTGGTGCAGTTTGTTTCTATTTTTATATCTTGCAAGTCTTTTGTGGTGATTCATCGCTCTGTTGTTTTTGTGATTACACTGCTGCATTTAACTTACGTATTTTATGTACAAAGAAATGTTACACCAATATATTTATATGTATAACACAAAAGATAGAATCATCGCTTCGATTATCATCATCTTCATCATCCTAACGTGGCTCCCGGTTGCATTCGAGGCTTCTACCTCAGAGCCCGGAAACTAAGTCCGTTTATTCCTATTTTAAATTTGGTTTATGCGGTTTTTAACGCAGCGTTGTCGACCGTCTGACCTCCCAACCACAGATATCAGTGAGGTCTATTCACAGTACTTATTCAATATTTATTGCATTCTATAATGAATGGATTTTCAACTCTGAAAGAGATATTCGTACTACTAAACTGACGGCTTCCTAATCAATGAAGATTTGTTTGTATTGAGTACAAACATTGGGTATATCTCGCTATCTCTATAAGTAATCTAATGTAGACAATTTTCTAGAGCCTCTAAGAGCGATGGCAACAAGCCATTCTAGATGGCGCAGGCAGACGTGTTCTACACTCATCTCTCTAAAAGGAAGTTGCATAGCCCTCCACGCATCAGAGGAGGTACTACGCGACATCACGTTCTGTACGTTTGGTGGTCGATGTTTTCTTGTATTGTATCCAGTTTTAGTCAGTTTTTCGACTTTCGACCTAGGTAGTCGTTTTACCGTTCTTGTGCCACCTACCCGTGGGGTTTCCTTGTTAAAGTTATGCATTTACAATTAGTAGATTTTTTGAATGTTTTAAATTCTGTAATTTATTTTTCTGCAGAAACGAGAAAAAAATATATTTAAAAAACATCTTTTAATAAAAGTTAATAATTCAAATTAAGTTCATATTTAGGCAGATCAATTAACTTAGTTCATTAAATTAAGTGTACAGAAACTTATCTCACATTGGTAGGTATATAAGGATAAGGTCTAATCAAATTTTCATTAAAGGTGTAGAAAAGTCCATAATCGTTGGTGATCTGAAGGAATAAAAGCAATTACTGAATTGGCTGGCCACATGTGCGTTGAATGCCAATAATTGGAACTAATCACTGATCCAGGAAAGCTATTACATTTTGTGGAAACATTGTGAACGTGAATCTAAAATTAAACCTCTATTTGTAAAGACCACACCCACTCGGGAAAACGAGTATTTGGTTTTATAATTAGTGTAATTCAGTCGTTGTTTATTTGGTCCTAAAACTATTTCTATCTAAGAGTTATTTGTAAACACAGGTATAATTCCCAAGTGAGTAATATAAAGAGATACATAATTAAACTTTTTGGAGGATGATATAATATTACAGGATATTGTTTTTGTTATGAATGACAGCGCTATCTACTCGTAGACTTATGGTAAGTGTAGTTTAAATAGCTTGTAAAATGGGTTCTAGAATGCAGATAAACATACAGGGATACAGTTTTAATATAATATACATAGGAACACCAAATATACATAAGTAGCATGCAAATATTTGCACTAAGCGGGCATCGAACCCGTGAATTAGTATGTTTTGGGACCCTGTCTTAAATGTGTAGGCTTTGAATGCAACCGATGATGAATCAAAATGATGAGGACGAAAATAAACCCATTTAATTGGCACTGAAAATGAAATGACTAATAACTCATAAAGATCCATAGTGCAATCAGTTTCCTGATATCTCAAAGGATTTTTTATTCAAATTACAAGGGAGATTTTAAAAATCCCTGTAGCGATCCAGTAAAAGAATTTAATCCATAGATTAGCTTCAGTAGCGATCGTTCAAACGAGTCCTGATCGGCATCAGTCGATAATCGGTCCTAATTTGATTGGCACTCGGGCAGCTGGCAACGACGTGAAAACTCTATTACTCGCCAACTTTGTAGGGTTTTACAGACCATCAAAGGAAATTTAGTATATTGATTGGCCTATTTACGGTTCTTTCAGTTAGTTTTGTTACTACGATCCTTTTTACTGACTAACAATTTCTTCGACTTTAGATCACTACATTAGATGTATTTGGAAGGAATTTATAGCAATACAATTTTTTATAAATCAATTATATTGAAGAATCGGTTAAAGCATGAAACTGCAGGATTGAATTTTCACCAGTGTAAAGTAGTTCAACTAAACTGGATTCTCACGACTGCAATTCATTAAGTACCTAAATATGCTACGCAGTTTAGTTACCTTAGCTTAGTTAGGTGAGCAAATTATCTAGATTGGTTTCACGATAAAACTGTTATGAAAATGATTTCTATGTGGGAATACCAGCAAAACTTGGAGTATGACTACAAAAGTAATTTAGATACCCAGCGAAATCCCCACTCAAATTAAAGCAGTCTAATTTGGAACACTCAAGAGAGCCGCATCTATAAAGAAAGGCCACGCCTACTAAAACCATGATATTATTATACTTCCACTTCCTCCAATCTACTTTTGATTAATTTTTATATGCTTTCCAAGATTGTTTAGCCCTGGAAATGCTTTCGAATTACTCTCGGTGTTTAGTGCGTCACTGCTGTTGCCAGTATTAAAGAATCAGTATAGTACCTAAGTCTTTAGGCAAGATAGTCACATTAATATGACTAAGAAATATATACAACCGATTGTATTAGAAAAAGCCCGCTGGATTAAAATAGGATTGGGCGAGCCATATTATTATCAGCAGAATACCATCTGAGAATTTAACTTCTTTGGTTACACCATGGATACCGGTATAGTCGGAATATCCAGACGTAGTTGGCCGAGGTAGCGTTACTGGACTGACATAGACTCCTTTGATTACTGGTATAAGTATAAATTGGTTGGTGGTGGTTTTTTGACCAGTATGCAGTGTTGGAACAAAATGCGATGGACCAAAAATAACTCGTTTTGCTTCTAGAATAAAATAAAATTGTTACACGCTTCAATTTTTTTATCGATATTTCATCATTTAAATTTATATTAAGCTAATTAGTTCCTATTATATAACTTGTTCTGTCACCTAAAGGATCGTAAATTCACATAAAATAAGGCTAATTTAGATAACCTAAACCATGTACCGTTTAATACACCGTTATGTTTAAAGGTTTCTTAACAAACATTTGTTAGGTTGTGGTCAAAATATTAAACACCTTAATGGTCACCAATATAAAAAATGTCATAAAGCCATTAATCAAAATAATCATTGTATAGATATTTGACCATATACTGTGAACCGTTGCCAATAAGGTATTTATGTTCATAACACCCACGCGAAAATTAATGAAATAAAACTATTTGTTCCTTGGTTTTAATTGTAAGACAATTACGATTTAAATGAAACATCTATCTATATTAAGTTGTTCTATTTTATGTTTAAACTGATAGAAATGAAGGAAGTGTTATTATGATTTAATAGAAGGCGTTAAACTTCCAGCGAGCTTCGTAGGGCCATAATGATAATGATGATGACGAAATATTTAACATTTAAGTATTTATCGTTGTAAACACTTGTTTCCTTCGTGACTTGAAGAAAATTGATTGGCCTGTATATTGATAGTCGGAAACTAAATATATTTCAGTCTTATCATAACTCAGTTTTGTTAAATTTGGTTTTAAGTCAGTTTTTGCTAAATAAGAGAGGCTATTTGAATGCGTAAAGAAATTACACTCGAGAGCAATGAATCCGGGTCACTTAAAGAATGTTAAAAATCTCGGAAACTAAAAATGATAGGTTAATGCAATAAATTGTATTTAATAGACAATGTAATACTCCTTAAATGAAAGTAAAAAAAATATGAGTCACCATACATTTTATTAACACAAAATTACATAAAGAAAAAAACTGCTGATCTCTCCTTAAAACAAAAATAGGAAACAGGGCATATCTTAGTCTCGAAATACGATGCCCACGCTCCAGTTTAGGGCCGTTTGCAGGTCTAAGGGGTTTTAAGTTAGATTCAGCAAGCCGACGTCTTACTGTCCATGCACTTGGGTTACTTCCTCCGAGGCGTCGAAACTGATTGGTGAGTTCAGTTCCTGTGAGAAAGCGATTTCGAAGCATGGTGTTCACCAAGTATCGGTCTTCTCGTGCTGTGGTACACCTGGTTCTGCCCGTTCCTGGTCTGCGTAGGTTAGAACCAGTTTCTTCGTTTAAGTGACCCGGATTCATTGCTCTCGAGTGTATTTATTAATAACGTCACAAAGAACCGGATTTATAAGGTAGTAATGCTTAAAAGGGCAAGAAACTTTTTTTATGCTGAAATTTTGTGTCATTGAATTTTAAGTATACTCATAAAATATATTCTATGGTTATACCCTTTGATTTGTAGTCAAAGGTGACTAAGGTTCATATAAAGATTTATTAGGGGTTCGCCAAGCTTTTACGTACCTAGTAGGTTCATCCTTTGTAGTAGTTTCCTTCTGTGATGAGATAGCATCAATCTAAGCATTGCTTAGAGGTTTATGACGTGGCTGGGGGACTGGAGTTCATCTCTTTGTCAGACCAAAGTTGAAAGTTGACCCACACTGCATACGAAAATAATTCTGTTTCTTAATTCGAAGTTAGAACTCTCAAAGGGTATCATAGTATCGATGGTGCACGTGCCAGTAAGAAAATGTAATTTTAAATTAATTTGCATTAAATATCAAATTCTTTCGGTGTTTCGGCACCGAATATATCAACGTTAAGTCACATTTCTAGAATTAGATAACGTACATGGCGACAATGTTTCTGTAACCAAAACTATTTTCCGTAAAGGAAGATATCTTTTTAAGACTACCATTTCCTTTTTAGTCAAGTGCTTATTTACCGACTATTGGTCGACTATTAGTTAACTAATTAAGCATCGTAACATCACTAAGCACACATGGGAAGTGGTTTTCCGTGTTAGTAAAAAGGGGAAGCGCTGTCTTCCCTTGATTTGCTTAATTGACTGGTATTGGTTGTGAAGATTAGGTATATATTCGTTCTGTTTATAAGTCATTATCTAACTAAACCGATGGTCTCAAAAGTGAACCTTATATCGATTCCCATTTTATATAGGTAGAACAGTTGAAATAAAGCCATCGAAAACTATATGATTCTAATAAACCATTCGTTAATTAACACGTCAAAAGCACACCATACATTTTGTATTTGATTACGTAGGATCCCTTTTGCTATGGTAACAATATGCGATATTTACATAGGGGACAGTGGGATGTTGCGTGTGTCCGCCTGTCAAACGCCTGATTGTGGCAATTATGACTCGTTTGGATCGTTTGCAATCATTTGTAACAATAAGTTATGTGTGAAACGAATAGGCTTATAACAGCTATGTGGTGAGGAAAAACTACTTTAACTTTAAAATAACTTTACAGACTAGATTTAAAACTATCTTATTTTTTATGAAATACCTACAGATGTTGGCCAAACGTAGTAGGTATATTTACGTGTAATCGCAAAGTCCTTAGTTCGATTACCGACTATGGTAAAGCATTTCTAAAGGAGTCTAGCGATGTGCCCAATAGTCGGCAGAGGACCAGAAATATATATACAGAGAACACATTAACCGAACCCTTCGGGATATAGACACGTGTAAATAAAATGTAAGCTTAAGTTGAAACGGAAAAGTTTGCGGCATGGTCTCAGGGGGTTAAGGATTCTGAAAAGAACAGAAACTACATTTAAAACTAGTTTTTTTACTAAATATCTGTTGTTTTGCTTGATGCAGATGATTTCTGTGGCGTAGTGGTGGAGTGAACGATTGCTAGGTCACAGGTCGCGGGTTCGATTCCCACTCATTGCAAATAATTGTGTGCATGATGCATGGATGTGAATATTTTCGATCGTCTGGGTGTATCTATGTTTTAAAAAAAGATGTATGTGTTTTTTTTCTAGCATCTACAATAATTATGGGGGTTTTCAAGAAGGGCTCCAGGTTTTTATAGGGTCGGCAGCACGTGCGTGACGCAACTCTGGTGTTGCTCACGACCATAGGCTACGGTGACCGCTGCCCCGCTTCGGTGCTCAGGTGTGCTTATCTGCCACCAGCGGTATAAAAATGTTGAATATTTTAATTATTATTTATTTATCTAGTTCTAAATTCAATCTTCAAACAGCCTCGCGATGGAACTTTATTATTTCTGATATCATAATTTGTCCGCCTTGAAATTAATGATGATATTAACCAGAACTCACTAACTAAGGGAGACACGTAATGAACCCTCGACTTGAAAGTTTTTCAAACGTAAACGCGTACGTTTAAAAAAGTAGGGGTGTTCCGTTATTAATCATTTTTAACTTAATGAAAAGAGAGAATATATCAATCTTTTTGTCTCAAGCTGTACCTACCTAACTGGGGCGGGAAATTAAGACTGTGAAAAATGACTCGGGCATTATGTAAATTATTATTTGTTTATAAATAAAGACGCGTTAAAGTAATGAATTAAGGTACCGAAATCTGAGCTTTTCATGAAATTAAAAGTGCGAAAATGCTCTCATTGTGTTTCTGGTGAAAGTAATTTGTTTGGCTTTTGGGTAAAGGTCTTTTATAAATCTCACGTTTGGGAAAGCTGAAGGAAATTATCCAAAGCGTTTCTTTTGTGTTTTTGTCTGAGCTCACTTTACTTGTAATACCGCAAGATGACGGAAGCTGTCTTATCGTAACAGTTTTGTATCAGGAAATGACTAAACTTTTTGATGCGTATGTTGAAACGTCAGTCGTTTTAGCCAATATATTTACGAACTAGCTTGTCCATATATTATTTTTATATTCAGTTCGTCACATGATTGCACCCCGCTGGATAGTGCGGTGAAGTTCAGTAGGTACCCTCACCACTCTCCACCTCAGAAGCTGATGTTCCTAAAATGGTGGTGGACTTCAACAAATGATTTTTTACGCCCCTCTCGAAGAACCTGGGATTATAAAAACAAGGAAACACGTGTGCGGGTAAAGCAGTTCATCTCTTTAAAAAAGAAAAGAAACACTAAACCGCCAAGTTCGGGATGGTATTGTTTCTTTTCACCAAAAGTAGCTAGAATAGACTATAGTGGAGGATCAGGTGCTTTGGCGCACATTGGGAGAGGAACTCATCCAGCGATGGACCGCAATAGGCTTAGTTTATCGATTACCTAATACTAGAATTAGATGTTATTGGTAACTTGTCACGCGTTTTATTTCATGGGATTAAAAGTATCTCGGTCAGTCTTTCCAAGAAGACATTACCTACACGTGGATAAATTAAAAAGTAATTGATTTAACAATATCGTCAAAATTGGAATGTCATTATTTTATTATTAGTTTACATTACTTGCTTTAAGGGACATCCTTAAACCCGCACCAATTGTCAAAATAAACGCCCGTATACCACTGTATCTCACTCAACGAACCTCTCACAAATTTATCGCTCCTAAATTATGACTAAACATCCACAATTTACTAAGCGAAACATTTTCGCCCGGAGCGATATGCGATTGAAAAATTGTTGAGCTTACGTAACTATATTGTGCCTGTGAGGCCTGATATGGGCTGGAGGATCGCTCTCATCCGCCCCGGGTAATAAAGGGACAGGGGTAGACAGTGGCTGCCTACGTCATGCATGGTTGACTCTTGATGGAACCGAAAATTATTGGAAGATAATTTTCATGTAGGTTGGGAATTTAATATTTTGGCAACTATGATCTACAGTCTATTATACAAGCCGCTGGTATGTATCTTCCTTTCAGTATTGAATGCGTGCTACTGTTTCAATCTATTTGCGATCAAAATTTCAGAGTGTATAAAGTACCTGCCTACAGCTGTCATCGTCACGCGGGTACAACCGCATACCAGTGCAGTTTGTCGATTACAAACACAGTTTTCTTCTTTATAATATTAGTATACTCGTAGGTTAATTGAAAACTGTCTTACGGAATACTTTAAAAAAAAAATACAGATTTGCAGATAGTGGACGAAAATGTGAATAAAACCATTATACCTACAGTAAATTTTTACATTTCCTAAAAGTGGTATTGTAAATTTAAATCCCAACAATCAAAATTCACAAAATTAACCAACAATTACAAAACCTATAACACAGTCTACATGACGTCACTCGAGGCCCCTGATTCGTCACGTTTGGTACTAATATAGGGGTTAGAATCGGATTAAGTCTCGGGCAGTGTTGGATGAGAGTACAACGATACTGTGACAGCTCGCTTTTATTGTATCTACACTGGCCACCCTTTCACCTGAAATGTTATTTGCGTACAGGATCAACATACGTCTGGAAAGGTTATTCTACGTAGACTAGTAAAGTTGGTTGTTATAGGATGTGAATCGCGTAAAATATTTCAAAGGTCCGTTTTCTTTATGTTTATGTTAACTACCTATGTCCATAAATTCCGCTTCGTATATGTATGTAAATTTTGGCCCTGGGAATAGATCGTAGGCTATTTTTATATAACAACTACTTAATCTTATTTTACCACTAATATAAAATAATGCACAATTGAAGCTACGAGTATATGGATGGTATCTAATCCGGTGCGGCGGCGTTCCCTTTTCTAGTGGGAGGAGTACTTTACTAAATTCGCTACATGAGTCAATTTTTTTTTAATAACCCATTTGCAATACTGCCTTAGGTGTTAATAAAACTCTTTGTTCCGTCATTAATTACTTTGCTTCGTTGCTCTTTTTTTCGAACGTGTTTTATCCGTTAAACGTGGCAAGGCAACACCGGCCACCCTTACACACCTGTGTTTTTTGACGCGGCAAGAGATTAGCCTACGTCAAAACATGTTTTTGTTAGTTGGTATGTTATGCGGTTTTGGATTTAGGGATCGTGCTGAATTTTTTTAAAGAATAATATTCTTGTTGAACAATAAATAAAATTCTTTGGGTCATTGTAACTTTAGAAGGAAACTTTATTCATTAAGATCAAGATTGTTGTCGGCTCTTGAAATTTACCGTATTCAGCTGATTCCCCTGGCGATTTTATTTTGAAGATTTTCAACAAATAAGAATAAACCGGCGTTATAAATTTTAGATTCCATACTACCAATGTACCTATTAGTAATACATAGAAGTTGTTGGGAATTAGTTAAGGTATTCTTTCCTACTTTCTACCATATATCCAATTCCTATCCTATCCTATTAGTATGTTATTAATGTGAAAGTTTGTGAAAATGTTTGGATGTTTGCTAATAATCCGGTCTGAAATAATATATAGGCTACATTTTATTTTTTGGAAAATGTGTCCACGGGCAGTGGGAATGGGCATAAATTTCCACGCGCGAATAAAAAACAGGAGAATATACCGTTGGACCGATTCCTAACAAGGAAAAAGTTAATAATAAACGATCTAATTGTGTAATTCTTTAATAACAATTTCAATTGTATTGTAAAGAACAAAATCCACAACAGACAGAGCATATTATATGTGTATATCCTCTTGAGGCCGAGACACATGTTATATGTATTAACCCTAAACTTGGCAGCGTATCTAATAATGCACATTTTATAAAAAAAAATATTGCGAGTAGTATCACTCATTTTCAACTGTTTGTTTTGTTTGAAATGGTAGTATAACGTCCAAACTTTCTACCAAAAAATATATTTTAGCATTCTGGCAACACTATTTGACAGTGGATCGCAAGATGTTGGACCATGCGAGGGCGATGCCGAGACTCTAGGTAATAACTTGTAATAATTCCTTAATTTACTTGTCGGGCCCTAAGCTAGTTACTTCATTTTATAGTTGAATACCTGTACTTACGGTTTTAATTTCAATTTGAGAGAAAAAAACACATTTTGTACGTGAATCGTGAGCGTTTTTATTGGTGTATCTATAAATGCACATTGCCAGGTTATGCATATAGCAACGTTTATTTGGTCGTGTGTATTTTTGGATACATTGACAAGGCCTCGAAAAAAAGTGTGAAGTGGTTTTTTGTTATAATTTGATATAAAAAATATGTTTAAATAAAATTTAGTTTTATTCTTTTGTTGTTCTTGTTTTAATGTGCAATAATATCACGATTTGCAGCCAATCACAATGATCTCAGTGAATTTTGACATAAGTACCTAAGCCAGGAGCAGATTCAGACCTAGAAAAGACTGATTCCTGTGAAGGTGGACTGGATCTACCTAGGTGTTTACATAATTACAACAGCTCGTCGGCATTTTTGTGGTACTGCAAACCTTCTGATGCCACCTTCAGAATACTTTTGCATGTTTTTGTCTGGCAGGTCATCCAGGTTGATAGAAAAAATTGCGAGGAAGAAGTCGCCAGAATAATCCAGTTAGGTTGGGCAGCATTTGGCAAACTACGTCCGGTAACGGTTAGGGAGAGGAGTCTCCCTTACCACAATGCCTCAAAACGAAGGTCTTCAACCAGTGCATCCTACCAATACCATCAATATTCACGTTTCGGCACCGTTAGTCATGACGACTTACGGTGCCGAAACGTGGATATTGGCGTTGGGGTTAGTCCACAAATATAAAGTCACGCAGCGGGCTATGGAGCGAGCTATGCTTGGAGTCTCTTTGAAGGATAAAATCTGGAGTGAGGTCATCCGACAAAGAACTAAAGTTACCGACATAGCTCGCCAGAATAAGCAAGCTGAAGTGGCAATGGGCTGGCCACATCTGTAGAACGACCGATGGCCGTTGGGGCAAACGAGTTCTAGGATGGAAACCGTGAGTCGGCAAAAGGAAAGTGGAACGCTCCTCCCCCCCCCCCCCCTGTCAGATGGACTGACGACCTGAAAAAGGTAGCTGGTATGGATTGGATGCGGAAGGTAGAGAATAGAGTGGTATGGTGCACATTGGAGGAGGCCTATGTCCAGCAGTGGACATTGATAGGCTAATTGATTGATTGTTCTTGCCTGACGATATACAAATCGGTATCATGTTCCATCAAAGGGCACTTCGCTGAATGTAACTACCGACGATATAAAAGAGTTCATTGCCATCAACCTTCTTATGGGTGTCGTTGATATGGCATCTTACACCGACTATTGTTCCACTTTTCTCTGGTTTCACAATCGGCGTTATTATTACAAGTAATTTTTACTAATAGCTGTGACTTATGATAAATAATAAAATATTTTCCTTACCAAAATACTATGTTTTTTTTTCTCTTACCAGCAGGCAATGTATCTCTAAAGATACGCAATTATTTTCTACTACAATTTAGAACTCTTGGCAATGTATATTATAAGATACACGTCATAAATCCAAAAATATAAATAAGATATTTTTTTTTGTATTTTTTTCATGTATAATTATCACTTAGGAGCTAAGTTAACTAAAAAAGAAAAAGAAAAACGATCACTTTTTCCGCTGCCAAGTTTAGGGTTAAAAGGTCTCTAAGAGGGTTGGTAAGCAACGTTTTTGGACGGCGACCTCTCAGACATTCTAATGAGGAGGTCGTGTGTTAAGAATGGTTCAAACACTTTGTATTTTACAATACGAGGAACATTTGGGTAACATTAATAATTTATAAGGACCTCTAAGAGATCTTGTCCCCGTAGACGAAGATTTATTAAAAGTATACTTTAGAACGATGCTTATATTAAATGCAAACCATTTATTGCTCTTTGTGTTTTGAATACTTTGTTACTACCTACGTACAGTCAGCGGCAAAAGTTTGATGATGAATATTTTTCATTATTTTGTTTTCAAAGTTTAAAAGTAGTGCAATAGGGCCAGGGCCCATAAAGTAATGAAAATTTTATTTTTCACAATTATTTTCAAATTTCAAATTTTATTAAAAGGATATACAAATGCACAACGTTTTGAAAGCACAAGTATGTGTTAAGTATTTTTGAATAAACATTTTTCAGTTACCTTTTAGTGTTTTTAGGTATTTTAATAGTGATACAGTTTACAACACAATAGTAGGTATATCCATAAGGATTAATATCCGCTAACCGTCAACTCATTCATCTTCTCTCACCGTTCGTTATAATTACAGTTGCTGAATAATTAGTCTAATTACATTTTGATTAATTCAGGGATTAAGAAACTGTCATTTAGGGATAATATATAATTCGGCTCAGTTCATCAATTATGTTATTATTACTATAATAACAATTATACGTACCAACTCAGAGTATATAAATAGACGAAGATTTACTTGATAAACGCCGACACTCGTTGAGCGATCATATCCATCATACTGGAAAAAATAGCGCTTTGACACATCTGAGGCAGTAAAGGAGAAAAAATCATATGACTCACCTCGTATACACTTGCTTTTATTTTAGATACCTTAGTTTATAATACTAAGAATTGGCAGGCCAATACGTTATGCTCAAAGGTAGTGCTTGACTAGTCATACCAATGAATTCCCAAGGTTTATTCTCTTACCAAGATCTTCGGGCAGAAGGTCGTGTAAGGAAATAGCGTTGTATTTGTGTATCAATTTTATTGTAACTAGTGTTCTCCGTAAAACGAAAAATAAGCGAAGTGATACTTTTAGAAACTAGTCTTTAGCTTAGCTAGTAAGCTGAATACTTTAAATGAAAAGTAAATGAAGTCTAATTGCTGTTAAGAGTAAAAAATAGGTAGGAACTGCGGATTAAATAGGTACTGACCTCGTGCTATAATCACCTCTTAACCAGTACCTAGTCTATGGTGTTGGACTGAACTGGTTTCGAACTTGCAACTTCTCGGGTTCCCATTATATCCATGCCATCATGCAACTGACATACGCATTCACGCAATTTTTTAATCGTCTGAAAAAAAAAACAAAATTACTTTATTCGTAGCTTTTCTGTTTTCTACTGCCACTTCAATTTATTGTTCACACAACAAAACGAATTTATTGTTTTATTTGATTTACAGCGGGCCGGTTGGACAGAGTAAAATCACAAAAAATGAAAATGTTCAGTTCAATGGACAGTTGTGAATGTTCGGCACGTAACATTGAATAAATACAGTCTGTAGCCTACAGACCAAATAGAGATAGCCCTAATTTAGCAGCTATTATCGGACACAAGCTGGCCGCTGAAATGAAAATATGACAAAATAGGGTTACATTGACTGGTCGAAAGTGCCCTGCGATTACGTGGTACAATCCCAGTCCATGTCACATTTTGCTCTCTTACCTACTGTGCACCTCTACCAGTTCTACCGAGGACCTATGAAGGGCAGCGGAAAATGCTGTAGCTGTAGTTAAAGAAATATACATCTAAGCCATTGATTCCAAGAAAAAGATCAGCAAGTTTTTAGTAGCAGACATAATTAACTTAATAACCATAAAAACTTACATCTTAGTCTTTCCTTATCGTTTACCTTACATATATACGATATATTATATGATATACGTTATATACGAGTACAACATACTCGTAATTTTAAGTTTTCCATGTTATGTAGTTATAGTTTTGTATGTTACTTAAACATGTTGAAAACAACAACAATGTTTAAGTTATAATAATAATTAAGTAAACGGGAATTAACGCGATCATAGTGTAGGTTATATAACATACATACCTTTGGAATGTCTGAAGTTTCGACCAGGTTACACCGGC
Organism: Lithosia quadra; assembly: GCA_963576445.1. Taxonomy (NCBI): domain Eukaryota; kingdom Metazoa; phylum Arthropoda; class Insecta; order Lepidoptera; family Erebidae; genus Lithosia; species Lithosia quadra. Next base: position 9,448,090 of record OY754891.1, read on the forward strand.
CGTGGTCACAGGCTGACTGTCTCAGCTGCGCACGCCCTCCGCCGTCGAGTCCGTGAGGTAGCCGGTTGTTCATCTACCCGCACATTTTCGACATTTTTCATATTATTGTTTCTCCATGTACCGTCACATACCACACTCCAGGGTCCCTATTATCTGAGCAAACGGCTCGGTGTCCATCCGACCGCGCAGAAAAGCGAGGTAGCAAGTTTTTTATCACTGGATTCCATGTCGCAGATAACTTGAAACCGTCTTCCCGATTGAAATTTTTGTACTTCTTGATTTCAATTCCCGTTTACATATTATTATAATGGAACGCGAAAGTTTAAAAGTTAATGTTTAAGTTAATTATTAAGTCATCATTTTTCACACCTAAAGAAGAGATTCAAGTATCATTCTCTTAGGTCGTAAAGATAAAAGCACTAAATCTGAAGTCTATACTAGAGGACGGTTCTAATACGGTTGGAAGTAATGACACTGTAAAGATGAACACGCCAAGTGACTTATAAAGTGCTGATATTGACTGGTTGCTTAAAAGGAAATTTTGCACAGAAAATTGCTGTAGCGGAATTTTAGAGACTGCAAAGTATCGTTTGTCGACGTCAAAAGTATTTCGCTTGAGAAAAGGTGAGCAAATTGAAATTGACAGGCAACGTTAATAAGCGGAGTCTTCAAGTTTTTTCATAATTTGTAAGTTAATACAGGAGATGAAAGGGCTATTGAAGTAAAAAAATACTTGAATAAAGAACTCACGATGATAAAATACAACAGTTTTACTACATTTTTATACCTACAGGTTTTATGTATGAATTAAATTGACGTCTTCTATAAAGTATTTGTAAATAAGTACCTGTGCGAATAGATACCGCTCTCTCATTAAACGCAGTGTATTTTTTAGATTTATTATTTAGGTACTAGCTTTTGCCCGCGGCTTCGCCCGCGTGGATGTCGGTTATCGCGACTAGGGTTACCATCCGTCCGGATTAATCCGGACATGTCCGGACTTTTAGGCACTTGTCCGGACTTTTAGGCACTTGTCCGGCTTTTTAATTTGTCCGGACTTTTTAAATTAGATGGTATATCATCTTCTAAAACTGTAGAAAGGTGAATTCTGTACATTAAATATAAATGTACAAAATAACTATTGGGGGATGATTGGTGATCGATACAATACTAATGCAAAAAATAAAATCAGCAAGTAAGTTGTTTGTCTTTCTGTCTGTCTGTATGTGCACGCATGAATCAGAAACTACTGGAGAGATTTTGATCAAACTTGGTACTATTATAGTGTTCATACTTCTGGGCCTTTAATATAATATATTACCCAGAAGTATGAACACTGTAACTACTTTGTATACAAACTTATACCCGTGACTTCAGCCGTATTAGTTTTTAGGTCGTTTTTGGCCATTTCTCTGGTTCTACTTAACCAATTACGGCAATTACAACCAAACATACGGTAAATTTTGAGTCTAAGCAAGACCTTTCTAATAAAAAACCGCATCAAAATCCGTTCGGTAGTTTTCGGTCGTCGTCGCGAGAAACGATGGACGAAAAGACAACTCTTAGAATCGCGATATCTCAGGAATGGTAACTCTTAGGAAAAAACCATGGAGACTATTTTTGTAGATAATTAATTTCCGTTTTGGACAAAAATTCAAAAAACCTGAAGTTTTGACTTATTACCCCGAATAATTTTTGTAGCACACACAGGATCGATGAGCATTTGTAAAATATGGGAATTTATGTAATTTTTAGCTATGTGACAGGCGTTTCAAGTCAAACCCTGCACCTCGCATCCTCCCCCCCCCCCCTCCGTGCTACTTGCAACGAGGTGTCCGGACTTTTATCGAAATGTCCGGCTTTTTGTCAGGACTTATCAAATTCCTAAATGGTAACCCTAATCGCGACCAAACATAGCCTATGTCTCGGGGTCTAATCTAATCTACCCCTATACCAAATTTCATCAAAATCGGTTCAGCGGTACAGGCGTGAAAGCGTAACAGACAGACAGACAGAGTTACTTTCGCATTTATAATATTAGTGTGGATAGTATGGATTCGAAGATATACCTAGGTTCCACTTGAGGTTAGGGATTAGACGGCAGTCACTCCCGTTATAAACAAACAAGTCGAGTAAAATATGAAGGAAAGCGAAACTACAGCAATAAGGTGAATAGCTCGAAAGCATTCTACCTAGATGTCTTATAGTGTGATCGCGACCTGCAACCGCTTGCGATGACTAACATGGAAACATTATGTTCCAAAATAGCATCTAATTTAAATACTGTCTAAATGTAAGATAAATCATAGCTTCAATATAGCCAGTATTGTTTAATTATATATTTGAAATTACCATGTCAGACAATAGGAAGTCATTTTTCAAATAATTATATAGATGCAAATTGCAAATGGCGGGTTATTGCCTCTGTCTATATTGCCGGCGGAATAAGGCGTGAGTTCAAAAACAAATTTGTAAATTGTTTCTCTAAATATCTAGACGTGCGTGTGATAGGTATCAAAATAAATGTTCAGTCGTAATATATTATTTTATTTCTGACGATTTATTACTCAAAACCTAGAATCATAAAAATCCTCTTAGGTATAATCTTTTTTTTTATTATAGACTTATGCATAGATTATATCGATTAACTAGCACATTCTGTTCGTAGACTATCTAAAAGATCCCTAATTAAAATGTTTGGGTATTTTTAAAGAAAGAATATAATTATTTTAATAAAAGTTTTGCGAACATCACTTTACTCAAAAATGTCAACTATATTTTATCGGCTGCCTTTAAATTTGACACGGGTGTTTAATTTCTACGGATTTTATTCAACGGCCTACAGTGGCCATGGGTCTACACATTTAGGTACAGTTTTTAATACACGATCTTATTTCGGTCTACTGAATACCTCACTTGGACGACCGAGGTGCCAACTCGTTAGATCGATCTTCCAAAATAATATTTATTTCACTGGCAACTCGCTATGATTAAATCTCCAAACAGAAAAATACTAATCGGCTTCACGGACTTCGTAGTAAAATAATTTTACAGCATCCCAAGTTAAAATCCGAACGGGGTTACGCCCCCTCGTGGTTCGTTCGTTCTCTCTAGTTTACACAGAACACGTAGCTCGCATGCAATATTAATAGGAATGCAGTCGCACCCCTGCAAGGGTGGGTTCCACTACCGCTAAATTCATCACAAGTATTTAGTGGGGTATCTACTTAACGCTGCCAGATTAAATATTGATTGAGCAAGCGGCAGGACACGAAATAATTACATTTTGTTTTATTGATTACTTTGTATTTGCATATGAAGTGTCTTTGGATTTTAATTTGTTGTTCGGTGGTCGATTTAGATATTATAGTTTTATTGGAAGACTATATATTGCCCTTTGCCAGGTTACCGTAGCAACTTTGTAAGTAAACTTCAATACATATATAACAACAATTTGTACAAATTTAGGTTTATATATATTATGTAGAGAAAAGTGCAAGAGATAGGCTAGTTAGTAGGGGAGAGTCGGTTATATCGGACCACTTTTTACTTTAACTTAAATATTTCGACTATGACAAGACTTAGAATAATTAATGGCTATGCAACATAAAGTTTGATATTTTACCTTGCTAAGCCCGAGAAATCAGTTCTATATGTTTACTCTAACATCCTTAAAATGATTTTTTATAAAGGATTGCCATCGGTACGATTTAGCCGACTAGTCGTTTTAATCGTACCACCATGTTTTTAAATCGTACCATGGGTGTTTAAGTCGTACCACTGAATAAAAAGACAATAAACTTTTTCACCAAATCATTTATTTTTAACTCTTAGGTAACAAAGAAATATTATGAATGTACACGTTTATTTGTTGACAAAAAAGAGAAATAATACCGGCTATTGGCAAAAATACATTATATTTATTCGCCTCCGAAATTCAAGGGCATTAATAAATAAAATATAAGTATATTTTTATATTTTGGCCCGCATGTTTATTGTGTTGCAAGAAAGTGTTTATACTTATTTAGTTAGATTCCGCTCATAATACGAGGCAATATTAGGTATAAGAACTGAATAGTGAAATAATAAAACTACATTGCCCAGTTAATTTTCTAAGTAGTGTACAATTATCGGGCCCAAGGTCCATACATTTGTGAAACATCTCCTTTTGTTCAAACTTAATTTTTTGTTTTTGCAAGCCAGAATAGCTCTTTCTAGGTCCTCCTTGTTCCAATTATAATATTTAATGTTAGCTTTTGGGTCTGTCATCTATAACAATATAAATACATTTTGTAAAATTGTAAGTAGTTTTAGACCAGTCGGCTAAATCGTACCAGTACAATTTACCCAACTGCGAGTGGTACAATTTAGCGAACTAGACCATTTGAAAAAAAAAAGCAACAGTCCGGCGAAACCTCAAAACTTAGACACGCAACATAAACAGCCAGTAATCTAGTATAAAATTGTAATAAAATAATGAAAACTGAGTATCTCTATCTTACCTTGTTTACGAATTATATCCTTACGAATTTACGAAAAAATTTGCAATAAATTCCACGAAAAAATGTTTTTTCACTCACGCGCACAGTTGTCAAGTCACATCAATTACAAAAGGCGGGTGGCGGGGGGTTGCCTAGGGCTACGATTTGGTGTTACTAGTGTAGAAAAAAATACCCATTGAAAGGGAAATTTAGAAGTGGTACGATTAAAATGGTAGTACGATATAACCAACTCTCCCCTATAGGGTACGTAAACAATGTTTATATTTGGTAGTCTCAAAGTTAATAGCTTTAGTATTTAACCTGAATAGTGTAAAAGTTACCTCCTTTTCAGATACAATCCATTACATATTGTTCCTGATACTGATCGGGAGGCAACATGATCTACTAATTCATTATTAGCTATTAATGTAAACGTAGACAGCGATAGTGGTACAAACTAAATATACTGAAAAACCATTTAATTACTACGTAGATAATTACATCAAAGCCAAATGATCAGATTTTTCTCTTGATAAAAATAAGAAAAGTACATAGTTCTACAGTAATTTGCCAACTCCTTTGTCAAACTAAGGCCGTATCATATATTTTTACAAGCAATTCTCAGAAATCTGTTGCAGGATTTGACCTTCACATACTAACAGGTGAACCAAATGGTCTAAGAGCCAGTGACCAGCTGACTTCTTTTATTTTGTGGAACATAATTTTTTTATTTACCCTCTTAAATGTGCCTTAGATAGACGGTCCTTCCATCTATGGCACGTTTAAGGTCCACCGCCCGAATTTACGACCCAGCCCACATAGGACTCAGTTGTGAAAAAAAAAAGAATTTGACAAAATATCTACAGTGGGTTTACTGGTTTTTAGATTTTTGAAATTTAAAGGGATTTATTTTTAACTATTATAATTTTCTGATTTAACTGATTGATTAGATTGTCACTATGATGTCTTATGCTTACATTTATTCAGTCCGAACTTCCTTTCCTTCTATCCCATTAGCTATGATAAGGGTTTCAATTTGATATCCACTGTTATTACTATTAAGATTTTTTTGGTGATCTTCGTTAAACGAAAAAAAAACAATCTGGATCAAATTGTTTTCAAAATTATTTCATTATTTAAAATTTGAGTCCATATTTAGTATAAATTTTGTTCAAAGTTGCAAATATAAAGGCTGTGTTCTTAAATGGCAAAAAATTCTTCAGAGCTTACATAATTACAAATTATTACTGCAGTGACTTAACAACCTTACACATTGTCAGCCAGACTACAGTGATTTTTACCCGCCCTACAAGACTTATTAGCATCTGTTGGCTAAATGAATACTTCAAAGCACAATCTGCGACTAGTAACATAGCGAGGTGATGACGTCATCTCATCATTATTCAGTATGAACGGTCCTTGTTTGTATTTTCCTACACATCCTCCATGTACACTTTGTTTGTCCCGAGTGTCGTTGCACTGTTCATCATACATAGCTCTCTATCTACAATACGTAGTCGGTTTAAGTGGATTACACTCGGCATCTGACAATGCTTTACTTTTTATGACCGTTTAAGCTCTGAAACGGGTGAGGGATGGATGGGTCGTTAGTACTACTCTGTTATAGCCTGAGGGTGTAATTTATGACTATTGTTTGTTGCAACAGATTAGGATTTCTTTTTTAAATGGTGGCTTTCGTCCATCAGGGTCCAGTTTCTGTCAGCAAATAAAATATTGCATCGTTTGTTGTGAATCACGGTATAAGTAACATTTAAACAGTATTTTGCATGCGGAAAAAATCTATTCAAAACCAAAACCGTATAAAAAAGTATCGTTCTTTATCTGGTATATTTATTGCACTTCATTTCGCGTAATAGCAATGGGGTTTTCTTTTTTCGTACGGTGAATTCCAACTATCTGTAACACTAAACCAATCGCTAGCTATCTAGAGTTTGATTAATATATGAAAAAATGCAAAGAAATCATCACTTAAATTTATACTCCCACACTCAGTGAGTGAGTTTAGGTGTTGATTACTGTTTTCGGATCATTCTTAACTCATTAGATGTTGATTGGTTCTATTAAAGGCATTGAACGATTGAAATTTAATTATATAAGGCAAAGCAAGTTAGTTGGAGTCAATCTTGAAAAACACACCAGTCAAATTATTCAAATTCTCAAAAAAATGTACCCGTAATTTCTCAGAGGTCCAACGAGCCTATGAGAAATTTTTTGACGATGGAAGAAGCTTATCTCCTCTGCCTAGATTAGAAGCAGTAAGTTGCTGTTCTTGTTATCGTGTACACTCATACAATATAACGTAACATCATCCTTTATATTGTGGTGTTATATAAAAGTTCAACAACCTTGCCGGTATTTCTCACATACCTACTACAATTTTATCATTATATTCGCTATGAAACAGTACATCTAATTTGTTTGAGTAGATTTGGTCTGTCATAGACCACAGTTCTGCTAGCCTGTAACGCTGATAGGCAATGACAGGCAATACACTGCCTATTCAGAGACACAAAGAAGTCCTCTATAAAAATTACTCCGACGGCCTGGTGTCGATGAGCTGGTCAGCTCGGCGCCACGTCGTCGCCTAATTAACAGATCGAAATGTGGCGGCGCATCTGGTTTAGTCGGTTCCGCTCCGACATAACCGCTTTGTCAAGCCTGCGGCGATAATATTATTATCTAAAATAATTAGGTAAAAAATATCCACCTATAGAAAGATGGCTTTTGTACTAGGCCTATTTCTCTCGGTAGTATAGTCTGCAACTGGATATGAGATAGACTCCACCGCCCGCCTTGTCATAGGAAACAGGAGTTACTTTGTGTAATTTCAGTGCTGTGATGAGCATTATAGCAAGTTAAAATAAAGCTCGTAAAATATCCAACGTGTCATCGGCCTCAATACAAACAACCTCTAGTTTACATCGGATCATGGCTTCAAAAACGAATTATTTTAAATGTCATATATATTCAAATTGGATTGCGAATCAGATTTCATCCTTCGCGGCCCTACTTGCATCGCGTTATAAACATTCATTTTGTTTCTTGGTTGAGAAGCAGGCTTTATAATACAAATCTAGTGCAGCTACGACACGTGCCGATATATTTTATTCATGTTTGTACTGCAGATTGCGATCCGTAGACTGATTTTGTATTTGTAAAATATGAACATCTTCTTTTTGTTTGAATTGATTAAAGTATATGGTGGTTAATAAAAAAGAGATTCAGTTGGTTAGAATTTTAGAGATCGGTTGGGATTTCTTTTTTAGTTTCAATTTCTATGATGGTGAGTTACATGGCTTTCTTCTTTGCCTTGCTATGTTGATTAAATATCAAGAACAGTACATAAAAAGAATCAAAGTTATATGCATTTACTACGTAAAATTTTGTGAATAAATATTAAAAGTGTGATTAAATTTCAGCATACAACAGCCAGGTTAACCCATTTTCATTACTGTTATATGTAAATCTAGGGTATTTAAATAATCTTGATAGTATACCGCATAACTGTTTTTCCCTTTGTGAACATACTTTCGTAAAGCTTGTGTTGGTTCCCCGTGTGGTATGATGTTATCCCCAGCTCGAAGTATTTTGCGGTTTTTCGTTTGTTGAGGTTGTTTGAGGCTTGAGATAGTTTCTAAACTAAATTTTAGTGAAACGCTCAGATTAGGTAGGTACTTACCTGTTGTTTTAGGATTCGCACCGGTATTTTAATATATATTCTACTTATTCAGAATTATCGGGTTGCATACGTGTGAAACTTTCTTTTGAAATGAAAGTGAATTCGAACTATTTCATTTCTATATTAAGTTAACAATGGTCACGTTTAGTTTATTATCACTGGGCACTTTATTGTAGAACTACAACACAATAGGTAGGTACATATTGTTACTTTTGGGTTTTGGGCTGGGTATTTTAATACATAGGGCCTCGATTCTGCTAAAGGCAAACCACTGTCATGCCACTGACACTCTATAAAATTCTATTTAATTGGAGACTTTTCCGTTATACAGTTAAAGTCTAAAATCAAATTAAAAGAATACATTAAACTTTTTCATTCGCTCTGCAAAATATTATTTAATTTTAGACTTTAACCTGATAACAGTAAAGTCCAAAATTAGTGTCAGTGGTATATGTCTTGTTTGAATGATGTACTTAAGTGTTAAAAGTAGATGATCACTTTCAGTTTTTAAAAATAGTTTTTGAGCAAAGTAATTGATTTTCTTGTTTGTTGGACTAGTTGATTGGAGAAAAGCGTGATAATGTATAATTATAATTACTTAACTACAACACAACCAAACAACGACTATCTATAGCAAAATATTCCCACCTATACCTATTGTCATCAGTAAAATGTAGGTATAATAAAAATAATTTATTACCTATGTAAGTATTGATGAATTTATTTCCTCAGAAAACCGCAAAGCGATAGATAAATCGTCTACACAAAAACGTCTAAACACTAATATCAATCACTAGATGGTAGATTAAGATATTTACTGTTAGAATCTGCTTGTTTTTTTACTAATGGAGTAGTTATCCGTTAGGTTGTTATTTTGAATGGTATTTTAAGATAATAATGATCACCTATTTGGTCTTTGAAATATTATGTGGTACCCTATTGACAATTGGTCCGATATCAATGAATAAGTATCTACTACGAGTATTATTAATAGGTATATTTTTTTCTGAAGTATAAGTTGAGCAGTCAGTGGATGAATAAAATTATTTTAATGAATGCATTATGTTGTTTTATTTCTACACGGTTCCCGAAATTTCAGTTGCTTTTCAGAATTCATGTCGCACTGAAAATCATTCAGTTTAGGGCTGCTCAGCAGAGCAAGAGAGATCTTTCTACTGAGCGGCTCTCAATTGAATGGTTTTTAGCGCGGCGTGGTAAGGCTCCAGGTGTTTTTGGGGCCCACCAAAAATTTTCAGGACCCAAGCCAATCACACGTGCAAGCCGGTGCACCTGTTGATAACAGACGGAGTTCTGGTGTAGGCTTTTCTCTTGGAGTTGGAAGATTTGACGACAGTCACTCCTATAAAAGCCGTTTAAGTGTAACCAAAAGTAGGTGAAGGAGTAAGCGTATCTCAGGTCAGGCTCCAAGGCGGAGGCTTTTATAAGAAGAACTTCACAGTTATAGCAAATACTATGATTTGGTAAATGTGTTGATATGACACGACACTTAAACATGGGCCGCCTATAAAAACTTAAATTAAAAATAATCGGTGCACATTAATCTATCGTACGATGCGATAATATACGAATTAACATATAAAACAACTCTATCTTTTTTTTTAGTTATCGATGTTTGTCGGCGATATATCAATAGTTTATTAAAAAGTGTTGTGATTTTAATTGATAGGTATGCTTGATTAGCTGCTGTTATGAAATATTATATAATAAACAATAATCGATAACCGATGTATAAATAACCGTATTACGTAACTTATTTATTATTAAACATAGCACAAAGTTTTTAGACTTAGGTGATTGATAGGTAAATCAAGCTGTCAGTGAAATCTATTACAAGCATTTTATACTATAAGATTAACGTTAACAATACCTATTTATTTGATTATTTAATATAATATCGACCCCGGAAATTTCAATTGTCGTAAAGGACATTTTGACGAAAATGAGTTATATATATATTCGGAATCAGCGTCGCGAGCTCTATCGAATGGTATACTTAAAGTGGTCCTATCTTCAAAAAAAAGTCCTTTACTACCTAGATTTTCAACTAGCTCTGGCTTGATTTTTCTTAATAATTGGGGTGTATCGTAAAAGTAATTTACATCAGGGAGCGTAAAGTCATACTTTTATTATTTATAAGGTCGTAAATGTTTTATTTGATAATCGATACCCTTACGACCTAATCTATGCTTTGCTTTATTTTCTGTAATTACGGCGTAAAGGTCACACGGAGGTGCGCGGAAGCACGAAGCCTAGGACACGAGGGGTGTAAGTAACGGGTACGGGAGGATCGTGACTCGTACGATCCATTTCGCAGCGCCATTCTGCGGGATTTCATTGAAAGTACTGCTGCGGTCACCGGTGAGATCAGTTTAGGTATGGAATATTATAGCCCCTACACTGATGTCACCGGTACCTGCAGGGCGCGTCCGTGATTTGGGCGCGAGTGCGCAGAGGCTGTTCACCAGAAGCAGCTGGCGTACCGCGCCTGGACCAGAGCATCCGCGCAACGCGATCCTAACGTAGGCCACTTTAAAGCAGCGTACAACAAAGCCACAAAGGTATGCAAGAGGGCTTACATCAGAGCGAATGCCCAGTCACGGCTTGGGCAGGAGCTTGTGGCGCTCACGGGCAGCCGTGGCTACTGGTGCCTGGTCAAGGCCGTGCAATCAAACTTCTGCCAGCGTTCGCTGCCCCCGTTGCGAAACCCCGATGGATCACTGGCTCATGAGCCGCAAGAGAAAGCCGACTTGCTGGCTAATCTCTTTGTGGCTAATTCCGGGATCGATGATTGCTGTATGCAACTGTGACCACGCAATGCCTGATATCCTTATCAGGCAACGCCATGTTCGTGCAGTGCTGCGATCAATCAATGTCCGGAAAGCCAGTTGTCCCGATGGAATTCCAGCGGTGGTTCTACGTAAATGTGCAGCGGAGTTGTCTCCCATGCTTACGCGTCTGTTCCGCATCTCATACACCTCGGGTACAATGCCGCCAGTTTGGAAGGAAACGAATGTGCAGCCGTTCCCCAAGAAAGGGGATTGGTCAGACCCGGGCAATTATCGATCCATAGCCGTCACCTCAATGCTGTGCAAGGTTTTTGAGCATATCATTAACGCACAGCTCATGCGTCACTTAGAGGATCACTCCCTAATTAATGATCGGCAATATGGCTTCAGGCCGAAACGGTCAACGGTTGATCTACTAGCATACGTCACCCATCTATGGGGTGAGGCTTTGGACAAGCATGGCGGCGAGTCATTGGCTATCAGTCTTGACATCGCCAAAGCTTTCGATAGGGTCTGGCACAAGTCGCTCCTTTCCAAGCTGCCTTCTTTTGGTCTGCCTTCCCTATTATGCAGTTGGATTGAGAACTTCCTGCAGGAGCGCCGCATTTGAGTGCTCTGTGATGGGCGGACATCGGCGTTCTTGCAGATCAATGTTTGTGTACCGCAGGGGTCCGTTTGGTCGCCTACTCTTTTTCTTCTGCATATCAATGACATGCTGTCAGTAGGCAGCATTCATTGCTATGCAGATGATAGCACCATACACGGACGATATCACGATCACCCTGCGGACAAGCAGGCTGACGTAGGGCAAAAAGACAGCTTCTTGTCACTGAGCTTGATCGGGTCCTGAATCACATTTCGCAATGGGGCTCTGAGAACCTGGTCGAGTTCAATGCCAAGAAGACGCAAGCTTATGCGTTTACAGCAAAACTATCTCCTTTCCTTCCCCTCCCTACTCTTCGGGACACTCCACCACCACTTCAGGATAACCAAGAGATACTCGGCATGGATGTTCGCTGCAAACTGAATAATAAAAACTATATCGAGAGCATCATCAAAACGGCCTCTCGGAAACTCGGAGTCCTGAACAAGGTGAGGTGGTTTTTCACGCCGGAGCAGCGGTGTCTATACAAGACACAAATCCGTTCCGGTGTGGAATATTGTTCTCATCTCTGGGATGGCTCTGCACAGTATCTCCTAGATGCTCTCGACAGGTTGCAGCGACGTGCAGGCCGTATTATTGGGAGTCCTGAAGTTACCAACGCTCTCAAACCGTTACAATTACGGCGAGACATGGCCTCTTTGGCAGTTTTTTACAACCTCTACCATGGTGATGATGAGTGTTCCGATGAGCTCCCCCAACTAGTTTCACCCTCTCCTTTCCTATACAGAACAACACGTGCAAGGCTGAGATATCACCGTCATACCGTGCAAACAATTCCATCAAGAACTAAGCGCTTCGGTGCCTCTTTTTTTTTGCTGCACCATAAAGATCTGGAATTCTTTACCAGCCCACGTGTTTCGTTACTCCTACAGTCCCGGGCCTTACAAGCGGGGGGTGAAAAAGCATTTGATAAGACCGTCAAGTTACAAAAATGTTAAATTTTTGTAACGTTTTTGATTGACTTTTTTGATTAAAAAATACAAAGTATTAAAAATCCCTTTTATTTCACTTAGTTTTCTATTTCTTAACTAGATCTTTAGCTTCTTTTGTTCCTTGTACCCCCTTAATCTCCGATTTAATTGACTCGTACGACCCATTGATGATCAAGATTAGTTATTTACTACATATCTAATTTTATCACAACCAATTTTTTGTGGCTGTAAAGTACTTCAGTTCAAATTTTATGGGTCGTAACGGACACTCATTTTCGTCAATTATTAAGTTTGGTTTATTTTCTTAATTGCAACGGATAGAACACAAAAAAATAGTTAGGGTCTCCTTTGACATCATGAATATAGCACTTTCTTTAAAAAAGTTATAAGGAAAATAAAAAAAAAAAATTCGTTTTTTGGCTCTCCTGAAAAGTCGTGTTTTGTCCTTTACGACAATTGAAATTTCCGGTATCGATATAATAGATAAGACAACTAGATGTACACACCTAAACCTACAACTGTGTTTTTATGTACAAAACCAAACACTGTATCATAATTGAAAAGTTGACTAATGCGTTAATTCATGAATTTAAAATTTAAATCAATATTCCTTTGAACTTGACCTCATGTATACCATAAATAACTGCGAAGGGTAATAATGATCGATACAAAACCGCTACAAACTGCTTATGACGTGCCTCATTAATCTACTAAGCCTTCCTGAATAGTGATACCTATGTTAGCGGCGTCTCCGTAAGTAACGGAATTGCCGAGAAAACCATAACTACACCATGATGGTAACATCGACACGAGAGAAGAAGAAGAAGCCAATGAGTTCTCGACTTGGGTAGTCTACTGGAAGAGGTTCAGATTTACAACCACTTAATGTGTTGTAAGTTTTACGCTGCATTTATTGCGGACTCTATTAACGGATATCCCTCGAACTCTCATAAAATTAGTAAGTACCTACCTAATCCCCGTTAACAGTTGCCTACTAGAACATGTAGAGTTCTATTGCACCTAAAAGTTGATTAGCGTGCATATTATACGTTACTTAGTAAGTATAACACGCGGCAACGTTTGAAGTCAAGTCTTAGTTTTAATAAAGGCGTTGATAAATTACTGCAGGTCTTGGCAAAATAAGTTGTTGAAAAATTTCAGTGTTGTTAAACATTTGCATGTAATTTGGTAGTCGTAGCACATTTATATTCGTAAAAAGCACAAGTACAAAAATATATACGAGATGTTCCTAAAGCAATAATTGTTTTACAACAATTTTTCTTTTGCAAAAAACATAAAACGACTGTTCTAGAACGCCTGCACACTTATGAGAAGCAATAAAAGTGTATTTCTCATAACACTCCACACTCACATTTTTCCAACAGGCGCTTTGTCTCCTAAATGTGTTTCTCAAATGAGTACCATTTAGCCATTATTCGTAGCGTTTAGCATACTAACACAAGAATTAAACAGTTTCTTATGAAGAATACTTTTCTTAGTTTATAATGAATTTGCTTGAGTTGACTAAGACAAGTCATTAAATACGTAGATATTTGTTTACAAAAACTTCTGAAAGTTTACTTACTTATAAAAGGTTTAAAACTGGTAAAGTATAGGTACTTTACCATACCTGCTAATTCCTTGGGTACATATGAAATATTATTAGACCCCATGCTGGAAAAAAGTAGATGCTAGGTATTTAAAACTTCAAAACTATAATCTAATTGTAGAATTCTATAACTTACAAAATATAGGTAGGTATTACTTAGGCCTTTCTTAATTAAGACATCGCACTCCCTAGATGCAAATACGGCTATAAAGTAAGTACATCCCTTTTTAGTATGGACACAGACGGAGCTTATGAACGAGAGAAGTCACGTCCTACACAAGTTGACGTAACTATCTGAATATTTACCCAGACCGCCATGTAGTTCATAAATGCTCGTTAGCCGGCTTGAATGAAATTGTTCAGTCAACTTCGTTTGCGACGTTTCTGAGGTATATTTCATATGTATTAAATTAAAATTCTTTGATATAAACTAAAATGTCACGATATGTTATCAGATTTTTCTCGTATAGGCTTTTAGAATCCATTTAATTATTTTAAAGTGAAAGAGAAGATTAATATTACCTTGTATCCTATTATATAGGTACAAAATATACGCACTGAACGTTAACAATCAAAACAACAATTCAAATAGTCTGAGCAACACGTCCCAACGTAATTTGCAACAACGTTAGGCGCCGGCGGACGAGATAAGGGTCCGTTTGCGGTGAAACTTTAATATTGCCATATTCACTCCTTAAGAAAATCGTAGAAGCTAAGTCAGAGCGTAGGTATATAAGACTCGCATTATGGGCTTCTGTGAGGATTACTTGCCACCTAGGTAAATGTCTTGGAGAAAACTTGTCTCCTTTGCATAGTAACAAAAATTTGCCGAAGATTTTCTTGAAAATTACGAAATTACTTCCTGCTTATGTCGTGCTTTAAGTGAATCTTTTTTTGTATTAATATGTCTACCTACTTCAATTTATAGAAGCATGGGGTTATTTGCTGATGGCACACACACACCATAATAAAAGTAATTAAATTAAAGTGTCTATCAGGTGGAGCTGTAATGGACAAGAAGGAGAGGTAGAAACAAAATGACATTAGTACATTAACAGCGCCTGTGAAAAAATAAACGGCAAATCAGCAAAAAGTCGTTAATTTATTCGCGGTTGCAAGGCGCTGTGGGAGCTAACATTAAAATTTGAACCTTGACAGGTGTTAAGTTCATAATTTCCCTGGGGCACAATCTGGGATCGCATTTTAAGGGTTTTCATGAACAGGGGTTCTAATTTGTACTGTCACTAGTCTTCAAACATCTTCTAAAATCTATTTGTTTAAAGTTATATATTGACCGCGACATGTTCCCTTCTTTTCAGCTTTCAGTAGAGTCAAATCGATTCTATACCGTCTTAAACAGCAATTACACCTACTGCGTATCTACAACAGCAGATGATTATGATGCCATTACAAGTATATAATTCAGATAGATACCTAGGTCCCTATGATATAGGAAATAACAAATTGTTTTCTTAATAATCTAATAATCACATTTTTTTTGTTTCAGGTATTTTCATTCGATTCTCTTCAAAAGACTCTATCAAGGCAGAATATATGGATAAGATCGCATAACGATCGCATAAAGATCGCATTCTCTTCAAAAGACTCAATCAAGGTAGAATTTATGGATAAGATCGCATAAGGTGAAAGTAAAAAATTATCATTGGTAGGTATACACCTTCAAAAGTAAAATGAAGATAGAGTTAGGGTGTTTTATTTCAAGTATTATTGACAGGTATTGCAAATTCCTTCATAACTTTCAAACTTCTTATACCTATTCAATGACTGGTTAATCCAAGCATTTAGCGCACACCAAAACTACAACTTATGCATAAGGCTTATTAATAATGGATTTAGTTATTACTTTCCAAGAGGTAAAATCAAAGAGCAAGTTTCTTAATTCTCTTAATAAGATGCCTCGGTAAAACTTCAATACTAAACTTAGCAATTTAAGCCTGTAATACCTCTCGTAGAAGTTGAATGCTCTGCCGCTACACCACAGAGGCCGTCCAATATACCTAATTTATTTCTTAAAAAAACATACATCTTATACTATATAATTCAAAGTCCTGACTGACCTAGAGACAACGCACAGCCTAAACCGCTGGTCGTAGAGACTTGAAATTTGCAGAATATGTGTGTTTTGATGCATAGAGGTGTACTAAGAAAGGAATTTTTAAAATTCGAACCCTAAAGCCCTAAAAAGGGCTAAAAACGTGCTTTTGCTAGAACTCAAGAACGGCTGAACAGATTTTTATGATCTATGATTTTTTGGATTTGTCTCCGCCTCGAATAGCATATAACATAATTAAAAATATATGATTCATTCAGGAAATTTAGTAATAAAAAGAAAATTAGATGTTGCAAACGTTTTTATCGCCATCTATAATAGTTGTCATAGCAACAGGAACTAAAATTGACTTTGTCTAAATTTTCATAGAGTAATATCCTTTACTTCTTTTTCCTCAAAAGTAAATAGAATGTATTAATTTTTAGGGTTCTGTGCCTGATTAGGAAAAAAAACCTTATCTCTTCGTTATCCGTCTGCCTGTCTGTCAAGACCTCTTTCTTAAGAACATGTAAAGGCATCAAGTTGAATTAGATAGAAGGAATTTACGGATAATGCTTGGCATTACACGAAGCGTAATATCCAAACTGTGTTCTCACTATCGACTAATAGGTGGCTTGACCTACCATCTCCTGGCCTGCACTCATGGAGGACGGAGGTCGTTAAGTTACCTTCGGCGACGTTAGTGAGTCACCTGCACCGCAATCGGAGAGTTTTAGGAAGCCGTACCTTATTTTTCGTGCGGAAATCCCCACGAATCTATCCCCTCCTCTGGCCAGTAGGGTCGTAATATCGGACTTGACCGACTAAAGTCGACCTCCATCTTGGGTCTACAGACGCCGAAGTTTAAGGAAACCCTTGACCCTGAGCTATCCAAGGCTTACTTATGGGCATGGCTGTTTTGGTGAGTTCCTGCATTGCGTAGGCAGGGTGCTGACGTTTGAATGCCACCATTGCCGGGGCTGATCCGTGGGCACACCACCTCTTCATACACTGGTAGAGTCTCCAGAGTGGATAGAGTGGCGCCATGTCCTAGAAGCAGACGTCGGTGGGGTAAGCCTCATGGTGAGGTCCCTGGTGCCGACCATGGTCACCATAGAGAGTATGTGGAACGCCACCGCTTTTTTTGCGAGGCAGTAATGCGCGCAGAAGTAGTGGTGGAAAAGCTACGGGAGAGATCTAGCACTCCCCTGTGCCGATGAAGGCGCACCGGGCGGCGTAGTTCGCAGAACCATCTCCGTCCTCCATGAGTGCGGGCCTAGGGTGACGGTCGAGGCTAACCGTCACCCTAGCAGAAGCAGACCCAGGGTGGCAGGGTGTTATATTTCCACGCGTGCTTTTTTATAGAGATGGATGGGGATTTAGATTCCTAATAACACGTCGAGGTCGCCAGTGCTGGTGGCCGGAATCGGTTGGGGTTTCTGGGATATCCTTTCTAGGACACACCAGATTCCTCGATCACACAGGCATTGGTAGTACTCCGACATACCAACCTCTCGGTTGGCTCCGTTGAGGTGAAGCCCGACGGGGTTTTTGCGCACGAAAAAAAAGGGGTATTTCCCTTTGGGCTAGAATCCAGATATTTTGCAGAAAGTAAAATCTTATAGCATAAGTACAGGGAAAAGTTCGGAAAGCATAAATATTACCTACTTCACCAAAAAAATAATTTATGTCTGTCATTCAAGACAAGAAGCACTGCAACCCCTTTTTTTGTCGTGCGGAAATCCCCCTCAACCCAATTTTGTACGGAACCCTGCGTGCACGAGCCCAATTTGCACTTGACCGGTATTTATTAGTATATCCTCTTTCTTTACTTTCATGAACTTCTTGAATGTTAAATCAGGTTGTCAAATGTCAATGTCTGTAGCAAGATTTTCATAATAAAAAAATCAGATTTTCGGAAATAAATAATGTTCACTAATTTGAAATAGTGCATCGAATGTGAAAGTGCAATGCAACTAATGATGAAAGGGTTTTTCAAAGGGCCTCTTCCGAGTCATACATACCTACTTTGGCCAGAGCAGCTATCTAATCCGGGATACTAGAAGACGATGAAAAAGGATAATGATGGTAAATAAACGGGCTTTGGCCGCGATGCATGGCACTGTACTTTGAAGGGTTTGATAGAACTTGAGATGAAATGAATACGTTTAGCTGCAACCACTGATTGCGAAGGAATATACATTGAAAGTTAGTACGGGCAGTGCCTCAGCTTAAAAAAGACTTGGTGGCGATAGCCAACATTCACGCGGGCGGAGCCGCGCGCGGGTACGCTAGTAATAACATAAAAGCTCTTTGAAGTTTTATATTAAACAGTTTTATCTCATTCATTAGTTAGGAAATCAATGCGATATAATGGCTAGAACTATTTATAAATCTATTATTACAGACCGACCATTGGCGCTGCTGACAACCGTGCGTGGACAAATTTATGTAATGTGTAATTTATGTGACAAATTGAATGTAGGCAACGTGGTAACGGGGTAATGAAATTGAATGGCACTATTATTGTAATCCCATCGTACCTACACATACAGTTTTGTATCTATAAGAGTAGATATAAAACCGTTTATGTTTATAAGACATTTGGGCCAATCATCAGTGAAATAAAATTTTCAGTAAGTGTAGTGATTAAAGTATGAATAATGGGATAGTATTAATCACAATCAATATTATTTAAACTTAGATAAATTAAACAATAAATAAATTTAATATTTTACACAGCGCTCTCTAGACCCAAAGTTAACCAACTTATGTTATGGGTTCCAGAATGCAGATAAACATACTAATATGCATGCTTTTTTACCGGACTGCTAAGAAGGGTTATGTTTTTCGCGCGTATCTTGTATGTATGTTGTATGTATTTTTGTAATCATACACCCAGGCTAATGCAAATAAACATATTCATGCATAAAATATTTGCACCGAGTGAATCGCGCTGAATCGTAGCAGTCGAATTCACTACCTACCGATACCTACGCCACGGAGGCCGTCAAATATGTTTTGTACTAAATTTTGTATAAAAAGGAACTCGGAATATTAACAATGCAAAAAATTGTGAATTGAGATTTTAACCCTGACTTCGTAACCTATAAGCTATAAGTGTAAGCTATACAACAAGTGTAGGTACATCAGTCAAAGTTTCACATTGCAAATACGAACCTTGATTTTACATGTTGTTTTATTACAACGGTCAACTTCGGTTCGTTACGCCGCGGACGGGAAAGTTTGTCGGAGAGGCTCAATGGAAATTTCAGAAGACCCGGCAAACTTAGTTGAGCAGGCCCGCTGGTTAGTAAGTCGGTACTTGCGAGACTGCTTGCCCTATGCACCTCTAAATGGTTTGGTTTGGGTATAGAGAGAATTGTATAGCAGGCATAAGACAATAATAATATAAAAGTGATATTATATAGTACCTATACCTATAATACTAAACTATAGTTTTTTAATTATTGAATTAATGATAATGCCATATAGGCCTTTTGTAAATTCTACCTAACGTTGAACTATAAATAACATTACGTATTAATTCAAGCATATTTTGGCTTCCATAAAAATATACAATTCTGAAATACAATACTCACTCAGTTGAACAGTAGACAGTCTAGACTTCAATAAAACGACGTATTTATCAATTCATTTACCTTTCTACTCGGCAAAGTTTCTAACAATTGATTTAAGTATACTTATCTTCCATTTAAGAAAAACTCAGTATTTATTTTTCCTACTAATACTTATTATAAACGCGAAAGTGTGTGAGTATGGATGATAACGTAAAAATGACTGATGGTCTGGAATAACACATACGCTACTATTATCCCAGGAATAGGATAGTTCCCGCGGATCGCAGGAACAGGATCAGCATTTCATGCGGACGGAGCCGCGGGCAACAGTTAGTATTTTATACATATTTATGATGAAGTCAAGAGAATATCATATATTAGAATTGATCTCAAAAGTAAAGTTACGTTATTTACAATGCTCATTGTTTGTGATTCCGTTGCTAGAAGCGATTCCCGTTCCGTTCCATGACTCATTTTATATCAACGCTAACGATAAAAAAGTTGGATTAATAAGTTCCCCTTTTATAATGAAATCCAACTTTGAAAGGCGAGGTAACGAGAAATTCTTAGCACTTTAATTACTTAACTTGACAACGATACCTAATGAATATTTGGGACACTCGGAATCAAAAGTTTGTTAAATTTATTCGCGAACCCCTAGATTTACTGTCAAAGATTAAAAAGTACGGACTTTTGGAATCTCTTTGGCTCTAAAATATAAATGAAATTCAATTTAAAGCGTTCGGATTTGTGTTCAAATATTGTGATTTTACTTATGATTTTTGATGAATGATTTTACTTATCTTTTTGTTATATGGGTCGAATCTTGAAAGCCCAATTAAAATCCCTTCCTGACGTCAGATAAGGTTCAAATTTGGTATACTTGCGGTCTGATAGTATTGTTGGAAGGTCGAAGGGTCTATACCACAGAACATTAAAAAACCAGATTTTTCTTTGTTCTGTGGTCTATACTTAGGAACTTCTGAACTAAACAAGATAAATTCTTCATGTTTGGGCTCATTTGCTTTCTCTATTTGAGCAATTACACGCACCTACGTGTTTGTTTTTATAAAAAGTCCTTCATCTTCGATTATATTGTATTTATTTAATCTACCTTCATACCTTTATACCTTTCGTACACAGGCGAAACAAGGTTTTCATATTTACGTAGCACCGTTACCAGGCATCAACATTATTATTAAGATGTACGTTAGTATGTCCTATACTGTACATAGCACATACTTGTAGGTACATTTAGTTATAGACTATCGTTCGAAGTTGTAATAGACTCGTGTTAGAAGTTTCAAATTAGATGTCCTAAACAAGCATACACACACAAGTAATAAGTAATTAGTGGGCTTGTTACAAACTTCTTTTAATTGCCACAGAGTTATAAGTTGTTACAGTGTAATTTTTAATACAATGCCTTCTTTGTTAGAACAACTTTTGCTATCACTAGAGCTGCCTTTTTATAATAGAAACAACAAAACTTTGGCCATAAAAGTATAATTACGAACGCTTATGTATCTTTTGAACTAAATTGTTAAACAATTCATTGGAGTTTGTGTTTATATTATTACCTAAATACACGCAATATTACGCCCGTATGCTTCTAAAAATAATCATACGTAAATTCCATAAATACATTTGTTATTCATGAGGAAACATTGATGTTAATAATTATATATTGTTTTACCCTGTGTTTTCCGAATCAAACAAACAAAATAAATATTATAGGTATATTATGTACTTACAAAATCCAGACTCAATAACAATGAAGTTCTTTACATTTGTTATCCTGTAATTATTAACTTCAAACCTCATCAAACATACACATAGGTACTTCTATATGAGTATTTTTTACACCTTCATAATTCTGCTATCCTTTTCAGTTCAAGGTTGTCTGATTGCTGTCTGATTGATATAATATACTTTAAGTCTCTACTATGGTTATTACTAAAATGCAATAAAGAATTATTTTTAAACTCAGAATATTTCTGAATATGAAAATGTATACCACCACAGACCAACCAATATTGAAACAAAAAATTTTTGGTGTGAGAATCTAGTTTTATATGTAAAAGATTACCTTCAATATTTCTGATTGACTAGTCCTATGTCCATAAGCTTTTATCGTAAACTAACGTTAACTATTGAAGGGTATATAATAGCCAACCCATTTGGGTACCGTGTGATGTAATTTGATATCTTACTTATTACAATAGCCGGTCTCCCACGCTAATACAAACCTATACCCTTATAAAATGTAGTCAAGATGGACCCCAGTATGGATTCCAGTGAACGATAATCTATATTTTTCAGGCTCAAAGTATATATTAAACTTAAACACAGATATGAATAATTAAGAAATAATATGCTTTTCACCACCATTCGGATATGTATTGTGGAAGCATAGGGACGCAAGTAATGTCGTAAGGAAGGCATTAAATATGGATGTGAATGGTTACAAGAGGGAAGAAGACCTAAGAGAAGATGTATGGATGCTGCCAAAGATGGTATAGCCAAGAAGGGGGGAGTAAATGTTGAATAAAAATGGGTTAAAGGCAAGATAACGACGATAATTTTTTTATATCCTACCATTTTTATTTGCGTGATTGTGTTTTTTGGTTCCAATAAAAAATAGGCGTCATATTTCTGGAGTTTCGAATGCTCATAGACTAACACAGTGATACGGTAGACCATAACGCATAAGGTAGACCGTATGCTTGTTACTGAAATACCTAAAGTCAAGTTTTCTACAATAATATCTGGAAGTACTAGCTAGTTATTTATTGAAAGATCACAGCGGTCTAACCTCTTCCTGTATGACTATTGAAATTTCATTCTGACACTTATGAAATATTTAATATTCTCAAGTTTCTGAACATCATGATAAAATGTTCAAACTGCACTTAACATAATAATGACAGAGTCGATCGTGTGACTCGCGACAGGGCTGTGCTCAAGTCCACTCACCAGAGTCTACGTCTATGCGGGCCCTTGACAATGCCTACTCTGGCACCGCACCTTTACACCTCAAAGGCACTATTGAAGTCGACGACCTCACTAAATATAATTCATGATCGCTTTGCAAAAATAGATCGAGAATTAAACGGTTTCCTAAAAAATATTAGCGATAAAGAGTATGGGCGAGGGAGGCGCTGATTGTTGAATGCGGATGTTGTTTTTTCGAATGTTGCAAGCGCATTTTCTCGAAAATCTTTGAAAACAGTAAATTGTTTGATTATTAAGTCTTACTCCCTCCTTTCAGTGAAATTGTTTTTTATTTCAAGTTTTCGAGTCGGACACCCGGTAAAAGTGTACTTTTATAATTCAAAAGGTAAAGAAAATTATATTAATAGTTTGTCTTTGGTTAGAAAATGTTCTTCTTCACTGTGCAATATCCCTTTTATAAAATGATTGCATCTCATTTAAACCTACCGACACTAACAAATACGATACAGTAAGTTCATGTGCCGATAATAGCTAACTTTAGAAGGGTCTGTGACTCAATAGCAGCTCAGGCAAAGCAGTCAGGGCGATTGAGAAACGGCCCTACAATCCACGTACAAAAGTCACGACCCCCTTTGTCTCGGCGAGCGTGTAAAACCTTATTGACTGTTCCTATTTATAAACTGATTTGATCATTGAATAAGGTTATATCTTTAGGTTACGGATTTCAGATATGTGGAAACATCTGGTCAAAAGTGGAAGACAATCCAATATACTTCAGAATAATTAGGCTATAATATTGTACGCTTACATTATTTAGGCCGTAATACGTTTCTGGTGTGTCTTTTATGGTACGGGAGAGTACTAGAAGAGAAGTCTGTAACACTCGTCAAAGAGGCAGCGTGCAGCAATTGGGGCCCTTGGAAAAAAGGATAGATCCAAAATCAAAAGACACCATGTTGAATGAAAATGTTTTTGTACTATCTGACAGTTACATAAACATTGCTCAAGTCCCAAACTGATTACGAAGTTTAGATATGTTTGCGATAGATTTAACCTAAATCAGAAGCTAGAAAAGTTTGCTTGTTTATCTTAAGTTGACACACCAGCTCATCAAATTGACATCAAACTTGACTAGGCGTAAGTAATAGCATCCAATTGTATCTACTGTCAAACTTTCGCCTTACGAATAAAACTCGTAGATATTCGACAGTTCTTCGTTTCAATAAGGATTATTTTCGTTTGAAGATTTTCAGCTGTCACAAATAACTAGGGTTGGAAGGCAATCTTTGAATGACATACTTTATCCATATAGATTTTTGCGTCAGTCTTTACTGTGGCACAAACTTTCAATATTCATGTCAATTGAGATTTTTATATATGAATGGAGTTGTCAACTTTTATTGAATTTATTGACAATTATTTATAGGATTATGTTCTTTGTTTTTAAAGTAATTTAGGTATAATTAGAGATTTAACATTTTAAGCTTAAAAAAGTCAACTTTTTTGATAACTACAGTGTTCAAAGTGGAAGTTCGTAATTATAATGTGTGATAATATTTAATGATTTATTCGTCATCTGGCTCAAGTGAAACTAGTTCGAGCGAGTTCCACTATTTCGAACGAGTTCCACGAGTTCGAGAGAGATCCATCTTCCTTTTGTCATCAACTCGCTTGATCAAGAAAGTCACAGAGTTATAGAATATTTTTTAGGAATAAAACTTAGATTTTAACCACGAAAACATGAAAAGAAAACTTGAAGATTCTTGCATTCTCTTGCGACAAGATCGGAAACTATATAAAGGGGTATCCAAAGGAAAAATACCTTTTTTAGGAGCATTGTGTTTCCGATCGTCGATATACGTCAGAAGCCGCCACAGAATTTCAATATGGCCCCATAAAGGAGCGGGGTGTCTCATACTGCCCCTGGGGAGTTCCTTGAAGTTACACGACTGTATTGTGCTGTCATTTGTCACGTTTCCTTTGGAAATAGTTCCTTCAGTGGCGTACTGTCGTGTTTGTTATTTGAGTTAGAAATAGATTATCCTAATGCATTATTAATTAATATAATTTTTGGATGATGGTTGTTTGGTTGCGTTTTAGGTTTGTTCTACACTCACTTCACTTATTCATCTAAAAAAAAAACAAATCCTCCAGAAATAAAAATTACATTAACTTTTGTTTTATACTGATTTTTTTAATATGCCCAATCAATTTAGTCGTTTCATCCTAATTAAGTAAAAGAATCCATCCGTCTATCTCACCCAAATTTTACCATTAATTTTATAATACCTAGGTAATACTAAGATCCAAAGCGAAACCTCTAGACTTATTTGATGACTTCAAATTTGGTTTTACTAGGTCTAACACGGATCACTGTCCAACCAATCCATAATTCTAACTAGCAACATATTAGGACGAGGGCTGTGCGAGGGAGAAAACCGTTAGGTTATTTAATAGGTAAGAATATAGGTTATTGCCGTTGATGGCGCACAGCTATTATGCCAATATACGAAACCCACAAGATTAATGATTAGATAAAGTAAAGAAAAAACAGTCCCAAGAATTCTATAACGAAACACTGGCAATTCACTCTTCACTAAGCCAAAGCAAAATCACCCTTAAGTTAATAAAAATATGGTCTACATAAGCGTCATTTGTTATTTTTGTAACTCGTTCACATGTTTGATCGAAACCGCCACGACCCTGCAGAATTTCAATAAAGAAGGTCGAAGAAATATCGTTGCAAGGGCGGGTATAGTACTGCCATAGTACCTCCGTAATGGCCGTACCACGGAACTAAACTGTAATAACCAATATACCAGCTTTTATGAGGAATTCGGAAAATGTTTGGACAACGTGATTATAAGTTTATGAGTTACGTGATTTAGGAGTTAGTGCCACTCGGGGAGATTAAATAGTTCTGATCATTATGAAGTTATAATGATGTAATGAACAGTAAAAATGGTAATTACTTTGTATTGGAAGATAACGACTTGAATACTAATTTGTGGAGATTTATTACTCCTTATGAATGTGAGATTGCTTTTACGATTGTTTTAAAAGTTTACTATAGTACTAATCTTATTTAGGGTGATCACTCAATCCAAACGGGTGTTAAAATATATAATTCGATTTCTTGACTGCGTAAATTTCAAAATTCACAAAACATTTATATTTACTGATATTGTAGGCATTGTACAGGCAAAATAAAAAATGTATTGACTTGATATATTTTACCAAAAAAATTGTGATTATTACTAATCATCCACAGATTTAAAAAAAATACGAATAGCTTTCTTGTAAAACGCAAAGATGAGCTTCATCCTGTCCTGAATACGCTTTATTTAACACGTCATGGTACGCCCGCTGTTATTCATTAGACGGACCATTGTTAACACATCTAATCACGGACTGGCACACAAGATTAGGTACCAAAGTTCTATCTATGATTGCAAGGTAACTGTTGAGTTCTGAAACTCCAGTGATTCGCCTTTGTTACTTACGCTAGCTGGCCAATTTTCCATCCAACTTGATAGATATCACTGCCCGCTTGCTACTTCCCCATTTGCAATGGACAGCAGTGTTAACCTGTGTTTAGATAACATCCGATTCTCTATACCAAACGGAGCGTAGAGATTACGTTTGTGTTGGGGACTGGACAAGTACAATGTAGTGACGGATGGAAGATAACACAGGGTACCATTACTGATTAAATCTGAGGAGTGTGTATCCAGATGTATTATGACTATATCCCGTTGTGATAGCAATAACAATATAGTATTAGGTTTTCCTGATCACGTTATTATCATTAATGAGTATGCGCACACCTGCATATCTTCGGAGGGGTACCTATGCAGATGTATTCTAGTCATCTTCATTTCGCCATCTATTTTCAGTTCTCACGTCAAAAAATGCGATATTTTTCGAATCTGAGCATTGAGAAGTTAGAAATTGAAAAACTTAGAATAGCATTTTCTTACCCTAAAATTATCAGCTGCACCGATAGTAGCATAAGAGTTGGCAGTAAATTAAAGTTTTCTTGTCAGTAATCAATAAAGTAATGACCATTTACGAATCCACAGATTTTAGCGTAGGTACCTACTAGCAAACTAGAAATTATTTATCTCACTCAAATACCGTATCCGTTGCATTGTTTATACTTAAGACTGTCAGTCTGGATGACGTCAGACATCTAATCTGTAGGTACCCTTGCGTATTCCTTCTAGCAACAATACATATATTGAAATTTTCCAACATTCTGATCCTGCGTCCTCACTCCTACCCTTAGGACAATAAATCGCTATTTAACTCTCAGTTTTCCCGCTTTAATACGAGGACATCGGTATTTCGATAATGCGCCTGTTATCTCCTATGTATCTCCCCTCTCACTAAGAATTTATTTGAGGGTGAGCATGCGAAAAAATGTCGTAATAATGAGTATTGGGGACACTGTTCCTTGAAACTTGCTTTGAAACTCCTTGAAGTTAGAAGTAGGCACTTACTTACTGGACGAACGTGAATGATTTTTAGTATAGATAATACGATGCCTAATATTTATTAAAATCTCTTTCTTCCAAGCCTAATCGACATAGTTGGGGTTGGTTTTCAGTTTAACTAGGAAACGCTTGCGAAGCAACTGTCATCTGACCTTCACAATCCATTATTTATATATTTAACTAGCTAGCAAGCTGACGTGTAACAAAAAAAATTAAACCAGCCACTGTCTTAATCATCACGCAGTACCTTAATTATTTTTCTGAAATTAAAGTAGCTTATGTGACGCCTCATTATCACCTATCATTCAGAGAAAATCTCGTCCCAATCAGCCCAGCTATTCCTGAGACTATTTCTTTCAAACAGACAGAAAGACAGACAGACATCATTTTTTAGGATATCTTACATAGGTACACTTACATGCATGCAAAACCTGTTATTTTAATATTACAAGCAGTCTAACCAGTAAGTATGTAGTAACGTAATCTTATTAAGTAACTCATTTTAAAATAAATAGACCTTCAAACATAATATAATCCGAAATCCAATATTTAGCAAAATGTATATTTGTAATGGGTTCCCACATCTTTACCTAAGTAAACGAAACGTACCAAGTGGGACAAATCGAATCGACTTCTCGATAGAATCGAAATGTCAGCAAAAGTCATAAAAACAAATCGATAACGCGAATTTAACCCTCCGTTAAAGTCCCCTCCCATTTTCCGCATTTTGATTTTCCGTTGATTGGGTTTAAAATGCTCTCCCGCTATTTTGATAAAGCCCACAACAAAATGTTGGATCATTCTGCCCTTTTGAATGTATGGACCTCTATTAATAACGATAAGTATTAATTTCGTATGCATTTAGTTTGTCGTTTATTCGGCCCGCAGACCTTTATTTCCATTTAGTGACAATAATTTCATGGTATTAACAACCTTACAGGTTATGATATAAATAGTAAATGTGTTTATTTAGTAATGATGGTACTTAGCTGTACTAGAGAGTTACAAAATATGTAAATTTATTTGATACGTGTTTGTAATTAATATGACTGTTGTCTTAGTTAGGATCGTATTTTATTGGCACGTCTCGTAGAGGAGAGGACTCTTACCCTAGTTCTGGTAAGAAAGGCGCGTGCAGAAGATACAGCTCAGTCATGTCAACACGGCAGAGTCTATCTATATGGCTACTCATTGAGTCTAGTTTTCATAGAATGATGAGTAGCAATGTTTATCATTGATAGTTATCTTTATTGTTTAGCGTCGTATATCAGCTGGTGTACCCTAAAGATACATCAAAGAGGTGTAATAAAAATTGTAGGTTCAATAAATATTAGTAACTTAAACTTCTTATGAATCTCTATTTATATTTTAATAAGTTTATGTAGTTGCCTTGTACGTGTATACACACTGTATTCCTGAAAACTGTGGTCATTTCAGCATTGCGCTTATAATGATAAATTTAAGAAAAACAAAAAAAATATCAACACATATTTGTTATACAAAACGTTTTCACAAAAATGTTGGTCTTCGACGCGGTAAAAACCCCGTATTTTATTTTTACAAGCAATCACGTTTTTACGGTGGTCGCTTCAGTAACATTTGTTGATGACGACAAAGGAATAACAAATTATGTGTGATGCGTGGGTTATGACGTGTAACAAAATATGACGTTACATAATGTTCAGAACTGGAGCGAGTTTGTACTAATACCTAGTATTAAGAGCTCAGCTTCTTTCTGTGTTATTTAAAATCTTGAACGTGTACAGAAAAAATATTTTATTTGTTGAACCAAAAGTAGTATTATTACATTATTCATCTGTTTTAAATTAAATCAATAACATTTGTGACGTGACATATTTGTGATGAAACAACTCGCTCTAACCCACGTCACGGTTCCCGCCTGGAACGGAACACTAGTTTCTTTAAAATACAGATTGAATTTGTTCCTAGGCTAATTTTAGTTCTTTACTTAAATTGAACAAAAAAGGAAGGTTTTAAATTTTCGCAGAATGTTTCAGTGACTTGGCCAATACCATTTTATTAGCCTCACCTACGCAAAAACGACAGGCTGTTATAACTTTGTCTAATAATCTTTCAACGAAGTAATAATTGTGTTATTAAAAAGTACTCAACTCAAAAAGGACTCAATTCAATGGAAAAATCAAATTACTCGTAATACTAACACAACTAACTTTATAATAAGGTCGTTTTTGTAAATAACACTACTAATGAATTACGGATTTTTATTATCTGATAAATAAAGTACTTTTTCATAGCACCTATATTCACAGAAGTAGTTCGATGACTGTCTCATTTCACTCACGTGTGTAGCTCCTGATCATAAATTTTCGATCCATATAATATTTTTCACATATAGAACTATCGTTTTTCATTAAAGCCATTACTAGATGCGCTTAAGCCTACAGAAAGTAAATCGTCTACAAAAAGCTTTGAAGGTCGAATTTCTATTAAAAAATAAAAAGATATATTGTGTTTTATGTAGGGTGAATTTGTTGGTGTCATCGTTCCAGTCTTGTAGCATGTGCCACGTCAGCTTTAGGGTTGTATCACGTGCTTAATTTGACAACACGATATATAAATAGTTACGATAGTGTTGCCCCTTTTTATATGGTCCTGCTTGGGATAGGTAGGGATTCATGGACCGTTTTGTATTTTCTTAATGGTTGCTTGATATCGTTTAATGAATCACATGTTTTGTAATTTTATGAAATTGTGTTGATATGTAACGTTTATTATGTTTCAAAGGAGTATTGCACGCACTTTTCTACAGCTTTTTACTTGCACGTGTGTAAACTTCTTGTCGCTACTTAGAACTGACGCGGATCCAAAACCTCACGATGGAAAGCAAAATAAATATCAACTTATTTCACGGAATCAATAAGGCCGTTAATTTTAGTTTTTACTTTTCATATTTTCAGTCAGTACCTAGTCTAGTAGTCATATTATCGTATTTTTTACTTTTATTAGTGGTAGGTACATTATTTTAATTTTGGTATATGGATCTTATTATTTTTGTTTGTCAAGTTTCAATCGGACCACAACGTGCTCTTTCCCTAAATAAATCATGTTTATTCGATACGAAAGCTCTGAAAAGTATATTTCAAATTTGTAAGTAACCAAAACAAATTTCATTACAAGACATTTTTTAAAAAAGAAAATTTTGACAATCCTCTATTCCCATTTGTTTAGCAAATCAATGTAATCTCTACGTATAATGTATTAACGTTGAAATTCGCTGAGATGTTGAAGAAATGATACATGTTTTCATTTTCGCGTCGTGACAGCAAGGGGAGACGTATGATGGGAGTCCGCCTACAAAATCCAATATGACAAATTCGGAAGTACGTGATTGGAATGTGTGTGGGTAGAGAATTTTGTCCTGTAGCGGTGAATTCTGGGACACCTGAGTCGTTACTACGGTTGGACAAATCGATGACTTTCTGATGAGAATTATAAGTTGAAGAATGCATTTCAAGAAATTTATGGGTTCATATTTGTAGGGAGACATTATTATTGAGTTGGAAGTGGTTAGAAGTATTCAGATGTACGTTTTACGGCATCAATATTTTTAATTTGGATAAGTATTTGGCTAACCAAATATCATAAATTAAATTTATTAATAACTTTTTTAATAAGAAATTTTCATCAGCTATTGAACTATTTTACATCATTAAGTAGATAATTAATAATATTGGTATACATTTTATTAATCTGGCCTATGGATGCTTGCAAACCACGGGTAGGTATATTGCAGCGTTTCGAGCATGGTTCTTAGGAACCAAACCAATTATTCTAACCTAATTTTGTAACCATTTTCTCCTTACAAATTGTTGCACGCCGCAAGGCTAAATACAGTGTTACCCAAAATGTACTAGCATAACATCTCATATACCTGTATTTGCAATTATAAATGAATAAATGAATAAATGAACTGAAATCTGTAACTATCATCTCAATAGGTAAGTCAATAATATTATAGAGGAGAGGTAATAAAGCAGCTACATTTTAAAGTGCGTTTTAATTGATCAGTTAGCAAGAATTACAAATGTTATGTGTATTAACATTCTTCATACGAATAATTTGTCACTATACGAGGCAACATAATTAAATAAAGACGACGTAAGCTTTAATATACATAAACTTATAAACATAAACTGAAAACCTACATAAACTTAAATATACACGTATACATGAACAGCAGTCACTTTAGAATTAGGTCAGGTGAACAACATTCTCACTACTTACAAAGAAAATTAGAACGAAATTTGGTAATTATTCATACATGAAATGTGTTATTAACAGTAGCTTTGGAAATTACTTGTGAAATTGCTCAATTTAAACTAAATTATTTTCATTCCATCTAAGCTACTTCACATGTAAGAGGTTTATATGTAAGCTGATCTTGTATATAACCTAGACTATGCTAAAGTAAAATGGCCCATCAAACCCCAAAAATCAACCTAGCCTGTATAAAAATCCTAAAAATATAATTATATTAGGCAGTGTATAGCAATATTTGATTGGTATTACCATAATCAACTTTAAAGTTAAAAATAATAAAAATATTAACTTTAATGCTTTGTGTTTTTACCCGACTGCGCGACACAAAGGAGAATCCAAAATTCGACAGCCAGTCTAATTTTTCTATGGATCCCGACTGTTCAATTGTTATTTTCTAGACCACTTCAAGTGCTTATTTTGTTCTATTCAGTTTTTTACGCAGTCGGATTTTTTTTTTTTTTATAATACTTATCTTTATAATATTAAATTGTAAAGTGTATGTTCTTCTCTCGTTCGTATTTTCTTGAAATTCGATCGCTTCTTAGCCGTTAAGAATGGTAATATTAGCTGACATAGACTTCAACATACTCTTATCATTTTCAGCATGTAAGTAATGTTAAAGTGCTGGAATATATCAAGCGTAAGAGTAGGCTTACCACGTGCCTCTAATACCAACTAGCGTAATATATTCGTAGCACTTTGTAGTACTTATGATATACTTTTTAACATTGCGTATACAATTTACTGTACTTACCTTTTCATTTTAATATTTCGGCGTTGGGTAAAATTCAATTCTTTTTTTGAAATAGAAAGTTTTCTACCTGTAAACCTTTGAGTACCTAACTTATAGAGGAAAATCGTAACAAAGGGTTCAAAATAGCTCGCTATACAAATAATTTTATTGTCTCATGTATAGATCTATAACTTTAACTCCTATTAGGTACTTGACATGTCATATGAACACTACAATAGTGGTTATGGAATTTACAATAGATTTAAATCAATCATACAATGAGACGAAATTATTATACATTGTATATATTTCAAAGCGACCTTATTCAGATTGATTTTAGTACGAACAAATATATGGCTGGATCGTGAGTTGTAACCGCGTACAACGATTTCAATGCACGGTGATTGTCCTGGTTCCTTGTAAAAGCTTCGTATGGTAATGATTTGCGTTTTTCTCCTGTTTTCATGTGTATAAAATGGCAATTCTTTCTGAAAGAGAACGCTTTTTATTGGTCGTAATGTGGCTGTTGGAATCCAGAGGGGTATGACTAAGTGGAGTCTTTTCTGTATTGATTTTGTATATTATGACTATAACTGTATGCTCTTTTAGATTATTTTCAATCATTGTCAGTACGCACTACACAATATCTATAAATGATTGTTTCATGTTTTGTTGCCCAGATCAACTTCTGTTGTCGAGTACTCGATCATATGAATTCTTAGATTTTTGTACTTCACGGCAGTCGTTTTAGTAATAATCAAGAGTGCGAGAGAAATGTCTTTTGGGTCATTTGATGGCCTGGCTGCGATTTTAGTCGGTTCTAATCCAGCATAACCACCCCCACAGACCGCAGAGTGGCATCATTATTATCATGTCAATAATAAAAAGCTTGATATATATTATTGATCTCAACAAACTGTAACATACATAAAAGAGCACGATTAAGGCACGTAGATACAAAATCAACAATCCTCTATTTGTTAACACCGCAATAAGAGTATCCGCAGGAGTTCGAACATTCAATATTTGCGATCGACAAGCGAACCAAAAAACCGGGGAGGCGCCCAATTGCTAAAAGTAACACTAAAGGACTTATACAACAGCCTCAGGCTATGGAAGACAGATAGATGAACAGTTGGATACTTCTAAAAGAAGCTGAGTGTGCAATCTCGGCTAACAATTGCAGCGGCCGAAAATAGTTCAGTCTAACAAATACATATTCTATTAGACAGCGCCTAGACCTACATAAGACACTCCTTTCGGAGATTTTTAGAATTTGGCATTGTGTGTTTAATTCCAGGATATTATACGTATACCTTTTTGGGCCAGCAATACACCTCGGCGCTAGAAGATTCAAGACTGCGTACGGTTTTAATAGGTTCAATTCCGATATAACGCGCCGGCTGGTAACGAAAAAAAAGGTCATCATACGTATTGAAAATCGTATTATTTCTGAGGAAGACAATGACAACCTTTTACCCTGAAGCGGTTCCTAAGTTTATTGGGAACATAATTAACATAAAGAAATAAAATACGAACAACCTTGTTGTTTTATCAAAAATATAACCTGTCCAATTAAGCATGAAAAAATTAATAGATTACTTTCCTCCACGAGACGAAATCCAACTTACGGCCTTGACCGTAGCGGGCATTCAGTCTCACAAAACCGTTAGTTCGGTCCCTACTAAGGGATCCTCGGGCCCTATGTATTCCAGTGACTGAAAGATTTAGAGGCAATAACGTGTGATGTTGGCTCCAAGCAATACGATCGCATTGTTCGTTCGATCGGATTAGTATCGTGAAGATTGCTCGCAGCTCAGTCGGGTGTTGGAACTTGGATGTAATCAACGATACACTGTGGATCTACTCCGGTCGATAGTGATTTATGTCCTCAATATATTGTGTCGATAATTGTGTGAATCAATCAGAGTTCCAACGTATAAAGCTTTTTATTGTTTTATAAAAGGTCTTACGTTACATGTCTCTTTTTACGTTTGTAGTTTTGGGTTTGTGGACTGACAAAATTGAGGTTAAGTGCCAATATATATATATATTTATGTCTCAAATAATAAAATTGATGCAGTGGTGAATTTTTTTCAAGTTATGTTATGATCTTTGCAACACAAATGAGAATTATTAGTGTACAGTTACAATAGTGCAAGTAATAAAATAAGACTTACAATGATTTTAAAACTGGTTTTATTTCAAGAGTTGTTATGGTTATCATTTCAAGGATTGGCTTCTATTTGGTCATACTGAATATCTTTCTTTTTATGTTGTAAATTAAACTACACATCCATTTTGCAACTCTAAACTACAAAATGAGGCACCCCAAAAAAATAAAATAAAAGTAGTGAACATGGCAAGTTGCAGTCCCAGGGATCATTTGTGAGGGAGATCCCAAACCTAATAAGGATAAACACAGGGATGCAAGTCACGCACCGGGTGAATTTGCCTAGGACTACGCCTAAGTAATTGACTTTCAGACTCAGTTGATACAGGAGATTAGGGACTAGGGACCAACTTGGTGCGTCCTCTTTTGTTTCTTGGGGTAGGTTTGATTCAGTCGAAACATCGAATTTTGTGAATATGAAGTTTGAAAATACTCAATCCGCTACATATGTAGCCAATGGATACTGATCTCTAAGTTAACATTAGGTTTAATAGTTCTTATAATTATGTTGGGCAATACATTTTTGCGAATTGCCAAGTTTGAGTTGAAAATACCTTTCAGTTGGATTGAAACGGTGTTGAAGGCAGTGATCATAATGACGTTATAGGTACTTTACTACATAATATATAATATGTAGGTTTATTAGTATATACAAGTATTAATTTATTTAAGAACAAGACTTAAATATCAGTTGAACGAACTTCTGCAGCATTGAGGCTTGTGGAAATTTGAAGGAATTTGAGAGTATTTTTAGACAACTTCATCTCGACGGAAAATAATGATATGTTCAAACTACTGTGAAAATTAAACAATAAACTAAGTTCTTCACATTATTTATTCACTGAATTTTTGACTAAACGAGAGACCTTTAGATGTTTAATAAAGGAACCACATTCGCTCAATAAGGCCGCCTTTCATTGCCTTCCCTTTTCATTTTAACCGCAAAAATGGAGTATTCGACTATAAAATTTAAATAACGGTCATTTTCTCTTTTTAAAGTTCAAATCTTTTGCCATTCAGCAGGAGTTGTGGAATACATTTGAATTGAGCAATACTTTAATCAGAAATGTTAAGTTTATTCTAATCTTTAATTACGAAACACTTTTGGCTTGTCGTTAATAGTATAATATATTAATGTTTATATAGTTGATAGTCCAATCACAATATTATAATGTAGAAAGACTACAAACAATCGCTTAAAGTACCTATACGCATAATGTAATGCCTGATCAATAGTTTTTGAACTTAACAAGCTCAAATATTTTAATTTATGAAAGGAACTCGTCTCGATGGAACGTTAAATATCACCGCGTCAATTTTGAATCATCACTGAAAGCATACTCATATAATATCTCATATACAAACATGAGTATCAACTAGAGTAAAACCGAACACAGCCACCATCCCTAAGGGGGTTAGTCGGTATAATAACAAACAAACAAAGCAATGTCATTCAGAATAAAACATTTTACTTCAGTAATGGCATTATTCTCCCGAAAGGTATGAATTCCAGATGAATATAGTATGAAGTGAGTTCAATTTACCCCGCCCGGCTGTGTTGCCATACATAAAGCATGAAGACTAGCATTGTACTGCCTCTTTAAGTTTAATATTTTCAGTACTTAAAGTGAGGATGGACGCTTAGCGAACAATTTTAATCACATCATTCAGGGAACCTAATTAGGGTGCGTAGGTAGCTCTTTGTGAAATGTTGTTATCTAATTTCTTTTGTGACTTTGGAACCGTTGTTCGTGGTGTTCGTGGTCTTGGATTTGGTTAAAATTTCAATGTTCACAATGTTTTATCACGTGGAAGTACTAAGGAAATCATTTATTTATTTGGGGAGATAAACAAGTTCAAGTAATTTGAAAATATTTACAAGGCTCCATAAGTTTGTGTGAGACTTTTGTGCTATCGCTCTACAGACAAAACATTATACCACGAAGTAGTGAAAATCCCGATTTTTAATTGCTTATTTCTTACATAGACATCAGAGGTCCAAAATATTACTAGGTGCTTGGAATTCGACTGATAAGCACTTGGTTAAATTTATTATTAGTTGTAGTAATTATACGTTTATTATTTTCAGTTTTAATAACTCAAGTAATTTAAAAATCTTCAAGTAAATTAATTAGAAAAATAAAACAAACGTTTGTGACGGCTTCAATACAATTTCTTTTGTAAAAAACAGAAGTAAAAACTTCCAAACGACTCAAAGACGGTACACCGTAAAATTGTTTTAAATTATCTCTAATTACATAACAAAAACCTTTAAAAATCACAAAAAGACGTTCAAAATCCGTCTTGAATACCACATCATCCCCACTATACAGTTAAGTCAGTTCGTCATTCTTTTCTTAAAGACCGGTACGCAGAGGGTGAAAATGAAATTAAATTCTCAATGAAAGCCGATCTCGCCGTGAGATAAAGGGGATCTTCTATGAATTATACCCCCTTGAAGACGAGAGGGTCCCAAGAACAATAGTGTAATCGTCCAATTAAGTGTTTGTATGAGTTCAAAGGCGTCACTGTCTAAGCTGAGAATGTGAAGCCGTGAAATTTGTCTTGTCCAATGTTTTGTTTAGCTGCATTCTTAAACAAGTTCTTTCAGGTGGATAACGACGTAATATCATGAATTTAAGATATAAAGGAATGTAGAAAAATACATAAATTGAAAAATCCGCAAATCCATATTGCTCATTCGCTAAATTAAAGTAAAATGTTACAAAATTATTCAAATTGCTATCAATTCGACATATTAATGTAACCATCATTCATATTCATATCTGACATGCTCGTAAATTCGACCGTCGCCGTGCAATTGACAGCCCTGGTTGGAATCGGTCATAATTTTCGATTTTCCGCACAATTGAACAAGATCGGCACCTTTTAGAAGCAGTTGGTTTGGACTTGAAAATGTATAATTGTTCTATATTGTGGCAATACGTTTAAGGTCTCTACGATAAAGTTATTCATTGAATACATTCCTAAAAGTAACAAATTCTTCTCCTTCTAGGTATTTTTTTTATATTAGATAATAAATTCATTGGAATTTTAGTGTATTTTAACAAATTTTTCATCTTTTTTGTTTTGTTTTTCAAATCCAGCATTTCATTTTTGGGCAGCGGCTCAGAGCATCATTATCGCTGGGCAAGAAATGCATTAACTGCCTATATTTATTTTTCCCTCGTTAAAGGTTTCTTCTGAACCTATAAATAAGCACGTACCTACTACTTTCAAAAACATTACAAAATCATTGCATCCTTATTATTTATAGGTTTTACCTATCATTCATGTGAAATTACCGCCTTTCAGCTTTAAGCCCCGATCTCACACCCCCTACTGTTTAAAGTAGCTAACCCTTAGATTAAGATTGCTTTAAAATTCCTTTCGCCGACAGTCTTAGATTGACTATACGATATTGAAAATGTTTGAATACAAAGTGAAGTATTTGTTCAACAAAGTTACTTATTGCTTTATTTTCAAATGTATACAGATTAAATATTTATCTACCAGTTTATTAAATAACATCAAGTAAGGAATTTGTTAGGCAAATTATGAATGACTATGGGACGTCTTAAATTGGATTAAAGCTGTCGATATTTCATTACTGTAGCGAAATGTAACAGTTTCGCTTTTAGCTATACAGAGTTGTTTTAAGTCTACCGCAAATTTAGAACATCTCATTAATATTCATATTTAGTATCTCAGAGGAAATTTTTAGGAATTAATATTAATGGATCAGCTAACATAATTTCTTTCATTATAAATTTCTTCAAACTAGACGTGGGCGCTTTTTAATGCTGAAATCATTTATTTTTGACTACAAAATAAACTCATTGCGTTAGGTACGTACATCATGTAGGTACCTAGATAATATTGAAATCAGATCATTTAATCTAAGTAAAAAGTAATGATATTAGTTTTGATATTAGGAAATAATATAAAAAAATTGAAATGGTTTTCTAATAGTGATGACTACTAGTTTGACTTTGGTTGACTAAATTAGATTTCTTACATCAAGTACGTCAATTTTTTTACCCAGGCTCCATCTAAGATACCTATTAAACAATTTTCATTTTATTTTTCAATTCGATTCATTTCAGTGTAAAATGAAATTTACATGAAATTAATTTTATCATAACGGTAAGTTGTGATGAAATGAGTTTCGAAATTATAAACGTGAAAAGATATATCGCTTACATAAGGTTTATACTTTCGACGTAACAATTTACTCATAAAAGATCTATTGACGCTACTTAATATAATGAAAAAAGTTTAAAAAGGAAGCATTTAGGAAAGCTGGTAATAAGTTATGCGCGAAACAAACAACTGCCACTTGAAATATTCGTAACATCATTGTTTTCCAATGGCCTCCTGGTTCCAGCTCACATAAATCTTGATAATATGCAAATTTTATTTCATTAAAGCGGTTGGTCTATAAGCAATATTGCCCAGCTGAGTTACTGCGGGACCGCCCTCGGATTAACTAATGGCTGTTTATCTTGTAAAGATCCCTTGCAAGAGCCCCGCTGAAGGATGTGTTCGAATTATTAATTCGGACATCATAAGATGAATTTAGAGAAGTTAATACGCGGTAGTGACTTGTTAACTGTGTAAAATACTATTTTATTTAACAAAATATGGGTAGTACCTTTTGACTAAGAAGGACGCTACAATTGTATTCTGGATTCTTAGTCAGCTTTTGAGGTAGTTCATCCACTTAGAATAGCACCTAGTCTAACCCACAAAAAGGACATATCTGTGCTGTGATAGCAATGGATTGGCATTATATTATGCGAAGTTTATTGATTGTCTCTTGAATATATAATTACATACTAGCTTAAATACGAGTACATACCAAATATAACTTCACGTACCTATTATTAATTATGCTATAGTAAAGTCAATTAAGCAATTTTAGTGTAGCGCAACAGGGAACTTCAATTCAATCCCTCTGTGCAATCGTAGCTAATTTAACGCAGTTACCCGTTAAATATATGCACTTCGTTAAATCGATAATCAGGTCTGTTGTCGAACTTGGTAATCGTGAAACAACAAAATCTCATACTAGGTGAACCTAACAAAGGCGACCGCACGCATTCATTTCAAATTTGCGTTATTGAATTTCAACATCGATTATTTGGTTAGCCCGTTCGAAAACTGATAATCGGATGCATCCCGCTTTTGACACTCGGAAATCAGCAATAAATCGAGGTTGCTTTGTCATTTTGTTGATTTACGTGCGTGGAAGTGAAAACGACTCTTTATTTTCACGAATGGATTGGAATAAATATTGATCTCGCAGTATTGAGAAGTATGAATTTTTAAATTGATCATTGTTTGTTATGCTGCCAAATGAGTACGTCGACAATATGGTTCTAAATTATATCTGCATAGTCAAAATTCAAAATAATTGAGATAGAAATTTTAACGTGTTTTGATACCTATTTATAAATGAAAGACGAATGAATAATGATAGTTGCATTTACGTAGAAAAAGATTACAGCAGAATAAAGATGAAACGTTATTCTTTTGTACCTATGAATTTTTCGTAGCTACCTACATTGTTTTAATTTTAAATATACATACTACAAGACGTTCAAAAGCAAGAAAAGCAATTTTCCCCATTCATACACACAAAGGCTTGCATATTCCGTACGCACTTCTCTTGGATAACGCTGCTCTTTTCGAAATGAGAACCACTGTTTATGTTTCATACAGTGATTAAAGTGAAGTGTCAAAAACAAAATGTTAACCGTCGAAGTGGGAGAGAAAAACACGTCCTTCTTGCATTTCGGAATGGGGAGTGTTATGGCTTTGACGGGGTGTCGATAGTGGTAAAGTGAAGACTATAATTTCTTTGTTTTCCGCAACCGTTTTGACATTTTGTCCCCATTGCAATCAGAGTTCATTTTGTTTAGATGGTTGTTTGTGGCAGTATTTTTGTAAATAATTTTTCACATTTACCGCTGTGATGAAATCTTTGTTTGACACCGACACCCTTGCTGGGTATGAAGTACATTTTGGAAAGGCTTACGGGTACAAACATCGGTACTTGACGTTGCAGTGTCGAGTAAACAGCGTTTCCTCTCAGCCTTTCGAACCGTTAACGCTTTTGATGTGTATTCGGATCAAAACTACAATTTTCTTTTTTGGTTACGAAAGTCGCTATTCAGCTGTGAAAATCTTAGTTGACTACTAGGATTTTTGGTATTCGAATTTTGTAGTGAAGGCCATATACACGGTGCACATTAGGTATTTGCATAACAATTTGTTTGACTTAATTTTTGTATGTCATTTAAGTTTTTGGTTTATAATATCTTTAAGTTTTGTAATACGAAAACTTATGATTCTTAGTGACATTTTAATTCAAAAATATTTGTGAATTTATCCCTTGCAATATTACACTTGTGTTGATAAGATCTCAGTTTTATGACTAAATATGTTGTTAAAATAATATTTAGGTCAGAAAGCGAGTGTAAAGATTCACTAACTACACTAGTCACTTAATGGTTGAAATAGAACTGATAAAAATATTAAATTCAAGATCATTTCAAAATCTGAAATTTTTTTTAATGTCAATAAAATTATCCCGCACCTATACTCTGTCTACGCCCCGTACCGAAATATACGATAGACGACAGTTTGTTTTGGATATTACGTCACCAATTGATAGATTTTAATGCGAATGACGTCAAGGGGAGCCTGCCTTATCTGTTAGACACAGACTTTTTAAAAAACAAAAAGGGCAGAGCTCGCACTATCGCAAGGGTGTCGAGAAAATCCTGAGAGATTACGTACTGAGTGATTGCTGTTCCTAAACTCTTGTGGCAATGTTCGCTGAAAGTGAATCTTAAGGATGTGCTTCAGTGACGTGACACGGTAAGTGGTTGAGTTCTTATTTCAAATAATAATGATAACTAAGGAGGTATTCGATATGTATATTGTGGAATCGGCCAGTTCATTACATCGATAGTCATTCTGGTTGACAAATTGAAAATTTTGACCTGAACGGTTAGGGGCAGAAAGCAAAATCCTCGATTACTCTACCGTTCTACTGCGTAGGTCAAAAACGCTGCCAATGAGTACATTGTACCTTGTGGTAAGATTCATTACATAAGTACTAGAAGCTATTTTACTTAGATTACTTTGCACGCGATTTGAAAGTAAAGATAAAGAAGAACCATTTTTTAATCTACAGGTACACTCATTAAATGGTACTGTGAATAAAAGTATGGCGGTTACTGTGAATAAAACTACTAGAGGTATTACACGTTAAATGCGTTAAATATTTCATAACGTTTGGATTAAACTGTAAATTATCTGCCACGTAACTGACTTTTCCACAAAGACAAAAACATACGAACTAATAAAAAGAAGAAATAAGATTATTACATAATGTCTCAACCATACCCAGTTTTATAAAATAGAAATAGGAAATGCACTTCACCCCAATTGAGAAGAAACAAACATCATTAATTGAATCAAATATTTTTTTTATCGACATCTTATTAGCGTAATAATAATTGGGGCAGTTGAAACACTCAGATTCTATAAAATTATAGTCAACCATACAAAGCTCTTTCAAGTAAAATATTCAAATATCGAACTCTCAACAGGGGCACATCACTAATGCATCAATGATTTACCTACGCGAGAAACGTTTTAGGAAAAAAGGCAGCATAAAATGAACTCTAAGATTATACTGTAACGGTCCATTATGTGTTATGAGTAAAGGTTGCATGAAATTGGTGAATTGCCATCTCTCAACATGAATGCACGCTGTGATGGGGAAAGTTTTCTTATTATTTTTTTATTTATTATATTCCCCGCTGTTTCATGTGGTCTAATGTTATTTTGCATCACGTGTATTGTCCATAACTCTGTTCAACTTTAGTTGTGAACGCACTACTCTATGTAGAAGTAAATATTCCCTTGCTTCAATGATAACAAGTTATGTAAATTATAATAG
Source organism: Lithosia quadra (assembly GCA_963576445.1). Lineage (NCBI taxonomy): Eukaryota > Metazoa > Arthropoda > Insecta > Lepidoptera > Erebidae > Lithosia > Lithosia quadra. Next base: position 9,490,548 of record OY754891.1, read on the forward strand.
AGCAAAATATTTATTTAAGAATTACCATTATCTACCTCGTACTTTTTTAGTAATAAAATTGATACTGTCATTACATGAATTTACTTATATTTAATTAGACATTGGTTATTCGACTTCTGCATTATCAAAGCGAGTTTACAGTTTACTAATGTTATTTCGTCTTAACACAATAGGGGATGTGTCTATTACCGTAAACCGAATACTTTTCTATAGGGATATTGTTCGATGAAGTGCAGCTCTATAAGATAACCCGATACTCACAAAAAGATTATGGACTGGCCCATGTACTCTATAATATATGCGGTAACCATATTATTATAATAATATTGGAAGTATGCGATCAAAAGAACGTATTCCCTATTCTTCTTACGCTCGGTTAGATCAAGTAATTGCGGTTGATTTACAATAGTAGAAAAAAGCATTTGTACGGGGTAATTTCCCATTTCGTCCTGTAAATTTTCGTAATAAACTTGCAGAAAACCTTGAACTTTTAACTATTATCGATACTGTAGTCTAAAGCAATTATTGCCACTATATTTCGAAGGCTGTAGGTATGCCACCGGAAACATAAAGCCCGTAAACGACACCTGATAGCGCGACGGCGGCCACATCCGCTAGCGCTGTGCGTTTCCGCTTCAAGCTCGATTCGTTTACTCCCCATTGTTTATTCAATTCGTAATCAAAGTATTCTGTTGACTCAATAAAAATTAGTTTTACTCACATCTGGAGGGTCTGTCGGACATGTTTATAAAGGACTTGAATAAATAATAGCTGTGAATTAATTGCTAAGGTAAAGTTGTGTAAATAACTAAACTTGTGTGTAAACACTTATTAAGTATGAGTACATCAAGTGGGTTTGGGTGTTGTAAGCTGTCAATGTGAATATTAAAAATTTATTTATCGTACAGAAAACTAACGAATGCCTTTGACTCCGCCAGCGTGAATGGCAGTTATTGCGACTTTTAGACATATCTTCGGTTCTTCTCATTGCTCTCTTACAGGCAACATTTTGGGAAGTTAGCGCTAGAACCACGTTTGCCAACCAGCAGGTGTTCCAGCTTGCAACCTGCAATATTAAAGGGAATGTAGGGCCCCATAAGAAATTGGATTAAGTACCTACCCGACTAGCTATTGGTGCAAACAATATCAGTAATAACATTATTCAAAGTGTTTCATTACAGAACTAAATAAAAATTCAGTGTGTTAAAAGTTTTATTATTATTACTTACTAGCTGTTGCCCGCAGCTCCGCCCGCGGATTGGATGTCGATTTTCGCGTTTTTTTTACTAATTCGCCGGTTCTAATAACCGCTTGCGATCAAAAATGCATAAGATTTTGAGTCTAAGCAAGACCTTTCTAATAAAAAAAACCGCATCAAAATCCGTTTGGTATTTTTACGGGTCTAAAAGTTTAGCGTATGTTTGGTTGTAATTGGTTAAGTAGAACCGGAGATATGGCCAAAAACGACCTAAAAACGAAGCGCGGGCGAAGCCACGGGTATCAGCTTGTATAAAAAGTTTGTTTGATTTTTTTGAGTTTGCAAGTTTGATCAAAATCCCTCCAGTAGTTTCTGATTTTAGCGTGAACAAAAATTTAGTGCGGACAAACAGAGGCACAGACAAACAGACAAACTGACAAACAGACAAACAGACAAACAGACAAACAGACAAACAGACAAACAGACAAACAGACAAACAGACAAACAGACAAACAGACAAACAGACAAACAGACAAACAGACAAAAATTCTAAAAATCATTGTTTTGGCATCTATTATATTCATAAAGTCCCCTGATAATTTTTTTCTCATATATCTTCCATGTACAGACACCGATCAGTTACAGATTTATTATATGTATAGATTGTAATCAATCAATTCTACGTAGCCTAGTTACTTTTACAAATATTTTCACTTCACAAAAAGAAGTTGAGCCTTTGATCATGAATGTCGACGAAAGTGAATATTAGAAGTAGTAAGCTTTATTTTTGATCCTATTCAGACAGAAGTATCTCAAACACTTAGTTAAATAAACCGTACTGAGGTACCTATCTTACTTAATCCACCTCATTCTGATGAACTACAGACAAAATTTAATTTATTTCATCTTTATTATTCGCCTGAAAAATTTTACTCTGGTTAAGCTCATTATAAGAAAAATATTTTCTGCCCAAGATCCCTGGCTAAGTAAGGTATGCAGCGGTCATTGTGAAAAGCGTCCGGTCAGCGACAATAAATATAGAATACATTTCGGTCGAAATAAGGATATAATCCGGATTTAGAGGAACCGTTTTTACCGGTCGACGTTGAAAAGGTGGGGTAACAGTGACAGCGGGCACACCTAAAGTTTGGGTCAATATTTGATTGACTTGTTTCCGATATCGGACTGATCCCGGCCAACTAATTAAAATCTTTAATCGCATCCTGAGCTGGAGTTTTAGTTTCATAAACAGCCACTTTATAATATACGTTCTGATTCGGTTTTTACGTTACTTGAACATTTTTGGCATCATTTTCTCTAACATGTCACGCAAGCTATTATATACCATATCCCAGATTTGACATTTACGACCTAACATTAAATCAAACAATTTATTTTATAATAATCAATAATGTAGAATTAGTTATTAACTCGATTACCTACATACGATCGTTAGTTAACGTTTTATTGATAAAGGTTGAGAAAAGAATATTTATTTTTTCAACAATTTGATTCCTAGCTATACCAAGTAACTAGTTAACAAAATTTACCGGAAATAAATGTAAATCTGATCACGACGTTGTCGCTAACCGCTGCTAACGTGACCACAAATCCTATAATACTTATAAAAATGCGCATATCATACCAAAGAAAAGGACAGTTTTGGGTAAATCTTGCTCTTTGTTGCCAGCATAATATCATCTTTTGTGGTTCACGTAACAAAGATATAAAATTGTTGCGTGAATGCGACGCTAGATTACGCTATTTTTTATATGAATATACTGCGTTATTGACTAGTAGACTGTAGTTGAAGTTATAAGTTGAATTATGTACCTACTTCATACAACGAAATCTAAATTTTACTATTTATCTTGCCTTCCTTACAACCCTTTTTTCTATATAAACTAGTTTTTTGATATGTGTATGTGAAAAAAATATCCCAAAAAATATAATACTTATTGTAAAAAAAGAATGTAAAGTTTTACGTATTTGAAAGCAAAGACTTAAGCAATAAAGTTAAAAATGCCACAGATGGCACCCCACATTTGGTCACTTAAAAATGTCACATTACATTTACGTAAATGTGACAAGACCAGGGTTGGGTTCGAAACATATATTTATGTTGTGTGAAACCACCAATTAAATTCACGTTACTTGGATGTTCAACATAAGCTGGGGTTTGATAGCCTCCCCTATGGCCGTAGAATTGCTATTAAAACAATTACGCGCGTAATTTTTTTCTCAAAGCACGTATCTACGTAATTACGGACAGATGGCACCACTCGTTATGGAGGGCAAGTGATATTAGTCATTCATTGTGGGGGAAACTATTGGACATTATCTGCTCTCGTTATTAATTTTGGAAATGATAAATGGGCACTTTTAAATACAGATAATTTTTAATACCTTTATAAAGTCTAACAATAAAAAATATTTTAAGGGCATGTTAATTTGTGTAGAAGAACTGAACGCTTAGGAATAATGTTTGGTAACTGGTTAAGCAGTTTTAGTGACGGGAGAAATTGAAACAAAGTGACATTTTAATCGCAACTAAAATATTCATTTCTCTTATTTGCTAACATATTAATAGGTAACCTATTAAAGTTTTGATTCTAACTTGAAAATTGCAGTTGATAATAATAACTACTAAAAGGTCAGCATGACTGCTTTTACTATAGTATCCACAAGAATCAATATTCTGATACATTAGAAACTACTTTGTATCATATTTGTACGAAGAACCGAACAGATGTGAATGATCGCTTCGCAACCATCTTTTTTGCTGAAATTCCTGTATTGAGTGAGGCATGAATATGTAATATCTTTTTGCGAATCCGATATATTATTTGTGATGTTATTGTAAAGTGAATCCACGTTCTACTTATTCTTTATTCAAGAATAGTAGAATGCCATTTGTTATTGACTATTTTGACTACCTTTAAGTATAACCACACTCAAAGGTAGTCAGGATAGTCAATAAGTCACACTCAAAAGTACCTAGTCACTTAGTTAAATAGGTACCTAAATTGTGAATACACTCGTAATATTGTATTTTAAGGAGCGCCAATCCAGGTTGCTACCAAAACTTGCATTTTGAGGATCGGGGTTGAGTCTCTTTTTCTTTTTTACCATATTGTTTCATCTTGTCTTTTATGGGTGTGACTGCCGTCTTACACCCCGATCCAGAGAGGAGACCAGACAAATAAGGTTTCCTTGTGCTCTGACATTATCAGAAACAAGTTTATTAGAAATAGTGTAATAACGCGCTTAAACTTTGCCATAACGTAGCATAGAGCCGATACAACATCGCTCATTGCCGAGGCGTTTAGAAGTTCTGTCGAGTAATAATAATACTCAGGTTTTATTAACAACAAATGTAATTAAATGATAACAGAACATTATAATCCTATGCTCCTAATTCTCTCACAGCTGGCTAAATATCTCCCTCGCAGATTTATCCTTAAGATTTAATATTATCAACTGTCCAACTTTGTGTAGCCTCATTATTTTGACCTAAAATATCACTTAACTTTTAAGCGAGCTTTGTCATTTCTAAAAAAAGAGTCAATGGTCGTCCGGACCCATTCTCCGCTGTCGGATTGGAATTGTACATCATGAAAGGATTAACGAATATAAAAATAAATAACAAATTTCACGAGTGATGGGTAAATAAATTATCAATGTCGAAAAACCTTTTTTAAATAAGATAACCACAAACAAACTCGATTGTTTCATCATTAGTTCAGAAGTTTCTATGGACACTTTCCGACTCCATAACCAGGCCAATTTCATAGTATCTACCATATTATCACATTGTCACCGAAGATAAATAAGTATACCGAATATCAGTTCAATTTAATAGACTAAGATCCCAGAGTGATCAGACATCCCTAAAAATAAGAGTTACTGAACTTAAAATTACATGGCTGATTTTTATATATGTTTTGTAGAATGTTATGCTAAAATAGTATCATAAAAGTGTCAGCATAATTGGTGCCCATACTAACAAACTTACATATAACCAAACTAAGAAAGAACAGAGTATGTAAGTTAAATAAAGCTTGAAATATTATTTTAATTTGATTGACTGAATTTATAAATATTTGTATCTAGAATAATTTACAAAATTCTTTATCTAAAAGTTTATTTGTATCTAGGCTAGGCTATCTAAGCTTTTTTCATACAATATTTATTTTTATATGATAATGATTATCCACTTAGAACTGTAATCAATTCCTATTCAATTTCCATGATAAGTAATGCTCATAATTTATCTTCCGCACGCTTCTGTAAGACACGATTCGGTAATTAATGTTCGCTGTAATGAGATTATCACTGATTGTATACATATAACAATAAGATAGGATTACGTAGGCACCTACAGCTAATGTCGTCCGCTTTATCTTTCCATTTCACCACCCATCTGAACGCTTGTCCAATATTTGGGGTGTCTAATGACATCATAATAGAATTTGGGCGATTAATTATTTTTGTACCCTATCATGACTTGCGAAGATATCAAGAGTGTCAGCACTGGAGACAGATTTCTTATCCTTGAGATGAAGGTACAAAGTGGAATAGTTTAGGTAACAAACTGAAAAGGGTCAAAGCAAGAATGTGGCATAAATTTTGACGCATATGAGCGAGAAGGATGGTGATAGATCTAAGGGTCAATTATTCTCGTTACGAAATATGTATGTACAAAATTCAGTTCCGATCTTATTACGATCTCACAAATGTCAAAATAGTATTTTTATAACAAAGTTTTCAATCGTGACCGTACGTTGAAATAAAGTCAAGTAAGGTATTTTTCTAGACTTTTTAATTGATACATTTTTATTACGAGATTCTTCATTTTCTACTTAAGGGCACATAATCAATTTACAACTCAAAAAGCAATAAAAGTACTTTCCTTTATATTAGCATATACTCACCTACATATTCATTTAATAGGATCGCTTTTTAAAGATTTACATTTTCCAATAGCAACGTAAGACCTTCTCTTAAATAAAGGACGATGCACACTGTGGTGTGCATGGGACATTCATTTTCAACTCAGTTAAGTTTGGATACCGTGATATTAAAATTTTTAATTGTTATCTTTTTATACTTGGCTCGATAGACTTCACGCCGCCTCATTCAAAGCTTGAATAAAGTACAAAAAATTAAGGACCACCATTCTAGGTCCATTCTAAAAGGATTGTCTCTATAGTTCAAAACATTGATCGTATTTTCGGTGTGTGGGTGTAAAAATATTAATTTTTATGATATTTCAAATAAAAGGTGCTATACGTTACCCTGGTTGTATTAAATAGGAGAGTGTAGAATTTAATAGAAAAGTTCATCAGAATAATCGAATGTAAAAACTTTTTCAAATCAAAGGGATCATTTTATAACCCCACTTCTTAAAATTCTTAGATCTAGTAGTACCTACTTTTTATTCGCGTCAAATAATACGAACCTTGTTGTATTTTCAAATCTCTCAAAAAATAAGTGTAGGAAAGCCTTTAGAATCTTTTAATGTCTTCCCCATTTCTTTTCAATAAAGTTTCGCTAAGAGCTTTTCAGAATATTCATGAAGACGTCTGTTCTTTTCAGGTGGGTGTATTCAATTGGTACTCTGTGGTGAGTAATTATTCTTTTTTTCTAGGTACAACCATCTCCTGAAGGTAAAACTTAGTTGGAAGTTGTTTCATTAGTTCGTTTAGTTTATATTGAGAAGCACTGTGATTGTTAATTAAATATTTTAGTTCCAAACGACGTTATATACCTTTAGTCTGTTAATTAGAGAGAATTTAATATCAGTCAACTTTTCGTACTGTTTTTGAAATGTGACGTTAAATTTAGTTGAAATTTTATAATTTGCTGTCTATAAATAAGGTAGGTATAATCTTATGAAGATTATGAAACCTATAAAGATCTAAGTCCTATTTATCGAATTCCAAAGGCAGAGTTGGATATCAAGTTTCAGCAATATAATTACATAACAAGATTATCCGCGGTAGCCTAGTGGTTTGTGTAATGGACTGTTGAGACGAGGTCTCGGGTTCGATCCCAGGTTCACTATGGCACACACCAATGACTTTTCGATGCTTTTCAAAGTTATGTGTGTATTTATCGCAGGTTTATTAGTGCCTCGGAGAGCACGTTAAGCCGTCGGTCCCGGTTGCCATACAAACATCTATGGCAGTCGTTACGGGTAGTTGGAGCCCTCAAAAGTCCAACCAGTCTAACTTGGAACTTCGATATCGCCATTGGTTGTGGAGGTCAGATGGCAGTCGCTCCACGTAAAATATCGAAGTTCAGCCGCATCACAGTTGGACTGGAAAGCCGACCCCAACTGAGTTGGGAAAAGGTTCAGAGAATGATGATGAATTACATAACAAGATTCCAGCTAGCCTAATGAGATGGCCGTGAGGACTAGTGTGTGCATATATTAAGTAAAGTTAGGACGTCACAAAATATAAAACAAAATGACGACATAAATTCGGAGAGGGTGACCACAAATCAATTCTTTTAAACCTCTACGGTGTAGGATACAGTCCACCATCTGCTTTTGTCTATAAGGACTTACTTCCTGAGCTTCTACTGTCATTAAACCTTTCATGAAAGCTCATTAAAGAATCTAACAACCAATAAAGTTTGTTCTGATGATGTTATCGCTGTCTATATATGAATATAATAGATACTCGTATTCTATATACTAGACTATCGCCTGTCCAAACCTTTACACCCTATTAACCTGTGACCCCATTACGTGCCGGATATTTCATTAAATATCTATTTTAATTCGTAATACGAGTGGGTGCGACAGGGATAGATAGGTTTCAATAAGTCTTGTCCTTGTCATTAATTTAGGAAGGACCGGTTTAAATTATAAATGGGACATTAGAGTTTCGAGAGTGTAGGCATAGGCTTTCAGGATCTTAATAATGAGTGCGACGGAGCTTATGATAATGGATTTCGGTTAAACTTTTTATGAGAGGAGTGTAGAGAAACAATTAAATTTAGATTTATTCATGCACTATGCAGTTTGACAAAGAGTACAAATTTCCTTGTAACATTAAAATTTAATTCAAATTCCAAGGTTCTTCAGGATATTGCTCTCACAGAATTCACATACCTCAAAGATTTTCATTACTTTCGACGTTATTTTCACCCTCTAATTCTAAGTTTAAAGCCTAAGCCCTTGGTGTGATTGCTGGTTTCAAAATTACAAATTAAGTAGTCATTAACTTTTTTTTAAATTGTTTAAGTTCCTCTTTCACCTGCTTTAACTTTTTAGTTTGTTGATATTCAATAACATCACAATTAAACAATACTAAACAAACTCAAACATCTTCCACGTTTGTCACTTTTACAACTCAGTAAGACAATAATATTAGCTCTGCAGACCACTTTATGTCTTATGTTCACAAAAAATCAATTCACCGATATTTTAAGACGTGCAGAAGTCACGTCTCAGTGTCCGTGGGCAAGAATGACACCCTAGGGAGTGGACGTAAAGATTAACGTCCTGTCTGTCCTCAGGCCTAAATCACATTATGGTCCCCCTATTCTTTGTTTAATGCCACCTTAAGATGAACGGCTTTCTATAAGACTGATTTTCTTAAGGTTTTTTAAGTTACTAGACTTTAAGGAATAATGATTAGTATAACAAAGTAAGTATTTTCTTAGTATTCTAATTGTCTATTATAATACTAAGAATATTATAAATATATATTATATATTAATATATATTAATATTCATTTATTTTCAAATCTTTCTCATCAGCGAACTGAATATACTCTATTATATTTAGTGCAACTCAGTATTCAGGTAACTTGGTTGGTCGGAGTATTTTCCAGGTAAGAGACTGGTTATAGGTTCAAGTCCCGTCCTGGATATTTTATTTGTCTGATCTAATTTATTGTCAAATTATAAATTGTTTATCTATCTAAAAATTACTATAGAAGAGACTTACATATAGCTATATGAACCCTGAAAACATTACACTTCTTTTTTTGTCCATCGCCCGTCGAGTAAAAAGTGAAAAATTGATATACGATACTGAACTTCAGAATGAAATTGTGAATTTTCATTTTTTTCACACTTGATTGTGAAACTTTTACGGTTCGTTGGAACAAAAACGTTATACATTTTTGTTAGGTCGTATGAAACGATGGTAACGATATATTTATTGCGCCACGTGAGGTCAGGGCGAAGGCGTGGACAATGTTATTGTGCCAAAATGTTGCTACTATCGTTCCGCAGGATTGAGGCCCTAATATTCTGTTGTTAAGCTATAAATAAAATTTATTATACGTTGTAATAACGGCTATCACGGTGTTCCGTTAAATGTGTGAAGTTATTTATGAAGCATAATAGGATTTTTTGGGATGTTGAACGTTTAGCGGTTTAACTTTGTCTATTTTATGGTTTTGTTTTTAATGTTTTACAACTGAGTACAGAATTTATGTTTCTATTATAAAGAGAGACTGCTGTAGTTTTTCTTGGCGTCTACAATAATGGGTTTCTTCAAGTAGAACATTAGAAGGTCGGGTCGGCAGCGCGAGTGTGACGTCCTTGGTGTCGCACACGTCCATTGGACACGGTGACCGTTTCCATCAGGTAGGCCGTGTGTTTTTCTGCCACCTAAGTCGTATAAAAATGATATTAAATGAGAATTTACACCTTGCTACACGAGCTCATTAGATATCGTTTGCCTGTTAAAATTTAGATTACTTCAGAAAACATAAAGTTGTAGAACGGTTGTCTCGAAACTTATTATAACAAGTTGCAGAGTTGAATGGCAACATTAAACTTGTTTTGTATATTTGCAACATTGTTTTACAAAAAGAAGATAAGCGACATTGTAAATGAAAACTGAATATATATTGTATACTTTGTAATAAGTGCCTATACGTTCCAGGTTTGTGACATAGATCTGAGTTTACTTTTGATTGGAACCGAGATCAATTAAACACGTTACTACGTTTTAGTTTAATTAATGAATTTAGTTTAGTTGAACTTTTTATCATTAATGATATTGGCTCTTAGTTATCCTTATAGGCTCTCTTTTTTAAAACTGCATATCGGCCTAAACAAAAACTTTTCAACAATAACAAGGTGATAATAAAATATTTTACTTAATATTAAAAAAATGGTAGGAAAACTTGTATAGGTACTAAATAATTTCAGTATTTCATAATTTCACAAAATCGATATGAGCAAACAAAGTTTTCTCAATTTTGAAACAAAGTGTTAACGCAGCAGTTTGAATCGAATGTATTGATATTCACTATCAAATCCAACCTTAAATTATTTTCTTTTTCACAGATAAGCGTTGTTTATCCATAGGTATCTGCCTTGACCATAGAAGCATGTGTGTTAACATGAGTAATATATTGGGTCATAAAGTGCGGACTCGAGTTTACAGCAACCCAACACCTGCAAGTGTAGGGGGCGTAATATATGGACGTGGGCAAACATGTTACTTGGAATAATTTGGTCATCGGGTGTTCTCGTTTATGTTTTGAAAATTAAGTGTGGAAAGTGTGGGTATTTGTAAAGTAACTGTTAAAGTAAGACTGAGGTTATAATTGCGTGGGTTATAAGAAAGTTATAATAAGGTGGTTTTACTTACAGAATTATATATTAATAGATTTTGGGAATCAGAGTTAACGTAAGTAAATCAAAATATTTTTAAATTATTTATTCAAATAAAAATAACAATACAGATCTGAGATAAAGTACAAAAAAGAAAATAGGTTAAAAATAGGTACCTTGTTAAAACCACATACAAGCTATGCTATGCTATTCAAGGCTATAATCTATCCCTATGGCAAATTTTATCTAGATTCATCCAGCTATTTTTGCGTATACGTGCATCTATTCTCATAAACTTTCACATTTATAATATAAGTAACGTATAATGACACTTTTTCTACATAACACTTCAATCTACGTTTTTGGTTTTAGTTCAGGCTCCAACGGAGTGCAAATAATAGATACTGACAGACATTACGTTTCCAGAAACAATAGCTTATAATTGTATAATACCAGGCGCATCCCTTTAATGACTATAAATTACTGGGGGACATCCCCTAGCCGTTTACAGTATTGGTATAATCATCACACCATAGATCGCTTCACTGATAACAATTTATGGACTATGTTGGCATAACATATTTTACAATTGAAACATTTTTTTTTTTCATTACGATTTTACTGGAGGGTAACTTCTTAACAATCACAATTTAGCCTTAAGCCTAGTATTTAATTTAAATTTAACTCATCCAATCTGTTAGCCTATTGCTTATTGTCCACTGCTGGACATAGATAGGCCTCTTCCAATGTAAATTTAACTTAATTTGCTAAAAAAATACAAAATAAAGAGTGTGTGACTGTAGTTTTTCTTATTGTCTATATTATAATGAAAAGACACTTAGTTTTTGTGTTCTTCAAGGGTAGAACTAACACTGTACTGACATACAAATGATATAGTTTTTAGTGTTAATAACTAAAATACATGTGGTTTTATAACTAAGCATCAAGTTTCAATAAATTTGTATAAATTTGAATAAATTTGTAACTAATTATTTATTTGCCATGACCAATAATTAACGCAGTCTAAATAACTGGGGCAAAAACTTCAAATTTTATAAAGATCCATTAAGTATTATTTTGAGAATTTCACCTCTAAGGGGGTTATATTCGAAATTAATACCAAAAAGGATGAACCGCTAGTCTTTTATTAAATGCGTGGACGATAAACTTTCGTGAATTCGTAGGCTATAAATCTGAACGTGACGTCATACTGCTACGCAAGCCACAACTCGTAGCTGTTGTAGCACGTACCGTAGTACCAACAGAGTATAAAATATGACGTGCCGATGATACAGTACTTCTTGCTGTTGAAGGATACTTTATGGTTTAAAAATTGTATGCGATGTTATTTCAAATTGAAATTGGTGTCTTTGTGTAACTTGAAAAATGTTTCACACTATTATAGAATCGCTGAAAGAATGCGTTCCTGACAGGTTGTGAGCGAAAGGGCGATGTAACTTTGAACTGGTGTATAATTTACGGCAAAATTTTAAATATCGTTTATTGACCTTATTAACGAGTGATAACATTAAAAATTTAATTACTGTGCTAATTTACAATACACAGATTAATTTTGGGCTAAAATGATTAACAATTAATTAATTAAAAATATAAAATTAATAGTTTTTAAAAGTCATACCACGTCCAACCACGTCAAACTGCGCTGTTTCCAGGTTATGTCAGATGTTCGCTTTCATAGTGATGAGACAAAATAACAAGGCAATTGTAACCGCATATTTTAGCAATCTTAATAATAATAATCTGTTGGTTGAGAAATATATAATAGAACGTTATAATTTTATAATAATGTAATTTTGTAATAAGCCCCTACCCAAGCTAATAGAAAGAATGAATCATATTTTTATAATGAATGAAATGAATATGATTTTTTTTTATTATTTCAGGTAATAACCCATCATTACAATTAATAATCACATAAAATTAAATAAGAATGAAACAATTTCAATTCAATTTCTTTATTTTTCAAAATAGTGTAACGTAATTACATCTTTTTGACGTCAAAACTACTTAATACTAAGTTTACCACCGCTTCCTAGGCGCTAGTGGAGAAGAAACGGCGCAACAAACTCCAAACAAACAAACAAAATTAAAAATTAAAAATTGGAAAAATAAATAGGGCAGATAGATAGCCAAATTAGAATAAAATTAAAATTAAAATGAAATCACGTTGTCACAATATTGCTGGCTGTGATTATTATTATGTTATTGTTAGTCGGGAACAGGTTTAGAGAACGGTTCTAGGTACAAGTTATTTATTGTACATAACTAGTCATGAAGAATTGACATGTGTCAGGAACGCATAGTCTCAGCGGCCAAACTGTAACTAGGTATATTTATTTTATTGAAACTCTTTTTTTGAAAAATGTAGTGTGTAAATAATTTTCTTTCTACAACCAGCATGTTTTTACCTACACGACGATTATTGTATTCTAATAAAATTAATCATATCTGTTACAAATGTATTGAAATAAACTATTAAAATATTTCAAGGATAACTCAAGTTACTAAAAAATACAGTTCAATTTTACAAAAGAGAGTTTAATGATCCGGTTGTAATGTTAGATTATATAACTGAAGACTAATTAATTGGTATAATTAAAGTATTAAATTTAAAAAAAGCTTATAGAAATAGTACTTCATTTGTGATCAGTAATTAAAACGCAACAACAAAGGCATCAGTTCACAAAGAGCCTAGACGAGTACAAAAAATCCAGCTAATAGAGCGTGATTAAAACACTGCTATGTTCTAGGACTATCCTAGTTGAGATAAAAGTTTTCTCTCTGACTGTACACGTCTAGGCTATGCTCCATTAAGGTAATCGTTCATTAGGAGCCATTGCCTAGTTACTATCATTGGTGAAATGAAGTACAAAAGTGTTAGCTATACTGTTTGTTTCTATTTGAATTGTCGAGGGGGCCATCTTGGCGATCCATCCATGGGGATTTCCGCACGATAAAAAAGGTAGCTTACTTGGTCAGAGTGTTACTCCTAGAATGGAATTGGTCATGGTTTTAAGTTATGTCCTGGGTATTAACTTTTTACGATTTCTATTTATAAGAAAAATACATACTAATCGTATTAATTTGTCAATTTTCATTCCAACTACAACCATGTTAAACTATGTGTTAACTGTCTCATCAATATTATCTAAATTAGGTCATAAAAAGTAATTTCTCTAATAACTTGCTTATTCGTAACGCAGCGCAGAGTCTATAAATGACCGACATTATTTGAGGTTGTCCCTTGTCCGATCAGCTTTATTATATCTATTTACATAACTAGGTCAAGGTTATCTTCAGTGGGGTATAAGCCTCTTACTCATAAGTGACATAGCAAGATAATATTATTTGATTGAGACTATTAATATTTTATTGACGTAGTTTCTCTACTTTTGTCGCATCTTGCAACGTTTTCTAAACTTGTTCTTATATCTTTTATGATGAGAAGTTGAAAAACAAGTCTTGAAAAGATTCTTATCAAATCTTAAAAGTATTCTATCATAGGGTTACACCGGCTTAACTAAGGTATTACATAACGTGTTCTTAGTAATGTACTAAACCGCGCTGTTTCTAAGTTATGTACTTATATTTTTAGCAGTAGTTGTAGTTCTAAATTGGCTCACATCAACAGATGATATTGATATGAAAATTATTGCGAAAGTTAAACTAACGTTCCAAATTATAGAATGTTTTGAAGAACTCATTGTTATAATTAAAAAAAATAGGCAATCGTATTATGGGTATTTTGTACTTATTATTTAAAAATCACCTATTACTATATATTTCCTGTATCCAGTTATTTACTCTTAGGGAGAAACTTAAAAGGATCAAGTTTGCCGACATCGAAAACCCTTTACAGATGTCACGCGAAGGGGGCACAAACTGTCCCTTATTTGGGGCGTAACTTAGAAACGAATAGGTTAAGTAGAAACTTTGCAGTTCTCCGTATTGGATTGCAGAGAAATTCCATGCTTATATGTATTACATATCACCACAGCTGTGTTTGGCAAAATAATAGTCTCATAGTATAAAATCTCCAAAATTCATAACTGAGTCCATACTCAATCATTAATCTCAGATCATTAACAGGTCTTAGACCCATATTATGAAATAATTGCCAGAATACGGGTCTTAGTCTCCAAGACTATATTAAGATCTTTGATATATATGAATTTATATGATATATTTTGGGGCCCTGAGGCAAGTCACAGACAAAAAGACAATGAAAATTATTCATTAATCATGGAAAATGGTAACAAACACAAATATCGCCATAGGCACTTTGAGTTGTTTTACCTTTGGTACAATAGAACATGACAGAAATTATATGCTTAAATGGTAATGGGGCTTAAATAAAATTATGAAATAAGTATCAAAATATCATATTAAATGCATAGTTCAATGAATACTGTTAGATAAATCTGATTTGAACTGGTATCGGTAGAGACAATCCGGTAAGCTTTGCTAAAAATACTAAAAAATATAAAACAAAGAAGATTTTGAAATATAAAAAAGCTGTTATGTTGCGCCAACATCAAAGAATCTAATTACTTAATACAATAGCTGTTCGTTTCACTGATTATTTAGTAGGTATAAGTAATCCAGTT
Organism: Lithosia quadra; assembly: GCA_963576445.1. NCBI lineage: Eukaryota > Metazoa > Arthropoda > Insecta > Lepidoptera > Erebidae > Lithosia > Lithosia quadra. The sequence goes on from OY754891.1 coordinate 9,505,963, forward strand.
ATGTATTGAGGTTAATCCAATCATTCAATAAATGGGATTGGATCCTTTCCAATAACAATATTGACATTGAGGCTCTGTGAATAATTGCCCACTTTTAAAAAATATTTTGTCTTATAGTCACAGTATCAATCCAGTTACTATAACTATATGTATTAAAAAAACTTAGAATTTTACGACAAACTATAAAGATACCCTATTTTAAATCGTTTCACTTAACGCCCTCCTCTAGTGGCTGCTATAACTCTCGACACCTATAAAGATAATAATAATGAAGATAATAGTTCGAATGCAGTTAAACACGTAATATCACTTAAGTCAGCCCAAGGCACCTGTCGATACCCATCTTGAAAATCATCCCCTCTGAGCTTAATATGAAGTTACGAAACTTTTAAGTGCAACTCGTAGAAGCAGTGGTAATTATTTCACTGCGCGTTTTATTACTGAAAACGATAATTAATTTATACAGTCTAGTGAGCGCAAAAGTTTAGATTATTTATCGGTGTACAGTTCTTTAGCTATTTATATCTAATATTATATCTAATTAGTATAAAATAAAAATAGAATATGTACCTACAGATAAAATTTACGTGACATATTTTTGCTTCATTTTATTTTAGGAAACTCTTTGAGCTCAAGTTGTCATTTGCCATTAATGGGAACATTATTTATGTATGCCTATAAACTTGTTTGCCGGTTAAAGTATTAGCCCGGGATCGGGAGTGTCACTTGTAGGTTATCAACTGAAATAAAGGAGTTTTAGGGAATAGAAAAACCTAATGCAAGTAAGGTAACTAAGGGAAAAGACCAACCGGTACTTACAAAAAATATGAAAAAATTTGCTACACTTTGGTCTTCCTTATTTAAATATATTAAACTACCTTAACCACTTGTTTAATTTAGTTTTTTGAAGAAATAAAAATAATTTATTCTTATTCTTTGTTTGTTAAGTATCTTAAAACATTTATTTGGATTTAGCATACTCGTAACTATTGAGTTTAGTGCAAATTAGTTTTACCTTATCCACAAACTTCGTTCACAGCTCTCCCCATCCACACCCACTCAAGGTATCAGGTGTACAACATGAATACCTAATCGTAATGGAGTATGAACATGTACTACAGATAAGGGTAGGAATAAATCATCGACTGAGTGTTCTAACAACTTTCCTGTGGGAAGGAACAGATTGTAAAGTTTCGAGAATAAAATGGTGCTTTATCTCGAAGTGAAAATTTTGAAACTTACTCGTAAAGCGTATTTTAAATGTTTTTAGCACACAATACATACACTTTTTATTTGAATATAGTTATTTTATATATCTCGACTGGCTGTGCTTGCGACTTCGTCCGCATGGTTTTAGATTTTCATGATTTTTAATTTTTAATTTGGAACGTTTGTAAGTACAGAGTAGAGATGTATAGATTATATTACTATTTATCTACTTAGAAAGTTCTATTAATTTTATTTAATTTTATTTAACAAGTTATATATCAGATTTTTAAGAAATAATCTGTGTTGTCATAATCTTCTTTGAATGGTCTATGGGCTAATTTCATTTTTAGCGCGAAATATTTATGCAAATATAATATATATAATATAGATGTCACCATATAAATAAATATCAAGATTTCTATTCATATTGCAATGGTTGACCCATGTGGTCTAAATAAAAGCATCTTTACCAAGTTATCTATAGTGAAAGCCGTAAATATACGGTTTTTCTTCAGTTCAATATTGCTTTCAATTTATTTATTCAAATATTTAATCTGTATTCCATTGTATCGTATATTCCAATTTATTAGAAAGGTCTTTGAAAAGTAATTGAAAACTGGTATTTTTAATTTTAGATATTTACGTGTAGGTGCGTTACCTGTTAGATTAAATTCACATTTACAAATGCGTCTGATATCACGCAGTTATTAATAAAATAAATTCGCATTAACTGTTTGACTTCAGTAACATTAATTCATTATAATGCTTTAGAGGCTACGGTTGGTGGCTATAGCATATTTTAATACCTTCATTGACCTACAATGTCATTATAATGACCTAACTAAAATTTCTAAATATATTACATGGAAATGCGAAATGAACTGCTAAATTGGTGGCATTGTAATATGTGTGTTGTGTAGAAGCAAAATATTAGTATGTGCGCTCATGCATTTGCTTAAAAAAGAATCCTTCCTTAAGTTAACATTTTTTATAAGAATATTTTAACATACACTCATACTATACTTACACGTATTTCGCATACAAAAATTTGAAATAAAGTATATTATGTGCGTATAATGTACTCTGTCACTTTGGGTATGTATATTTAATTAATTAATGAACTTTTTAATGAGTTTTCTCATCCATTATCATTGTTATTTATGATAAATATAAATCTGTCTTAACATGATATGTGATAACAGCTTATACATGGCTTCTGCTTGACAAAAACAAAACAAATAAAATGATGAAAAATTAGACGTTTCGGATATCACGAGAACAAAATTATTTTGTAAAAAAGTCCACGAGATAAAGCTTCTTTTGCTTCCACTCTCCACCCAATTTTGAACTTTGCACCGAGTGCCATAAACTACATTTTTTAACAACACTGCAAAATTTTCTACGAAATTCGGCGCTTATTATCAAAATTGAACCTAAGTGTCTTCAGATAAGGTTGATAAATTGTTTGTGAAAAGCTTTAGGGGAGCACAGTTGCCGCCGTTCGTCACGTTTAAATATGATTTATGCAAGTAATTTAGTTAAGTACATATAGACATTACGAGCTGTGCGTGCCGGATAGATTAAAATGTTCGTCTACATCCTTTTATAGGTTCGGATTTTGTACCATACCGCATTACATTAACCTCAGGTAGATAAAGAAAACGATATAATTAGAAATTAGCGTCATTGCTCGTTAAATTCAGTTGTGATTTGATGTAAAGATTTATGACCTTACTGTGTTTCATATATTCTTATTGCGGTGGAATAATATAAGTAGGTATTTTCTTAACTTATCAGTTGGGACAAAAAATATTACTAAACGCCATTCGGCTTGTGTAGTAACTTTTATCTAATCTATGATTTGGCCAATATGTGTCATTTGTTTACTGTTTGTTATTAAGATCACCTCATTGACTTTTGCGTGATTAATTTAAGTTGAAATCGAACTGATTGGAACTCAGGCTAGCTCTTCATGGACGCGGTATATTTCCAAGGAAGGATTTCTGAGCACGGTCGATCATCTGGCGGGTAGAGTTCTCGCCATTAAACACTGTTGTGTTTCCCACTTTGGAGTAGAGATAAACGAGCGTAATACTTTCGATGATTCTTATCATTACATGTTTATTTTTCTGAAATTAATTTTTTATTGTATGTTTGAACATTGGGTCACCGCTCGGTGTGACAATTTAACTACATGAATTTTTATCGGCTAATTTTTCCAAAGCTTCTAAATATGTTTTGTTTAAATATGGAAATCAGTCGTTTAGTTCAATTTGTCTTATAGGAAAAACTATGAATAAAATTTTTACAAATTAGAGAATGGAAGAATAAAATCATAGAGGAAATCTATATTAGGCTACGCTTAATTAGGATTGTTGCTTATGTAGTCAAAAACCTTTAAGTTTCTGTCTCCTTGATGTGGATTTTAATAATAGTCGGGGTCTAGAATAGTGCCTGGTCGCTGATAAGTATGAGTTATTCATTATATGCGATACATCAAACGATTTCGAATTCAACTTTGGACATTTTATTACGTGTTCTAATAGCGTATCAAGGTATTTATATGTACTGCCTTAAACTTCAAGGCTGATCAAGCTGAACGTGTTATTATGTCGTTGATGAAAGCTTAAATTTAGTACATCGCGTGCGTCCTTGTTGCAAAAATAAGGTTTGTGTGGATAATCTCGACGTAATCAAAAAGCTTCAATTTCTTTAACGTCAAGTATGAATCATAATTTGTATGAGGTATTTTAATTAAAAATAAGCCTGACTGTTTTCTTTCCTTTGACAATTCAGGCTGTAGAATGAATTCCTGTTATGGTTTTCCTAAGCGGCTACAATTTAAGGTTCTTAGATAAGGGTTTAGAAGTTTTGCGTTTACAGTGTTTGAAGCGCAAGTGTGATGCCTCTGGTGTTAAGGTAGCGGTAACCGCTACCCATAAAAAAAGCTGTAAACAGGTTGATGCGTCCTTAAGTTTTATAAAGCGTTATCGCTATAAAAAACGCAAATCTAATCTTAGCCGAACTCTCGTAAGTCTTCCCATGTAAAAATTAAAGTCGACTGTAAGTTATGTATGAATGATGCCGAGTTTTTGTACTACATAACATAGTACTGTTGTCTACTGTGATAAGCTTACTTGTGACAAAATATCTCGAATTACAATGATACTATAAACTAAAATGAGCCGTATAGTAGCCCGTATCTATTTTCGTCGACAATGACTTTAGGTGCGACGTAGTGCGAACAAGGTATAAAATTTCCATACAGCCATGAGTTCAAGGCTGTCTGGTATATAATTTATAAGAAATAGCGGATAAACACCGTCTTATCCTATTACTACTATAAATGGGAAAGGAGTTGGTAAAATATGTTATTTAATCAATGCAGAACGGCAAAACGAATTTGAGAAAAAATTGGGACAGTGATGAATTAGCCTTTGGAATTGCATATACTCGTAAGCTTTTCATCCCAGAAATAGGATTTTGTGGGTTTTGGGCGCAGGATCATTACTCCACGCAGTTCAGTGATAGGTTAGCTATTGAATTGTATAATTGGACAAAAATAAATAGTTATTAATCAATCGTTACTTTTTCGTACACTCAATGAGTTTTTACATGGCCGTGCTTAAGGATAGGATAATTAAGGATAGGAGGACATTGGATAAAATATATTTTATACATTATTCAGTTCACACAAAAGACGCTTGTAGTTTTTAACTTGTACCACAAGTAGTGACTCACCAGCCGACGCGCCTGGAAAACTCTTCAGCGAGTCACGTGGCGACCTCATGACGTCAACGTGACTGCAACACTCAAACATTGACACTAGACATGATAATGCGATGATTTAATTATCTGTTTAGTTACGTCTTTGAATTTTATTACCATAATATCGTGAATGTTTTCGTGATTAATAAATAAATACTGTACATTTCCATGCTTCCCTTTGTTTTGTAAGGGTCATAATGTCATATACGTCAGTGTGACGTATTATTAGTTGATATGACATTATTTTTCGACTATTATTTAAATTGAGATACTAAAAATAGAATTGTACAATATATAATTTGCATATTATACACAACACAACGCTATCCAGACCCAGTTAGTCAAGTTGAAGAATTAGTTTGTAACATGAATGCAAAAATATTCCTATTTTTTTATATACGTACACAATATACATAGAAACATCCAGACCAATAGATAAATAATCAAATATTTGCACTAAGCAAGAATTGAATCTATGACCTCTGACGTACTGGTTCGATGCTCTTCACCAGGCCACACACAAGAGTAGCTACTGCTACAAACATCGATTTGTTTAAGATAATGAGTTATTTTTTATTTGTATTGGGCGCAAAAAAGTTGTTTATTTGCTTGATCTTTTATCTAAACAGTGAAAACGTATAACTCAACTCAAGGACTTCAAATCGGCAGTAGGTACCTATGTTTTATTGCAATTGGTTGAGAAACCGGAGATATGACCAAAAGTTGTGAAATCCAACATTAACGCGGGCGGGTTTATATAAATGTGCCATTCACTTGTAACAAAATAAATCCTTTAACAACTGAATCACTTAATCACAAACAAAATACGATCGCGTGCTATCCCAGCATTCATTCTCACAGTATCCTTGCACTTGCACCGTAGGGGCCGTCCAGAAACTGCAAGTTAATCGCCATATATTACCGCCATACATCATTAGGTCCACCCTTAAGTAAGTTGTTACAGGAAATAAATAAAGGTGCCGTGTCGGTTTTGGTAAGATATTGCTTCCAAGATGTCGAGCTTAATCATTTCTGGAGGGTAGATTGCACCTATTGTTTTTTTTTGTTAATGTTTGACATCTAAATATACTTGCCGTACAAAGGCATATTTTATAATAGTCAAATTTCAACTTACATTTTTGGTGCTACGCCATAAGCGTACATAAGGGTTGATAGCTGAAAAGTCGGGACTATTTTATAAGTGAAAGGCAATAGATATGAGGTAGATGTACTCCCTACCATTAGAGTATCGAGGGAGTTCTTTTCGATGTCGAAAATATAGGTACCTACATGTAGGTAGGCCCGCGTTTGACCACTATCTCATCTGTTGGTAAGTGATGAGGTGTTCGAAGATGGATATTTAATGTGAACTCTTTAGGTGTATTCGTGTACATATCGGACTACAAGCAGCGTCAACCTTTTTTTTCGTGCTGAAATCCCCACATATACAAATCCCTTGACCGGCGGGATCGAACTTGAACCGACTATAAACGCACGCTGTCTTTGATCGGTGGTGTCATCACCAATTTATAAAGATAATATTCAAGAATTGGACACCTGATAACATACAGATATTGAAAAAAGAGTTGAAGCATTGTCACAAGTTTCACAACTAACAATGCATTTCCAGTCGTCTTATGTGTCAATAGTATCATTCATTCACAATGTTTTGGATACAGAAAAGTTCAAAATTCAAACCAATGAATACCAGCTGCCACCAAAATTAACTGCCAATTCCATCAAAAGTATTATCGGCAAACAGGGGTGACCGAAAAATTAATCACGAGGATGGGCCCTTAGGCATTGCCAGCTTTTTCTTCTATCTGTATCAATGAACAAAAAGTGTTCGGTTTCCAATTAACGATGTACCTAGACAATTTCCATGCCGCTGGTTGTAATCTGAACCGGCTGTAATGGTCCGCAAAAAACTCTTGACGTTTGCGCATGGAAATTACTGTTTTGGTGTGGAGTGGAGAGTGCATTGGGTTTAATTTAATCGAAATCGTTTGGACTAACTCGAGTGGAACAACTTGCCTACAGGGTATTAAGTTTCGAAGTGTTGTTCGCTTTATACAGCTTCAAATATGAAAATTGATTTGGTGATGAACTTTTGATTAAGTTAAACCTGATGAGTTATCCCGATCAAGTATATATCTGTACTTATAGCTGAGAATAGTTTGTGCTTACTATGGATTCTAGTATGCGTGTGAACATTTTTTTCGTAGATAAATAAATATTCCACGACATTCTACACATCCCTCGCTAGACTTCAGTAAGCTTAGTTTAACTAGCTTGTGTTATGGGTTCTAGAATGCTGATAAACATACTTATATACTTCTTTTTTTAAATACATTATAATGCATATAAACACCTAGACTAATGCAAATGAAATATTCATGCATACACATATTTGCACTGAGCGGGAATCGAACCCGCCCCCCCTGCGTAGCAGTCGCATGCACTACCGCTACGCCACAGAGGCCGTCAAAACATAAACATTATTATACATCGGGCACCATTTAAGTACAAATTGTAAAATAAAATTCCGTAATTATCAAATAAAGAGAAATATAAAACACCCAGGCCAACGTAAAAGACAAATTCATGCAAACAGCTTGCTCTGAGCGGGAATCGAACCAGCAACCGCTAACGTAACAGTTGAACGCTCTCCGATTTTCCATTCGGGATACAGGTACTAAATATTAGCGTAACACATAATTTTATTTAATTAATCATGTATGTATTAAACTTCATTTTAAAGTAATAAGTTAGGAGCGTGAACATGTTCTACCACTAAACTTGTCCCAAATCAAACTCGATTAAAACCAACTTATAATAAGAAATAGGTTTAATCTAAATAGTCTACTGTGTTATTTAGTCCTCAGGTGTTTCCACTCTGAATCTAAAATACGACTAGATTGTGACTCGTCTAGGAAATAAGCACATTTGCATTTACGAGCCAGACACACATCATTAGAATACGAAATTCAAATCACCTTTTAATTTTCCACCTATAAACGGTTTCAAACATAAATGTTCCTGCTGGTAATATTCCACGTTCTCGTTGGTTGTATCCGCCATTTTAATTGGATATAGTAATTAGTTTACAGATATACTATTTGTAAGCAATATTGACACAGGGATCACGTTCTACTAAATTAGAAGGTTTATTCATACGAAAAGTAATTTCTGCTTAGTGTTAGTAGGGTATGATGCTAAATTATGGTCGCCAGATTTTTCTTAATACTGTTCATGTTTTATTAGTTTTTTTTTTTTTCAGAAAGAATATGTAGTGTAAATTAAAACACTGCGTAACTAAACTGAAATTATGTACCTAGCTGTAACTATTTTTCATTATTTGCACTCCATACATTTGCACTACACGCCACTAGTTGAGATATGCATGATTTTGTATGAAGCGTTTTTGTGGGTTGCTCGCGAAATGTCGAACAAACATACGTACAAACTTACAAGTCGGTGAATCTCTTTTTTAAGTTGGTTAAAAATCGTAAACCACTTTCGAGAATATCATTAGTTAGTCTAGTATTTATTTTATTATTTGTATCTAAGTGTCTCTCTTTCTCTCTTTTTTGTCTTCATTTACAAATCACGGGCTTTAGATTCTGTAGTGGTGACATCGTCTAGCACTATCTCCTTATATTTGACAATTATAAGATTATTTTCTTCTATTATTTCCCATAGGTAATACCGTGAGACACGCAATTCAAGTACATTCCAAATTCAAATCAGCTAATGAAAATCAGTTTGGTCTTAACATCATCCGCAATTACTTGCGTGTTGGTCTCTAGGGCCATTACCCAGATGGGCTGGCTTCTTCGCAACACGCAAACTCTCGTGCCTATCTATGTAGAAACAGATTGATCCGGGGTTGGGAGGGCCATTAAGGTGAAAGGTTTTAGGGATTAGCCTGGGGTACTGGAAAATACACACCGGGTATTCAATATGTGATATTTTTTCTACGAAGAGGTGTTGTTTATCTCTGTAGTTAAGGGGTAATTGGTTGTTTGTTGAGTGTGTTTGAATGAAAGGATGGATATAAATATCGACCAAGAGATATTGTTTTTATTGAAGGGTTTTACTAAGAGCGGTTTTAAGAAAGTTTATTATATAAGTTGGATTCTAATTTAAAATATTGATAAAATACTTACGTAACACTAGGAAATTAATTATCGTATTCTAATAAGGAGCTGATCTTATGCTTCTCAGAATTCGTGGAAACCTATAAAATATACCTATACTTATAAGAATATTAAGAATTAACTTAAACAATACACACATTTTTCAATAATTATAAAATTTAATTAGTATCAATTTATCACATAGCTCAGCATTCATGTACGCATATCGTTCTGGCACCGCATGTTTCAGCATCTCCGCGGCATAATTTTCAGTATGCCTATATTTAGGTTATACCTAAGCCTTGGTAGATAATTCCAATGATAAAGTTAGTCGTATCATTCGGGTTTGTTGACCTGGAAACGTTATACACAGCTGACTTAATTTACGTCCGTGATTTGCATAACGTGAATACTATTAACAAAGTTAGGAAATTTTGTAAATGTAATTCTTGATGTCACTACCTCAATTATAAAAGGTTTTATTGTAGACATTCAACTGTACACTCTGGTTTGAAAAAGTCTTATAAATTGTAGATAGATATATATAAAAATGATCTGTGATTCAGAACGTTTCACAATATCTATAGATACTTACTATGAAAATTAGTTGAAAATGGCTCGTTCTTTAGTGTAATAGGCTAAAGGACATAAAACCTCTTGTATTCCTTGTCTGTCATCTACTTTGGAATGGTCACGAATTATAATATTTATAAGCTTCACTACTGTTCCTCAAAGGAGTCATTTAGGTACAACATCGTAGGTACATATTTTGTACCTTCATAGGAAAGTGTAAGAATTAAGTGTATTCGATTGCAGTATTGACAAAACTATCCCTACATAAAATTCAATCTACGAATACGCAATTTCTACTTCTCCGTATAAACTCAATAACCAAATAATTGATAATAAATTGTCAAATCGTTACCAATTGAAGCTTAACAACTGAAATAGTTTTGAGCACGTTCAGAAATTACATGCATTATGTAGGTATAATGTGCGTAAGATTCCATACAAGACTCATGAGATCACGTGTGAAAACAATGTACACGCAATCCGCAACGAAGCCTTACCCAGTTGTAAGAACAAGATTGTGTTTGAGGGTTATAGTTAAGAACCCAGCATAATTGAAACGCCTCTTCCAGGGTTAACTGACGGTATAATATAAACTTAAGAAGTGGCTGACTGCAAATATCTTGAAAATTAGTCGTCGACCGTCATGTAGATTAAACTGTTTCTTCAACATCCTTTTGAATTTGAATTTTCGATAAAGAACACCCTTACTTAAATCTAATCATTATTATTACACTTTCAATTTCATATTTAAATACGTTCTTTAGGTTATTATTTAGTTTTTTTTTCATCCTTCATTTTCATCATTTCCTCTATTCCATTTTCTTTAATTGAATCCTTATCTGTATTTTAAAAGCCTACTTGCATTTGATTTTTTTTTAATATAGAGATTGATACTTATAACGTTAAGTAATACATATAATGAGGTTTGGTGAAAATACATAATAAACAAGTCTCTAAGCACGAACAACAGTAAATAATACACTGGTACTCAAAATTGCTCATGAAAGTATTCTTAAAACCAAATTCATTATTTTTTTGTTATACCTACATGTTGCAAAAAAGGGCAAATGCCAGAAATCTTATTCAAAAAATGAACTCGAACAGTCTCTGTTGCTTCGATCGAGCACGTCATAAATTTAGTTGATCCGTGCAAGAGATCAGCTCACGCTACGCATGATGAATGGGCATTTTTACCAAAAATATCGCTTGCAAGATTCGCCAGGGAACTCGTATACTGCATGGTAATATATAAAATACGCATCATGTTGAAACAAAAACGTTTTTCTTTTCCTTTTTTAAATGGGAGTAATATTATTACGGTAAGCTTGCTTTTGATGCATGATCTTGCAAAAACACATAATATGAATGTTAACGGACACCTATTAATATATTTTTTTAATTTTATTGTATTTCGAATGCTGTCTCAATAAATCTTAAGGAAAAAATTTATTGAATCAGCTTATCAACTAATTAATATATTAGAATCAGGAAACTGTTTTTACCTAATTTGCCAGACAATCGCAGCGAGACAGTGATAGTAATGAAGTGTGCATTTTGAAAAACCCTTCAGATTTTTGACTTGCTTAAGAGTATTAATAATTATCATTGCGGTTAATTATTTTTCTAATAAACTAAGCAATGTACAATGAGCTCAGATTTTATAGTCCATGTAAAGCAGAAAAAATGGTTTTTAGTCTGTTTGAAATACATTTCAGTTTGTATAAGAGGATATAATAGTGAAAGTTTGAAGAATATTTTAAGTTGTCATATACCACAAAATCGAAATACCCCAATAAGATTTTTATTTCAATGCTCCGAATAAGAAATTACATTATGATGACAGGCTACGGGTGTGTACGGTAGTTATTAGGGAAACTATTGCCAGACAATCGATGTAGGTGACTATAGACAAGCGGCACGCATGTTTAAGTTGTTAATTTACATTATGTTTTTAGGTCACAATTCTTATATTTTGACAATAATTCTGGGTCTATTAATAGGCATAAAACTATTGTTATAGATTTAGAACAAACTACTTTACTATTATTGGCTCGTACAACTTTCGGGTACAACTACCTAAGCCTATTTTTACTAGCTTGTGTTTTAGGTTCTAGACTAGGTTCACAGAGGATTTTTGTTTTTGTTCAGTGCTAAGGATAAAGATATTATTAATATATATAATTATTAAATATATTACATAGAAACACCAAGACCAATGCAAATAAACAAATTCGTGCATATTTGCATCACTTCTTCTTTCATGAGGCCGTCAAGTTGAGGGCCACCATTATGTCACTGTCGGTGTATGCAATGCGGACCCCCTTCCTGAGACTTTTAGCTTTAGCTTACCATCGGGCAAGGTGAAGTCATATTTGACGTAACCGATGAAAAAAAAAACTTCTTCTACGCTACAGAGGCTGATAATAACACGAATGTTATTATAACAATGAGATAAAAAGACTTCAAAGTAATGTAGCAATCTTAAGCAATACTATGTCGGGGATTCGCTAGTGTAATATTTTTTTTAAAGCCTTTATTAACAATCTTATATGTTACATTTCATCTTATAACTACTTACTAAATATTAAACATTTTGGTTTATGAAAGCAACGTAATTATATTATATTGTTTGTACTAGACACCGGTTTCTTGACTGTCTTGCTCTTTGGCATAGGCCTCCCCAAATGCTCCCCACAACGATCTGTCTCTTGCTATCCTTGTCCAGTATGGTCCTGCTACTTCTTTTATAATCATCTTCCCATCTTCGATACTGCCTACCTTTACTCCTCTTTTTGTATCTAGGACACCATTCCGTTACTTCCTTCGTCCACTTTTCTATCTTGCTTCTTGTTAGGTGTCCTGCCCACTTCCATTTTATATGTTTTATTTTATATTTTATGTCAATAATCTTGGTAGAGTAATGTTATACAAAATTAAATAAGCGACATTATATAATGTTAATATTACCACACCTATGCAGCGAAATGAACATAATAGTGACCAGAACTCTAGAAAAAAGACTCGAGTTGATGAGCATGTCACGCATTGAACAATTATCGTATCTAGTGTGCCTATTGGTTAAGTGATAATTACCCTAATTACCCCGGGCCTATTAATCATCGATATGAGTGATTCATACCTCGTTCAATATAGATGCATGTTTTTTACTTATTGTACAATCGTTAATATACCGATTCCCTTGAATGTATACTGAAAAATATATTTTTTTAAAATTTATTTATAGAATTTATAAACAGTACATGGTTTACCTTAAATATAACACATAAAAAACCAATAAGGTTTGCATTGTGCTACACAATTCGTCAGTACATAATGGTGGTTCTAGCATGCGTTTTTTGCTTTATTTAATTTCATAATTATTTTTCATGCATGTCTGTGCAGGGACTCTTGATCTGAATTTTCATTTTATGTATACTTTACTTGAAATCATTTACATTTTTCACTTTTAATAACAGTTCTCTTTTGATCTTATCAGTTCAAATTAGGCTGAAAATTGATAAGAGTTTACGAACTATAATGAAACATATTACAATTATGAATGACCCGTTCAATTTTAAACTCAGTACAGAGACGGATTATAGTCTGAAATACGGAGAAAGACTAGGTAACATTTTTTGTTCGAATTAGTCCGAGTTAGTCAATGGGTCCAATATCCCACGAAGGCAGATCCGTGAACCACAGCTGGTATCTCATAAAAATTACTCATCCTATGTTGTAAAATATAATCACGTGCTTTGCGATCATTCAAAGTATTATATTTGTACCAGGAATTATTAAATGACGCATTCTGACGGATAGGCACAGATTTTTCTGCAATGATTCTGGTTATATGTAAATTGTTTGATTCATAACCTCTCGTGTGAATTGCCCGAAGGGAAGTTAAGGTATGATGTCGCAGTACGGTCAGACTAACAGTGAAACAATTTTTAGGTAACTGCTGAAGAAATTTAGAGTTTTAGTTAGTCCTGCAAAATTCTGTTTTTTTTTTTTAATTTTCGTATTTATAATGTTATCTTTCTTTGTTTACAGGTAATCTACACTACATTTGATCATCTAATAGTATTTTAAGAATACTGTAAGTATGGTTAACGATCCACAATACTTAAGTTAACGCCGCTGGGACAGTAAAAAAAAACCTGAGTACGACGATATGACTTCAATTTGTCCCTAGACTACAATAAATAAAAACTTGCCATTTAAGTTTACAACCAATTCATTTGAATATGTTGACGAGCGAGTTAAGTAGTTACTGTACGACATGTTTATATTGCTGACTGTACTACTTCTCTGGTAAACTGTTTTCGCTGAAGATACTTAGAGGGTTTCTGAGAATTTTTTTCTGGGAAACGATGACGGACTTAACTGTTGACTTTGATTACTCATAGAAACACTAGAAATATGGACCTTACGATTGCTGGAAAAGCAGTAAACAAATTAACATAAAATCACAAAGATACGTCAATAGATACCTACATATAGATTTACTAAATACTTTGTCTTGAGCACTCAATTACATCATAATAATCACGAAATACCCAAGCCTATTCCAGCAATTTTTTACTTATTAGTATTAAGCTGAAGATATTTTAAGTCAAAGGATTATTTTAGAAGATTGTATCCTTCTATGTTTTAGAAGTCTTTATGCTCTGAATCTTAGCTTAGTTTTCAATGAAATTGGTTTATCCTTGTGATATTATGCAGGCTATAATCTATCCCTGTATCAAATTTCAGTCAGGTCTGTTTAACTATTAGAGAGTGACTGAGTAACAAACATAATAAACATTTTCACAAACTTTCACATTTAACACTTATTAACGGGATAGGATTTAAAATCACCTGATCACCTATCAAATATTAGCAAATAATAAGATTAAAGGAAACTGTATACCAAGTCCCTTATTGCAAAAACCATACAACAAAATGTATGTCCGTTTCTCAGTATCATCTTTGCGCAATTGCTACAACATAAAACAGACCTATGAAACGAATTTCTATAAACTCCACCGTGATTTCGTCATCATATTGAGGATAAAACAATCACCGGCATAAAAATACCTTCGGAATGTATTAATAGCTGTTTTCCTGGAACGATCGATTTTATGTAACACAAAGCCATCAGTTACAACTTGTGAAGGCCGTTCGTCGAGTGACTCATACCGTACAGAAATTGGGGCATTTCTGTTCCACACATACGTACTCGTATACTAGGTGGGGTAAATTGTGCCTAACTAATATTAGAATGTGTACTAAATTTGCTACCTTTATTGCTTTTTAGTGGTAGTTTCGAACCTTGAACTTAGGTGAGTCATATTTGAAGTCGGAGATTGTTCAACGGGTCTATGATAGATATTTATAGGTTAGGTCATTTGTAACGGTAAAATAGAATTTGACTATATTTGAATGATGACTCAAGCTTATAAGTTTTTGCCTCTTTTATTAGACTGTTTTAAACCTGTTTGGATTTAGTAATATCGCTCTCACTGTTTAGAAAGATCTATCAATGTCACTAATATCGTAAGTCACGCATTCGTGTAGTTTATTAGGACTAGTACGATTAGTAGATTGGTACTTAGTGTAGGTATAAACTTGTTGGTATATAGAGCGATTTAAATATAAAATGTATGTCTTGGAGGAACTTGACCCAATCTACTAGTTTAACTGTAACCAATATTGTTTACAGTTTAACTAGTACTCGTAGAATCATGTTTTTACCAATTATTTACCTAGTATCAAAATATTATGCACTTGACTGTATAACACGTAATATTTGTGATTGAAACAAAGCGCTTTGAGTACAGGAATTTAAGCGTATTTTTTTGCAGTTTGCTATTTGTTGGTATATAAAAATGACTTATACTTCAATAAATAGCCGTAGCGATTTGCATGTATAAGGCGCTCGTGAGTCGTGGCACGCAAGTGTAGCACACGCACGGCTCAAAATAAATGATGTTCTGCAGTACACCCATAAGTACTCTTCAGGTCGATGGCGCCGCGGCGGTGTAAAACGATAATACCGGCAATTTTTTATAAAATATCAGTAGATGATAGCATCATCATTTGAAGTACTACAGATCGTACACTTCAAAATGGATACGTATTTCTTATCCTTCAAAACAACTTATCGAAACCAACCAGACTTTTAGCTATGGTGGTTTAACAGTAAATCGCCTCATTTAAAGTGCTTACTTACCTACACAATTATAGTTGCTATAATAATGAAAAGCATGGTGCGTTGGGTTGGCATATCCTGCTTACACACTATAAGCTAATGTAATATTCTAAGCTCGTAACTTTTATTGTAAAAACTGTAATAATTTGATCTTTTCTTGTAATAGGCAATTTAAAAACCATGTAAGATTTAAAATATAAAAAAATAGATATTACCTACACTGATAGGCTTTCCAGATGGTGATGAAAAGAATATACAAATACAAAGAGCAATTCTAGAAAACGAAAGCAAAATTCAATGCTAGATTTAAAGTTCAAAGAACAATTCCAAATATTTAAACTTCAACGTTTGATTTGGTGTTTTTTTTAATTTGATACAGATTTTTCACATAACACGCAAGAATTTACATAAATGTTACATAAATTCATGAAAGTTTTGTACGTTTAAAGTGCTTACGTGTGAATTTAAAAAAGGATTTACAAGCCTATGTTTTCACATGTAAAAGTGGATTTAGCTATTCATATAGTACCTTTTGGGTAGGTATAGTGATTCTATTTTACTAAACAATTTTTAAGGTAAGCAGGTCTTTATCCAGCTTACTTTCTTACTGAATTTTCTCTTAGTAACTGATATCTATTTACTTATGAAGTAAAAGATACTCTTCGTTTTTATAAGACTACTTCTTCGTGTTAATATCGATGGCAATTTTTAAGCATTAGAAGTGCCCAGCCCAATACTAGTCGATATTGGTCGCTTCTTCACTTGCTCGGTTTTAGGTGCAGGTGTTGGGGCACTGTGGTCATGATAGTAGGTAGTTTATCATACCAAGAAGACGATATGACTATTCAGGGAATTGTCAATATTATCCCTATATCCATATGAATAGGTAAAAGAATCAGAGAATCAGTTCTTAATAAAACATTGCCTTTGCATTTTTAGTACCTAAAATCAAATATATTTACACTTTCTTAAACGAAGTGTCCGAGCTTCAAGGTAGACAGGAACAAGATAAATACCACTACATTGAATTAATGGCTTTCTGTCTTGGGTAAGGGCGTCTATGTCCATTGGAAAGTGCAGTCACCGTCAGGTTGAATGCTTACATTTGTCTTCGTTATTTCGACACATTCAGTCTTGCGAATAGAATTTTGATCTTCATATTGAATTTAAAAAAAAATCGGCAGAATCTATGATAAGAGTTAGTTATTTAATGAAGTCCAGCACTTTTGTAAGGGTGTCATATCTTCAAAATCACTCATAGTTTGATACATTTTCAATTAGATTTTGAAAGATTAAAATATCTATAAATTTTCGCAAGCTTCGAAATTACACGTTTCAAAAACATAATTCGCCCTGCTTTGATACAGATCTTACAAAATCGTGAGATACAAGCTCATGCAAAATATAAACCCAGACTGCAGTATTTACTTCCCAGAACACAAAAAATAATCCGCATTAACGTTGGAAAGCTGAACTAATAGTATCTAATGAAAAGTAAACGTATCCTCTTTTTGGACATGTTTGGTTTTCGTTCAACTAAACTTGTGTAAATCCTCTTTATAATACAAGAGGGCATTGTTTGCAGTAACGTCCCTATGCATAAATATCCTCGAAGCATAACATACTCAAATATTTAACACTCTAAGCGTACCTCCATCGCAAGCTATTTCACACTACTTGTTTTCTCGAGAACAACATTTATACCCAAGACTTATGCGTAGTTGTGCAGGGTGCATTTTTCTGGCTTCTATTATTCATCAGCACAATGCAATATGCACTTTAGTTTCTTTTAGCTTTGGATGAATTTCGTTTGTCGGAACAAGGATAAATAAGTCAATGTCGTCGTCACCTGAGCAAAATGTGCACCCCACAACAAGTTTATATCAATTTTCTGCTGAGTGCGTCTGGATGGTGGAAAATATTTAGCCGTGGGAGCCTTTATGTTCTTTTGAAATATAACTGTTTTATTTCTTCGCGGAGTCTTTGAAAAGAAATTAAAAACAATTCAGTGAGTTGCATTGCAACGAGGTGGCGGTTGAAAAAATGTTTTTGTTATGACTGTTTAGAAATTTAGACTCGTTAAATGTTATGTGTTTAGATGTTTATTCAAAATGTTAGGTAAATGAATGTTTTATCATTAGTAAATCTTTGATCTCCTTGTGACCATAACTGCTGAAAAGTATCTGAAACCTAGGAATTTGTGTAAATAGCATCAAATAAATCGCACTAGAATTCGTTGAAAAAACTATTAATTTCAATGTCTACCTAACATTCACGTATACTTTGGACCACATCATGTAGAAATGAGTGATTGGAAATCAATCATCAACTTAGCCTTGTTGGCTTCAAATATATTTGAAGCCAACAAGGCTAAGACGGGTACATCGTCTATTTGTACGGTAAACAAACTGTATTGAGGGAAGTAAGACAAGACATACATGGATACGTGATGTTACTTCAATGCAAATAATGACACTTACATACTTATCGGTTATATAATATGTATATAGTATACTCGTGTCAGTATATACGTAAATAAACCTACATAATATGTTATAGTTATGAGTGTGTTTACGTTGTTCATATTGATTGGATTCGATAAAGTACCTCAACCAATTTGTTAAGTAAACCGCTTTGGCAAAGCTTCTCGAAATATTTCTGATCTTGCCAAAGGAGTTACGTTTTTTCGTTATATTTTCTTTATGTTTCTCTATTTCTTCTTAGTCTAAATATTCAAATAGAAAATATTTAGCCTACTTTCAATCACTTATTGCCGGGGACGCCCAAGGCCGTGATAATGAAGCATTAACAACTGTTAGGCGTACCTACCCCGCGTTTTGAAGCATCATCATCTCAGTATTGTTTCCCGATTGTATCCAAAGCTATAATACTTCGGAGCCGCTGTCTTACTATTTTTTCAGCACTTCGCATGATCTTAGACATCTATGGTAGTAAAGCCATTGGAACGAACGTCATTCCTTACGACGTCAGATCAGCAATTCTTGGAATATATCCTGCTTGACAGATAATGCCTTCATTATTCACGTTTTTTACTATTACTTTTATTTCTATCAATAATATAAATTGGACACTTAAATGGTGTAAATGGAGTTCATTCGGCGACGTACCCGTAGGGCCTCCAAGTTTCGACCCCATCTGAAAATAGTACCCGTACGACCCTATTTTACTTAATACGATTTTTGCATAAAAATCATTCTGATTTTAAAACGTTTCTAATCTATTTGCTAGGCACATTATAGACATAATACCTATATTTTTATATGCTTTACTAAATCTGGATAATGTCTTTATAACTATTATAAATATTGTAACGTATCCTTCACTTGTAAAAAATGTTTTCAAAATCAAACAAGTAGCCAATCATTCAGAAGACGGAGAATTTCAACGCATTTTTTTCATCTAGTATTTTTTCATGTTTGTTGAACAAAGTAGGTAAACAAATGTAGTAAGTATTGTTTGAAAGAAATTCGTGAGCCCGCATTTTGAATACGACTTAATGTGTTTATTATGGAGATCTTTGTTAGAGGTTTTTGATGTAATAGAAGGGTCTGCTTATGCGGGGTTTCAAAGTAAATGAATACGGTATACTTTCTTAGATATTAGGTAGGTACTCTCTTTTACTGATTGAGTTTATTTTGGTAAATCGCGTTACATTTTATGGTGGTTAAAATAATTGTATATGTATAGTCAAGTATATACAGTCTTCCTTAAAAAAATATACCTTTATCACATGAAAACTTTGTACCTAACACATAATAAAATTCAAGCCTGTTTCATTTCGAAATATAATATTGAATAATTTCGAAATACAATTTTGAATAGGGATCCAATGACTTTGACTATTGAAAAGCAACCAGCACGTTCAGAATGGTACCTAGATAAAGAAATAACATAATAATGAAAGTTTATCCTATACAGCGGCTCATTAACAGCCATGACTTTAGCACAGGCTTTCTTCTTAGGACGAGGGGGTTAGACAGTTGTCGATTACGTAAAGTTAAAAGATAATAGTAAGAGAGCTGACTCCAGGTTTCAAAGTGCAAGTTTTGAATTCAACCAAGAGTGTAGTGAAATGCCTTTCAAAGATATCTTGGATTCCAATTTTTTAATTCTTCTTCTTCTTCTTCTAATCGATGATAAAATAATGTAATGTTATTAGCGTATGTAGTTTTATAAATGAAAGTGTGTAGTTAAGTGACTTCACTACTTTGTCAAATTCATAACAGTTCAAAAGTGTAGCCACTGCTTATCATACCTTTTTTCCTAAATGATCCTTTTATCCATGTTCATCATATTCATATCGTCATAGCTACAACCTGCTTTGCTGAGTTAATAATGGCCTAGTTCTAATTGAGCCTGTCTAGACACTACTCAACTGTTAATCGGATTACATCTGACAGAATATATTTGCTTTGATTAATACAATAATCGCTTGTTCTATAGCTGTTCATCTTGTTATACAGATACCCAATTGTTGTATCAGTGTGAGTTACAATAGCAAAATTAGGATAATATTTATGCTCTAGTTTTTAATACCTATAACGATGCTGTAAGCTTTCAATTTAGGCAAATCAAATGAGATGAAAAAAGTAGTCCTAATACCTTGAAATATATTGTGGCATTAATATGGTATAACATGGTTTAATTACGAGTACCTACAATTATCTAATAAATTCAGTAGTAAAATATATTCGTGTAAACTTTTCTAAACAAAATATACTAGGTATAAAACATATAAAGTTTTATTTCACCAGCAAGGGTATAATAATCCTCTCATAAATTTAACTAAAAATCTGTCTACGTTAACTAACCACTTACCCAAACACTATGAAAACAGCTGACTTAACGAGGGACTGTAATGGTTAATCCTAATAAAGGATAATGCATGTATTTACTAATAACGTATAAAGTACGTTTCTAAAAAGCTTATTATGGTAACTTAACATTATTCTAAATAAATTTTATTACAAAAAAAAATAAAGATTTAACAATCATTCAATTACAAACCGTGAAAAATATGTGATTCTGGAAACAAGATCATAATGAATTGATTGTGTTGAATTTACAAAACGAATTATGTGTCATGTTACAAAACAAAACTGTTTAAACTCATGCCTAATATCAAGTATCAAAATTACGCACGAAATTGCTCTATAATTCTGTTGGTAAATAATCAAACGAATCAATATCATAATGTTGAAACATCAATACACATGTACTAAGATCTACAGAATTGATTAAAGTACCTACAGGATTAGGCAGCAAAATTCCATTTTCAATTAACGCTAGCTTGTTACGTACGACGAACATAGAAAGGAATGAACAAAAATTGGCCAGCACACGGCGGCGACACGACTGCTAAATTGCTGGAAACTGTTTGCACGAAAATATATTTTATTTTCGTGTTGTAATCCACCCCTCGTCGTGTTAACTAGTGCAGACACGACTTTTTGGTATACGGTCACTTTAATGGTTGTTTTAACTGTAATCTAATCGAAATTAAAATGGTAATGTAATTTCCTTTAGACTT
Source organism: Lithosia quadra (assembly GCA_963576445.1). NCBI lineage: Eukaryota > Metazoa > Arthropoda > Insecta > Lepidoptera > Erebidae > Lithosia > Lithosia quadra. The sequence continues at coordinate 9,527,393 of OY754891.1, forward strand.
CAGAAAAAAAACTACTTAAAGTATTAAAATACAGACACTTACACTTACAGACAGATCTTTTATTAGTAGTGTCACACTGTAATCTAAGCAGATCTGTTAGCTGGAGTGCGAGAGTAGTGCCTTTTACACACTTACACCCCGGTGCTCGAAGACACGAGATGGTGTGGAGGTTTTAGTCGGTTCAAGTCCGATAAAGGCCTTGCGCCGGCCGCAAGGTTACCGTCAACGAAGGTAGATCTAACAATATATCTATAAAAAGTAAACAAAACCAATTGCTTAATGATACTTCTTCATTCCAAAAAGCAATTTACTTACATACGAGTACATAGTCAAAAAAGGAAAATAAGGCTATCGTTGCGAATTGGTACTAGAAATAATTTTCCACGCTTCTTGTAGGGTTGCCCCGGTTTTCGGCCACAGATTAGTTCCGAAGAAAATATATTATTAACTAACATAATATAGGGAATATCACAGAACAAAGAAAAATCTTTTTTAATGTTCTGAGTGGGGAATATCAATGAGCTATCTTTGTTATTTTATATACTTTGTTTCTTGTTAGCTCAAATAAATACAAATAACTCCAAGCGCAAGTTTTAAATTTCGCAATAAAGTTTCGAATATGAATCCAATTTAGAGAGCAAATAATCAGAACAGTAAAGACTCATCTTAGTATAGTTACAATTTGACCTTTGATTGTTGTTGTTATTCTAAGTCAGGGGATTACCCAAAATTTATCACTGCTCTGTGACCTATTCAGAGGTGCTTCGCCAAAAGTTCGTTAGTCGCTTATGACGTCAGAAATGGCGTTAAAGTTACTAATTTGTGTTCTCAGAAGTCATATGGTCTTGTTAAAATGACTAAATCAACACATTTGCTGTTTTTTTTTCTAAGAAGAGCTTTGCTAGAACGTATTATAAACATGATGCAACGGAAAGTAATATAACTTAAAGTTTTGTATGAGAAATTTGTATTATTGTCGTGTAATAAAGAAATATACTAGTATAAGTGTAAGTATACTAACTTATTTGAAAGCTTCAATTCATCGAATGACTATCTTAGTTTTAGTTCCCACTGGCTAAATAGATGAGTTTAAGGTTTTTTATAGACCTACCTACCTACCTATATATTCGTAATTCAAGATATCCTATTATTAGAAGAAAATCAGGGCTCATTGTAAAGTAACCTCAACCATTGTACATTAAAAGTAAATATACTATATTAAATATAACATAGTCATAAATTTGTGGCAGTATATTTGAAATCTCTATAGTTAAACTGCAGGAACCGAACAACCCTAGTGGAAGGGATTGTGTAATCGTTTTCCTGCACACCACTTTTGTGCACTGTACCTTTTAAATATGGCGGCAACAGATGCAAAAAGTTTCAATTGCTTTAACGGCCACTTTCGTGTAATAGTCGCTATAATGACACTATACTTATGTTAAGTTTGAACCTAACGCTTACTTGTATAAAAAAAATAAAGATGCAAGCTTCATATGCAACCGCGATATCGCTAGTAAAAAATAAATAAAAATCTTAAATAAATAGAAGGTCATACTTTAGGATATGAAAACAAAGTCAATCAAAAATTTGTTAAGAAAACGTGAGATGCACAAAAATAATAATTGTTTTAAGCACCCCGTTATCAGCATGGTTATAATAGGTCGCTTATTTCGTGATAAATATACTCGACTTTTCAACAGATTTGAGTTCAGTCCAATCTATTAGTTGAAAAATAGGATATCCCTTGAGAATGAAGCTGTTAAGCGCTACGAGAGTGTACAAACGAGAGTTTTCCAACAATACTCTGCAAATTGTTTGTAATCCTCTCAATTGCAAGGGATGAACCATCCACCTATTAACAGTTAGGAAAGTACGTCACGAAGTATTCTCATTTTAATTTTATGGCGGAACCCTAAAAGTAAATGATAATACAGCTGTAGTACTACTCCGGGGATGTTGATAAACCTTATAAATCACTGACATTTAAAACCTATAGGTATAGTTCTCCTGATCTAGTTTTGTATTTCCGGAGTACTGAACGTAGTAAAGTATGCTGTTACATTTATTGATTTTTGTGATTTCTGATTTCTTGAATTCTTTATTTTATTCCAACAAGTAGGTAGTTACATCACAATTATTCAAATGATGCTAAGTAAGATAAGAATTTTAAAACTATTATTATATTCTGTGGTTAAAGTTAAGATAGATCCAATTCGATCAATATCATTAGGCACAGCGTTAGTTAGGATTGCTTTGTTGTCCGTCTATCTTTCTGGCGGTCTGTCTGTCAATTATTGGTAAATACAGCTTTCCCACTATTACAATTTTGAGTTAGAACATCAGTATGTGAGTCCGACTTTAGCTTTTTTTGTTGTGATAAAGATTGATACGAAAATCGCTTATGACACTAACTTAATATGAAAACTGAATCTGACAAATGATTAATGTCACATCACGGACCGTTTTATTGCATACAATTATTTTTTTATTCATATTAAACTTGTACATAATATATAAGTGGTACTTAATCAAACAGCGGCTCAATAAATATCTTATCTGTGCACATAAATATACAAGTTGAGTCATTTTATTATTATTAAATATTGTATCTTTTGTAATGTCTTACTACAAAGTACAGTGAATAAACAGCTCTGTATAGCAATTAAGTGGTTAATAAAACAGTAATAAATATAAATTAAAATCGGGCTTTGCAATAAAGATATCAACTGATAAGTCATGAATGTCAATGGGGCTTCCTAACATTCGGAGTTAATACACATTCTACACTTACATTTTTAAATTTCTTCTGTGTGCTTACTTTATTTACTTATTTATTTATTTTCCTACTGTGTGCAATTACGCCCACGTAGATTTACATTTTAGTATTTTAATATTTTGCGCGGAACACAAATTCTTGTTCTAAATTAAACCTCTAAGAATGTACAAAAGACATGAAAAATTAAAAAAAAATCTTTTTTGTTATTGTAGGTTGCCCGCGGCTCCGCTCACGTGAAATTTTGTGACCCATGGCAACCTGTTCCTGGGATAAAAAGTAGCCTATATGTTAGTCTAGACCATAATCTATCTCTGTACCAAATTACAGCAAGATCTATTGTACCATTTTTGTGTGAAAGAGTAATAAACATACATCCAGACATCCAGACATCCAGACATACATTCTTACAAACCGCATTTATAATATTAAGTAAGATTGTACGTACATACATTTCAATGCATTGATTTAAAACCTGTTATTTTAATATTTAAAATAGATGCTTCGATTTTATTTATTTGTAAAGATGGTAATTATCTCATAGCGCTATTGTTAACTGTGCTAGATCCAAACTTAACAAAGTTTACAATACCATAAAAAGTATCCAAAAATGCATAATACTAAATATACGTAAGTACCAAGTTCTGTTTGTCAAGTTATAAACACTTCTGCCAGTAAATTTTGAACTGGATAAACTTTCCAACGGCACTTTACGTTTCAAAAATATATACGAAAGGAGTTGGCACAGAAAATCCAAGGGTTATTCATCGCGAGTCTTCAAGAATATATTTCATCTACAGTAGACACGAAACTCCACGATGATGTTTTGATGGCATAACCACTCACGTGCTTTTGTTGCCAGAAGTCTTTGTTTTCTGATGATCTACTGCTGTATTGTGACGACTGTTGACACCTTGTTGAACAATGTTTTGTGATTTTGGATGGCTGTAGAAATCTTTAAGTCAAAAACAAATATGAAAAAGAAATAGGTTAGATATTATATACGTATTTTCTGCGAAATAAGTGTATGTATTTATTATAAACAAGTTGTGTCTATCACTTCTACCGCGTGGATTTAGGTTTTAAGGTTTTATTTTTTTAACTTGGAACCTTACTTATTTGCCAAAATTAAAGTAGTCTAAAGTCTTATAAAGTTACCACCTGCAAGCGAAAGCCCCGTCCAAATCAGCCCAACCGTGTCAGAGATTACCTATTTCAAACAGACAGCCAGACAATTTTTTTTATAATAATTTTTCATTGTTATATTATAATGTGTATGTACCTACTCATAATGCATTGATTTAAAACTCGTGCATATTTTGTCATAATACCTACTTTCTGGGTTACATCAATGAAATACCTAAATGTTTACATCGTTTTTAAAATAAAAGCGTCAGAATGATCCCTAATTTTAAGCACCTATGTGTTCCACGTTTGCTGACAAAACTGCGAAGCGTTAACAGTCTGCTGCATAAAAGAGGGTGTACGTAAAAGGTACATCACAAACAGGGTTAATAAAAAAAGTAACAGACGCCAGTGATGTTGCCGAAAAAGAAAAAGGGAATTTTTATTTGTTACTTATTTGTATTGCTATCTACACGTTTTAAATACTCGTTTTAAGTCACATCGATGTTCTTGCCGATGAATATCACACTATTTTTGCAAAATTATCTTTATAGTACTCAAATTCAAAGTAAAGAAAACGTTTATTCTACATCACAGAACAGATTTTTCTTTGTTCTGTGTTCTACATAGAATACTCGTATCTTAATCGATAATTTATGTTCACGATAATGACCACTGGATCGCCGCATGATCAAGTCCTAAGACTCCGGTGAGAGCCTCAGTGTGATTTTTGATGTGTTAATGGTGCTTAATCTAATAACAATACTTTATTTGAATAACTTAGTTAAGCAAACAATGCATATCCAAAATTGTATTATCATGTATGAACTTTATTAACACTTTCCAACGTTTACTTACACCATAGTCTGCATTCAATAAGTTAAAATTAGTCTACATAATTATTTTATACCAATCAAAACTTCACAATCAAAATCTTTTGGATGACGTCTCCTACATTATAATTTTAGGGGAAGCAGTGCTCTTGGCTACATGCTGTTAAAACTAAATGGATACCATACTAACTTTTGATTTTAAACCAGTGTTTATTATTTCCATTCACACGATCCCTTCCATAATAAAAGGCCATTTATCTGCCCGTGTTTATAACTACACAAATGGCCGATGTGCTTTTACAGATGCCCAAATAAATCAATGGCTATACTGATAGCTGCAACCTCATCACATTGATAAATGCACGCAACATGAGAACCTTCGGACAGAATGGCTAGGGGCGAAAGTGATAGGCGTACGCGAGGCAGACAACTTGTTCGAAATTTAAAATAAACCAGATTATTAATAAATACTTTTGTTTATGTAAATAAACCCTTGTCGCATCTAAATCCATTAAGTAGTTTTTGCATGCGAATAAACATATAAGAGTTCAAAAAATATATTTTGTGAACGGTTTATGTAACATAACCCAAGTATTTTTTTTAAGTATTTCCAATGTACAGACATAGCTACATTATATTTTTATGGTGTCATAAACTTACCTACTTCTATTCTTTTATAGTTGATAGAACTTACCAAAAGACAGCTCTTAGCAGTCATAGGAAATATAAAGCCACCATACTTTAGCTGGATGGTATCAGAAAGATAATTTATCACAGTTTTATCTCAAGATTTTTCCCTCGACTAAGTGTTGGGGTAAATGTTAGTAAGTGGAGGTGATAAATTATACTTTTCTATCATTTATATTTCTATAACGTTAAAGTTATTTTGTCTGTTTAGAACCTGCTGGTTTTGTGAGAAAAAAGGTATTACTCGTTGATCTCTATCAACGAGTAATACCTTTTTTTGCAGTGAGATGTGAGACCATGCAAGTGGTTGCCTCATATATATTTCTAAAGTAATATCATTACAATTTTATACATACATATAATTGTTGTATTATAGAAACAAGCTTCTTTATAAATTAACTACTTTTTAGTTTTTATGTCTTAGGATATATAAACTTATAAATATCCCTTGCCAAGCTGAGTTACTTAATTTTGTAATTCAAAACGAGACAGAGGATTATTAAAATGCAATCATAGAAACAGAATTTAATTAAACTACTTTTCTAAAACCTTCAAACGCTGTTCATTGTAAATGCTCATTTTCCTGTTGCGGCTTTTGGCCTTCCTACATTAGATTGGTTCTGCATATTGCCTGTCATTAGTTATCATGACAGCCTGATTGATAGTTTTTATTTTCTTCGAGACACGAAAGTGTATACCATCACTGCATTTTCTTTCAATTGTCACGGACATACCTATCTGTCTCTTAACATTTATCAATTAAATCTTGCAATTCCTATTTATAGTTAAAAATGACATTAACTTAACACGGTTTTGAAGACGCTGTATAAAAATATTCTAATTTAATTTAAACATGTTCATGTTATATTATTATAATGTAAATTACTTAAATAAAGTGTGAATTTTATCTTTTATTTGCGGTGATTTCCGCTTGTTTTAGAGAGTATATAAAGCTATCTAAACTACTCATAGTTCAGTATTCATACCAATACTCCGTTCAATCGCGTAGCAGGTCTCTAAGGAATTCAAACTGTTCTAAGTCCGACAAACTTAAATATTTCCAACTGGGATTTACTTAAGAATTTGCTGTCTCATTCCGAAAGTAAGATAGACTGAACTAATGTAAAGATTATGTTATTTATTATATTTTTGTGGACCCTTGGAATTTAACTAAATTTTGAACTATGAGTGCATGGAGTTCCATCAAGATCTTTAGGGCTCAAGTACATACACTTGCTGATTTAAGGAAGCGGCAAGTTTTTTGGGGTTAGGGCGTCAGATAACAGTTGTTCCTTTGAAAGCTAAGCTAAACAGTTTGAAGAGCAATTTACTAGAGTCTTCAATTTACACATTTTTTAATGCAATCCGGATTGTAACTATAAATAACTGACTATTGCAAAATACTTCAAAATCAATTCCTCATAAAACTACTCAATTCTTTTACTATCGTGCCGACTCATCGAAACAATTCTTAGTAACACCCACTTTCGCTAAGTGGTCATTTATATTATCTAGAAATCTAAAAATACTAGTACATACTTCTGGAAGTATGTACTAGTATCAGTATACTACCGTGTAAGCACGGCCATCGCATTAGCATCTAGGCAATGCTGCAAAAATATTCATTGTTTTGCACTCACTACATTGAGCATTTGCATCTGAATACACGGGATTAAAAAACCATCCTGGGATGTTCGGAATTCCCTGAAGGGTTCGCTATGTCTGAGGTCGAAGGGTGCAGAGGCCGTGCGATTGAATGTGGTCAATGCGGCAAAGCGGGTTGGACATTCAAGCCTGGATGTGGTGCGATTAACTATGCTAGTGTTTTGGTTTCGTTAATGAAATGACTGACAAGGATGGATAGTTGGGAGCAAATTCATTGGGTCTCTAAGAAATGTTCTGAAATAACTGTTGTTTATTCCGCTTATTCTCAGAAATATATACATGTCAGTATGTGTATGTCTCTGGAACGAGTAGAAACCCGAAACATTTGAGAGGACGAGCAGGCACAAGGTGCGAACTTTAGGGAACCAGTGGGTTTTGATACATAAAAACATGTATACATAAAAACTCTCTGAAATATTATTAACTTATACAAACTGTTATAATTTTTGTTAGAAATGTTATTTGGAAAGTAATTAAACACTTCAATTTAATTTGAAAATATTTTAGGAACGTTACCAATCGGTGAATTTGTATAGGATACTTATAATATGATAAATATTCACATACATTCATGTGCACATCATAGAACACGCGGTTCAGAAAATATCAACTGAACATTTTGTGAGCACTCATGAGTGCACTTTGAAATTCATGATTCGTAGAATGTAACTGTTAGAGAAATGGGATTTTAAACAACTATTTCATCGGTATTACATCTAAGCAATATAGTAACATCATATTTTTAAACAGTCCAGTCCAATGTATATAGGCTCACACTAATGCAAAAAACATGTTTGTGTAGTTTCCTGTAGAAGTAAATACCTACTATCAAAATGTTAATTTACCGGAAATTGAAGTTGTTCCCAACCATTTCCAAACTTGATACCCTTTACACATGACTCTTTTGTTTTTATCGATGTCATTATAGCGTAAGGGTTTTTCTCTGAATTGGATTGTTAGAAAGTACATACTACTTTCACCATAAGGATTTGAAAGTTATGCAGTGTTATAACCGATTTTTTTGATAATATTTAGGTACGAATACACACTATTAGAACTAAAGACTTACAATAAGGCTGCTGATGATACTGATGATAGATACCTGTGTGATATATTTTTAAAATATCTACATGGTGTACAGTTCTCGAGAAAATCGATATCAAACATAATGGAACTAGAACCACTTTATTGGAGTCAGGGCAGATTTCACCAGTGAAACTAAATTCACCTTAATCGATATCACTATAAGTGTAATTTGAATAAAATATGGACAGGTTATCCTACTATTACATTATTTTATTATATACAAATACCAAATACGGTTAAGAGCTACTGCTTTAATAAGTCTTTATGTTTTAGTCTATAAAATATTGTGATCAATAACCTTATTCTGAAATTTTGTTTAACAGTGATTATAAAAAAATAATGGCGGTAGTAGTGGGTTAAAATAATAACAAAACTCCGATAACCCTAAATAATTAAAACTTTTTGAAGCTCAGTTTATGAGAAATATAAAGCCACCATACTTTATCTGCCATCAGAGATATTTATTACACTTTTATCTCAAGTTTTTTTACTGCGATTAAGGTTAGTGTTGGGGTAAATGTTGTTACTTAAGTTTTTCACACTTTCTTATCTTTTATTTTCAGGCATTTAACTATACGAGTACAACCTGCTAGTTTTGTAAATATAATTTCTCACAACTAAAATGATAAGACAAGCAAGTTTTTTGGATCATTATCTGAGACTAAGATTTTAATATTAACCTCACTCTCGTGCTTTGATGATCTGTGTGGCTTGGGAATTGGTTTGGTTTGGTTACTGCGTCAGATTGCGTGAGTTCGATTTCAACTCTACTAATATGCTATGAAATGTATGCATGTATTTTAATAAAAGGCGATTACTTGCATTCATTGCATGTTATCAGTTTGATATCATATATCCGATAGTATAAATGTTATCGCGTGAGTAATGTCAACATACACAAATGTATTTGGATTAAATTAATCATACGACCTAAAAACGACGAAACGAAATTATAACCGTTTTGTAAACACAACACACAAAAATATTTTTGCAAAAATTTCTCATACCTAGATATTCATTTACTTATAAGACAATGTTGTGCATACCTACTATAGTCATAATATTTACTCATTCTTCGAAATAATACCAAAATTATTATTATATAAATATAAATTATTTTATTATTAACAGCTGTGCCTGCAGTTTTACCTTCTAAGGGTCTTAGTTTGATAGTAAATAATTAATAACCTTCCCCAAGAACTGAGTTATCATATCACTGACATACCACGTAAAATTTTTTTTTGATTCGTACTTGTGATTCCAGAGATTAACTTCTACAAACATACAAACTCTTCAGCTTAATAATACTAATAGTGTAAGTTAACTGTTGATTGTCATTGTCAAAATCGCACTGATCCGTGCTACTCGAAGCACGTGAGAGGGCGTCATGACTCACTATTTAAATCTCCTCAGATTTTATACCGCCAATCTTATCGTATATAAAGATCGTATAAACACTAGATTGTAATACTATCGACATCAACATACTTTGATAGGACTTGGCTTTCAAAATATTACGAGTAGGTATATAACCTTGAGTTAATATAACAAAATATATATAAAGATTACGGGTATATTACCTACAAGATTAGATTTACATCTTTCTCATAGTATAAATATATATTTGTGGAGTATTCAAACTATTATGGTCACTATCAATATTAGTACCAATTTGCAATATTGCCGAAATATTGAATACTCAAAACCTCAATGGTAAAAATCCCCGTGACTAGGGTACTGACACTAGTAGTCAGCCCCGCACCAGTACTCAGCCTTTTTCGGTTCAAAACCAATAGAAATAGCATTCTAATAGAAACTAACCTATAGAATTACTTTAAATTGGTTCTGTGACTCCTCATTAGTCGATTCAAATCCAAACATATTAGCTAAGTGGCTGCGAAGTATTTTAAATAATAGTTTTTTCGACGTCGTCTGCTGACGAGGCGATACGCGGCGCGCGCGCCATTTTTTTGTTAGTGGAAGCGTTCGCAAAAACGTTATTATTTTTCCTTTTTTTGTCAGTTTTAAGGCACTTTGTATTAACATTTCCATTAATTAATAGTTTTGGCATCATAATCAATGAAAAAGTATCGTGTTCTTCTTAAGAATTAGTAATAATGAGGCGGCCGAATACTGGGTCCCTTTTGTATATACATTATCTAGTACCCAGCCACCCTGGCTGAGTACTGGTTTTAACGCTGTTTTTTTGTTTAGAGTTATATTTAGTATCATTTTAAAGTTCAGAGTTCATCCTTTAATCTAGTATACCCATACCATAACGGTTTTGTCAAAAACCCAATAGTCGGCCACATAAACAGTTGAAGTTGGTTACATGGCTGAGTACTGGGGAAAGTATACCCAGTGCTCAGTCGTCCCTATATTTAAATTGTTTCCTTATGCAGTTTCTTTTTTAAGGCTATTTTAAACATACATACATACAAATCACGCCTTTTTCCCAGTGGACAGATGTTGGCTCTGGGAAACCATTGGACCAGACAACATCTGTCCACTTGCTACGATCTTGCATACTCCTTTCGCTTCTTCAACTTTTATAATTGTTTTCATACACGCACGCCGGTTGCTGGTACTCTTGACCTGACCTTTTTCCAAAACTTCCTGGATCTGATTAGAATATGTACGCCTAGGTCGACCTTTACCTGGTTGTCCATACACCCTCACCTCATATATATGTTTCGTCAATCTTCTTCCATCCATTCCTTCTCTGTCTTGGTCACTACATCTTCAAACATACCGCAACGTTCCCTTATCCCACTGTTACACATTCGGTCCATCAACTTTACTCCAACTATGCTTCTCAGACTTCTTATTTCCACAGCATTCAATCTACTTTCATGCTTCTTCTGCCATATCCAACATTCACTACCTTATATAAGTTTGGAAACGAGAACTCCTCTATGTACAGTGAGACGTGCCTTTTTAGACACGATCTGACTACTCATAAAATTATGCAGCGCCCCATTCACTTGATTAACTGCTATTCAGGAAAGAAAGTTACAGAGGCCAAAAATTTTAAAGAAGAAAGAAAAAAAGAAAACAAAACATCTCTAAATTATAAACTAGTAAAGTGAAGGAGACTACAAAGAAGAAAAATGATAATTCTAGTCAGAAATTGAGAGTAAAAGGTAAAAAGGAAAAAAAGAAACAAGGAAATTGGAAGATTTGAATGACATAACTGAAGAAGCAGAGAAAACTGGCCGTGATTTTGTGGAAATAAAATAAAATAAAATTAAAATTCTCAGAACATACTTAATCTCCTGAAACAGAAACCTGTAAGGAATTATCTTCCTTACAGGTTTCTGTTTCAGGAGCTCCTGCATACATACATACACCTACATTATGCTCAAGCTTCTGCAAAAAATTGTTAATCGCCGAGAAACTTTTAGAAGTGAAAAAAAAACTTGAAAACTATTTAAATACTGAAACTTTTTAATTACTGAAGAATTTACAGATTGATTTAAGTAGGTATAAGTTATATATTTGATTGATCTCAAGAGAGGCTGACCACTGGTGGCAGTGTGGCTGATTACTGGATTTTGGCGGCTGAGCACTGGTGAAAAGTGCCTTATTTTGTTAAAACGTGCTTTTCATATTATTAAAGGATAATTTTGTAATTTTTGTTAATTTTGTAATAAAGTTTAATAAATGTGTAACGCAATTTATACAAAAGATTTCCAATTTAATCTTTCTAATATTTTCTTATACGAGTTTGAAGTCAGACTTTCCACTAAAAGGCTGACTACTGGTGCCAGTACCCTATACATTTATATTATCATAGTACCTTTTTTTTTTCGTGCGGAAATCCTCATGGATACCTCCCCCGCGGCTAGGCGGGGCAGGTTATGTCGGACTCCTACCGACTAAAACCGCACGCCGTCTTAGGTCTATATGCGCCGGGGTATAAGGTGGCCCATGAGGCATTTCCCTCGTACCCCGACTGACCTTCTACCATCTATGGTTTCAGATAGGTAGTATCATAGTACCTATTCGTGATATAAGAATGTATACAGTATAAACAAAACTATCTAAAATACTCATAATTCAGTATTCATTCCAATACTCCATTCAATCTCGAGGATATTCTCCAGGGAATCAGAAGTATTTATTCTCTTCGATAAAGTCCAATATTTTCGTCTAGGATTAGCTTAGAATTTACCAAGGGTTCAGAAATAAGGTACTTACAGTCTGAATTTGAAGTGATACGAAAATTATTCTGTTTGGTATATTCTTTTTGACCTTTATCGACTCTTAACTTTTGATTATTAAGTTTATTTCCGTACCTTTTCTTACCAAAACTTCTTTTACAAAATGGACGTTAAAGAAATTATCGTCAAACATTTTGAGTAAATCCTATCCTACTAGTATCATAAATTTGAAAGTTTGTGAAGACCTTTGGATGTTTGTTAGTCAATCACGCTCTAACGGCCGAACGGATCTGACTGAAATTTAGTACAGGTATAGATTATTGTCCGGAATAACAAGATGTCCCATGAGAAGCGAGAACGGGAATAGAAATCGCGGGCGGAGACTCGAGCAACAGCTAATAAGTAGATATTGTTTGTTTTAATAAAGTCTACATTTGCTAAGCGATCAGTTACATACCATCTACAACCACTGTCACGTATTTTCAGATTGCTCTTTCTTCCACAATAGGCATTCTGTATAAGAACAGCTATTCTTCCATCAGTATCTAGGGAATGCAACAAAAGAGTACATTCTTATCTACTCACTACATTGTGCATCTCCAATAGACTCGGAATTAAAAAACCATTCTTGGATGTTTGGAATTCCCTGAAGGGTTCTCGATGTCTGAGGCCGAGGGGTGCAGTGGCCGAGCGATTGAATGTGGTCAATGCGGCGAAGGGGGCTGGATATTCACATTTTAGAATGCTCGGCTGTAGTGAGCTTAGCTATGCTAGTGTTTTAGTACCGGTAATGAAAAGACTGACAAGTATTGATAGTTGAGAATAATTATTTTGCTCCGTAAAGGAATTTGAAACGAGTATTTTCGATGAATTAGTTGTTTAGATAGTTATTTATAAGAATGTTCAATAGTTATGTGTTATGTATTGATATAAAAAGAATACAGTAGATTTGTCAATCACAAAATCACAAGTTTTGTAAATTTGTGATTAATTACTATCTATCCAAATACTCTTAAAATTGTTATTTGTAATCTATTATGTACTTTTTTTTAACAATGTAGGTATAAGATCAGTACACGATGTTCTAAAATATTCTAAATCGGCAAGTAAAAAGGTTACATCTCACAATCCATTGTGACGATACTCAGTTTAATTCAAGGGGCACGTTTCGTTTCCTGTCTCGGCGAACACTGCCGAAATGTTAATTTACCGGAAATTAAAGTTGTTTCAACTTGTTACCCTTTAGACATGACTCTTTTGCCATATTTGTATGAGTACATGTACTCATATATGCTAATTTTAATCAATGTCACTTTTTTACATTATTGCTAAATAGGGAAACATTCAATCGCTTCCGATACCTATTGTACCCAACTGTAGTTTTAGATTTAGATTTTTAAGTTTTTATTTCGTCGTGCGGTCGTTATTGTTCTTTTTGCAAAGTTAAGGTAGCCTAAGTTACTACTTAGTTACATACAGTCAAAATCGACTCAGTCGTTCCAGTGATTAGCTGGAACAAACATACAGACAGGCAGACAGACAAAAATTTTAATTATATGTTGTTTTAGTAAAAGTACCATGTATACATTCAAATGCACTTAGTATAAAGCGGTTATTTAAACGTTACAAACAGACATTCAATTTTTTATATTTGTATAGATAGAGTATAGAAGATACTTTTCAATGATTGTTGGGTTCTGTCAGAGGAGTGACTCGCTCTTTTTCACGTTTTTGCTAGGTCAGCATTATACTAGTCACTGGGCTGTACATATACGTAAAGCCTTACTACAGTTGATAAGTAATTGGTAGTAATCATTATGAAGCAGTCTTGACTTCATGAGTCATACTAAGATTCTGCTCGGTTTGTTGGAGGAAATTTCTTTTAGAAATAAGCAGTGCCATTTTACTTTTCTTTCCACCTTCCAATGAAACTCCGACGTCGTTATTCTGAGTCCTTTTTTATACTACTAAGGCAGTAAACGGATACACGACCCACTTACACAGCACACATGATAGAGCTAGTATTATTTTGTTACCTACCCACTAAATTCTTACAATCAATTTCAAGTCAAAATGGTGCAAATTGAGTCAAAGCTGATTCACTAGAACTTTGGAACTCTACAGTCTAGTAACATAAGGAAGTACAGAAGGAAGAAGAAGGAAGTATCTGATTCATAAACAAAACTGAACTTTGGTCTTAGAAGTGAGTAAAACAAACTTTGGCCTTTACTATTAGTATGACGTAAAGTTATGTAGGACAGGAAGGAAGCTTAAGTCATTTATCGATTTTAATTCTTCATATAACCTTGATAGTATGCATAAGTACACATGACTATTGATCGTTTTTATGTTAACTGCACGAATGACTTGACTTTATTAAGTTAACTCGATATACTTTCTGTAGGTATATAAATAAGTGCTTCTATGTGTAATCTTTTTATGATTTTAAATATTTTCTTTCAAGTTGAAGAGTATTAATTGATGAACCTAGAAATTAATTTCTATGACATCAGCTCATTATTAACAAGCAGAGAATGGTTGACAAATTTTGGAAACGACCATTTACAAACCAAATATAGATGGGAGATAATTTCATTATTAATATGTGCAGACCAAACCATTAAACCTGGATAATCCATTTGTGTCATTATTGAATCATGTCATGATCCGGAAGGTTCGCGGAGAGGTAATTAAATGAGATATTCTTGTTCCGGGTCGGTTTTGTGGTCGCTGCACTACCTATTTATATAACTGAATGTCTACGTGCAATTTTGATGCACTAGTAGTGACCAATAATGAATTTATAAGTCTGCGTAGGTATTGGAACTAACAATTATAGACAAGAATTCTAAATTCAGAATCATTCATATAATATTACCCCAAGTTATTTTAAAATATCTCCAATCTTAAAAAGCTACTTTATTTTTTTTTAGTTTATAGGCCCGCGTTTGGCCTATATCTCACCTGATGGTAAGTGTCGATGTGGTTGAAGATGGATCAAGCTTGCCTAGAAGTAACCTGTTCACTCTAGACTTAAAAACTTCCGGTTAGCTTTCCGGAAACACAGATTCAGGTAGGGCATTCCACTCCATAGCTGTACGCATAATGAACGTATTGCTGAAGCGATTCGTGCGTATGAGCGGAATGTCCACCATATAACGATGGGCTCGTCTTTCAATCGACTTACAATTTTATAATACATACATACATACATATGCTCACGCCTTTTGCCCTCTGCGGTAGTAATAGTACCTATAGATAAATAGATATAAGAAGCTATGTTAAAGAGTCTCTGAAAATTTAATCATCGCTACATAAGCTGGCTGAAATCGAGACACTCCCATCCTCATCTCACCTAGCTACTGCGGCCACTGGTATTGGATCTACGTACTATAGGGTGTTACTATGGGGTTAGTTAATTAAATTTTAGATCCTCTAGTGTTTCAGCTAGATCCGAGAGGAACACAACGTTCACTCTGTGTAGCTTACGCACTCTACAAGCGGGAATGGTGATTTTCCTTGTTGAGGAGTTTTGGATACCTACACTCAACTTTACTTGAGTAACGCACTACTAGTAGATACTGGATAGTTTGGTCTAGTTTTTTTTGCATGATTTCTGCACCACCCTTGTTTTTGCTCTTAAGAAAGGAGGAAAAGAATGACCTAGCAAATAAGATGGTTCTAATCGACTGCATTCACACACATTAAGAGGACTAAACATCATTAGCGATATATTTAGAGTAAGTATACAATGTTCATCAGGCGATTAGGCAGAACTTACAAACAAAAAGCTGATATATTATTGTTCTGTTTTGTATCCATGTACCTAATATTAACAGAATAACACATACATCATACATACACATACACACAGACATTTTATACCATCCAAATTGTACCGCATTTCGTGCAAATAATTTATCATTCATTCATACATATGATGATAACGCATCAAAATCATAGAAGCCAGTTTTTCATAGCAAGAATAGTTCACACCTGGCCAGGTCGAAGAAGCATAACAGTTTTTATGGTTTCAAGTAGCAGAAGAAATGAGCGTAGTTTGTAATATTACCGAAGGAATTCCCTACCTATCTTTGCCCTAGTTCTCATTCTTTTCGCTTCCTCCCAGATGTCCTGAGATCTTCAAGTATTGAATCGTTCAAAAATTCAAAAGTCATCGTTGCTGCTTATTGAGGAGCCATATTGTTTTTTTTCAATTAGTAGTGAAATCAACAACCGCAGAAGTAAAATTAGAGATATAATATCTAAAGACATAATAATATTAAATCATCAATATAAGTCAGAAATTATTGATAAATCAGGCATGGTATTAGGACTCTTACATGAATTCCGTACCTTAACGTAGAAACTAATCTGAATTCATGAATCAAGTTGGTAATAGTGACAAATCCTTCGGATAGCACCAGTGTGCATGACTTACGACATATTTGAGATTATTGTAGGGCCTGCGGTGGATTTGGCATAGCTGCCTTGAATATGTACATGTATATTAGTATATACTAGTATAACACTATTGAAAGTGTGCGTGTAATTTCATTACTACTATTATACAATTGTAAAAAAGGTATGCTGTTTTGGAATGCCTTGAATTCGAGATCTATTTCTTTTTGGAATGCCTGACCAAAAATTGCGATAACAGACGTTCACATGGGGAAAGTCGTGGACTTTGGCTAGTTTATTTATAAAAGAAAATGTTTCTTAGAATATTCATACGTATATTATAATCCATATTACAAGCTAGTTAAGCTATGCTTTAGTGTGTCGTAAAATATTGACGTTGCTTTCAGCCAATTCAATCCTCGCAGTTTATACGCTTCAAATATCTAAATCGTAGTTTCAAGCTAATACAATGACTCCTATTGCCCAAGGGTTTTCACTGAACTAACTGAAACACCAAAGCTTCAATATTCATGAAGGCTAATCTTTATCGTTCATTTCGCACCATTAAACCTACGAATCCGAAAGTTCATAAATCATGCGGTTATGATTATTGATGCAGTAGTACGCACTGTGTCGAAGGGTAGTTAACAGAGCTATTGTTCGTAGAGGGTAATGTAATGGAAAATTTGGTAGGCGTGTTTTCTGTCACAATCAGTTTTTCTCCATGTATTTATCAAAACACTTACCTACTTGATAAATATACATTGATTTATTTATATGTGATAAATTTTGTAATTAGCACATTTGTCTCGTAGACCATCGATTTATACTCGAATAGTTGCATCTAACTTGGCAAGATTTTGGAGTAGTGTGAGCCTCACTACTTCAAAACCTTGCCGAGTTAGATGCTGTACACAATACTTGTTTGTGGCAAAATGCGTCGCATAGAAACAAGTATAGTGTACGGCATCTAAATGAGTTTTAAATTGGTTAGATTCTTGACCAACTATAATTTGAATAGGTAATATCACAATCAATACTAATTCTTTAGTCTCTCTTATATCTTAGTTCTAGAATCGTATCTAGAACTTGTTTAATCTAGTCTTAAGTTCACAGTCCCATATGAATTGATATTATCTTTATTTCCTGATTAGCTGTGCTATCACTCGCCTTAATTGTGGAACAAAATTTTCAAAAATACCTTCGCTAACAAATGTGTTATCAAATAAACAAAGAAATTTTCGAATCCCACAGTAATTCCAGAGGTTAGAGCTTCAAATAAATAAACTCTTCAGCTTAAATTAGTAGCAAAATTATCTTAAGTAATAACAAAATAAATTATTTACATTAAGAGAAAGGAGTATGTACAAATAAAAGTTTAGGTGTCGAAAAATTCCTCCCCATCGATGTCGACTGCTAACGTACCTACCCAAAAGGCTGACGGCATTACCACGTTGGATGGCAATGCCGATTCTTTGTGCAAAAAAGAAGCCAGCCCTTTGGTCATTGAAGGATAAAGTTGAAGAATAAATCAAATCACGAGCAAAGAAGACTAACAACTACTTAGTACTAGACTAGTTACCCAATAAGCAAGAAAAGGAACTCTCTACTAAAGTTAGGTTCAATCATAAAGTTACTTCTCTTCAATTGAACGCGTCACGGAACTGTGGACAGTTGATAAAATAATTAGCTATTAGGGAGGGCAGCGTTCCCTTTGTCGTTGATAATTTTATCTATCCGCTCTACTGAACTGTGACTCATAATAATCTGATTTGAGGGGCCCTTGCCAACTGATTTTTGACTCGAACTAAAACTCTTAAGAAACTGTGGTATTTGTAGATTATTTATTACTTAAAGTTTGATTTTAAAGTTGCTGTTTTAACAGTTTTTTTGAATAATAATGGTGACTCGTTGCAAGCTAAGGAAGAAATATATTAAGTAGTAGACACCAATTCAGTTAGAAATAAAGCTGTTGTTAATATAATTTCAAAAAAAATGAGAAGGAAAGGAGTGACTGAGGAGATGGCATCTGACAGGAATGTATGGAGGAGAATGACATGTTGCGCCGACCCTCTGGTAGATAATGATTACAATACACAGTAACCTTCACTGCAATGCAATTAAATTATTATTATTCAGAATAGGTATCTGAATAGGTACTTACTGACGCAATTAGTCAGCCAAAAGAGAATACCACTTCATTATGATGATAAACGAAGTGACAGGATAGCTTATAAACAGACAAGATACTTATATACTTATATCAAAGATAGTAATATTATTATCAATATGTTACACATACATAAATATACCTACTTATCAAAGCTGTGCACTTGTGTATTATAAATAGGTTAGTACAATTATGTAAGAAGAACTGTTACTTGGATCGTTTGGTGTATAATCTCACTTACAGTACAGGCAGATTTCGTAAGTGGTCATCGATTTATTGAATACTGTTAGAGTTGAATGAATTAATGATATCAAATTGAATACTACGTTATTTATTCTGTACTAGATATTATCCGTGGTTTCGCCTGAGTGAAACATTGATTCTGTTTCATAATCTACAGGAACTCCTGGAGGATTATGAAAAAAAAACCAATGCTATTCCAAACTATAATCTATCCAATCAATTTCGCCTAAATCAATTCAAATTCCAAAAATCCAACCATCTTCCGCATTTATAATATCTATTAGTAGGAAGTTGAATAGGATACTATAATATAATATAGGTACTGAATATAATATAAATCAAGTACAAAGCCTAGAAATCACCGACTTCTGCCTTGTATCAAGATAGATACATCAAACATCCCCCCTAAAATACAATGTTACCTATATACTGCGTACAAACCTAAAGGTATAATGGAATAGCCAGACACATCACACGGCATCATCTGCTATCTGTCTGCATAACTCAACATAGACATAACATAACTATGCGAGCTTTTCAATAATGTATAGACTGCTTAACGACATGTCATTATGAATAAATATTTTTAGAAGTATTTATGCATTACAGACTTAAAGAAAATTTGTCTAGAGACTTATTTTAGAATTTGGTATAGGTATTTATTTTATCATTTTTCTTTTAGATGGTTTTTAAACTTATCTCAATAATGAACTCAATAAAGATGATAATCTGATACTAACTAAATAGGGCAAAACTATTTTTTGTAATTTTTATAGGTCTGTAAATAAAGACCTCAAAACCTAAAATTAAGTAATAAAGAAAAGACATGATTATTTTTCTTTAATCCCTGGCCCACTAAAGTTGTCAATTAATTCATCGTTTTCTCGAAACCATTTACATAAGACTCAAAGTTTTAAATTATTCTTATTTCATAAGACTTCAAAACCATGAAAGCTTACGAATGTATATTCTGAAGAAATAATTGTTAAGACTGGAAAATTTCACAACATTATAATTAATAGCCACAGAAGGTTTCATTTAGGGGGTAAACGGGGCAAATTTGGGCAAAACAAAAAGATAATTGCGCTCAATTAATTTCGACTCTTTGCAAATGGGGGCGAGCTCCTTTTATGTCCTTTCTACGCTTTTATTGATTCTAGACGATATTTAGTTCGTGCCGATTTATTTGTTTTAGGATTCCTCGCTTTCGTGTAATGAATTTAACTGGACGGTCTTTGTTAATCCCCTTACGGTGGGTATTAATCTTAATAGACATTTTAAATTAAAGGATTCTATGGTATGCGTTATGTTTGAACATGTAATAGGTCCTCATTGTTTTATCGTCCTTTTGGTAAAAAGGAAATTTATGGGGGTCAAGGAAAGTTATGTAACTACATGATATAAACGAGGTATTTGGTAAGAAGCGGATTTAAAACAATATCTGTTTTACGGGTAGGTATTATGACTTTCATTCTGATAATAGATTATCATGATTATTAATGTACTTATTATATTGATGATAAATTTATCTTTGTTTTGTTTTTTTTTTGTTGCGTCTGGCAATGATGATGAAACTTGACGACTTGGCCGATCGAGATAATTTTATATATAAATAAACCTACTCGTAGATTAGAAAGCAAAAAGAAAACACCCAGTGGAAAATTTTATTATCGAATCATATTATTTTCACTAGTTATTACAAGAATAGGTACTTACCTATAAGTTAGATAACGGGTGTCAAAAAAAGATAGCGTTGAGCTTGATTTGTGTACCTATCAACTGAATCACTAAGTGCAATCAATGCGTCATAATATTCACAAAACAATAAAAGATAAATATTTTGCATTATCATTGTTTATTCATTAAAATTTCATGCACATAATTGTTTAACGCACAATATTGTATTAAATTTACTTCTTGGCAATAAACCAGTTTTTGTTTTATTTATATGTACCTACACATTCTCTACCATGCATTTGTACCTACATCATGAACCGACGTTTTAATTTTAATTTGTGTCATCCTGGATTTGTGATCCCCAGAAGAATTACCTCCGTATCCTTTCGATACTTATGGTGTTTGCCTTCTTCCTTCTTATCACGACCAATAGTGCAGGACTTAAATAAGTGTTACCGCCATATGGTACAATCGATACCATCATGAACTCAGCAATTCGGTTCTTTTGTCGTACGATGAAAAACTGGAATTTCTTACGAATACCAATTTTCTCGTGTTGCTACTATAGTCCCGGGCTTCTTTATGCTGGGCGTGAAAAAGGTCTGTCGAGATCGTTAAAGTAAGGACCACCATTATAAGGACAGCCTCTGGAATAGTGACTTCTACTTTTTGGGCTTCACCTTAGCTTACTATCATGCGGAGTGTAGTCAAACTGACGAACCAAATATAACAAAAAAAATTAGAATAAACTTCAACAAAATCTTCATTAGTACTATTTTTGTTAACGTTATATTTTATTCAATTGCAGGCTGCTCTGTGCGCTGACTACAGTGTTCCTGTGGACTGTGTAGCAGCTGGCCCGGCCCCACGACCCAGTTCCTTTCACGAGGTTTCAGCGCCGAAAGTAAGTTAATCCACCTGCTTTAGAAAAATTATACAAGGAACACTCCGTAAGGCACTTTATAATGAAATAGGGGTTGTATTAGGTGTTTATAAACATTTGAGATTGCGGTTTATATACTTAATTGGTACGTTGTAGAGCAACTTTCAGGGTTCGAACCCCGATAACACCGCAACGTGTAGCTACTCCTAACACAAGTACTTAATTTAGTTTAGCTGAAAGGGTGAACGACAAATACGAATAATTACAGTTGCTTGTAGACTAAAAAAATGCCATGATTTGATACTAGTGTATATACCCACATACTACGATATAAAAATTACACTAGTTTCAACTTTTTCAGAAGATAAGGCTAAGAGGAGAAATATTCTGAATGAGTCATTCATTAGTAGGTACTGAATCAATGGTACATGAAAGACCTAAATTTATTGATATCGAGCTTATCGGCATATTAGCTTTTACACGTCACTACTATAACACACGTCAATGTTATCTTCAATGAGTCCTGAAAACATTGATAAAAACAAGATAAAGAGTAGGTACTTGTATTGACTAGGTATATAATAGTTATTCTAAATTTAGGAATCACTGGTGATCAATTAATTGAAACTTAAAAAAGTTGCTTTTGATACATGACCTGAATTCAGCGCCATCTTACTTAATTCCTTGAAGGTGCATCATGTCATGTCTGTTAACTATCACTATCTACACTATATTAATCTATCAGCGGCCTACATATTTATTTCTAAAAAAAATAATACAAAGTATTTTATAACCAAAAAATCTAGAATTTTCTTAATCTCTAACATGTTACTAATTATAGTTACTAAGTAGTTTGTATAACTGGTGTATTAACAAAACCTAGTGTATTTATATTTTAACTACTTATTGATTTTTATAAGTACCTACCTACTACTAAAATAATATAATTCCATAAATGATATTGTTGTTATAAATGACATAAATAATATTATGTTTTCATAACATTTTTATCACGAATGAGAGTACGAAAAGAGCACAAGCTATCTTGTCGTGTGAAATCAGCAACTATGCTATCATTCATTTTGGTGATAAAAAGAAATCTACCGCAATCCCTGTGTCGTGAGGTACTTTAAAACGTACAATTGACGGACACTCAGTACCTACAGCCTTAAAATATCTGTTTGTGGAGATTATAGTTTGTCTTATACTTTTAAAGGAATTGATTTAGTAGCAGTATATAGATGAAGTGATTACGTAAACGACTGCAAACATTACCTATGCTGATTAGTGCTACTATATCAGTGAGAGGTATTCAGATTAATTTGTCGTTAAAATATTTTCAATATCAACGGTATCATTCTTAGAGAATTGTAACTTTACTATAGATAATGTTATCCCCAAAGTGTATACATTGCGTGAGTATGTAGGTAATATACGTAAAATGTATATCAGAATTGCGCAATCGTTCACTTCAATATCATGCGAAGGTATCAACCCTATTCCACTCGGAATGATCTCATCTGAAGTGGGATGAGCCTATAAAATTTTAATGGCGCCCATAAAAACATTATAAAACTCTCGCTTTCAGAAATTTACATGAGTGGTTGGAAATATGCAAACATGTTCAAAGAAGACGTTTTGAATACAATTTAAACTATAGGTAAACTTATTTCACTTAATCCATATCGGCTAAAAAGTAAGCTAAATAGAAATTGTTACTCTGCTGCAACTGCCATAGATGTTCGAATGGTAACCGGCCTAGGGGATCATCTCGAAGCCAGAGATGACCTGGATCAGCCGGGTGCGAGGTAAATGCCGTTTGGGCGACCTTATACCCCGGAAGAAGACCCGAGGCGGTGTGAAGTTTTAGTCAGTTCGATTACAACATAACATTTTTATTCATAAGGAACACTGTACACAAAATACCTCGTAGAATGCAACGAAGGCAACCGCAGAAGATCATTAATTTAATTTAATACAGAATGTTATGCACTTTCATCTAGACAACAATAAATTCTATGAAAGACGATCTTGACAATAGTATCATCAAACAATACAAATCTGTTTAAAATCGAATATCTTCAGCAAAGTCGAGTACAAAAAATAGGAATCTATTTATAAGTAAACTTTGATGCCCTGCAATGCACTTGCTCACATTCCTGACGCACCTTTTGCAAAGAATAACTAATACTTTAATACGAAAGTGTACCGAATTAGTCATGAGCTTTAAATAAGTTTCACCCACAAATGACACACCTACACAATCTTGAGAATAAAAAATCAATGAACAAACTTCGCGGATGACCTTTTCAAGAACGTCACGTTGCGAAAGGGTGACTCACTCAGTCATTCAACTCTCCTCCGTCCGCTCTACTACTGAGAGTCCAAACACGAATATTTTTATGTTTTACGGTCCACTACTTATTATTTTCTCGTATTTAAAAAAACTTGCCTACACTCCAAAACAAAAAGCTCAATGGAACTCGGCACTACGTGTAAAGTTTTACGACTGCTCTTTTAGGTATAGCGCATTCAAACTTTTAGTCTGTCAGTGTAGACTGTAGATATTCAAGTAAAATCCTTTTTAAGTTCATGACTCAACAGATAAATCTAAAAATGTTTATTTAAGTAATAAAACAGGTTTGGAGCATGTGAAAAAATACACGTCAATGAAACTTGTGTGGGTATTCAATTTGGAGTTATAAATCATAATGAATATAACTTCTAGCACATAGTCTGGTGTTTATGTTTCAGTGAAATAGATTTTTTGATTCCATGGGAAATACATTTTAGTATTTTGAGAAATGAAAATTCGACGGACACATTATATATTGTAAATCAACAATTATTTCTTCGTCTGGAATCTTGGTTAGGTACTAAACGTTTTTTTCACTAATATACTTTAGGTGCACATAATTCAGAGGTGCATTATGAGAATTATATATTTACTCTGTTTTTAAGATATAATTTACTTATGAGTAGGCTACTAAGATATATACGTAGAATAAAAATTGGATTACCTAGGTACTTATTAAATGCAACACAGCGATTCTTATGAAATTTTGTGTGTATATTCAGCAGGTCTGAGAATATGTAGTAAACTATTCTACATCTAGATTGTACCATATTTTGAGCCAACAAATTATCATTCATTCATTCATACCCCTAGGAGAACAGGGTTAGAGATTCACGCAAGTGGAGTCACGGGTAACAGCTAGTAATATATCAAGATATTTAAAATTAATTATTTACCTAAATGGCTTTAATCCATCCATTTGTACTTTTATATCATCAATACGATTGATAAACTTATTCATACCTATAGATTTCTAATTGAGCTGTAATAAGCCATTGATAATTAAATTACACCTTGCAATTCAATGACGGTGGTAAATGATTCACTGTAATCATTAAATAAACATTCTATTGATTTCCTGATCTGATTTCTTTATGAGTCAGGACACGTACTTGGTGACTCAGTAATTAACGTCCTAATATCCTTGACATAGCCACTGTACAGTAATAAAACAGAATATCAACAAACGAGATTAATTTAATGCGTAGTAAAGAAAATAAACCTTTTTACTAAGTAAAGAGAAGTTAAATTAAGTTGAATATTAAGGGTTTTTCAGTCAGATTATAAAGTCTTTTTTGTTGTTCTTTTGATCTAATACATTTTTGGTACTGAATTCATTTTAAATTAATCTATGTATTCTGAACATTGGTGCCTTTATTCTACTTACTTTGAGAGAGGTGAGGTTAATTCTGTTATGTTTCAAACAGTGTTTTCTTATTAATTGTCATTGTAATTGTTTGTCATTAGGTATTGCCATGCGTCTTTATTGCTCATTGGCAACCTGCCCTTACTTCGCTTCGAGTTATCTGAGTTTTTTTAACTTTTGCTATCGTAATTCACACATAATATATAGCCTATATCCATCGGGGACAATATACTTTGAAACAGTGATTTTCTTTGACAGATTGGGCTTAAATTGGTTAAGTATATCTACTTGCGTATCTTCGGTGAAGCTGCGCGCTGGTCTGAAGATGAAATCGTAAGAACTTGTGAACTAAACAAGTCTCATTTGTTTTGTCTTAGCAAATAGTCTAATGGTACGTGATATCCAGGGTCTGAAGATGTAAATATCAGTAGGCATGTTCATCATGAATACCTGAACTAAACCAAAATATACCCGTCATGTTTGGGCTCATTTGATTTCTCTGGTTATACACTTACTGAAGCGTTTGTTTTTAAAATAGTCATCAAAATTAATAACTTATATTCCTAAGTAACATGTCATACTATGTGTAATGCGATTGTAAGGGGTGTGTCATTGTTTAGACTAACAACTATTGTATTATAAATATGGTTAATTGATATTTCTTAACAATAGGAGCTCTATAAACGTCTGGGTCGATGAGTAATTATGAGCACATTAGAATGACCGTGGATTGGTTATAGCATAGATTAATGCTGTATGTTACAGTTATATGTGTATATGTCCCAAAAATAGATCTTCTTCTTCTTCAACTTAGCGTTAATCCCAGTCGTATCCAACACCTCGGAGTCTGGGGTCCGCTTTACCAGTCTTAACTGCGGATTTGGCTGGAACTCGATATTTTCCGTGAAGCGACTTCCATCTGACCTTCACAACCCAATGGTGACATTAGGCGATATCGAAGCATTGCAGCTGGACCGTTGTTGTTGGACTTTTTAGGGCTCCAAGTACCCGTAACGACTGACATAGATGTTTGTATGGCAACCGGGACCGACGGCTTAATGTGTTCTCTGAGGCACGACAAAAATAGATCATTAGAATAGAACTAGCTGATACCCGCAATTCCACCTGCGTTAAATCCTCTTCCCGTTTCTACAACCAATTTTAACCTATTCCAGTATATAACCTCACTGTGAGGTTTTAAGATGTGATCTTTACTTTATAATATTGGTACCTAAATCTATAGATATAACTAGATTATTCTAGATAATCTTTATATATCTATAGGTTAGGTAGACTTGGCCTCATATCAAATGCTGGTTTAATACTGTAATAATTATAAATATCTAATCATGAATGTTATCAACAATGACTCAAAACATTGCCTAAAGTCCTAAGTTCATTTAATAATAAAGTAGGGACATAACGTATTTTTGCAAAGGTGTACAAAGATCATCCAATAAAGAAGCGCGTATCTTCGAAATTTTCTCATGTAGTGAATCCCGGAAGCCATGCGACCAAGAATCTTTTATTCGAAGAAAACCTCGTTGCTTAAACTGTGGACATTTACAGAGATACTTTTTTGCGTTCTGTAACCATTATTGGTAAGGGGTAAAGCCCTTATAAAATTATCATCTTGCCGGTTTATATTGCTGTATCGCGTTTACACGTTGAGGTGTCCTTTATAGAAAGACTAGCTGTTACCTAGCGACTTGCTATTGAATTCCGATCCTATTCCCGCAACCCATGGGAATGGTAGTCTAGGGATAACAATTTAAGAATAATGTTCCATCATTGTACAAAAAATAATCAGATCTGTTCAGACGTTTGAGCGTGATTTAGTAACAAACATCCAAAGCATCATCCGCATTTTAATGCCACTGCATACGTGACGGGTTTTTACACGGACGTGAAGTTTCGGAAATAATAAAATGTATGGAGACACGGACGGGACGGGAACGTGGCACGTGCGGGACGGGAAAAATATCGTAATTGACGATTAAAGGTAAGTTAAAGCCAATTTTTGAAATGAAAAATTCATCTTTCCTTGTTCACAACACTAGAACGTTAAACCCGAATCACTGTCACGGTTTGTATGCATTAACTCCTCAATCCTGTTGTCAACGGGTCAGCCTCGTGCACGTCACGTCCACGTATCGTCCAAGTATGATCAATTAGCGTCAAGTCGAGGTTGATTCGAGTCAAATCTTACTCGTGCTTAACCCTAATACCTAACAAAACCCTAAAATATGTAAAGACGTCATGCCGCTGCCACACACATATCTACTAATTTATTATTTTTTTCATTTAAGGATGGAAGGAGAACGCTTACACGCTTTCAAAGGCTTTTTTATGCGCATGACATCACGATGACGTGCATTGACGTCAGACATTTTGCTGTTGGGATTTTTATTGCAAAGATTTGACGTAACATGTCAAGTATTTACCGGCGAAGACTACGAATGACGGGGATTCCACATAACAATACTGTTGGTTAATGATTAATTTGTTTATAATTTGAACTGTTTCTTTATGACTAACGCTAAAAAAATATAGGTATTGATGAGTTAGTCGATGATGCAGAGTTCACTGATACGAGACGGCTTGACTAATACAGGGCCATTAGTGCCTATTGTTATGATTATTCACAACTGATAAATCAGTTGAATCTTAATTGGTTGTTATTTCTAAAATTATGGTAGTTTTTTCGTCAACATTATTTCACCTCGCCTGATGGAAAGCTAAAGGTAAAGTTTCAGAACCAGGGGTAACCACTACATATACACCGATACAGTGGTGACCCTCAGCTTGATAGCCTCATCAAAAATGCTTTTTCACGATCCGCTTAAAGGACTTGGGATCATAAGAGGAAGGAAACATATTCAGGGAAAATCACAAGTTGGAAATAATGCCACTAACCCATAGCATCGGTAACTCACCGTTTTTATATTGGGGTAAACGTAGATATATATATTATTTTTTTCTACATGCTACGATCCCGATTCCCGAAGGCCATTCGTCTACTTTCAAACTTGTTTTAATTTATGCTAGAAGAATTGACAAAAAAATAAGATTCCTTACTAAGTATTTAGTTATTTACATAACTTTGTAATATGTATATTAGGTCAACGGGGGTCAATAAATACATATCGTCATAATAATTACTTGCAGTTATGTTTTAAGCGTGACCTTCAATATTCCCACTACTTAAGTACGAGTCCTATCTTAGTAATATTATAAAAATGAAGATGTTTGAATGTTTGTTACTTATTACGCTCACGGATCTGGCTGAAATTTTGGCGGTCATGTCGGACTTGAACTGACTAAAACCATATTATTATGTCGTGTCGGGATTTCAAACGCTTTTCACATAAGTGTAAGGTAACACCCCGGCTGACCAAACGAGCAACCATAACGAATGATTGCTTTACCATAACTGGTTAAAAATTTCCCTCTATGTTAGTAATTTAGTAATTCGTCATTAACCGCCTATGTAGATGTAAACAGTTCTCATTAGTATACTCACCAACTGTAGAGAAACTAATTACTCATTGCTGAGGACCTTATACGTCGGGACATTTTATTACTCACCGTCCGAGCGTCCCTGCTGGTAAGTGACGCAATTTCACAGAATGTGATGTTCTACTTTACTTGGGCACTTACTGTTTGTCATACTTCTCCTGCACCCTGTTGCGGAATCTGACACAATGGGTTGAATATTTTAAAAGTAGGCTAAGTTTATTACTGTAATACTTCATGTATTATTGCAGTAGGTAAGAAAATTTGAGACACATGTGCAATACTTCGTTCAAATGCTTGATCATCAGGTTAAGCTCCTTAAAAAATTGACTATTGTCTGCAACTCGTATTCTATTTATATCTATATTATAAAATTATAAATGAACTGTGTCTGTAAATTGAGAATATTTAAAAAATACTTGGGTTATGTTATATGAACGATACCGTCTTCTATTTGTGTTTTTTGCGATGGACGCAAAAACTAAAGAATTGTTCTTGATGCATGTTTGATCATCAATCGCATAAATAGAACTGGAGATTATTTTTATAGTCAAAAATTGCAAAATCCGTCGTCCACACGAGTGAAGTCGCAGGCGTAGGCTAGTTATTTAATATACCTACCTAAATCATTACAAGTCATTCAACTATTCAACGGCTGTTTTACAAACAATATGAATTTATAATTAAGTATTACAAGCACTTTCGTAATGAATTAAAATACATAAAGTAAAATGTATTACATAATATATTTTGTATTGTATTTATATTATTGTAAGTAATGAATTTTTAATTAGCTACGCATAACGCATAAACAGTAATTTCAAAAAATGCTGGTTTTATGATATCCTACACACGTCTAAGTTCAGATGATCTTAATATCTATTTAAAAATGAAGAAGTTTTGAAGTATCTTGTAAAATAAGTCATAAGGAAACTATGAAGTCGGGTAAAGAAACGACCACTCAGATGGCACTCGAATACAGATAGTTTTAACTGCTAGAATAACAACAGTCTTCAATTAACTTTATTTTACAGTTTATTCAATCTGCTTATTGGAAGTTAAAAGTGAAAGTGAAATAATCAGCAATATCTGCTAACTGAAAATGTATTATCTCCGATGTATTCTTCCATAGCTGGTAAAAACTTGCATAACCTTTTTAGTCTTGCTGTCCTGCTGGTCTAGAATACAAACGTGCTAAGTGCAAAATTCTTTACATCTTTTAGGTAATCAATATAAGGTTTATATTTGAACAAAAAAAATCGGAAGTGTCGGATCGTTCGTTGTCACTATTTATAGTGAGAGGTTTCCAACGCAGACATTTGGTCGGATCTAAACATATCCAAGCTTCGAAGACATGGGACTGAGCGACTCATTTATTTTTCCTTAATTTTTCTTAATTTATTTATTAATTCATTCATTTTTCTTAATTTATATTAAGTGCTTAATATAAATATTCAGTCACCAAAAATATCAATATTGTTGGCCCTTGTATAATCACTGTTTTAGGTCAGGTTTGATAACGCAAGTTTATTCATCAATGCCAAGCAACAGACACGTGAATCGAATCCAATTCGCATATACTTACACACTTGCAGCACAGGTATATTAGAAGGTCATGTAAAAGTGTGAATAAAAAGTATTCTATGTAGGTAATGCCTTATCACATCAGCTATATTATGCTGTAACAATCTCATTTTTTTTACACCTTCTAATAATTTATTTCCAATAAAATTGGCTTATCCACTTCGGAGGTTATCCGGAACAAACAAACAGAACGATAACCAGACAGGCGGACTAATATTTATAAAATTTTAATTATATTTTATGGATCGTGTATGAATTCATATGCGACAGTTAAAAAGTTGTTAAAAAGTAATTAAAAAAGAAACTTCATTTATCTAGAGGTTACGAGTACCTACATATGAAATACGACTATTTTTTTTTGTAATGATTACGTCAATGTACAATAGTCAATGTACCTACATGAAAATCATTTTTTTCTATCCAGTATTATTAAATCCAATAAAATTACTCGCTCATTCATTTATTCTGTGTGCTATTCAACAGAACACCTGCAGCAGAATGACTCACAGTCATTAGTCTCACGTGAGTTACCGCCGGGCCATATGTGACCGACGAAAGGTTGGGAACCACCGGTGAAATGACTCAACATATGCTCAACATGATAGCAGATGTAAATACACTGCAATGTAGTCCACGATGAGTAATCAACGCATAAAGAGGGTTACCTAAAGAGGCAATCAGTTTGACGATAGTACGTATCTTAGGTATAGCTACGATAACTGCAATGCTCACAGAACTATTAATGCTATACGCAGTTTTTGTTAAATTTTTTAGATAGACTGCGTTTAATTATGCGGCATTATATAAAAAAGACAATAAGTTTTACAGTAATGTGAAGTATTTCGTTCACACGGGTGTCGAACAAAATATAAACGTGTTCTTTTTTAAATTTCTTCCCTAAAATTCTACTTCCTACTTATCCAACTAATATTACAAATGTGAAAGTTTGTGGTGATGATTGTTATGTTTGTTATTCAATCACACTCTAATAGCTTGACAGATTTGACTGAAAATTGAAATTTGGTAGTCCATAATAACACACAGATTAAATAAAATAGTTAGATTAAATTACATAAGATTAAGGATTAGGATAAATAGATTACTTCTATTCCTGTAGGTAATAGATTTCCATTGTAAGCGGGAATGCGAATACTTAGAATTTTACCCGGGCGCAGTCACAGGGCAACAGTTAGTAAATTATAATAATTATGCGTAGCATGATGCTTGTATGTAATATTTTAGTAGTTTTACTTACGAGTTATATTTTAGCAAAAATCTAGAACAACATAATTATAGACTATACGTTGTAACTCTACTATAGTCATTGATATAATAGGCAGCCAATGTCAAAACTTCGCTAGAGTCGGTAAACATTACCAATTACCCCTTTTTAGGAGAAGATGTAAGAGAAACGGAGGGAATTTAAAATACAATAATTACACATGCACCAGTTATGTACTAAAATACTTTCATAAATTTATTTTAGTTTATTATCTCAAAATTAAGCATACTGTTAATTAAATAGATAAGATAAAATAACTCAAAATATTTATCTTTAATACGTAAATGATATTGGGACAGATAATAATATAATTAATTACTTTAGACTACATTCATAAGACCTAAGAGGTTTTTGTTCCTCATTGTACAAATACGTATACGACTATAGTAGGTATAAGTGTTAGATACGTCTTTTGTCTCTGAACTACAAGCACGCTAGTTCATTGTACCGAATGCATCTATAATAACAATAAACACTTCATTGAACAGACTAGCACCACTTCACTGGTCACGAGTACACTGTTATCTCAAGGATTCATGTAATGAAATATAAATGATAATTATCCTTTATTTTAAAGCATAATGACTCATATTATTAGGGCTAATACAATTTTTACTTACTCTTCTTATTAATTCTCGTCTTTTTTTAATTTTTACTTATTTAACTATGTGGTCAAAGGTCATATAAAACTAAAAATGTCTCTCAATTTAATGGATATTTTTTAAAGATTTTAGTGGTTGACGTCATAGCAGCTTCCAAAGATTTAAAATCCCACTAGGTGCTTATATAAATACCTAAGATACTGTAGTCCTCGACATTATACTTTCTAATTTCTTGTAAAATCAAAGTCAAATTAATTTGCATTCAACTATTTATGCGCGCACAGGGTCAAAGAAATATGTCATCATAAATTTTCATTTCATTAATGAGTGTGATGAAACTCACGTGAACTACACGTGAGTTTTACTGATAAAAGACCGGTAAGCGTTGAATAAAAAGTGCATTCACCTTATTCTTGGTCAGATCATCGGGGTTCACTAGTTTATCACCTATGCTCTTAGGCTTTTAAAGAAATAAAAGTCAAAACAGTATGCTGTGAATGTAACTGCAGATCATAATATTTATACCAACATATACGAAGTTGTTACTAACAGTAATTAGTTGTAATTGATGTACAGATGTACGGACTTATCAACTATTTTCCATTAAAATGTATTTGTCGCAAATGTCTTACTCTGTGTAATTTTTTAGGTGCACAGTAGTGTCACCTATATCGGGTTCAAAACTATCTTATCTTTTAAGTAGAAACATCCATTAATACAATAAAAAAAAACTACGGTAGTATTTATCACGGCATTATTCAGTCATTTTACTGAACAAGTAAACTTTTTCTGACGTTTTTGACTCATTCTTTTGTATTGTAGATATTGAAAATTACCAAAAAAATACTGTTAGTTATTGCATAACGTTATCTTAAATGTGTGAAAAATAACGGAAGTAATATCAGGTAACAGTTGAAGGTGTTAAAATGTAATTTGACCCATAATATTTGCAATTTTTTTAAGTATTGCAAAAAATATCACCTTAGTGTTTGAATATATGCTGTGTTGCAGAATTTTATGTGAATGCAAACGTTTTTGATTTATCATCAAATTACTTAGGTAAAATCAAACATAGTATTAATACGATTTATAATAATATTAGTCACCACGTACCATAATACACCACCACAATTTCATTTTTATTTGCTTTTTGATTGAGTGGGTAGAACTTTAGTGGATGAAATAGCACAAAAAACAATACTTTGATTCTTGGCACAATCAGCAGACTTGAGAAAATGTTGGAATTTAGAAGTAAATGTGTAAAATTATAAACGTAAATTTCTGAAATTTCTGCCTTCTACGTAATTGATAAACGGATAAGTAATATTTTTTTAACATTAAATTATCTAAGAAGCATGCTTACATGGAAAACAATCATCTGAGCTGCAATATAAGGTGTATCGCCTTATATTGCAGCTTACCTATATATATGCCTCTTTTTGAAGAACCCTGTGTTGTAGTCGTATTACCTGGTATTCTAGCCTGAAATAAAAGTTTACTTTCATAGTAGCTACTAAATCAAAAATT